>CM034146.1:879665056-882076503 GCA_019776745.2 Taxus chinensis | reverse complement strand
GATGACTGATAAAAATTTGTGATTTATCTTTATTTTTCAATAATTCTACTAGTTTTGGGCAGATGGCTATTTATTTTTGAATAATAGCTATGTGAATGCTGATTTTTGGAACTTTAAATCCTAGTATTTTTGCAAACATAGGTTAAGAAAGTGAATAAATTGGTTATCCTTAATGCAATAATTAAAATGATATAATCATCGGGATGATGATTCTTTTTAGGAGGGAATTATGTAACACCTTGGACAAACTGTTATAATTCTCTTTTGCATTACAAAACATTGTCATGTGATTTTCTTGAATGAGGTGTGTTCCCTTGATTGTTGAAAATCATGGTTGTTATGGATAAATTATTTCCACTATGGGATTCTTTAGAATGAAATGTTATGGCTTGCAAGAATCCACTTTCACTTCTTATAGGTGAGTTGCAATATGGTTTTGAGAGTTGCAAACTTATCTTCTTTACTGACTCATCCTTGGATTAATTTCAGTGATCCAAGGAATGTTTTAAAACTCTTAATCAGACTGAATGATAAATTGACATTTAGTAGTTTGAGAGGCATAACGGACTGAACTTTTGTATTTTGTAAATTCTTTGGCTATGTGTGTGAGAGTGCCTTCATTGGGTTGTATGTTTGTGCTTGGGTATTTGCGATTGATCTTTGCAGGACATTATTTTCATAAAAAAAAGGTCTACTTATGACTATGAAGGTGATCTGAATCCTAAAACTAAAGGACTACCCTAACAGTATCCTAAACTAGGTAAGAGTGCCTACTTCCTAGCTATTTCTATTTAATTAGGTTGTAATCTAACCTAAGCTTCTTATTCTATTGTGTTAGGGGTGACTTAACCTAAGTTCTTGTGCTAAATGAATATGGGTAGGGGAGATTACCATGGTAATACTAGACTATATTAACCTAATGCCAAATACTATACGGACGTGAGTTTAATCTAACCTAAAGTGGGTAATACCTATGGCAATGTTTTAAGACCTACGGTGATTAATTGATAGACTAATCTAATTTTGGGGGAGATCTATCCTAAACTAATTAAAAGGAACATAAGGGTTGCATGACACTATGATGACAGTTCCAATGGATTTGATTTGATTTGATTAGGTATTAATGCAAGGACGTACTGCCAGTTTTGGCAAGGGCTAGTTAACTTTAGAGGGGCTTATGTGGAGGCTTCACTAAGTATGGAATTACATGTTTATTTGGAATTGTTATTCTCTAGTTTTGAGAGGTGGTGGCAAGGAGAGAGAAGCAGGAGAATTGGGAGTTATGGAATTAATGGATCTTGGTTTTTTTGTGCAAACCGTCTTTGAAACAAGGGAGGTGGATTTGTGGGAGGTTGTTTGGTTTTACATGCCTCACTAATTTTTCTCTACATGGGGCTATCTGGTTATTTGAACCATCAATTTGACTTCTTCTTCTTATCAGCTATTTTTTGTTTCTCTGGTCTTTTTTCAATCAAGGGAATGTATAAGAGGAATTGGAAGAAAAATTGTTTGGTTGTTGATCTGTCGTGGAGAAGAAAAAGGGTTGGAAGCTCAGTTGGAAGTCTCCTTCGAATTGGCAGAGGCACTATCAGACATAATAGGCTCTACCCATTAATATTTCTTTCTTTCTTCTAAATGAATCATTAAAACAACTTTTCTCTCATGAGATAATTGTTTTCTTGATTTATCTAGTTATTTACTTCATGTTTTTATGAATCTGTGTTATTTTTTGAATGCAAATCCATTGTTAGTAATGATATTTTTTTGGGTAACTTTCTTTAATGTAATGGTGGCATACATGTAAAAACCTATATGGGAAGATCTGTATTTCATTCTGAAACTTGTAGGCAAGATTGGTGTTGTTTTGAACTGGAATTAGTTTCTTGGTGAGGTTCTAAACCTTTATGGGAGTCTTATGTTTCATTCAGAACTATTAATTGGAGCCTGTGTTTCATCTAAACTAATATGGGATCTTCATGATTCGTTATGTGCTCATATTTGAACTTCATTTTATTTCTGAGCCATATTTAGAGCTTTGTGTAGTTTATAACTTATGTTGAAGCTCCGTGATCGATGATGTACTTGTGTTCAGTACTTGCGTGGTTTAAACTTGTAGTCAAATCAATGAGTTTTGTTTTGTACATGTACTTTGAGATGGAAGTTTTATTCTTATTTAAAGATTTGAAAATGCCTACACTCATATTAGAGCATTGGTTTTTTGTTCTGAACTTTTGTTTGAAACTCGTGTTCAACACTATACTAGTATTCCATTCGTGCGTGTTTTTAACTTGTGTTCTGAGCTAGAGTTTTTTTTGTATTAAGGATTTGAAAATATTTCAGGACTATCTATTCAAAAGGGTCTTGAGAGATTTGTTTTTTTGTAGAAGTAGACCTAGTAATCTCTTTTAAGATCTTCTTCTTGTAGCTTTTGTTGGACTGATTGTGGTACTTCTGTCTTTTAGACTATACTGCCTTCTTTGAACTTGAGAGGGCATGTTAATATGAATTGTATCCTATTCTTCTCTAGCCTGAGTGAACCCATGTCCTGTTGAAGGCTTGGCTATCTTTTTAGAAGGATTAAAGGAATGGAATCATATCTTGTTATGGGTATTGATGATTCACAGTTTGTTTGGAATAAGTCGTTAATAGTTTTAGAGGCTTCTGGAAATGTTGTATTTACTCTCCTTCTTGTTATTGATGTTGAAACAAAAACTTTCCCTGTCATAAGTTTTTAACTAGAACTCGAGAGTCTTATGGTGATTTTGTTTCAGTCGAGGTTGGAAACAATTTTGGGACATTACTTGTCTTAAACGTAATATTTAGTTTTCTTACTCTCTTTTGTTCTTTTTAATTGATTTTTGTGTTTTATTAAAAAGATGGATTAAGTACCTTAGTGTAGTAAATTTTGTATGAAAGGATACAATATCTCTGTTCCGAATGCTTTGTATTATTATTCTTATTTTGGGATAGTGAACTATTTACTTTGTTGCATCAAGCTGTGGAATCCTTGTAATAGGATTTTAGTCTTTTGAGTTCGTGATTTGTATTAATCCTTGTTTATCTTTCATTGTTTGTTGATTTCTATACCTTGTTGGATTCAATGAATGAATCCCCAATTTTAAAGAGAGAATTGAATATGTTCTCTTTGGGACAGCATACTGTAGGGACTATACTATGTACTGCATTATGAGATTTGAATTTTAACTTGAGCTTGGTGAATGGAAATAGGTAAACTAGTTTGTTAGATTTTTAAGGAAAGTTAGAAGTGTGATTTCTTTAACTATGTGTTTAGTTTTTTGTTTTCTTTCTCAAAGTAGATAAATAATTTCTAAGTTTGAAATAGAAATGGGAATTCATTTCGTAGTTGTTAGTGCAAGTTCATAGCACCCCCAAATGAGTTATGGATATGCTTTTCTAAGGTAAAGTCAATTGGTGTGATTGCACAACATTGATCTTTCCCAAAGTGTGGGACCTTTACAAATGGGGAAATCTCCCCAGAGAAGGTTGGTTGGTCTTCCTAAACTACCTACCATAAGCTATTCTAGTGTAGGCAAGCTAATCTAACCTAATATAACTTCCAAGGAGACAAGGAGAGGAAGAAAAACAAGGAAAAATAGAGCCTACACTAAAACAGTGATACACCAGAGAAGGAAAGTGTTGATTATCTATCAAAACTGCCATGGAACAAGAAGATGCGAGAAATGGAAAGGATGGACAAGCACATCACAAACCAAACATGGATTTCACATAGAAAATGTTCCAAAACTCCATGAACACATATCTAAAACCTGCAATGAACATCCAAACATGCATAAATACCCTGTAATGAAGAGAGGTAAGGAAAACAACAAAGAAAACGAGCCAAGGATGGTCAAATGCATCACAAAAACATGTTATTTTATTGCTCAAAATTTACACAATGCATCATTTCATGGGTAAGAGGAAAAAATTCCATTAAAGAGCAGGGGAGGAGGATCAAACTCCATTTTTGAACCTGAGGAAGAAAATAAGGGAGAGGAAGAGAAGAAGGATGAACAACCTTTTCAAAATGAGCCAAAACTAGCTTTTATCACTCTAACAGAATGAATGAAATGAGAAAACATAGGAAAATCAATTTTAAAACTCTTACCACTGACAAGATCTATTTAAGTAGCCTAAAAAATGATGGGTTTCCATGAAAAATCCCATACTTCATAGAGCAAGAAAGAGGCCCATACTTCATTAATTTTGGTGGTTGGGGTCGTTTTCTACAATTTTTCCATGCTAGAGACATTTTCCCATTTTTCTCCTGTAATACTCCATCAAAATTTAAAATTAAATTTTCTATCATGTAGAGGATTTCAACAAATTTCCATTGATACCAAAACCATGAAAATCTGAGCTCTAGATCGAAAGATATGGCCTTCTGAAGATTTAGTGCAAACAGGGCAAATTAGGGCAAAAATCAGGTTCAGTGGGCCAAAACTTGAACTTTTTCCCTTTTTGCAAAATTGGGAAATTTTACCAAAATTCTTCATGGCCCCACTGCTTCTGATGAAACATGGTGCTTTCTAATTGGTCTATGGGGATGCAAGTTCCATTTTTTCCTTTGCACTTTTCACCACTTTGGCGACAATTCCAAAATCCTCCCAACGGCCCAATCCCTGTTAATGAATGGACACGTGGCACATTTTGATTGGTAAATGGGGATGCACTTCCATTTTTTCCTTTAACACATTTTTTCCAAATGCCAAAAACTAGAAATCCCTCTGACGCATGTCGCTCCACCTTGACACATGGCATCATTTCATTGGCTGTGGGCCTTCAGTAATTTCGTTTCCTTTACAGGCTCGTGGGAGTGCAAATGAATTTTGTGATTTTAGCCAAAAGGCTAAGTGTCTAACTTCTCAATTTCCCTTGGAAAAATTCTCTGATCCACTCTACCGGTCTGAGCCTCTTTGGCAAAAAACTCTCCCAAGCTCCATGGGCCCGCCTCAAGGAAAATTTCCCCTCCAAACTTCACTGAGCCATAAATCGAAAAATACAAGGAGTTAATAGGAATTCTTGTACCTTTCTGGAAAGGGAAAGAAAAATCCTATGTTATGAAGCCATTTCCAAAATCTTTTTGAGTGCTTAAAATGTGTGCAAATTGAAGTTGAAGAACAAGGAAGGAAAAAATGAAGGAAAGTTAGCCAAAATAAGCAGGGACTCATTTTGGATAACAATTTTAGCAACTCAGAGGGGTCATCTACCTGTTAGATGAATGATCAGTGGCACTTTGCTGCATTCATTAGATATGGAGTCAAGCCTGATAACCAACTCTAATCTGAACTATGAAAATATGACCTCTGAGCCACTTGGAAACCCACTAAAACTTAGAAATTGATCTTCACCAAAATGCCACTGAATGCACTGTGCAAGAGCAACCAAAACAGCACCAAACAACTATGTACAAAATTGAAAATCATACATGCTCCAAATGGAACATGTAGAGTGTGCAAAAGTACAATTCTTCTACTGAAAACAAACCTACCTACACTACTCTAACCAAGAGCAAAGGTAAGCTCAAACAAACCCTACAACTGGCAGGGAGAAATAGCTTCCCTTCCTCAAAAGTGGCAGCCATGCAACTGATTTGTCAGTTGAACATGGCTGGTTGGTATGAGTGGAAAAGTTGATAAGAATGCCAATCCTCCACCCAAATCATCAAGGTTTCAACTAGGAAACGAATCAAATACCTATTTTAGTTTCTCTACATTTGGATTGAAGAGACATTACAGCTGATCTTTGGTACTTTACATATCATCCTCATGCCTCGGGAGTAAGCATGACTAGTTTTGGATTCCCCCTTTTTGGATCCAATGAATTCAAGTACCTGATTGGGAAAGGTATAGTTCCTTTGAATGTTCCCATTGCTTTGAATTTTAACTCCATAATAATGGACTCTTCTTGTGGACCTTCTTGGGTGGATGGTGTGGAGAGAGATGATGTTCATCCTCCTGCCTTTCTCTTCTTCCTCCTCTGAAGAACATGGAAGATTTAAGATCTTCCAAACTTGATTCCAAAGAGCTGTTATAAAATGTAGGGAGCTGCTGTAAATGAATGCTCTCCTTTATGGAAGCAGGTTCTTATGTGTTTGGAAGATGGATGGTGAAGGAGAAAACAATGTGAAACTCAATTGGTTCCTCTCCATCAAAACAGTCCTCTAAATCTAGACAGATAAACTGCCTCACTTGTTTTCCTCTTGCAAAGTGCTCAACCTCTTCCATGGGGTTCTTTTGATCTGTAACTTTGATCACCATGGTTATTCTTCATTCTCAAAGATGAATTTTGAAATATCAAACTATTCTTCAATGTTGGAGCTCGAAGAGAGATGAAGTGGGAGGAAGAACTGAAGGTTCTTCTATAGCCTATTTTGAGTTCAAATCTCTTGGACCTACATTTTTCTCCTCCACAGCTGGAATGTGATCCTATTCTTTTGGATTTAGAATAGCTTCTCCTTCCTCTGCTACTTGAAGACCTTATTGCTCTTGAATGACCTCTTTCTCTATCATGAATTTTTCCAAATCAAAATCTTCAATCTTCTGCTCTAGAGGACAAGTTGTGATTGCAAGATCTTCTTTAGAGCTCCTTTCCATGGTCGATTCATCAACCAAAATAGGTCCTGCGAATAAAAACAATAAATTATCAATGATTCCTTCTTCATTCCAGTGGCTACTATAAACTCTGATTTGGTCTCACCCATTTTCTCCTCTTCCGATGGGAATTTGAGCTGATTTTATTTCCTCTTCCACTGGCTGATTATGCAACTTATATTGGATCAACATCTGTCTGTCAAGCAAGAGTGCTAACATGGACACTACACTGCTGAGCAACTTGATGAATAATCTTCTTCCTTGTCCTCATTCTTCTGTTGCTCCAACAAAATCAGTCCTCAACCACCATTGACTTCTTCATATTCTGGCCTTCTTCCATGTAGGCTTAACCAACAAAGGAATTTTCTTGATTCCATACCTAAGATTTTTCAAGCTCACTAAACTCTTTAGATAATCTTTCATTTCTTCTATGATGGGATTTTCTTCTTGCTATCCTCCTTGACTGATTTTTTATTTTTATTTTCTTCCCCACATGGAATTTGGGAGAGACAAGAGGAGTGGCATAGGTTGGATTTCAACCAGCATTGTGCATTTTTTTGTGGTGGTGGAGGGAGGTGAAACTTCTTGTTTCTTATGAAGGGGAAGGTATTTCTTTTAGCTCTTGTGGAGGGGATTTGGATTTGGAATAGAAGAGGGAAGAAAAAATGAGATGGGATGGAACACTAGGGGATGGAGGGATTGAATTTCATACATTTGGAGTAGCATGGGATGGATTTGGAATTTGACATTCAAAATGAGATGGTGCTGCTTGAGGAATGGAAAGAGAAAATCCAGATGATGGTGTAGAAATTACCCATTGACAAGGTTGCTCAACACCAAATTCATATTCCCCTATCTCTTCAGTCCATTGTGTAAGTTGGGGCAGCATATCCACCATGAAGTCCATCTTCTTCTGAGGGTTGAAGTGTCTTGGAAAAGGGCCAACCCATGGACAAGGTGTCCCTATAAGCAATTCTGAAAGCCTTCATTTGAGTTGTTGCTATTGATTGCACCATGTCAATATCCATTTTTTGGATCTTCTCTAATAGACCAGCATCTTGTATTTTATTTTCTTAATCATGTATGCATACCCCTGCTCTTGGAAAATCTCCATAGCCAAACTAATTTTAGCACTGACTGCTCATAGGGGTAGCCATGCTGATTTTGAATTTGTTCAAAATGCTGATTTGGAGGAGCTGTAAAGAACATTGGAGGTGGAATTGAATGGCACTGCTGTTGCTGTGAATGTGAATTCCATGAGGAAAATGAAGTCATGATTACACAACTTCATGGGATGGAAAAGAATGAATGAGATGGAAGAAAAATGGGTGAAAAGGGAATGAAAATGAATGAAAAGGAAGGTCTGCAACTTCAGAGATGGGTTACTGATCAGATGGAGTCATTAGATGTGTTTGCAATTGCCTCCAAAGGCTGAAATCTTCAATAGGAATACACCAACTTGCAAAAAAATGAAATGGGAGACCTCTTGGTCCCACCTGGGTGTGCTAAAACTATTAGTGCAAATTCACAGCACCCCCAATTGAGTTATGGATATAATTTTCTAAGGCATTGTCATTTGGTGTGATTACACAACATTGAGATTTTCCCAAAGTGTGGGACCTTTACAAATGGGGAAATCTCTCCAAAGAAGGCCAGTTCCTCTTCCTAAACTACCTACCACAAGCTATTCCAATACAGGTAAGATTATCTAACCTAATATAACTTCAAAGGAGACAAGGAGAGGAAGCAAACAAGGATAAACATAGAGCCTACACTAAAACGGTGATACACCAGAGAAAGGAAAGTGTTGATTATCTATCAAAACTGCCATGGAACAAGAAGAGGTGAGCAATGGAAAGGATGGACAACTGTATCATAGACCAAAGATGGATTTCACATAGAAAATGTTCCAAAACTCCATGAACACAGCTCCAAAACCTGAAATGAACATCCAAACATGCAAAAATACCCTGCAATGAAGAGATGCAAGAAGAAAACAACCAAGAAAATGAGCCAAGGATGGATAAATGCATCACAAAAACATGTTTTTTTTTATTGCTCCAAAAGTTTGCACAGTGCATCATTTCATGAGTAAGAGGAAAAAAATGCCATTACAGATCAGGGGAGGAGTTTTAAACTCCATTTTCAACCCTAGGGAAGAAAATAAGGGAGAGGTAGAGAAGAAGGATGAACAACCTTTTCACAAATGAGCCAAAACTAGCTTTTTTATCACTCGAACAGAATGAAGGAAATGAGAAAACACGAGAAAATCAATTTTAAAACTCCAACCACCAAAAAGATACATTTAATTAGCCTGAAAAATGATGGGTTTCCATGAAAAATCCCATACTTCATCATACATTACTTCGCAGAGCAAGAAAGAGGCCCATACCTCATTAATTTTGGTGGTTGGGGTCATTTTCTGTCAATTTTTCCATGCTACAGATACGTTTTCCCATTTTTCTTCCACAAAAATCTATCAAAATTTAAAATTGAAGTTTCCATCATGTGGATAATTTCACCATCTTTCCAATGATACCAAAATCGTGAAAATCCAAGCTCTGGATGTGAAAGATATGCCCCTCTGAAGATTTAGGGAAAACATGTTGAAAAATTAGGGCAAAAAAATCAGGGTCGCAGGGCAAAAATCCTTGAAATTTTTCCCTCTTTTTTCAAAATTGGGAAAATTTCCCAAAAACTCTCCATGTCGTCACTCCTCTGAGTGACATGAGGGGCACTTTGGTTGATCCGTGGGCCTCAGGGATGAAATTCCATTCTTCCCAATTTACGCTTTTCGCCACTTTGGCAACAATTTTTCCAAAAGTCCTCGCGAAGCTTCGATCCTTCGTTGTTGATATGGACACATGGCACCTTCTAATTCAGTCGCAGAGATGTGGTTCAAATTTTCACCTTAGCACTTTTATGGTTTTGGAAATGCCAAAAACCAATAAATCCTTCTGATGCCCCGATCACTGCCGTTGACTTGGACACATGGCATCATTATGATTGGATGCAGGGCCTTGAGCTAATTTTTCTCCATTCTCCTTTGCAAGCTCGCAGGTGAACTTTTTCCCCTTTGAGTTTTTAGCCAAAAGGCTAAGTGTCAAATTTCTCTCCATGCCTCCATCGACCCACTGATTTCCCTTGGCAAAATTTCTTCCCCCACTCCATCTGGCCTGAGCCTCTTTGGCACAAAACTCTCCCAAGCTCCGCGGGCCCGCCTCAGAAAAATTTCCCCTCCAAACTCCGCCGAGCCATAATTCAAAAAATACAAGGAGTTATGAGGACTTCTTTACCTTTCTAGAAAGGGGAAGAAAAATCCTATCTTATAAAGCCATTTCCAGAATCTTTTGAGTGCTTTAAATGTGTGAAAATTGAAGTTGAAGCACAAGGAAGGAAAGAATGAAGGCAAGTTAGCCAAAATAAGTAGGGGCTCATTTTGGATAACAAGGATACACTATCTCTATTCAGAATGCTTTGTATTATTGTTCTTATTTGGGGATAGCAAACTATTTACTCTTTTGCATCAAGCTGTGGAAGCCTTGTAATAGGATTTCAATCTTTTGAGTTCGTGAGTTGTATTGATCCTTGTTTATCTTTCACTATTTTTGGATTTCTATACCTTATTATATTCAATGAACGAATATCCGGTTTTAAAGAGAGAATCAAGTATGTTATCTTAGGGATAGTATATAGTAGGGCTTATACTGTGGAATTTGTTATGAGATTTGAATTTGAACTTGAGATTGGTGATTGGAAATAGGTAAACCAGTTTGTTAGATTTTTAAGGAAAGTTAGAAGTGTGATTTCTTTAACTATGTGTTTGGTTTTGTGTTTTCTTTGGGAACTAGATAAATATTTTCTAAGTTTGAAATAGAAATTAGAATTCATTTCATAGTATAAATGAAATGAATTATAGATTGGGTTCTTTTTATTTGAGATCATTTTTCTGTTGTTTGGATAAGTTCATTTGATTGAACTTTTCAATTTTCGATCTTCTTCTGAGATGGAAAATTTATGGTGGAACGTTTGGTTTTAGATCTTTGAATTATATCCACTAACATATGGGAGTCATTTTTGACTTGTGGGGGGGAATCTTTTTTGACTCTCTACCCTACTTGGATTGATTTGGGATTCTTTTTAGATGCTCTGCCTTAATGTTGAATCTTTATATTGTTATCTTTGAATTGAGGCAGATTCGTGTGTTCTAAACCTATATTTGTCTTTCAGATGATTAATGTTTGGGGAATAACGTGTATTGATTCTTCTTCCTATGTTATATGGAATGATGAAGCATTCTAATATTAGCTATGTTGTAATTAACTTATTTTACTGCTCAGTAAAGATAAATGTGAATTTTCTACTCTTATAAAATTATGAAACAAATAGATGACAAGACCTTTTGATTTCTTTAAACTAATTAATAGAATCAATTAAACCTTATGATATAATGCAGTTGTTGTAGTATTACATTATGCTCTTTTCTTAAAAGTTAATTCAGACTATTTTAATATTCTTCTTTTCTAGATGTTATTACTTATGATTATATGTATGATATATTAATTGTTTCATTAAAGCAGGGTTGTTTTAATAGAACAATTAGTGGAATGCACTTTACTTTAATCCTTAGTGTTTATCATGCTTAGTTCATTGAACTAAACCATGCTATAAATTTTTACAGATGGACATCGTAAGTGATAAAAGAAGATAGAAACTTTTATGATGCTTTGGCTTATTTAATTATGGATCTTATGTAAAGAGTTTTGAATCATTCTTGAGTTGTAATGAAAAAGAAAAGTGATGTTCTTTTAAGATCTTTATTCTGATTGACATGCAGAATGTCTGAAATGCATAATCTTAAAAATGTAAATTTATCATCATGAATTGAAAGGTTTTTTGTTGGAATACAATTTGTGATGTGAATACTTTTGTACTTGTATGATGGAAATAATAGTGATATCTTTTCGGTATTCTTTGTATCTGTGTATATTATTGTTGTTATAAGATAATGAGTTAGATTAAGGAGATAGTATAATCTCCCTTATATTAATGAACTTGTTAAATTTCAAGGATGTCATTATCTAATTACACAACTATAGTTTAATAATGAAATATGCTTTGGACATACAATTAAACTATATAAGTAATGAACAATAAAAAGGATAATGTTAAACCTAACATCTAACCATGAAGAGAGAATTCTCTTCCTTTCTCATGGAATGAAAGGTAAAATGTAATAGTGGTTATGATCTTTAATCTTTATACCATCATTTATAAAGTAAACACTAGCTGAATCTAAGTGGATGACACACTTGATTTGGACAGCTAGGTTACATTAAGAATTAAATGTTTTTATGTTTGCTATCCTATTTTTGGGATAACTGCCTTGTTATGCCACATTAACGAAAATATGAATGCAAACATGAATTAATAAAGTTCTCCATATCTAATCAGGATAGTGTTGGCTAAAGAACTTAAGGAATGTTGGAATTAGGGTTAGGGATGGTTACTGTAATCTGAATTTCTAATCCAATTTAATTATGATTAATGACCACTAAGGGGGTATGTACATCTTGATGAATCAGTTCTAACGGATGTTGGCAGACGCTAATTATAGGAGTTGTACCCTCGAGAAATCCCTCAGAATTCTCAAGGATACAGTGTTGCAATTGACATGTGGCAACACCCTTTCATATTTTTTCATCTAGATCTACACACCTCTGGACTTGAACTTAGTTTCTCTTTAGGTGAAGTTATTAGCATGTTTGGGATAGGTGGTAGCTTTCTATGACTTAGGGTACCTTGGCACATTCAGATGACTTAGGTTAGCCAAGTATGCCCATAAACCCTAAGTCATTGTGAGCGTCTTCCTATAATAAATTATGTTACTAACCGGGTCTAGTGTTGAACCTTGGGCAAGTGGACTGATGGTAGTTAGTAAAGACCATTCTAGATAACAGAAGAGTGAGGTGAAGGATGTATTCTTGAATGATGAGTATTCCATCTAGAAATAGTAACATGAACAGTATGATGAAAATATTTGGCCAAAGTATCGCAAGCTACTGGTTGCATTGTCCTATGTCACCTAGTTTAAAGCAACATGATGTTAGATGAATATTGGTAACAAATATTCAGATAGGTTCTTTAAATAGATCACTCTGTACCTAGAATAGGGTAGGAGAACCCAGTATACGTAGTATACATAAAGTATTCTATACTTTAAGTAAACATGAGATATTGGTTGGTAACCAAGTCATAGAATGAGAGATCGATAGTATACTGAATCATTACAGCTGTATATGGTTATATGTTATGAGATTGATTGGCATGGAATGTGTGTTCTAAATGATGTTTTATTTAAAACAAAGAACATTATGTTTCAAAAAAAAAATTCCCTTGTTTCTAAAGTCTTAAAATGGGAATGTTACAAGGACGGGTGCGGAGGTTCATACCCAGGTAGATCAAGCTCAGGAATTAGATGTATTTTGGACCATAGTCAGAGTCGCAATAAGGAGCACATGGAGATGCAGCTAGACTTTATTATGGATAAGGCTAAAATATAGAGACTTGTAACCTAAGAGAAGTATATTCTAGGATATGGTTATCATGATAGGATTAAGAAATGTAAACTAGAGTTAGTTATGTTTTAACTGGAAATTGCATGTTGATGGGTACTTGAGTATGAAGGGGCATAAAGATAGTTGGCACATGGTTTAATCCTAAGCAAAGAATAGGTGGTTGAGGGAATATTCCTAGCACTCTCTTGATATGTATTTATTTTCACAGAAACATGGATGAGTGTATGTGTGCAAGGGATTAGAGAGAGTAGAGAGTGAAATGCATGGGAATGTTGTTGTAACTTCTAGAGTAGAGTAATTTATAGGATGAAAATTCTTTTGATGTATTTGGTCCATTTTATGGATGTTATCATGTATTTGGCTACTATAACAATGGAGGATTAATATAATGGTGTTGTTTTGAATATACATGCTTAATGAATGTAAGTGTTTATGTTCTTTATCACGCTCATGGTTCTTGTATATTCTTCTCAAATATTCATAGTCATAATATGAATCATTTAAGCTTGGATCTAGTTTCTTTACCTCTATCATAATATTTATGAGTTTATGTCATGTGCATTATTCTTCCATTCATGGTAACATTCTTGACAAGGATCACATATAAGACGGGTCTTCCCGTGCCTCAGTGAGCTCCCAATTTAGGCTAGGTGATATGTAGGTGCATCTAGTAATTAAAGGGTTAGGTAATGTGACTACACTATAATATGCTAGGAAGTCCACTTTCGTATGTTATTTAACTTTATTTAGTGGTATTGTCATGCTTCTATAGGTAGTACTTCCTAACCAAAACGAATCTCCTCACAATCATCTTGGTCTTCTCAATGATTCACAACCTTCTTCAACTTTACAGGTATTCCTCCTCACCTCACCTTTACCTTATTTGTTTTATACAAAATATTGCGGTGAAAAAATTAGCTACCAACAGTTATGTAAGTAGGTATAATGATGAACATACACAATAGTATCATAGGTTTGAGATAATTTCAAACTTGATGATATTGAATATTCTTAATCTTGAAGGCTTAAGACCAACTGTTGGGTCTTTGTGAGATCAACTTCTAGTTGTTTCAATCAAATTTCAATGTTTTACTTTCTCCATTAGCTCCTAACAGTCATGCAAGTAGGTATAGTGATGAACATACACAACAATATCCTAGGTTTTGAGATAATTACAAACTTGATGATATTGAATAGTCTTAATCTTAAAGTATTAAGAACGAGTGTGAGGTCTTTGTAAGACCAACTTCTAGTTTTTTCAATAAAATTGTAACCTTGTACTTTCTCCATTAGCTCCCAACAATCATGCAAGAAGGTACAGTGATGAACATACACATTAGTATCCTAGGTTTTTAGATAATTACAAACTTGATAATCTTGAGTAGTCATTTCAATTGATATGAATTTTAACCATCACTAAAAAACCATATAAAATAGTTCTAAAGAGGTTTCTATAGGTCAAGGATCAATTTTACCATGTTTATTTATACCTACACACAAGAGATTCACTCTCCACGTTGACTAATTTCAAGTACCAAAAACCTCCTCAATCACTCTAACCACAACTTCAACTTTAAAGAACCAAACTCTCATTCATATTATGGTATTCAAGGAATTTTTTAGATTACCTTGTCTGAGAAATAAATCTTATCAAGGAACCACAATTATACAAGCTCTACAAAAACAACCATCTATAAACTTTGGAGATACTGTATACAACACTATTGCAATTGAAGGATTTCATCACACTACTTTTCTCTTTTAGGTTAGAAATAAAACTTCATGAAACCATAAAAAGACATTTAACAACATTTTGCTAAACAAATCCAATCTTGCAACACTATTATTGACCTATAGACAATCTCAAACAAGAAATCCAACTTGTATTTTACCTTTAGTGACCAACCACCTACCAATTTAAGCTTGTAGCACCTTGAAACCAACCTGGATTTACCACCAATCAGCCTTCATGCCTCCTACAGAGCCTCACTTTACATCAATGACAACACCAATGACCTACAGTTCAACATTTGGAGTTTCTTTTCAATAAATATTTCATAAATTATTGTAGATTTGTTTATTGTTTTCCTTGCTGATTTACCTTTAGGCACATGTAAGTTTCGGGTGAATGGTAATCCTTGTTTGAGGAATATTAATATTTCTGAGTAAGTTAGAGATTGTAGCTTTTGCAGGGGATTAAAGTTGGGTTTTTATTTGATCTTTAACTTACAAGGGGTTTTGAAGTGAGTTTTTTATTTCATTCTTTAACTTCGTAGTTGGATGGATGCATGATCATTTCAGTTCATACTACACCAAATAAATGTAATGTATTTCAAGTTTCATTCTAAATACTACAAATCAAAACAAAGTTTTTAAAAAATAAAAATAAGCAAAATTATATTATCATAATAATGCACTGAATATTTGAATATATTAATTATTATATGAACATATATATCATGGGATATCAACAAATGTAAGCTTCCAACTTGATGGACCTGGATCATCTCTATCATTTGATTTTCTAGATCTCTGAGACCGAAGATCTCTTTGTTGATATTCAACTACTGCAATAGGGTCGTCTGTTGTATTTGTACCATTATTTTCAGCCCCTCTCCTTTCATTAATGGTGAAAGGCTTAATCACAAATTGCCTAATTTCTTCTTGGTTTGAAAACTTACCCTCTTTAGATGCCTTATCCTTTTAGAGAGGGTTCTATACTTACCTATATTTTCTAAGACCTCCCTTCAACTGAGGATCTCCACAATAATCTCCATTACACCATTCATATACTTTGGACACATCTTTATCCTTTTGGTACACACTTGTAATAGTGTGATTGTTCTTATTAAAGTAAACAATGTAATAGATCTAACTTGATCAATGGTCATAACTCCATGTTCATGCACTCTCATCAAGTCTATTGGAATATTTTTGACCTCTTGAAGCCACCCCACACACATTTCAACCCTACATAATAATTAGGCATGCATAATCTGTTATAGAAAAGCTTAGGTCTAGTATGCCTCTTTTGTCAAAATGTTAAAAACAACATGAAGGATATTAGATAATTATCAATGCCCTTAGAATACCTTATACATTCTATCTTAAGGTATTTAGACCCCTGATTCCATCCAACAGTTGCATGTCAATGTAGTTCTCTTCTGAAGGCCTATTTAGCTTTTAGCCCTCTACACGCCAAAATGTCTTTTTTCCTCTCTTTTTCAGGAACCAAACCCAAAATCCATATGTTGATTATTAGACCCTTTACCAAGCTTTCAAACATACCTAAATGTCACTTTATGTTATTTTATAAGAAATAGCACTTCCTCTATAAATTACACCTAGAATTATGTCTATTATGAATCCAAGTTAAAATAACATACACTTACTAGTATGGTTATACTTAAAGCTTAATAGATCCACCTATATGATGATAATGACATGCTCCCTACAAAACTTTGAGATTCAATTTCATTACTTTGACCTCCATGCACCCTAGTAAAGTCTCTGTGACTATACCTGGATAGCTGGACTGCAATTTCTAGCATAACTATTTCACACATGCGAATTAGGATATGGAAATTTGTAGACTTCAAGAATTCACCCTGATAGAAATGATCCTAAAAATTCATCCATTTTTTATGGTTGTAAAAATATTTATTGCTTGCCTTATTTAGAGCCTGAGATGGAAAATTGAGGTCTGCAGGACAAATTTTAGTATTTCAAGAGCTCCAAAAATTCATGGTTACTTATCTAACCTTTCTCTTTCTATTCATGCTTCCATAGAGTTTTAAAAGATTTTATATGGTGATTGTTTATACTCTAGTACTCGGCCAGGACAGAGTCTTTCTATCACATTCCATTCATAAGCAACAATTTATGCAATTTTTCACACAAATTCACATGCAATTCTTTCCATTATTTTATTCAAGGATCATGCATCTCAATGACATCATGGTTTTCCCCCCTTACCTCTTCTCCCACGTTCATTCCATCTATTACTTCTCAATTCTCTTCTGGTTATGACTAAACTACTTATATATAAGCTCAAATTCATCACTAACCCCTAGAATAGGACCAAAAAAACATCCCTCAAATCTTTACATCTCACATATACCCCTATTATGACTCTCATTCAATAGTATAGCCTCTATAAGGCATAAACTATCTATTTTCAATCTTTTACATATCAAGATAGAACTTATTAGGCTTGAGATAACTAACTTACCTTTTAACAAATTTTACAAGTATAATTACTCCACTTACTCACTTTTACAACAATTATCCAACTCACACCTTGAAACTTGAACAATTTAATAATTTTGTGACATTAAAAACTAGAATGACTACTCATCCTAATGATGCTCCTACATCAAGTTGTCCACCAAGAAGAAATTGAGCTCCTTCTCAATGGAACATTGTGATTTATTACTGTTAGTTATCTTCCAATTATCTATGATGATCCTTACTTGGTTTTTCTTGATTTTTTTGATGATCTCTTCCTCCCAACTACCACTTTGAACCTGTACTTGTAGTTCTTCTTCATGTACCTTACTTTCATGTTTTCCTATTTCTATCCTTCCACCTTCTTTAGTATAGACTCCAACTCTGCCTAACATCCCTCATACCTACCTATACTCAATAGCATATAGGATGACCCAAGACACTAATTTTGTATCTCTGATTTTTCTCTCAACTTTCTCTATTGCCAACCTTTTTTCTTGTAAACACTGGGTTTCTTCATAATATTTCTTAACTTTCCTGATAAAATGGAAGTCTTCAAGACTAACATTCAAATATTTTGTATGATTTGAGAGTTGACATGCCTCTTTAGGATTCATTTCATGCCATTGTAATTGGTTATCATCATAACATGATCCTTCCTTCTTTATACAACCTCTTAGTGATTTTTTATTCTCTGAATTCTATGGTTCTTAACAGTTTTCCTATCTCCTTACAATTTACGTCCCTCTTATTCTTGTTCCCAATTTTCCACCACTTCTTTACCTTCTACTAAACTATTTTGCATCCGATTTGTTCTTTGAATCATACTTACTACCCCTTCTTTACTATAGAAAAACATCATTTTAACATTATGAATGCTTGAAGGAGTTTCCGTCATTAATTCTTGTGTGTGGAATGAAGATCAGATAAATCTAGTGCCTTTTATAACATTATCTCACCAAGTTTCAACATAACTTAAAGGTCTTCACTACCCCTCTCTTATTCTAGTTTGAACTATGATATTTTCCTATTTTTTTCCACCATATCATGATCTTTTGGAATCTCAAATTTTTTACCTTAATGGCTGTAATTAGATACCATTTCCTTACCTTGGCTTGTTGAAGAATGCACATCCTCATTTAGGAGTTCTATAAGCTTGTCCACTTGTAATGTTGAGTTTTTCATTATCACATCCTCGTCAAGACGTTAGAATGTATTTGAGAACATCATTTCTCTTTTATATCTTCTAGTATCTTTAACTATGTTGTTTACAAAGCAATGATCTTTAAGTTTCCTGATATCCCCTTCTTGGACTGATCTCAGTTCATCTAGTTGTATGATCATCTTGTATACACTAATTTTGTCTAGTCTTACGCTCCCTTTGTTATCACTTACATTTCGTTTGTACCAAATTTCATCCTCAGACATTATTTGAACATCAACATACCTCCTTCCATCTACAATCATGCTTAAGTTACATATTTATATACCTTTTTCACAATGAAGTCTTCTTTCCTTTATATTTGTCTTCTTGGACTTATGTAGACTTGTGTCACATTTGGCTTGTTTCATATTCATCCATATAATATCTTCATACAAGTAATGATGTCTTTTGATTGGAATGCCCATGCTCTTATTGACTAAAACTTGTTTGTCATTCTCATCTTCACACATTTTTGAAGTGAAATCTAGATCTCTAGGTCCCATGGTTTTCTTTCTTAATCTAATGAGATGTATTTTTCTTTTACTTCGTGTCCTTGATTGATATTTCACATTTTTTTTCCTGTTTCAGCCTCTTCAATCCTTCTTTACAAACATTCCAAGATTTCACCTTTTGGTTCATTATTTTTGACATGTTTGCATAAAATGGTATTGTCTTATTTTTCCCTAATTTCATATTACTCTAATCAAAATTGGACTACATCTTGCATTGCTCCTTGTCTAGTTTCAAGGAACCATGTAAGTCTTTATCTTCTTGACTAGTTTCAAGATACCTAAATTCCCTCATAGGAATTGGTTTTCTCTCCATTCTTTCCTGTTCACTTTAATATTTCTTACCAATGCTCTCAATCAAATTCTTGTCCTGCACACCTATAATTTCACAATTTAAACATTGATTACATTTAAAATTTAGATTTTTTTTTCCTTCCTTAGATACACATAGCATCCTATGACCTTCCTCAAAAATTTTATTCTCCTTATCAGCTACTCCTTCACTCTCTAGACCACCTTCTTGGTCATGTAGAATTAATTAATTCTTTTTTTTTTTTGATCATATCTTTCTTGACCTTCCATGATGTCCTCTAGGATCTCATCCCATGTTTCCTCATCATCACTCTTCTGTAAGAAATTTTTGTCACCTTCACTTTTTTGACTTAATTGACCTTTGCCATCACTCTCTTTTTTCCATAACATCATGTTCTTCCCCAACCTCATTTGGGATTGTTTACCAACCTTCGCTTATAATTCTTGGTCCACTGCATTGAACTCTATCTAATCCACTCTTCCATGAACCTTTTCTTCATCTTTCATGAAAGGATAAGATCTAATTATTGGTCTTCTCAACATATTATTTAATTCCAAACACCATACTTCTCCTATCCATACCTGCATGTTGATCCATTAAAGGTACTAAATTTTTTTTTATTCCATTATTTGTTAGAAAAAAAATTTCAACCTACCATTATACACCACCTTCTTGTCATATTGCTATGGCTTGTAAGATTAAATGACATACATCCATAGGAATTACATCACATAACACCTCATCATGCAAACTTCAAATCTTAAAAGGTACTCTACATTGCCCATTTACAAGAATTTGATGGTTCTTTTGAACCCATGCAACTTTATAAGGCATATGATGTACTAGTCTTTTCAACCCCAATTTACTAACCATTTCCTATGGTAAAATATTTTCTATGCTACCATTATCTATAATCACATTGCAGAAAATACCTTTTGTCTTGCATCTTGTCCTGAACAAGTTTCTCCTGCAGGTTGGATCCTGTGATTTAGCTTACTGATGTAGAAGAATTCTTCATAGCAACAATGACTCTCCTTGCTTCTTATCATCACCTTTGTCATATTTTCTATCCATATCTAAATACACTACATCTATCCTTGTCATCCTTGTGCCTAGATCACTTATTTCATTCGTTATACTATCCATTTTTCCCTTGACTCCTTCCTAGAATAATTTCATGATTCCTTGTAATGAAGCTTTCTCTCCCTTTTCCATGTTGTCAACAATCAACTCTTACACACTCCAAAATCAATAAAATATTTAAAGTCTCTATAATAGAATTATCCGAACAGAGATCTTCTCTAATACCAAAAATGGCGCAATGATTAATCTCAAAGTGCTTAATTTGTTGTTGGTTTGAAAACTAGCCCTCTTTGGATGCCTTATCCTTTTAGAGAGGTTTTTATACTTACCTATCTTGGTTTAGACCTCCCTTGTACTAAGGATCTCAACAATAATATCCATTAAACCATTCATATACTTTTGACACATCTTATTCATTTTGCTACACACTTGTAATAGTGTTTTTGTTCTTATGAAAGTAAACAATGTAACAGATATACCTTGATCATTGATCACAACTCCATTTTCATGCACTCCCATCAATTCCATTGGAATATTACTATCGTCCTGAAGCCACCCTACACACATTTCATCTCTACACAATCATTAGGCATGCATAATCTCTTATACACAAGCTTAGGTCTAGTATGTCTCTTTGGTCAAAATTCTCTAAAGAGCATGAAGGATATTAGATCATTCCCAATTCCCTTAGAATACCTTATACACTTTATCTTAAGGTGTTTAGACCCCTGATTTTATCCAAAAACTGCATTTTAATGAAGTTCACTTCTTAAGGCCTATTTAACTTGTGGCCGTCTACACATCTACCTATCTTGTTTCCTCTCCTTTTCATGAACCAACCCCACAAACCATATTGTTTATTCTTAGACCCTTTACCAAGCTCTCAAACATACATAAATGTCACTTTATGTTCCTTTATAAGAAATTGCACTTCCTCTATAAATTGCACCTAGAATTACATCTATTATGAATCCAATTTAAAATAGCAGACACTTACTATTATGGTTATGCTTGAAGCTTAATAGATCCACATCTATGATGATGATGACATGCTCCCTACAAAACTTTCATATTCAATTCCATTACTTTGACCTCCATGCACACTAATTTCTTTTTTGTGACTGTACCTAGACATCTGGACTACAATTTCTAGCATAACTATTTCACACATGTGAATTAGGATATGAAAAGTTATAGACTTCAAGAATTCACCCAGTTAGAAATGATCCTAAAAATTCATCCATGTTTTATAGTTATAAAAAGAGTTTTTTCTTGCCCTATTTACGGCCCAGGAGGAAAAATTGATGTCTACAGAACAAATTTAATTATTTCAAGAGCTCCAAAAATTAATGGTGACTTATCTAAAATTTCTCTTTTTATTCATGCTTTCACAGAGTTTTAAAATCTCTTCTATGGTGACTGTTTATACTCTATTACTCAGCCAGGAAATAGTCTTTCTAGCACATTCCATTCATAAGCAACAATTTTTCACACAAATTCACCTAAAATGTCTTTCCATTCTTTTATTCAAGGATCATGCATCTCAATTACATCATGTTTTTCCTTCATTACCTCTTCTTCCATGTTCCTTCCATCTATTACTTCTCAAATCTCCCTCCTAATTATGACTAATCTACTCCTATATGAGCGCAACTTCATAACTAACCCCTAGAATAGGACTAAACAAACATCCCTTGAATATCTACATCTACACCAATACCCCTATTATGACTCCCATTCTACAGTATATCCTCTGATTAGGCATAAAATAACTATTTTTTTTAGTCTTTTACATATCAAGATAGGCCTTATTAGGCTTGAGACAACTAACTTACCTTTTAACAGACTTTTACAATGTATAATTACTCCACTTACTCAATTTTACAACACTTATCCACCTCACACCTTAAAAATTGAACAATTTAATAATTTTTTGACATTAAAAACGCATCAAGTTATCCACCAAGAAGAAATTGAGCTCCCGCTTAATGGAACATTTTGATTTCTTCCTCTTACTTTTCTTCCAATTATTTATGATGATCCTTACTTGGTTTTCTTGATTTTTTGATGATCTCTTCCTCCCAAACACCACTTTGAAATTTTTCTTGTAGTTCTTCTTCATGTACCTTACTTCCTTTTTTTCCTCTCTCTCCTTTCACATTCTTCATCATGGACTCCAACTCTTCCTAGCATCCTTCATACCTACCTATACACATAGCATCTAGGACTGCCCAAGACACCAATTTCCCATCTCTGATTTTCCTCTCGACTTTCTCTATCGCCCAACCTTTGTTATTGTAAACACTTGGTTTCTTCACAAGATTTCTTAACTTTGTTGATAAAATGGAAGTCTTCAAGACTGACATTCAACTCTTTTGCATGATTTGAGAGTCGACATGACTCCTTAGGCTTCATTTCATGCCATTGTAACTAGTTATCATCATAACATGATCCTTCCTTATTTATACATCCTCTTAGTGAATTGTTATTCTCTTGAATTCTCTGGTTCTTAACAAATTTTCTATCTCCATTCAATTTACTTCCCTCTTATTATTTTTCCCAATTTTCCACCACTTCTTTACCTTATACTAAACTATTTTGCATATGTTCTGTTCTTTGAATCAAAATTACTACCCCCTTCTTGACTATAGAAAAACATCATTTTAATTTAATGAATGCTTGAAGGAGTTTCCATCACTAATTCTTGTGTGTGGAATGAAGATAAACTAAATCTTGTGCCTTTTACAACAATATCTCACCAAGTTTAAATATTAACTTGAAGGTATTCACTACCCCTTTCTTATTCTAGTGTGAATTGTGATATTTTCCTTTTTTTCCATCATATCACGATCTTTTGTAATCTCGAATTTTGTACCTTAATTACTGTTATTAGATACCATTTCCTTACTCTGTCCTCATTTAGGAGTTCTATAAGGTTGTCCACTTATAATCTTGATTTTTTCATTATCACATCCTCCTCAAGCCATTAGAATGTATTTGAGAACATCATTTTTCTTCTCTATCTCCTAGCATCTTCAACTATGTTGTTTACAAAATAATTACCTTTAAGTTTTTTGATATCCCCTTCTTGGACTGATCTCAGTTCATCTAGTTGTATGATCATCTTACATACAATAATTTTGTATGTTCTTAGGCTCCCTTTTCTATCACTTACATTTCCTTTGTACCAAATTTCATCCTCAAACATTATTTCAACATCAATAGACCTCCTTCCATCTACAATCATTTGTAAGTTACATATTTGGATACCTTTTTCAGCAATCCAGTCTTCTTTCCTCTACATTTGTCTTCTTGGACTTATGTATACTTGTGTCACACTTAGCTTGTTTCATATTAATCCATATAGGATCTTCATACAAGTAATGATGTCTTTTGATTGGAATGTCCATGCTCTTCTTGATTGGAACTTTTTTGTCATTCTAATATTTACACATTTTTAAAGTGAAATCTGGTTCTCTAGGTCTCATGGTTTTCTTACTTAAAATGAGATGTATTTATATTTTACTTGGTGTCCTTGACTGATATTTCACAATTTATCCTTTTTTCAGCCTCTTCAATCCTTCTTTACCAACATTCCAAGATTTTACCTTTTTGTTCATTCTTTTTTTCAACTTTGCATAAAACGGTATTGTCTTCTTTTTACCTGATTTCAGATTATTCTGATCAACATTGGACCGTGTCTTGCATTACTCCTTGTCTGGTTTAAAGGAACCATGTAATTATTTATCTTCTTGAATAGTTTCAAGATACCTAATGCCCTCATAGGCATTGGTTTTTCTATCTTTTCTGTCCTCTTAACTTGCATCTTTCTTACTAATGCTCTCAATTAAAGTCTTGTCCTAAATACCTGTAATTTCACACTTGAAACATTGATTACATTTAAAATTTAAAGTTTTCTTTCCTTCCTTAGATACACATAGCATCCTTTGACCTTCCTCAAAACTTGCATTCTCCTTATCAACTAATCCTTCACTCTCAAGACCACCTTCTTGGTCATGTAGAATTAATTCATGGTTATTTTATTTTTGATCCTATGTGTCTTGACCTTCCATGATATCCTCTAGGATCTCATCCCATTTTCCCTCATCATCACTCTTTTATAACCAATTTTTTTCACCTTCACTTTTGTGACTTAACTGACATTCTTTTCCATCACTCTTTTTCTTCCATAACATCATGTTCTTCCCCAACCTCATTTGGGCTTGTTTACCAACCTTACTTATACTTCCTGGTCCACTGCATTGGACTCTATCTGTAGACATTAAAATTAGGTAACACTCTCCTTTGGTCTCTCAATGAATAAGCACCCTTCATCACATTTACCTAGCCATGGCCCCCCTCACCCCACTAATATTAATTTAATTAATCAAATTAAATTAATGCATTATCCTCAATGTATTTATTATTTAAATATCTTATTTTAAATAATATCCACCCATACAGTTCACTTAGACACCTCACCAAGCCAACTCAACCTAAGACCTCTTCTTAGTAATTTGCCATAACTAACTAAGACTTACCCAAACCCTAAAAACCAATACCTACATTCCCTCTAACCACATTCCCACATGCTCACAAGAAGCTCCCATTCTAATCCATGGGTTAACAACACGAGATCCGAGAAAATCAAGAGGATCTCCCTAGTTTAGTAAACCTAGGAAATCCTTCCTTGACTGAAGCCAGTTACCCCTAACTGTCGCTAGTTAAGCCAAAACTACCATTGATTACCCTTTTAACCCCAAAATAACCTTATTCTCAAGGTTGGAAGTTGGAAGTTGGAATAAAGAAGCAGAAGGTTGGTGAGCATTAACACATCTTCACATAGTGAATTCCAGTGAGAATCCGCATGCAAGGAAGGAGATCAAGCATCTTTTCCTGCATAGCCATCCCAACCATGATATAATCTAACCAAGAAAAGAGGAATGTACATACAGCCCATGCAGAAGCTCTCCTTCAGTTGGTGATCACTTATAACCTTCAAATCCCTCATCATCACCTCCATCCCTCACTCACAGGCATTCAGGGCTGGTATCCAAGTAAGTATAATGTCATACTTTTCTGGTTTATTTCATTTCATCATCATTTTATCATCTATTGTTTACCTAGCTACCTATTAACCTTCTCCAACATTTCCACCTCCATATACCCATTAAAACATCACCAAAGATCTCCCCAGTCACCCAATACCTCATCTTGACCAACCAAAGTCCTTTGCATAATCACAAAGGAGACCCAAAGCTTGTTCTGTGGTATTTCCAGATTTCCACACTAACTGGCACTAGTTACACCTGACCGCCGTTGGTTACCCTTAACCAAAATTGGTCTCTGTATTTTCCCCTACAACCCAAAATAGAGACCCACCCACCAAATTTCATCCCACCCTCATCCACCTGTGATCTACCCAAGACCTCTGTCAAACTTGCAGAACCTAGAATCAATCATTTGACCTTTAGATTCTATTATAGTTTAGCTTCTAAGATTAGATCTATTTCTTATTGTGTTTTAAGTGAGATACCTAAATCATTTCAAATTACAATAGGATTTACTTTTTTTACAACATCAAATTGTTTAAAATAGTGGACTTACAGCCATCTAGGAAGTATCACACTTCCCAGATCTAGCATACGCTAGGTAGTTCACTGCCCATATTGTTTAATTCCTTCTGGTGGTCTTTCTTTGCATTATAGGTAGTTCCTCCTAGCCAAAAGGAAGCTCTCATGATCAGCTGTGGACTCATAAGTCATACCACGCAACAACCCATCAACCAACATTTGAATAGGTATTCCTCCTATGCCCGTTACCCTATCTGTTTCGTCAACACTTCAAAGAAATGATCTAAGAATTAGGTGAAACATTTTGGCATGCCCGGTGGAACCCATCCAGGGTTCTTTGCATTCCATTCATTTATAGGAAAATTTTTGTGTTTGTTTCCCTTCTAAAAAGCATACACACTAATTTTCTTCCTTGGAAACCCACCTCTTCTTTCTATTTTCTCTAAAGGAAACTTTTCCTTTGGTGTAATTAAAAAAAAACCATTTCTTCACATTTTCTACATTATAGTGAAAGAGCATCCCTCTTCCTCTTCATCTTATTGTGTTATCCAATTTCACATCTCGATTTGGGCTTAAAAATAAGTGCATTCCATTCTGATTTATTGCATTAGCTCACATTAATTGAGGGCAACCTATACGCTGGAATTCATGCCCAGCTGATGGTTGACAAATGAATTGTAGAAAAGTACTTCTTTCCTTTTTACTTCCTCTGAGTCTTACCAAACCTCACAAAATTTGAAAATACACACATTCTTAAACAACATCCTACCTGGAAGAAGATGTAGGTGATCACACAATCATGGTACAATGGGAACCCAACTCACTGCTCTATCGAGTCATACTTTAGAGAGAAGCCCGCCACCACCATAACATACCTGAAACCTCACCTTTTAGATCTCCTTCTTTATAGGAAGCCATCCTCACCAAAAAAACTCTATTTCACAATTCATGTGTCAGTCCCTAAATATCTTAATCTAAACAAACATAATAAAAAGGGCACTCCTAGGATCACATTTTTCTTAGTGTTTCTGCTTGGCTTGCGTTTTGAGGTGAGAGATCACATTCTTCACTTTTTTGTTCTTCCTTGCACACTCCTCATCATATTTGGTGTAATGCAGATTCACCCGAGTGTTCGTGGGCCATATCACCATCATTCTTAGAATTCTGGGTCTGATTCACCATATTTTAATTCATAACCACTTTTCTTTCATCACTGTTTCAATTTCACAGTAACTGTCGTCAGTTACCTTTGACTGCCATCAGTTATACCCAACTGACGTCGGTTCCAGGTCCTTTTGCTAAACTAATGAAAAGGACATTTTTATTCATTTTCTTCCACTTTTCATTATCCCTATCACTACCATCATACCCATTGACATTGTAAACACCATCAGGTTTGGCATACCTGTTAGATTTCACTTTCTGCCTTATTTTTTCACTCACTGTCCATTTTCTATAGTGACTGGCATTGGTTTTCCCTAACCGGAATTGGTTAGACTGTTTCACATTCCAACCACCATTTAGTACCTAATCCACTTTTTGATGCAAGATTCACCTGTTCTTATCATTCCCTGTGTCATTTACGAAGAAGTAGCCTTACCTGATCGGTACTGGTTCACATGGTGTTGACCCAAAGACAAGCAAGCACGCTCATATTTCATGCCAATTATCAACCAGTCCCACCTATTCCTTCACCACCTTCAATTTTATCACTAGCCATGGAGCTCATCGAGCCTATTACTATGGCTACCGGAGATGAGGAGTTGGCATGAATCCTTGACCAAAACCATACCGCTTTGCAGTTATAACATTCCCACTCATCCACTTGAGATGCCTCTAGTCAGTTGATATACGACATGCCTATATATATCCCCTTGAATCTCGCTACCACTCCCGCATTGGCCCCATCTGGCTTTGTGCTGCCTGCACCTACCTTACCCCTAGTCATTTTGTAGCTAGGTCCTATACGCGCTATAAATGTCATGTCTACTACCTCTGTGGCACCCACTACATCCACCATACCCATGACAACTACCCCAAACACAACCTCATCTACCCCTAATGTCTCACACATACCCATAGCTACATTACCATCTCCAGTGTCGGTGACCCCTACCCCATTTCAGAACATGGTCCTTTCCATTCCACAATCATTAACCCCTATTACCACTAGGGTTACCATGACCCTTCCACCCCCATATACATACTACCAACAACCTCCCGTTTCATCCATTATACACACTAGATACGTATTCCCTATTTCAGTGCCTTCTTCTCAATTAACCTACATGGCATCCCCATACACTGGAGTGCCACCCCTATTATATGCCCAAAACCAACCCTCTCACACTATAGGAGGCACCTAATCATCACAACCCACCAATGACCAAATTAAACTGATGTTAGACAAGATGCAGACATTGGAGGCATCAGTTTCTGGCTCCCACAACACTCTCACCTATGATGAGATTTCCAACGAGCCCATTCACCCATCCATTCCTATCCATTCATACCCCGTGCATTGGGAAATGCCTAAATTCAACTGTTTCAATAGAAAATAAGACCCAAAACAACATTTGCGATCATTCAAACATGGGTGTTATCTAATCGCTCATGATGATGCCTTGCTCTTGAGAACCTTTCCCATGTCCCTCACTAAACCTGCATTACATTGGTATAGTGGGTTACCTAGACACTCTATTTTCTCATTCAATCAGGTAGCCCAAGCCTTCTTGGATCATTTCTCTATCAATAGCATCAATAAGGTTACCATGACCGATCTATACTTCACACATCAGTATGACGATGAATCTATCATAGATTTTGTTGCTCATTGGTATAGCCTAATCAACCAACTTACCTTCCAACTGCCACAAACAGAACTCATTTATCTCTTCACACAGGCTTGTGCTAGACATATCCCAATAACCTTGCAAGTATAAACCTTCTGAACATTTTACGAAGCATTCACTATGGCACAAAAGTTAGATATTAGGGCTATCGAAGAGAATAAAATCCAATTACGCAATAAGAATTCAGAATTCAACTAAAATGATACCTCTTCTTCTTCCAAACAAGTAGCCAATTATTCAGAAACTAAGGGTACTGCTAACATAGTGGTACTCAAGGTCGGCCCAGCACATCCATAAAATCAAGCTACACCTTAATCTAATCTCTCACCTGTCTAGACTTTTCAATTTAGACGAGAGCAGCAGAAATATACCCCAATCGGGGAACCTTACTCTTCTGTCTTAGAAAAGCTTATCAAAGGTAGAGCCATCACCTTTCCACCCATAAAACAGCACACAGGTTTTGACCCTACTCGCCCCATGCCCACATGCTATAAAGAACATGCTGTCTATAATTATAATCGAGTAAAGGGTCATAGTGATAGAAACTACATCACTTTCAAGAATATTTTCCAAGATATGCTTGAGAAAGGAGAGTTAACCGTAGATAATCCTAATGCACATGCCAACCAAAACCTACACATCTTTAAAACAATTTCCCAACCATTCCCCTTTGTCTGATCAAACCAGTGAGACCTCAACTCACAATACCCATACCCGCAAGGTTCACGCTCTCTTTAATGACATACCTGTCACCTCCCAATTACCTCATATTCCTTCCATAGAGGAGATCCTATCCTAAAATCATCCTTCCACATCGAAACCAACCTCCCTTATTCCTTCACCAATAGAGGAACACCCTTCATCTCCTTCATCACCTACGGAGGAGTCTTCAACTAACATTAAGACCATCTCACCCCTGGCTTCACCACTTAGAGAAACTTTACCCACAGTACCTTCTCCACCCATAAAAGAGCACCCATTACCTCCTCCACCCACAGAGGAGCACCTATCCATTCCTCCACTTATAGAGGAGCTCCCATCATCTCCTCTACCCATCATAGACCTAGTTGAGATACCTTTGCCTCTTGGCGAGCATTCTCCATCAGCTACCCAAAATCCTACAGACCTACTTTTGGCTCTCTTACCCATGGAAGTTGAAGCTAGCCAATTCCCCATCTCTAAGACAAATTTTATAGTAATTGTCATTAGGTCCTCACCAACTCCACCTACAGACATGTCGTTCTCACATTTAGTAGATCACTTAGATTATGTGGATAGGGCTCTACTATGGGGCACCTTTCACTTCCCATCTCAGCACAGATGCGGAGATCCATTGCTGATACCTCCGCTAGCTACCCAAAAATATTTCAACCAATCAAACCAAACCCAACCACCTCTATCACATTTCCTTCCACGATACTTGTTATAGCTCAAACCGCATCCTTACCCATAACTCAACCTCCACCTAAACCCAAACCCATACCTACAACATTTGCCTCGACTAAACCTATTAACACTTTAGGGGCCACCCTGACCACTAACCTTACTCATCCATCTATCAAACTAGATTTATCTACATCCTCCAAAGTCAACACCATACCTACTCCTACACCCAAACAGAAGAACCAAACCCATCGACCTCATACCCTAGCTGTGCCAATCACATCTGCACCTATCCCGTCTATCTTAGGATCTTAGCTTCCCCACATGGTCAAGAAACCTCTACCCATCAATAAACCAAAACACAACAGCCCATTCCTTCCTCACAAACCTCTGACCTACCCAGACACCCTACACGACTTACACCTACACTTGAAGCCTCTTTACCACCCATACCTCCAATACCCTAACCTATTTCTTCACTACCCACTACATGTCAGTCATTTTCTATCACACCTCAAGCATGACCTTCTTCATCTACCTTCACAACATCCATGTTATCCTTATGGGTAACTTATCCTCTTCCTCCATCTACTTTTCCTTTTATACCTCGTACACTCATATCACCTTTACCCAAGAAGGTACAACCCAAAAACAAAACTCAATTACCCCAAAATAAGGTAGTCAAAACAACCACACACCCTCTTACCTATTCACCTACTATACCCATACCTAAACAAACATGACCAACACCCAAAACCATGCCAGCACCTAAACCCATAACTCAACCCCCTTCTCTTCTCAGGTCACACTCCCCTTTCGTACCTCGACCAATAAGTACCCTTTTATCACATTCACATAGCCATGGTCCACTCCACCTCACTAGTATTAATTTAATTAATTTAATTAAATTAATGCTCTAACCCTCACTATATTTATTATTTAAATATCTTAATTTAAATAATATCCATAAAAACACTTCACCTAGACACCTCGTCAAGTAAACTCACCTTAAAACCTATTCTTAACAAGTTACCATAACTAACCAAGACTTACCCAAACCCTAAAAATCAATGCCTACACTCCCTCTAACCACATTGCTGCATGCTCACAAAATCTCCTAGTCTTATCCGCGAGATAACGACACAAGATCCAAGGAAATCAGGAGGATCTCCCTATTAGTTTGGAAAACCTATAAAATCCCACCTTGACCGATGTCAGTTACCCCTAACCACGACCGGTTAAGCCGGACCACTGTCGGTTCCCCCTTTTTAACTCCTAAACTACCTTATTCTCAAGGTTGGAAAACATTGGGAACAAGAAAGTTGACGAGAAAGAACGGGATCTCAAAAAGATAATACATCTTCAGAGAACCAATTCTAGTAAGAAATCACATCCAAAGAAGGAGATTGAACATCTTCTCCTGCACAACCATCCCAGCCACATTCGGATCTACTCAAGTAAAAGAGGAGTGTGCATGCAGCCCATGTAGAAGCTTTTCTCTAGTTGGTGATCACTTGCAACCTCCAAAACCCATCAACAACACCTACATCCTTCACACACAAACTTTCAGAAACTAAATCCAAGTAAGTATAATATCATACTTTCCTTGTTAATTCATTTCATCATTTTTTTACCACCTATTGTCCACCTTGCTTCTTATTGACCATCTCCAACATTTTGTACCTTTATAGACCCATCAAAACCTTGTAAACACCTACCTCAGTAACCTAATACCTCCTCCCAACCAACTAAATCCTTTGTAAAATAAAAAAGGGAACCAAAAACCCCATTCTGTGACATTCCCAGATTTCATAGTAACCGGTACCGGTTGTACCTAACCGCCACCGGTTGTACCTAACTGCGGTCGGTCACCTATGATCGACACCATTCTTCATGTGTTTGCCCACACATCCTTAAATAGATACCTATCAACCCCCTTTTACCTCACCCTCACTCACTTGTGACCTACCTAACACCTTCATCAGACTTGGAGAACTGAGAACCAACCATTTGACATGTGGATTCTATTCTAGCCTAGCCTGTTATATTAGATCTACTTCTTATTGTGTTTTAAGTGAGATACCTAAATCATTTTAAAATAAAAATAGGATTGACTTTGTTTTTAGCATTAATTTGTTTTAAAAAGTGGACTGATAGCCATCTAGGAAGTGCCATACTTCCTAGATCTAGCTCACGCTAGGCAGTTCACTGCCCATATTGTTTAATGCTTTCTAGTGGTCTTGTTTTTGTTATAGGTAGTTCCTCCTAGCCAAAAGGAAGCTCTCATGGTCAGCTATGGATTCAGAAGTCATATGTGTGCAACAACCCATCAATTGACATTTGAAAAGGTATTCCTCCTATGCTCGTTACCCTATCTTTTTTGTCAACCATTCAAATGAACAATCTAACAAAAAGGTGAAACATTTTGGCACACCTCGTAGGAACCATCTAGGGTTCCTTGCATTTCATTCATTCCTAGGAAAAATTTTTGTGTTTGTTTCCCTTCTAAAAGTGTACACACTAATTTTCTTCCCTGGTAATCCACTCCTTCTTTTTAGTTGCTCTAAAGGAAACTTTTCTTTTGATGTATTTAAAAGGAATCATCTCTTCATGTTTTCTACATTTTAGTGAAAGAGCATCCCTCTTCCTATTCATCTATTTTTTGTCATCGAATATCATACTTTCGATTTGGGTTTAAAATAAGTGCATTTAATTCTGATTTTTAGCATTAGCTCACATTAATTGAGGGTAACCTATACGCTGGAGGTCATTACCAGCTGCTAGTTGACAAACGAATAGTTAAAAAGCACTTCTATCTTTTTCTCTTTGTCTGAGTCTTACCAAATCACACAAAAATTCAAATACATACATTCTTAAACAATGTCTTACCTGGAGGAAGTTGTAGGTGATCACACAATCATGACACAGTGGGTACCTAGCTTGCTGTTCTATCGAGTCATACTTCAGAGCGTATCCTGCCCCAACCACAACAAACCTGAAACCTCACCCTTTAGATCTCTTTCTTTGTAGAAAGCCATCCTCACCAAAAAACTCTACTTCACAATTCATGTGTCAGTCCCTAAATAGCACAAGCTAAACAAATGTAATAGAATAGGTACTCTACGAACGTTCTTTCTTAGTGTTTTGTCTTATTTACATTTTGAGGTGAGAGATTTCAATCATTATTTTTGTATTTCCTTGCACACTACCCATCATAGCTGGTGTATTCCGTCTCCACCTTAGTGTGCCTAGGCCATATCACCATCATTCCTAGAACTTTGGGTCTGATTCCACATCAAATTCTAATTCAAAACCAATTTTTCTTATCAGTTTCATTTTAAAAATGACCGTCATTGGTTACCTCTGACCACCATCGGTTACACTCAATGTAACATCCTCATTTTAGACAATAGAACAAGTCAATTTTTTTTTTTTTTTATTTAATTTTTGATAATTGCATACTGGTTCTAAATACTTAATTTAGAACTCACAATTCAAATAACCATTTATATAACAGACAACCATATGCAGCTGTAATGACTCGGAATACCTCCGATCTATTCATTCCATGACTCGGTAATCTACCGATCTATTCATGCGTAAAAAGAGTTAGTGTTTTTATTTAACACAACACTCTTGCGGTTCTCTTCCCCAATCTGGGATTCAGAATGCTCTATCCAAGGAATCTAACTGAATAACTGTTACCATTATTCATCGGCATCTCATCCCTTAGACTAGGTGAATTAGGACAACGCAATCAGCAGCTTGCGATACTTTGGCCAAAGATTTGAAACATACTGTTCATGTCTAGTATTCCTTAACGGCATACTCGTCAATCTGGAATACGTCCTTCACCCCATTCATATGTTATATAGAATGTCTTATACTGACTACTGTCAGTCCTTCCTTTCACAACTGAATCACTCGGAGATAGATTAACAAGGTGATAATGTTATATGGATATCCAGAAGATTAGGGATACGGTGACATACTGGTTTAACCTTACAGTTAGACCAATGTGTCAGGATACCCCGAACCTCCTAGGCAGCCTTATAACCTGACCACATTCCTAATCAATCCCTGAGTAACTAATCCAGTCACAAATGTAAATCTTAGCGATCAATGCAAAGGGTGTCGTCATAAGTCACCTGCATTGTTGTAACTTCGAGAAGATCCTAATCTTCTCGGAGGTACAACCCTGCAGTTGTCTTGTGCCGTCATCCTTTAAATCCGCCTCGAAAAGATCTACTCGTCAATATGCGTTAAGCACTTGAGTACAAATTACTTTAAAGACGTTTACCCTAAGGTTAGCCTTTCCGATCCCTGGATTCTTCGTCTTAAGACGACCCTCCTCTAAAAGACTCATTACTTGGTAGAGGTATTACGGTCAAGCTCTCATCAAGGAGTCATTAGAATACACCTGAATCTAAAGCAACAGAATCGGACAATATCTCATAACCTTTGCTTGAGATTGTCATCTGAACTCCATTTGATTGCCTATCAGTTCTCTTAACTGATTTTATATCATACTTTTTAGTTTAAAGATATAAGTGATTAAGAATCCAACTTACTGTTGTCCTTTCATACTTAGGACTAGGGATTAGTAATTTAATCCAGATTGTTTAGCGTTCTCTTTAGGCTCGTTTTTAACCTATCTTCTAGAAAGACAATTATTTAATTCCACTATTGCTTTTGCTAGAACAAATTAGAACTGCTAAACACTCATAAGAATTTAATCTCATTTACTTACAAGCTTTCATTGTTAATCACAAAAGCATCCATATTATACAATGATAACGATGCCCCTTCGTTACATAAACCGAAGGAGGTCATCTTTCAGAAATAGAATACAACACATAAGTATCAAACACTTATTTCCATTTCTTTCAAAACTATACAATTACATTTTATGCAACAGCATACTTGACACAATGCTATCGGAAAAGAAACATCTTTTCCCACTTAGTACATCTATAAAATCAAGCTGTAATTCATTACAAATCAAATAAACAATCTGATCAGCTTGTCAGATCTGCATTACTTTTACCTCTTACGGTAGCCATCTGCAAAAATAGTCAACATGAGTCAGTTCAATGAACTGAGCATGATAAGCACTAACTTTTAAAACAATTGCAATCCATCAATTGTTTTCATTAAACACCCTGTTTAAATGAGATCAGACATTCACATAAGTAAACATACTCAGACTAAGCCCTTGTAATACAAAATGATTACAAATATGTAACTCTATCATTGTTACAGAATAGTCTTAATCACTTTCTAATATTTCATCAAATATTAAGAAACAAGGAACGAATGTACACAAACAATCATTGAATCCAAATTCACAACATTGGTCAGATTGTTTCATTCTCCAAAAAGGAAATTACATAACAATTCGGGATTCCACCAATTTGTTACAAACAATTTCCCACTAATAGTCAAATATCAATAATATTAAATAAAGGAAGAGAAAGAACCAAACCATTCATCCTTCCTTTCACATAAGTTCATCACTGTACCGTCTTCACATATGAAAACATTCAACCAGTATAAAAATGAACAAGTTAGACAAGCCGCAAGCAAGATCGCTGTACTAAATCAAGAAATAGAAACACAGCAACATTCCTGTACAGCAACTAACACATCAACAATTCATATATCAACCCTAAGCCCAAAGCTACTTCATTTAAAACACAGCAAGGCTTTAGAATCAAGTCCGAAATCAGAAACCTCTAAAGTATCGTTGTCAACAACAGACTTATTTACAATAAGCGATTGACGCATCTACAAGACAATACAGAGATTTCCTTACCAATGCCATGATATACACTATCGCCTCCTATAAGAAATCAGAAAGGAACACAACACACTGTATATACATCTGTACTAATCGAAGATAGTCACAAGTACTTACGATTAACTTATACAGGGTCGCGTTACCTGATACAGACCATTATTCTGACAAAATGTCCAATATCAACAACAGTATATCAAGTCAAGTTTCAACTGAAACAATAGAAGATACAAGTTAACTCCCTCAATCCTCTAAACCTGAACTACAGTGAAATGGTAAACAATTGTCACTGTTTCCCTTTGGACAGTAAAGAGTGTACATGCTAAAAACTCAGGCAGAACTTTTTAATTAACGATTCAAATCAAGAACCCGACTAAGTCTTGCCCCTTTTTCGCACAAGATTTCAAGGAACGAACATAAAAATATATCCAAGAAACTGTGCAACAAAATCCATGCAACACAAGGGTAATTCCAGGAAATACAGAGGTCTTAGTACGTGTCATTCCTTCCAACCACTGGTTCATCATTAAACATATTCAAATTGAACAGCGGCCCAAATAGAAATATAAATCATTGAATCGTCTCCTCTGAGTCGTTCAGAATATATCCATTATAAATCTATAATTACCCATTACATGCAGAAAACGGGTTTACGCCCAAAATCGCAGAACCCAACAACAGTATAAGATGGCATTAATTAATTTAATTCTTCTATACCCTTCATGGCAAACATTCCGAATGAAACAAGTGAAGCAAAACAAATACCCTTTTCGAGCAAGGAAAACAACTGAGCCGCCTTAAAACTTTCAAACAGCTTTCAAAAGGAAATGCAATGCATATCCAAGAAATCTATACTCCTTATTTATTTCAAATAACCGAGATCAGAAAGCCTGTTCCTTTCTCTACAAAGCTTCCACGAAATCAAATAACAAAACACCAGGATGAATTTACATCCACAGCAATAGATAGTAATATTCGATTCAATCATGGACTCCACTGAGTCGATAAAATAAAGTATAGATGTTTCAATATTATACATAGCCAACAAATAATCCCGTTTCCACAATAACAAGGAAAAACAACTTCCGCTAGGTCGTATAAACTACGGTAACACAACAGTTACCCGTTCCTAACAAAATTAGGAAACAATGAAAACCCAAAAGGTATCATTAAACACAGTCAACAAAACCAACGACAGAGTTTCCAAAGAAGCGATAATACTGATCAATCTTACAGTATTCATCAAATCATTCCATACAGTTTCCATAACAAGAAACAGCGACCACTAAACAAAAACATACAGTGGTTTTATACTACACACAGGTATATTCTGAAGGCTCACGCCAAACAGGCCGAATACCCAAACTTTTATAAATAAAAACCTCACAAGTATAAGCCAAAATGAATACTCAAAGCAAATAGAGTCGAAGTTCGATTTCAACAAACACCCATCAAGAGGAAATTGAAAAATCGAACCAGAAGAGATACAGTGCCGAAAATCAAACAAGATCTCCATAGAAAATTCATCTAATCTTCACAAAACATTTGAACAGAGTTGTTCTAATGAAAGCACTTGAAAGACAGCAAGATATTTAAAGGTTAGGGCCTAGCATGCCTGTATTTTGATCAAATTTCCGAAGCAGACCACAGGAAGAGCTCAAACTTCCTTTTCTTTTTCCACGATAAAGCGACCAACCAAATTTCGCTGTCTCCATCACATATATATCCTCCATGACAGAGAAAAGAGCCAGAGAATTTCATTCTTGCCATGCAACTCAAAGAGAACTGGTGCGAAGAACCAGTAAACAAGCAGAGCAAAAACTGAAAATCGCGATAAGCCAAACAAACCCACAAACTTTCCGTTTGCATGCCTTCTCGCGAGTTCCGTGCTCGCTTTCCGAGAAAATTAAATGCCATTAAACCAATTTTCCCGCTTAAACTCAACTTCCACCGACCGCCAGAATTGGCGACAGTCCAACTAAAACTCAAGTTCATTTCCAAACTTAGCAATTGCCAAGTCTGCACAGATTAGCCGCCGCTTAAGCCTCCGCCATGACCTGTCCCTCATCCTTATCCCTTACATTTATTGCCATAGAAAACACCACCCATGGTTCGCCACCCTTCATAGGCCCCTTCATAATCTCCTCATAAGTTAGGTTAGTATCTTAGGTTAGAGTTTAGGGTAATACCCACACTAACAAATTTACACAAAGATACTAACTTAGGATATTAACAAATAGCCTAGGTCTAGGTTAGACTAACAATAATCTAACCCCTAGGTTAGGTTTTAGTTTTAGGTTACTAACCCTTAATAATTCAGTTTGGTCCTTGTCCTGAAAACTCGAAAAGACCTGTATCATACCTTCTAGAACAGAGTTAGCTCCTGTTCTTATTGCAGAATTGTATGTCAACGAATTATTACCTGGTCTAAAATCGAGACCTTCCAGATATACTTTGATATCGGGAACCATTTCATTTCCCAAGATCAGCCTGGGTCATACTCCTGACCTGCTTAATCAATGCTTCCAAACCTTGCAGCCTGTTCAAGGTCTGTGATCTAATTCATCACAAACAGATTTAAAGCATTACTTGGATCAATTCCACTGATCCAAGTCTAGATATTATAGATGAATATCTCTATAATTCATTCCGTGATCAGATTAATATTCAGACACAAAATGAAATAAATAAAAGAGTCTATTCATATTTTGACTCAGTCAAGATCTGCAATCTGCAAGAAATTCAGTACATATCAAGCATGATTTCTGAATCGAGGAACACATCCTTTTACTAGAAATCACATATCAACACTTGAATGCTTAGGAGAAAGTAACAACAGTTCAGGGTGTTACATGCTTCCCTCCTAAAAGGATTCATCGTCCCGATGAATTACATATTAAATTAACCTTCAGGTCAATCAATTTGTTAGTACACAAACAATGTGACTACTTCCATATTAAATAGTTTCAGAAATCAATGTCACAACACATTTATTCAACCTGAATAAAGTCTGCCTTAATCTGGCTTTCATAAATACTTAAAACAATAAGTTCATAACAGTATTTTATCAACAGATTTCATTCTGTTTGAAAAAGAGAAGGAAAAGCAATTTTCATCTCTTCCAGATTTTCCCAAGTTGCACTTTCTTCGCTAAACTGGTCCCACTGGACCTTACATTGCTGAATTTCACGATTTCTCAAATGCAATTGGCGAGTTTCCAGCACTCTTGTGGGTTTAACCACGATTATTCCTGGGTCTTGGACCTGCAAGGAATTCCAATTTAAAACATGTGACAGATCTGAAACGTATTTCTTAAGCAAAGAAATATGGAAAACATCATGCATGCGAGATAAAGCAGGTGGCAATGCTAAACGATAAGCTACAGGATTGATTATTTCGACAATTTCGAAAGGTCCCACAAATCGTGGTGACAACTTGGCAGCCTTGCCAAAAGTTATAGAACTCTTTCTGGGTTTGACACGCAGAAAAACCTTATCACCAAGCTCAAACTTTCTATCAACCCGCTTAAGGTCAGCATAGCTCTTCTGTCTATCCGCTGCTTCCTTTAATCGTTCACGAATCAGCTTAACTTGCTGTTCCATCTCTGTGAGAATCTCTGGTCCAATTACCACTCTATCCTCTACACTGTCCCAACTTACAGGGGTTCTGCACTTTCTTCCATAAAGTGCTTCAAAAGGTGCCATCTTAAGAGATGAGTGATAAGTGTTGTTGTATGCGAACTCAACTAATGGGAGATATTCTTCCCATTTATACTGTTGATCCATGCAATACATTCGCAACATGTCCTCCAACACTTGATTTACCCTCTCAGTTTGCCCATCCGTTTCTGGATGATATGCAGAACTGAAGTTTAGTTTTGTTCCTAGGGCTGCGTTAAGCGTTTGCCAAAACCTTGACGTCATTCTAGGATCCCTGTCAGAAATAATCAGTTCTGGTACACCATGCAATCTGAAAATTTCGTGTACGAACCTCTTGGCCAGCACTGGTGAATCATCCTTTAGATTTCCAGCGATGAAATGAGCTACCTTAGTCAGTTTATCCACAACTACCAGGATAACATCATGTTTATTCCTGGACATAGGTAGTCCTTGTACAAAATCCATGGTTATTACTTGCCATTTATACTGCGGTATGCTATGAGGATATAACAGTCCAGCAGGGTGCATATGCTCTGCCTTCACCCGCTGACATTCCAGGCAATGAGTCACAAAATTTATCACATCCTTTTTCATACCTTTCCAGAAGTATTGCTGTTTCAAATCAGCTAGCATTTTTGTGATACCTGGGTGTCCAGAGAAAGGTGAATTATGAAATTCAACTAACAACTTCTTTCTCAAATCATTCAGCACAGGTACATATACTCTATTTTCATAACGCAAGATTCCTTCATTATCAAGATGAAAACCTTCATACCTTTTATCTTTAGGTTCTGCAGCAAGCGCTGCTTTTACTTGCTGAAAATATGCATCTGATTCTGAGGCACTTTTTACCTCGTCTTTAAACTGAGTTCTCAAGGTTATAAGAGCAGAAATGTGCCTCCTACGACTTAGAGCATCAGCTACTCTATTCTCCTTCCCTTTGATATAGCTAATATCAAAGTCATATTGTGATAAAAATTCTAACCACCTTCTTTGTCTGGCATTCAGATTGGGCTGAGTAAAAATATATTTCAGTCCCAAGTGATCAGTTTTCAACTCAAAAGGTTTCCCTAGTAAGTAGTGTCTCCAGACTTGAAGCGCATGAACAATGGCAGCAAGTTCCAAATCATGAGGGGCATAATTCAGCTCATGAATCTTAAGTTTTCTACTCTCATAAGCAATGACTTGATCATTTTGTAGCAAAACACCTCCAAGGCCTTCCCCAGAAGCATCAGTTACAACAGTAAAATTCCCATTAGGGTCTGGTACAGCCAATATAGGTGCAGAAGTCAACTGGTCTTTCAGACTTTTGAAAGCCGCTTCGCACTTGTCATTCCACATGAATTTCTTATCCTTCTTCTGCAATGAAGTTATTGGTGCAGCTACCTTAGAAAAATCCTTTACAAATTTTCTATAGTAACCAGCAAGACCCATGAAGCTTCTTACTTCATGCACATTCTTTGGTGCAGGCCACTCAGTTATTGCCACTATTTTTGAAGGATCTACAGCGATTCCTTCCTTACTTATGACATGACCCAAATAGTGAACTTCTGAATCATAGAAAGAACATTTGGATAACTTACCATACAACTTTCTCTTTCTCAAAATTCCCAAAACTATCTTCAAATGCTCATTGTGCTCCTCAACGCTCTTAGAATAAATGAGAATATCGTCCAAGAATACAAGTACAAACTTGTCCAGGTATTCTTGAAAAATATTGTTCATTAAATTCATAAAGGCTGCAGGTGCATTAGTTAACCCAAAGGCTAGAACTGTGAATTCATAATGTCCGTACCTTGTTCGGAAAGCTGTTTTATGAATATCTTCTTCTTTAATTCTTAGCTGATGATAACCAGATCGAAGGTCTATCTTAGAATAAACCGCTGCTCCACGCATCTGATCAAACAGATCATCGATCCTAGGAAGTGGATATCGGTTCTTGATTGTTGCTTTGTTCAACATCCGATAATCGATACACAGCCTTAGTGTTCCATCCTTCTTTTTCACAAATATCACAGGTGCTCCCCAAGGTGAAACACTTGGTCTAATCAATCCTTTAGACAAAAGCTCTTGTAACTGTGCCTTAAGCTCGACTAACTCTGTAGTAGTCATCCGATAAGGCGCCTTGGAAATAGGTTCAGTTCCAGGCTTGATTTCAATAGTGAAGTCAAATTCTCTCTTGGGTGGTAACCCTGGTAATTCCTCAGGAAAAACATCCCTGAAACTTTGTAACAGTGGGAATTGCTTCATGTAATCACTATCTTCTTCTGAAGATTCAGATATCTTTACTGCATAAAGAGTACATCCTTTATTCTTAGCCTTTTTAAGCTGCATAGCTGACAGTTTTCTAACTGAAATTTCTCGTTTCACACCTTGAATCTCTGCTGATTCCAGCTGATCATCTAAACATTTTATGTTCTTCTCATAGCAATCTACCTTTGCTTTATGGTCAGATAACCAATTGACACCAATAATAATGTCATACGATCCCAAAGGTGTAACATAGAGATCAACTTCCGTGGAGAAATTAGGTAAATCAAGGACTGCTCCAAAGAGACACATACTCACTGTATGAACAGAATTATTACCATACTCTACAGTCCAAGATTTATCCATTTTCCCAGCTTTTCTTTTAAGTTTAGAAGCAAGTTTATTAGAAATAAAACATTCAGTAGCTCCTGTATCAAAAAGAATAGTGACAGGTATGCCGAATAACTTACCCGGAACTTCTATAGGTGTTGCTTGCTTTTCAGCCTGCTTGTCTGCTACCGCAGCATGTATCTTATGCTGCTGATTACGATCATCCTTCTTTAAAGGACATTGATTTGCGTAATGATCTTTACCACAAGTGTAGCAGCCTCCTACAGGTCCCTTCTTAGGCTCAGCATTACCTCCAGCCTTGTAATTGTCACGCTGTCCTCCATAGGACTTCTGTCCATTATTATAGTTTTTAACAAAATTATCCCTTATATTTCCAGCAGGCTTATTTACTGCTGCTTTCTTATTGTTATCTCCTGGAAACTTACTCTTGTTTCCAAACTTTTTCCACGGTCCTTTTCTGGGTGCAAGAGAGGTTGAAGAAGGGTTTGCAGTCTTCTTCCGCACTTCCTCCTTATGCGCAGAAATAGCCTTTAATTTCTGTTCTTGCCTTATGGCCTTTTCAACAACTCCTTCCATAGTGGTTGGACTGTGAACATCGACCTCTCCCCCTATCACAGGATTCAATCCCATGATGAATTTCCGTATCCTGAACTTTTCGTCAGTTTGATACTGCGGTACATACTTGAGGAGTTTTGTAAACCGCTCCCAGAATTCAGTTACTGTTAACTTCCCTTGAGTTAAGTTCTGAAATTCTGTCATTTTCTGATCATAGAAAAGTTGTGGCAGCCAACGTTGCCTAAAATAGCCTTTAAATTGATCCCAAGTAATATTGGTCTCATCAATGTTTAGCTCAGCTTTTCGGCTATCCCACCACGAAGATGCTTCGTGAGAAAGCTGATAGGCTCCCCATATAGCCTTGGTTTCTTCTGAGAAGTTCCTTATTGCAAAGTACTTCTCCATTTCGCTGAGCCAGTTCTCAGCTCCATCTCCTAATGTGGTGCCATCATACTTAGGTGGACTTATCCTTTTTATATCATTAGTGAGTTCTGCTGCCAATCTGGCCTTTTTGTTTTCTGGTTGCACAGGTGCATTCACAGCATTAACATCAACACCCGTGTCGGGATTGACCTCAGGAGGTTGCTGATTATTATTATCAGCTTCTTCATCCTCCTCATTTCCCGTCACCTGCTGTTCAAGCACAGCTAAGCGATCTCTTGTGTCCAACAGGGCAGCAAGGATCTCATCAAGTTTCTGGGTTGTTGCCGCTCCTCCTTCAGGTGGAGCATTACTCGCAACGTTTCCCCTTGTTCTAACCATTTTCTGTTACAAGAAAATTCAGGTTTTTATCAGATTATGGACTCAATAGGTCCAAGAGCTGCAACCTTCAGCTCTGATACCAAGATGTAACATCCTCATTTTAGACAATAGAACAAGTCAATTTTTTTTTTTTTGATAATTGCATACTGGTTCTAAATACTTAATTTAGAACTCACAATTCAAATAACCATTTATATAACAGACAACCATATGCAGCTGTAATGACTCGGAATACCTCCGATCTATTCATTCCATGACTCGGTAATCTACCGATCTATTCATGAATAAAAAGAGTTAGTGTTTTTATTTAACACAACACTCTTGCGGTTCTCTTCCCCAATCTGGGATTCAGAATGCTCTATCCAAGGAATCTAACTGAATAACTGTTACCATTATTCATCGGCATCTCATCCCTTAGACTAGGTGAATTAGGACAACGCAATCAGCAGCTTGCGATACTTTGGCCAAAGATTTGAAACATACTGTTCATGTCTAGTATTCCTTAACGGCATACTCGTCAATCTGGAATACGTCCTTCACCCCATTCATATGTTATATAGAATGTCTTATACTGACTACTGTCAGTCCTTCCTTTCACAACTGAATCACTCGGAGATAGATTAACAAGGTGATAATGTTATATGGATATCCAGAAGATTAGGGATACGGTGACATACTGGTTTAACCTTACAGTTAGACCAATGTGTCAGGATACCCCGAACCTCCTAGGCAGCCTTATAACCTGACCACATTCCTAATCAATCCCTGAGTAACTAATCCAGTCACAAATGTAAATCTTAGCGATCAATGCAAAGGGTGTCGTCATAAGTCACCTGCATTGTTGTAACTTCGAGAAGATCCTAATCTTCTCGGAGGTACAACCCTGCAGTTGTCTTGTGCCGTCATCCTTTAAATCCGCCTCGAAAAGATCTACTCGTCAATATGCGTTAAGCACTTGAGTACAAATTACTTTAAAGACGTTTACCCTAAGGTTAGCCTTTCCGATCCCTGGATTCTTCGTCTTAAGACGACCCTCCTCTAAAAGACTCATTACTTGGTAGAGGTATTACGGTCAAGCTCTCATCAAGGAGTCATTAGAATACACCTGAATCTAAAGCAACAGAATCGGACAATATCTCATAACCTTTGCTTGAGATTGTCATCTGAACTCCATTTGATTGCCTATCAGTTCTCTTAACTGATTTTATATCATACTTTTTAGTTTAAAGATATAAGTGATTAAGAATCCAACTTACTGTTGTCCTTTCATACTTAGGACTAGGGATTAGTAATTTAATCCAGATTGTTTAGCGTTCTCTTTAGGCTCGTTTTTAACCTATCTTCTAGAAAGACAATTATTTAATTCCACTATTGCTTTTGCTAGAACAAATTAGAACTGCTAAACACTCATAAGAATTTAATCTCATTTACTTACAAGCTTTCATTGTTAATCACAAAAGCATCCATATTATACAATGATAACGATGCCCCTTCGTTACATAAACCGAAGGAGGTCATCTTTCAGAAATAGAATACAACACATAAGTATCAAACACTTATTTCCATTTCTTTCAAAACTATACAATTACATTTTATGCAACAGCATACTTGACACAATGCTATCGGAAAAGAAACATCTTTTCCCACTTAGTACATCTATAAAATCAAGCTGTAATTCATTACAAATCAAATAAACAATCTGATCAGCTTGTCAGATCTGCATTACTTTTACCTCTTACGGTAGCCATCTGCAAAAATAGTCAACATGAGTCAGTTCAATGAACTGAGCATGATAAGCACTAACTTTTAAAACAATTGCAATCCATCAATTGTTTTCATTAAACACCCTGTTTAAATGAGATCAGACATTCACATAAGTAAACATACTCAGACTAAGCCCTTGTAATACAAAATGATTACAAATATGTAACTCTATCATTGTTACAGAATAGTCTTAATCACTTTCTAATATTTCATCAAATATTAAGAAACAAGGAACGAATGTACACAAACAATCATTGAATCCAAATTCACAACATTGGTCAGATTGTTTCATTCTCCAAAAAGGAAATTACATAACAATTCGGGATTCCACCAATTTGTTACAAACAATTTCCCACTAATAGTCAAATATCAATAATATTAAATAAAGGAAGAGAAAGAACCAAACCATTCATCCTTCCTTTCACATAAGTTCATCACTGTACCGTCTTCACATATGAAAACATTCAACCAGTATAAAAATGAACAAGTTAGACAAGCCGCAAGCAAGATCGCTGTACTAAATCAAGAAATAGAAACACAGCAACATTCCTGTACAGCAACTAACACATCAACAATTCATATATCAACCCTAAGCCCAAAGCTACTTCATTTAAAACACAGCAAGGCTTTAGAATCAAGTCCAAAATCAGAAACCTCTAAAGTATCGTTGTCAACAACAGACTTATTTACAATAAGCGATTGACGCATCTACAAGACAATACAGAGATTTCCTTACCAATGCCATGATATACACTATCGCCTCCTATAAGAAATCAGAAAGGAACACAACACACTGTATATACATCTGTACTAATCGAAGATAGTCACAAGTACTTACGATTAACTTATACAGGGTCGCGTTACCTGATACAGACCATTATTCTGACAAAATGTCCAATATCAACAACAGTATATCAAGTCAAGTTTCAACTGAAACAATAGAAGATACAAGTTAACTCCCTCAATCCTCTAAACCTGAACTACAGTGAAATGGTAAACAATTGTCACTGTTTCCCTTTGGACAGTAAAGAGTGTACATGCTAAAAACTCAGGCAGAACTTTTTAATTAACGATTCAAATCAAGAACCCGACTAAGTCTTGCCCCTTTTTCGCACAAGATTTCAAGGAACGAACATAAAAATATATCCAAGAAACTGTGCAACAAAATCCATGCAACACAAGGGTAATTCCAGGAAATACAGAGGTCTTAGTACGTGTCATTCCTTCCAACCACTGGTTCATCATTAAACATATTCAAATTGAACAGCGGCCCAAATAGAAATATAAATCATTGAATCGTCTCCTCTGAGTCGTTCAGAATATATCCATTATAAATCTATAATTACCCATTACATGCAGAAAATGGGTTTACGCCCAAAATCGCAGAACCCAACAACAGTATAAGATGGCATTAATTAATTTAATTCTTCTATACCCTTCATGGCAAACATTCCGAATGAAACAAGTGAAGCAAAACAAATACCCTTTTCGAGCAAGGAAAACAACTGAGCCGCCTTAAAACTTTCAAACAGCTTTCAAAAGGAAATGCAATGCATATCCAAGAAATCTATACTCCTTATTTATTTCAAATAACCGAGATCAGAAAGCCTGTTCCTTTCTCTACAAAGCTTCCACGAAATCAAATAACAAAACACCAGGATGAATTTACATCCACAGCAATAGATAGTAATATTCGATTCAATCATGGACTCCACTGAGTCGATAAAATAAAGTATAGATGTTTCAATATTATACATAGCCAACAAATAATCCCGTTTCCACAATAACAAGGAAAAACAACTTCCGCTAGGTCGTATAAACTACGGTAACACAACAGTTACCCGTTCCTAACAAAATTAGGAAACAATGAAAACCCAAAAGGTATCATTAAACACAGTCAACAAAACCAACGACAGAGTTTCCAAAGAAGCGATAATACTGATCAATCTTACAGTATTCATCAAATCATTCCATACAGTTTCCATAACAAGAAACAGCGACCACTAAACAAAAACATACAGTGGTTTTATACTACACACAGGTATATTCTGAAGGCTCACGCCAAACAGGCCGAATACCCAAACTTTTATAAATAAAAACCTCACAAGTATAAGCCAAAATGAATACTCAAAGCAAATAGAGTCGAAGTTCGATTTCAACAAACACCCATCAAGAGGAAATTGAAAAATCGAACCAGAAGAGATACAGTGCCGAAAATCAAACAAGATCTCCATAGAAAATTCATCTAATCTTCACAAAACATTTGAACAGAGTTGTTCTAATGAAAGCACTTGAAAGACAGCAAGATATTTAAAGGTTAGGGCCTAGCATGCCTGTATTTTGATCAAATTTCCGAAGCAGACCACAGGAAGAGCTCAAACTTCCTTTTCTTTTTCCACGATAAAGCGACCAACCAAATTTCGCTGTCTCCATCACATATATATCCTCCATGACAGAGAAAAGAGCCAGAGAATTTCATTCTTGCCATGCAACTCAAAGAGAACTGGTGCGAAGAACCAGTAAACAAGCAGAGCAAAAACCGAAAATCGCGATAAGCCAAACAAACCCACAAACTTTCCGTTTGCATGCCTTCTCGCGAGTTCCGTGCTCGCTTTCCGAGAAAATTAAATGCCATTAAACCAATTTTCCCGCTTAAACTCAACTTCCACCGACCGCCAGAATTGGCGACAGTCCAACTAAAACTCAAGTTCATTTCCAAACTTAGCAATTGCCAAGTCTGCACAGATTAGCCGCCGCTTAAGCCTCCGCCATGACCTGTCCCTCATCCTTATCCCTTACATTTATTGCCATAGAAAACACCGCCCATGGTTCGCCACCCTTCATAGGCCCCTTCATAATCTCCTCATAAGTTAGGTTAGTATCTTAGGTTAGAGTTTAGGGTAATACCCACACTAACAAATTTACACAAAGATACTAACTTAGGATATTAACAAATAGCCTAGGTCTAGGTTAGACTAACAATAATCTAACCCCTAGGTTAGGTTTTAGTTTTAGGTTACTAACCCTTAATAATTCAGTTTGGTCCTTGTCCTGAAAACTCGAAAAGACCTGTATCATACCTTCTAGAACAGAGTTAGCTCCTGTTCTTATTGCAGAATTGTATGTCAACGAATTATTACCTGGTCTAAAATCGAGACCTTCCAGATATACTTTGATATCGGGAACCATTTCATTTCCCAAGATCAGCCTGGGTCATACTCCTGACCTGCTTAATCAATGCTTCCAAACCTTGCAGCCTGTTCAAGGTCTGTGATCTAATTCATCACAAACAGATTTAAAGCATTACTTGGATCAATTCCACTGATCCAAGTCTAGATATTATAGATGAATATCTCTATAATTCATTCCGTGATCAGATTAATATTCAGACACAAAATGAAATAAATAAAAGAGTCTATTCATATTTTGACTCAGTCAAGATCTGCAATCTGCAAGAAATTCAGTACATATCAAGCATGATTTCTGAATCGAGGAACACATCCTTTTACTAGAAATCACATATCAACACTTGAATGCTTAGGAGAAAGTAACAGTTAACTATCAGCAATCTATAGATAGCAAACTTGTATGTATGGCTATAATTGTAAAAAGGCACATGGTTGTTATTAGCATACGACCTATTTCTAGTAGAGTTTAAGTGGCAAAGGGTTAGTTTCCCCTCCCTATATATATATATATATGTAATGAACTACTTGAAGGAGAGATAGAGAGACATACATAGAGAACAGATGGAACCACATGTGACTAGATGATTGTAACAGATCCATGTGTGCATGCCTAGTATTGTATAAAGCTAATGTATTGTTGGTTCAATGAATAGATAAAGGAAATTAGCTGAACAAAGTGTGTGATGTGTTTTATCAATACATGTTATTACTTTGATGATGATATACATTTTTATCCCTTATAGATCTAGTTGGATATAAATGGTGAATGGATGGATTAGTTCCTAAAATATATGTTTACTATTTTACCATACTGCCATTCTGCTATTACAAATATTAAGAGGGGACCTGGTTACCTTTGCAAGCTTTGGGTGAGCACTCAACATAGGTTGAGTGATATGCTAGTGCAACTAAGTGTTAATTAACAATTCTAGGCTACATCATTAGTTCTGTTGCCGAGTCCCCCTTTTTTAGTTGTTTCAAAATGGTTCGTGATGAAGACATACTAGCTAACCATAGCAAGCGTTAAAGAATGGATTCATTATCTGGAGGAAGAATATGCATGGAGGTTTGATACTGGATCCAAATTTAGCGCACGTACTTGGGTAGAGAAGAATCTGTATGATAGTTTATACAAGAGATTCTTTGCTATCTTTCCAGTAGAATTGTATGAATGGTTGACTGCATATGCATCTAAGTAGAATTGTAGGTATCGTATGCTTGTTTGGACACAAGAGGAATTTCAAACACTCTATGATGCTAAGCTAAGCTAGACTCATGTGGTAGATACCTAGTTTCATGATGTCTTAAACAACTATATTCTATAGTATTCAATTTTGACTTATTCGTGCCTGGAGGTAGCAGAGTTCCAGTTTCTACGGTATCCTAAAGGGACATATTTTCAAGGTATTCTGCTGGCAATCAAAATGCTAATGGTAACATTGAACTTATAAGTTAAAACCATGGAGAGCTAAAGAATCTCCACATGCGGGGGAAGGAGCAGGATTGGTGAAAGATGGCAGACCTAGTGGCAACACGATAGAGGGAAGAAAGGTGACTAAATTATGATGAGGCACGTGAGAGGGAATTACGTAAGAGGCAGGAAATTACAGAATGGATGGTATTGTGGAGAGAGATGGCTCGTGAAGGATTTGAGGCTCATGGGGAGGAAGAAGAAAAAGAGCATCAGGAACTCCCCCATCTAGGGAAGCATGACAGAGAACCCTCTTCGGCCTCACATGGAAGTGTGCCAGTAGAGATGACCTAGGCTGCGAGCATGCATCTAAGACAACCTATTGACCTAGCCCTTGGCTTGGTTTTCTAGTATCTAGTACAGTATGTAAAAGTAATTTTAATTTAGGAAGTAAAAGCACAGACATAGGTCAAACAGTAAGTAAACCAATGGCAGCACAAGCAGCTTCATTATTCTTTGGGGGTACATTATCAGGCTCATCATCTGCACAAAATATGAGCGCGCTGAGTGTGGGAATGAAATTCTGGAGCTGGGACCACTTCCTAGACTATAGGAGTCTAGTATAGTACCACTGTTGGGGCACAAGGGAGTGCATCCACGGGCCCTATTCCAAATTATGGAGGATCAGGTGGTATGGGAAGTTCTAGTTCCAGTGGTTTGGGTGGTATTAGAGGAAGAGGAAACCAAGGAGGTTTTTGGGTTGGGTGGTCAAGGCCCACAGCAAAAGGTATTACGGCACCTGAACACAAGGCAAGTCAGTTTGCTACCACATTGTAGGTGCGTGCGCATAGCTGGTATAGGAATTTTTACCCCAATCAAACTTGTATAGACTATGCAGCATTGAAATATGCTTTCTTAAAAGAGTTTCATATCCCTGAGTTTGAGCAGAAGATTATAAGCACACTCAAGGATATAAAGCAAGGCAATACTGAAAGTGTACATGAGTATGATGTACGATTTAAAAAACTTCTATCCAAACTCTCTTATGACATTCATGCAAGTCAGCATGCACAATGGTTTGTTGGGGGACTGATTACTCCATTTTGAAGAGCATTGTTGCATAAAACTTATACTGATCCACGTGAAGCATTGGAAGCCACTTTACATGATAAAGTAATTGGGAGTATTGACACTGAAGTTAGTCCATTTTTGGAAGCTTAGATAGTGGCTATGGTGAAATAGTTAGAGAAATTATCGGTAAACTCAGCTCATGAAATGTGCTCAAGGATCTGGTGTATAGATTGTGAAGTGGAAGGGCACACTAAGTATAGTTTCCCTCACAGAACTGTACATTCATTATTATTAGACTGTGAGATTTTTCATTTGAATCATGATGCTAGTCACTGCCCCCTCCTATAACATGTGATTAGGAAGAATGTATCCTCCTTCTATAGAGTTTGTAGGTCCATGACCCATGATACTAAGGATTTTAGATTGATTGGCCAGATCCATGATGTCATTGATATTGGGGTCAGACAGGCGAGTGTGGCTGATAATTCTAAAGGAAATAATGAGCATTAGGATAGGGATTATAATAAAACCCGCTATGACAGGAATGACGGAAGGTTTGAAGGGGCTCGTGAAAGGGGATGAGGATATAGAGGTGGATATGGAGGACAAGGATGAGGTGGAGGAAGGAGTAAATTCCATTGAGGAACTTGCTATACATGTGGCTCACCTGACCATTATAGGTGAAAATGCCCGTAGAATATTTCCTGTTGATTTTGTGGGAAGAGGCATAGTTATGAAGAGTGCATTGACTTGTATGAGCATCTTAGTAAGTAACATAAGAAAGAAAATAAGGGTGCGGGGATGGTTGGACAAAGTTAACACTAGAACTTGAGGCAGTAACATTCAAGATAACCACATGAGCTGAGGCGGCATGCGCAAGAGAGATGTTGCAACAGAAGCTAAGAATCACTAGAGAGGAAGTTTTGCATGCTAGATATCCAGATCCAGCTCATCAGAAAGAAGTCTATCAGGACACAATGGAGGTCTGTAGGAGCCTTCAAGTTAAGATACAAGGATTAAAAGAGAAGTATCAGAAATTGGAGCACAAGGATATAGAACAAGCCTCATCAAATATTGACAACATTAGAGAGGCATGTAGAATGTTGCGCCAAGAGAATATTATTCCTTTATTAGGAAATTGGTTGAAAAGGAATACTCTGCATGCAAGGACTAAGACAAGAAGACAAATACTCCATGCCAATATCCCTCCTGATAGCATTGACTATGACAAGGAGATCACTTTGAATGCTATTATGGATGGGTGGTTGCTGAGAAATATTCTAATTGACATAGGTAGGAAAGTAAATGTAATTACATTGGATGCATGGGAACAAATGGGGAGACCCCCATTGCAGCCATCATCTAATGTATTGTTCATGGAAAATAGAACAAAAAATACTCCCATAGGAGTTTTAAAGGATGCATCTATCACTATACAAGGGGCCAAGTTCACAGGAGACTTTGAAGTGCTAGCACTTGCAGAAGCAGATAGTTTCCCAGTTTTCTTGGGAGCCCTTGGTGTTATGTGAATAATGCTGATTTGAGGTTTAACAAAGGGTATATCATCTTCGAGAACAAGGAGGAAAGGGTCATAATACCCTTGACAGATGGGAAATTTGTGCCATATGTGGAACCTTTAAGAAAAGAGGACTTGAATAGAATCTATGCACGTGCTATTCAGGACCCAGAGGTCAATGATCCATCTAAGGAAGGAATACCTCATTGGGAAGATTCTCAGTCAGTCAGCGATACTACTAGTATTGCTTGCGATAATTGGGCTCATGGCACTTATGAACTAGTGGGGTGTGAAGTTAAGCGCACAATTACTGGTAAGATAGGTTCTCACTTTGTTTGATGTATAGGTCGTGCAATACCCCGCTATACCAAATCTAAATATTTGGTTGGGTTCTTACAGGCCATAGAAACAAATTGGGCTAACGAACTTAAATGACACACTATGCTGTCATATACTTTGGGTGGGACAGATGCGTGTTGGTGGGTAGTCCATAGGGATAATATCTTGGAATGGGAAATGATTGGGACCACCTTATCAACCAGGTTTACAAGGAGTAATGCACCTACAAACATATGCCCTTAGCATGGTGATCAACTTTCTCAACATCATATCTAACAGTGTGAGAGACTTTAGACAGTAGGCCAGGAATCATTACCACCTTCACTTTGGGAGCATCAGTTTTATTCTACTCTAAAATGTTACGCGCATGCTTGGTATGTCTTGTGCTGAATTACATTATGAAACTGACAACTAGCAAACTTTGACTATAAGGATGATCCAAACGTTTGAATTCTTTTCATCTACACCACTAGTGAACACAACTTTAAGTTTTATCAAGCACTTAACCATGGGAGACAGTGGAGGAACTTGTTCAAGAATTATTTGGTGAGACAGAGATAGGGGCGTGCTTTGTGGATGAAGAAGATGATATCATATTACTTGAGCACGCTTCTTTGGAGAAAGATAAGGGGAAGATGGTATACATAATTGATGAGGAGGAGGTTGAGCACTTAGATGTGGATCACTCACATGGAACATGTGAAGTTTTGTCAAGTGCGGATGTAGATGCACACGCATATCATGAACCTATGAAGACAACAAAGGTCAATATAGGAACATAAGCTACACCTAAAAAGGTAATAATTGGGGATTACTGGTCAGAATCAGAAGTAGCAAAGATCATCAAGTTTCTTCATGAATATGAGGACTTATTCCCAAGAGGATACCATGAACTTAAAGGCATGCATATATCACTTAGAGAAATGAGGATAAAGCTCAAGGAAGGTGCGTTCCCTGTTAGGAAGTGGCCATATCAAATGAATCCCAACTTTTGCAAGAAATTAAAGGAGGAGATTGACAAGATGCTGAAATCTTGGATCATTCGACCACTGGATGAATCAGAATGCGTCAGTCCTATGTTAATAAATATAAAAAAGGATGACAGGATTCAAATTTTTCTTCACTATAGGGAGTTGAATGTAACAAGTGTTACAGATCCCTTTCCTACGCCATTCACGGAGGAAATATTAGGAGTGGTTAGGTGTGAAATATATTCATTTACAGATGGGTTTTCAGGGTACCATCAGGTTAGGATTTCCCCAGAAGATCAAGAGAAGACCACCTTCACTACTGAATGGGGGAGCTTTGCTTATATTGTGATGCCCTTTGGATTGAAGAATGCACATGTTGTATTTTGAAGAATAGTGGTACAAGCCTACAAGGATTTTATTCATAACTTTTTACAAGTCTACCTTGATGATTGGACCGTTTATGGGCTGATTAAGGATCATTGTGTCAATCTATACTTATTGTTTGAAAGATGTTAATAGTTGAGTATCTCATTAAATATCAAGAAGTGCATCTTTGCTACTCCATTTGGCACACTTTTAGGACATATCATCTGCAAGGAAGGGTTGTTAGTTGATCCAACTAAATTTGCAGTCATCATTGGCTTGAAAGCGATGGCCAGTGAGCGTGAGGTGCATGGATTTTTGGGTCATACAGGGTATTACTGGAAGTTTATCAAAGGGTATGAAAAATTTTCTGCACCCCTGGAGGAATTACTGCAAGGAAAAGGTACATTATATTGGGGGGAGTCACAATAGTGCGCATTTGAGATATTGAAGAAGAAACTTACTACCACACCTATCTTGTGTTTTCCTTCATGGGATAAACCTTTTCATGTTCATGTGGATGCTTCTGGCACAACCATTGGTGTTGTCTTAGCTCAACCAGGTGAAGGTATTATTGATCATCCCATTTTCTTTTCTAGTAGTAAGTTGACGCTTGCAGAACAGAATTATACCACTATAGAGCATGAGGCCTTGTCCATGATCTATGCCTTGCACAAATTCTATCAGTATTTGTTGGCCACACCATTTGTGTTTTATACAGATCACATGGCATTAAAATATTTGGTGATTAAGCTCATTTTACAGGGGCACATATGTCAGTGGGTACTCTTATTTCAAGAGTTTGACTTTACGGTTGTGGTAAAACTAGGCAAAAGCAATTCTGGACCGGATCACTTGTCTAGAATTCAATCAGGGGAAGAAGCACAAACACTAGAAGTGACCATGCTTGATGCACAACTGTATAGGTTACAACGTGTGCCATCAGAATTAGAGGACATTGTTGTCTTTCTGAGAACTGGTATGGTGCCCGAAGGCATGAAAGCTTTAGAGAAGAAGTAACTTGCTATTCACGCAACACCATTCATGTTAATTAGTGTTGATTTGTACAAGCTAGGTAGAGATGAGGTGTTACGCTGTTGTGTCTTGGAGCATGAACAAAAGGACATAATGGAAGAAGCACATGGTTGTATTTCTGGTGGCCATTATGTAGGTGATGCAACAGTGTGCAAGATCCTACTTGCCGGGTTGTGGTGGGAAACATTGTATAAGGATTGTAAAGAGTATTACAAGATATGTGACCATTGTCAATGTCTCGGTCGACCAGGACAATGGGATGAGATGCCCCTATGACACATAATGAGTGCAGAACCCTTTGAGAAATGGGCAATTGACTCTATCGGGCCTATCTACCCAGCCATGCGTAGGACTGGGTCATGCTATATCATCACTTGTATAGATTATCTTACCCGATGTGTAGAAGCAGCACCTACAAAGGACTGTACAGTGGCTACATCAGCATGGTTCTTATGGGAGAATTTCCTCACAAGGTATGGTTTTCCTTTAAGTTTAACAAGCGATAGGGGCACACATTTTTTAAATGAGACAATACGAATTGTTTTAGATGAGTTTATGGTTGCCCACTATGAAACTACACCCTATCACCCTCAGGAAAATGGAACTGCTGAGGCATTTAACAAAATTTTGAGCCACACATTGACCAAGATTTGTGATGTTGGGAGGAAATATTGGGATGATAAGTATCAGCTATTCTTTGGGCTTATAGAACAACATACAAAATATTAACCAAAGCCACACCTTTTCAATTGGTGTTTGGCGTGGAAGTTGTTTTGCCTCTAGAATTTATGTTACCTACTTTGCACATTGCATGCATTGGAGGTCTCACTGATGAGTAGGCCTTGGAAGAATGGATTGCAAAGATGGTTTAGCTCGATGAGCACCGCTCCATCACACGCTAGAGTCAGAAATAGGAGAGAGCATGAAAAAAGGCATGGCATGATCGGCACATCAGGGATAAGAAACTTACTGTGGGACACCTGGTACTTCTATATGACTCTAAGTTTTTAATCCATCCAGGAAAGCTCAAGGTGCATTGATTGGGGCCATATGTTATCACTCATATCCTTGAGTCAGGTTCTTTCTAGTTGAAAATAATTGATGGCAAGCGGTTTCCCAGTTACTTTAATGGGAGTAGGATGAATCCCTACTATAAATAAGTCTTCTTGGTGTTTGTAATAAGGTAGTATTTCCAGATACATTAGGTTTCCCTTTATGCATTTCCTTAATGTATTTATTTCATCGTCACTATGTTTTGTCAATTTTAGCTCTTATTTGTGTAAATAAGTGTGCTTGCATGCATGAAACTAACTATAATATGAAGCATGTTGATGTGCAGAGGACTACACATCCTTTTCATGTGGGGTGGATTGTTGGTGACTCTCAGGGATATGTTGTGAAGATATCATGTTGTGGGTGTTGAAATAAGGTTACTAAGGGTAACTGATAAAATATTTCTTCTCAAGATAAGATAGAATGAATATGGATAAGGGAAAGTATAACGCAAGGTAAGCAGCGGCAATGGTAGTTACCAGGAGATCATGTAGTGACAAGGTACTTGGGTGTGAAGGGTGTGCTGAAGAGAAGTCCATGACAGAGGGTAAAGAGGCATGCTAGAAGGTTATCACTTTGGCGTGAAAATATACCACGCGGAAATGATAAAAATCAGTCATAAATGAGGAGAATTTTATAGGTGGAGGAGCAATTAATGTAGCAAAAAGTAGAAATCTATATAAGGATGGGATACGATTTCATTTTTACCCTTGCGAATACAAGAATTTGATAGAGAGCTTATACGTGAAGAGCATAAAGCTAACTGATTCGAGGTGTGAATTAAGGAAACCAGGTGCAGAGAAGAGATTTGTGTATTAGAAGGGCTTGTATCCCCTGGAAGAAGGGTTTGACAAAGTAGAGTAATACAACAGAGTTAGGGTGTGTAAGTTCATAATTACAAATTAGGGTAGGGAGGAATCAAGTTAGGGTTTGAAGAAAATCACTCAAAACACACCGTAGCTAACCTATAAAACAAAACCCTGTAAGAAAATGGCACCAAAGAGGAAAGAAACACCGATAAAAGAAAAGAAGAAGGTGGTGGTGGAAGAAGAGGAGGAGATGGACCGGAGAGTAATTTCTCTGAAATGTAATACCCTGAAGAATTTATTGTGGGGCAGGAATGGAATACCCACATAAGATAGAGCAAGATAAGTGCATATAATCATTGAACCAGTGAAAACCAGAAGAAGTTAGATGACCTACTCACCACTCGAAGAAACAAGTACACTGAAGACAACATGCCAATATATGATGATGCTGGGGAAATGCTACTCAAGGGAAATGGTGTCTACCAGCTTTATGAGCTTCCATACTTTGGGAAGTATGCACCTTTGTACAGATGGATTATGAGCCAAGTCCATGAGGACTTCTTCTACTTCGCAGGATGGAGGGTAAGATTGACACCCATCCTCACTGCTACAGTTACTGGATTACAGGAAATGGGAAAAGACATTAAGACCAACTTAGCTAATAAAAGTGCCATTTTGGAGACCTAGAAGGCGCTGGGATACCAGAAAGGACCGTGTGGGATGGACATTGACAAGTTGAAAAATTGTCTAGTAGTACAGGCAGCAGCACATCTAACCGCAAACTTGAATGACTAAGAGCGTTGCTCACAAGTCAATTCTATGTGGTTGTATGTGGCCAAGCGCATGTTAGAGGTAACTACTTATAACATCGCCAGATTCATTACAGAGTGGATAGTCAAGGAAGCGTGTGAAGGGAGTAAGATAAGTTTTGGTTGTATCTTACTGAGTTTAGTCTTTATGGAGATCAGGGTACCTGATGGCCCAAAGGAGAACATATGGGAATACCACATGAATCATAAGTATCTAGTTGAGTGATTCAAAAAATACCTTTACAAAGGGTCGATGACAGAGGAGGTTAAAGAGTGAGCTGACATGTGGCATGGTAGGCTCCATGCGGTGTTTGGGGAAGAATGACACATACCCAAGGATTTTCCCTTGATCTTGGGAAAATAGGTACAATTTGTAGTCTACCAGAATTTCTATATTACACGCTTTCCAATGGTAGATGGGTCATGGAGCCCTTGGTGTAAATTTCCATATGCATTCCCCACACAGTTCTTCTAAGGTGTAGTTCATCGATTCACTGAAACACGGTGGTTGGTATTTAAGCAGACAAGGTAGACTGCGAGTATCACACCTTTAGAAAGACTTATGGATATCCAAGGAGGAATGCATACAACGAGAATAACATCTCGAAAATCTTAAGCATTAAGCCAAAGATAGTGGACATCACGGATATCGGGGTTGTACTAATATACCTCCAACTGAAGCCTAAAATTGAGAATAACAAGTACGTGGAGAATGAATTCACGCTTCTAGTGCTGCTGAAGGGAAAGCATACTATGGAGAATATTCCAGTGCCTAGGCTCTCTACGCCCAGGAAAGATGAGGAGGAAGAGGATGAAGAAATTAAAGATATTGACGGCCTGGTGTAGAGAAGGAAGCAGACATCTGACTAGGAGGGGGAGCATGTGACAACTACCCAAGGAGAAGGTCCTACAGGGGAGGAGTAGGGCGCACAGAGATTCAAGAAGGTGTTTAAGTGCATAAGGCCATAAGGAGGAACCCAGTAGGTGAAGGAGCTAGAGGAGAAGAAATGGAGAAAACTTAGGTTGAGCGAGGAAATGGAGGAATCTGAGGAGAAGGCACTTCATCTCCAACTAGGGAGGAGCCTCAACATGAGGAAGAGAAGATGGAAGGAGAAGAAGATGGTCAGTCAGAGGCTACACAAGACAAGGGTGGTATACATGTGGTATTCCCAACCTTGATGCAACCATTCCAAGAGGACCCTGATCCCGTCGAATAGGGGGAGGACACCAAGGCACATGCCATGGGGTATGCAAAAGACACAAAGCTAATCATTCGCACCTAGTTCCAGAGTACCATCGAGCAGAAGGATTTATTTGGATGAGTGCTCATGGACGAGGATAAGGTGACTCTGTGCAAAAGGAAGAAACTCTCATGGTCTATGCACACACACATGGATGAGCCTAACTTTGATGTCAATGAAGAATCATGCACGTCATGGTGGTTGAAGAAGGCACCTGAAACATGCCACATGACAATCAAACCAACAATGATGTTAGATGAATAGGTGAGCAATGCTCTATTAAAAGTATCCTCTGAGGCAACAAGAAGAAACATAGATAAATCTGCTACCATCAAGGTGTTGACAGAGAGATTAAAGCCTAAGGATGTGGAAATAGTGTGCCTAGTCCAGGAAAAGGACTTGATCAAAAGAATGTATGACACTTTTGTTAGTATGGCAAAGGAAATTGGAGATGATGTTCTAAAGGTACGCCCAAATATAGAATCTTAGGTACCAAAAGAATTTCCTTCTACGATGCACTATGTGAAAACAATGATAAAATTAGTGTTGGAGGATGAAAAGGTGCGCAAATCCTCATATCCCAAGGACTTCAGGGAAAAGGAAGAAAAGGCACAGGCTGCAGTAGCTAGGAAAATTGCTACTTATGAAGGTCTACTGCAAGCCACTCGTGATGAACTAAAGAAGTTCGATCATGCGCTAACCATATGCACAGCCCCAAATGCGCTGATCGTGGTAAAAACCTTGGAGGAAGAAAATTAGGTCTACAAAGTGATGAAGGATGCTTCCCTAGGCCATGCTGAATGCCTAGTCTTGGTAAAATAGAAGCGCGAGGCACTAGCTGTGGCATAGGTACCACATAAGGAGAGGTTGGAGGAACTAGGAAAGTTCATTGCTCAGAGGATGGATGTAATGGAAGGGGTGTAAACCTCTATGTCAAGCGTAATGCTTGTAATACAAAATGATCAAGGGAAACTCTCCATGGAAGAGCTGTGGTCCATCATTACAGACATGCCGGAAACAACAAGAGCAGCACTAACAACATGGGAGAACCTGGAAGTAGATATAAAAGAAGAATATCCAAAGTTGATGCTTCAGGATGATACGGAGGGGCCTGAGGCCTAAACAATTTTGTTAAGTTGTGTATATCTTCTTCAAAATTCTTATTCGAGATTCTTATTCAACATTATTTATTCGTTATTTATCCATTCTATGTATAATTTTTGAGCATCACCATTTTCGGGGTGATAATGAGATTAGTGTGGGGTAATGTTGTCAAAGAAAACACTTAGTTGAACTTGCACTCAGAGTCCATGTGGAAGAATGTCATAGGAGAAAAAGCGCAAAGTAATAGGAAGGTGTCACGCACGGAGATGTAGGGTAAGACTCTCAAGGACTTAGCTGATTTTGGAGATCAGGTCTATTCTTAGAGAATGGCGTGTGGAGTACGCAAAGCGATGCCAAGATTTGCACGCCACTCTTCATGGGGATTTTGGAAGGACATGTCAACTCACTCTTGCATGGACATAAGTTAAGCATAGATCCATCACTTCAGTTAACTATCAGTAATCTATAGATAACATACTTGTATGTATGGCTATAATTGTAAAAAGGCACATGGTTGTTATTAGCATGTGACCTATTTCTGGTAGAGTTAAGTGGCGAAGGGTTAGTTCCGATCCCTATATATATGTAATGAACTACTTAAAGGAGAGATAGAGAGACATACATAGAGAACGGATGGAACCACATGTGACTGGATGATTGTAACAGATCCATGCGTGCATGCCTGGTATTGTATGAAGCTACTGTATTGTTGGTTCAATGAATAGATAAAGGAAATTGGTTGAAAAAAGTGTGTGATGCGTTTTATCAATACATGTTATTACTTTCATGATGATATAATTTTAGCTCTTATATATTTGGTTGGATATAAATGGTGAATGGATGGATTAGTTCCTAAAATATATGTTTACTATTTTATGATGCCACCATTCTACTATTACAACTATTGAGAGGGACTTGGAACCTTTGCATACTTCGGGTGAGTGCTCAGCCTAGGCTGAGTCATGTGCCAGTACGACTAGGTGTTAACTAACAATTCTAGGCTGCATCACATTTTACACATCCGCAGATTTCACATACTTTTCTGATTTTGCCTTCTACCTCACTGATTACTCACTGCTTATTTTCCACATTAACCGGCAGCAGTTACCCATGACCGACGTTTGTTTTCCCTAACCAACACCGGTTAGCCTATTGCACATTCCACTCACCATTTGTTACTTCATTCATTTTTTTATCACTAGATTTACCTGTTCCTGTTATTTTCTGTATAATTTATGGATAAGCAGCCCCACCTGATTAGTACCAGTTCACATGGTACTGATCTGAAGACAAGCGAATGCTCTCATGTTCCACGCCAGTCACCAACCACTCCCACCTAGTCCTTCACCACCCTCTATTCGATCACCAGCTATGGATCCCATCCAACCTACCAATATCACTACCAAAGATGAGGAGTTCACACAACTCCTTGACCAAAACCCGGTTGCCTTGCAGTTTTACCTCTCCCATTTGTCCACTCAAAATTCCTCAGGTCAGTTGATATATGACATGCCCATATCTATCCCCTCGACACTCACACCAACTTCTACCTCATCCCCATCTGGCTCCGTGTTTCCCACTTCTGCTTTATCCCCGGTTGTTTCACAGTTAGGTCCTATACCCACTATGACTGCTACATATGTTACCCATGTAGCATCCATTACATCTACCATACCCTTGGCGACTACCCTAAATACAACTTCATCTGTCCCTCATGTCTCATACATACCTGTAGCTACATTCTTACCTCCAGTGTTAGTGACCCCTACCCCATTTCAGAATGTAGTTCTTTCCATTCCATGATCACTAGCCCCTTTTTCCACTAGGGTTACCACAAACCTTCCTCCCCCATATACATAGTACTGACAACCGCTTGTTTCATCTATCGTTCATTATGGGTATGTACCCCCTATTTTAGTGCCTTGTTCTTCACCACCTTATGTAGCATCCCCATACACTAGAATTTCACGCCCATTATACACCCAAAATAAACCTCCTCATGCTATAAGAGACATCCAATCATCACAACCCACCAATGACTTAATTAGATTGATGATGGATAAGATGCAAACATTGGAGGCATCGGTTTCTAGCTCCCACAACACTCTCACTTATGATGAGATCTACAATGATCCTATTTGCCCATCCATTCCCATCCATTCATACCATATGCATTGGGAAATGCCTGAATTCAACCGCTTCAATAGTGAGGAAGACCCATAACAACATTTGTGCTTGTTTAAACATAGATGTTATTTGATTGCTCATGATGATGCTTTACTTTTGAGAAATTTTCTAGTGTCCCTCACTGGACTAGTATTAGATTGGTATAGTGGGTTACCCAAACACTCCATAAATTCATTCAATCAGGTAGCCTAAGCTTTCTTGGATCATTTTTCTATCAACATTACCAAGAAAGTTACCATGACCGATCTCTATTCCACACATCAATACGAGGATGAATCTATCATATATTTTGTCACTCACTAGCACAACCTGATCAATTAACTTACCCTTCAACTGCCACAAACAGAACACATCGAGCTCTTCACTCGAGCTTGTGCCAGACATATCTCCCTGACCTTGTAGGTCCAAACTTTCAGAACATTCGATGAGGCATTTACTATGGAAAGAAAGTTAGAAATTTGGGCTATTGAAGAGAAGAAAATCTAATTACGAAATAAGAATTCGACATTCAAGTTGACCAAAATCTCTTCTTCTTCTAAACCACCAACTAATTATTCAAAGGCTAAAGGTACTGCTAACGCAGTGGTACTCAAGGCTGGCCTAGCTCATCCATCCAATCAATCCACACCCTCATCTAATCTATCACCTATACAAGCTTTTCAATTTAGACAATAGCTGCGAAAATATACCCCAATTGGGGAACCTTACTCTTCTGTTTTATAAAATTTGATCAAAGCTAGCACCATCAGCCTTCCACCCATAAAACCACACACTGGTTTTGACCCTACTCACCCCATGCCCACGTGGTATAAGGAACAAGTTTTTTGTAACTATCACTATGTAAAGGGTCATAGTGATGGAAACTGTATCACTTTTAAGAATATTGTACCAAGAAATGCTCGAGAAAGGTGAGTTTACTATGGATAATCCCAATGCTGCCCCTAATCAAAATCTACAAATATTTAAAAAAACCATTTCCCAATCATGCCCCTTCATCCAATCAAATAGGTGAGACATCCACTCACGTTACCCATACTCATGAGGTTCATGTGATCTTTAATGATGTACCTGTCACATCTCAATTACCTCACATCCCTTCTATAGAGGAAATCCTAGCCCAAAACCCTCCTTCCATGTCTGACCTAACCATCACTATTTCTTCACCAATAGAGGAACACCCTTCATCTCCTATACAGGAGTCTTCTGCTGACATTGAGACCATATCTCCCCTAGCTTCTCCACTCATTGAACCTTTACCTACCATAGTTCCTCCACCCATAAAGGAGCACCCATTACCTCCTCCACCCATAGAGGAGCACCCATTAACTCCTCCACCCACAGAGGATCACCTATCAGTTACTCCACCCATAGAGGAGCTCCCATCATCTCTTCCACCCATCATAGACCTAGTGGATATACCTTTACCTTGTGGAAAACATTCTCCATCCGCTACCCAATGTCCAATAGACCTACTTTCAACTCTCTTACCCATGGAAGTTGAAGCCCACCGATTCCCCATCTCCAAGATTCATTTTATGGGAATTCCCATGAGGTCCACCAACTCCACCCACAAATGTGCCATTCTCAAGTTTGGATGATCACTTAGAGTATGTGGATAGAGCCTTGTTATGGGGGTGCCTCTTACTTCCTATCTCAACATAAATGAAAAAATCCCTCGATGACACCTCCACCATCTACCCAAGAACATTTCCACCCATCAAACCACATACAACCACTATTGTTGCAACCACTTCCACAATACCCGTTAGCACTCACACTACATCCTTACCCATAATTCAACCTATGCGTAAACCTAAACCCATACCCACAACATTTACCTCCACTAAACCCATTACCACTTTAGGGGTCACCCTAACCACCAGCCTTACCCATACGCCTATTAAATTGGATTTAGCAACATCCTCCAACGTTGAAACCACACCTACTCTGACACCCAAACTAAAGAAACAAACTCATCAACCTCATACCCCTACTACATCAATCACACCCACACATGTCCCATCTACCTTCAAACCTTAGCTACCCAACAGGGTTAAGCACCCCTCACCTAGTAATAACCTAATAACCCAACCACCCATTCCTTCCTCACAAATTTCTAACTTGCCTAGGCACATAACATGAATCATACCTGCACCTGTAGTCTCTTTGTCACCAATACCTCTGATACCTTTAGCTATTGCTTCACTACCTACAACACTTTAGTCATTATCCCTCACACCCCAAGCATGACCCGCGTCATCTACCTTCATAGAACCCCCATTATCCCCATGGGTAACTTTCCCTCTTCCTCCATCGGATTTCCCTCATATACCTTGAATGCCCACATCACCTTTACCCAAGAAGGTGCACCCCAAAAACAAAACCCCATTACCACACAACAAGGTAGTCAAAACAAAACCACACCCTCCTACCCATCCATCTACTATACCCCTACCCAAACGAACTCGACAGATACCTCAAACCACATTGGCACCTAAATCCATATCTCTACCCCTTCCAACAAATCCACAAAACATACCCTGACAACCAACCACACCTACACCCAAACCTACGTTCACTTCCCATTGTGATCCACTAGTAGGGTCCTATGCCAAAATTTTAAACAACCTCCTCAAGACTTCTGTTATCACATTACTGCCACTCCGACCTTATGACCCCCTCAAACCCAAGCCAAAAGGGTTTGATGATACAAAAATTTACGTATACCATCATGTCACAGGACATGATGTGGAGAACTATAAGGCCTTGAAAACTGTCCTTATCCGATTGTGTCTACTTGAAACCAACTTTTATGATGATGACCTTCTTGATGAGGACCCTGATTCACCTACAACCACTCTCACATTACCCACTCAACAACCACAACCTCCACCCTCACAGCTCCCAGAACCACACACAAAATTTGAAATTAACATGGTTTGCATCAGAGAGCTTGCCACACCACCACCCAAATGTCATTGCACCCACCTGACCTCACAGGGATTTTCTCCTGCCGTAGATTTTTTCCCTTCGTGTCATTATACCACTTACCCTACACCCTCTCCATTTGAAAAATTCCCTCAAATCAACATGGTAGATGTCACTATATGTGCACAGAAGGGTAAAGAAAAAGTAGCTGACCCACCATCCAATCCTATACCCAACATACCATCTACATGCATACCTAAGATAACTATCCACGGCCCCACATACCACATTTCTAATGGTGTCACACATCACACCATGCTCAAACAATTACACAATCTCAACTCAAAATGTCCCTATATGACCTCATCTAAACCTCAGAATCCCATCGGCAATCCCTCATAGAGATTCTTCAATCTATCGAGATTTTACCCAATGACCCTACACCCGTAGCCTCCATTATCACACCCCATCATGTAGCTTCCCTCACCAAATTACCACCTTCATCTTCACCTCACCTTGTTAACCAAGTGGCCTCCCTTAGCTTTTCAAAGGAGGAGATTGCGCCATACAAAAATGAGGACCTAGACCCAGCCCTATTCATCTTTGTTCACATTGATGACATATGGGTATGCCATGTGATGATTGATGGTGGTGCTATCATTAACATCATTTCATCCCATGCATTTGCTCAAATACAGATACCTAACAATTGCATGCACAAACATCCAGTCATGTTGTGTTCATTTAATGACACTATCACCTCCACACTAGGCACTTTCATCCTTCACGTTCGTGTGGGCCCTCTCATTGTTCCAGAATTGTTTTATGTTTTTGAGGGGGAATTCCAATATAACTTGTTTCTCGATAGACCCTAGATCCATGTGATGGGTTATGTTCCTTCCACTTTTCAGCATTGTGTAAAGTTTGAATAGGAAGGACACACTTATACCATTCTAGCTGACCCATCACCTTTTAAAACATGAAACATACTTTATTGACCCAATGATGTACTCATTCCTGTCACGCCATCTACCTCTACACCTACTACCACTTCACCTACACCTCTACCTACCAGTACAATCGCTACCTCAACCACACATACCTCCTCTATTCCTACAACCCCATTAGCTCCCAAATCCGTTAACACCACCTCCACATCAACCTCCGACACTCATCCATAGCAGCTACCCACATACCAACAACTGATCACTTAAAAGGTGTTTTTCAACACCTCACTCTGGGGGAGTACTACCTATATAGTGTCAACACATTCCTTACTCCACATGAGTATGGAAGCCTTCACCAAAAACCTCGTTATGATCACCGTATCAGAGAAATCCTCCTTTATGGTCCTCCTCATCTTCGTACTAGTCTCACCTATGGGGAACTTGATACTACTACCTACACACCTGAACTACCATCACAACCCCACCCATTTTCTGCTAACTTCCAATCACTTACCAATCTCCGTTTCACCCACACCTTCCTACACCACTTTGCATGGAAGGGTTTTGGTTATGGCTTCTATGAGCAAGGCCACCATACTATTATTCCATGTACCACCCACAAACACAATGACCATAGTGGTATCGGCTTCTCGAACCTCCGACAAAATAGGCCCGCATCGAACTCATTGCAGACCATAGCCCTTCTCTACCTTCATCACCACTCTCACCAACGGAATTGATAGATCCTAAATCTATCGCTCCTAACTTTTTTTTTTATAAACACCATTTCTTTGGGGCCTCTAACTTATCAATGTCAAGGTGAGGCCCCTTCCACTCTCCCATTCCTATATCTTGATATGATCAATGATGACACACCAACCATTAACGTCATTCAATGTCAGGATGATGAATCCATACTCACCTACCTTGTTGTAGAAGACTCATATATTCATCAGTGGTTACCATCTGAGATGAAAACCATGTTGAATGAATTGACTATTGAAATCAGCATTCATACTTAAGATGACCCGGACATCCTAAAGATCAGACAATATTTAGATGCTGATGAACAGGAAGCCATCACTTCTTTTCTTTGAGAGCATAAACACTCTTTCACTTGGTCTTACGTAGACATGCCCTATATTGACCCCATCATAGTGGTCCATTATATCGTCACCATTCCTGATGCCAAACCCATCAAACAAAAGCTAAGGAAGATGCACCCTCGCATTTCCCTTCTCATCAAAAAATAACTTCAACATCTTCTTTCTGTTTCTTTCATCTTACCCATTGATTACCCCCAATAGATTTCTAACATCACCCCTATCACTAAGGTAATAGGGGGACTTCGTATTTGCATGGACTTCTATGAACTCAACCTCACTTTCCTGAAAGATGACTTTCCCTTGCCCGATATTGATCAACTAGTAGACCTTACCATGGGTCACAAAATGCTCTTGCTCATGGATGGTTTTTCGGGTTATAACCAAATTTTTCTTTCCCCAGAAGATCAACAAAAGACCACATTCATTACCCCTTAGGGGACCTTCTACTATAGAGTCATGCTTTTTGTCCTTAAAAATGCTAGTGCTACATATCAGCGTGCTATGACTTACATCTTCCATGATATCATGCGTCACATATTGGAATATTACGTGGATGATCTCTTAGCTAAATCTAAACGTCGCATCAAGCACCTCACTATCCTCAAAACCATCTTTGATCACCTTATTAAATATTACATCCGCCTATAACATAAATAGTGTGTCTTCACAGTTCTCTTAGGAATTCTCTTGGGATTTATCATTTCCTTACGTGGTATAGAAGTTGACCCAACTAAAGTCAAGGCCATTTTAGAAATTCCTCCACCCACTAACCTTAAACAAATTTATAGCCTGTAAGGTAAATTGCAGTCCATTTACCGATTTATTTCCCAATTATCGGATCGGTGTCAACCATTTCATCATCTGCTTAGGAAGGATGTCTCCTTTAAATGGGATGATGACTATCACAAAGCTTTTGAGACCTTAAAACAATACCTTCTCTAACCACCCATCCTTATCCAACCTAAAGACGAAAAACCTTTTTACCTATACATGTCAGCTACCGATCATTCCTTGGGAGCCATGCTTGGTCAACGTGATGAACAACATAGGGAGTAGGTGGTTTATTATATAAGCCATACCCTTCTGGACTACGAAACCCAATACACTCACCCTGAAATTTTTTTCTTAGCCTTAGTTTTCATTGCCACCAAACTGCATCATTATCTACTTAACCACAAAACCTATGTTTTGACCAACACCAACCCTTTACACATCATGTACTCTAAACATTTTGAAAATCAGCGTACTGCATGATGGCTTATGCTTTTAGCTAATCTTAACCTCGAATTCATCCACCAAAAGTCCATTAAAGGCCAAGCTATCGCTGACCAACTAGAAGACACACCTATAGTCCATACTAACCCTCTAATTTTGAATTCCCTGATGAATCCATTGCTAACCTCTCTTTGGATGACAACCCTTACCAAATGACCTTGTTCTTTGATGGTTCCAAATGTCAGTGTGGGGGTGGTGCAGGAATTATCCTCATTCCTCTTAATGGTGAATCCATGCCCTTATCATTTAAACTCGACTTTGAATGCACCAATAATATCACCGAATACGAAGTGCTCGTATTGGGTCTCATGACTGCTTATGCCTTAGACGTTAATTCCATTAATATATTCAGTGATTCTCAACTGGTAGTAAACCAATTCAATGGTGTTTATTAGTGTCATAATGAAATGCTTCAAGAATACAAGCATTACATCCACATCATGTTGACTACCTTTGACCGCTATGAAATTCAAACCATTCCACGATCCACTAATAAATTTTTGGATACCATGGCCTGCCTTGCTTCTCAAATACCCACCTTGCTTCTCAAATACCCACTTCACCTGATGATTCAAACATCTTTGTTACCATAAAACACATACCAAGACCTTCTTATAAATCTTGTTATATTAACTTCGTCCACACTACCTTGCTGAACACACCAAATCTTTGGTATAAGAAGCTTGTAGACTACCTTTCCCTTTCTATTTTTCCTTCTGATCTCACATGTAATGGACATTGTGCCTTTCTCAAACAGGCCTCTCGTTATGTCATCATAGGTGGCCTTTTCCATAAGTGTGGCTTTGACGGTATTCTCTTATGATGCCTCACCAGCTCTGAAATCCCTTACACCATTAAAAAAGTTCATGATGGAATATGTGGAGGCCACTTTAGTGGTATTGTTGTTCGTAAGTGTATTCTTCACCTCAGCTATTACTGACTGACCATTAACCATGATTGTTGTGAATATGTCAAACACTTCGTGAAATGTCAACAACATTCAAACCTTCATCATGAACCCTGTCATGCCTTACAGGTCACTCATGACCTTTGGACCTTCTCTCAATGGGGTTTGGATCTTGTTAGAGAAATCAATCCTCATTCCTCAATGCCATCAATGGATTATAACTACTACCAAATATTACACCAAATGGGTAGAGACCATACCATTTATCTCCACGAAAGCTGAGAAAATATCTGAGTTTATTAACCATCACATCATATTTCGCTTTGGTGTCCCTCATTTCCTCATCATTGATAATGGAAAACAATTAAAAAATAAAACAGTACAAAAACTTTGTGACACCTTCGGCATTCAACTTAATTTCTCCTCACCTTATTACCAACAAACCAATGGCCAACCTGAATCCACTAACAAAACCCTTAGTAAAATTCTCATGAAAGTGGTTAGAGATATTGGGAAGGATTGGCATACGCACATTCCTTTTGCTCTATGGGCATATTGTACTAGTATTCGCACTACCACTGCGGCTACACCCTTTTCACGGGTCTACGGTACAAAGGCTGTTTTTCCTCTCGAAGTCCAGATCCCCTCACTCCACATTTTTCTCCATGACATGCTTACTGATGATGAATTTTGTGAAGACTACTTGGAAAAACTAGAGTTATTAGAAGAACATCATCTTAACGCTCTAGATCACCTTCAATTTTATCAACAACATATCAAATGTGTTCATGAATGAACCTTCGAAGTTGGTGACCTTGTTTTGAAAGAAAATCAACACGCAACCAAAGTAGAGAAAATCAAACGGGGAAAATTTTCTCCTAATTGGATTAGACCCTACATTATAACTCATACCTATGGATCAGGTGCCTATCATTTGTCTTCACTTGAGGGTAAACCTGAACCTGAGCACCTTAACGCATTACATATTCAACCATTCTATTGTGAACTCACTGTCCTACCTCACCCTTTATCTCTTTACAGGCTCACCCCTTGAGCACTATCCACTTCATACACCTTCCTAATGATTAAACAAGAATCATGTGAGTACCCGTCACTTGTTATCTACTCTTGAATACGTGCACCATGGCACTACACATAGCATGATTCTCATGGATACTTTTCTTCTATCTTTAGATGAGATCCCATGGTCGTTCCACCTTGCCTTTTGAACAAGATTCATATCCTTCACCTTGGTCTTGTCCGTGATTTCAAATACCTCTAATGGGACGAAACTCCTTGAGTCAAACTTCTAATAAAAATATGACTCCTTCAAAAGGACATCTTCCTCTCAACCAAATTGCTATTATAAATAGACTTCTCCCTCAAAGGACAGCTATGCAAAGCTTTCAAAAAAAAAAGAACGAGAGAAAATGAAACTTCCCGCATCGATCAACTTCATGAAGACCTCAAGGAGTACCATATTATTTATCCCATATAGACTTCCTGCATCAATCAATCTATCACAAGAAACATAAATTTTTAGTCATGGACTTGCCCATTGTGCCCTAGGACCTCTTTCCCAAAATCCTTATCACTCAAACATATCAAATTAACTACCTTTTCCCACCTTACCATTTCTACCCTCATTTCCTTAGTTGCCTCAAGGGACATCTTGGAATTTAGACATTTGGTGATCCCGTGACTAACTTTATCGTAGAACCATTAATCATGTGGTGCCTTTCGAGTCTTGTGTTCATCACCCCCTCCAAGGTATGATCTACTCGGTAGGATCCTACCCAATCAAGTGGATCTATAGCCCCCTCATATCTTTTAAGTTGTCTTTGTTTACATTCTAATTACCTTATACAGGACTTACTCCTCATCGCTTACCTTTAGGGGTAGCCCTCCCCTTTCACCATAATCACCTTCACCTACATCATTTTACCTATAATCTACCCACACCCATTAAACATAACACCCACTACATGCCTAAAAACCTACCAAATCATTGTCATATTTCTTCCCTAGCTTATGGGAGAATCACATCGGTCTAAGGTCCCTTTTCACCTAGACTATGTAGGCAGCACTTCTAGGGCATGGGGCCCTGGAGGGTTAGCTCGACCACTCTTTACCCTAACAAATTTCCCCACCTTTTCCTGATTTCCTGTTCCTATCACACACCTCAACATCTAACCCATATACCACATACCCTTTACCTCTTATCTTATTTCATACTTTCATACATAACTAGCATTTCTCACATTTTATACCATCTCCTACATTTACATTGTCATTTGTTACCAAAATACCGAAATAAACATCCATGCCTAAACCAACCTGACTCGATCCATGCCTAAACCAACCTGACTCAATCCATGCCTAAACCGACCTAACTTGATCCATGCCTAACACCAACTTGACTCGATCCATGCCTACACCGACCTGACTCAATCCATACCAACACCAAACTAACTCAATCCATGCCTAAACCGACTTGACTCGATCCATGCCTATGACCTGACTCTATCATGCCTAGCTCATCTATTTTCCATCCATATCATAAGTAAAATAAAACTCATACACATCACAACAATATCCCCTGAATATCATCTATCTCCTCATATATACATGTGTGTCTCCATACAATGTACTCCCATATCACATAAATGTGTATCTAATTAAACATGCATGTCTCATCATGGCTATCATCTCAAAAATGTCTGCACGCAGGCCAATATGCTATAAATAATCATCATCAGCTCGCAGGTCAGTATCATGTACAACACTATAATCAATACAAAATGTCTTCGACTCATAGGCCGGTATCATGAACAAAATATACATACAATATCTCTTTGGCTTACAGGCCCGTGTACATCCCAAATCCAAAAATACAAAAATAGGTGACATACTGTCCCTCATCTACCTCTAGATGGCCTAGCATCTGATGCTGACCCCATGCACTACTCTATGTCCTCTACTCTCTCCTTCGGGCTCACTTATATGTGTGTGACTGTGTCTGCTCACTAGAGACTATCTGTAGTGGTCTCATCACACCATCTACTAGTATCTGCAGCTCAGACTCCTCCTCATGTACCTATACCTAAGGCTTTTACCTCTCCACCTATATCTACATCTCTGTCTCACTGATGTGAGGGCCTGACACCTATACTACTCTCTCTATTACCCTCATTTGGTCCTAGTCTCTGCCCACTCATCATCTTGCATGTCCCCTCATCTGACCTTGGCCTCCGGTAAACTTGTCACCTCCCTCTCACCATGACCACAAGATTAGTGATTACCTATCATATTGGCCCTGTACTCAGCGTATGTTCATACCTGTATATCATCCTCTAACAACTGGTCCTGATAATATCTCACCTCCAATACTGAATCTCTATAAGAGTCTATGGATATCATCTAGGGCAGTGCAATAGCTCTAAAATATACCTGTAGCCCCTGTCCATAATACGTTACTAGTGGTCCTGTAGCCCTAGCTATCTGCACACTACCCTCCAGTGCCCATCGATCTACAACCAACTGCAGTATGGACTCTTGGGACTCAAATGCATCCTGTACTTAGGGCAGGCCTATTGGCTTGCACACTACGTAATGTTGCTAACTAAGCCCTGCAAGTGTAGAAGGAAAGTGCAACACAGACTATATCTGTGGGAACTTGTTCCTGCAATGTGCCCACAACTCTATCGCCCATCACTACACCATGTGCTTCGGTGCCCAAGAAAAAAGTGGGTCTGATAACATAGCTACATCATGGTCCTATAAGGACCAACCACCTATCGACTAGAGGGAATGGTCACACCCTGTGAATCTGAGTACTGTGTAGCATCTGATTGCCTCCATCTATCAACAGTAGTGAACCGCATGTCCTCAGGATGGGCAGCATACATCCTCTCTGTAACTCAGGATGGCACTATGGTAACGCAATTCACCTAGATGACCTATTCATGGAATTACCTGCATGTAGCTAGGCTACCCCTCCATGACATCTGTAGATGTCATCTGAGTCACACCTACATCATCTAGTCCTCAGTAGTCTAGATATCCTACATATATCCTCCTGCCCTGTTGGACCTATCAGATGTGGTGGCAAGATGGAATGTGTTAGTCTCCGACATCCCATCTCTCGACGAGTGGGACCATCAAACTCTTCTCTCTCACAACCAGACCATAACGGCGGATCCCAATTAGGCTGACATCATCAATTTGGCTCCACTCCTTGAAAAGTCATTTGTCCATGTAGCTCTAGCAATATAAGTGGCTCCTAATCCCTCATCCGTAGGTCATCCCAGGCCTGGATCTAACCTGTAACATCCTCATTTTATACATTAGAACAAGTCAAATTTTTTTTTTTTGATAAATGCATCTTGGTTCTAAATACGTAATTTAGAAATCACAAATCAAATAACCATTCTTATAACAAATAACCATATGCAGCTGTAATGACTCGGAGTACCTCCGATCTATTCATTCCATGACTCGGTAATCTACCGATCTATTCATGAGTAATAAGAGTTGGCATTTTTATTTAACACACCACTCTTGCGGTTTCTCTTCCCTATTCTGGGATTCAGAATGCTCTATCTAAGGAACCTATCTGAATAATTGTTACCATTATTCATCGGCATCTCATCCCTTAAACCAAATGACTTAGGACAACGCAATTAGCAGCTTGCGATACTTTGGCCAAAGATTTGAAACATACTGCTTATGTCTCGTATTCCTTAACGGCATACTCGTCAATCTGGAATACATCCTTCACCCCATTCTATGTTATGTAGAATGTCTTATACTGACTTCTGTCAGTCCCTCCTATCCCAAGTTATTCACTCGGAAACGGATTAGTAAGGTGACAACGTTATATGGATGCTCCCGAGGACTAGGGATACAATGACATACTGGGTCAACCCTAGTTAAACCAGTGTGTCAAGATACCCCGAGTCTCCTAGGCAGCCTTATAACGTGACCACATTCCTAATCGGTCCTAGAGTAACTTGTTCGAGTTTAAGGTGTAAATCTTAATGATCAATGCAAAGGGTGTCGTCATAAGTCACCTGCATTGTTGTATCTTCGAGAAGATCCTAATCTTCTCAGATGTACAACCCTGTAGTTGAATTGTGCCGTCAACCTTTAAATCCGCCTCAAAAAGAACTACTTATTAAAAAGTGTTACATACGTTGAGTTAAATTATACCATAAGATGCTCCCCTTAAGACTAGTCTTTCCCAAACCCTGGGTTCCTCACCTTAGAATGACCCTTCTTAATGAAACCCAATACACAAGAGAAGTTATTAAGACTAGAGGTTCCATCAAGGAGTTCATAGAATATACATAATTCTAAATCAATGAAATTGGACAATTACTCCCATCCTTCACATGAGATTGCTAACCAAACCCCTTTTTTTTGTTTATATCAGTTCTCATAACTGAATTTATATCGTACTTATTAGTATCAAGATATAATGATTAAGAATCCAATTAAACGTTGTCCTGGCTTAATCAAGACTAGGAATTAATAATTTAATCCAGCTTGTTTAGCGTCTTGCTTAGGTTTATTTTTACCCTAGCTTCCAGAAAGACAGTGATCTAAATCTTAATTTAGCTTTAGATAGATCATACTAGAACTGCTAAACAATCATAAGTATTCATTCACATATTCTTGCAAGCTTACATTGATAATCACAAAAGTCTCCAATTTAAATAATAATAACAAGCTCTCAATATCATTTGATCCGAAGAAGGTCAAACTATCTAGATAAGAATACAAACACATAAGTAACAAATATCTCACTTTATTCCCTTCAGGCTAATCAAATACATTTTATGTTTTCAGCTTACTTGATACAATACTCAACGGAAAAAGAACATCTTTCTTAATATAGTACATTTAGAGAATCAAGCTGAAATTCATCATAAAACCAAATTAAACAATCTAAACATCCTATCAGATCTGTGTGCTTTTACCACTTACGGCAACCATCTGCAAAAAATTTCAACATGGGTCAGTTTGATGAACTGAGCATGATAAACACTAACTCTTAAAACAATTGCAATCCACCTACTATTTTCATTAAACAACCTGTTTAAATGAGATCATTCCACCAAACAAGTAAACATATTTCAGACTATGCTCTTGTAATACAAACATGACTATAAACGCGTAGCTCATATTATAGTCACTAAATAGTCTCGGATACCTTTCAAATATTTCATCAAAACGTTAGTGACCAAGAAGACAAATGCATCTAATCAACTATCCATCTGAATCCCAAGGAAAGTAACATCAGACAGACTAATATATTCAACATAATAAATGAATATCATAACCTTTCATGATTCCATCAGCATGTTATAACAATTCCAAAAGTTAGATAAACAATTATATCAACCTATAATTTACAACAGAAGAGAAATAAATGAATCATACATATTTCCCTCAGAACTAGCTCATGACTATACTGTCTTTCCAAGAGCAAAGCATTCACCTTAAACACATGTGAATAAATCAGATGAGGCCACCAGAAGCACCACAGTTTTGTTAAAGTTTAAAATATAACAAACTACTGGAGTTTAATAGCAGTACAGTAGCTCTCACGCCAAACAGTGATGACTATCTACCAAACAAACTCCACATGACCTTCCACACGAAGCGACAAACAAGAAGATATTCACTGCCATCACTTGTTGAGGTGCAATCGACAGCTCCTAAGTTCAATCAAGCTCCAGACTAGATATCCATGCAACAGAAGATGTAATCAATCTCAAACACGACAACAATCCCTCTCAATAACCTACAGCTCACTCTAATCCCTACTAAACACTGTAAGGCTTTAGATTCAAGGTCGAAATCAAAGAACTTCTCTTTTATCGCATTCAACAAGAGACTCCTTGACATTAAAGCAAATGATGTTTCCCTAAGACTATGCAGAGATATTCATACAAAATCCACACACATGCATAGCCTCATTTAACTGGAATTATTCAGAAAGAAACATAACATACTGTATTCACATCTAAACTCATTCAGAGTTTGAAAAGTATGGTAATCACGACCCACTTTTATAGAAGCCAAGATACATGATATCTATCTAACTTAAGGAACCCAACAGAGCAAAAAACAACAAGTGTAAAAAATCAGGATTATATAGAGGCAGATACACTGGTTACCTATCAAGGATTTCAACTGAATCCGAACAACAGTATACACGATAAATCTCCTACAGAAGCCGATATACAAAATAAATATCAGTTAATGATTCCAACCGTGCCAACAATGGTAAATATACAAAATCAGGCTTTTAGAAAAGCTAATTACTGATTTCATAACAAGGAATCCAACTGAGCCTCTACAACATTATTTGCTCAAGCTTACACAGATAGGAAATGTAAAAAGTACACCAACTGAGTCTGTACCAAAAATTCATTACATAAATGAAGGTATTCATTACAAGATAACAGAAGTTGTATTACTAGTTACCCCTCCAAGACTCCGACAGAATCATGCTACTAGTATTCACATACATGACTTATACAGTAGTCCATAATATACGAACCAATCCAAGGACTCCACAGAGTCATCTTACAAATAAATAAATATAGTGCAAACCATCAACAGGTTAAATCCTGTAATTGCAACACAAGGGAGGGAAAAACAACTTCTACAGGGTCACGTTAAATATTGTAACACAACCAGTTATCCGTTCAACATAACCTAAGTATCATAGAGAAACCCAAAAAGATTCAGTAACCACCACCTATAATAACCACGATAGAACTTACAAAGAAATCCAATTAAACTGAACATTAAAAAAAAGTCCATCAGTATCCTTTCCGACAAGTATCAACAACAAGCATCAACAACAAGTATCAACAACAAGCATCAACTACAAGTATCGACAACAAGTATCAACAACAAGTATCAACTGTAGCCTGAACCCAACAAGGGAACAATTCATGGGCTCTCATAGAGTAGTTCTAGTTTACTTTCTTGCATGCATTTCACAAACTTAAGCCGGAATGCAAAACACAACGAAATAGTGCAACAGTTCCAAACACAATACACACCCATCAAGGGTTAAATTGAAAAATTGAACCAGCAAGAAGATACATTAACAAAAATCACAAAAAGCTACCATAATAACCATCTAAACCCATAAATCATCTGAACAAAGTTGTTCTAATGAAATCAATTGAAAGAAAGCAAGATTTTTAAAGGTTAGGGCCTAACATGCCTGGTTATTTGCTTAAAAATCCAAAGAAGACAACTGAAAGAGCTCGAGCCTTCTCCTCTTTTTCCAAGTTAGATTCACGAACAACAATTTGTTATTTCCATGACTTATAAATTTTCCTTGCCATAGAAAAGATCTAGTCACACTCATACTTGCCATGCAACACCAAGAAGACTGGTGCGAAGAACCAGTGATCAGGCAGAGGGAAAACCAGAGCGCATGAAAAACCAAACAAACTACTAATTTTCCATTTTGCATGCCTTCCCATGAAACCCGAGCTCAAAGAATGAGTTCATAAATGGCATTTACTCTCAATTTCCATTTCCACCGACCGCCATAGTTGGCGATGGATAAAACCAGTTCGAAGACCATTTCCAACTTTGGTGACCTGCCACGTCGGCTCTAGCTAGCCATCTAAAAACTTCTACCAAATTACCTGTCCTTCATACTTATCCCTCCATTTAATGCCATATAAACTGCCGCCCATGGTTCGTACCCTTCCATAGGTCCCCTTTCTTCCTTGTTCATTAGTTAGGTTAGTAACTTAGGTTAGGATTTAAGATAACACTTAGTTCAAACCTCATAGCACATAGTTACTAACTTAGAACATTAGCTTATAGCCTAGGCCTAGGTTAGATTAACACTAATCTAACCCCTAGGTTATAGTTTAGTTTTAGGTTACTAACCTTAATAAATCCAGTTTAGGTCTAACATTTCAAATGCTCAGAAAAAGGACCTACAACATACATTTATGAATAGGGTTCACTCCTGCATTGCCAATAGGCTAGTGGAAATAAATGTATCTGAATTTATTACCTGGTCCACGATCAAGACCTTCCTGATATTACGATATCGGGAACCAATTCATTTAACATGATCAGCCTGATTTAGACTCCGGAACAGTTTATTCGATGCATTCAGACCTTGCAACTTGCGAAAGGTCTATAATTTTAGTTCATCCCAAATAAAATTAAAGCGTTACTTGGATCAATGCCACTGTTCCAAGACTGGGTCTTAAAGATGGATAACTCCATAATTTATTCCGAGATCAGATTAAACTCAGGTTTAAAATGAAAGAATTAAAAGAGTCCAATTATGTTCTGACTCAGTCAAAGATCTGCAATTTCAAAGAAGATGTAGTCTATATCAATCATGACTTCTCTATCAAAGGAACACATCCTTTTTACAAAAGAAATCACATTTCAACACTTGTATGCTCAGGAGGAAGTAACAATAGTCCAGGGTGTTACATAACCAACACTATATATTAGTATGCCTGTTCAATTACCTTATCTTCACCTCCCAACTACCTATTCTTCCCAAACCCTCTGTACCCTAATCCTTAACCAAACCAACCACAACCCATCCTCTCTCTCTTAAACCACACCTTTCCATATCTTACTCTACCCATTGACCATCCGTTTCCACTACCTAACCCCTTTTTTCCTATTTCTGGCCCCATTTCCTTATTTTCACACCAACTCCAATTACCCATAACCATCACTGGCAGCCTTTAATCACTATCATTCACATGTTTCTTAACCAATCCCACTTCTACATGACTGATGTTGCCCTATAGGGACCGCCGCCGGTCACTGTGATAACAAAAAATGCCAAAACCCCTGACTATATTTTTTTCATTTTAACCAAATCAACTCCACTACCCAACAAAATTTATTTTTACCTTCCCTACTTTCCTTCCCACTCCTATTGACCTACATTCCAACCTCCCCCACCCTAATTATATCCAATTTATCTCCTAATCGTAAATTCAAATCTTCCCCCCACGTTTTTCTTACAACCCATATTTTACCCTACTTAATTAATCAAATCATTAAGCAATGGTGTACAACTTACCTCATCTTTCTACCAATGCCATGGTAGTATATCCGACTGCTATACAGATGGACCACCCAACCCCTCTCCAGCCTCTGTCATCTGCACAAACAATCCTCAGCCACACCAATCCTGCCACTTGATCTCGTGGCCCCACCTCCCAATCACCCACTCTCTCTTATGTGGCTCGCCAACCAAGTTCCTATCTTGCACTCTCTTGTCCTTTTCCTATTTCTCTCTTCTTGTCCTTTTCTACTTTTCCACATGCACAAATGAATTTTCAAATGTGGGTTATCCAATTTTTATACCCTACCCGACCCAACCGACGTCAGTTAACCATTGGCCACTACCGGTCTGTTTCCCTATACTACCATCGTCAGTTACCCCACACCGTCATTGGTTCATTACAACTGATGTGGGTTACCCTGTGTACTCTTTACCCCCATTTACCTCATTTTCCTTACCTCCCTTCTCTTTTTCCCCCCTTACATCTACCTGGACCATTTTACCTTCACCTATGGCCATCCACCCTCTTCAACCTCCTCGCGTCCACTATTAACGCCTTATTATTTTACCCCTACCTCGGCCTTACCCATGCTGTTATCTCAATATTTGGACCCAGACCAACGCTAGTGACCTTTGACCTCATGTGTTCATTATACCTTATGACACTGTTACCTGTGTTGTTGACCTAATGACCTTTCCTAGCCTATTGGCGTGTCCGTTAATCCTGACCCTACCTTTAGTGTACAAGAACATACCTAAACGTTCCTGCACCTAACCTACATTTTGTTTCCTGACCTTATCCTATACCTTGGATACTGGATTCACTTCACTCTTGTTTGGATAAACCTATCGACCTTAAACGATGTAGAATTTACTTGCTCTTTAACCCAGTAGCGTGCTGTAGTTTATACGTGTGTGTGTGCTTGATTGTTGCTACCTTTGACTCTAATCCATTACCTAGATTGCATGAGTATCCCTTTAACCCTCTTCCCCTACACTCGTTTACCTTTCCTTTACATTTACCCTTTTATCAAACCACTCACTACTTCAACCTGTTGCCTCATCAGTTCCTGGTTTGAGGGGGATCACCTTCACCCCCACATGGGGCAACCACACCTTATTTTTGTTAGCATCGCTTACCAATACAAGCCACACAACAAAAAGGGGAAAAATGTAGACACTAAAATTAGGTCACATTCCCCTTCCATACCTTGACCAATAAGCACCCTTTTATTAGATTCACCTAGCCATGGCCCCCTCCACCTCACAAGTATTAATTTAATTAATTTAATTAAATTAATGCTTTACCCTCACTATATTTATTATTTAAATATCTTAATTTAAATAATATCCACACAAACACTTCACCCAGACACCTCGTCAAGTTAACTCACCTTAAGACCTATTTTTAGCAAGTTACCATAACTAACCAAGACTTACCCAAACCCTAAAAATTAATGCTTGCACTCCCTCTAACCACATTCCCGCATGCTCACAGAAGCTCCTAGTCTAATCTGTGGGATAACGACAAGAGATCTAAGGAAATCAGGAGGATCTTCCGTAAGTTTTTTTTGTAAACCTAGAAAATCCTGCCTTGACTCATCTCAGTTACCCCTAACCGCTGCCGGTTAAGCCAAACTGCTGTCAGCTCCCCCTTTTTAACTCCTAAACTACCTTATTCTCAAGGTTGGAAAACATTGGAAGCAATAAAGTTGATGAACAAGAACAAGATCTCAAAAAGATAATGCATCTTTAGAGAGACAATTCCAGTAAGAACTCACATCCAAAGAAGGAGATTGAACATCTTCTCCTACACAGCCATCCTAGCCACATTCAGATCTACCCAAGAAAAACAGGAGTGTGCATGCAGCCCATGCAGAAGCTTTTCTCTAGTTGGTGATCTCTTACAGCCTCAAAAACCCATCATCAGCACCTCCATCCTTCACACATAGACTTTCAAAAATGAAATCCAAGTAAGTATAATATCATACTTTCCTAGTTAATTCATTTCATCATTGCTTTACCACATATTGTCCATCTTGCTTCTTATTGACCATCTCCAATGTTTTGTACCTTCATAGACCCATCAAAACCTCATAAAAACCTACCCTAGTCACCTAATAGATCTTCCCAACCAACTAAATCATTTTTGCAATCACAAACATGACCAAAGACCCCATTCTATGACATTCCTAGATTTCACAATAACCGGAGCTAGTTGTACCTAACCACAGTCGGTCACCCCTGACCGACACCGGTCTCTTTATTTTCCCACACAGCCTTAAACAAAGACCTATCCACCCCATTTTACCTCACCCTCACTCACCTGTGACCTACCTAACACCTTCATCAGACCTGGAGAACTCATAACAAACCATTTGACCCGTGGATTCTATTCTAGCCTAGCCTGTTAGATTAGATCTATTTCTTATTGTGTTTTAAGTGAGATACCTAAATAATTTTAAAATAACAATAGGATTTACTTTATTTTCAGCATTAATTTGTTTAAAATAGTGGATTGATAGCCATCTAGGAAGTGTCATACTTCTCGGATCTAGCTCACGCTAGGCAGTTCACTGCCGATATTGTTTAATGCTTTCTGGGGGTCTTGCTTTCATTACAGGTAGTTCCTCCTAGCCAAAAGGAAACTCTCACAGTTAGTTATGGATTCAGAAGTCACACACACATAATAACCCATCAACTGACAGTTGAACAGGTATTCCTCCTACACCCATTACCCTATCTATTTCGTTAAGCATTCAAAGGAACAATCTAAGAAAAAGGTGAAACAATTAGGTCCTCAAAAAATTAGGTCCTCACCAACTCCACCTACACATGTCGTTCTCACCAATCAAATCAAACCAAACCCAACTACCTCTATCACAACTCTTTCCACTACACCTGTTATAGCTCAAAACCATACGCCTTACCCATAACTCAACCTACACCTAAACCCAAATACCTACCTACAACATTTTCCTCGACTAAACCCATTAACACTTTAGGGATCACCCTGACCACCAGCCTTACTCATCCACCTATCAAACTTGATTTAGCTACATCCTCTAAAATCAACACCATACCTACTCCTACACCCAAACAAAAGAACCAAACCCATCGACCTCATACCCTAGCTGTGCCAATCACACCTGTACCTATCCCATCTATCTTAGGATCTTAGCTTCCCCACATGGTCAAGAAACCTCAACCCATCAATAAACCAAAAATACAACAGACCATTCCTTCCTCACAAACCTCTAACCTACCTAGACACGCAACCCGACTTACACCTACACCTAAAGCCTCTTTACCACCGATACCTCCAATACCCTCAGCTATTGCTTCACTACCCACTACACTTCAGTCACTGCCTCTCACACCTCAAGCATGGCCCACTTCATCTACCTTCACAGCACCCCCATTATCCCTTTGGGTAACTCACCCTCTTCCTCCATTTGGTTTTCCTTTTAGACCTCGTACACCCACATCACCTTTACCCAAGAAGGTGCAACTCAAAAACAAAACTTCATTACCCCACAATAAGGTAGTCAAAACAACCACACACCCTCTTACCCATTCACCTACTATACCCATACCTAAATAAACACGACTAACACCCAAAACCATGCCAGCACCCAAATCCATAGCTCGACCCCCTCCTCTTCTAAAGACCATTCCTCAATAATCACCTACACCTACACCAAAACCCATGTTAACTTCCCATTGTGATCCACTAGTAGGGTCTTATGCCAAAATTTTAACCAACCTCCTTGAGAAATTTTTCATCACATTAACATCACTCAGACCTTACGAACCCCTCAAACCCAAGCCAAAAGGGTTTGAAGATACTAAAATTCATGCATACCATCATGTTTCAGTACATGATGTGGAGAACTATAAGGCCTTGAAAACTATCCTTATCCAGTTATGTCCACCATAAACCAACTTTGATGACGATGACCTTCTTGATGAGGATCCTGCTACACCAACACCCATTCCCACACTGCCCACTCAACGACCAGATCCTCCACCCTCATAGCTCTTAGAGCCACCCCCAAAATTTGAAATTAACATGGTTCACATCAGAGAACTTGCCATGCCACCACCCCAATGTCATTGTGCCCAGCTCACCTCACAAGGATTTTCTCCTCCAGTAGGTTTTTTCCCTTCCTATCATCATACAACTCATCCTACACCTTCTCCATTTGCCAACTCCCCTCAAATCAACATGATACACATCACTACATGTCCATATAAGGATAAATAAAAGGCAACTGACCCACCAACCAATCCTATACCTAACATACCATCTACACACATACCTAAAATAACTATCCGCAGCCCCACGTACCTCATTTCGAATGGCATCACACATCACACCATACTCAAAAAATTACACCAATCTCCCCTCAAAATGTCCCTATATGACTTCATTCAAACCTCAGAATCCCATCGTCAAACTCTCATCAAGGTTCTTCAATCTATTGAGGTTTTACCCAATGACCCTACACTCGTAGCCTCAATTATCACACACCATCATGTAGCATCTCTCACCAAATTACCTCATTCATCTTCACCTCACCTTGTTCACCAAGTGGCCTCCCTTAGCTTCTGAGAGGAAGAGATCTCACCACACCAAAAAGATGACCTAGACCCAACCCTCTTCATCTCTATCAACATTGACGACATATAGGTACTGTTATCCAAAATTCACCCCTCAAGGTAAATTTGATAACATGCATTAGATTATTCAATCCCGAGCAAGTAGATTGATTCGAGGCCCAAAATCATGTTTTTCGGGGTCCCCTTGGCCTCTTTTCTAACTCCCCCATCCAAGAAAAAATCCCAACGAGTTAGAAAAAATAGAAAAAATGTAAAAAATAAGGTTGCAGGATTGTTTTTAAGCATTTCGGGTCGTACTGAGGTTCTTCGTACCAAGCTTGGGGCCAAAACAGCAAGAAAATCACCTAAGTCTTTTGTTTCGCATGGTTAGGGACAGTTGGGACGTCGGGACGTGTGGGAAGCAAAAAGCTGAATCGGCCGAAAGCAAAGAAAATCACCTAAGTCTTTTGTTTCGCGCGGTTGGGACAGCTGGGACAAAAGTACGCACGGGATGCGAATTAGATGGTTTGCCAAAAGACAGTCCATTTCGGGTGGTACGGAGATATTTTTCCCATGCAGTCCAGGACAGTTGGGACAAAAGTATGCGAGGGACACGTGGGACGTGAAAAGGTGAAAAAGCCGCAGAAAGAAACAAGGAAGCCCGAATCAGCCGAAGTAGGAGATTTTAGTCCGGGACAGTTGGGACAAAAGTAAGTGAGGGATGCGTGGGACGTGAAAAGGTGAAAAAGTCACAAAAGAGACAAGGAGGCCCGTAGACAAATTAGAACGTGGCACGTGTCAGAAGGGGAAAAAATTTGGAAATTTGGCTAAGTGTTTCACCAAAAATTCAAAAGGAGTGTTTTTAGTGTGCCCCCCTATTGCGAGCCAATAGAATTTCACCATGTGTCTAGGTGGCGCCAGAAATTGGAAAAGCCTGCAAGGAAATTTTGGAGGCTCAGACCCGCATCCAATGGGGTTTTGACACATGTCCAAGTCAAAATGTCGAAGCGAGCCGTGAAAAATTTAGGAAAGACAGGCCCGCGTATAATCAGCACCCACCACGTGTCTTCACCTCATCGGCCCGATGGGGAAAATTTGAAATTTTTTCCAAAGACCAAATGGGTAAAAAATTCAAACTTTTTTCCCGGCGATCCATTTTGGGCCTGTTTTTTCCCTAAATCTTAAAATGGCCATAACTTTCGATCCAGAGCTCAGATTTTCGCATTCTTTATATCAATGGAAATATAGTGAGATTATCTATAAGATTCCGGGGTCATTTTTGCATTTTGATGGAGGTTGGAGAGATAAAATTTAAAAACACCTCTAGCACGTGGTAATGGCTAGAAATGACGTTTCAACAACCAGTTTTAATGCAAAGTACAGCTCGCTGCTTTTAAGTTTGCTAGGGTTCTCACCTACCACCATAATGAGATGAATTAAATGCAACCTAGAGGTGGTTGGGGTAGATTTGGATTTCCTCTCTCTTCCCTCTCTCATTCTTCCTATAAATTGTAAGGAGGGGCTTCTTTCTAAGCGTTGGACATTCTTGTTTTGCCCATCCCTTCTTCTCTTTGGCAGGTGAATTTGTTGAGTTCAAACCTCCCATTTAAAAATGTAATGCAAATTTTCCTCTTGGAATTTTGTAATGTATTGTATCAATATTTGGAGCAAGTAATGCATGTCAATGGATGATTCTCAACCCTCTCTATGTTCATTTTCATCCTCCTGATCTTTCACTACAATTTTTGTTATCTGTGCATGATCTTACATCACATTTTAATGGTTTGTGTTTATTGGCAAGATAGGTGTTCTTCATTCCTCGGTGCATCACCTTTGTTAGTTTAGGTTTATTTTTGTGCATCTTCTGACCCTGTCTCCTTGGCAAGTTATATTATATTTTGAGTAAACCCTCTGCATTTCTTTTTGTGTGCATCTGAACAGAGGAATAGGAACCAACGTTCATCCAGAGAGATTTTCTGATTTTGCAAGGTCCCACATTTGGGAAAAGCTCCATGTTATGCAATCACACTGAGAGTCAACCCATCAAGTTGCAGACACTCAGGGGTGCTGTGATTCTACCCTAAAAGTTTTGGCATGCCCGGTGGGACCTTAGAGGTCTTCCACTTTATCTTTGATAGGTTTGTGTGTTCCTGTTAAAGATTCAGTCTTTTAGAGGCACTTTCAAAATCACTCATTCTGGTAAATAACTCATTCTCTGAATTGCAGACCCATTTTCCATCCATTTCCATCCATTTTTCTTTCCATCTCTTTCATTATTTTCCATTCGATGAAGTTGTACAATCATGACTTCATTTCCAACATGGAATTCACATTTTCAACAACAGCAGCATATCACACCTCCAAAATGTTTTACAAATCCTCCAAATCAGCATTTTGGTCAAATTCAAAATCAGCATGTCTACTCATATGAGCAACAATACCAAAGTTAGTTTGGTTGTGAAGCACATCAAGAACAAGAGTATGCATGCAATGAAGACAATCAAATGGAAGACACATATTTTGTGGAAAAAATACGAAAGATGGAGGCAAATATGGTGCAATCAAGAGCAGCAGCTCAAATGAAGGCTTTCAGAATTGGTTGCAGGACTCCTTGTCCATGGGGAGGCCCTTTTCCGAGACACTTTAGCCCTCAGGAGAAGTTGGACTTCATGATGAAGATGCTGCCCCAACTTGCACAATGGACAACAGAAATAGAGGCCTATACACTTGGTGTTGAACAACCTTGTCAATGGGTAAGTTCTACACCATCATCTGGTTTTTCTCTTCCCATTACTCAAGCAGCATCATCTCATTTTGGAATTTCAAATTCTAAATCCATTCAATGCTACGCCAAGAGTTAAATCCATTTCTCCACCCCCTAGTCTTCCACCTCATCTCAATTATTTTGTCCCTTTTCCTTACAAACAATCATCCCCTCCATAAGAGCTAACAGAAATACCTCCTCCTCCAAAGAAACAATATTTTCTACCTCCTCCACCACCATGAAAAATTGCCAAGCCATTTGAGTTACAATCTACTTCTCCTCTTGCATTCCCAAATCCATGTTGGGAGGATAAAAATCAGAATGCCAATCAAGGAAAGCAGCAGCAAAAGGAGAAGCCAAACAAGGATGAATAAATTCAAAGTCTGAAGAGTTGGGCTCTTAAATTTGGGATTAAAAAGATCCCCTTGATGGTTAAGCCTTTAGAAGAGGTTGGAGTTGGAGAACAAGTGGTGGTTAGGACTGAATTTGCTGCAGCAGGAAAAGAGCAAAAAGAAGAAGCAGATTAGCAATCACTTTGCTCAGAAAGTAGTGTCCATGTTAGCACTCTATTTGAAGGGAATGCTGATTCAATTCAAGTTGCACAATCAGCCATAGAGGAAGAAATCTCAGAAAAAGATCTTACAGTACCAACTTGTCCTCTAGAGCAGCAGATCAAAGATTTTGACTTAACGAACTTCGTGCTAGAGGAAGAGTTCTATCAAGAGCAGGAATGTCTTCAAATAGTAGAGGAGGAAGAATCTGCTCCAAATCCAAAAGAAGAGGAGCACATTCTAGTTGTGGAGGGGAAAATTACAGATCCAAGGGCTTTGAGCACAAAGCAGGCTACAGGAGAACCTTCAGTTCTTCTTTATACTTCATCTCTCTCAAGTTCTACTGATGAAGAAGAGTTTGATCTCTCAAACTCAATGTTGGAGGATGAAATAAACCATGATGATCAAGTTACAGATCAAGAGGACACCATGGAGGAAGTTGAGAATTTACAGCAGGACAACCATGAGGTGGTGTATCTGTCAGATTTGGAGGACTATTTTGATAAAGAAGAACCGGTTGAGTTTCCACCATTCTCTCTTTCATCTTCCACGTCCCAAATACTTGAGCTTGTTGTCATGAAGGAGAACATTCATTTGCAGCAACCTGCATCTTATACTAGCCCTTTGGAACCAAGATTGGAAGATTTTGATCTTTCATGTTCTTCATTGGAGGAAGAGAAAGGGCAGAAAAGTCCTACCATTACTTCCACATCACCCACCCAAGAAGGTCTACAAGAAGACTCCATTTTTGGAGTTGAAAATCAGAGCTATGGGCATATCAAATGGATCATGCTTTGCCCAATAAGGTATTTGACTTCATTGGAGTCAAAGGAGAAGTCACAACCAATCATGCTTACTCCTAAGTATGAGGATGAGTTACAAAGTACCAAGGATTAGTTGTCATACCTCTTCAATCCAAATGCAGAGCAGCTAAAAGAGGTATTGGATTTGCCTTCAGCTGATACCTTGATGATTTGGGTAGAAGACCAACTTCTTGTTGATTTTCCACTCATCCAATCAGCCATGTTCAGTGCCAAATCAGTTGCATGGTTGCCAATTTTGAAGAAATGAAGCTATTTTGCACAAGCAGTTGCAGGGTTTGTTTAGCCCACTTTTGCTTCCAGTTTAGAGTAGGATAGGTAGTTTTTCTTTGAATAAAAGAAGTGCTTGTGCACACTTTGCATGTTCTATTTTGAAGCATGTATGACCTTTAGTTTTGTACATAGTTTTTGTGGTGTTGGTTTTGCTCTTGCACAGTCCATTTCAGTGGGTTTCCAAGTGGCTCAGAGAGGAGGTTTTCAAATTTCAGATCAGTTTGTAGGCTACAGCTCATGACTCCATGCCCAATGGATTGCTTGAAGGCCCCTGATCTTCATCCAGTAGGCAGATGCCCCCGCTGAGTTGCCAAAATTATTATCCAAAATTCACCCCTCAAGGTAATTTTGATAACATGCATCAGATTATTTAGTCCCGAGCAAGTAGATTGATTCGAGGCCCAAAATCATGTTTTTTCGGGGTCCCCTCGACCCCTTTTTTATCTCCCCCATCCAAGAAAAAATCCCAACGAGTTAGAAAAAATGGAAAAAAATGCAAAAAATAAGGTTGTAGGATTGTTTTTAAGCATTTCGGGTCATACTGAGGTTCGTTGTACCAAGCTTGGGGCCAAAAAAGCAAGAAAATCACCTAAGTCTTTTATTTTCACTCGATTAGGGATAGTTGGGACGTTAGGACGCGTGGGACGTGAAAATATGAATCAGCCAAAATTAAAGAAAATCACCTAAGTCTTTTTCTTTGCGTGGTTGGGACAGTCCAGGAAAAAAGTACACGTGGGATGCGAATCAGCCGGTTTGCCAAAAGATAGTCCATTTTGGGTGGTACGGAGATATTTGTCCCAAGCAGTCTGGGACAGTTGGGATAAAAGTACGTGAGGGACGCGTGGGACGTGAAAAGGTTTAAACAGCTGTAAAAAGGAACAAGGAAGCCCGAATCGGCCAAAGCAGGAGATTTTAGTTCAGGACAGTTAGGACAAAAGTACGTGAGGGACGCGTGGGATGCAAAAAGGTGAAAAAGATGTAAAAGAGACAAGGAGGTCTGTAGATGAATCAGAACGTGCCACGTGTCGGAAGGGGAAAAAAGTTGGAAATTTGGCTAAATGTTTCACCAAAAATCCAAAAGGAGTGTTTTTAGCCTGCCCCCCTATTGTGAGCCAATAGAATCTCACCACGTGTCCAGGTGGCACTAGAAATTGGAAAAGCCCGCAAGGAAATTTTGGAGGGTCAGACCCACATCCAATAGGGTTTTGACATGTGTCCAAGTTAAAATGTTGAAGCGACCTGCAAAAAATTTAGGAAAGACAGGCCCACGTCTAATCAGCACCCCGCCACATTTCTTCACCTCATCGGCCGGGCGGGGAAAGTTTGAAATTTTTTCCAAAGACCAAACAGGTAAAAAATTCAAAATTTTTTCTCACGCCGATCTATTTTGGGCCTGTTTTTGCCCTAAATCTTAAAATGGCCTTAACTTTCGATCCAGAGCTCAGATTTTCGCATTCTTTATATCAATGGAAATATGGTGAGATTATCTATAAGATTCTCGGGGTCATTTTTTCATTTTTATTGAGGTTGGAGAGAGAAAATGACAAAAAAACATCTCTGCGCACATGGTAATGGCCAGAAATGACATTTCAACAACAAGTTTTAATGCAAAATACAGCTCGCCGCTTTTAAGTTTGCTAGGGTTCTCACCTACCACCATAATGAGATGAATTAAATGTAACCTAGAGGTGGTTGGGGTAGATTTATATATCCTCTCTCTTCCCTCTCTCATTCTTCCTATAAATTGTAAGGAGGGGCTTCTTTCTAAGCGTTGGACATTCTTGTTTTGCCCCTCCCTTCTTCTCTTTGGCAAGTGAATTTATGGAGTTCAAACCTCCCATTTAAAACTATAATGCAACTTTGCCTCTTGGCATTTTGTAATGTATTGTATCAATCTTTGGAGCAAGTAATGCATGTCTGTGGATGATTCTTAACCCTCTATGTGTTCATTTGCATGCTCCTGATCTTTCACTACAAATTTTGTTATTTGTGCATGATCTTACATCACATTTTAATGGTTTGTGTTTATTGGTAAGATAGGTGTTCTTCATTCCTTGGTGCATCACCTTTGTTAGTTTAGGTTTATTTTTATGCATCTTCTGACCCTGTCTCCTTGGCAAGTTATATTATATTTTGAGTAAACCCTCTACACTTCTTTTCGTGTGCATCTGAACAGAGGAATAGGAACTGGCCTTCATTCGGAGAGCTTTTCCGATTTCGCAAGGTCCCACACTTGGGAAAAGCTCTGTGTTATGCAATCACACTGAGAGTCTCAACCCATCGAGTTGTAGATGCTTAGGGGTGCTATGATTCTACCCTGACAGGTACATCGTGTGATGATTGATGGGGGCACTAGCATTAACATCATTTCATCCCATGCATTCACTCAAATGTGCATACCTGATAATTTCATGCATAAACATATATTCATGTTGTGTTCATTCAATGACGCTATCAACTCTACATTGGGCACTGTCATCCTCCACATTCATGTGGGCCCCCACACTATTCCAAAATTATTTTATGTCTTGGAGGGGGGATTCCCATATAACCTGTTGCTTGGTATACCCTAGATTCATGTCATGGGTTGTGTTCCTTCCACTTTGCATCATTGTGTAAAGTTTGAACACAAAGGACACACTTATACCATTCCAGCTAACCCATCACCTTTCAAAACATGCAATATGCTTTACGGACGTAATGATGTGCTCATACCTATCAAGCAATCTACCTCCGTGATTACTTCCACTTCACCTACACCTCCACCTACTAGTAAAGCCGCTGCTTCTACTGCACATACCTCCTCCATTCCTACCACTGCCATAACGTCCATGACTGACCCATCAACTTTCCAATCTGTTAACTCCACCTCTACATCAACCTTTGACACATTATCCATACTAGCTACCTACATACCAACCAATAATCCCTTGGAAGGTGTTTTTCAACACCTCACTCTAGTGCAGTACTGCCTATATAGTGTCAACACATTTCTTACTCCACAAGAGTATGGAAGTCTTCACCAACACCCTTGTTATGATTACCGTAAAGGAGAACACCTCCTATATAGTCCTCTTTATCTTTGTACTAGTCTCACCTATGGGGGACTTGATACTACCACATACACACCTAAACCACCATCACAAACCTACCCATTTTCTACTGACTTCCAATCACTTACCAATCACCATTTCACCCACATCTTCCTACACCGATGTGCATGCAAGGCTTTTGGTTTTGGATTTTACAAGTAAGGCCACCATACCATTATTCCATGTACCACCCACAAAAATAACAACCGTAGTGGTAACGGCTTCCTGGAACCATGTACCAAATAGGATCACATTGAACTCATTAAGGACACCAGCTCTTCTCCACCTTCTCCACCTTCATCACCATCTTCACCGACGGAGTCGATGGATCCTGAATCTATCCCTCCTAAGTTTTTTTTTCATAAACACCATTTCCTTGGGGCCTTTGACTGATCAACACGAGGGCGAGGCCCCTTCCACTCTTCCTTCCTGTATTTTGAAATGATCGATGACAACACACCTACAATTAACATCGTTCAATGTCAGGATGATGAGACCTACCTTGGTGTAGAAGAATCATATATTCATTGGTCGTTACCCTTTGAGATACAAACCATTTTGTATGAATCGACTATCGAGATCAACATTCATACTCAAGATGACCCGCACATCCTAAAGATCAGACAATCTTTAGATACTGCTCAACAGGAAGCCATCACTTCTTTTCTTAGAGATCAAAACCATGCTTTCACTTGGTCTTATGTAGACATGCCTAGTATTGACCCCACCATAGTGGTCCACAATATTGTAATTGTTCCTGATGCCAAACCCATCAAACAAAAGCTGAGGAAAATGCACCCTCGTATTGCTCTTCTTGTCAAAGAAGAACTTCAACACCTTCTTTCTATTTCCTTCATCTTACCCATTGACTATCCTCATAGGATTTCTAACATTTTCCCTATCACTAAGGTAACATGGGGACTCCACATTTGCACAGACATCCATGACCTCAACCTAGCCTTACTGAAAGATGACTTTCCCTTACCTAGTATTGATCAACTAGTTGACCTCACCATTGGTCACGAGATGCTATCACTCATGGATGGTTCCTTAGGTCATAACCAAATTTTTCTTTCCCTAGAAGATCAACACAAAACCTCATTTATCACCCCTTTGAGGACCTTTTTCTATTGAGTCATGTGTTTTGGCCTTAAAAATGTTGGTGCCACGTATCATAGGGCTATGACTTATATCTTCCATGATATCATGCATCGTATATTGGAAGATTACATGGATGATCTCTTGGCCAAATCTAAACACCACTTTGATCACCTTGCCATCCTCAAAACCATATTTGACCGTCTCATTAAATATTACATCCACCTTCAGCATAAGAAGTGTGTCTTCATGGTTCTTTCAGGAAAGCTCCTAGGATTTATCGTTTCCCTCCATGGTATAAAATTTTACCCTACTAAAGTCAAGGCCATTCTAAAAATTCTTCCGCCTACTAACCTTCGATAAATGCGTAGTCTGCAAGGTAAGTTGTAGTACATTCACCATTTCATTTCACAATTATTTCATCAATGTCAACCATTTCATCATCTGCTCAAGAAGGATGTCTCCTTTAAATGGGATGATGATTATCACAAAGATTTTGAGGCCTTAAAAAAATACCTTCTCTAACCACCCTTACTCATCCCACCTAAAGATGATCAACCTTTTTACCTATACATATCCACTACTGATGATTCCTTGGGAGCCATGCTTGCTCATCATGATGAACAACACAGGGAGCAGGTGGTTTATTATATAAGCCATACTCTTTTGGACTATGAAACCTGATATAGCCATCCTAAAAAAAAATTCTTAGCCTTAGTCTTTGTTGCCACCAAACTTCGTCATTACCTAATCAACCACAAAACCTATGTTGTGACCAACAACGATCACTTACACTTCATGTACACCAAGCCTTATCAAAATCAGCATGCCATACAATGCCTTATGCTTTTAGCTGATCTTGACCTCGAATTCATTCATAAAAATTCCATCAAGGGCCAAGCCATTGCCGACCAATTGGTCGACACACCTATTTCTGGGGATCAACCCTCTAATTTCGACTTTCCAGATGAGTTGATTTCTACCCTTTCCCTGGATGAACCTCCTTATCAAATGACACTCTTTTTCGATGGTTCCAAGTGTTAGTGTCAGGGCAGGGCTGGTATTATCCTCATTCCTCTTGATGGATAACCCATGCCTTTGTATTTCAAAATAGATTTTGAATGCACCAACAATATTGCCGAATATGAAGCACTCGTACTAGGTCTCCAACACGCCTATTCCATAGATGTCAAATCAATCAACATCTTTGGTGATTCTCAATTGGTTGTAAACCAAGTCAATGGTATGTACCAATGTCGTAACGAGATACTTCAAAATTATAAACATCATGTAGACATAATTTTGACCACCTTTGACTATTACACCCTTTAAACCATCCAATGTTCAACCAACAAATTTGTTGATACCATGGCCTGCTTAGCTTCCCAAATACCTTATTCACCTACTAATTATACAATCTTTGTCACCATAAAATGACTCCAATCACATTATTATTTACCTCATGATGTTTACTTGATTAGAACCACTACGCCTGACCTGAGTGACCTTTGGTATAAAAAATACTCTGACTACCTTTCTCTCTCCATCTTAGCTCCTGATATCACCCATAACGGACAATGCGCCTTCCTTAAAAAGGTCTCTCATTACGTTATCCTGGGGTTACTCCTATATAAGCGTGGCTTTGATGGTATTCTCTTATGATGCCTCATGAGTTCTAAAATTCCTTATACCATTAAGGAGGTTCATGATGGCATATGTGGAGGTCACTTTAGTGGCCTTGCTGTTGCTAAGCATATTATTTGCCTAGGCTATTATTGGCCAAACCTTAACCATGATTGTTGTGACTACGTTAAACGTTGTATAAAATGAAAAAACATTCCAACCTTTATCATACACCCAGTCATGCCTTACAGGTCACTCGTGACCTTTGGCCCTTCTCTTAATGGGGTTTGGATCTTATCAGATAAATCAATCCTCATTCTTCCCAATGCCATCAATGGATCATTAATACTACCAAATACTACACAAAATGGGTGGAATCCATACCACTCATCTCCATAAAAGTTGATAAAATATGTGAGTTCATTAACCACCACATCATTTGTTGCTTTAGTGTTCCTCATCGTCTCATCACTGACAATGGAAGACAATTCAAAAACAAAAAAATTACAAAAAATTTATGATGCCTTTGGATTCACCTTAGTTTCTCATCACCTAATTACCCATAAACTAATGGCCCAAGCTGAATCCACTAACAAAACCCTCAAAAAAATTCTCATGAAAGTGGTTGACGATACTAGGAAGGATTGGCATACGCACATTCCTTTTGCCCTGTGGACATACCGCTCTAGTATTCATTCTTCCACTACGGCCACACCATTTTATTTGGTCTACGGTATAGAGGTTATTCTACCTCTCAAAATATATATCCCCTCACTCTGCATTTCTCTCCATGAAATGCTCAGTGATGATAAATTTCATCAGGACCGTTTAACACAGCTAGAGTTATTAGACAAACATCATCTTAATGCTCTAGATCACCTTCAAGTTTACCAAAAATGTATCAAATATGCCTATGAAAAACATGTCCATGAATGAACCTTCCAAGTCAGTGACCATGTCCTGAAACAAAATCAACATGTAACCTATTGTTGCAGGATCACAACACCCCTGGATGCAGATCAAGCTTCTAGGGTGATCACTCTAGCACCCAGTGTGATTGCACAACATGGAAACCTCTCTCCAAGTGTGGGACTTGTGAAAACTGAGAGAGGAATCTCCATATTAGAGGCTGGTTCCTCAGACTCCTCTGATTTAGATCTATATTTGCATAACTACAGAGGTTCAAATCCTAATCCTACTCTAAATTGCAAGGAGACAGGGATAGAAGTGCAAAAATTGAAACTAACTAAAGATGGTGATGCACCAAAAGGAGTGGTGAATATTTTTGTCAAGCAAATAGACACAAACCAGAGATTGCAACATAAGACACACAGGATGATAAGATATAATTTAGGATCTGAAATGAAGCAAATAATACAAACAGAGGACTGAAACTCATTCACAAAGCTTGCATTATTATTTCCAATGTCAAAACACTGCATTACAACCTCAGAGAGGTAAAAAAAACTGTTACATTCTTTGAATAGGTCTGGTTCTTGCCTTCAATCACTTACTGGAGGTGAAAGAAGAAGATTGCTATGCCAAAAGATATTCCCCCATTGAAAATGAGCCAAAACTAGCTTTTACATTGCATGGGTCGAGCCCAGGAGACAGAAACATACAAAAGCGTGAGATCCCATTCCTCCTTGACTACAGATGCATTAAAATGGCATGGGGGACCTTACAAACCCATACCCTATCATTTTTGACTGGATTGCAGGAGAATGCGACCCATTCTGCGTTAAATTTGGTCGCTGAAATGTCACTTCTGGCCATGAACACATGTCAGAGCCATTTCTTAACTTTCTCTCTCCAAAATATACCAAAATTCAAGATTGACCCTGGAATCATATAGATAATTTCATAAGCTTTCCGTTGATGTAAAGAACGTGCAAATCTGAGCTCTGGATCGAAAGATATGGCAGTCTGAAGATTTAGGGCACAAAACAGGCAAAAATGAGTTTTGAAATTTTTTCCCACGCTTTGCCACCTAGATGACACGTGTCAAGCGCTGATTGGATGCGTAATTCTCTCTCCTTACCTATCCCATGGGTTTTCCTTGAAATTTTTTCCTTTTTTGTGATTTTGGAACATTTTCCACTTTTCCCCCGCGCTCTCGCCATTTGGGACACGTGTCATGCTTTGATTGGTCAACAGGGGCGCGGGGAAGACCTTTGCTTTTAGCTTTTTGGCCAAAATTTTTGCCAAATTCTTTGATTCCTCCCTGAGCTCCATGCTTCCCTACTCCATTGGACATGTGTCCTATTCTGATTGGCTCGGGCTGACCCTTCAAACCTCGCCCTTTGCACTTTTGGACGTTTTCCCTTGTGACACGTGTCATACTGCGATTAGTCCACGGGACTATCAGCTTTTCGTGTCCCTCGCATCCTGATGGCCCGGCTGTTCCAAAAAACTCGGGACAATTTCCTCCAGTCCACCTAAAATGGGCTTCCTTGTCCCATTTCTACCGATGACATGTGGCGTGATCTGATTGGTTCTTGGCTTTCTCAGCTCTTCACGTCCCACGCATCCCTATGTCCCAACTATCCCAGTGCGAAAGTTATTCTTTTCGGTTGATCCGGGTGGTTCGCGTCCTCGCGAGCTAGATGTCCTTGTGCTCTATGGCCTGCCTGGCGCCCTTTCGGCTGATTCACACCCTGATGTCCAAACTATCCCAAGGAGCGTCTGGACTAGGACTTAGCCATTTTTCATGATTTTTCCTAGCCCAAGCTTTTTTTTTGCAACTTTTTCACCTTTTCTCAAAACTTGCTCTCTTCAACCTAGACAGGAGAGTTAAAAAAAAAATCTGAGGGGACCCTAGAAACATGATTTTTTCCCCTGAATCAATCTTACCTGGGACATGAGTATTCTGATGCATGTTGTCAATTTTACCCTAGGGTGAAAATTGGATAACAATTTGGTGACTCAGCGGGGTTACCTACCTTCTAGGTAGAAGATACCAGTTGCCTGAAGCAGTCCATTGGGCATGGAGTTATCAAATATTCAGTTTAGAACCCCAACTGACTTAGAATGTGTAAGGAGGAAGATGGAATATCACCCGATGAAAGCAAGGACTACAAAATATCTCCATGGACAACAAGCTATGCCAAAGCACTTAGGGAAAACAAAACTAACCTACAACAAAACAATGTACACAAGCACTTAGAGGAATGAAAATCTAATCTAATATTTACAAGGTAGTGAACTTCCCTCTAGAAGCAATGCTTGAGATATATTCCATTGACTGGAATCTGCAGTTCTTCACCATCCAATGAGGCCAATTGGAAAGCATTGCTATTTTTTACACTTCGTGACCATGTATGGGCCACTCCAAAGGGCATCAAATTTTGAATGCATTCCAGGTTTTGCTCTGTCCACATCCCATTTTAACACTAGATATCCTACTTGAAAAGATCTATCATTGGCCTTCATGTCAAAGGTCTTCTTGATCAATGCTTGACCCTTTTCCATTACTTGGGATGCCTGATTTCTGATCTCTTACACCTCCATCAACTCTGCATACCTCACCTCCATGGGCTCAAATTCAAGCAACTCCAACTGCTTCATGAGTTCCAATGTTGGCAACTCAAGTGACATGGGCAAGATTGCCTCTCTCCCATAGACAAGTCTGAATGGAGAGTTGCTTGTGGATCTTTTGGGAGTTATCCTATCAGCCCATAAGGCTGATTTTAGTTTGGTATACCAAGACATCTGATTCTTTTCAAGAGTCCTCCTAATGATCCTTAACAAGTTCTTGTTTGTAGACTCGGCTAGGCCATTACCTTGATGGTAATAGTTCAATGAAGTGCTTAGGTAAATACCATTCTTGACAGCCCACTCAGTCACCGTAGATCCAATGAATGCCAATGCATTATCAGAGATTATTGTAGCAGGTACACCAAATCTGGTTGTTATCCCCTCGTAAAAGTCTAAGATGCTAGACTCATTTGCCTCTTTGAGTGCTACTGCTTTTGTCCATTTGGTGAAGTAGTCTGTGGCTATCAAAATCCATTTGTGCCCTTAGCTTGAGTTGGGATTAATGACTCCAATGAAGTCCAAACCCCATTGCATGAATGGCTGGTCAACTGATATTGGATGCAATAGAAGGGCAGCAAGTCTCTCTTTTCCTGTGAAGAATGCACAATTCTTACACCTCTTGATCCATGCATAACAATCATTGAAGATTTTAGGCCAATAATAACCAGCCTTCATGATTTTTAGAGCTGTTACTCTTGGTGCAAAATGACCACCAGCTGGTCCACCATGGAACTCTTCCAACACCCTTTGAATCTGATTTGTGCTAATGCATCTCAACAGCACTCCATTCACATCTTTCTTGTAGAAAACCCCATTAACAATGGCATACGGAACAGCCTGCAATCTGAAGTGTCTCCTTTGGGTCTTGTTCATCTCTAGAGGGCATAGGCCTGTGCCTAGGAAGTGTATTATATCTTGGGTCCAGCAAAGGGTGGGGGAAGCATTGTCTTCTTCTTGATTGCCACTTGGCTCATGGCTGTCTTGGACTGTCAAAAAAGCCTCTTCTTCGTTGCATATTTCTTTTTGCTTCCCCAAAACTAGCTGCTCACACAATTCTTTCCCTCTTACCAGCTTGGTAATCTTGATTTCAACGTCATACTCCATGACACGGGTGATCCAACCTACCCTTTTCTCATTCAAATCCTTTTTGAGGAGGAAGTCCTTAACCCCAGCATGTGAGACCAGCAATTGGACCTTGTTGTTTGAGACTAAATGCTTGAATTTCTTTAAGCTTCTGATTACTGCAAGTACATGCTTCTCAACAAAAGAGTACTTCACCTCATCGTCATCTAGGCTCTGGATGAAGAAGGCAATTGGCTGATCATCATTATCCTTGTTCTGCTGCACCAAAATGGCAGAAATAGTATCATTACCTCTAAATGCATAGAGGATGAAATCCTTGGAGAAGTTTAGGCTGATGAGAGTTAGTGCTTGAGAGATGGATTCTTTGATTACTTCAAAACTCTCTTTTCCTTCTGCTATCGACTTGAAAGCCATGCTCTTCTTTAACATTTTGGTGATGGGCTTGACAAGCGCTGCAAAATTTGGGACAAACATCCGAACAAAGTTTATCCTCCCCAAGAAACTCTGAAGGGCTTTCTTGTGGCTTGGCAATGGTAGTACTCTTATAGCTTCAACCCTCTCTAGATCAGTTGATAATCCTTCTTTGGAGACAATATGGCCCAGGAGCTTTCCTTCATGTGCAAGACAGATGCACTTCTTAGGATTCAAAGACACTCCAAATCTCCTGCACCTTGTGAAGACTTGCCTCAAATGAGAGAGGTCGTCTACTGCATTTTTTGAAAAAATAGTGATATCATCAAGGTAAATCAGCACCACGTTGTTGATCAAACCTTTGAATGCCATGTCCATTGCTCTTTGGAAGGTAGCACTAGTGTTGGAAAGCCCAAATGGCATTTTCCTATATGCAAAAGCTCTACATTTGGTTGTGAAGGTTGTCTTGAACTGATCCTCTTCCTTCACTATAATCTGATTGTAGCCTGAGTAGCCATCAAGCAATGAGAACCTTTCTGAACCAGCTACAACTTGCAATATTTTCTCCATGGAAGGGAGTGGGTAATGGTCCTTGAGAGAGGCTCTATTTAGGTCTCTAAAGTCAACACACAATATGATCTCTCCACTCTTCTTTCTGACTGGAACTAAGTTGGCAACCCAACTAGAATGCTTGATTGGGAATATGATCTTTGACTCAATCAGTTTGTCCAATTCCTTCCTCATGAGAGGTTCCATGTGTGGATTGAATGGTCTTTGTTTCTACCTAACAAGCTTAGTATTTGGATCCAATTCGATGGTGTGCTGAGCTAAGTTAGGATTGAAACCTTTCAAGGTTTCATAGCTCCAAGCAAACACGTCAGGAAATTCTTAACACAGCTGTGTGAACTCATACCTTTCTTGTTCAGTTGTCATCCTTCTAATCTGTAATGGTTTGTTCTCTTCTACTAAGATGGATACTGAATCCTCTCTCTTGACCTGAATGTTTGCTTTCTCCTTTCTAAACTGATCATTAGGGTTAAAAATGGACTCCAAAGTGATAAGTCCCTTAGGCAGCTTGTTAGTTTTCAGCTGTACCACTTGGTCACCATACTACTGTTCCAACTTTTCTTGATTCTTAGCTGAGAACTCAACTTCTTCTTGTAAGAAATGGATGATTTTCTTATCATTCTCAAACACTTGCCAACTAACATTGTTATCTGGCACTGAAGGCCTCACAATCACGTGGATGTTTGGCTGTACCTCGTCTTTTTGAATGCTTTCCATAATGTCAAAGGCTGCCCCTAATGCTGCAAGCCTGTCAGTAGCTTGATTCTCTTTCTTGGGAATGGATCTGATGCCAAAACCCTCAAAATCTTCCATGAGGTCCCACTCCCTGTTCTTGTAGCACTTGAGAAGATCATTCTTGGCAGCATGTTGTTCCTTGACCTGATTTACAATCAATTCACTGTCACCAAAGACTTGCAAGTTCCTTATTTCTCTTTTGATTTCCCAATGGATCCCTTGCACCAAGGCTTCATATTCAACAGTGTTATTGGAGCATGCAAAATGGAATCTAAAAGTTGAATAGTACTTTACTCCTTGAGGTGAAACAAGCATAGCTCCACCTCCTGCACCTTGCCTACTCCTTGATCCATCAAAAAATAGCTGCCATACCACATTGTTATCCTTGTGGTCTGGCTGGGTGATGCTAGGAATAGGTTGATTTTCTTCGTGTATGCAATAGACCCCTAGCTCAGATTCTTCCACTTCTTGATAAGGATCAAATGCATGTATCTTTCTTTCCCATTCGTCAAGAGTTAGATCCAGGATGCTTCCAACCTTAGTGTCAGCCTCATCAGTGCTTGGGTGATCTTCTTGATCAAATGCTGAGCAATTGGCAATAATCTGACTTGGAGTGTAATGCTCAATGTGGAAGTTTGCAATAGGTTCAGACCTAATTGTAGCCTTAGTTCCATACCTCGTTCTGAACAGCATGTGTGACCAATCAGCAAAAAGATAGCCTCCAATCTTGGCTGTGAAGTCCCTTGAAAAGAAAAGGGCAAAGAGTGGTGGGAGGTCTATGACTGATACATCTTGTAGAACAACAACATTTGGACATGCATGCAAGGTAAGACTCAAGTTTCTAATCACTCCAACTGTTGCTACTGCTGTCCCATCCAACTGCACTACCCCTTTGGATGTTGTTTCATACTGGAGCCCTAGCAGATCAACTATTTGTTTAGGCATTACTAAGCTACTTTCCCGGGAGTCTATCATGCAATTGTGCACTAGCTGATTTGCAATGATCAATGAAACATAAAAAGGAGGGGGCTTCAACATTTTACCTTGCTGTCCTCCATGATTTCCCTTAGGCTGGGCAGCATTTGTAAGCACTTTGTCTTGCATCTGAAGTTGCTGATTCGAGGTTGGCCATTCCTTCATGGCAGCTTGCAGTAGATATCTTTGGCCTGGGATGGATAGGTATTTCCACATTGATATATTGACGTTTGTCTTCTTCATCTAATCAATGATACTAAATGGAGATGAAGCATCCCTCTACTGTCCTTTGGTTTGCACATTCACTCCTTGCACGTGGGCAGCAACAACTGGTATTTGAGTTGTCCTAGGGGCTATTCTTGGCTGCCCTTGTGCATTTGAACTTGGATTTTTCTTGCCAACCGCTTGTGGAACCATGGGAGGTTGTGGATTGGCTGGGGCTAATGGCTATTCTTCACCCAAATTCCTCCTCTTTGACCTTGTGTTGGCTGCAACACTTTGAGAAAATACCTGGTTCATGCCAAAAAAATCCTCTACTTGCCAGTTTACCAATGTGGTGTCATTTGGGGCTGATTGCTGTTGGAATGTTTCTTATTGTTTGTTGTTTCCTTAACTGCTCTCACCCTCCACACCAGTAGTTGTCACCATTAGTGCTTGATTCAAAGCACCATTGAAGCACATGGATTGGTTATGAGGCTCATTACATGGAAAACACCAATCATACTCCTGAGTAATGTTGTTTTGTATTGGTACCAATGCCTTAGAGGCAGATATGGCATTCGGATTATAGGGCTGAAATGGTCTATTGGTAGGAGGCCTTGTTTTATTCATACTTGCAGCTGGGTTATGTGGCCTTTGTGGTTGGTATGGCTGCCTGTTAGGCTGAGCTTGGGGTTGATAAGAAGGTCTAAAACCCTGGGCCTGCTATCTTTTGAGAGTAACCAGCTCATTGCCTAGGTTTTGCAACTGCTTCATGACTTCTTGAAGCTCACTTGGGGCACTTGGAGATGAAGTAGAAGCTTCATTTGAACTCTGATTTCTAGGAGTGGGGGAAGGAGCCAAATTAGGTGCTTGACTGGTGTTTAGACTCTCTAAACTTGGAAACAGTGGCATGGGAGGTCTAGGGGCAAGTTTGCCAGCTTGGATTAAACAAGTTTCAGCCCTAATGGCAATGCTATAAGCCATAGGGATAGTTATGCCTCCCATGGACTGAATTAACATAGAAATATCAGAATTTAGAGCTTTGACATAGTAGAGAAAAGAACCTTCTGGTGTTGGCCTGACTGCTACTAGAATTCTCTCCTAAGTCCTTTGAAATTTGAAGTTGAAATCGGTCAGTTGCTCATTGGGAGCTCTCTTGATGGTTGTCAGCTACTCCAAAAGAGACAAGTTGTCTCCCTTTTCTCCAAATTGCTCATGAAGTGCTATACACAGCTGATTCCAATTTTTGATAGAACTAGCTCCAAGGCTTCTAAACCACTGCAATGCCTTACCCTTTGAATGAATATGTCAGTAATTTGACATCCACTTACATCTCATTGATCTCATGGATTGCACACCTAGGTTAGCAATATCTTTAACATGATCACCAGGAGTGGTCTGATTTTCTCCAGTAAATTATGGAATGTTCTTCAAGGTTGCAACTAGGGATTGGATTTTTTGCATTGAGAGCAAGTGGGCTTCTACAAGTGAAGTTTACATAAGGGTTGGGTTGTACCATTCTGATTGGCCTGAGAACCCTTGTTCATTGACTGAAAGGTTTACTAGGTGGAGGAGTTGATAGATTTTTGTTTGGTAGAGAGGGATACCTTTGAATCTATTCTTCCTCTCTGTCTTCTTCTTGGAGTATAACTGTAGATAATTGAACAATTCTTCTTCCCCTCTAGCTCTTGACCTTGTGGTGGATTCTTCTCATGAATCTTCAGACTTGTACAGCTAAAACCAGTTGATTTTTTCTCTTTGGAGTCGCCAGATGTGCAAATCATAGGCTCTTTTCAAGCAAGAAACTTGCAAAAAATGCACATAAACATATGTATGCAATGAAGATGAAGACCTCTAAGTGTCCCACCAGGTGTGCCAAAACTGTTGTAGTGTAGATTCACAACACCCCCCAGATGTCAGATTAGATTTCTATTTTGATAACTGGAGCACCCAGTTTGATTGGACAACATTGAATCTTTTCCCCAAGTTATGGGACTTGTAAAAACTGGGAAAAGAATCTCTATATTAGAGGTTTTTTCCTCAGACTCCCCTAATTTAGATGTATGCTTGCAGAACTGCAGAGGTTTAGAATCTATAAATCCTACTTTAAATTCCAAGGGGACATGAGATAGAAAGATGCAAAAGAAATAAAAATAAGACTAACAGATGGTGATACACCAAAAGGAGTGGTGAACATTTACTGTCAAGTAAATTGGCACAAATCATAGAAATGTAACAAAAGATCATGCACAAAGGCTGATAAAATGTAATGAAAGATCTGAAGATGAAGCAAACAACACAAGACAGAGGACTGAAACTCATTCACAGAGCTTGCATTGTCATTCCCAATATAAAAAATACATGCATTATAACCTAGCAGAGAGGTAGAAAACATTGTTGTAGTCTTTGGAGAGGTATAATTCTTGCCTTCAAAATCACTTTCTTTAGGTGAAAGAGGGAGCCTACAAAACATAAAAAATGTTCCAACCCTTTGACAAATGAGACAAAACTGGCTTTTACATGGTGAAAATGGGTCGAGCTTAGGAGAGGAGAAATGTGGGAAAACATGAAAGCCCATGTCCTCAACTTGACCAACAAAATTACATTAAAACAGCATAGGGGACCCTACAAAAGTTCATTCCCTAACATTTTTTACCGGATTGCTAGGAGAGAATGTGAGCCATACTTCATTGAAAATTGGTGGTTGAAACATCAGTTTTGTTCTCCTGAACACTTTGTCAGAGGCGTTTTTTAACTTTCTCTCTCCAGAATCCTACCAAAACACAAAATTTATCCCTCCAATCATGTAGATAATTTCACCATCTTTCCAATGATGTACCAAGAATGTGAAAATCCAAGCTCTGGATCAAAAGTTATGCCCTTCTAAATATTTAGGGCACAAAACTAGGGCAAAATTGAATTTTGGCAACCCCAAAGTTTAAAATTTTCCCTCTCTTTGCCACTTTGATGAAAAATGTCCCCAAAAATTTCTGCCTCCCACTGGCCTAATGCCACATGGCACCTTACCTGATTGGTCACGGGCCTTTTCCTTGACCTTTTTACACCTTTTTCGTGATCTTTGGAAAAATTTTCCAAAAAAAATTCCCCCGTCAGCTCTCAACGCATTTGAGGACACGTGGCGTGCTTTGTATTGGCCGACAGGGGCACGGTGAAGACCTTTGCTTTTAGGTTTTTGGCCAAAACTTTTGCCAAATTCTCTGATTCCTCCCTGAGCTCCACACTTCCCTACTCCATGGGACACATGGTTCCTATATCTGATTGGCTCAGGTCTATGAACCTCCAAATTTCACCCTTGTCGCACCCACCCTTAGGACGTTTTGCCACCATATGGGACACCTGGCATACTTCTGATTGGTCGCACGGGCCATGCGTGGGTGGGATTTCACGTCCATATTTTTCCCCACGGCTTGGCTTTTCCAAACTGCTCGGTACAATTTCCCTCTGTCCCTCCATCTTCCAACACCCCGATGGGCTTCATTGTGGCATTTCTTTCGATGACGTGTGGTGGGATCTGATCGGTTCTTGAGATATCTCGGCTCTTCGCGTCCAACCTTGAATTTTTTTGTCCCAACTTCTCCCCGCTGAGTCAACTTCTCAATGGTCCTGAGTCGATCACGGTGGCACATTCGCTATTGGTTGGAAGGCCTTATGGGCCAAAAAATCCCTATGCTCTGTGTACCCCACCAATACTTAGTAAAATTTTCTAAGTCGATCCGCTACCTCAATGTCCCACCTATTCCAAGGACCGTCTGGACTATGGACTTAGCCCATTTTCATCATTGGTTAGCTGGACCAAGCTTGTTTTTTGAAAATTTTTCACCTTTTCTCAGAACTCTGCCAAGCTCATCAACTTGAAAAATAGAAGGAGTTAGAAGGAAAAATTTACCATTCTGAGAAAGACCCTAGAGAAGATGATCTATTGCCAATGAATCAATCTATTTGCCAAGGACATTTTGAGTATAATAATGCATGATAAAAATTTCTAACCTGAGACACAACAATTGGATAGGACATGAACCATTGTTAGCCAAAAAATTAAGCAAGGGGCTTATTTTGCTCCTAATAGGAAGGTTGTTCAATATATTCAGACTCATACTTTTCGATTAGGTTAGCTTAGCAAGTTTAACTATCTCTTGATGGTAAACCCGAACCTGAGTGGTTTGAAAAGCCTTGTACCCTTAGACTATTCTATGGTGGCCACCCCCCAAAACTACCTCGGAACCTTGGCATTCCATGTACTAACCGTCTATCCCTTGAGCATTACCCATTGGTTGGCGATCTCTCTACTTACTATTTGTCGACAACATTGGTTCAAGTGCATTAAACCACCACTAGATGTCTTGACTCTTAAATCTCCATGTAACCTCGGTAACTCCACATGGCATGATTCTCATGGATAATATTTTTCAACTCCCTAGATGAGATCCCATGGTCCTTTCACCTTATCCATTAAATTTGAACAAGATCACCTATGCTTCATGTTGGTCTTACTCTACTCTGACGTGTTAAAGACCTAGCACCTTGGACCATGAATTCCAAAATGAGATGAAACTTCTGAACTCCAAATTTTTGAGTCCCTCAGAATTCGGAAATCTTCCTCTCGACCAATTGTTGCTATAAATAGAATTATTCACCTTGAAGGACAACTATGTAAGTGCATCATCCTCGAAACCTAAAATGAGAGTAGACTCCTAAATTTTCCTGCATCCAATCAGCTTCACGAAGACTTCAAGGAGTTGAGAAGTTTTCCCATATAGACTTCCGACATCTATCAAGCTATCAAAAAAATTCCACCTAGTCATCCAACTTCCCATTGAGTTCTAGAAACTCTAACCTGAAGGGCTTCAAACTTACTCCCATATAAAATTATCTGGGATTCACCCTTGTGATCCATGCCCACTCTAACTTGCTATTACCTCAAGGGACTTCTTGGAACTATTTACACTTTGGTGATCATGCAACTAGTTTTCTTTGCATAGCTTAATAGATCATGCGCCTAGCAAAATGTCTTTACCTTTTTACATTCATCACCTCTACCCATGGTATCGGCCTCCATCGATAATGCGATCCATTACTCAATTAGGCTCACTTTACTAACCCCTTTTATCACTCGAGCTCAACTTCATCTACAGTTTTTATTACCTTATGTAGGAGTTAGACCTCGATTTCTTACTAGTTGGAGCCAATCTTATTCTTTATCGCCCTAATTGCACCAATCTACATCATTTCATGGCCTATAATGACTTACCCACACCTAGTAGATCTAAACTTCTACAAGCCAATCCACATAAACCTACCAACTGCATCTCCTGAACACCTCTTTGGATTCACCTTCTCACAAGCTTATCGGAGAACTACATTGGCCTGAAGTACCGTCCTCACCGAGCCTATGCTAGGCAGCACTTTGAGGGCATGGAGCCCTTGGATTTTAGCATGAGCTTTCGTGTAGCCTCAAGCTGAATCCATCTTCTATGTGCCTCACACTGAGTCCTTACACCTAAATTGTGTTATCCTTTTATACCCATTGTAGTGATATTCTATAGTGAGCATACGATAACGAGCTCCTTCATATTTGGTGATGCATCCCAGTCTACACCTACCATATGACGTGTATCATCAACTTTGCACTTGGTGTGTAGCCATTATCTCTGCTTACTTGACTCCAAAATATTCACTCAATGCCAAACCGATCTAGTTGATTCACAACTTGAGCTCCTCTCTCAACACTAACCATGCCTAACAATTCTATGTGAATTCACTGGTTAGACAATCCATCCACTGTCTCATTCTATGCCTCAAGCATATCCTTTTGAGCTCTATCAGCTGAGTTCCAAACTTGAACCTAGAGCTCATCTCTTTGAAACTACCAATACTAGCTTGAGCCCATGCTTCGTAACCAATCTTTCACATTTCATGGTTTTTACAGCTCGATCCCTTCATGCCTATTTGTTTTAATTTCCATGCATCAGTCAAAAAATGTCTAAACCCATATGAGCTCAATCTGAGCTTCAAACAAAATGTTGCATCCATAATCTACCATGAGCTCATAAACCTTTAGCTTACTGAGCATGTCAACTGAGCAAAAAATACTCTATGTAGCTTATCATATGAGCTAAATAGACCCCTTTTTGGGAATTTTCACACTTGGCCTTGAAACCATCATGTCCATTTCCCATACATTTTCTTGAACCATGCAGGACCTATATACAATTTCAATAAGGCCATCGGCACGTAGGAATCAGTTTCATTAATTTTGACAAAAAATAATAAATTATGTATAGCTTGATAGTGGGCACTAGTGAGGCCACTATTTGCTCAAAATATGAGAAATCACTCATACAGCCTTCAAAATCTTTGGAACACAGAGAAGGTATATGTCCAAGATGATCTCAAAACTTCTTGTAACACCAATAATAACTCCGTAAACATCAAAAATTTACCCTAAATGCCTGCAAAAAAAGCATCATCATTGGATGTCCTCCATCTCTGTGTGACCTATGGACCCAATTCACCCCCTATTGTCCATTTTTTCACCTCACCTAGAGTTGGAAAAAATCGTGATAACAAGTTCCCTAACACAAAGGTCAGTGCAAAAAAAATCAAAGCTGGCATGACCTAGTATGCTCTGAAAGAAGATGAGTTCCAGGAAGGTCATTCTCTCACTGGATGCATGTTGTGACTCAAAATAAAAGGAGAATATAGGGAAGATAAAAAAGGTATGCTAGGCTGCTATGAAATTGAGAAGATATTCCTTAATAGATATCTTGAAGCTTACCTACTGTTTATCCCATAACCTGAGGTACAGGAAGTTTTTAGTGAAGTGGCCGTGATTGTTCCGAAAATCTATTAGGGAGGATTAGATCTATGGATAGATGAGCCAATAATGTGCAGGGCATGGCCCCTCTTTGAGACAGCAATGCAAAACTGGTTTATTGTTATTCTAGTAATAGGTATCTACGTAAGTCCTACAGTATTCTGCCTTCAGGGGTTTGGGATCTCGTCCAAGTTGGGGTATTTCCAACTGTGAAAAGAAGGGAATGAAGCGAGGAGAGGAGATATGATAGATATGAAGGGAGAAAAGAAATGAATTCCAACGCAGAAAGGTCAGAGGGTCTATGTTTTAGGCTGGTAGTAAACAGAGCCAAACCTACTTGCATAGATGAACAAAGCAATACTGATTAAAAAATGACATAAATGTAGAGATAGATCTAATAGAATAAACAGACAAATATTATATAAGAAAGATCTAATGCACATAACACATGTATTCAGCACAAAGTCTAAATATTTGTATTAATGTTTTCTTTTGTTACAAAAAGTACAAAGCCTTTTCTTCTCACTTATATTTTTCATCTAAAAAGTGTCCACACACTTAAATACAAAAAGTGTTCAAGTATATATAGAAGGAGAAGGAGGGAGAAGGCAAAAAGAAACCAACGACTTAATTACAAAATATTTATAAAATATCTAAAAGTCAAATGTTGACTTTCGGGGCAACTTGGTGGATAATAACATCCCATGGTGCAACATGGATGATGTCATCATTTTTGTGTCAAAATGACTTTTAAATATTTTACAAAAAAGAGAAGAAATCCAAAAAGAGGAAGGCTATTAGTCATCGTCTCATGGCTAGAAAGGGGTATCCTCCTTCTACTAAGGAGAGGAAATGTGGAATTAGAGCCCAGTACTCCATGAATTTGCTAATCATCGGTTGAATTTGATCTCGGGAAGGACCCTTGGTGTGATCACCAATGAATTCACAAGTCTCCCTGTTCATCTCTAAGATTTTCTGGGAGTTTGAAGTACTCATTTCTTGCCTCCATCAGGTAACCACATGAAGTCATGCAGCAAGCCAGAAGGTTGTTGATGGATTCTGCGTCAAAAGTAGCTTCTGAGCCCTAACCCTTGCAAGATGATCTCTTTGAAGAAACGAATGGTTTCATCTACCTTCATCAAGGCATATGAAGGAGTGAGCAATCCTAGAGACAATCTCCAGGACAATTTGCTCCATTTGATGCATTACATCCAAGGCTTCCTCCTTGACTTTGTCTAATCTTCTCCAAGACAAATTTCATCTGATCAACCCTGTAGTCCAAAGCAGCAAGAACTTTGTTGGGCACTGCTTTGGGGTGATCGAAGATGCCGAATTTAACTAAATCATCGACTGAGAAATCGAGCATCTTTCACTGGAATGTCTCATTTTGTAACCTAGCATGGTCCAACTTCTTCAGGAGATAGGTCCCTACAATCGCCTGGAGTTCTTTGTTAACTTGACCAATGTTCTGATATAGCTTAGTGAACTTCACGATTACTTTCTCACTATCTTTGAGGATTTGGTCTCTCCAAGGTGGATACTGCCATGCCTTGTTCAGCCAATATTGGTGTATTCATTTATATTTTCCTGACGAAGGGCCTCAGGAGTTTCAGTGGCAGTTGTAGGAGGTGCACTGCCCATTTTCTGTAGGGCTTGGAGAAGATGTTTGTTTTGTCTCTTCTCAGTATCCTCTTCTCTTCCTTTGCTTCCTGAAGCTTCTTTACAAAGGGCATCCATTGCAGATAGGGCCTCTCCTTGTAGGATCTCAGAGGATGTTCCCATTGTGACCTGCGTCACTGTATAATCTATAGGAGATAGATCCTTTTTATCCTTTGTGGGATCGAGGATACGCGATCTCCATTACTTTTTAACGCGTGAGGCGCTCTGAGAGAAGCGGCTTATTGGATTTTGCTTCTTAATGCATCCTTTCATTGGGATGACAGTAGAAGTCCATACATGTAATGGGGACTTTCCTCTTGTGCTGGCTCAGGTGTTGGGAGATCTATGCTAGACTTAAGGGAATGGAACCAGCGGGAGAAGAGGGAACGACAAAAGAAGGAGCAACTATAGTGTACTCGAGGGAAATGGGTTGAGACACTTGGTGGTGGCATTGATAAAGAAGTCGAACCTCCAACACTCACAGGGGTAGGAGTTACTATTAGGAGAGGGAACTTTGGCGGTGGAAGGGAGCTAAGAGATGAGGGAAGAAATACTGGGGGACAGCTCTACGAGGGAAGAAAATATGGAGGAAGATGGAAGTGGAAATAGTAGAAGACGGGGGAGAAGACACAACTAAAGGAATGGTTGGTTGAGTGACATGAGGAGGGGAAGGAGGAGTGGGAGAAGGGACGATGGTAACCTCAGTGGTTGTAGCGAGTGGCAACATCCTAAGTGGATGTACCCATTGGAACACTTACTACCACTTCCTTTTTTGGGGACACAGGGTGCACGACCTGCTCCTGGGTGGCGGAAGGAGTACTCTTGGGAGCTTGCTCTTGGGCTAGCGCTTGACTCCCCTTCCTTATCTTTTCCTTTTCCCTTTGGAAAATGTTTAGGCCTGGCAGGTGCATTACCTAAGGGAGACGTAGTGAAGTCTACCCCAAGGTAGATGAGGCCATTAAATCGGCGCTAATTTTCTATGTGCTACTGGAGAGTGCCTTTAACCCTTTCCTCGATAGTCTAATGTTGACCTTGTTCTATCTATTTCAGAAAATGGCTAGTTGTTCCCTGTCCATATCTAGATAGACCTTATCAACTTCTTGATCAGTCGTTTGGAAACCTTTCGGGACAATGGCCACACCATACTGGATGATCTCTACTAAGGCTAGGTGGGAGTGGTCTTTCCGTCCTGAGCTTGACCTCATGATAAAGATCAATATAAATGTCCTCGATCTATGGAATGTGGATCAGATCGAGCTTTGCCTTTGGGAGGAAATTTCATGGATCAAAGGTCGGCCTTGCCAGGAAATTGTGCTTCAGATTGAGCAGCTCTAGTTCTGCTAAACATTTCCCGGGCCTTGGTGTGAGAAGTGCAAGTGTACCTACCCACTGTGAGGGGGAAATGGAGTTCCACCCTTCTTTCTCTTCAGGAACTTCTCATGATATGTGATGGGCTATCTTGACAGCTCTAATAGGATCAACTTTGGGCCTGCATATCTTGGTAACTTGGTGGGCTCCCCTAAGAAGTTAGCGGATCTAAGATAAGTGAAAGTGGGGAATTGCGTAAATAATGCTCCCTAATTTTCTGTTATAGTCACTATGCTCTTGGTCATCCGACCATGAGTCATATTGGGTCTCAATGGGTAGATGATTCCGTAGAAGAAGGTATCATTGATCTTGTTGAACTACAGAATGTTGTTTTCCAGTTTCAATTCTGGGTAATATTCATATATTTTAACCTGGGGCCATACCCCGCATCGACTCAGTGCTGAGATAATCTCTCTTAGAGGCAACAACATAGACAACGTAGGAGTTCATGTAGAACCTCCCCATTGTTGAGAGTTATTGGAGTTGTTCGGAGATGGTGCTGCTGATGGTCTCTGCCCACTCAAAATGCTGATCAGGCATGTTTTTTTTCATTTTTTCCAGATACCTAAGCATCCACTTGTGGAAGTAATGGGCAATCAAGAAGCCCAAATACCCTACTCAGGAACGTAATGGTGTCACTCAGCTCCTCCGAAAAGTCACTGCGATCAATAACCTGGGGCCACCTAGTTACTACCTTCTTATTTTTCAGGTAAACTTTGTTCATCAACTATATGCATTTGTCTTCATTTTCATCCCATGCATTTATGCAGTCTTCCTGGCTTACTACCAAAAAGTGCTGATGATGGGGAATACCAAGCATAATTTTAAAATGCCTGGTAGTGAGGTTTATTAAAACCTCACCCTTTTCATTCTCAACACACCTTCTATCCTTATTATAACAGTGGGCCACCACCATCATGAATTTATTATTCACCGCGCTTACGGGAATTCCCCCAGCGAAGTGTAGACCACTGCGAACCAATTTTTCCATCCAAGGACTACCTATGACCATCCTTGTTCTAGCCCAAAAATCTTCCATGTCAATGTGGCCAAGTTCAGCATCCCTGATGTCTAAGTCACATTCTGCATGGGACTTGGGCATCCTGACCCTTTGATACTTATACTTCATTTCTTCTTCTGTGAGTTTGGCCTTACCCTTTGACTTGGTTGGCCTCTTGCTTGATGAAGACATGTGTGAATCTGAGTTTAGTTGCTGATCTAAAAGAAGAAGGAGCAAAGTCCAACGGAGAAGAGCCATGTTAGCTATTAGATTATCCATTAAAGCTTTGTAGAAAGAAGAGTTAGAAATTTTAGAAGCCTCTGGGTGTAGGGTGCAAGTATACTACAGGTTGCAAGGTCAGATAAATAAGGTGCACTGAAAAAAGTGTTACAAGGAAGAAAACAACACCAAAGGGTGTAGGGCGCAACAATACTACACATAACATTCAGTGTTAGTATAAAAGGATTTATGCCTGCACCATATAAAAGGTTTTGAACTAAGCACAAATAACTCTAGTGTAACAAGGCTCCAAGATGTGCCATTGGTGTAGGTATTGAGCATGTTGTAGAAATTTTTGATGCACCAAAGGGGCACAAGTTTTAATGATGCATCATTGAGTTAAGGTGTGCCAAGGGGCTTTTAGCATGGCACAGGAAGAGCTTGCATGACATTCAGATGTCGGTGTAGGTGAGATTGCACTTGCGCCTATGTTAGGTTTTTTTTTTAGACTTTTAAAGGGCGCAAGGAGGGTGCATGCAATAGGCAGGGATAGTGCACCCTTTGGCGCGACTATTTTTTATGCAACAGTGATGGTGTTTGCGCCAAAGGAAAACCATGAGGTTGGATATGTAATAACTTTAGATTTTCTCCATTTTGATTGGTTTTTGTGGTCTTTTGTCCTCTTTAACATAGTGTAGACACCAAATTTGGGTCTTACGATGCCTTTTACACCGTATCTCGTCCCGCAACCTAACCCTACCTCACCACCTAAAACCTTACACACCTAATGATTTATTAATTACCTTATAATTAATAAATCCACATCTTCAAACCCGCCACCTCACTATGACCTAGCCCTAACCCTAAACCAACCTAATTAAGACCTATGACTTGGTCCAGACCCACACCCATGACTCATTACCCCTCACCCACACCAAAATGAGCCTAATAATGACTTAACCAAGCCCACAACTGATCCCTCGGGAGAAAAGGAGGGAAAGATGGTTATTTTACTAAAAATAGCCACTTTGACCTAACCGAAATTGGTTCCTACTCGACCACCGTCGGTTACGTAACCACCATCGGTTCCCTATTAATGACCTCCCCCAACCAAAAAGAAAAGATCCGGAATTCATTTGCAAAATAGAGACAAGTGAAGAAAAGAGAAGAGTTTGTAGAGAAGAGCATCGAGCCGAAGACTACAACTGAGCAACTGGATCACTGTCACCCTCATTCAAGCATTGGAAAAGACTAAGGATAGCTTCATCAGCTCACTTACCAATACTGTTTCATCCCAACTAAGCCTTATTATCACCACCACATTCCTTGGACCTGTATCTTCATCGGGAACCAGTAAGTATTATCTTGTAGTTCTTTGTTATCATTTTGTTTTAATTCATATCAAATGGGGAACTGACCACCTTCGAAAGGAAGTCTAATATTTCCTGGGCCTAAGGTAGTTCCCTCACTTGTTGTCTAACTAAAATCTAGTGGTCTTGCGTTCTTATTTATAGGTAGTCCTTCCCAAAAAAAAGGAGTTCTTTACAATTGATTTGATCTCTCTACGGTACGTGCACACCTTCCCAACATTCAATAGGTATTCCTCCTAGCCCTAACCCTTATCTGTTTCTCAAGAGAATGAAAGGATAGAAGCAACTCTATTCTGGAATGGAAACATTCTGTATGAAACATTTGGCACACTCGGTGGGACCATTTTCGGGTTTCTTTCTTTCTTTCTTTCTTTCATATAGGGAGCACACTTACTGTTTCTTTATTCTAAAATATTTACAAAATATTTGGTCTTTTTGGTAAAATAATTTGTTTTTCTTTCACGTCTTTGCATTAGTGAAAGTCATCTTCTTTTCTTCATCGAATATCATTTTTGATTTGGGTTTAAAACACGTGCATCACATTCTTGCTTGATGTTTTAAATTCTAGTGAACGTAGATTAAGTAACATGTCGTACACATGGGGGTGATATCCATGGTATTGAAGAGAAATTAATCTTACTCTCACTACACAATACATACCAAATCACATCATAATAAACACAACAGCTCAAACATCCCCCCTTCCCGCGGTATTCCTCCACCCGATTGAGGTAGCCTTATGAGCCAAAACAAACTTGACATCTCCCTTAGGTCTCTTTTTTAGGATTGACATCATTTGACGTCTAAGGCATAAGCCCAAAGTGATTAAAAATAATCCTAAGGTTAGTCTATTGATTTGTTTATGCATCTTGCTTGTTTTAGTTTTGTTTCTCTATCATACACAGTTTCAGTGATCACTTCAAGACAGTTTGGTAGGTATATTAAGCATTGTTATCCCCAAACCAACAGCTTCTTACATCCTCTCTTTGCTTTCACAGTGACTGACACCGGTCCCATACTACTGACATCGATTAACTGACCGACGCCAGTTACATTCTGACCGACATCGGTTATCTGACCGATATCAGTTACTGTGTTTAACAGTTCTTGACACACTAGCAACCTATCAATTCCAACATTTTGTTGTTGTTTTCATTCTAGATTGATTAAATCCCTATTGTTTCCTCTTCTCCATGGTTGTTATCACCCAGAAACAAGTAGCAGCCATGGTTTCACATGCCTGTTCTGTGCCTTTTCCTGAGTCACCCCCTTCACATCCTATGGGGAATCCTATGGATACCAGCAATTTTCCCAAGATCCTTGTAGGAGATAAGGAATTTGCCAATTTTTTTGGATGCTAATCCCAACGCCGTACAATATTATTTGTCTCATACCCCTGATCATGCACCCGATGGTCAGCTCTTCATTGGTATGCCTATTAGTATCGCTGCTCACTTAGCACCTTCCCCACCTAATAACTCCGCCTCACCATCTTCATCCTTAGCCCCGTCTCCCAGCTCAGTAGCTTCGGTGGTTCATACTACACTGATTGGTTTTCCTCTAGTTAATCTCGGACCCCACATATCACTACCGTCCACTGCCCCTACCTCATCTCTCTCGCAGGTTGCCTCTTTCATCACTTGCTCTCTGCCACCAATACACACAAGCTTTCCCTCACAAGTTCTTGTTATCACTAAATCACAACACCCCTGAGTGTCTGCAACTCGATGGGTTGAGACTCTCAATGCGATTGCATAACATGGATCTTTTCCCAAGTGTGGGACCTTGCGAAATCAGAAAATCTCTTCGGGTGAAGGCCGGTTCTGATTCCTCTGTTTAGATGCACACGAAAAGATGCAGAGGGTTTACTCAAAATATAATCTAACTTGCCAAGGAGACAAGGTAAGAAGATGCATAAAAATAAACCTAAACTAACAAATGTGATGCATCGAGGAATGAAGAACACCTATCTTGCCAATAAACAGAAACCATCAAAATGTGACGCAAGATCATGCACAAATAACAAAATTTGCAGTGAAAGATCAGGAGGATGCAAATGAACACAGAGAGGGTTGAGAATCATCCACAGACATGCATTACTTGCTCCAAATATTGATACAATACACTACAAAATTCCAAGAGGAAAATTTGCATTATAGTTTTAAATGGGAGGTTTGAACTCCACAAATTCACCTACCAAAGAGAAGAAGGGAGGGGCAAAACAAGAATGTCCCACCTTTTGAAAGAAGCCCCTCCTTACAATTTATAGGAAGAATGAGAGAGGGAAGAGAGAGGAAATCCAAATCTACCCCAACCACCTCTAGGTTGCATTTAATTCATCTCATTATGGTAGTAGGTGAGAACCCTAGAAAACTTAAAAGCGGTGAACTGTATTTTACATTAAAGCTGGTTGTTGAAACATCATTTCTAGCCATTACCACATGCCAGAGGCATTTTTTGATTTTCTATCTCCAAACTAAACCAAAATGCAATATTGAACCCAGAATCATGTAGAGAATTTCACCAGCTTTCCATTGATATAAATAACGTGAAAATCCAAGCTTTGGATCGAAAGTTATGGCCATTTGAAGATTTAGGGCAAAAATAGGCCCAAAACGGATCGGTGGAAAAAGTTTCAATTTTTGACCCGTTTGGTCTTTGGAAAAAATTTCTAATTTTCCCCACGCTCTGTCACTTGGATGACACATGTTAGGATTTGATTCGTCTATTGGCTCATCCTTTCAAAATTTATTTCGGGCCCTTCCTTAAAATTATTTGCCACTTGGACACGTGGCACTATTTTATTGGCTCGGGCCTGAGGGGAGCACTTTTCCCTTTGAAAATTTGGCATTTTTCACTTTGCGAAAATTTCCCATTTCCCCCCACACTCCGCCATTTGGATGACATGTGTTAAGATTCCATTTGATGGCTGGGGCAGCGGGCCAAAATTGTTGCCTTCGAAAACTTTGACTGAAACTTGGAAAATTTTCTAAGTCCTCTTTTCCCCGCCACTTCCTGGGACACAATCTCCTGCTTCGGCCGATTCGGGCTTCCTTGTTCCTGTTTGCGGCTTTTTCAACTTTTTGTGTCCTTTGCATCTCTCACATACCTTTTTCCCAGCTTTCTCGGATGAAAATATCCTGCTTTAACTGATTCAGGCTTCCTTGTTCCTGTTTGTGGCTTTTTCACCTTTTCGCGTCCTTCGCATCTCTCGCGTACCTTTGTCCCGGCTGCCCCAAACGAAAATCTCCTGCTTCGGCCAATTTGGGCTTCCTTGTTCCTGTTTGTGGCTTTTTCACCTTTTCATGTCCTTCACATCTCTCGCGTACCTTTGTCCCGGTTGTCCCAGATGAAAATCTCCTAACCGCCCAAAATGGACTGTCTTTCGGCAAACCGGCCGATTCGCGTCCCTTACATACTTTTGTCCCAGCTATCCCAAACCATGCAAAACAAAAGAGTTAGATGATTTTTCTTTGCTTTTGGCCAATTCATATTTTTTCGTCCCTCGTGTCCCAACATCCCAACTATCCCACGGACCGCCTGGGACAAAAATGTCCGACTTAGCTGATTTTCTTACTTTTTCGTCCTTAAGCTTGGAATGAAGAACCTCAGTACGACCCGAAATGCTTTAAAATAGTCCTGCAACCTGCATTTTTTCCATTTTCTCAACTTTTTGGGATTTCTTCTTAGATGGGAGAGTTAGAGAGAAGCCGAGGGGACCCCGAAAAACACGATTTTAGGCCTCGAATCAATCTTACTTGCTCGGGACTAAATAATTTGATGCATGTTATCAAAATTATTTTGAGGGGTGAATTTTGGATAACAATTTTGGCGACTCAGTGGGGTCATCTACCTGCTGGATGAGGATCAGTGGCCTTTTAGCAATCCATTGGGCATGGAGTCATAAGAAAGCCTACAAACTGATCTGAACTTTGAAAAACCTCCTCTCTGAGCTACTTGGAAACCCACTAAAATGGACTGCACAAGAGCAAAACCAACACCACAAAAACTATGTACAAAACTAAAAATCATACATGCTCCAAATGGAACATGCAGAGTGTGCACAAGCACTTGGAGGAATGAAAACCTGAGCTAATATTTACAAGGTGGAGAATTTCCCTTTAGTATCAATGCTTTAGATAGATTCCATTAACTGGAATCTGCAGTTCTTCGCCATCAAATGAAGACAATTGGAAGGCATTGTTGTCCTTACACTTTGTGACCATGTATGGGCCACTCCAAATGGCATCAAATTTTGAATGCCTTCCTAGTTTTTCTCTATCTGCATCCCAATTTAACACTAGATCTCCAACTTGGAAAGATCTACTCTTGGCCTTCCTATCAAAGGTCTTCTTAATCAAAGATTGATCCTTCTCCATTGCTTGGGATGCCTGATCTCTAATCTCTTGGAGCTCCATCAACTCTGCATATCTCACCTCCATGGGCCCAAACTATAGCAACTCTAACTGCTTCATGAGTTCCAATGTTGGCAACTCGAGTGACATGGGAAAGATTACCTCTCTTCCATAAACAAGCCTAAATGGAGAGTTACCTGTGGATCTCTTGGGAGTTATCCTATCGGCCCATAAGGCTGATTTTCAGTTTGGTATGCCAATACCTCTGAATCTCATCAAGAGTCCTCTCAATGATCCTCAACAAGTTCTTGTTTGTAGATTCAGCCTGGCCATTACCCTGAGGGTAGTAGTTTGATGAAGTACTTAGGTAGATCCTGTTCTTGACAGCCCACTCATTCACCTTGGATCCAATGAATGCTAACGCATTATCTAAGATTATTGTAGCAAATATGCCAAATCTGGTTACTATCCCCTCATAGAAGTCTAAGATGCTAGACTTATTTGCTTCCTTGAGTGCTACTACTTCGGTCCATTTGGTGAAGTAGTCTGTGGCTATCAAAATCCACTTATGCCCTTGGCTTGAATTAGGATTAATGACTCCAATGAATTCTAAACCCCATTGCATGAATGGATGGTCAACTGAAATTGGATGCAATGGGAGGGCAGCAAGCCTCTCTTTACCTGTGAAGAATGCACAATTCTTGCACCTTTTGATCCACACGAAGCAATCACTAAAAATATTGGGCCAATAATAACTAGCCTTCATGATTTTTAGTGCTGTCACTCTTGGTGTAAAATGACCACCAGCTGATCCACCATGGAACTCTTCCAACACCCTATGAATCTAAATTGTACAATGCATCTCAATAGTACTCCATTAACATCTTTCTTGAACAAAACACCGTCTACTATGGCATATGGGACAGCCTACAATCTGAAGTGTCTTCTTTGGGTCTTGTTCATCTCTGGAGGGCATAGGCCCGTGCTTAGGAAGTGCATTATACCTTGGGTCCAGCAAGGAGTGGGGACATCATTATCCTCTTCTTGAGTGCTACCTTGCACATGGCTGTCTTGAACTATCAAAACATCTTCTTCTTCATTGCATACTTCCTTTTGCTTTCCCAGAATTAGCTGCTCACTACAATCCTTTTCCTCTTACCAGCTTGGTGACCTTGATCTCTATGTCATACTCCATGACACGAGTGATCCAACCTACTCCTTTTCTCATTCAAATCCTTGTTGAGGAGGAAGTCCTTTACTCCCGCATGAGAGACCAACAACTGAAATTTTTTGTTTGAGACTAGATGCTTGAATTTCTTCAAGCTTCTGATTACTACAAGTACATGCTTCTCAATAAAATAATATCTCACCTCATAGTCCTCCAGGATTTGGCTGAAGAAAGTAATTGGCTACTCATCATTTTCCTTGTTCTGCTGCACCAAAATGGCAGAAATAGTATCATTACCTCCAAATGCATAGATGATGAAATCCTTGGAGAAATCCAGGTTGATGAGAGTTGGTGCTTGGGAGATGGATTCTTTGATTGCTTCAAAACCCTCCTTGTCTTTTGCTGTCCACTTGAAAGCCATGCTTTTCTTTAACATTTTGGTGATAGGTTTGACAAGGGCTACAAAATTTGGGACAAACCTCTGAACAAAATTTATCCTCCCTAAGAAACTCTAAAGGGCCTTCTTGTGGCTTGGAAATGGTAGTGATCTTATGGCTTCAACCCTCTCTGGATCAATTTCTAATCCTTATTTAGAGTCGATATGGATAAGGATCTTTCCTTCATGTGCTAGGAAGATACACTTTTTAGGATTCAAAGACACTCCAAATCTCCTGCACCTTTGGAAGACTTGTCTCAAATGAGAGAGGTGGTCTACTGCATTCTTTGAAAAAACAGTGATATCATCAAGGTATATCAGCACCATGTTTTTGATCAGGACCTTTGAATGCCATGTTCATTGCTCTTTGGAAGGTAGCTCCAGCATTGGATAGCCCAAATGGCATTTTCCTGTATGCATAAGTTCCCCATTTGGTTGTGAAGGCTGTCATGAACTGATCTTCTTCCTTCACCATAATCTGATTGTACTCTGAGTAGCCATCAAGCAATGAAAACCTTTCGGAGCCAGCAACAACTTGTAAAATCTGCTCCATGGAAGGAAGTGGGTAATTGTCCTTGAGAGATGCTCTATTCAAATATCTGAAATCAACACACAATCTGATTTCCCCACTCTTCTTCCTAAATGGGACCAAGTTGGCAACCCAACTAGAATGCTTGATTGGGAATATGATTCTTGACTCAATCAAATTGTTCAATTCCTTTCTCATGAGAGGTTCCATGTGTGGATTGACTGGCCTTTGTTTCTTCCTGATGGGCTTAGTATTTGGGTCCAATTCAATGGTGTGCTGAGCTAACTTAGGATTCAAACCTTTCAAATCTTTGTAGCTCTAAGCAAACACATCAAGGAACTCTTGACACAGCTGTATGAACTCATACCTTTCTTGTTAAGTTGTCATCTTTCCAATTTGCAATGGTTTGCTCTCTTCTACCAAGATGGATACCAAATCTTCTCTCTTGACCTGAATGTTTGATTTCTCTTTCCTAAACTGATCATTGGGATTGAAAATGGACTCCAAAGTGATAAGTCCCTTGGGCAGCTTGTTAGTTCTCAGTTGTACCACTAGGTCACCATACTGCTGCTCTAACTTTTCCTGATTTTTGGCTGAGAATTCATCCTCTTCTTATAAGAAATGGATGATTTTCTGATCATTTTCAAACACTTGCCAATTTACATTGTTATCTGGCACTAAAGGCCTCAAAATCACATGGATATTTGGCTATACGTTGTCTTTTTGAATGCTCTCCACAACGTCAAAGGCTGCCCCAACTACTGCAAGCTTGTCAGCAACTTGGTTCTTTTTCCTAGGAACTGATTTGATGCCAAAGCCCTCAAAATCTTCAATGAGGTACCACACCCTGTTCTTCTAGCACTTGAGCAGATCATTCTTGGTAGCATGCTGCCCTTTGACCTGATTTACAATCAATTCACTTTCACCAAAGACTTACAAGTTCTCTATTCCTCTCTTTATTGCCCAATGCATCCCTTGCACTAAGGCTTCATATTCAGCAATGTTATTGGAGCATGCAAATTGAAATCTAAAAGCTGAATAGTACCTTACTTCTTGAGGTGAAACCAGCATGGCTCCTCATCCAGCACCTTGTCTACTCCTTGATCCATCAAAAAATAGCTGCCATACCTCATTTTCATCCTTGTGGTCTAGCTTGGTGATGCTAGGAATGGGCTGATTTTTTTCATGTATGCAATAGACTCTTAGCTCATATTCTTCTACTTCTTGATAAGGATCAAAAGCATGCACCTTGTTTGCCCATTCATCAAGAGTTAGATCTGGGATGCTTCCAACCTTGGTGTCAGCTTCATCAGTGCTTGGGTGATCTTCTTGATCAAATGCCAAATAGTTGGCATTGATTTGACTTGGAGTGTAGGGCTCAATGTGGAAGTTTGCAATAGGTTCAGACCTTATTGTAGCTTTGGTTCCATACCTCATTCTGAATAGCATGTGTGACCAATCAGTAGACAAATATCCTCTAATCTTGGCTGTGAAATCTCTTGACAAACATAGGGCAAAGAGTGGTGGAAGGTCTATAACTGATACATCTTATAAAACAACAACATTTGGACATGCATGCAAGGTAAGACTCAAGTTTCTAATCACCCCAACTATTGTTATTGTTATCTCATCCAACTACACTACCCCTTTGGATATGGTTTCATATTGAAGTCCTAGCTAATCAGCTATTTACTTGGGCATCACTGAGCTACTTGCCCCAGAATCAATCATGCAATTGTGCACCAATTGGTTTCGAATGATTAATGAGACATAAAAAGGAGGGGGCTTCAACATTTTACCTTGTTGTCCTCCATGATTCCCTTCAGGCTGGGTAGCATTTGTGAGCACCTTCTCTTGCATTTGGACTTGCTGATTCAAAGTTGGCCAGTCCTTCATGGCAGCTTGTAGCAAATCTCTCTGGCCTGGGATAGATAGGGATTCCCACATTGATATATTTACATTTTTTTTCTTCATCTGATCAATGATAATAAATGGTGATGAAGGATCTCTTTGCTGTCCCTTGGTTTGCATATTCATCCCTTGCATGTGGGTAGCAACAACTGGTATTTCAGTTGGTTTAGGAGCTGGTTTGGGTGCTCCTTGCATGTTTGGGACTAAATTTTGTTTGCCAAAAACTTGTGGAGTGGTAGAAGGTTGTGGATTACTTAGAGCCAATGGCTTTCCTTCACCAAAATTTTTCCTTTTTGACCTTGTGTTGGTGGAGACACCTTGAGAGGGTATTTGATTCATACCATAGAAATCTTCAGCCTACCAATTGACAAGAGTAGTTTTGTTCGGAGATGTTCCTTGCTAAGGTGCTTCTTGCTGCTGATCCTCTTCGTGGCTGAACTCTTGCGACCCACCAATGGTTTGCACCATAAGAGCCTGATTTAATGCACCATTAAAGCACATTGATTGGTTATGTGGCTGATTGCATGGGAAACACCAATCATATTCTTGGGCCATGTTATTTTGCACCGGTACCAAAGCTATGGATGTGGATGCAACATTGAGGTTATCTGGATGAAATGGTCTGTTGGCAGGAGGCCTTGCTTGATTCTAATTTACAGCTAGATTGGGTCATCTTTGAGGCTGATATGGCTACCTGTTAGGCTAATATTGAGGCTGGAAGGAAGGTCTAAAACCTTAAGCTTGTTGCCTTTTGAGTGTAACCAACTCATTACTTAGATTTTGTAATTGCTTCATGACTTCTTGAAGCTCGTTTGAGGCACTAGAAGATGAAGTAGAAGCTTCATTTGAAATCTGATTTCTAGGAGTGGGAATAGAAGCTAAAGCAGGCACTTGGCTAGTACTTGGGATCTCTAAACTTGGATATAATGGCATTGGAGGCCTAGGAGCTAGCTTTCCATCTTGAATCAAACAATATTCAGCCCTAATGGAAATGCTATAAGCCATAGGGATAGTTATGCCTCCCATGGACTGAATCAACATAGAAATATTAGAATTTAGAGCTTTGAGATAGTAAAGAAAAGCACCTTCTACTATTGGTCTGACTGCCACTGGAATTCTCTCCCAAGTCCTTTGAAATCTGAAATGAAAATCAGTCAACTGCTCTAAAAGGGACAAATTGTCTCCCTTTTCGTCAAACTGCTCATGGAGGGCTATACATAGCTGATTCCAATTTTGAATATAACCTGAGGCAAGGATCTTGAACCATTGTAAAGTTTTCCCCTTGAATGAGGATGCCAACAATTTGACAGCAACTTGCATCTCATTGATTTCATGAATTGTACAAAGGTTGGCAATGTCTTTAACATGATCACCAGGAGTAGTCTGGTTCTCTTCAGTGAAGTATGGACTGTTCTTCAATGCTGCAATTGGGATTAGATGTTGTGCATTGAGAGTAAGTGGGCTACTACCAGTGAAATTGACATACGGATTTGGTGGTTGTGCCATTCTGATTTTCCTTAGAACCCTTGTTGATTGGATGAAAGGCCTACTAGGTGGAGGTGTTGAAAAGGTTCTATTAGGTGGAGATGGAGATCTTTGATCTCTTCTTCCCCTTCTCTCTCTTCCTAGAGATAGGTGTAGATGAAAAAACAATCCTTCCTCCCTAGTTCTTGACATGGTCTGTATTCTTCTCATAAATTTACCAGGATTGGACTATTCAAACCAGTGGATTATACTTCTTTTGGAGTTTCCAGATGTGCGATTTTAAGCTCCTTAAAAGTGGGAACTTACAACAAGTGCACATCGATCTTGTTGCAATAAAAGTGAAGACCTCTAAGGTCCCACAGGGCATGCCAAAACTGTTATCACCAAATCACAGCACCCCTGAGTGTCTGCAACTTGATGGGTTGAGACTCTCAATGTGATTGCATAACATGGAGCTTTTCCCAAGTGTGGGACCTTTTGAAATTGGAAAAAATCTCCGGATGAAGGCCGGTTCCTATTCCTCTATTTAGATGCACACGAAAAGATGCAGATGGTTTACTCAAAATCTAATCGAACTTGCCAAGGAGACAGGGTAAGAAGATGCATAAAAATAAACCTAAACTAAAAAATGTGATGCACTGATGAATGAAGAACACCTATCTCACCAATAAACACAAACCATCAAAATGTGATTCAAGATCATGCACAAATAACAAAATTTGTAGTGAAAGATCAGGAGGATGCAAATGAACATAGAGAGGGTTAAGAATCATCCACAGACATGCATTACTTGCTCCAAAGATTGATACAATACACTACAAAATGCCAAGAGGAAAAGTTTCATTACAGTTTTAAATGGGAGGTTTGAACTCCACAAATTCACCTGCTAAAGAGAAGAAGGGGAGGGGCAAAACAAAAATGTCCCACCTTTAGAAAGAATTCCCTCCTTACAATTTATAGGAAGAATGAGAGAGGGAAGAGAGAGGAAATCCAAATATACCCCAACAACCTCTAGGTTGCATTTAATTCATCTCATTATGGCAGTAGGTGAGAACCCTAGTAAAATTAAAAGCGGCGAACAGTATTTTGCATTAAAGCTGGTTGTTGAAACATCATTTTTGACCATTACCATGTGCCAGAGGAATTTTTTGATTTTCTCTCTCTAAACTGAACCAAAATTCAAGATTGACCTCAGAATCCTGTAGATAATTTCATCATCTTTCCATTGATTTAAAGAACACGAAAATCTGAGCTCTGGATCGAAAGTTATGGCCATTTGAAGATTTAGGGCAAAAACAGGCCCAAAACGGATTGGTGGAAAAAGTTTGAATTTTTTACCCGTTTGGTCTTTGGAAAAATTTTTAAATTTTCCCTGCGTTCCGCCACTTGGATGACATGTGTCAGGATTTGATTCATCCATGGGCTCATCCTTTGATAATTTCTTTCGGGCCCTTCCTTAAAAATTTTTGCCAATTGGACACATGGCACTATTTTATTGGCTCGAGCTTGAGGGGAGCACTTTGCCCTTCGAAAATTTTGCATTTTTCACTTTGGGAAAATTTCCCATTTCCCCCCACATTGTGCCACTTGGATGACACGTGTAAATATTCCATTTGATGGCCGGGGCAATGGGCCAAAATTGTTACCTTTGAAAACTTTGACTGAAACTTGGAAAATTTTCTAAGTCCTTCTCTTTTCCCCGCCACTTCCTGGGACACAATCTCCTGCTTCGGCCGATTCGGGATTCCTTGTTCCTATTTGTGGCTTTTTCACCTTTTCATTTCCTTCATGTCTCTCACATACCATTTTCCTTGCTGTCCCAGACAAAAATCTCCTACTTCGGCCAATTCGGGCTTCCTTGTTCCTATTTGCGGCTTTTTCACCTTTTCGTGTCCTTCGCGTCTCTCGCATACCTTTGTCCCGGGTGTCCCAGATGAAAATCTCCTGCTTTTGGCCGATTCAGGCTTCCTTGTTCCTGTTTGTGGATTTTTTTCCTTTTTGAATCCTTCACGTCTCTCACGTACCTTTGTCCTGGCTATCCTAGACGAAAATCTCCTAACCACCCGAAATGGACTGTCTTTCACAAAACCGGCCGATTCGCATCCCTCACATACTTTTTCCCGACTGTCCCAAACCACGCAAAAAAAAAGACTTAGATGATTTTTCTCTGCTTTTGGCTGATTTAGCTTTTCACGTCCCGACGTCCCAACTGTCCTGCGGACCGACCGGGACAAAAATGTCTGACTTAGCCGATTTTCTTGCTTTTTCAGCCTCAGGTTTGGTACGAAGAACCTCAGTACGACCCAAAATGCTTTAAAATAGTCTTGTAACCTGAATTTTTTCCATTTTCTCAACTTGTTGGGATTTCTTATTGGATGGAAGAGTTAGAGAGAAGCCGAGGGGACCCTGAAAAACATGATTTTGGGCCTCGAATCAATCTTACTTGCTCGGGACTGAATAATTTGATGTATGTTATCAAAATTACTTTGATGGGTGAATTTTGGATAACAGTTCCACCCACCTTTTCATTTCCACAAATTCATCTGGTGGCCTCAACCTCTTATATAGGACACCCTTATTTGGCTGCCCCAACACATTCATCACCATTATCTTATCAACATTCAATCCCATCATTGTCTAGTAGCGGCTCTTGGACCAATCCTCCTAAGTTTACAATGACAGCACCATCATCTAACCCAACCAATGATTTAATCAAGCGGATGATGGACAAGATGCAAAATCTTGAGGCTTCTATTTCAGGAAGTCGTAACACCCTGACATACGAGCAAGTTTGTCAGGAGCCTATTCACCCTTCTGTCCCCCTTCATACATATCCTGCTCAATGGGAATTACCAAAATTTACTCGCTTTAATAGTAAGGAGGACCCTCAACAACACTTGTGATCATTCAGACATGTGACCGACACCGGTTACTAAACCGATATCGGTTAATGTCTTCATCAGCCCCTGACAAACCAGCAACTTGCCAGATTCATCATTCTGAGGTTGTTTTTGTTCTTGATAGATTGAAACTTTCCTGTGTGTTCTTGTCTATGGTTGTCATCACTCAGAAGCAAGCGGCCGCCATGGTTTCACATGCCTGCTCTGTGTCTTTGCCTGAATCACCCCCTTCACATTCTATAGGGAACCCTATGGACACCAATGAGATCCCCCAAATTCCTGTAGGAGACAAGGACTTTGCCAAATTTCTGGATGCTAATCCCAGCACTATACAATACTATTTGTCTCATGCCCCTGACCGTACGCCTGATGGTCAGCTCCTTATTGGCATGCCTATTAGTATAGCTGCTCATTTAGCTCCCACTCCTCCTGATAACACTGCCTTACTTCCTGCATCTCTAGCCCCAGTCTCCCAATCCGACAGCTTCAGAGGTTCATACGACCCCGATTAGCTTTCCTTTGGTTAACCCTGAACCCCACGTATCGTTACCACCAACTGCCCCTATCTCATCTCTCTTTCAGACCACTCCATTCATGACTTACTCTCTGCCACCTATTCACACGAGTTTTCCTTCTCAAGCTCCACCTACCTTTTCATTCCCATACACGTATCCAGTAACCTCAACACCTTATATGGGACATCCCTATTCTGTGGCACCATCATCTCATCTAACCACAGACTTCATCAAACAAATGATGGACAAAATGCAAAACCTGGAGGCTTCCGTTTCAGGAATTCGTAGCACCTTGACATACGAGCAAGTTTGTCGGGAGCCCATTCATCCTTCTGTCCCCCTTCATTCATATCCTCCTCAATGGGAGTTGCCAAAGTTTACTCGTTTTAATAGTAAAGAGGATCCTCAACAACACTTGCGATCATTTAGACATGCTTGTTATTTGATTGCCCATGATGATGCCTTGTTACTCCGCACCTTTCCCATGTCCTTATCAGGACCTGCCTTGGAGTGGTACAGTGCTTTAACCCAGCACTCAATCTTCTCTTTTAACCAACTAGCCCAATCTTTCTTGGATCATTTCTCCATTAACATTGCCAAGAAAGTATCTATCACTGACCTCTATGCCATCTGACAATTTGAAGACGAATCTATCTCAGATTTCGTTGGACGATGGCGGGGCCTTATCAACCAACTTACGTATGCCTTGCCTCAAACCGAACTCATTGAACTATTTACGCGAGCCTGCACTAAGCACATCTCCCCTACCCTCTAAATTCAAACTTTCCGCACATTCGACGAGGCCTTTACCATGGCTCGGAAACTAGAAATTCGAGCCTTAGAAGAAGAGAAATTGCGGTTGCGTAACAAAAACCCCAATTTCTGAACTCTTGATTCTACCAACAAGCCAAACACCACGACTCCTCACGTGTCCACTTCTTCTAAATCAAAAGGAGCTGTCCACGCGGTAATGGTCAAATCTCAAACACCGTCCAATACTCCACCGAAAACCACTTATAAGTACAAAGCCGAGCCCACCAATTACACTCCCTTGGGAGAAACTTATGGCGTCATCCTGGAGAAATTGCTCAAAGCTGGGGCTATCACCTTGCCCCCTGTTAAACCTCACTCTAGGTTTGACTCCACCCGCGCAATACCCTTCCTGGTACAAAGAAAATGACTTTTGTAACTTTCACCACGTAAAAGGACATAGTCATGAAAACTGCAAGATGTTGAAAAACATAGTGCAGGAAATGGTTGACGCAGGGGATATAACCCTCGATACTCCTAACGCCCCTGCTAACCGAAAATCTGAAAATTTTCAACAAGCCATTCCCGAATCACTCGTCCAACAGTAACGTGAACCAAGATATCTTAGCCGAGGAGAGTGTTCATGAGATCCATGCAGTCTTCGATTCTCAGCCAAAAGCCTCTATTGAAAATTTTTTAAATCAAGCCTCTCCACCAACACAGGAGTTTGAACCTCCTTCACCACCATCAAGCCAAAGTGAAATCATTCCTTTACCCATAGAAGAGTTAACTGCCCGGACTTCTCTTCTCATCGACGAGTCTTCTTACACCACATCCCTACAAGACTGTGAGCAGATGCTATCTAATTTATCTATTTCCCAAACGTCCCTTTCTACCACTCTTGCTACACAAGAGGAAGGCTCACCACTCCTTTTGACATCCTTAGACGAGAAATCTCTTACACTAACATCACCACATTCTTTAAACATGACAGATCCCCTCGCACACGCCCTCCTACCTATTAGTCCCTCATCACCTAAATCTTTTCAACGACCGGTTGACCTCTTAACATCTATTGATACAGTGCCTCATCTACCTCTTGTATCACACCCGCAGTGGACTGGAATTACAACCCACCTTTCTTCCGTACAAAAATTACAAATCACACCTGGGGACTGTCATTCCACAGAAGATAGATAGGCCCTATGGGAACGTTTGAGTACCCCTTTTTCTACTCAAATGCAAATGACTGATCCTGATGTCTCCACCATATACCCGAAGTGCTTACAGAAGCTTAAAATGCCCCTGTTCTCACCTTCACCCCCCCTCACCTCTACCAAATGCCCCATCCACTTCTATCAACTTAACCAGATCTTCCCCTACGCTTGGGACCTCACCAATGCCTAGTCTAACGCACCCCGCCTAAGCGACTCGATCTATCAAAAAATAAATCCGCTCCGCCACCTGGGAGACAAACTCAATCCGTGCCCCTATCACAATCAAAACCATCATCGTCATACCTACCTTCCATATTGGGACCCCATCCCTCTACCTTACATCAATATATCATACCTCCTGCGTTTTCTTCAAAACAACCTACGCCTTCCGCACCTATACAGAAATTCCAGGGTATAGCAACACCGTCACTCCACGTATCCTGTCCACCTATCAACCCTAAACAAATTCCATCATCAAAAGATTTGTTTTCAATCACTCCTATTTCCCCGTGGTTGTTTTCTGATACCACATCATCTGCGGCCTCATCATCCAACATAGCTTCTGCACCAAAGAAATCACGTTTAATAAAAACCATGTATCAACACCCCTCAGCTAAACCACCACCCATGCGAAACCAATCATGCCCAAACATTACCAAACGGCACACAATCAATACCCTCATCCTCTTCTGATTTTGACCCACTCAAAGGATCTTATGCCAAAATCCTTGCTATGTTGGTGGAGAATGCGACCATTTCCCTACCTCCACTTAGACCTTATGACCCGTCTAAGCCCCGACCTATGGGTTACAATGAGTCTAAAATCTGCGCTTATCACCGCACACCAGGACATGATGTGGAGGGATGCCAAGCTCTAAAAACCATCCTTCGTCAGTCACCTATCCCGGATAGAAAGATTAAGAAAGACAACTTACGAAGGGAGAGACCTTTAGTTTCCATTCCCTCTCCTATACCATCTGTCCCCGCCTCACCAAGATCTATCATTATTACAACCCCACCTCTTGAAGACCATGAATTATCCCCACCATCTTCCTCATCTCAGGTCTACGAGATTAATGTGATTAGTGTCGCTACTCGAGGGTAGAAAAACAATGGGAAAGCAAAAGAAAACACACCTACGACATCTCTTTCTCCGTCAAACATCCCAATTACACCACCACCTAAAGTGGTCATTCGTGGACCTGCCTATCCCATCTCTAATGGCATTGCCCACCGAAATATGATTAAACAGCTTCACCAATCGCCCGTAAAAATGACACTGTATGATCTCATTCAGACTTCTGAATCTCATCGACAAGCTCTCGTTGAGATCCTTCAAGGGATAGAGGTTTTACCTAATGAAACCCTACCTGTCACCTCCATTCTAACACCTAATTACGTTGCTTCTCTCACCAAACAACCCACTGCCCCAACCACTTCTGTCTCTGTACAACAAGCTGCTGCAGTCAGTTTCCCTGAAGATGAAATTGTCGACTTTGGTACAGAAGACCCTGACCCTGCCCTTTTCATCTCCGCTTACATCCGGGATATTCAAGTACGTCGGGTTATGATTCACGGGGGCACTAGCCTAAACATCATCTCTTCAAAAGCCTTCCAACAGATGAACATCCCTTTTAGTTACATGTGTGCCAACCCCATCATGTTGCGATCATTCAATGACGCTATTACTTCTACCTTAGGCACCGTGATCCTCAACATTCGCGTAGGACCACGTAATTTACCCGAACTCTTCTATGTCCTTGAGGGAGAGTTCCAATATAATATATTGTTGGGTCGTCCTTGGATCTGAGCCATGGGATGCGTTCCCTCAACATTACATAGATGCATAAAATTTGAGTATGAGGGGAAGTCTTACACCGTAAAAGCTGACCCTCCCCCCTTTAAAACCTGCAATATGTTATACCGCCCTAACGATGTGCTTATACCAATCAAGACACCCATACATTCAACCCAACCATCCTCCTCAAATGTACCTCAGCCATCCACCTCAACCGCACCTACGCCTTCAATTGATGAAACCACCATCGCAAAATCCACTTCCCTTCCCGCAGCTAACATTCCAACCTCCAACCCCTTAGTAGATGTTTTTCAGCGCCTTACGCTGGGGGAGTACCGCCTATAGAACGTTAGTTCTTTCCCTACCCCGCAGGAGTATGGACAATTACATGCACATCCCACCTACGACTGTCGCGTGGGGGAGATAATCTCTTACGGACCACCCCATCGCTGCACTAACCTAACGTATGGGGGTGTTGACGCATCCTCCATTACCCCTGAACCTCCTCTTGGTGTTGTTCCTTTCCAATCTGATTTTCAATACTTCACAAATCGTCGTTTCGCCCTCACCTTCTTGACTCGCTGTGCGTGGAAAGGCTTTGGTTTTGGCCTTTACGAACAAGGCCGACATACACTCATTCCCGTGACTACCCGTAAACATAATGATCACAGTGGTCTCGGTTTTCCCGAAACACCTACATAGGAGACACCTCCTGTTAGCTGTACCCTGGAAGAAGAAGACGTCGTTCCTACCAAACCATCATCACCCACTTTGCCATCATCACCCGCAGAATCTATAGACCCTGAATCCATCCCTCCTAACTTTTTTTTTTCATAAATGCTATCTTCATAGGTCCTCTCACTTATCAACGCGATAATGACAACCCATCTTATTTGCCCCTTCTTTATCCAGACATGATCGAAGAGGATTCGCCTTTGATTAATGTTGTTGAATGTTAGGATGACGACTCCATCCTCACTTACCTTGGCGCGGATGATTCTTATATTCAACGAGCATTACCATCTGAAACCCAAACTATGCTGAACGAATCTACCATAGAAATCAACATCCACACGGAGAAGGATCCTCACATTGTGAAGATTGGACAATCCCTTAACACATCAAAACAAGCCGCCTTTACTACCTTTCTCCGTGCTCACAACCAAGCTTTCATATGGTCTTACGCTGACATGCCCGAAATTGATCCTACCATCGCCGTCCATAACATCACCCTAAACCCCGATTCCAAACCAGTCAAACAAAAATTGAGAAAAATGCATTCACGCATTGCTCTCTTGGTCAAAGAGGAGCTCCAACGACTCCTTTCTGTTTCCTTCATCTTGCCTATTGACTATCCTTAATGGATTTCTAACATCATACCTGTCACTAAAGCGACAGGGGGACTTCAGATATGCACAGATTTCTGGGATCTTAACCTCGCTTGCCCTAAGGATGACTTCCCCTTACCTAGCATTGACCAACTTGTTGATCTAACTGCAGGTCATGAGATGCTCTCTCTCATGGATGGCTTTTCAGGATACAACCAAATTTTGGTTGCCCCTGCCGATCAACACAAAACTACCTTCATAACTCCTTGGGGAACCTTCTATTATCGTGTCATGCCATTTGGCCTTAAGAATACTGGTGCTACCTATCAGCGGGCTATGACCTACATTTTTCATGACATTATGCACACTATCCTTGAAGACTATGTCGACGATCTTCTCGGCAAGTCTAAACATCGTAGTGAACATCTCGATGTTTTAACCATTATTTTTGATCGCCTGTTACAATATTCTGTCCACCTTCAACTGAATAAATGTGTCTTTGGTGTTCTTTCGGGAAAACTTCTTGGCTTTATCGTCTCTTTGCATGGCATTGAGGTCGATCCATCTAAAGTCAAAGCTATCCTAGAAATGCCCCCACCTAAAAATCTCAAACAATTGCGTAGTTTACAAGGTAAGCTCCAATCTATCCAACGTTTCATCTCCCAACTCTCGGATCAGTGTCAACCTTTCCATCACCTCCTTAAAAAGGATATTGCATTCCAATGGAGTGAAGAATGTCACCAAGCCTTCAAAGCTCTCAAATCCTATCTCTTGCAGCCACCCGTGCTTATCCCACCCCAAGACGACCGCCCTTTCTACCTTTACCTTTCCGCCACCGACCACGCTGTAGGATCCATGCTTGCACATCGTGACTCTGACAATCACGAACAAGCCGTTTATTATATAAGTCGTACTTTGGTGGACTATGAGACTAGGTACACACATGTAGAAAAATTGTGCCTTGCCCTATCATTCGTGGCCACCAAACTCCGACACTACCTTCTAAATCACAAGACTTTCGTCATCACCAATATGGACCCCATCCATTACATGTATGCAAAAACCTCATCTGAACCAACACATTGCTAGATGGCTCATGCTTCTCGCCGACCTCGACCTTGAGTTTGTCCACTAGAAATTAATCAAAGGACAAACCATCGCAGACCAACTTGCGGAAGCTCCTTTACCAGGGGAACAATTTACCAATTTCACATTTCCCGACGAACTCATCGCTACTCTTTCCCTCACGGAGGAGTCGTACCCAATGACCCTCTTCTTCGATGGATCTAAATGCCAGCGCGGCGGAGGATCCGGCGTTGTTCTCATTCCTCTCAACGCTGAACCTATGCCTCTTTCATTCCGACTTGATTTCCCTTGCACTAATAATACAGCGGAATACGAGGCCCTTGTTCTGGGTCTCCAAGTTGCGTTACACTTAGGTATCACATCTATCAACATTTTTGGTGACTCTCAATTGGTAGTCAATCAAGTTATGGGCATCTACCAATGCAAAAATGAGGAACTTCAAAAATACAAACACTACGTGGATTCACTTCTAGCCTTATTTACCCACTATTCTATACAAACCATTCCCCGCTCCACTAACAAATTTGCGGATACTATGGCTTGCTTAGCCTCGCAAATTCCCGCCGTGCCAACTGACTTTGAATTATTCATCGTGGTCCAACAACTTTTTGCCCCATCCTATTCAACCCCGGTAGTTTGTATGATAAATACTGTGTCTACTGATTCACAGGATACCTGGTACCACCAATTTCACGACTACCTTACAATCTCTGTCCTCCCACCTGACCTTACTAGTAACGGCAAACGTGCTTTTCTTAAAAGTGTTTCGCGTTATGTCGTCATGGGGGGACTCCTCTATAAATGTGGCTTTGATGGCATCCTCCTTTGCTGTCTAACTGGCGCGGAGGCCACTCATACCATCCAACAGGTCCATGACGGTATTTGTGGTGGACATTTTAGCGGCCTTGCCGTGGCCAAACGAATCCTTCGCCTTGGTTATTATTGGCCTACTCTCAATAACGACTGCTACAAATATGTTAAGCATTGTGTTATGTGTCAGCAACATGCCAACCTTCAACATACTCCTAGCCACCCACTCCAGATCGCTCGAGATCTTTGGCCCTTCTCACAATGGGGTTTAGACCTTATTGGTGAGATTCACCCAACCTCTTCACAACGTCACCGTTGGATAATCACAGCGACCGAATATTACACAAAATGGGTGGAGGCTATTCCACTCATTTCAATAAAAAAAGAAAAAATTGTCGAGTTCATTAACCACCACATTATCTGTCGTTTTGGTGTTCCTCATCGCCTGATAACAGATAATGGAAAATCTTTCAAAAAAAAGTTGTTGCAAGACCTGTGTGACAACTTTGGTATCAAACTTAGTTTCTCATCACCTTACTATCCACAAGCCAATGGGCAAGCCGAGTCCTCTAATAAAACACTAACCAAAATCCTCATGAAAGTTGTCAATGAATCCAGAAGAAATTGGCACGATCACATTCCCTTTGCCCTTTGGGCTTATCGTACTAGCATTCATACCTCTACTAATGCCACACCTTTTTCTTTGGTATACGGTACCGAGGCTGTTTTGCCTCTCGAAATACAAATACCCTCCCTTAGAATATCTCTTCAGGATATTCTCACCAATGATGATTTCTGCCAAGAGCGGTTAGCCCAATTGGAGCTTCTTGACGAACGCCGTCTTATAGCTCTTGATCACCTTCAAATCTATCAAAAACGCATTAAATGTGCTTATGATAAGTGACTTCATGAGTATACCTTTAAGGTTGGTGATCTTGTTCTCAAAGAGAATCAACATGTAACCAAACTAGAAAAGAGCAAACGTGGAAAATTTACTCCCAATTGGATTGGGCCTTATATAATCACTCATACCTATGGATCTGGTACTTATCGTTTAGCTTCGCTTAATGGTAAACCTGAGCCTGAACCCCTTAATGCCTTGCATCTTCGACCATTCTACTATTGAAATTAGTGTTATATCACTTCTTATCTACCTGTCGCTCGTTCCTGGAGCTCACTTACCACTACATACACTCTGTTTCCTACACCTCATAATAACAATCAAGCTCACATAGTTTGATCCTCACCTCCCCTTGATGAAGCCTTCCCCTTTTTAGTCTAGTCCATGACTTCAAAATATTAAAATAAGCCGTATTCTTATGGGATTTTCTTGAGTCAAACTTCCTACTAAACTAGATGCTTCACGCCAAATGAACATCTAGTCATCTAAATTAAATATAGACTGCTCCCTCGAAGGATGGCTATATGCCGAACTATTGCTACTATTATATATAGACTGCTCCCCCGAAGGACAGCTATGCATTACAATCATATCTGCTACTATAAATAGACTGCTCCCTCGAAGGACAGCTATACACAGTTAGCCTTTATTAGAAGCTTCTCGCATTGATCAGCTTCGTGAAGACCTCAAGAATAATACAATCAATATCCCTTGTAGACTTCCCGCATCGATCAGTCTACATTCAATAAAATAAAAGCCTCATTCAAAAGGACTTTTGAGTCATGGACTTGTCTATTTAGGGTAGGTTCTCTTTCGTCAGAACACTCACTTTGTAATAAGTTCTCCGTACCTCAGCTATATCATCCACCTCACCTCACCATTTGTTCAACTCAGGGGACGTAATGTACGCTCAATATATTGTGATCACATAACTCTTTTCACGTATTGACTTCTCGTCTATGCACGGTACCTAGGGCTCCAAGCTCGTTCTACGTGGTGTGGTTTGTTTAGCTCTCTTCAACTACAGGACACTTTTGCCTCTTTTGCTCGACTCTAGGATTATGTGTTGACCTTAATCAGGATACGGTTCCCTACTATTTGGGTAAGCTAACTTTCGCTTTACCTATACCTACATCAACATCGCCCATACCTTACCAACACCAACAACATTACCCTATCAACATCAAATTCTTATCAACCAACAAATTGCCTAACCGTACCCAATTGCCTGAATTCACCTCTCCCTGATCCTAAGGGAGAACTACATCGGTCTGAGGCCCCTCCTTGCTTTGTGCAATGGGCTATGTAGGCAGCACTTCGGAGACATGGGGTCTCCCAAGGTTAGCTCGACCATCCCCTACCATAACCTATCCTGTGTGGTGAATATAAATATTTTTGTGTATTTCTATTTAATCACAGTCCTCTTTATCCTTTTTCAAAACACCGAAAATCAAAACACAAACAATCTTATTATTATCGTAACTCAAATCAACATACATATTCAGTTTTATTTACATGTTAAACAAATACATCTTCTCTGTCATCGACACGCAGGTCGGCATCATTATTTATTCTTATACCTTGCTAACATTTACTCAGACCCTCACGCCTCATCCTGAACTAGGTGATGATCGTGATCGTCGACCCCTCTCGCCGGGCCTCTCTGTCCTCAAAGGTACCACGGCTATTGGTACCGCTCACTGATCTGCCAATCTCTCCTGTAACATATGAATACGCCCTCTCGCATGGAGGACTCCAGCTTCTAGTCTCCCCACCCGTGACTCCGCAACCACTAACAATCCTCTTGTCTCATTCACCTGCATTTGGAGCTGCTGAACCAAATGCTGCAGATGATCCCTCTCTGCTGTAATCACCGCTATGTCAGGACGCTCACGTAAACCTCGCAGTTCTGCTACCCACCATAATCTATAGGCCTCTGTCGTTCCCGCATCCATTACCCTGTGATCGGCTGCTACCTCTTCAGGCCCTTCTGGAGGTGTTGGCCGGGGAGGTGAGAATGCTACCTTGGCGTCGATCCTCATATATGGTCTATAAGCCAGGTGTATATCCTGGACAAATCCAAATTGTCGCCGCACGCGATCTATAGGAATCCTCTCATACTCACCCGTCCTGTGCCCTGCGATCCACCTCAATCGCTCTACACCCCTCAACTCCTCAGCTATGTTCTCTGTTACCATATAGTTTCCGTATGGCCTCCAACAGATATCCGCAACCGTCACTCTCTCCCATACCTACGTGTAATACTCAATATCACCCGTCACGGCCTGGGATCTGGCCTCTTGTTCTGTCTGGACCCATCATTTGAATCCCAACCTCTGCACTCCGGTCTCTCCTGCCTGGAGGGATTGGCCTATTGGTCGCACACAAACAATGTGCTCATAGGCCCAACAGTGTAATAAGTATGAACAATCCAGTGTCGTCCTGTGATTTCACCTACAAGCCCATAAACCCTATATAGCTCCGCCAAATATGCAGGTGCCCATGCAAAAGTCACGTTCCTTTCTATCATCTCCCAAATAACACACATCAATGCCTTTGGAAATCTTCTCCCTTCCACCCTCGGTAACGCATAATACCCTACCGCTATCATTAATATCACTGCTAACCTTGTCTCCTTAGGGTGTGCTGCATACATTACCCCATATGTAAAAGATAAACCTCGCTGTGTCAAATCTCGTGCGTATGGACCAAATACTACTGTTATCGCTCCCCGTGCCGCGCTAGGTAGTGCCTGATATACTGGTTCTCCTGTAATACGGAATCTCAAAATCCGAAACACATCTTCCAATGTTACTGTCATCTCCCCTGTTGGCAGATAAAAGGTATTTGTCTCGAGATTCCATCTCTCAATCAATGCCTACAACATAGCATGATTACGTGTGATTCGTGAATAATAGCGGATTCCACTTAACCCCAAACGATTTATCAATGTCCATTCAGCTGGTGTTACATCCACTCGGATTCGTGACAACAGCGCTGACACACTATCATTCATCCTCAATCCTGCCTCTTCCTGCATACACCAAAACAACAAACAACCATTCAATCCGTCAGGGTTTTTTCAAACATTCTGGAAATTCCTCCAATAACCGGTATCAGTTATACATAACCGATATCGGTTGAGTAACCGATACCGGTTCTCCCTAACCGCTACCGGTCACTGTCAATTACATACATCTTGCCTAAAACAACCACCTACGACAATAAATTGCTCGTTTATTCCTCTCTGTATACACAGACATACCCAAAACCTGTGATTACCTACCACGTAACAGTTACCTCACTTATAACCCTTGTTATCATGTTTTCTTCTTCATATCTACCCACTTAATCTCTTATTCATAACACATGCAAAAATCAAATCACAACCAAAACATTTACCTCTGGGGTTGCAGTAGCTTGAGGTGGACCTTGTCTTCCCTCTTGTCCCTGCCTGCTGGATGTTTCTCCTCGTCCTGCCATTATCACCACTCTTTTCAAATTCGCCTTTCTACTTTCTGAATCTCCGATCGCATTCACCTTCCCAGTCTCTTTTCTTATCACCCAAATCTCTCATGCAAATTCCTGTCTCTCTACTCCTTATCACTCAAATCTCTCATGCAAATACCTGTCTCAGTCGTCAAAAAGCATCGCGTTCGCGTATTTAACCTCTTGCATGGCTCTAAAATTAAAACTTAAGTTGCCACCCTAGCTTTTCTATTTTTAGAAAAGCTCATGCCTAAATAACCGGTATCGGTTACTTAACCGATATCGGTCTACAAGCTACCGATATCGGTTCCTTAACCGATATCGGTTACACACCTATCTTTTCTCAACAGCGTTCTTTTCTTCATTTCTCACCTAAATTTTTGTCACGCCCGCCTCTTTTCCTACATAAACAACACAATTTACCACATTTGTTCATCCACCACACATAGCATTACAATTTCATTAACATCATTTATTTTATACAAATACACAAACCATCAACTATAGATATCAAGAAACTATCAATCTATACATCATTTGTATCCAACTCATCAGTTACATATATCACAATGTCACAAAACCACCAATTCATCACATAACCTGACATTCATATATACGTGCCAAAACAAAAACATCAACATCATCCATCTATCAACATGTCAACTAACACTTATCATACATTACATATTACCAACCATTAACAAAATATTTAAACACATTTTGAACACTGCACGAGGATCAAAACATCGTCTCTATATATATAAAAATTTTCAAAAATACAATGTGCCCTACATCGGGGCCTCTATGATCTCATAATCCACCAAAGCCGGCACGCAGGCCGCAATAACTGTCAAAAAATCTCGACTCGGCTCGCAAGCCGGTCCCTCGTATCAAAAATAGATATATACTCGGCTCGCAGGCCGGTATCCACTATACAACACCTACTCGGCTCGCAGGCCGGTATACAATAAATGAATAAATGAATACATGAATAATGCATAGGCATGTAGGCCTCTATCAATACACCCAGTTCGCAGACCGGTGCCCATCTCTAAATACAAAATTCATGTCTGGGATCCCTCAGCTCTCCCCACCGCCCTCGGCACCTCTCCCCGCTGGTCCCTGTGGTGCCTCTCGCCTCCTGCCTGTGACGGACCCACCAGCTATAGCTGCACCTCCCTTAGACCTCTGGCTCCAAGAGGTCTCTGCTCTATGTGCCGCATAGGGCTGATAATCAGTCCCGGTACCATCAAGAATATCCTGATAGTATCGGGCCTCCGCTCTAGCCTCCATGTAACGCTCTCGAGCCACCGTAGGTACTGGGGCTGGTCCCCTAACACCTACTACCAATGCCCCCTGTGCCTGTGCTGGTGCCTCTGGTGGTGCCTGTGGCTGTGGTACCTGCACCTGTACCTGTGCCTGGGGTTGTGGCTGTGCCGCTGCTGGTGGTGGTGCTGGTACCTGTGCTGCTACCTGTACCTGTACCTACACATGTGGCTGTGGTGCTGGTGGTGGTGCTGCATGTGCCTGTGCCTGAGCCTGGGCTAGCTGCCCCTGTAAGACACCTATATGTGCCTGTGTTACAGCTAGCTGCCCCTGTAAGAGCTGCACCTGACCCCTGAGCTGATCTCTCTCTCCTATCACTGCAGCCAAGTCTGGCTGTGCAGGTGGTACTATCCTGGCTACTCTCTACCCAGCCCACCACACCCTGTATGCTCCCGTGCACCCAGCATCATCTATACCCTCACCTGCTGGCCTCTCTACTACCCAATCTGGATCCAAAGGCTGTGGTGCAGGCAGTGGGGCCTCTACATCATCTCTCCTGTACTGAGGAACGGGAGGTGGCTCGTCCTGTCGCAGCCCCATCTGCCTGCGTACCCTCTCCAGGGGTATCCGCTCGTACTCTCCTGGCCTCCGTCCTGCTATCCAGAATGTGTACTGGATTAGGCGCAACTGTAAGCGGGCTCCTCTGCCAGGATGGTGACCTCTGTAGGGTCTCCATACAATGTCTACTGCTGTAAGGCCCTCTAGCAGATGTCTATAGTAGGCCACATCCTGACCTGCAACAACTGCTCGTGGCTGGCCCACGACCCCCAACCACCTCTGAAAGCCATATCAGTATACGACCTGTGGCCCTGGCTGCTGGGGTAGCCCTACTGGCCTGATGCATACGATGTGCTCATATGCCCAACAGTGCAACAAAAATGTAGAACAAATACCAAATCACCTCCTCCGGTGATAGCCCCATAACTCCCTGTATAATTGCACCAGATACACTGGTGCCCATGCGAAACAGGTGTGCTCCTCCACCATCTCCAGCAGCACCCGCATCAATGCTCATGGGAAGTGGCCTAACTTTGAATCTGGGAGGGCAAAGCAGGTGATCCCTATCATCATCAACACAGCAAGTTGTGTCTCGTGACGATGCGCACGGTACATGTCACCGTACCCGATACTCGCGCTATGGTAAGTCAGTAGCGCGGCTGCATCCCCAAAAACCTGCAGTATGCTATCCATCGCAGTCTCTGAATCTACCTGGAAGACTGCCTCTCCCTCGATCGGTAGCCACAGGATGCGATACACATCCTCTAATGTGACGGTCATCTCCTCGGTCGGAAGATGGAACACATTGGCCGCCGGATCCCATCTCTCGATGAGGGCGACCATCAGGCTGTGATCCCTCTCTATCGCTCTGTACCTTTGGACCCCGCCGAGTCCCACCTCGCGCATGATGGCCCAATGCACCACAGATACGTGTGGCCTCATCCGACTCAATAGTGGAGGCATCCTATCACGCATCATCAACTGCTGACGTGCCTGCAAAACCAACCCACATTCTTAGACCTACTCTTTATTATAACATCTACTTTACCATCTAAACCCCCTTTTGTATCCCCTCGACCACACCCTGACTTTCTACCCCCCCCCTAAACAACCACCAAAACCCACAACCCAACCCAAAACCCACACCTAACCCACTCACACGGCCAACCACACCCTAATACCCAACAAACCACCCAAACCCATCCTAAACCCTAAACACACTAACCCACCACAAACCACCCAAACCCATCCTAAACCCTAAACACACTAACCCACCACAAACCACCCAAACCCATCCTAAACCCTAAACACACTAACCCACCACAAACCACCCAACCCACCTAACCCACCACCAAACCCTCAACCCATCCCAACGCCACCAATACCGGCCGATACGCGACCACCGCCGGTCCCTCCCAACTCAACCAAACCCTGCAAATTTACGACCGATGCCGGTCGCTTAGCGACCGACATCGGTCACTGTTTTCTTTCGGGAGCCGAACCCCCGCGCGGCCCCCAAAACCCATTTTTTCCTATTTCTACCCATTTACCCACCCAAACACCCTCCAATTTTACCCACCTAGCTGCATTACCCTATTTTACCTATCTACCCTCTCCGTTTTTCAAACTACCTCCATTTACTCATTATTTCCTACAAAATACAAATTCCTACCCAAACCCCCCCATTTAGCCTAATAACCATTTCAATGCATAAAATCATGAGTTTAGAACCTACCGGTACGACGACACGTCGTCGTGGTGGGATGGGTGGTGGCGGTCCAGCTGGTCCAGCCCCTCCAGCTCCTCCTGCCTGTGCCATGGCTCCAATCCTGATCTACTGGGTCCCTGGCCAATCACCTGCTGCCTCCTCCTCAATTGGGCCCACTATCAACTCTCTCCGCCAATCAAATAGCTCCACCTCACTCAATAAACCTCCAAATCAACTCTCCACGTCAGAAAAGTCACTTTGGTTTGCAAATAACAAAAGTGACAATGACAGGCCGTATTTTTCTTTTTATAGGTTTTTCGACCTTAACCGATGTCGGTTTCATTTTTCCCTAAGTAACCGGTATCGGTCTCTTAACTGATATCGGTCATGTAGAATCGACATCGGTTCGTATCCCAACTTTCCCCCAAAATTTTTGCCCTTCTTTACCATTTACCCCTTTTTCACCAACACCATCTCTATTCACCTGTGCTGAACACCATTTGTTCACTTGTCCGACCTGACCCAAGATCTCAACCTACCAATTGGCCCGACCCAAGGCCTCACCCTAACCTATTTGGCCCAACCTAAGGCCTCGCCCTACCTATTTGGCCCGACCCAAGGCCTCAACCTACCATTCGGCCTGACCTGAGGCCTCAACCTACCATTCGGCCCGACCTAAGGTCTCAACAAACCTATTGGCCCGACCCAAGGCCTCAACCTACCTATTTGGCCCGACCCAAGGCCTCGCCCTACCTATTCAGCCCAACTCAAGGCCTCGCCCTAACCATTAGGCCCGACCCAAGGCCTCAACCTACCCATCTAACCTGACCCAGGGCCACCGCCCAACCACTTGGCCTGACCCAAGGCCGTATCACTTCAATACCATACCCACAATCAACGTTTTATTTTATCCATCCATCATGTACCTTGTGTTCAATCGAGCTCACCTGTTCATGTTTTAGCATGATTAGGGTCCTTGACTTGATCTGTCGACCAACTTTGCCTAGACCTAGCCTGTGACGTTTATCTCAACCAAACCAACCATTTGGTACTGCCGAACATGCCTAAACGTTCCTGTACCTCACCTGTTATATACCCTGGAGCTACTTCCTATGCCTTGGATACCAGGATTATATCACCCTTGTTTGGATAAACTATCGACCTTTGCCTACACATTGCTGGTTTGTTTGTCAAATCATGTACCCTCGTCGTACTATTGCATTTCAACATGCGTCTGCTTCCTTGGACCTACCCCACCACCTTACCATCCTCTCTACAACATATACCCTTTATCAACCCTATCCCTGATTTCCCGTTCACTCAATCTGTGATAGATTTGAGGGGGATTACCTATATCCTTAACATGAGAAACCACTTCATATTATTGTCTGCACAGCTTTACAGAACAAGCTACACGACAATAAGGGGCTAATGTAGACACCAAATTCGTGTCTTACGACCCCTTGTGACCCGCATCCCATTTTGCAACCTAACCTCATTACCTAAACTTTACACAATTATTTATTAATTACCTTGTAATTGATAAATCCACATCACCTTACCCGCCACCTCACTCTGCCACCTCATCATGACCTAGCCCTAACCCTAAACTAACCTAATTAAGACCCATGACTTGGTCTAGACTCACATCCATAACTAATGCCTCCTTACTCGCACCCAAAGCTGACCTTCTAGCCATTTGACCAAGCCCGCAACTGATCTCTCAGGAGAAAAGCAGGGAAGGTGGGCTATTTTACTGAAAATAGCCTACTTTTTCCTTACCGATGCCGGTTCCTACTCGACCGCCGTCGGTTACGCAACCGCCATCGGTTCCCTATAAATGGGCTCCCCAAAACCAAAACAACGGATCAGAATTTCATTTTGGAGATCAGTCGAATGATTTTTGAATCAACAGAGAGCATTGCGAGCGAGGAACAGAGTCCAGATCTTCACTTGACAGAGCAGAGACGAGTAAAGAAACTAGAAGTGTTTACAACCAAGGAGATCAACTTGCATCTTGGTCAAAACCAGTAAGTCACATCTTGCATGTCCTTTGTTATAACATTTCTTATGCTTCTTGAATCTCAGTCCTCCTAAATCCGTTTCTGAATCCACTACCCAACGTGCCATTGCATCTAACTGTCATTCTTTTGCTTCTAATCGTCCCATTTCCTAATACCATCCAAAAACCAGCCATTACAAACACCATAGCTACCAAGAAGATCCTAGAACCCACCAGTATCAGTTATCAGTAACCGGCATCGGTTATTAGTAACCAGCATCGGTTCCTCTGATCAAAACCAGAAAACCAGCATTTCCCCCTACCCAGTTTAACGAAACAATTTAATTGATATTTTGCAAGTCTTTTGTGTTAATTCATATTAGCAGGGGAACTGACCACCTTCGAAAGGAAGTTTTATATTTCCTGGGCCCAAGGCAGTTTCCTCATTTATTGTTTAATCAAAATCTTGTGGTCTTGTGTTCTTATTGGCAGGTAGTCCTTCCAAGACAAAAAGGAGTTCTCCGCAGTCAGCCTGATCTTTCTCTACGGTACGCGCACACCATCTCGACATTCAACAGGTATTCCTCCTAACCCTAACGTCATTTATTTCTAAAAGGAATGAAAGGATAGAAGCAACTCTATTCCCAGAAGCCGAAACATTCTGAGTGAAACACCTGTTATCTGATTGTTCATGACGATGCCTTACTACTCCATACCTTTCCCATGTCCTTATCAGGACTTTCCTTGGAGTGGTACAATGCTTTAACCCAACATTCAATCTTGTCCTTTAACCAGTTAGCCCAATCTTTCTTGGATCACTTCTCCATCAATATTGCCAAGAAAGTATCCATTACCGACCTCTATACCATTCGACAATTTGAAGATGAGTCTACCGCAGATTTTGTTGGATGATGGCGGGGCCTCATCAACCAACTTACTTACGCCTTACCTCAGGTCGAGCTCATCGAACTATTTATGTGGGCCTATGGTAAACACATTTCTCCCACCCTCCAAATTCAAACTTTCCACATATTTGATGAGACCTTTACTATGGCTCGTGTTGGTTTTTTAAATAGGACTTTTTAGAAGAGCAACAGTCAGGGGACAAGAAGTCCCTCCTCTTTAATGGGAGAGGTTCCCTTATTGAGACAACGAACTTATTTACAAATATACAGAAGGTCATTTTATGGTTGAACTTGGATACCACGAAAATGTTTTCCACAAAGATCATCAGTTACGAACGGGCTGAGGAAAGAGGGTACGAAGATAAGCAGAATAGCAAATGTTTGGAATTGTAGATAACAGAATAATTCTTTACGAGTGCGAAGTTTCAGGGAATTTGGAACAAGATTATTTGTATTAGCTGAATAAGATCAAAGACACAAAGTTCTTCAACAACCTTCTTCAGATTCATTAATCAAAGACACAAAGTTCTTTCTTGGTCGTGTAAGATCACTGTATTTGCAAAAGCAAGCAGCAAGACTAACGAATTAGGTACAAAATAATCTTCACAATACTAAAGGAAAACACAAAGATACAGAGATTCAGATAGAGAATGAAAAGAAAAGCCCTTTTGTATTGATACGTTCAAGATCTATTTACAATTTCGAGAGTATGCCAAGTTCTTCCTCCAGTATCTGAATGGCATGGAAAGGCCATTATATAGCTTACAAGTCGGTTACGACTTATAACCGTTTCTTTTAAATAAAGAATAGTTAAGTATTGCCGGTTGCAATACCTTAACTAATTACAACGAATATGAAAAGAAAGGAAAGAAGAGGAAAGGAGAGAGAAGGAGACAGGTGGCCGGCTACTGGGAGGGACCCACTGTCTTCAGAATCCGCTGCCTGAACTTCTTCAACGACTCAGCTATATCTCTGCCACGAGGGACTGATGTGTTAGTTGCAGACTGAGTCCAAAATCCCAGGCATTTCTCCATCTCTTTATCAAACTCGACGTGAGGATGATAGTCTTTGTTTTGCTTCTTCAATGGCAGACTGGAGAGAACAAATTTCCTTTATCTTGTCTTTAGAGATGGAGCCTTCCTTGAAAAGATTATCTTTGACAAAAGCTCTGAACTGAGCTTTGATTTCTTGTAAGGACGAGGGAATGCCAGAGGTTTTCATTTCTGAAGATAACAATGCATATCTTTGAAAGTAGTAGCTGCTAGCATCTTGAAAGCTTCTCCCTTTTGCCAGCTATTCTTCATTTCTCCTACAGCTTCTTCCAGGACTCTGATTTTCCACTCTACACTGTAGACCCAGGATTTTGATAGATTATCTTTGGCATCATCGAAAATCTTACTCGCCAGTAAGATGTTCTCATCTGTCTGTCCCATGAGGCGAAGGTCTACAATGCAACTGCCCCCAAAGTTTAAGCTCCTTATTCATAACCCTCAATGGTAGAGGATAGTTTATGTTGCAACTTGTCTACCTTTCCATATAGCTTAAAAGCTTCGTCGATGAAGTTTAGCCCGGCAACAAGCATGTCATCCACCATGGCTTCGATATCTCTACCATAGACAAAATACTTGTGCATATCTTTAATTTCTTGCACTTCATCTTGGCTTAGAATTACAGGAGGGGGATAGAGCAGTCAAGGGAGTGGGGTCTAAAACTTTGTCCTTAGACAAGAGTGACTTGATAAAACTCGTGAGAACTTGGGCTTGTTCTTGCTGCTGTTCAATCGTCTGCTGTCCTTTCTCCACCCTTCCAATGACTCTAGTGACCTGTTTCCTGGAGGTTATTGAATCTCACCTTCAGGAGTAGACTCTCCCATAGGGATCCTTGAAAGCTCCAAATCGGATGTCAGCAAATCTGATTCCGATTTGTCTACTGTGGGCTTAGCAATTTCCAGGAATTGCTGACCCTCGAGCATCCGACACAATCCTGGAAGTAGTTCTGGCTCTCTTGGCACGGAGAAGGAGTGGTGCCCAACAAGGCTGCTACAGCATGAAAATTTGGTCCCAAGCTTTGAGAGGAGGGATTTTCTCTTCCTTTTATCAACCAGAGGTTGCACACAAGCAAAAGAGGAAGAAGAATCTGTAGGAGAAGCAAGGGGACCAAGAGACAGGGAGCTCATGACACTCAAGGTCTGTGCAGCTGTTGACTCAAGCTGAGATGTAGGCAGAACACTGGAGGGTAATGGCGGCAGAAGAATCAGTAGTACCTGGAAGTTCAGTGCTATGGACTTCTTTATCTTTATCTGCTGGATTTTCAGGAACACTTTGCAGGAATTGGCACCTCACTGTCTTCACTTTCACTGAGAACGATGATGTTTCTCTGGCCCCATAGGCAACTCTACCTATTTTCTTGGAGGGTCATTCTCTACAGGCTCCTTCTTTACCTCTTTAAGCTTCTTCTTGTATACCTGGGTAGATGGAGAAGGAGTAGATCCTACAAGTCCCTAAGCTATTGAGGCAGGAGGGGTTTTCACGGGTGTCCCAGACTCTGGAAATGATGCTTCCCCTATGGGTGTCGAATCATCTTTGGAGCTGGATTCTCCTGAGTGCCTCTTGAATTCTCGGATCTTCTTACTGAACCAGACCCTAGTTCTGATCAAGACTGGGGCAATAATCTCAGCCAGATCATCTCTTTCTTTTCTGTTCCAATCCAGGTCCTCTTGAGGGGTGTGCTTAATCACATTTTCGTAGTCATATTGAATATAGCTCAGAATTGTCATCCTGGAGACCCTTCAGGAACTTGGTACAGACTGAGTTCTTGTATCAATTGCAGGGAGAACCTACCACAATGCCTTCTTCTGGCTTCAAAATCATCTGCACAGTCAGCCCAGTAGTCTTCTGTATCTACCCTGTGATGATAGACTATCTTGATGTTCCTTTCAATGAACTTCTTCAAGTCAAAACAGGTTCTTGGCTTGAAGAAATGAACAGTGATAGGGACCAGGGCTCTTTCTACGTTCTGAGCATCCAGGGCCGTTTTGCATGTGTAGTTTCCCAGAGAGATGGGAAAGTGTAAGCCAGAAATCTTCTTGTCTCTGCAAGTTCTGTGCAACTTGTCCAGTTGCCTGCATATCTCAATCAAGGCCATTTTGTCGTTGCAGAACATGGGAAGCCGCAGAGGAGTGTTCTCATAGCCAGCAAGCCTGATATAAGAGAATTTCCTGAACTGAATGAAATAGGCTCCATATTGTGATATCAGGTTCATAGCTTCGTCTGAAAACCTCCTGGCAGTGTCACCTTCGAGCAATCTGACCACGTACATGGTGAAGGCATCATTGACCCTTCTGAAATTCCGATTGCTGGTCTCTAGGGTGAACTGCGGGCAATAGGCGTACACTGGATCGTCTTTGTGCGCATCAATGTAGGAAAAAGCCAAACCATTGCCGTGACGCTGCTAGGGTATACATCAGATACGAAGTCATGAAGAACTTCTTTGTTTGTTGCACATTGGATAATTGCTCGGCCAAATTCATGCTTATGATTTCTGCCCAATTGATGTTTTGCGTTCCCTCGCACACCATGCTGATGAGCGGGCACATCCAGAAATGAAACTCATTGGTTGAGGGCAAACCCATAACCCGAGCCAGCAGGATTATAAAATCTGACAATTCTTCATTGAAATCCGCCCGGAAGAGGGTTTTGGTCAGACGAGAAGCTCCTTTCCTAGGGTTCTTCAACCAAGACCTCGCCACTCGAGCTTTATATTTATCACTGTCTTGGTCGAACATGGCCTGTGCTTGATCCCGAGAGACGACTATGGCATTGTCCATCTCCGGAATCCTCAGAGCAGCTCCAATGGCGGCAGCGTCCAGCTTGGCAATGAGCTCCCCGTGTACATTTGTCAATTCGCTCGAGTCGGGGTCGAAGTGAGCTCCGCATGAAAGTACCGTATCAGCACACTGCACTGAGATAGGGAAACCTCCGGTGAAAGCCAAACCGCTATCATTAATCATCTGTGCCATCGGCGTAGGGTTTGCATCTGTCATTCTTGACCAAAAAATCGCCGAAGTCGAGATGACGAGCTTCACTGTCTCCGATATTGCTAACGGCAGACTCAAGTGGAGAAATTTGCTCCTGTCCCTGAAACTTGATCTTCATATTGATAGATTCGGAGCTGCGACCCAGACTCTGGAAGGAATTTGCAAAGGGAACTAGATTGCAAGGGTTTGAGCAAATGATAGCAAGAAAGCAATGTGAAAAATGCGAAGGTGGTATGCTTGGTTATATAGCCGTTTGAGGAGCGGAATGAATTTAATGCGCATTGAATACACCACCACCAATTTGAAAGAGCGTCATATTCGGAATGAGCGGGAAAAGCTAAGTGTGAATGACACTTGGTACGCTTGGAACAGGTGAGACGCGAATGCGCGAAACACGCGGCTCGGGCGAAATGGAGAGAGAATGCACAAAAGCTTTTGGAACAATTGGGACGAAAATGCGCGAGGTACGCGGTTCAGGCATTTCGGCCGAAATTGGAACAGCAGGCCCATTTGGACTTGGGACTTTTGGAACAGAAAATTCCGGAGTACGCGACTAGGAAGCTTCGGCCGAAAAAGAGGAAGCTCGCACTTTTGACTTTGGGATATTTGGGACAAAAAGGTGCGAAGTACGCGGTTCGGGAGTTTCGGCCGAAAATGGGAAAGCTCGCACAAAAATTTTTGGGACACTTGGGACAAAAAGTTCCGACGGGCCCGAGAATGGGACAGTTTCGGGGATTTCGGCCGATCGGGGAACAACTTGCACTTTCGTACTTGGGACAGGTGGGACAGAAAGTTCCGACAGACCCGAAATACTTACAAAATGACCCAAAACTTAGATTCTTTCGACTTCACGACCTGGGTATCTCAGAAAAAAGCACTTAGACTCAAAATTTTCAAAATTTGTTCTTGTTAGAGAGGGGAATTTTGAGTAGACAACAGCTGGCTCCTTCTGGGGATGACTTGGCATAAATTCACTGAATGAAACAAGGCAAGAACTTAGACAAACTTGGTGTAGCAGACCAGTGCCTTATCCATTGGGTAAAAGGAGTCAAGGACAAACCAATACAAGGGCAACACACACACAACAGAAGGGAAACACACCAAAAGCAAAAAAAAAAAAAAAAAAGCAGAAACACTGTACACAATATACAAGGGACTCCCTAGTCACCTAGGATTTAAACAACTTGAGATACTGCCCACTGTAAGGAAGTGGGAGGGGGGAACCATCCATGTAATCAAGATAGAAAGAGTTCTTACCAGCAAAGTGTCTTATCTTGAAAGGTCCAAGCCACAGAGAATCAAATTTTCCATGGCTACCACGAGGTTCGTGTCTTTTGTCCCACAACAGCACGGTATCACCAACCTGGAACTCTCTGCTCCTAGCTTTCTTATCAAACAGAATCTTCACCTTCTGCTGGTGGGCAGCTATTCTGTCAGCAACCTCCAATCTATCCTCGTTCAGTTTGTGCAGGTACATGATCCTTTTGTCCAGAGCATCACTGAAACTAGTGTCTTCAATGGCCTTCATCAGGTGCAAGGCTGGTAGTTCCACTGTCACTGGCAATTGAGCCTCTACTCCATACACTATTTGAAAGGGGGACATTCCAATGGCTCTTTTAGGTGTGATCCTGTCTGCCCAAAGAGCATCGTAAAGTTTCTTATGCCAGTTTCTCTGAGATTCATTGACCAACTTTCTTATGATAGTCACCAGATTCTTGTTGGTAGATTCTGCTTGTCCATTTCCCTGGGGATAATAATCTGAAGAATGAGCCAGAGAGATGCCATACCCGTAGCAGAAATCCATTATCTCAGTTGAGGAGAAGTTTGAGGCATTATCTGTTACAATCTTGTTAGGCACACCATACCTAACCAAGATGTTCTCTTTAATGAAGTTGCACACTACTTCAGAAGTGGTGCTCTTGACTGGAATAGCTTCCACCCATTTGGTGAAGTAGTCAGTAGCAGTTAGCACATGAGTATGTCCAGCGCTGGAAACAGGGTTGAGTGCACCAATGAAGTCTAGACCCCACTGTTGGAAAGGTTCTTCAATCACAACTGGTTTGAGAGGCAAGGAAGCCAATTTAGGTCTTCCCACGAAAGTCTGACAGGCCTCACATTTATCCACCCACTTGGATGCATCTTTGAACAAAGAAGGCCAGTAATACCCTCCACGGAGTATCTTATGAGCTGTGACTGTTGATGAATAGTGCCCTCCACATGCCTGATCATGAAAAGCTGAGAGCAATTTTCTCTGTTGTTCTTTGTCTACACACTTCAGGAATCTCCCATCCAAACCACGCTTGAACAAGGCATTTTCCCACAATACATATTGTGCTGATCTCAACTTAACAGTCCTCTTTTCTTTAGCAGTTAAATGAGAGGGGCATTCCCCGTAGGTGAGAAAATGAGCGATGTCAGCGTACCATTCATCAACTGAACTCAGGAACAGAACAGTAGGAAGGTCAGCTTTCTTCTCCAGTAACTCATGTTGGGCTCCTTCAGCAATGAGCTCGCAAAGACCTTTTCCCCGAACCAGCTTGGTTGGCTTGATATCAAGGTCATACTCCTGGACTTTAGCCACCCAGTTTCCCCTCTTGGATCCAAATTCTTGTTGCGTGAGAATTGACTTTACAGTCGTATCTGGGACCAGCACCGTAGAGTGAGAGTTGAGGATATAGAAACGGAACTGCTTGACAGCTTTGACTACTGCAAAGGCATGCTTCTCCATCATGGTGTACTTTAGCTCATGGTTCTTCAGGATATAGCTCATGAAGGCAATTGGTAGCTCATGTTTATCAGGATCCTCCTGGGTTAAGACAGCAGCCAGAGTACTATCTGTAGCGTAGCAGTAGATAATGAAATCCTTGCTGAAATCAGGGCAGGCCAAAACTGGAGTTTTAGCAATAGCTTTCTTGATACCCTCAAAGGATTCCTTTCCTTCAGAAGACCAACCAAATGCTTGCTTTCCTTTCATCATCTGAGAAATATTCAAAGTTAATTCAGCAAAATCAGGGATGAATCTTCTTAGAAAATTGATCTTACCGAAAAAGGAATGCACGCCCTTTTTACTAGTAGGGAGAGGAATCTGTTGGATGGCTTGAACTCGTTCAGGATCAATCTTGATGCCATCCTTTGAGACAATGTGTCCTAATAGCTTTCCCTCTGTAACACAGAAGACAGATTTTTTAGGATTTAAGGAAATCCCATGCTCTCGGCATCTTTGCAGAACTGCTTCCAAGTGGTCGAAGTGATCCGCTCTTGTCTTTGAGAACACTGTCAGGTCATCAAGGTATATGACTATGCATTTTCCCTTCAAGCTTCCGAAAGCCAGATCCATAGCTCTCTGGAAGGTGGCACCGGCATTAATCAGCCCAAAAGGCATCCTCTTGTAGGCAAAGGTACCCCAAGGAGTTGTGAAGGCTGTCTTATGTTGATCAGCAGTATCAACCTCTACCTGATTGTATCCAGAAAAGCCATCAAGCATAGATAACATCTCAGAGCCTGTTACCGCTTGCAAAACCTGATCCATCATAGGCAGAGGGTAGTTATCTTTCAGAGAGGCCTGATTCAGGTTCCTGAAATCAACACAGATGCGGATCTCCCCATTCTTCTTCCTAACAGGTACAATGTTTGCAATCCAAGTCGAATGGTGAATGGGAAAGATGATTTTAGCCTTTAGCAGTTTCTGAATCTCCTGAAATATGGTGTCAGCTATCTTTGGGTTATACTGCCTCTGCTTCTGCTTGAAAGGCTTGATTCCTGGCTTGAGAGGGATAGAGTGCTGCATTTCTTTTGGCTTGAAGGCTTTTAGATCTTCATAAGAATAAGCAAGCACATCTTTATATTTCCTTAGAAGGTCAATTGCTCTTCTCCTTTCATCTGATGTGCAACACTTCCCGATATTTACCAGCTTCGGGTCATCAGAACTCCCAATATCAATTTTATCATACTCAGCTGATTGCCGAGGTCCAATGGAAGCTTTAGATCTCACGTACCTGTCATGCTTATCAAACAACTCCTCCAAACTCACCAAACCTTTGGGGATCTTGTTTCCTTTGAGCTTAATGCACCCTTCCTGATCAGTTTCTTCTCCTTGGGTGACGGCTTGGTCCGAAGACACGCTCTCACGAGGCAGGTTGTCACTTCCTTCGAAATACAGTTGTTCAAAATTGCCCTTGAGCTCCAGGAAGGAAAGCAAATGCTGGTCGTCGTTGAAGACTTGCCAGTTGTTAGTATTGTCAGGGACACTAGGTCGGTGGACCATCTCAATAGTGAATTTATCCTGAGAGAATTCAGGATGAGGAATCAATAATGACCCTGAGACAGCCAGGGAATCAGCTCTGCTGTTCTTTTCTCTGGGAATTGCTTCAATGGAGAAGGCATCAAGGAATTCAATTGAATCCCAAACCTGATTCCGATAATGCTTCAGCCTCCCGTTCTTTACCTGAAACAGGCTTCTGACTTGCTTCACAATCAGCTCTGCATCACCACGAGCCAAAAGATTTTTTACACCTCGTTCTTTGGCCACTTGCAATCCAAGGATGAGAGCCTCATACTCTGCTGTATTGTTAGTGTTCTCGAACTGCAATTTGAATGAAAAGGGGTACAGGCAGCCCTCAGGTGATATTAACAGAACACCGGCTCCAGAACCAGCCGAAGAACAACTGCCATCGAATTCTAAGATCCAGACACCATTGGGATCTTTAGGTGATATTTTGCAGGGTCGGATTTCATCAGGGGACAAAATCATGTAATTACCATGGCCCCTGTCCTCATAGAGTATTTGTGCCTTGGGATCATCTGTCTTCTGCACAATGTACTCGGACTGCTTCTCAGGTAGTAGCTTCTTCATTTGTCCATTGACAGGTATGAGAGCGTGTGACCAATCCATTTGAATCTCTCCACCCCACATCTTTACAGAAGTTTCTGCTTAGCAACATTCCATAGGAAGGAGGAATGTCTGCTACTAGTATGGTAGCCAAGACCTTCTTTTCAGGTAAAGCAGCAAAAGCCACTTGTGCATCTTTAATCCTTCCCACCAAAGGTACTTCCTTACTTTCCATGGAGTAGCAAGATCCATAAGTACGAGTAAGGGTCAAGCCTAAAGCATGAGCTACTTTGGCAGGCATCACATTATCTGAGGCTCCGGAATCTATGACACAGTTACTGAGCCTGTGGCCAGCTATAAGGAGTGTTACATAGAAAGGCTTGATCTTGTCACCAGGTGAGGTGACAGCAGCTACTAGACTGGGCTGTGGTGCAGAAGGAGGTGTGGGCAAAAGGCCTTTGGAGGTGGTCTTGGAATGGGAATTTACAAATTGGATCATCTTGGCAAAAGCTTTTGGATGGGTTTGGTAATATTCAGCCTCTGAAATTTGAACTTTGGTCCTTTTTAGATGATCTACAATGTCAAAGGATCCAGAGGTGGATGGTCCATCATCATTTGGAATCTTAGGTTTATCAACCCTAGGAGAAAAAGAAGAAGAAACAACTTTGGGGGCAGGATTGGCAGTACTTACCTTTGGTGCAGATGAGGTAGGAATAGGAGATCCTCTTCTGGCAATTACAGGAATAGTTGCAGGCTGCTCTTTGGACTTCTTCAGGGGTTGTGTCACCTTTTCCCTCTGATGCGTCTGTTCCCGAGTCATGACAGCGAAGGATTCGCTGTTCATATCTGCTACCACTTCATCATAGTCATCTGCATCATCAATGCCTTCAGTGGTAAAGAAATTGACTCGAGATCCCTCGGGTTCTTCTGCCTCATCATCGAATTCCTCCAAGAACTCCTCACAAGCTTCATTATCATCTTCTGGTTCTTCGACCTCGCAAGTTGCATTCACAGGAACTTTGACGGGAGGTCCTTCAAGTGCCAATCTTGTGTGGGGAGCTGGCAAACGGTTTCTGGGTTGAAAATTTCTTCTAGGAACATCTGCATACGGTGCATGCTGAGCTAATTGTTTCTTTATAGCTACCAGATCATTTGCAAGTTTCTGGACTAATGGATCAGTATTGGGTCCAGAAATGGAAGATGAAGAAGCAGCAGATTTAGATTTGGGAGGATCTCTCTTCAACTTCCCTGACATGATTAGGTCATCCTCGACACTAACAGCCAGTTCTTGATCCAGTATTAACGTTCCAAGGTTAGCCCTTCTTAGAGCATAACTGACTTTAGGCGTTTGGGCATTCAAAAAGAAACATTTTTGGATTTGATCAACCGGCCGAGTATTCACAGGAATTTTGTTGATCAGTCTGTTGAACCGAGCCACAAATTCTCTCATGGGTTCCGATGGATCTTTCTTTATTTGAGAAATCTGGGCAAGCAGTGCATGCACATCTTCTGCCGGCTTGAAACGGCTTTCGAACTGAGTTCTCATGGTATTCCAGTCGATGATGGCACCAGCCGGAAGGTGATAGAACCAGTCAGCAGCATTGTCCTGTAACGTCTCGACGAACAGTCTTACTGAGACATCTTCATGTTCAACCCCCAAGACTCCACACGCAACTATGAAGGCTGCAATATGCTCATCAGGGTGCACTTTGCCGTCGCCTCTGAATTTGGGGAAGTTCTTTCGGTTACCTCTAGGTAACTCATGCAAAGGCTGAGTGAGGGCCAGGGGCCCGACACGTTGACCCCATGGTACTTGTGCCATTCTTCTTGGAAATACGGTTCTGAGGGGAACTGTAACACCAGCAAGGATTAAAGCTTGTAGATTAGGACTAGCAGGCTCTGAAGGACTTCTTTCTCGAACAGGTGGAGTGCTCGTTGAACGAGTTCTTCTATTTGAAGGGAAAGGAAAACCCTGTTGCTCCAAAAGCTGAAACTGAGAATCTTCGATACCAAGGGCCCTTCTCCCTCGAGTGAAACGCGGAGTCGCCAGATCAAAGGATGATCGAAAAAATTATAGTACTGGAATGCGATTTTCCCCAGCGGAGTCGCCAAAAACTGTTGGTTTTCAAATAGGACTTTTTAGAAGAACAACAGTCAGGGGACAAGAAGTCCCTCCTCTTTAATGGGAGAGGTTCCCTTATTGAGACACGAACTTATTTACAAATATACAGAAGGTCATTTTATGGTTGAACTTGGATACCACGAAAATGTTTTCCACAAAGATCATCAGTTACAAACGGGCTGAGGAAAGAGGGTACGAAGATAAGCAGAATAGCAAACGTTTGGAATTATAGATAACAGAATAATTCTTTACGAGTGCGAAGTTGCAGGGAATTTGGAACAAGATTATTTGTATTAGCTGAATAAGATTAAAGACACAAAGTTCTTCAAACGACCTTCTTCAGATTCATTAATCAAAGACACAAAGTTCTTTCTTGGTCGTGCAAGATCACTGTATTTGCAAAAGCAAGCAGCAAGACTAACGAATTAGGTACAAAATAATCTTCACAATACTAAAGGAAAACACAGAGATACAGAGATTCAGATAGAGAATGAAAAGAAAAGCCCTTTTGTATTGATACGTTCAAGATCTATTTACAATTTCGAGAGTATGCCAAGTTCTTCCTCCTCGCTACAAAATGGCGTGGAAAGGCCATTATATAGCTTACAAGTCGGTTACGTCTTGTAACCGTTTCTTTTAAATAAAGAATAGTTAAGTATTGCCGGTTGCAATACCTTAACTAATTACAACGAATACGAAAAGAAAGGAAAGAAGAGGAAAGGAGAGAGAAGGAGACAGGTGGCCGGCTACTGGGAGGGACCCACTGTCTTCAGAATCCGCTGCCTGAACTTCTTCAATGACTCAGCTATATCTCTGCCACGAGGGACTGATGTGTTAGTTGCAGAATGAGTCCAAAAACCCAGGCATTTCTCCATCTCTTTATCAAACTCGACGTGAGTATGATAGTCTTTGTTTGCTTCTTCAATGGTAGACTGGAGAGAACAAATTTCCTTTATCTTGTCTTTAGAGATGGAGTCTTCCTTGAAAAGATTATCTTTGACAAAAAGCTCTGAAACTGAGCTTTGATTTCTTGCAAGGACGAGGGAATGCCAGAGTTTTCATCCTGAAGATGACAATGGCATATCTTTGAAAGCAGCAGCTGCCAGCGTCTTGAAAGCTTCTCCCTTTTCCCAGCTATTCTTCATTTCTCCTACAGCTTCTTCTAGGACTCTGATTTTCCACTCTACACTGTAGACCCAGGATTTTGATAGATTATCTTCGGCATCATCGAAAATCTTACTCGCCAGTAAGATGTTCTCATCTGTCTGTCCCATGAGGCGAAGGTCTACAATGCAACTGCCCCAAAGTTTAAGCTCCTTATTCATAACCTCAATGGTAGAGGATAGTTTATGTTGCAACTTGTCTACCTTTCCATGTAGATTAAAAGCTTCGTCGATGAAGTTTAGCCCGGCAACAAGCATGTCATCCACCATGGCTTCGATAGCTCTACCATAGACAGAATACTTGTGCATATCTTTAATTTCTTGCACTTCATCTTGGCTTAGAATTACAGGAGGGGGTAGAGCAGTCAAGGGAGTGGGGTCTAAAACTTTGTCCTTAGACAAGAGTGACTTGATAAAACTCGTGAGAACTTGGGCTTGTTCTTCTAGCTGTTCAATCGTCTGCTGCCCTTTCTCTACCCTTCCAATGACTCTAGTGACTGTTTCCTGGAGGTTATGAATCTCACCTTCAGGAGTAGACTCTCCCATAGGGATCCTTGAAAGCTCCAAGTCGGATGTCAGCAACTCTGATTCTGATTTGTCTACTGTGGGCTTAGCAATCTCCAGGAATTGCTGACCTCGAGCATCTGACACAATCCTGGAAGTAGTTCTGGCTTTCTTGGCACGAGAAGGAGTGGTGCCCAACAAGGCTGCAACAAGCATCAAAATTTGGTCCCAAGCTTTGAGAGGAGGATTTTCTCTTCCTTTTATCAACCAGAGGTTGCACCCAAGAAAAAGAGGAAGAAGAATCTACAGGAGAAGCAAGGGGGACCAAGAGACAAGGATCTCATGACACTTAAGGTCTGTGCAGCTGTTGACTCAAGCTGAGATGTAGGCAGAACACTGGAGGTAATGGCGGCAGAAGAATCAGTAGTACCTGGAAGTTCGGTGCTCTGGACTTCTTTATCTTTATCTGCTGGATTTTCAGGAACACTTGCAGGAATTGGCACCTCACTGTCTTCACTTTCACTGAGAACGATGATGTTCTCTGGCCCCATAGGCAACTCTGCCTGTTTTCTTGGAGGGTCATTCTCTGCAGGCTCCTTCTTTACCTCTTTGAGTTTCTTTTTGTATACCTGGGTAGATGGAGAAGGAGTAGATCCTACAAGTCCCTGAGCTATTGAGGCAGGAGGGGGTTTTCACTGGTGTCCCCAGACTCTGTAATTGATGCTTCCCTTATGGGTGTCGAATCATCTTTGGAGCTGGATTCTCCTGAGTGCCTCTTGAATTCTCGGATCTTCTTACTGAACCAGACCCTAGTTCTGATCAAGACTGGGGCAATAATCTCAACCAGATCATCTCTTTCTTTTCTGTTCCAATCCAGGTCCTCCAGAGGGGTGTGCTTAATCACATTTTCGTATTCATATGAATATAGCTCAGAATTGTCATCCTGGAGACCCTCAGGAACTTGGTACAGACTGAGTTCTTGGATCAATTGCAGGGAGAACCTGCCACAATGCTTTCTTTTGGCTTCAAAATCATCTGCACAGTCGGCCCAGTAGTCTTTTGTATCTGCCCTATGATGATAGACTATCTTGATGTTCCTTTCAATGAACTTCTTCGAGTCAAAACAGGTTCTTGGCTTGAAGAAATGAACAGTGATAGGGACCAGGGCTCTTTCTACGTTTCTGAGCATCCAGGGCCGTTTTGCATGTGTAGTTTCCCAGAGAGATGGGAAAGTGTAAGCCAGAAATCTTCTTGTCTTTGCAAGTTCTGTGCAACTTGTCCAGTTTCCTGCATATCTCAATCAAGGCCATTTTGTCGTTGCAGAACATGGGAAGCCGAAGAGGAGTGTTCTCATAGCCAGCAAGCCTGATATAAGAGAATTTCCTGAACTGAATGAAATAGGCTCCATATTGTGATATCAGGTTCATAGCTTTGTCTGAAAACCTCCTGGCAGTGTCACCTTCGAGCAATCTGACCACGTACATGGTGAAGGCATCATTGACCCTTCTGAAATTCTGATTGCTGGTCTCTAGGGTGAACTGCGGGCAATAGGCGTACACTGGATCGTCTTTGTGCGCATCAATGTAGGAAAAGCCAAACCATTGCCGTGACGCTGCTAGGGTATACATCAGATACGAAGTCATGAAGAACTTCTTTGTTTGTTGCACATTGGATAATTGCTCGGCCAAATTCATGCTTATGATTTCTGCCCAATTGATGTTTTGCGTTCCCCTCGCACACCATGCTGATGAGCGGGCACATCTAGAAATGAAACTCATTGGTTGAGGGCAAACCCATAACCCGAGCCAGCAGGATTATAAAATCTGACAATTCTTCATTGAAATCCGCCCGGAAGAGGGTTTTGGTCAGACGAGAAGCTCCTTTCCTAGGGTTCTTCAACCAAGACCTCGCCACTCGAGCTTTATATTTATCACTGTCTTGGTCGAACATGGCCTGTGCTTGATCCCGAGAGATGAATATGGCATTGTCCATCTCCGGAATCCTCAGAGTAGCTCCAATGGCGGAAGCATCCAGCTTGGCAATGAGCTCCCTGTGTACATTTGTCAATTCGCTCGAGTCGGGGTCGAAGTGAGCTCCGCATGAAAGCACCGTATCAGCACACTGCACTGAGATAGGGAAACCTCCGGCGAAAGCCAAACCACTATCCTTAATCATCTGTGCCATCGGCGTAGGGTTTGCATCTGTCATTCTTGACCAAAAATCGCCGAAGTCGAGATGACGAGCTTCATTGTCTCCGATATTGCTAACGGCAGACTCAAGTGGAGAAATTTGCTCCTGTCCCTGAAACTTGATCTTCATATTGATAGATTCGGAGCTGCGACCCAGACTCTGGAAGGAATTTGCAAAGGGAACTAGATTGCAAGGGTTTGAGAAAATGATAGCAAGAAAGCAATGTGAAAAAATGCGAAGGTGGTATGCTTGGTTATATAGCCGTTTGAGGAGCGGAATGAATTTAATGCGCATTGAATTCACCACCCACCAATTTGAAAGAGCGTCATATTCGGAATGAGCGGGAAAAGCTAAGTGTGAATGACACTTGGTTACGCTTGGAACAGGTGAGACGTGAATGCGCGAAACACGCGGCTCGGGCGAAATGGAGAGAGAATGCACAAAAGCTTTTGGAACAATTGGGACGAAAATGCGCGAGGTACGCGGTTCAGGCATTTCGGCCGAAATTGGAATAGCAGGCCCATTTGGACTTGGGACTTTTGGAACAGAAAATTCCGGAGTACGCGACTAGGAAGCTTCGGCGAAAAAGAGGAAGCTCGCACTTTTGACTTTGGGATATTTGGGACAAAAAGGTGCGAAGTACGCGGTTCGGGAGTTTCGGACGAAAATGGGAAAGCTCGCACAAAAGTTTTGGGACACTTGGGACAAAAAGTTCCGACGGGCCCGAGAATGGGACAGTTTCGGGGATTTCGGCCGATCGGGGAACAACTTGCACTTTCGTACTTGGGACAGGTGGGACAGAAAGTTCCGACAGACCCGAAATACTTACAAAATGACCCAAAACTTAGATTCTTTCGACTTCACGACCTGGGTATCTCAGAAAAAAAAAGCACTTAGACTCAAAATTTTCAAAATTTGTTCTTGTTAGAGAGGGGAATTTTGAGTAGACAACAGCTTGGAAACTAGAGATTCGAGCCTTAGAGGAAGAGAAATTGAGGTTACGTAAAAAAGGTCAAATTTCTAGACCCAAGATTCTACCACACAAAACCCAACACCAACTCTCACTCATCGGCTACTTCAAAATCAAAGGGTGCCGTACACGCAGTAACGGTCAATCTCAAGCACTGTCTAATACCCAGCCGAAAGCCACCTATAAGTATAGAAGCTGAGCCCATCAACTATACTCCCTCAGGAGAAACTTATGGTGTGATCTTAGAAAAATTTCTTAAAGTAGAAGCTATCACCTTGCCTCTTGTTAAACCTCACTCTAGGTTTGATTCCACCCACGTTATTCCTTCTTTGGTATAAAGAAAATGACTTATGTAACTTCCATCGCATGAAGGGACACAGTCACAAAAAACTACAAGATGTTGAAAACATAGTGCAGGAAATGGTTGATGCATGTGATATAACTCTCAATAATCCTAATGCCCCCGCTAATTGAAATTTAAAAATCTTCAACAAACCATTTCCAAACCATGCATATAACAATAACACAAATCAAGAAACCTCAGCCAAGGAGAAGAGTGTTCATGAAATCTATGCAGTTTTTAAACTCCCAACCAAAAGCTTCTATCAAGGAAATTCTAAATCAGCCTCTTCACTAACTTAGGGATCCGCACCCCCTACACCCCCATCAAGACAAGATGATAACCTTGCCATTCCTTTACCCATAAAGGAATTAACTTCCCAAAGTCCTCTCCTCATGAATGAATCTTCTTACAACCACATCCCTGCAAGACTATGAGTGGATGTTATCTAACTTATCTATTTCCCAAACACTTCCTTCCGCTACTCTTACTATAAAAGAAGAAGGATTGCCATAGTTTCTGTCATCCTTAGAAGAGAAACCTCTCGAACCGACATCACCAAATTCCTTAATCATGACGGATCCCCTCAAAACATGCCTTCCTACCTATTATTTCTTCATCGCCTAAATATTTTCAGCGACCGGTTGACCTCTTAACACCCATTGATATAGCACCTCATTTACCCCCTATATCACACCCACAGTGGACTGGAATCACAACTCACCTCTCTTCCATACAAAATTTCTTCTTCTTCACACGTGAAGATTGTCATCCCTTAGAAGATAGACGAGTCCTATGGGAGCGTTTGACTACACCATGCTCTACTCAAATGCATATGACCGATCCAGACACCTCTAGCATATACCCGAGGTGTTTACAAAAGCTTAAAATGCCTATGTCCTCATCTTCACACCCTCTCATCTCTACCGAATACCTCATCCACCTCTATTAACCTAACCAAACCTTCCCCTACACTTGGGACTTCACCAATACCCAGGCTAACAAACACCCACCTAAACGGTTAGATTTATCCAAAAATAGAGTCATCCATCCACCTAGAGACACCCAATCTCCTCAAGTCCAATCTATGCCTCTGTCACAACTAAAACCCTCGCCATCACACCTACCTTCTATATTGGGACCTCACCCCTCCACCTTACCTCAATACATCATACCTCCTGCGTTTTCTTTAAAATGACCTGTACCTTCTGCACCCATAAAGAGATCCACAGGGGTATCAACACCATCACCCCAAGTATCCTGTCCACCTACCAACCCTAAACAAACTCCATCATCAAAGGATTTGTTTACTGTCACTCCTCTTTCCCCGTGGTTGTTTTCCTACCACCACGTTATGTGTGGCCTCATCATCTAACTAGATAAACATGACTTCTGCACCGAAGAATCCACGTTTAGTTAAATCCAATTATCAAAACCCCTTGTCTAAACCACTACCCGTATGAACCAACCATACCCAACCATTACCAAAACCCACCCATCAATAGCCTCATCTTCCTCTGACTTTGACCGGCTCAAAGGATCTTACGCCAAGATCCTTGATAGGTTGGTGGAGAATGCGACCATTCCCTACCCCCACTCAGACCCTATGATCCATCTAAACCTTGACCTATAGGTTATGATGATTGTAAAATCTACACTTACCACCACACACCAGGACATGATGTGGAGGGATGCAAAGCTTTGAAAGCCTCCTTCGTCAGTCACCTATCTCGGATAGAAAGGTTAAGAAAGACAACTTGAAGGGAGAAACCTTTAGCCTCAATCCCCTCTCCTATACCACCTGTCCCCGCCTCACCAAGATCTATCATTATTGCAACCCCACCTCTTTGAAAGACAATGACTTATCCCTACCATATTCCTCCTCTCGTGTTCACAAGATCAACATGATTAGTATTGCTACTCGAGGGCAAGAAAAACAATAGGAAAGTTAAAGAAAGCACACCTACGGCCTCTCTTCTCCGTTTGCCATCCCGATCACATCACCACCTAAAGTGGTTATTCATAGACCTACCTACCCCATATCTGATGGAGTTACCCATCGTACCATGATCAAACAGCTTTCACCAATCACCTGTAAAAAAATGACACTATATGATCTCATTCAAACCTCTAAATCTCATCGACAAGCTCTCATTGAAATCCTTCAAGGGATAGAGGTCCTACCTAACGAAACCTTGACCGTTGCCTCCATCTCAAAACCCAACCACGTTGCTTCTCTCACCAAACAATATACCACTTCCGTCCCTATACAAAAAGCCGCTGTTGTCAGTTTCTCTGAAGACGAAATTGTCGTCTTTGGTACAGAAGATCCTAACCCCACTCTTTTCATCTCGGCTTACGTCTGGGACATCAAGTACGTCGTGTTATGATTGACGAGGGTGCTAGCCTAAACATCATCTCTTCCCAAATCCTTTTAACAAATGAATATCCCTTCTAGCTACATGTGTGCCAACCCCACCATGTTGCATTCATTTAATGATGCTATTACTTCTACTTTAGGCACCGTGATCCTTAACATTCATGTAGGGCCATGTACCTTACTTGAACTCTTCTATGTCCTTGAGGGAGAATTCCAATACAACATGTTGTTAGGCTGCCCTTGGATCTAGGCTAAAGGATGCATTCCTTCCACCTTACATAGATGCATAAAATTTGAGTATGAGGGGAAGTCATACACCATAAAAGTTGATGCTCCCCCCCTTCAAAACCTGCAATATGTTATATCGCCTTAATGATATGCTTTGTACCATTCAAGGCACCCATTCATCCACCCAACCCAACCATCTACTTCACCCACACCTCAACATCCACCTTAGCCACACCTACACCTTAAACCAATGAAACCACCACCGCAAATACCACTCCTTCCCCGTGGAAAACATCCCAACCTCAGATCCCTTGGTAGATGTTTTTCAATGCCTTAGGCTAGGGGAGTATCACCTATATAACGTTAGCACTTTCCATACCCCACAGGAGTACAAACAGTTACATGTGCATCCTACCTACGACCGTCATGTGGGGGAGGTGATCTCCTACGGACCACCTAATTTCCGCACCAACCTAACGTATGGGGGTGTTGACGCATCCTCCGTTACCCCTGAACCTCCCCTTGGTGTGGTTCCCTTCCAATCCGATTTTCAATATCTAATAAATCATCGTTTTTCCCTCACCTTCTTGACTCGCTATGCTTGGAAAGGTTTTGGTTTCGGTCTTTATGAAAAAGGCCGACATACAATCATTCCCATGACTACACGAAAACACAAAGATCGTAGTGGTCTTGGATTTTCTGAAACACTTACACCAAATAAACCTCGTGTCAGTTGTATCCAGGAAGACAATGACATTACCTCTTCTGAACCATCATCACCTATTTTTCCATTTTTTACCCACATTGTCGATAGACCCGGAATTTATCCCTCCTAAAAAAAAAATTTCTTCGTAAATGTCCATCTTCCTGGGTCCTCTCACTTATCAACATGATAACGAAGACCCATCTTCTCTTCCCCTTCTGTATCCAGACATGATAGAAGAAGACTCACCTTTAATTAATTTTGTTGAGTGTCTAGGATGATGACTGCATCCTCACTTACCTTGGCGCGGATGACTCTTATATTCAACATGCCTTACCATCTGAAACTCAAACCATGTTGAATGAGTTGACTATAGAAATCAACATCCACACAGAGGATGATCCTCACATTGTGAGGATCAGATAATCTCTTAACGCATCAGAACAAACTACCTTCACTACCTTCCTCCGTGCCCCGCAACCAAGATTTTGCTTGGTCCTACGCTAACATGCCAAGAATCGATCTTGACATTGCTGTCCATAACATTACTCTAAAACCCGACTCCAAACCAGTTAAATAGAAACTGAGAAAAATGCATCCACACATTTCCCTCTTGGTCAAAGAAGAGCTTCAACGACTCCTTTCTGTTTCCTTCATCTTACCTATTGACTATCCTCAATGGATTTCTAACATCGTACCTGTCACTAAAGCGATGGGGGTACTTCGGATATGTACAGATTTCTGGGACCTTAACCTCGCTTTCCCAAAGGATGACTTCCCCCTACCTAGTATTGATCAACTTGTTGATCTCACTATAGGCCATGAGATGCTTTCTCTCATGGATGGCTTCTCGGGATATAATCAAATTTTGGTAGCCCCGACCGATCAACATAAAACCACCTTCATTACTCCTTAGGGAACCTTCTGCTATCGTGTCATGCTGTTTGGCCTTAAGAATGCTGGTGCGACCTATCAGCGAGCTATGACTTATATTTTCCATGACATTATGCACACTATCCTTGAGGATTATGTCAATGATCTTCTTGGAAAATCTAAACATCGCAGTGAACATCTCGATGTTTTAACCATTATTTTTGATCACCTGTTACAATACTATGTTCGTCTTCAACCAAAGAAATGTGTCTTTTGTGTCCTTTTGGGAAAAATAACTTGGTTTTATCGTCTCTTTGCGTGGCATTGAGGTTGATCTGGCAAAAGTCAAAGATATCCTAGAAATTCCCCCACCCACTAACCTCAAACAATTACGTAGTTTGCAGGGCAAACTCCAATCTATCTGGCGTTTCATTTCACAACTTTCAGACCGACGTCAACCTTTCCATCATCTCCTTAAAAAAGGACATTGTCTTTCAATGGAGCGAAGAGTGCCACCAAGCCTTTGAGGCTCTTAAAGCCTATCTCTTGCAGCCACCCGTGCTTATCCCACCTTAGGATGATCACCCTTTCTACCTTTACCTTTCTGCCACCGACCATGCTGTAGGAGCCATGCTTGTAAATTGTGACTTTGAGCATCGAGAACAAGCCATTTATTACATAAGCCATACTTTTGTGGATTACGAGACTAGGTATACACATGTAGAAAAGTTGTGCCTAGCCCTATCATTCGCGGCCACCAAACTCCAACATTACCTCCTAAATCACAAAACTTTTGTCATCACCAATGCTGACCCCATCCATTATATGTACGCCAAACCTCATCTAAACCAGTGCATCGCCTGATGGCTTATGCTCCTCGCCGACCTTGACCTTGAGTTTGTACACCAGAAATTAGTCAAAGGACAAACTATCATAGACCAACTCATGGAAGCCCCTTTACCTGAGGAATAATTTACCAATTTTACTTTCGCTGAAGAACTCATCACAACTCTTTCACTCAGTGAGGTGTCGTATCCAATAACCCTCTTCTTCGATGGATCCAAATGCTAGCGCGACAGAGGGTCAGGCGTTGTTAACATTCCTCTTGATGCTGAACCTATGCCTCTTTCATTCTGGCTCGATTTCCCCTACACTAATAATACAGCGGAATACGAGGCCATTGTTTTGGGTCTCCAGGTTACATTACACTTAGGTGTAAAGTCTATTAACATTTTCGGTGACTCTCAATTGGTAGTCAATCAAGTTACAGGCATCTACCAATGTAAAAATGAGGAACTTCAAAAGTACAAACATTACGTGGATTCAATTTTGACCTTATTTACTCATTATTCTATCCAAACCATTCCCCGCTCAACTAATAAATTTACGGATACTATGGCTTACTTGGCATCGCAAATTCGTGCTTCACCAACTGACTCTGACATATTTGTCTTGGTCCAACAACTCTTTGCCCCATCTTACTCAGTCTCGGATGTTTGTATGGTAAATAATGTATCTGCTAATTCCCAAGATACCTGGTATCACCAATTTCACGACTACCTTACAACCTCTGTTCTCCCACCTGACCTTACTCAGTAACAGAAAACACACTTTTCTTAAAAGTGTTTCTCGTTATGTCGTCATGGGGGGACTCCTCTATAAACATGGCTTTGATGGCATCCTCCTTCGATGTCTAACCGACGCGGAGGTCACCTATACCATCCAACAAGTCCATGACGGAATTTGTGGTGGACATTTTAGTGGCCTTGCCATGGCCAAATGGATCCTTCACCTAGGCTATTATTGGCCTACTCTTAATAACAACTACTACGAATATGTTAAGAGTTGTATTATGTCAACAACATGCCAACCTTCAACATACTCCTAGCCACCCGCTACAGGTCGCATGAGATCTTTGGCCTTTCTCACAATGGGGTTTAGACCTTATTGGTGAGATTCACTCGCCTTCTTCGCAACGTCACCATTGGATAATTACAACAACCGAATATTACGCTAAATGGGTGGAGGCCATTCCACTCATTTCAACCAAAAAATAAAAAATCGTAGAGTTCATCAACCATCACATTATCTGTCGTTTTGGTGTTTTCTCATCGCCTGATAACAGATAATGGAAAATATTTCAAAAATAAGTTGTTACAAGACCTTTGTGAAAACTTTGGTATAAAAATTAGCTTCTCATCACCTTACTATCCATAAGAAAATGGTCAAGCTGAATCTTTTAACAAAACCCTAACCAAAATTCTCATGAAATTTGTTAATGATTCTGGAAATAATTGGCCTGATCACATCCCCTTTTCCCTTTGGGCTTATCATACCAACATTCATACCTTCAATAATGCCACACCATTCTCTTTGGTATATGGTACTGAGGCTATCTTGCCTCTCGAAATACAAATCCCCTCCCTAAGAATATCTCTCCAGGATATTCTCACCAATGATGATTTCCGCCAAGAGCAGTTAGCCCAATTAGAGCCTCTTGACGAGCGTCGTCTTACAGCTCTTGACCACCTTCAAATCTATCAAAAGCACATCAAGCGTGCTTATGATAAGAAAATTCATGAGCTTACCTTTCAGATTGGCGATCTTGTCCTCAAAGAGAATCAACATGTGACCAAACTAGAAAAGAGCAAACGTGGAAAATTTGTCTCCTAATTGGATTTGGCCTTACATTATCACTCACACTTACGGATCAGGCACTTACCGTTTAGCTTCGCTTAATGGTAAACATGAGCCTGAACCCCTTAATGCCTTGCATCTTCGACCATTCTACTGTTAAATTTAGTGTTACATCACTTCTTATCTACCTTGCACTTGTCCCTTGAGCTCATTTACCACCTCATACAGTTTGTTTCGTGCATCTCAAATTAGAATCAACCTCACGTAGTTTGATCATCACCTCCTCTTAAATATGCCTTCCCCTTTTTAGTTTGGCCCATGACTTAAAAGTATCAAAATAACATGTTCTCAATTATATAATTATGGGATATTCTTGAGTCAAACTTCCTGCAAAATTAGATGCTTCATGCCAAACGGACATCTAGACCTCTAAGTTATACATTGACTGCTCCCTCGAATGACAGCTATGTGCAAAGCCACATCTACTATTATAAATAGACTGCTCCCTCGAAGGATAGCTATACACAAAAGCCACATTTGCTACTATAAATAGACTACTCCCTTGAAGGACAACTATACAAAGTCAACCTCTATCAGAAGCTTCTCACATTGATCAGTTTTGTGAAGACCTCAAGAACAATAAAATGCATATCCCATATAGACTTCCCACATCGATCAGTCTATATCTAGAAAAATAAAAGCAGTAGTCAAAAGTACTTTTGAGTCGTGGACTTGTCTATTTTGGTTTGGTTCTCTTCCGTCAGAATAATCACCTTATAAAAAGTTCTCTATGCCCCAGCCATACCATCCACCTCACCTCACCATTCTTCACAATAACAAAACTCAAGGGACATGCATATATCCGATATATTGTGATTATACAACTCGTTTCACCTATCGATTTCTCGCCTATGCAAGGTACCTGGAGATTCAAGCTCATCCTATAATAATAAGTGATTTGTTTAGCTATTTTCAACTATGGGAAATTTTTGCCTCTTTTACCTCGAATCTGGGATTATATGTTGACCTTAATCAAGACATGGTTCCCTTATGATTAAGTAAGCTAACCCTCACTTCACCTATACCTTACCAACTCCAACAACATTACCCTACCAACATCAAAATTTTACCAACCAACAAATTGCCTAAACACAGCCAAATTGCCTAAATTCATCTCTCCCTGGTCCTAAGGGAGAACTACATTAGTCTGAGGCCCCTCCTTGCTTTGTGTAATGGGATATGTAGGTAGCACTTGGGAGACGTGGGGTTTCCCAAGGTTAGCTCGACCATCCCCTACCATAACCTATCATGTGTTGTGTTTTTGCTTAAAAATAAAAATGATTTCGTATATTTATATTGATAACACTCACCTTTGTCCTTTATCAATTCTAAACATTCAAAACACAAACATTTCTTATTATTATCATAAACTCAAAATACCATACATATTCAGTTTTATTTAGATGTTAAACAAATACATCTTCTCTATCATCGACGCACAGGTCGGCATCCTTATTTATTCTTCTACCCCTATAAAATTCACGTAGACCCCCACGCTTCATCCTGAACTAGGTAGTGATGGTGATTATCGACGCCGCTCACCTAGCCTCTCCATCCTCAAAGGTGCCACTACTATTGGTTCATCCCACTGATCCGCCAATCTCTCCTGTAACATATGAATATGCCCTCTCGTGTGGAAGAATCTCACCTCTAGTCTCTCCACTCGTGACTGCGAAACTGCTAACAATCCTGTTGTCCCATTCACCTACATTTGAAGCTGGTGAACCAAACCCTATAAGCGATCTTTCTCCACTGTAATCACAGCTATGTCAGGATGATCGGACCTCTCACATGTGCCTCACAGCTCTGCTACCCACCATAATCTATAAGCCTCTATCACTCCTGCATCCATTACCCTGCGATCGGCTGTTGTCTCTTCTAGTCCTTCTGGAGGTGTTGGTCGAGGAGGTGAGAATGCTGCCTTAGTGTCTATCCTCATGTATGGTCTATAAGCCATGGGTATATCCTGAATAAATCCAAATTGTCTCCACATGTGATCTAAAGGAATCCTCTCGTACTCACTTCGCCTGTGTCCCACGATCCACCTCAATCGCTCTACGCCCCTCAAATCCTCAGCTATGTTCTCTGTCACCATATAGTTCCTGTAAGGCCTCCAACAAATATCTGCAATCGTCACCATCTCCCATGTCTGCCTATTATACTTGACGTCATCTATCATGGCCTCAGATCTCGCCTCTTGCTCTGTCTAGACCCATCATCTGAATCCCAACCTCTGCACGCCTATCTCTCCTTCCTGGATTGGTCGGCCTATTTGTCGCACACACACAATGTGCTCATAGGCCCAAAAATGTAATAAGTATGCACAATCTAGTGTAGTCCTGTGATTTCACCTGCAGGCCCATAAACCTCTGTATAGCTCCGCCAGATAAGTGGGTGCCCATGCAAAAGTCACACTCCTTTCTATCATTTCCCAAATAATACACATCATTGATTTTGTAAATCTTCCCCCATACACCCTCGGTAATGCATAATACCCCACCGCTATCATTAATACCACTACCAACCTTGTTGCCTCAGGGTGTGCTGTAAACATTATACCATAAGTGAATGTCAAACCTCGCTGTGTCAAATCTCATGTAGCTAGACCAAATACTACTGTTATCGCTCCCCGCGCCACATTAGGCCCTGCCTGATACACTGGTCTTCCTGTAATTGGGAGTCTCAAAATTCGAAACACATCTTCTAACGTTAGTGTCATCTCCCCTATTGGCAGATAGAAGGTATTCTTTTCTGGATTCCATCTCTCAATCAACACCTGTAACACAGCATGATTTCATGTGATTCGTCAATAATAACAGATTCCACTTAACCCCACATAGTTTATCAATGCCCACTCAGCTGGTGTTACATCCGCTCGGACCCGTGACAACAAAGCTGGCACCCTATCATTCATCCTCAACCCCGCCTCTGCCTACATACATCAAATCAACAAACAACAAATCAATAAATAAAATCCTCAGGTCAGTAACTGATATTAGTTATAGATAACCGATACCGGTTACCTAACCGATACTAGTTATCTCTAAACGATATCGGTCACTGTCAATTCTATACACCCTACTTAAAAACACCACCTACGATAATTATTCACTCGTTTACCCCTCTCTATACCTAAATACATACCTGACACCCCTGATTACCTACCCCATAACACTCACCCCATCCTAAACCCTTGCCTATCACCTTTTCTTTTTCATCTCTACCCACTTACCTTCTCTCATCCTATTCATAAACATGTAAGAATTGAATTCCAACCAAAACTTATACCTCTTGGGATGTAGCAGCTTAAGGTGGAACCTGTCTTCCCTCTCTTCTCTACTCGCTGGATGCTTCTCTTTGTTCAGCCATGTTCACCACCCTCTTCAATATAACTTGCCTTTATGCCTTCTTAATCTAAGCCCACGATTACTTTACAAAATGTCTCTTTCCTCCTTATCACTCAATTCTCCCATGCAATTACCTGTATAAGCCATCAACAACGTCGCATTCTCATATTTAACATGTTGCATGACTCTAAAAATAATAACTTAAGTTGCCTCTCAAGCTTTTCTATTTTTAGAAAAGCTCGTTTTATCATAACCAATATTGGTTACCTAACCGGTATCGGTCGAATGACTACTAACATCGGTTACCTAACCGATATCGGTCACCTCTCTCCCTTTGGTTATCCTAGGCCATTTTCTTTGTTTTTTTCAAATTTTTGGTGGCGTCCACCTCTTTTCCTTGCATAACAACATATTTATCAATATCTATCATCATAATACCATCAACACATATGCAAAACTTCATCAACATCATCTATATATACATCAAATTTCAATACCATCGACAAAACACATGAAACATTCTAATACATGCATCAACTCAAAAATTTTACACACCATGTGGAGCAAACTCATCTATATATCATCATCAAATCAATGTCAAAATATGTAAATTGCCCTGCATGGGGCCTCTGTGATCTAAAAATACATAGTCAGCGCGTAGGCCGCTGTCTCTGTCAAAATCTCGACTCAGCTCGCAGGCCGGTATCAACTATACAAAATGTACTCATGCTCGCAGGTTAGTATATACAAAAAAAATGAATAAATAAATCCTATGTGGGCACGCATGCCTCTATATACACACTCAGTTCATAGATAGGTGTCTCTATCAACAAATCCTCTATATACCCATCTCTGCTCCTGGGGTGACTCAGCTCTCTCCCCCTCCCTTGGCTCGTCCCTCAACTGGCCCCTGTGCCAGATCTCACCTCCTACCCATCATTGACCCACCGGTTGTGGTCTATGGCCCCCTATGACCTGTGACTCTGGGATGTCTCCACCCTATGAGCCGCATATGGCTGATAGTCGGCACCAGTACCATCTAGCATGTCCTGATAATATCAGGCCTCCGCTCTCGCCTCCATATATCGGGCCCGTGCCACCATGGCTGGTGGGGTTGGTCCCCCGGCTCCTAATAGAAGTGGCCCCTGACCTGCCTGTACACCCTATGCCTGAGGCGGTGCCTGTACCTGTACGCCTGTGCCTGAGGTCCTTGTGCCTATGCCAGTTCCTGCGGCTATGCCTGTGCCTGAGACTGTGCCTGTACCTGTGCCTGTACCTGTGCTTGGGCTAACTGCCCTTGTAGCACCCCAATCTATGCATGTGCAGCAACAAGCTTCCCCTATAATAACTGCACCTGGCCCAAGAGACAATCCCTCTCTGCTATAACAGCCACCAAATCTGGCTGTGTGAGCTGTGCTCTCATGACTGCCCTCTGCCCTGCCCACCACACCAAAAATGAACCTATCACCTCGGCATCATCCACCGGTCTCTTTGCTGCGACCCAAGATGGGTCCAATGGCTATGAAGGAGGTAGTGGTGCCTCTACATCCTCCCTCTGATACTATTGGAAGGGAGGTGGCTCGTCCTGTCGTAGACCCAACTGTCGGCGTACCCTCTCTACGGGAATCCACTCATGCTCCCCGGGTCTCCATCCAGCTATCCAGAAGATATACTGGATCCATCATAGCTACGCTTGGGCTCCTCCTCAGGGTTGATGGCCTCTGTATGGCCTCCATATAATATCAAGTGCAGTCAGGCCCTCTAACATATGCTGGTAGTATGCCACATCTCACCCTGCAATCACCGCTCGTGGCTAGACCACGACCCCCAACCACCTCTGGAACCCATATCTATACACTACCTATGGCCCTGGCTGCTAGGGCAACCTTACTGGTCGTATACAGACGATATGCTCATAGGCCCAACAATGTAGCAAGACATGTCGAGCATATCCTGATCCCATCGCCTCGATGATGGCAATAGCCCCAGAGCTCTCTGTATAGCTGCACCGAATACACCAGTGCCCATGTATAGCAGGTGTTCTCCTCCAGTCCATCCTCATGCAATGACTGCCCATTAGCTGTAGTCCTATGTGGAAGCGACCTCCCTCTGAGTCCAGGAGGGTGAAGCAAGTCTGATACCAATCATCATCAGCTATTGGCGTGCCGTGTCAAAAACAACTGTCGGTCAGTGCGTGATACATATCGCCATAGCAGATGCTCACATTATGATACCCTGTATACTCAATGGGGCTACCCATCCCTGAATACCTGTAGGATGTCTGTCCATCGCTATCTCTGCATCCACCTGGAACACCACCTTGCCTATGATCGGTAACCTATCTCAGGTTGCGATACACATCCTCCCCGCTGTGACAGTCATCCCTCTAACCATACCCCAGGGAGATGGAAGACCTCACTACTTGGTTAAAACGGATAACCTATCCTACTCGATGAGGGCCCCCAACCACTCAAGCTATGGTCCCTATCCCACAGACCTATATCTATGGACTCCGCCAAGTCTAACCCTTCACCACATGACTCTACCCTACTGTGCTGTAGTTGCATGTGGCTACATCTACCCACAGTAGAGGTGGCATCCGATCCCACATCGTCCGGCTACTGGCGTGCCTGCACAAAAAAACACACGGTCCATCAGGCCTACGCCTTCTTCAAAACAACTACCTTAACCCTCTATACTCACTGCCCCACCAAGTAACTGTCAATTTTCACTAGCCCCACCCAACAAACACCTACAATATCCCCTTTTTCCTATTTTTTACCATCAACCTACTAACTACCTACAAACTCATACTCCACCCTACTTTATTCTCATCCTACCTAACATATATACCCAGCTCCATTTAACCCCTCACAATTCATCTATAACCCATAACCTATCCTACCCACATTTTGGCCCCCGACCACCCAATTACCCCCCACCCCCACTCACCTTTTCCTAGCCACTCTACCTTCTCCCCCTTCACCCCAAAAGGGGTCTAGAGCCTACCGGTATGACTACAACAAATCAATGGGATACCTGGCGGTGGTCAGCAACATCCTACCTCCTGCTCCATCCAGTGACTGGTACCATGGCTCACATCTCCTGAGCACCGTCGGTTGACACATGACCGACGCCGATCTTGGAACTCAACTAGTCTTTGGGGCCTACCAATAGCTTACTCCCCCACTCAACTAGTGCCAACTCAGCCCAAAATTTCAACCCAAATAATTCACACCTTAGATGAGACAAAAATGGGCACTCAAATTCACAAAGTGACAATGACATGCCGTATTTTTATTTTTATAGGTTTTGACATATAACTCGATGCCGGTTATGGCGCACCCTAGAAGACCGGTATCGGTCTTGTGACCGATATCGGTCACACATAACCGATATCGGTTACCTACTTACTTAACCTAACTCCAGCCCTTATCCACCAATCTCCATTTTTTCACACCTTATCTACCCCCAGCTTTGCTACATAGCCTTATTTTGAATTCATCGGCCTGACCCAAGGCCACAACCAACCAATCAGCCTGACCCAAGGCCACTACCCAACCAATCGGCCCGACCCAAGGCCACAACCAACCAATCGGCCTGACCCAAGGCCACACCTAACCAATCGGCCTGACCCAAGGCCGTAACCAACCAATCATCCCGACCCAAGGCCGCAACCATCCAATCGGCCCGACCTAAGGCTGCAACCACCCAATCGGCCCGACCCAAGGCCGCAACCAACCAATCGGCCCAATCCAAGGCCACCACCCACCAATTGGCCCGACCCAAGGCCGCAACCCACCAATCGGCATGACCCAAGGCTACAACCAACCAATTAGCCTGACCCAAGGCCACACCAATTAAGTACCTTGACCAAGACCTGCAATTTACAATTCTATCATGTAGCTATTTGTTCCATCGAGCTCACTTGTTTGTGTTTTAGCATAACTAGGATACTTGGATTGATCAGCCGACCAGCATTGCCTAGACCAAGACCATGTCGTTTATCTCAACCAAACCAACCATTTGGTACTACCGAACATGCCTAAACGTTCTTGGTACCTTACCTGTTATATCCCCTGGAGCTACTTCCTATGCCTTGGATACCAGGATTATATCACCCTTGTTTGGATAAACTATCGACCTTTGCCTATGAATTGCTTGTTTGCTCTTCACCTCGTGTACCCTGGTCACACTACTGTATTTCAACATGCATCAGCTTCTTTGAACTTACCCCACCATCTTACCATCATCTCATCATAATTCACCCTTTATCAACCCTATCCCTGATTTCACGTTGCCTCAATCTGTGATAGATTTGAGGGGGATTACCTATACCCTTAACTGAGGCAACCACTTTTTATTTTTGTCAGTGCAGCTTTAAAATACAAGCCACACAACAACAAGTGTCAAATGTGGACATCAAATTTGGGTCTTATGACACCCTTTACCCCGTATCTCGTCCCGCAACCTAACCCTACCTCACCACCTAAAACCTTACACACCTAATGATTTATTAATTACCTTATAATTAATAAATCCACATCTTCGAACCCACCACCTCATCTCGCCACCTAACCATGACCTAGCCCTAACCCTAAACCAACCTAATTAAGACCTATGACTTGGTCCAGACCCACACCCATGACTCATCACCCCTCACCCACATCAAAACAAACCTAGTAATAACTTGACCAAGCCCACAACTGATCCCTCGAGAGAAAAGGAGCGAAAGATGGCTATTTTACTAAAAATAGCCAACTTTGACCTAACCGACATCGGTTCTCTACTCAATCGCCATCGGTTATATAACCACCATCGGTTCCCTGTAAATGACCTTCCCCAGCCAAAAACAAAGGATCCGGAATTCATTTGCAAGACAGAGACAAGTGAAGAAAAGAGAAGAGTTTGCAGAGAAGAGACATTGAGCCCAAGATTGCAACTGAGTAACTAGATCACCTGTCACACTCGTCCAAGCATTGGAAAAGTCAGAGGATAGCTTCATCAGCTCACTTTCCAATACCGGATCATCCCAACTAAGCCTTATTATCAGCACCAAATTCCTTGGACCTATATCTTCATCAGGAACTAGTAATTATTATCTTGTAGTTCTTTGTTATCATTTTGCTTTAATTCATATCAAATGGGGAGCTGACCACCTTCGAAAGGAAGTATAATATTTCCTTGGCCTAAGGCAGTTCCCTCACTTGTTGTCTAACTAAAATATAGTGGTCTTGCATTCTTATTTACAGGTAGTCCTTCCCAGACAAAAAGGAGTTCTTCACAATTGATCTGATCTCTCTACGGTACGCGCACACCTTCCCAACATTCAACAGGTATTCCTCCTAGCCCTAACCCTTATTTGTTTCTCAAGAGAATGAAAGGATAGAAGCAACTCTATTCCGGAATGGAAACATTCTATGTGAAACACATAGATCTAGATAGTGAGGGGGAACAGAGCAAAGAGGATCTTGAATCATTTTGAGACAAAAAGCCCTCTAGGCCAGCAGATCTGGAAGGAAGGTAAAACTATTTTGGGGGGAGAGAAGATTTGCAAAATGGGCTAGAGGGTGCATATTGTTTCTTTATATTTATTTCTTTGTTTTATAAACAAAATCAACCCCACAAACAACCAAACCAAAACAAAAACCATAAGAAAAGCAAGCACCACTTACTAGGAATATATAGACTGGAAAAAATGATGTGGGGTCCATGAATGCGACATAGAGCGACACGGGGATGATAGGAGTGATGACACGTGCAGAGGAATAAACTTTTTCACATGTTTTCAATCATGAAAATGATAGGTCGGATGTACCTATTTATAGAAAAAGGTGTAATAAATGCGCCACCAACTTTTTCAAATGGGTGCACAAAAAATAATGCCAACATAAATTTATTTACGCCTTTGGCACGGTTCTGCGTCTATCAGCATGAAATTAGTTGCTCCTTTGGCACAAATTTAGGACTGTCAACATGGGGTTTTTAGTGCTTTGGCGTACCACTTAAGCGTGCAACATTTTTAGTGTTAATAGGTTGGTGCATGCACCTTTGCATAGGTTAGAAAGGCACAACATGGGTAGGCGCAACAATTTTGATGTCAACACTCCAAAGGATGTGCCAAAGGAATAGAAGGGGGCGTAAATTCATTTTGTGTTGCATGAACAAAATCTGTGCCCAACCAAAAAAAGGACCGAAATGACTTAGTTCGAAAAACCAAATTCTCCAGAAAGGGATATCATGCCATTCCTAACTCTAAGGTACTTTGGCGGGGATCCAAAACAAAATTTCGGTATGGTTACCTACAAAATTGCCCCCCTCAATTTTACAGGATAACAGGTGGCTCTTTCTAAGGACTATCTTTGAGCGAAAATCAAAAGGTAGAGAATCCCAAATCAACATGTACCAATCCATTGGGTTACAGAGTCAAAAATAAGGGTGATGACAAAAAGGAAAACACATAACCAACAAAAGCAAACACATGACGAAAACAAACACACAACATAAAGCAAACTATACAAAGAAGAGAGCAAGCTCTATTTCCTGAATATTTTGAGATGTTGCCCACTATAGGGAAGCGGGAGATTAGTTCTGTCTAGATACGAGAGATAGAATCTATTCTCTCCATTGACCTACTTGATCTTGAAAGGTCCTCTACATAGAGAATCAAATTTTCTATGCATGCCCTTTGGCTCTCTTCGCTTGTCCCATAAAAGGATGAGATCTCCTACCTGAAAATCTCTTTTCTTGGCGTTTTTATCAAACAATCTCTTGACTTGATTCTGATGTTCAATGATCCTATTGACCACTCTTAATCTCTTTTCTTTAAGCTCTATCAGGTACATGACCCTCTTTTCAAGAGAATTCGAGAAATTTTCATCTTCGATCGCTCGTGTTAAGCATAGACCAGGGAATTCCACAGAAATGGGAAGTTCAGCGTCGATTCCATATAATACTTGAAAAGGTGACATACCGAGGGATCTCTTTGGATTAATACAGTCTTCCCACAAATCATCATATAATGACTTGTGCCATGACCAGTGATTCCCATCGCCTAGCTTCTATATGATGGTCACTAAGTTCTTATTGTTGGATTCTACCTGACCATTTCCCTGGGGGTAATAATGCAAGGCATGGGCAAAGGTTATCCCGTATTCATAGAAAAAACTAATGACTTCCCGTGAGGAGAATTTGGAAGTGTTATCAGCAACGATTTTGTGTGGAACGCCAAACCTCACAATGATACTTTCTTTGATGAAGCTACAAACAATTTCAGAGGTGGCATTCTTAACCGACATGGCCTCCACCCATTTGGTGAAGTAGTCCATTACTATTAGGACATAACTATGTCTGGCAATTGATTGGGGATGTATTGCTCTGATAAATTCAATTCCCCATTACCTAAATGGTTTGTCAATAATGACGGGCCTGAGGGGAAAAGTAACCAATTTTGGTTTTCCAAGAAACTATTGGTAGGGCCCACATTTTGCAACCCAGGTGGTTGTATCCTAAAATAGCATTGGCCAATAGTACCTAGCCCAGATGATCTTATGTGTTGTCACAGACAAGGAAAAGTGACCACCACAAGCGGAATCATGGAAACTTTCTAGCAATTTTACCTGCTGTAGCTTGTCAACACATCGCAAGAAGATTCCATCAATCCCATGCTTGTATAAGTCGTCATTCTATATGGCGTATCTGGCTACCCGGAGCTTTACAGTACACTTATCTTTTGAAGTTAGATGAGCTGGAAGCTCACTATAAGTGAGAAAGAAAATGATATCAGAATACCACTCGTCACTAGTTGAAACAAATAGAACCATAGGCAGAGAATCAACTTTCTCCAGCTGGCCTTGCATTCCATCGATGCAATCATCTTTTCTTTCAGGGACCTCTGAATCCTTTTTTTTAGCCATAAGCTGACATAGGCCCTTACCTCTTACCAGTTTGGTTGGTTTTATGTCTAGGTCATACTCTTGGACCTTTTTGATCCAATTCCCTCGTAAGCTTCCTAACTCCTGTTGAATTAGGATTGACTTGAATATCGTGTCGAGAACCAACACCACCGTATGAGAGTTCAGGATGTAGTACCGGAAATTCTTGACTACTTTGACAGTGGAAAAGGCATGTTTTTCCAATTGAGACATCTTCAATTCATGAGGCTTGAGAGGAGAACTCATGAACGCTATTGGAGATTCAACATCCTCAAAATTCTTTTACATTAAGATGGCTGATACAGTATGCTCATATGCATAACAGTACATGATAAAATCCTTGGAGAAGTCGAGACATACTAGGATGGGTGCATGGGCTATAGAGGCCTTTATTTCCTCAAATGACACCTTTCCTTCTTCACTCCACCAGAAATTTTGTGACCCCTTTGTCATATTTGATATGTGGTGAGTCTTTTTAGCAAATTTGGGAACAAAGCACCTGAGAAAATTCACTTTTCCAAAGGAGTGAACGCCGGTCTTGTTTGTGGGTAAAGTAAGGCTTTGAATAGCCTTAACCCTTTCGACATCTATTTTTTTCCCTTCCTTGCTTACAACTTGTCCTAGCAACTTTCCTTTGATGACCCCGAAAACAAAGTTTTTTGGGTTTAGGGAGATTTCGTGTTCTCGGCATCTAATTAATACTTGCTTCAAATGATCACAGTGATCACTTCACTATTTAGAGAACACAGTTAAGTCATCTAGATAAACCACGAAAATTTTTCCTATCATACCTTTGAATGCAAATTCCATCACCCACTGAAAGGTAGCACTAGCATTGGTCAAGCCAATAGGCATCCTGCTATAGGAAAATGTACCCCAGGGAGTAGTGAATGCTGTTTTAAATCAGTCTTCAGGCGAGACTTCAATCTAATTATAGCCCGAAAAACCATTAAGCATGGAAAATATTTCTGAACCAATTACTGCCTACAGAATCTGATCCATTATTGGTAGCAGGTAGTTGTCCTTCAAGGACACTTGATTCAGGTTGCGGAAGTCTACGCATATGTGTATCTTTCCATTCTTCTTTCACATTGGCATGATGTTTGCTACCCAGGTATTGTGATGGATAGGAAAAATGATCCTTGCATCCAACATCTTCTGTATTTCAGCCTGGATGGTACCCGAGATCTTGAGATTGTAGTGCCTCTATTTTTGGCAAAAAGGTTTGACCTCCTCTTTTAACGGGATGTCATGTTGAACATCCTTCATCTTGAAAGACTATAGATTGGCATAAGACCATGCCAATACATCCATGTATTTCTTCAGCAATTTGACAAACTTCCACTTTTCTTCAGGTGTGCAACATTTCCCAATGTTCACAAGCTGCGGGTGTTCCATAGTACCCAGATTAACTGATTCAGTCTCTGGAGAGGAGTTAGGGTCATATTACCACTTTTTCTTGACAAAACGATCATGTTTGTTAAACAATCATTCCAGAGAAACTAAACCTTTGGGATTTTATTTCCTTTGAGCTGGCATATGCCTTCAATTCCTTTTGATTTGTTTGCTTGATTAGCGACACATTCACGACACAGAGAAGTAGATCCTTCAAATTGAAGCTCACTAAAATTTTCTACCTTCTCCATAAAGGCAATAAGTTGATTATCATCGTTGAATACTTGGGAGTGCTGAGAATTGTCTGGCACGCTTGGGCGGAAGAATACCTCAATAGTATATGTGTCTATTTTTAATCCTGGGTGAGGAAGCATGAGAGAAGATGAGATGGAAAGTGCATCGGCCATGTCATTCTGAGCCCTTGGAATGGCTTTTATTGAGAAGGAATCAAATTCCTCAATGATGTCCCACACTGCATTGCGGTAATGCTTGAGTCTTTCATTCTTTACTTGGTATATTCTTTTTGCTTGATACATGACTAGCTCAACATTGCCTTATACCTTTAGGTTCTTGATTCCCCTTTCTTTTGCAGCTTGCATGCTAAGCAACAAAGATTTGTATTCAGTAGTATTATTTATGTTGAAAAACTGTAACTTGAAAGAGAGAGGAAAAATCTTCTCCTCAAGAGATATTAGCACAGCTCCAACACCGCATCCGCTAGTTACACAACTGCCATCAAACTGTAGCGTCCATATCTTGTTAAGGTCCTCCTCTGAGATGAGAACATCCATTTTGTCAGACTCAGTAGATAAGAAGTAGTTTCCCATCCCTGATGATTCAAAGAGAATTTGGGCTTTGGTGTCGTCAGAATTGGTGACCAAGTACTTCTTTTGTGATTCAAGCTCCAATGTCTGTATTAGATCCTTGATGGGGATCCTAGCCTTGGACTAGTCCATATAAATCTCTCCACCAACTTCTCTGCAAAATATCATTCCTAGTATAATTCCATATGTTGGAGGGATATCAACAATAAGGATGGTCATCTTTACTCTTTTCTCTGGGAACGCCGCAAAGGCAAACTGTGTGTCTTTGATCTGACCAATCAATGGAACTTGCTTGGTTTCCATGGAGTAAAATCTTCCAAAAGGCTTGGTAAGAGTGAGGACCAAAGCATGGGTGACCTTTGTTAGTATGACATTATCGGAAGCCCCAGAATCAATTATGCAATTGCTTAGCTTATGACCATTGATTAGGAGGGAAAGATAAAAAGGTTCAATTTTTCCTGACATAGAAGTCAAGTCCACATTTATGTGAGATGTAGGAGTGGAAAGAATTCCTTGCGGGAAGGCATGGGAAGTTATGGTAGCTTGGATTTGGATATATTCGGTCAATATTACAAGCTTCTCAGGGTTTAACTGGAGATATTCAGCCTCAGACATTTGAATCTTGGTCTTTTTGGCTTAATTGATTATGTCGAATGCAACCAAGGGTTGTGTCAATGAGGGAACTAGTCCCTCACTTCGCAGTGGTAGGGTAGGATCACTGGTCTTTATGGGAATAGAAGAAGGCTGATTTGGAGGAGAGATGGGGGGAAAATATTTTTTTGTAAAAGACTTAATAGGAGGTTGAGTAGGAAGAGGATTACCTCTTTTAGAAATGGTTGGAGGTGTGTTTGACAAAGACTTCTCTTTCTGTATCCTGGCAGCAACTTCTACTTCTTTTCCTTGAGAGTGCGTAAAAATAGCATATGAATGTCCACTTGCATACCCTTAGGTTCCCTCTTCATCATCAAATTCTTGATCTTTAAATTCCATATACCCGATTGTAGAGTCGCCAGTTGGTTCACCGACGTCTTGATCATCTCCACCTGGGGATGAAGGTTCTTCATAGATTTGCTCCTCTTCTTTGATCTCGACCAAGGCATTGATCGGAGGGGCATCAAGTGCCAATCATGGATCAGTTGCAGGCAAACATGGCCTTTGTGGGATTTTTTGGGAGTGAAATTTCTCCACAAGATATCCCAGTATGAAGTGCTAGGAGAAGCTTGAGCTAAATGCTTATTTAATGCGAGCAAGTCGTTCACCATCTTCTGGAATGTTGGATCTGATGAAGTGGCTAGAGAAGGAGTTGAAACTTTGGGCTTGGATGACTCTCATTTTAATTCACTAGATATAAGCAGGTTGTGTTCTATTCGAATGGAAACAGCTTGAGTGAGAACCAGGGTGGTAATTTGTTCTTGTAAGAGTAAGAAACTTACTCTTGAGCTCATGGCATTCATAAAGAAAAAAATTTGATTCTCTAGCATTGGCAGCATGGCAGGGGGCACATGGTTAATGATTGAATTGAAATGAGTGATAAAATTGCACATGGTTTCATTGACTTCCTTCTTTAGGTGAGTTATCTTGGATAGTAACACAAACACGTCTTCTGAAGGATTATATCTTTCTTCAAATGCAGTTCATAACGTAACCCAACTAGTGATAGATCCGGCTAACAAATGTTGGAACCATTTTTCTATGGGTCCTTGCAAGGTCTCTTCAAAAATACGTACTAACACATCTTCATGGGTCACATCTAGGATGTTGCATGATATGATGAATGTAGATATATATGAATTAGTGCTCTAGTTTCCGCTCCCATCAAATTTGGGGAAATTCTTTCAGTTTCCATGAGGGAGTACGTGAACTGGATGTGGTAAGGCAAGAGGGCCCATAGTGTTTCCCCATAGTACTAGCATTTGAAAAGCTAGAAAGAGGATGTGAGCTGGGAGCTCGGTTCTGCTAAGCAACAAAGCATTGCAAAGGGATGTGGAGGTTCCCTGTGAAAAATAGTTCCTCGTGGAGGTGAGAGACTTTTGGCTGACCGATCAGCTAAACTTAGCAATGAGAAGTGCGCTGGTGTAATACTGAAGTTGTGCCTTTGAAGCAAATCAAAAATAGGATCGACTTCCCCATGAGCTCTCCTGCTATGAGTAAATGGCTCACCCACCAGTGTATCTTTCAAATCTGCAATGTTTTTTAGAGCCGATTTAAAAATTCTTTTTGGTTGTACTTGCTGATTTTCTTGACAAAAATCAACAACATGTACTTTTCTAAATATTTAATTTTATCCCTCTTTTGAAAACCGATTGCAGTTTAATCACAAAGATCAACGAGGATAAAATGATGGTAAAACTTAGCAAGCTGATTTTCAGATCTTAGAGTTGACTTTTTGCAAGGGTTTAAAAATTTTGTAAAACAGTCAGAAACTCAGATCAATGGAAATATAAGGGTTTTTGTAAAAACTAAGCAAACTAAAGATCTCTAATTAGCCCAGATCTATGGATCTCAGAAGAAAATTTTCATTTTGGGTCACTTTTGCAAAAAAATTGGATTTTAAGAAAAAAGTTTAAGATTTGCAAACATGTAGTGATTTTTACAGTTTTATTGATTTTCTTAATTACTTTAGCAAAATCAACTGTTAGTGTCTTTTAACCGACACAACACTCACATAGATCTGGTTCGCTCCCCAATAGAGTCATCAAAAACTGTTGGTCTGAAAATCTATCGGGAGGGCAGATATATGGATAGACGAGCCAACAGTGTGCAGGGCATGGCCCCTCTTTGAGACAACAAAGTGAAACTAGTTTATTGCTATTCTACCAGTAGGAATCTGCGCAAATCCTATAATATTCTACCTTCAGGGGTTGGGATCTCGTCCCAGTTGGGGTATTTCAGACTGTGAAAAGAAAGGAATGAAGCAAGGAGAGGAGATATGATAGATCTAAAGGGAGAAAAGAAATGAATTCCAAAGCAGAAAGGTTAGAGGGTCTATGTTTTGGGCTGGTAGTAAAAAGATCTGAACCTACTTGCATAGATGAACAAAGCAATACTGATGAACAAATGACAAAAAGGTAGAGATACATCTAACAGAATAAACACACAGATCTGACATAAGAAAGGTCTGATGCACATAACACATGTATTCAACACAAAGTCTCAATATTTGTATTAATGTTTTCTTCTGTTACAAAAATTACAAAGCCTTTTCTTCTCACTTCTATTTTTCATCTAAAAAGTGTCCACACCTTGAATACAACAAGTGTTCAAGTATATATAGAAGGAGAAGAAGGAAGAAGGAAAAAAGAAATCAACAACTAATTACAAAATATCTAAAAGTCAACTATTGACTTTGGGGCAACTTGGTGGATGACAACATCCGATGGTGCAACATGGATGATGTCATTATTTGTGTCAACATACTTTTAAACATTACAAAAAGGAAATAAATCCAAGAGGAGGAAGGATATTCGTCATCATCCCATAGCTGGAAAGGAGTATCATGCTTTTGCTCAGGAGAGGCAATGTGGAATTGGGCCTGGTACTCCATGAATTTGTTGATCATCGGCTACAGTTGATCTTCAGGAGGACCCTTGGTGTGATCACCGATGACTTCACAAGTCTCCCATTCATCTCTGAGATTTTCTGGGAGTTTGAAGTACTCATTTCCTTCCTCCATCAGGTAACCCACGAAGTCACGGCAAGCCATAGAAGGTTGTTGATGGATTCAACGTCAAAAGTAGCTTCTGGCCCTAGCCCTTGTGAGATGATCTCTTTTAAGAGTCGAGTGGTTTCATCTACCCTCCTCAAGGTGTATGATGGAGTGAGCAAGCCCAGAGACATTATTAGGACAATTTGCTCCATTTGATGCATTACATCCATGAATTCCTCCTTAATTTTATCAATCTTCTCCAAGACGAACTCCATCTGATTGACCCAGTAATCCAAAGTAGCAAGGAATTTGTTGGGTGCTCTGGGTTGATCGAAGATGTCCGAATTTCACTAAGTCATCGACCGGGTAGTCGAGCATCTTTTGGAAAGTCTTGTGTTGTAACCTAGCCATGGTCCAACTCTTCAGAGATAGGCCCTACAATCATCTGGAGTTTCTTGTTGGCCTGACCAATATTCTGATATAGCTTAGCGAACATCATGATCACTTCCTCACTATCTTTGAGGATTTGGTCTCTCCAGGTGGATACTGCCATGCCTTGTTCACCAATCTTGGTGTATTTGTTTATATTTTCCTGACTAAGGGCCTCAGGAGTTTCAGTGGCAGTTGTGGGAGGTGCACTGCCCATTTTCTGTAGGGCTTGGAGAAGATGTTTATTTTTCTCTTTTACTATCCTCTTCTCTTCCTTTTCTTCCTAAAGCTTCTTGCAAAGGGAATCCACTGCAGATAGGACCTCTCCTTAAAGGCTCTCGGAGGACATTCCCATTGTGACCTGTGTCACTGTGTAATCTATAGGAGATAGATCCTTTTTATCCTTTGTGGGATCGGGATATGTGATCTCCACTACTCTTTCACATGAGGCACTCTGAGAGAAGTGGGTTATTGGCTTTTGCTTCTTATCTCCTTTCATTAGAATGATGGAGAAGTCCATAGGTGCAATGGGGACTTTCCTCTTTTGCTTGCTCAGGCGTTGGGAGATCCATGCTAGACTTAAGGGAGTGGGACCAGTGGGAGAAGAGGGAATAGTGGAAGAAGAAGGAGCATTTACTGTGTACTCGGGGAAATGGGTTGAGATGCTTGGCGGCAACATTGATAAAGAATCCAAACCTCCAATGCTCACAGGGGTAGGAGTTACTATAGGAGAGGAAACTGTGGGGGCGGAAGGGAGATGAGAGATGAGGGAAGAAATATTGGGGGACAGCTCCGCAAGGGAAGAGAAGATGGAGAAGAGGAAGGGGGAATAGTAGAAGATGGGGGAGAAGACAAAACCAAAGGAATGGTTAGTTGAGAAACATGAGGAGGAAGGAGGAGTGGAAGAAGGGATGATGGGAACCTCGGTGGTTGTAGCAGTGGCAACATCCTGAGTGGATGTGCCAGTTGGAACACTTACTGTCACTTCCTTTTTTGGTGAGAATGGGTGCAAGTCCTACTCCTGGGTGGCGGAAAGGTGACTCTTGGGAGCTTGCTTTTGGGTAGCACTTGATTCCCCTTCTTTATCTTTCCCTTTTCCCTTTCGAAAATGCTTCGGCCTAGCAGGTGCATTACCTAAGGGAGATGTAGTGAAGTCTACCCCAAGGTAGATGAGTCCATTAAATCTACATCAATTTTTTGTGCGTTGCAGAGTGCCTTTAACCATTTTATCGATAGTCTGAGGTTCCCTTGTTCTGTCTATTTTAGAAAATGGCCAGTTTTCCCCATCCATATCTAGATAGACCTGATTAGTCATTTGGAAACCTTTCAGGATAATGGCCATTCCATATTGAATAATTTCTGCTAGGGCCAAGCAGGAGTGATCTTTTCACCTAAGATCGATCTCGTGATATAGATCAATATAGATGTCCTCGATTTGTGGGACGTGGATTGGATCGAGATTTTCCTTTGGGAGGCAATTGCGTGGATCAAAGGTCAGCTTTGCAAGAAAGTTATGTTTTAGGTTGAGCACCTCCAGTGTTACAAACTTTTCCTGGGCCTTGGTGTGAGAAGTGCAAGTGTACCTACCCACTGTGAGGGGGTATTGAGTTTCACCCTTCTTTCTTTTTAGGAACTTCTCATGATATGTGATGAGCTATCTGGACAGCTCCAATAGGATCAATTTAGGGCCTGCATATCTTGGTAACTTGGTGGGCTCCCCCAAGAAGTTAGCGGCTCTCAGATAAGTGAAAGTGGGGAATTGCATAAACAATGCTCCCCACTTCTCTGTTGCAGTCACTATGCTCTTGGTCATCTGACCATGAGTCATATTGGGCCTCAATAGGTAGATGATGCCATAGAAGAAGGCATTGTTGATCTTGGCAAACTACGGAATGCTATTTTCCAGTTTCAATTATAGATAATATTCATATATTTTTACCTAGGGCCATACCCCGCATTGGCTCAGTGCCATGTAATCTCTCACAGAGGCAGCAACGTAGACCATGTAGGAGTTCATGTAGAACCTCCCCATTATTGAGAGTTATTGGAGTTGTTTGGAGATGGTGTTGCTGATGATCTCTACCCACTCAAAACGCTGATCAGGCACGTTTTTATTCATTGTCTCCAGATACCTAAGCATCCACTTGTGGAAGTAATGGGCATCAGGAATCCCAAATAACTTGGGGCCACCTGGTTATTACCTTCTTATTTTTTAGGTACACTTCATTCATCAACTACATGCATTTATCTTCATTTTCATCCCATGCCTTTAAGTAGTCTTCCAGGATTACTACCACAAAGTGCCGATGATGGGGAATACCCAGCATAATTTTAAAATGCCAGGCAGTGAGGTTGATTATAACCTCACCCTTTTCATTATTGACACACCTCATGTCCTTATTATAACAACGACACACCACCATCATGAATTCATTATTCATCGCACTTAAGGGAATTCCCCTAGCGAAGTGTAGATCACTGCCAACCAATTTGTCCATCCAAGGACTACTTGTGACCCTCCTTGTTCTAGCCTAAAAATATTCCATGTCAATGTGGCCAAGTTCAGCATCCCTGATGTCTAAGTCACATTCTACATGGGACTCAGGCATCCTAACCCTTTGATACTTATACTTCATTTCTTCCTCTATGAGTTTGGCCTTACCCTTTGACTTGGTTGGCCTTTTGCTTGATAAAGACATGTGCAAATCTGAGTTTAGTTGTTGATCTGCAAGGAGTGAAGTCCAACGCAGAAGATCCATGTTAGATGTTAGATTATCCATAAAATCTTTGTAGAAAGAAGAGTTAGAAATTTTAGAAGCCTCTGCGTGCAAGGCGCAAGTATACTGTAGGCTGCAGGGTCAAAAAAGCAAGGCACACTGACAAAAAGTGTTGCAAGGAAGAAAACAATGTCAAAGGGCATAGGGTGCAACAATACTACACATAACATTCAGTGTTAGTGTAAAAGGATTTGTGCCTACGGCATATAAAAGGTTTTGAATTGGGTGTAGATAATTCTGGTGTAACAAGGCTGTAAGATGCACCATTGGCACAGGTATTGAACATGTTGCAGAATTTTTTTATGTGCCAAAGGGGCACAAGTTTTAATGATGCATCATTGAGTTAAGGTGCACCAAGGGGCTTTTGGCGGGGTGCAAGAAGAGCTTGCATGACATTTGGATGTCAGTGTAGGCAAGATTGCGGTTGTGCCTGTGTTAGGTTTTTTTTGTTTATAATTTTAAAGGGCATAGTGAGGGTGCATGCTTCAGGTAGGGATAGTGCACCCTTTGGTGTGACTATTTTTTATGTAACAGTGATGGAGTTTGTGCCAAAGGAAAACCGCGGGTTTGGATATGTAATAACTTTAGAGTTTCTCCATTTTGATTGGTTTTTGTGGTCTTTTGGCCTCTTTAACATAGATTTGGATAGTGAGGGGGAACAGAGAAAAGAGGATCTTGAATCATTTTGAGACAAAAAGCCCTCCAGGACAGCAGATCTGGAAGGAGGGTAAAACTGGTTTAGCGGGAGAGAAGATTTGCAAAATAGGATGGAGGGTGCATATTGTTTCTTTAGATTTATTTCTTTGTTTTTTAAACAAAATCAACCCCACAGACAACTAAACCAAAACAAAAACCATAAGAAAAGCAAGGACCACTTACCAAGAATATATAGACTAGAAAAAATGATGCGGGGTGCATGAATATGACGTAGAGTGACACGAGGATGATAGGAACAATGACAGGTGCAGAGGAATAAAATTTTTCATGTGTTTTCAATCATGAAAATGACAGGTCGGATGCACCTATTTATAGCAAAAGGTGTAATAAATGCACCACCAACTTTTTCAAATGGGTGCACAAAAAAGAATGCCAACATAAATTTATTTGTGCCTTTGGCATGGTTATGCATCTATCAGCATGAAATTAGTTGCGCCTTTAGCGCTAATTCAAGACTATCAACATGGAGTTTTTAGTGCTTTGGTGCACCACTTAAGGGTGCAACATTTTTAGTGTCGATAGGTTGGCGCATGTGCCTTTCTATAGGTTAGAAGGGTGCAACATGGGGAGGCAGAACAATTTTTATGTCAACACTCCAAAGGATGCGCCAAAGGAATAGAAGGAGGAAAAAATTCATTTTTTGTTGCATGAACAAAATCTGCACCCAGCCAAAAAAAGGACTGAAATGACTCAGTTTGAAAAACTAGATTGTCCAGAAAGGGATATTATGCCATTCCGAATGCTAAGGTACTTTGGCGGGGACCCAAAACAAAATTTTAGTATGGTTACCTGCAAAATTTCCCTCCTCAATTTTACAGGATAACAGGTCCCATATGTCTCGGCCCCTACACCTACCCTGTAGTAACCTACCTTGTGCATGCCTATCAACTGGGACCTACTCCCGGTGCCTGTGGTGGTGCCCCCTACCCCTATACCTATATTTGGGCTTCTAAGGCTCCAATCAGTGCCTGGGCTATGGCCAAATGGCCTTGTAAACTGGCCACCTGAGCCTATAAGGGTGCCACCTAACCATCCCCCCGAGACCATCTCTTTCTCCTCCATCATCCATTTGGGCCTATAGACTTGCCACCTATATGTATAACTCTGCTACCTCTGCCTATGAACCCTCTAGCTGTATCTTTAGTATACCCAACTGGGTAATCAATGTAGCTACCTTCCCCTATAGGGTGTCTCTCTGCACTGTAATGGTAGCTAGGTTTGGCTGCCCTAGTCTGGGTGGTATGGCTCGTAATTGAGCCACCCACCACTACCTATACTTCTCTGTACATCCAGAATCATCTATCCACTGATCCAATGGCTTCTCCTCCTCCCCTGTGGGAACTGTAGGCTATGGTAGAGGTAGAGGCCTCTACACATCATCTCTCTAATACTATGGGAAGGGCAGAGGAATGTCCTGTAAGATCCTGACCTATCGTTGGACTCTATCTACTGGGATCATCTCATCCCCCCCTGACATGGCGACCCTGTATCCACCTCTCTAGCTAGAGCTTAGCTAGCTACTCATGCATATTCCTATATGAGGGGAATCCCACATATGATCTCCATATAATTTCCACTCTGGAAAATCCCTCCAGTAACTGCCGAAAATCGGCCACATCATGTGTCGGCCTATTTGAGCTCCGCTCTCCTATCTCCGGAACCCATCTCTTATATCCCACCTATAAAAATGTAGGTGGGAATGCATCTACTCAGGGCATCACTATAGGTTGCACACACACTATGTGCTCATATGCCGAGAAGTGTAATATAAATGTATAGCACAGGTTAAAGCTGCGCAACCGCCCATATACCCATAGCTCTTTGTATAGCTACACCAAGAATGCTGGTGCCCAGGTAAAGTGTGTCTCATGTACCATCATATGTGGAGTACCACCAGTAGTGATTAGGGAAAGCATCCACCCTCGGAATTTGGCAGTGCATAGAAACACACTTCCTCCATCAACAGAACCACTAGCCTCGTCTCATCTAGACGGGCTAGGTACATCTCTCCATAGCTCAAACTAGTGCTATGGAATCTAAGATCAGCCACTCCCTCGTAAAAAATGGTCCTAATTGACTCCTCTAAGGCCTTAGAGGAGATAGAGTACACCTAGGCACCCAATATGGGTACCCACAAAATTTGGAACACGTCCTCCACAGTGATATTCATCTCACCCGTCGGTAGGTGCAATGTGTTGGTCGCGAGATCCCATCTATCAATGAGCACAACCATCAATTTGGGCTTCCGAACACCATGTCTATAGTGAAAAACCCCACTCAAGCCCACTGCCTCCACATGTTGTAGCTCTAATGGGGTCATTGTACCACACACTGTCACTAGTAGAGGCAAAACCCTGTCCCACATATGTAACTACACTCCCACCTATATCCAATCTAATCACAACATTAATCCACATTTACCATGACCATATTCATCAATTATCATTACCCTCCACCCTATTTTCACCCTACCCATCTCAACCACCTAGCCCACATCACTTTTGGACCCTTATGCCTAAAATCCTTACCAGTACTAGTTCATCCTAACCGAATCCGGTCACCCTTCAACCGGCATTGGTCACATGTTTTGTGACCGATACTGGTTAACCCTTACCGACCATGATTACCCCTTAACCAACATCGGTCACCTGTTTGGTGATTGATACCAGTCCCACCCAATCGACGCTGGCCACACTTGACTGACATCGGTCACTATCACGGAAAAATCTATGTCTTCCCAAAACCCCCCTTTTTCTAAAACCCTCCCCCTACCCATTTTACCCCACCTATAATGACCTAAACTACCCTTGGACCTCTACCCACCACACCTATATAATTTACTACCCTCTCCATTCCTCTTTTTTCCTACTATTCCCCCCATATCCAAATTTAATTTTTTCCCACCAAAAAACTAAAAAAAACACAAAAAAACCTACACATAACAATAATATACTCCTCTAATCTATCACATACATAATGTAGAGTAGGGTGCTTACCTCGCCGTGCTACCACCATCTTGGTGGCATGTCTAGCCACTGTACTGGTGACCTGCCTGATCCCTCTCTGGCCTCTGCCATCACCAAATAGTTACTCGTAACCTCCAACCAATAAAATCTCTTTCCCTGATCCCGTGGACCCACTGCTCACCGACCAAACCCTCGTCAAATCACATTGCCAGCTCACTGTCTCGTTTCCTCTATAAATTTTTCTCTCTTTTCTCTCTTTTTTTCATTTTCTCACTTCACAAATAACAAATGAATAACAAAAAACATGGAATTTTTGTTTTTATAACCAAGCTGACCTAACTGACGTTAGCTACCCTTGACTAGCATCGGTCATGTACCCTACGTAACCATCATCGATTTCCCTATACTGACGTCAGTTATCCATGACCAGCATCGGTCACCATCACCTTTACATGGCCTTCCCTTTTTCCCTTTTACCCCACCCTTCACCCTGATTCTTTACCCAACCCCACCTTTACCCAACCCATTGAACTTACCTTTCCTAACATCATCATTTCCTACCTCCATTTTTCCTCCTTTGGGGACTCATTATTTTACCCCTACCTTGGCCTCGCCTATGCCGTGACCTCAATATTTAGGCCTGGACCATCACTAGTGACCTTTGACCTCATGTGTTCACTATACCTTACGGCACTGTTACCTGTGTTGTTGACCTCATGACCTTACCTAGCCTATTGTCGTGACCGTTTATCCTGAGCCTACCTTTGGTGTACCAGAAAATACCTAAACGTTCCTCCACCCAACCTATGTTATGTTTCCTAACCATATCCTATACCTTGGATATCGAAATCACTTCAACCTTGTTGAGATAAACCTATCAACCTTAGACGATGTAGAGTTTTCCTACTCTTCAACACGGTAACGTGCTGCAATTTATACGTGTGTGTGTGTTTTACTATTGCTACGTTTGACCCAGACCCATTACCTAGAATGGCCCGAGTACACCTTTTACCCTTTTTCCTTGTGCCCACTTGCCTTTTCCTCACATTCACCTTTTTATCAAACCACTCACCAATTTTTCTTTCAGTCTCGTCAGTTCCTAGTTTAAGGGGGATCACCTTCACCCACACATGGGGCAACCACATCTTATATTTGTTAGTGTCACTTACCAATACAAGATACGCAAAAAAAGGGGAAAAATCTAGACACTAAAATTAGGTCACACTCTCCTTTGGTCCCTTGACGAATAAGCACCCTTCCTCACATTCACCTAGCCATGGCCCCCTTCACCCCACTAATATTAATTTAATTAATTTAATTAGATTAATGCATTATCCTCACTATATTTATTATTTAAATATCTTTTTTTAAATAATATCCACACATAGAGTTCACTTAGACACCTCACCAAGCTAACTCAACCTAAGACCTCTTCTTAGTAAGTTGCCATAACTAACTAAGACTTACCCAAACCCTAAAAATCAATGCCTACATTCTCTCTAACCACATTCCTGCATGCTCACAAGAAGCTCCCAGTCTAATCCACAGGTTAACGACACAAGATCTGAGGATATTAAGAGGATCTCCCTAGTTTAGAAAACCTAGGAAATTCCTCCTTGACCGACGCCGGTTACCCCTAATCATTGCTGGTTAAGCTAGAACCGCAATCAGTTACCCTTTTAACCCCAAAACAACCTTATTCTCAAGGTTAGAAGTTGGAAGTTGTAAGAAATAAGAAGAAGGTTGATGAGCATTAACACATCTTCATAGAGTGAATTCCAACAAGAATCTACATGTAAGGAAGGAGATCAAGCATCTTTTCCTGCACAACCATGCCTACCATGATCTGATCTAACCAAGGAAAGAGGAATGTACATGTAGCCCATGCATAATTTCTCCTTCAGTTGGTGATAACTTCCAGCCTTCAAACCCCTCATTAACACCTCCATCCCTCACTCATAGGCATTCAGGACCAGAATCCAAGTAAGTATAACGTCATACTTTTCTGGTTTATTTCATTTCATCGTCATTTTATCATCCATTGTTTACCTAGCCACCTTTTGATCTTATCCAATATTTCCACCTCCATATACCCTTTAAAACCTCACCAAATATCTCCCCAGTCACCCAATACCTCATCCTAACCAACCAAAGTCCTTTGCATAATCACAAAGGAGACCCAAAGCTTGTTTTTTGGCATTTCTAGATTTCCATAGTAACCGGCATTGGTTACACCTGACCGCCATCGGTTACCCTTAACTAACATTGGTCTTTGTATTTGCCCCTATAGCCTAGAATAGAGACCTACCCATCAAATTTCATCTCGCCCTCATCCACCTGTGATCTACGTGAGACCGATGTCAAACTTGCAGAACCTAGAACCAATCATTTGACCTTTGGATTCTATTCTAGCTTAGCTTGTCATATTAGATCTCTTTCTTATTGTGTTTTAAGTGAGATACCTAAATCATTTCAAATTACAATAGGATTTACTTTTTTTACAACATTAAATTGTTTAAAATAGTGGACTGATAGCCATCTAGGAAGTATCACACTTCCCGGATCTAGCATACACTAGGTAGTTCACTACTCATATTGTTTAATTCCTTCTGGTGGTCTTGCTTTGCATTACAGGTAGTTCCTCTTAGCCTAAAGGAAGCTCTCATGATCAGTTGTTGATTTGGAATTCATACGCACGCAACAACCCATCAACCATCATTTGAACATGTATTCCTCCTACACCCATTACCCTATCTGTTTTGTCAACACTTCAGAGAAATGATCTAAGAATTAGGTGAAACACTATCTAATCCATTCTTCCATCAACATTGTCTTCATATTTCATGAAGGATAAGATCTAATTATTGGTCTTCTCAACAAATTATTTAATTCCAAACACCATACTTCTCCTATCCATACTTGCATGTTGATCCATTAAAGGTACTAAAACATGTTCTATTCCATTATTTGTTAGAAAAACTTTATTTAACCTACCATTATACACCACCTTCTTGTCATATTGCTATGGCCCACCTAAGGTTAAATGACATATATCCATAGGAATTACATCACATAACACCTCATCATGCAAACTTCAAGTCTTAAAAGGTACTCTACACTGCCCATTTACAAGAATTTGATGGTTCTTTTGAACCCATGCAACTTTGTAAGGCATAGGATGCACTAGTATTTTCAATCCCAATTTACTAACCAATTTACTAACCATCTCCTATGAGAAAATATTTTTTGTGCTACCATTATATATAATAACATTGCAGATATTACCTTTTATCTTGCATCTTGTCCTGAACAAGCTTCTCTCGCATAATGGATCATGTGACTTATCTTACTAATGTAGAAGAATTATTCTTAGAAATAATGACTCTCCTTGCTTCTTATCATCACCTTTTTTAGCTTTCCTTTCCATATCTAAATACACTTCTTCTATCCTTGTCATCCTTCTACCTAGATCATTTATTTCATTCATCATACTATCAATTTTTCCCTTGACTCCTTCCTAGATTAATTTCATGATTCATTGTAATGAAGCTTTCTCTCCCTTTGATGTGTTGTCAACAATCAACTCTTACACACTCCAAAAGAAATAAAATATTTAAAGTCTCTATAATAGAATGATCCTAACAGAGCTCTTCTCTAATACCAAAAATGGCGCAAAGTTTAATCTCAAAGTGCTTAATTTCTTATTGGTTTGAAAACTTACCCTCTTTGGATGCCATATCCTTTTAGAGAGGGTTTTATACTTACCTATCTTGGTTTATACCTCCCTTTCTCTGAGGATAACCACAATAATCTCCATTAAACCATTCATATACTTTGGACACATCTTATTCATTTTTCTACACACTTGTAATAGTGTTTTTGTTCCTTATGAAAGTAAACAATGTAATACATATACCTTGATCATTGATAACAACTCCACGTTCATGCACTTCCATCAATTCCATTGGCATCTTCCTTCCATCTTGAAGCCACACTACACACATTTCATCCCTACACAATCATTAGGCATGCATAATATCTTATACAAAAGCTTAGGTCTAGTATGTCTCTTTGGTCAAAATTCTCAAAAGATCATGAAGGATATTAGATCATTCTCAATTCCCTTAGAATACCTTATACACTCTATCTTAAAGTGTTTAGACCCCTGATTTCATCCAATAACTACATTTCAATGAAGTTATCTTCTTCAGGCCTATTTAGCTTGTATCCCTCTACACATCTAAATGTATTGTTTCCTCTCCTTTTAATGAACTAACCCCACAAACCATATGTTGATTCTTTTATCCTTTACCAAGCTCTCAAACATACCTAAATGTCACTTTATGTTCCTTTATAATAAATTGCACTTCCTTTATAAATTACACCTAGAATTACTTCTATTGCGAATCCAAGTTAAATTATCAAACACTTACTAGTATGGTTATGCTTGAATATTAATAGATCCACCTCTATGATGATGATGACATGATCCCTACAAAACTTTCAGATTTAATTGCATTACTTTTACCTTTATGCACACTAATTTATTTTCTATGAATTTACCTAGACAACTGGACTACAATTTCTAGAATAACTATTTCACACATGTGAATTAGGATATGAAAATTTTTAGACTTCCAACATTCACCTAAATAGAAACGATCCTAAAAATTCATCCATGTTTTATGGTTATAAAAAGAGTTATTGCTTGCCCTATTTAGGGCCTAAGAGGAAAATTTGAGGTCTACAGAACAAATTTAAGTATTTCAAGAGCTCCAAAAATTAACAGTGACTTATCTAACATTTCTCTTTTTATTCATTCTTTCACATAGTTGTAAAATATCTTATATGGTGACTGTTTATACTCTAGTACTCAGCCAGGAAAGAGTCTTTCTAGAACATTCCATTCATAAACAATAATTTGTGTAATTTTTCACACAAGCTCACCTACAATACTTTCCATTATTTTATTCAAGGATCATGCATCTCAATGACATCATGGTTTTACCCCCTTACCTCTTCTCCCACATTTATTCCATCTGTTACTTCTCAAGTGTCTTCTGGTTATGACTAAATCACTTCTATATGAGCTCAACTTCATAGCTAACCACTAGAATATGACTAAACAAACATCCCTCGAATCTTTACATCTCACCTATACCCCTATTATGACTCTCATTTAACAGTATAGCCTCTATTAGGCATAAAATATCTATTTTTCACTCTTTTACATATCAAGATAGGCCTTATTAGGCTTGAGATAACTAACTTACCCTTTAACAACTTTTACAAGTATAATTACTCCACTTACTCACTTTTACAACACTTATCCATCTCACACCTTAAAACTTGAACAATTTAATAATTTTGTGACATTAAAAACTTGAATGACTACACATCCTAATGATGGTCCTGCATCAAGTTATCCACTAAGAAGAAATTGAGCTCTTGGTCAATGGAACATAGTGATTTCTTACTCTTACTTGTCTTCCAATTATTTATGATGATCCTTACTTGGTTTTCTTTATTTGCTAATGATCTCTTCCTCCCAACCACCACTCTAAATCTGTACTTGTAGTTCTTCTTCATGTACCTTATTTCTGTGTTTTCCTATTTCTATCCTTCCACCTTCTTCATAATAGACTCCAACTCTTCCTAGCATCCTTCATACCTACCTATACTCATAGTTTCTAGGACTACCCAAGACACCAATTTCCCATCACTGATTGTCCTCTTGAATTTCTCTATTGCCAACCTTTGCTATCGTTCACACTTGGTTTCTTCATAGGATTTATTCACTTTGCTGATAAAATGGAAGTTTTCAAGACTGATATTCAACTCTTTTGCATGATTTGAGAGTTGGCATGCCTCCTTAAGCTTCATTTCATGCAGTTGTAACTGGTTATCATCGTAACATGATCCTTCCTTATTTATACAGCCTCTTAGTTATTTGGTATTGTCATGAATTCTCTGGTTCTTAACAGTTTTTCTATCTCTTTACAATTTACTTCCCCGTTGTTCTTGTTCCCAAATTTCCACCACTTCTTTACCTTGTATTAACTTATTTTACATCTATTTTTTTCCTTAAATCAGACTTACTACCCCTTCTTGACTACAGACAAACATCATTTTAATGTTATTAATTCTTGAATGAATTTCCATCACTAATTATTGTTTTTGGAACAAAGATGGGCTAAATCTTTCACCTTTTACAACACTATTTCACCAAGTTTAAATATAACTTGAAGGTCTTCACTACCCCTCTCTTCTTCTAGTTTGAATTTGGATATTTTCCTATTTTTTTCTACCATATCATGATCTTTTGGAATCTCAAATTCTTTACCTTAATGATTGTAATTAGATACCATAGACAATGATATGTATCATGCAGATTTCAGTTTCTCTTTCAATTCTTCTTTCTCAACCATAGTTAGGCATTTTTCCCAGTTGCAACTAGTATTTTTTGACCAATGAGAATGAGGAAAGTGTGAGAAACCAAGAAAAAAAATATATTCTTTTGTTCAGGAAAATATGTTATAGGACGCCCTATTTTCAAAATGTGAAAAATAGTAGCTAGCTAAAATTCTTTACCCAAAATACTCTTTTGAATGATCTTGTTGAATTGAGAGGTAATTTTCCCTCCATTAACTGCAACTATTCTTTCATTTCTCTTGTGCTCTTAAAATGATTTTTTATACCTAATATGAAAATAATCATCTGTATTTTTTCATCTAGAAGCATTCTTCTCAATGTCATCTACATTTATCTTTTCATATATCTTTCCTACATGTTTCTCAATAGTATCCAACTTAAGTTGCATCGTCTTGTCCCTGCCCAATTTCCAACTACAAATTGTACATTGGCATTCTTTGGGAGGTTTGAATTTATTCTCATTTTAAATAGGTTCAGTAAATGGAAACTTAGAAACCCATTCTAACCTGAAACTCCTTCCCAAGTCCCATTTTCTTTCCTTTTTCTTTCTTCTAGAAACAGGTGTATGCTGAGTATTTTCCTTGGTGAAATTTAAATTTTGTTGACTTCCACTAAATGAAATAGGCATCTTCATTCAATTGGGAAGGTGGTACAGTGTCAAACTCAACATCATTCAATGGATAGTATTCAAGGGGAGGCATTTCATTGTTTTCATCATTGACAACATCAGGAAAAAAATGAACACATTCTAATTCTAAATTTAATTTTTAATTTAATCATCATCCCTTGATTATGATGGTACTACTAGAGAAGGATGTGTTTCCTTAGATGGTTTCTAAAAATAAGATGTTATTTTTAGAATTCCAGTACCACTACCAGGAGGGGTTGGAATAGCATTTTTTCTTGAGGTTGAGCTTCCCTTTTTAGGTGTCATTTTCCTGAATCAGTGAATTATGTAGAATTAAAAGAAAAAAGATACAATATGTTAGATTAAATGATATTGATATGTGCATAGACATATCAACATGAGAAATATAAAGAAAAATACTACGCATGAAAGTACATTTATATGAATTGATTTAGATAGAAAGATAACATAAAGAATAAATTTACTGTAAAGCATCTCAAAAGAACTCTCATTAACTAATTGTTAATGTTAACATTGATTGCAAAGAAGTGATTTCAATATCCATATATCATGTTCTCAAAACACTAGATAGTGCATCTCAATATGTAATGGATGTCAATTGAAAAAAAATGCAAAAAATAATGACATATGAGACGAGACAACAATAAACATTATATATTACAAGAAATAGAAACATATGAAACCCACTCTAACCTGAAACTCCTTCCCAAGTCCCATTTTCTTCACTTTTTCTTTCTTCTAGAAATAGGTGTATGCTGAGTATTTTCCTTGGTGGAATTTAAATTTTTTTACTTCCACTAAATTAAATAGGCATCTTCATTCAATTGGGAAGGTGGTACAGTGTCAAACTCAACATCATTCAATAAAATTATTCAAGGGGAGACATTTCATTATTGTCATCATTGACAACATCAGGAAAAAAAATGAAGACATTCTAATTCTGAATTTAATTTTTAATTTAATCATTATCCCTTGATTATGATGGTCCTACCAGAGAAGGATGTGTTTCCTTAGATGGTTTCTAAAAATAAGATGTTATTTTTCGAATGCCAGTACCACTACCAGGAGGGGTTGGAATAAGATTTTTTCCTAAGGTTGAGCTTTCCTTTTTAGTTGCCATTTTCCTAAATCAGTGAATCCTATAGAATTAAAAGAAAAAAGATACAATATGTTAGATTAAATGATATTGATATGTGCATAGACATATCAACATGACAAATATGTATAAAGAAAAATATTACACATGAAAGTACATTTATATGAATTGATTTAGATAGCAAGACAACATAGAGAATAAATCCATTGTGAAGCATCTCAAAAGAAATCTCATTAACTAATTATTAATGTTGACATTGATTACAAAGAAGTGATTTCAATATCCATATATCATGTTCTCAAAATACTAGATAGTGCATCTCTCAAGATGTAATGGATGTCAATTGACAAAAAATGCAAAAAATAATGACATATGAGACGAGACAACATAAACATATATATTACAAGAAATAGAAACATATGAAACCCACTCTAACCTGAAACTCCTTCCCAAGTCCCATTTTCTTCACTTTTTCTTTCTTCTAGAAATAGGTGTATGCTGAGTATTTTCCTTGGTGGAATTTAATTTTTTTACTTCCACTAAATTAAATAGGCATCTTCATTCAATTGGGAAGGTGGTACAGTGTCAAACTCAACATCATTCAATCAAAAATTATTCAAGGGGAGACATTTCATTATTGTCATCATTGACAACATCAGGAAAAAAATGAAGACATTCTAATTCTGAATTTAATTTTTAATTTAATCATTATCCCTTGATTATGATGGTCCTACCAGAGAAGGATGTGTTTCCTTAGATGGTTTCTAAAAATAAGATGTTATTTTTCGAATGCCAGTACCACTACCAGGAGGGGTTGGAATAACATTTTTTCCTGGGGTTGAGCTTTCCTTTTTAGTTGCCATTTTCCTAAATCAGTGAATCCTATAGAATTAAAAGAAAAAAGATACAATATGTTAGATTAAATGATATTGATATGTGCATAGACATATCAACATGACAAATATGTATAAAGAAAACTATTACACATGAAAGTACATTTATATGAATTGATTTAGATAGCAAGACAACATAGAGAATAAATCCATTGCGAAGCATCTCAAAAGAAATCTCATTAACTAATTATTAATGTTGACATTGATTACAAAGAAGTGATTTCAATATCCATATATCATGTTCTCAAAACACTAGATAGTGCATCTCTCAAGATGTAATGGATGTCAATTGACAAAAAATGCAAAAAATAATGACATATGAGATGAGACAACAATCAACATTATATCTTACAAGAAATAGAAAAATATGAAATAATAATTTTAAAGAATATTCTTCATGGAAACCTGGAAGAAGTTTAGATGTAAAAATAATAAATTTAAGGAGAATAAAATGTAACTAATCCTAATCAAATTATTCAAATATATTTGAATTCTTTTTAAGTTATTTTTGACATGGGCAATATAATATTGTGTCACTTAACATGTAATACCTTTTGACAAAGTGTTACATTAGTATAAGAAAAAATTACAAAAGTTTTTCCACAATTTTTCATAGCTATTTGATTGACATGTTACATCAAATTGAATAAGGATTTCCTACCATTTATTCAGTTTCAATGCACTGGATCTGTATTGGTCTGATTTACATGTTTCAGTACAAAAATCACAAGGTTTGACTCTTTTGAAAGGAAAATTGATATAGAACAAAGTGAAAGGATGAATTGGTATTTTTATCTATCTCTCATATAACTTAGTTGGAAGGAATAATAATATTACTCTAGTCAGAATTAGAGAATACATAAAGAAAAATGAAGATGTATCAGAGGTTTGAGATTAGAACAAGAAAATTAAATGATTTTTTGAGTAGCTAAATACACTCTAATGATAAGACACTCTAGTGATAAGAAGTCTTTGTTGTAGCTAATCAAACATGAAATAAATGATCTCAAGGTATGTACTCAGTTAAAAATCAAAGTATAGTATGTATCTTCTCATGAAGGACTCTGAGTTCATTGATTTGTCCAAGGTATGATATGTCTTTAGTTTATTAATGTAGTCTTGATGATTGAGCTCTGTATTAATATATAGAGGTTTTTCCCATTGTATAAAAGTTATAAATGTTGTAATAAAGCCAAATAAGGTGTGCATCTTCCCATGAATAGATTATTGATTAATAAGAGGTATGAGGTCTATCATAAAAAGATACAATTACCAAGAGTGTTCATGATTTCAAAGGAGTTGAGATAGAATATATTCTCAACCTTCAATTCACGGTCTCATTGTGGTATGAGACCGTGAATTGAAGGTTGAGAATGTATTCACAATTTTTTGGCTTGACAATGAAATGCCAATGTGTTAAAGCTAGTTATAATGTCATTAATATTGAGATAATATTGAATGCTTTGATATGATGTTTCGCATATGATACAACTATGATAAGGGTAATCTTTTTATATTGTTTTGTTTCTACTTGGAGAATGTGTTCAAGAGAATTTATTGATATTACCATAAAGTAGCTATGATACTAACAGGTTTAAGTTGATTGCAAGATTTTGGAGAGAATATTCTAGACTACAGGTAAAGGATCAATGTTTTAACATTATCATACGTCATGAAGCTATGTTTCTTACTAAGGAATAATGATATAGTTCTATAAATATCTCACAAGTTTGTATACCCATGGGTAATTAAAATTAACAGTTTATCTAAGTTTTTATTCATTCATGAGGAGCATCAAAATAAATAAGTTGATTGTATTATTAGGGAACTTTGTATCTTAAGTTTGATTATAAGAGGCTTTGTGAAGTCAAGAAGGTATGAAAACCCATTTTTAAATTCATAAGTGTATTATTGAAAGATTGACACAGTGAAAAGGAATACTCAAGAAGCATATCATGTGGCTAGTGTTGGTACCCAGATTTAATCTCCTTCACAACTTGAGTAGCATCACGGATTTTAAAAGACACTCAGAGGCAGATAAATGATTTATATGTCGTTTTTTTGCTGGGGAAGAAATTTATCTGACTTGTTAGCACTAAGGATTTGAAGAAGTGAGTAGCACCTTGAAAGGATTTTGATCTAATCCTCACTATTTTAGGTTGTGCCTTTCAACCAAGGTAAGAGAACCTATATTGCAGCCTTTGTTTTGTGAAGGAGGTGGAGATATCCTTATACTATGCATATTATATGGAGATGGCCTTGGGAAAACATGATCAATTTTCCATTATTCAAACTCAATAGAGCTGTCACTACTAAATGATGGAAATGCTTTCAAGACAAGGCAGACTACTAGAGACATGGTATGATCCTGATTTTATTTGTGCATTTTTATAGATGGATTAGATTATTTTGTTGACACACAATGCAATGCAGGGGAATTATGGGGTAGAATTAGTTATTCTGAATGAATTTTTTGGTGGGAGATTTTAGAAAATACTAGCTAGAATTTTCTAGATTCTTTGAGGACATTTGTAAGAAATTTGTAACACCTAAACAACATAATGCTTCAAATGGGTTAAGGTACTCCTTTAACCAGGATATGTGCACCTAATGGAGGCAAATATCTACACTCTTCCACACAATATTTGACAATCCGCCACAAAATCTTGAAGCAAATGAACCAAGAAAGTATCCAGAAATCTTTATTTTATCATGACCTAAGGTGCACCCAAAGGTTTACAATCTCAGAATTCAAGAAGGTAAAGTGATTTTAAATCTATTTATCTCTTTATCAGATGAAATATCTTATGAATGTGTGACTGCAAATGCCACTAAACTATCAACATGAAATGATACCATGTATGATCAAGAGATATTTTAAACACAAGACTCTAATAAGAGTAAGAAACACAAATTGAAAACATTCTGAAACATAATTGCATGCAAACTTTGTCAAGAGACAACATAAAATAATCTAGAATGACCAAATTTATCAGCAATGGATTGTTATAAGAACAATCTCAGAGCTTTTTAATGGATTTACAACTAAAACCAACTCAACATGATACGAATATGATGTAAAAAGGAATTAGAAATGGTTCTTACGTGGTTTCTCAGAGAATGGGATTCTTACCAGATTTTCTCGTGAAATTCTTAGTTTCTCCAACCTTTTCAATGTCTCAAAACATGCATTATATAAATTTCAATTACATTTGATCCTTATTTCCCAAGAAAAGAATATGCCCAGCATCAAGTTTGTTACAAAATTCCAACATGATTCGCAGATAGGGACATTTAACAAATTTGCAACAAAATTTTCCAGGTGTTTCTAAAATGGAAAATCATTACAAATCCTTCATCATTATCCATTATGGAGGCACATTTTTCATTCTCCAAGCATTCTGACCCCTTTCATTTCATCATTTCATCCTTATCATTCTAAAATTTGATTCTACAACTTTATCATTTGATATTTCACGTTTTACATAGGCCTGAGTAAAAGTTTATTTCAAAAACACTTCACATCTGTAAATTAATCCCTAAAACCGCTTGCATTGATCTTTATAGGCACAAAGGACACAAATTCACCAAAAATTTGATGAAAAATGATGTAAAATTTTCATTTCCACACTTCCTGGAGAAAAAATGGTAGCCAAAAATGAAAATGTATAGTTACCCTTGATCTGCTCTTTCTCCTTCAATCTGGGCCCTCCACGTGTCAAACTACAATTGGGAATGAATTCGGGCTCACTTTTCGACTTTTTAACATTTTTGGAAAAATGGAAAAAATTTACTTTTTTCTCCAGCCCTCCGCCTTTGAAATTTGGTGATGACACGTGGCATATGGTGAGTTCCATTGGTATCATGGCTCAATTCTGTGCATTTTGACCCTTTTTGGAGTTTGGAAAAAATTCAGTTTTTTCCCCGTAGACCCACACCTCCTCCTCTATCCTTGACATGTGTCATCCTCTCTATCACTAAAAATCCACAAGCTTATTTCATGTTTTAATGCCTTTTTCGCCAAGGGAAAATTTTCAATTTTGCCTCCACGGGCCCGCGCCTGTGGTTCCTTCCTTGCCACGTGTCGGTCGTTGGTTCATCATAGAACCACGCCTCAAATTTTCATTCTAAGTCCTTTTTTGCAAAAGGGAAAAATTTTCCTTTTGCCTCTGTCAGCCCGCCAACCCACTCTGCCTTCACCACATGTCTCTCCATGGCTTCATTCAGACTTGCGGCTTAATTCTTTGCTCTAAGTCTTTTTGACCAAAAGGGAAAAATTTCCCCTTTTCTTCAATGGCCCGCACTTCCTCCTATGCCCACTATGTGTCCACCCCTTGATCCATTGCGGACCCGCGGTCCTTTCTTCTAATTTTCTCCCTTTTCACCAAAAGGAAAAAATTACCTAAGTTCCCCGCCTGCCTTCCATCCTGCCTTGGCCTAAGAACATGACATGTGTCCTTCTGCGAAGTTGCAGGGGTAATGTTGAAGTTTTTCCCAAAGCCAAACAATTCCAAGTTTTACAAAGAAACTCTGTCGATCCTTGTCCAGCCAAATGCGGCCATGTAGGAGATGTCATTTTATCTTAATTTTAACATTCAAATGACACCCGTACGATCGTCAAAAAATAAAAAAATTGCTAAGGACACCTGAATTCGATTTTTTTCTCGTGGGTAAAGGATTTTTTGGTCAAAAAACATATGGGAAGTGGTTTCAAGCAATTTTTGACCATGGGGAAAGATTTTTTAGGGCACATAAGTATAAAATGAGCAAATTTGAGCTTCACAGGCCGAAAATGGAAAAAATGATAGAGGCCCATGGATTTGGAAATTTAGGGCATAAAAAAGAGCCATCATGTATTTTTTCTTTCAAGTTGGGCAAAATAATAGGTTTATGAGCCATTTAAATCATTCAATCTAGATGGGGAAACTTGCAAACCACCAAAATCAAAGAAAAATGTTTTTTGAGCACGTAGAAGAGAGGGGAAAGGTGGGAAAATAATAGAGGATCAAAATGGACACTAACATTGGCTCCTACTCGGGGATGTGTACTCCCAATGAGTGCCACAAGAATAATGTAGACCAAGTGCCAAAATAATCCATTGGCCAAATGGAGTCATGATCCAAAACCATCCAAAAACCATCTAAGAACTCGACAAAAATAGTTGCCACACACTAAGGCAAACCACAAACCGATAAAACACCAAACACAAAGTGAAAAACCAAACACTATACACCAGGTACAAGTGGTGCATACCTCAAATTTGGGGATTAATCCAAGAAATTCTTTAGATGCCTACCATTAATAGGCATTTCAAGTAATTCCCCATCTGAATCTTTGAGAAAAAAGGTATTTGTTGTATATATATCCCCCCTTGGGAGGATATAGACAAGCAGAAGAATATGGAATAGTTGCGCCTTGGCGCACAGAAATGGCGCATGACACAGAGTGTCGACACAGGAAAAGTTGCACCTTGGCACACAGAAATGGTGCATGACATGGAGTGTCGACACAGGAATAGTTGCACCTTGGCACACAGAAATGGTGCATGACACGGAGTGTCGACACAGGAATAGTTATGCCTTAGCGCACAGAAATGGTGCATGACACGGAGTGTCGACACAGGAAAAGTTGCGCCTTGGCACACAGAAATGGCACATGACACAGAGTGTCGACACAGGAATAGTTGCACCTTGGCACACAGAAATTGTGCATGACACGGAGTGTCGACACAGGAATAGTTACGCCTTGGCGTACATAAATGGTGTATGACACGGAGTGTCGACACACGAAAAGTTACGCCTTGGTGCACAGAAATGGCGCATGACACAAAGTGTCGACACAGGAAAAGTTGTGCCTTGGCACATGTAAGAGGATGTCGACATGCACATGAATGCGCCCAGGTGCACCTTCAGGAGGCGCAACATTCTGAGTGCTGGCAGGAAGCAGACCCTGGCACAGATATTCAGATGGCCATAACTTTTGACTGGGAGCTCAGATTCATGCAAGGTTGGACTTTCTGGAAATATTACGAGGTCCTCTATCCAACTGTGACTAGATATCTTTAATTGGGTGAGAAAAAATTCTTAAAAATGAAAAATATAGTTAGCCACTTTTGGGGGTCGCTAGGGTTCTCACCTACCACCATAATGAGATGAATTAAATACAACCTGCGGTGGTTGGGGTAGATTTGGAATTTCTCTCTCTTCCCTCTCTCATTCTTCCTATAAATTGTAAGGAGGGGCTTCTTTCTAAAGGTTGGACATTCTTGTTTTGCCTCTCCCTTCTTCTCTTTGGCAGGTGAATCTGTGGAGTTCAAACCTCCTATCTAAAACTGTAATGCAACCTTGTCTCTTGGCATTTTGTGGTGTATTGTATCGATCTTTGGAGAAAATAATGAATGTCTGTGGATGATTATCAACCCTCTCTGTGTTTATTTGCATCTTCCTGATCTTTCACTGCAAATCTGTTATCTGTGCATGATCTTGCAACACATTTTAATAGTTTGTGTTTATTGGCAAGACAGTTGTTCTTCATTCCTCGGTGCATCACCTTTGTTAGTTTAGGTTTATTTTTATGCATCTTCTTACCCTGTCTCCTTGGAAAATTAGATTAGGTTTTGAGTAGACCCTCTATATTTTTATGTGTGCATCTGAACAGAGGAATAGGAACCGGCCTTCATCCGGAGAGCTTTTCCGATTTCGCAAGGTCCCACACTTGGGAAAAGCTCCATGTTATGCAATCACACTGAGAGTCTCAGCCCATCGAGTTGCATACATTCAGGGGTGCTGTGATTCAACATCAATAGTTTTGGCACCCCCGGTGGGACGCAAGAGGTCATTCGACATATTTTAAGGAACTTTCAAGAAATTCAGACTTAAAAAATTGCAGGTTTTACAGTTCAGTTTTTTTAAACCTTCCAGGCTGAACTTTGAAATTAATTTTCAAGGGCTTAACTTGCTCAAAACAAGTCAAAATTTCACCAGTTGATAGATCAGGGGATAATCTACAAAAGGGTATTCTTAGATTTTTGAGATTTTGACTTTCAAAATTTCATGGTTTTTTTATTTTCAGATTTCAGGTTTTTGGAAGTCTGGCATTTTAGGATTTTCGAGACTATCATTCGAAATCAAATTCCAAACTCTAAAATATCAAAAAATACAGGTCTTTCAAAATTCTATTTTTAAATATTGTCAGGTTTGGTGTGTAACTTGGCAGAAGTCTACCTTTTGAGGTTCATTTTTTCTAACACATGCGACTCCGAAGGGGATAGAATTCAGCGGTGTAGTAGCAAAGGTTGCCCAGGCATATGAGAAGAATTCAAACCAGGTCCAATACTTGAGAAGAGGGGCTATTTTTCCACTTGCAACTTTCACTAGGTAGAGGAAGGAGAGGAAGAAGACCACAAAGATCACCATCTCCACCTAACAGGACTTTGTCTACACCTCCACCTGGTAGGCCTTTTCTCGCATCGACCAGGGTTCTTAGGCCAATCATAATGGCACATCTACCACCGAATCCCTTTGTCAATTTCACGGGTAGTAGTCCACTTTCCCTAAATGCTCAGAATCAAATTCCAGTTGCAGCACTAAAGAACATACCCTATTTCACAGGAGAAAATCACACTACTCCTATTGATCACATCCAAGATATTGCTAATGCATGTGTAATTCACGAAATAAATGAAATGGATGTTGTGGTCAAGCTGTTGGCTTCATCTTTCAAACGCAAGGCCTTACAATGGTTTAGGAGCCTTACAACAGGGTCTATTACGAATTGGAACCAACTTTGTTCAACTCTTTGCAACCAGTTCAGGGAGAGGGTAGACAATTTGTCCTTATTGGAACAACTGACAACAATCAAAAGGGATCCTAATGAACAAATGATAGATTTCAACTTCAGATTCCAACAGACATGGGATAGGATTCCAATAGTTGTTAGACCAACCGCCGAAGGAGCATTCCTTTATTTCTTAAAGGCTATAAATTCAGACATAGCCATGATGATCCAATCAATGGGAGGGACAACGCTGCCAGGGGCCTACGACACAGCTATCAGAGCAGAGAACTGTTTGATCCAAGCTGGAAATCTTGCACCAAGGCCACCAATGCCTCTCTCTCCGAATATGGGCAATCCTACAACCAGTCAAGCACCAGAGTTGAATCCCATTCCAACTCCTAGAAATCAAAGCAATAATGAGGCGTTGACTTCTTCAAATACTTCAAAGGAATTGTAGGAGGTCATGAAACAATTACAGAACCTTGGAAATGATCTTGTGACTATCAAAAGATAGCAAGCTCAAAGTGCTAGACCGTATCAACCTCAAGCATAGTACCAAGCTAGGCCCCCATACCAACAAAATAGACCACCACCTTAGGCTGCAAATCAAAACCAGAACCAAGGACAGCCTCAAGCTGCCAGGCCATTTTGACCGTATGATCCAAATGCAACGACGTCCTCAAAAGCTTTGGTCCTGACACAAAATAACATGGCATAGGATTACAACTGGTGTTACCCTTGCAATCTACCTCACAATCAGTCAGCATGTTTCAATGGTGCACTAAATCAGGCCTTGATGGTGCAAACCATTGGTGTTGCTCAAGAACCAAGCCAGGAGGAGAATCAACAGCAACAAATGTAGCAAGAAGGACCTCCAACAGAAACCACATTGGAAAATTGGCAAACGGAAGACTTCTGTGGAGTTAACCAACAGCCTTTTCATGGTGTGGCTGCCAACACATGGTCAAAGAAGAGAAATATAGGAGAGGGACAACCGTGTAATCCAGTTGTTTCTCAACCCACTCCTATACAACAAGGGGTCAATAGACCAAACGCAGCTACAAATGTGAAAAATCAACCCAAGGTACCTGTTGTAGCAACACACACACATGCTCAAGCTCCAGAAAAGTTTACACCAAGTAAGGGACAACAAAAGGACAATTCATCCCCTTTCAGCATCATTGATCAAATGAAGAAGACGAACGTGAATATATCAATGTGGGAATCTTTATCCATCCTAGGACAAAGAGATCTTCTACAAGCTGCCATGAAGAATTGGTCAACTTCGAACCAACAGGCCCATATGCAAGAGAAGGTCCTCATGAATGCTGCTCAGCCTAAAGGGAATCATGGAGGACAACAAGGTAAAGTTTTGAAACCCCCTCCATTCTATATTTCATTAATCATCGGGGATAAATTAGTACACAATTGCATGATTGATTCTGGGGCAAGTAGTTCAGTGATGCCGAAGCAAATAGCAGATCAGCTGGGTTTGAAATATGAGCCAGTGCTGAAAGGAGTAGTACAGCTAGATGGAACGGTAGTAGGAACTGTTGGAGTCATCAAGGGGTTAAGCCTAACACTACATTCATGTCCTAATGTTACAGTTCTGTAAGATGTGTCTGTGATTGACCTTCCGCCACTCTTTGCGTTGTGTCTATCAAGAGACTTCACTTCAAAAATCGGTGGATATTTATCTAAAGATTGGTCACACATGATTTTTAGGACAAGGTATGGAGCCAAAGCAACGATCAGGTTAGAAGCAATTGCCAATTTCCATATTGAGCCTCATGTACCAAATCCTATCAATGCAAATTGCTCGGCTTTTGACCAAGAGGGATGTTCAAGTGATCTAGAAACAGGTACTAAGGTTGAGAGAATTCCTGATTTAACTTTGGATGAATGGGCAAACAAGAGTCATGAATTTGACTCATATAAGGAAATTGAAGAATCTGAATTGGGTGTGTATTATATACACGAAGAAAATTCATCCATTCCCGACATCATTCAGCCTAAACAAAAGGATGAAAAAAAGTTTGGAAATTATTTTTCGATGGTTCAAGAAGCAGACAAGGTGCTAGAGGTGGTGCAATGTTGATTTCACCACAAGACATCAAATATTTTTCAGCTTTTCGTTTCCAGTTTTCCTGTTCAAACAACACGGCTGAATACGAAGCATTGATTCATGGAATTCATTAGGCCAGGAAAAGGGGCATAAAGAACTTGCAGGTGTTTGGAGATAGTGAGTTGATTGTCAACCAAGTTAGGGGACAACATGCTACAAAGAACGACTTGTTGAGGAGCTACAAGAATAGGGTATGGGACCTCATTGAGGATTTTGAAGCTTTCAACATTGTGTCCATACCAAGGAAGAAAAATGAAGTCGCAGATAGGCTCGCAGCTGTTGGAGCAATGTTTGATGTGGTTGACAACATCAGAAGGGGAAAAAAATAGCCGCATATCCATGTGATTATGAGGCCAGCAGTTCCAGATAATAACACAAGCTGGCAGGTGTTTGAGAACGATCAACAGATCGTCAATTTCTTACAAGAAGAGGCTGAATTTTCAGCTAGGAATCAGGACAGATTAGAGCAGCAGTATGGGGATCAAGCAGTACAGCTGAAGACAAACAAGCTTCCTAAGGGTTTGGTAACATTGGAGTCTATCTTCAACCCTAACGACCAGTCTCCTAAGGAAAAGGCAAACATACAGGTCAAGAGAGAAGATTCAGAGCCAATTCTGGTTGGGGAAGGCAAAACACTTCAAATTGGCAAAGTGGCCACTGAACAGGAGAAATCAAATTTCATACAACTTTGCTAAGAATTTCCAGATGTCTTCGCTTGGAGCTATGAAGACTTAAGAGGATTCGATCCAAATTTGGCACAGCATACCATAGAATTGGATCCAGATGCTAAGCCCGTCAGGGAGAAACAGAGACCGGTCAACCCTCACATTGAGCCTCTAATGAAGAAAGAACTAAATAAGCTAATAGAGGCAAGCATTATATTCCCGATCAAGCACTCAAGTTGGGTTACAAACTTGGTTCCGGTCAGGAAGAAGAGTGGAGAAATCAGGTTGTGTGTGGATTTCTGAGACCTAAACAGGGCATCTCTCAAAGATCATTACCCACTTCCTTCAATGGAACAAATATTACAAGTAGTATCCGGTTCAGAGAGATTCTCTCTCCTAGATGGCTACTCAGGGTACAATCAGGTGATGGTGAAAGAAGATGACCAATTCAAGATGACTTTCACCACCAAATGGGGGACCTATGCCTACAAAAAATGCCATTTGGGCTATCAAATGCTAGGGCCACTTTCCAAAGGGCAATGTATATGGCATTTAAGGGGTTGATCAATAAAATAGTTTTGATATATCTTGACGACATCACTGTATTCTCAAAAAATGCAGCGGATCACCTCTGTCATTTGAGGCAAGTATTTTAGAGGTGTAGAAGATTTGGGGTATCATTGAATCCCAAAAATGCATATTCTTGGCTCACGAGGGAAAACTTCTAGGCCATATTGTTTCAAAGGAAGGGTTGACGATCGACCCAGAGAGAGTTGAAGCAATTCGAGTGTTGCCATTGCCAAGTCATAAGAAGGCTCTTCAAAGCTTCATGGGAAGGATCAATTTTGTCCGCAGATTTGTTCCAAATTTTACGGCTCTTGTGAAGCCAATAACATTGATGTTAAAGAAGAGTATGGCATTTAAGTGGACATCTGAAGGCAACGCAAGTTTTGAGGCAATAAAAGAGGCTATATCTCAAGCTCTGACTCTCGTCAATCCAGACTTCTCCAAGGACTTCATGCTATATGCCTTTGGTGGTGGGGACATGATTTCTACAATCCTAGTACAACAAAACAAAGGAGGATTAGAACAACCAGTTGCTTTTTTCAGTCAAGGCTTGGAGGAATACGAAAATAGGTACTCTTTCATTGAAAAGCATGTCCTCGCAATAATCAGGAGCTTAAAGAAATTCAAGCACCTAGTCTCAAACAACAAGATCCAATTATCGGTCTCTCATGCGGGAGTCAGGGACTTCCTTCTAAACAAGGATCTGAATGAGAAATGTGCAGGATGGATAACTCGTGTCATGGAATATGACATTGAGATCAAGGTCACCAAACTAGTACGTGGGAAGGGACTATGTGAGTAGCTAGCCTTGAGTCAACAAGTTGAAGCAGGTGATGAAAAAGAGGCTGTCTTGGTACTACAGGATAACCAAGAACAAGAAAATGATGATGTGCCCACTCCCTGTTGGACTCAGAATGTGATACACTTCCTACAGACAGGCCTATGCCCTCCAGAAATAAGAAAAGAAAAGAGGAGATACTTCAGATTACAAGCCATTCCATATGTGCTTGTTGGTGGTGTTTTGTTTAAGAAAGACATCAATGAAGTTCTACTGAGGTGCATTGGGACAGGTCAAATTGAGAGGGTGTTATGATATTTTCATGATAGATATTCCGGAGGACATTTCACCCCAGGAGTAACAACTCTCAAGATAATGAAGGCAGGGTATTATTGACCGACAGTCTTCAGTGACTACTATACATGGATAAGAAAGTGTAGGAAATGTGCACTCTTCACAGGAAAAGAAAGACTAGCAGCGCTTCCATTGCACCCAATTATGGTTGACCAACCATTTATGCAATGGGGATTGGACTTCGTCGGGGTCATCAATCCAAACTCAAGCCAAGGCCACAAGTGGATTCTCACGGAAACGGACTATTTCACCAAGTGGACCGAAGCAGTAGCGCTCAAGGAAGCAAATGAGTCTAACATACTAGACTTTTATGAAGGAATAGTGACCACGTTCGGTGTGTCAGCCACTATCATATCAGATAATGCATTGGCATTCATAGGTTCCAAGATTATAGAATGGGCTGTCAAGAATGGAATCTATTTGAGCACCTCTTCAAATTATTACCCGCAGGGTAATGGACAGGCAGAGTCCACGAACAAGAATTTGTTAAGAATCATCAGAAGGACTCTAGATGAAAACCAAAGGACATGGCATACCAAGCTAAAATCAGCATTATGGGCTGACAGGATAACGCCAAGGAGATCTACAGGTAATTATCCCTACAAGTTGGTATATGGGAAAGAGGCAGTGTTGCCTATATCATTATAATTGCCAGCATTGGAGCTCATGAAGCAGTTGGAGTTGTTTGAGTTTGAACCAATGGAGGCTAGGTATGCAGAGTTGATGGAATTGGAAGAAATAAGAGAACATGCAGTTCAGGCGATTGAAAAGGATCAGGGCTTAGTAAAAAGATGGTTTGATAAGAAAGCAAGAGCAAGGACCTTCCAGGAAGGAGACCTAGTTCTGAAATGGGATGCAGATCAGGTAAAACTAGGAAGGCATTCCAAGTTTGATGCCATTTGGAGTGGCCCCTACATGGTCACGGGATGTAAAATTAGTAATGCCTTCCAATTGTCCACTTTGGATGGAGCAGAATTCCCGATTCTGGTTAACAAAATCCATCTTAAACATTGCTACTAAAAGAAAAAGGTTTACCCTTGTAAATATTGGCCTAGATTTAAATTCCTCTAAGTGCGTATGCACATTGTCTTGTTGTAGTTAGGTTTCATTTTCCCTAAGTGCTCTGGCACAGGTTTTGCTGCTCTCAGGTTGTTTTCTACAGTTCAGAGTGCTGTCAGAGAAGAAGTTGCGGTATCAGGTTCGGGATCAGATATCAGGTTGGTTTCAGGTTATTGCTTATGACTTCATGCCCAATGGATTACTAAAAGGCCATTGATCTTCTACCTAGCAGGCAAGTGATCCCGTTGAGTCACCAATTGTTGTATATATATCCCCCCTTGGGAGGATATAGACAAGCAGAAGAATATGGAATAGTTGCGCCTTGGCGCACAGAAATGGTGCATGACACGGAGTGTCGACACAGGAAAAGTTGTGTCTTGGCGCACAGAAATGGTGCATGACACGGAGTGTCGACACAGGAATAGTTGCGCCTTGGCGCACAGAAATGGCACATGACACGGAGTGCTGACACAGGAATAGTTGCGCCTTAGCGCACAGAAATGGTGCATGACACGGAGTGTCGACACAGGAAAAGTTACGCCTTGGCGCACAGAAATGGTGCATGACACGGAGTGTCAACACAGGAATAGTTGCACCTTGGCACACAGAAATGGGGCATGACACAGAGTGTTGACACAGGAATAGTTGCGCCTTGGCGCACATAAATGGTGCATGACACGGAGTGTCGACACAGGAAAAGGTGCACCTTGGCGCACAGAAATGGCGCATGACACGGAGTGTCGACAAAGGAAAAGTTGAGCCTTGGCACATGTAATAGGATGTCGACATGCACATGAATGCGCCAAGGCGCACCTTCAGGAGGCGCAACATTCTGAGTGCTGGCAGGAAGTAGACCCTGGTGCAAATATTCAGATGGCCATAACTTTTAACTGGAAGCTCGGATTCATGCAAGGTTGGACTTTCTGGAAATCTTATGAGGTCTTCTGTCCAACTATGATGGGATATATTTAATTAGGTGATAAAAAATTCTTAAAAATGAAAAATATAGTTATCCACTTTTGGGGGTCACTAGGGTTCTCACCTACCACCATAATGAGATGAATTAAATACAATCTGCGGTGGTTGGGGTAGATTTGGAATTTCTCTCTCTTCCCTCTCTCATTCTTCCTATAAATTGTAAGGAGGGGATTCTTTCTAAAGGTTGGACATTCTTGTTTTTCCCCTCCCTTCTTCGCTTTGGCAAGTGAATCTGTGCAGTTCAAACCTCCTATCTAAAATTGTAATGCAACCTTGTCTCTTGGCATTTTGTGGTGTATTGTATCGATCTTTGGAGAAAATAATGCATGTATGTGGATGATTATCAACCCTCTCTGTGTTTATTTGCATCTTCCTGATCTTTCACTGTAAATCTGTTATCTGTGCATGATCTTGCATCACATTTTAATAGTTTGTGTTTATTGGCAAGACAGTTGTTCTTCATTCCTCGGTGCATCACATTTGTTAGTTTAGGTTTATTTTTATGCATCTTCTTATCCTGTCTCCTTGGAAAATTAGATTAGGTTTTGAGTAGACCCTCTGCATTTTTATTTGTGCATATGAACATAGGAATAGGAACCGGCCTTCATCCGGAGAGCTTTTCCGATTTCGCAAGGTCCCACACTTGGGAAAAGCTCCATGTTATGCAATCACACTAAGAGTCTCAGCCCATCGAGTTGTAGACATTCAGGGGTGTTGTGATTCGACATCAACAGTATTCTCATCAATTCTGATATCAATGGAGTAAGGGCCCATCCATAATGCATAAAATTTTCCATGTTTGCCCTTATCTTCATTTCTACTATCCCATAACAAAATCAAATCTCTAATATTGAAGGCCCTAGGAGTGACCTTCTTATCAAACAATCTTTTCAACTTCTCTCTAAATCTGACATGCCTCTAGTGGTATGCTCTTCTCTCTTCATCTAGCTCCACAATCTGATTAATCCTTGCTTCATATAGACTCACCTCTTGATCCTCAAATTGTTGAACAAACTGAAATGAAGATTATTATAGATGTAAGGGCATCAAGGATTGAGTTCCATACACCAACTCAAATGGGCTCTTACCAGTAGCTCTCTTAGTAGTGATTCTATCAGTCCAAACTAAAAATTTCAATTGTTCACCCCATTTTCTCTTGTTCAACTCCAAGGTTCTCCTAATGATCTTCAATAAGTTCTTATTGCTGGACTTAGCTTGTCCATTCCCTTGGGGGTTATAGTTTGAAGAATAAGTTAGATTGGTTCCATACTCCTTGCACATTGTCATAAAAGGTTTAGCTCTAAAACACATGGCATTATTAGCCAAAATTTTGATTGGCACACCAAATCTACATATGATATTATTCAGCAAGAATTTCATAACAACTTGGTGTGTTGCTTTCTTGGTGGGGATTGCCTCTACCCACTTGGTGAAGTAATCTGTGGCTATAAGGATCCATTTATGTCCAACACTAGTAGGGTATGAAATCTCACCAATGAATTCCATCCTCCACTATTTGAAAGGAGCTTCAATTGATACAGGCTACAAGGAAGGGAGCTTGAAGCTTTCACTCTTCCAGAGAAATGTTGGCAACTTTCACATTTTCTGATTAGCATGGTTACATATTTGAAGAGAGTAGGCCACAAATAAAAAGCTCTCAAAACCTTGTGTGTTGTAACCCTTCTAGTAAAGTGTCCTCCACAAAATCCACCATGGAAATCAGTAACTACTTTGGGAGCTTCATCTTCAGTTACACACTTCAAGAGGACACCTTCAGGGTTCTTCCCAACCAGCCCAAAGTCAGTGATGATGTATTTTTGAGAAGCCAGCTTAAGGGATCTTTTCTATTTTTTATTTAAATGATCAGGAAGCATAGGTTTTTGAGGTAAAATATTATATCCTTGTACCACCTAGAACTTACCAATTTCTCAAGAACATCTGCCCTTTCTTCCTCTACTTCATTCACTTCCACAGTCTGCAAGTTACTCTCAGCCATGAGCTTAGCAAGACCCAAATTTCTTACCAAAATTGTGGTTTGGATTTCCATATCATACTCCTACAGTTTGTTCACCCATGTACATATTTTACTTGAGATCTCCATCTCTGATAAGATGTCTTTTACCATGGTGTGGGGAACATAAGCAACAACTTTTGAACTTAAAATATAGGGCCCGAAAACTTTTGTTGCTTTCACCAAGGCAAATGCTTGTTTTTCCATGATTGTATATTTTAACTCAGTAGATTGGAAATCCTTGCTAAAGAATTCAATAGGCCGCGCAGCCTCATCTTCATCATTTTGGAGAAAAACAAATGCAATAGTATTTTTAGAAGCAAAGGAGAAGATTTGGAAAGGCTTCTTGTAATTAGGAGCTGCCAAGATAGGTGCATGTTTAAGTGCTTCTTTGATTCCTTCAAAAGCCTGAATAACAGCCTCCTCCCATTTGATAACTTGATCTTTCTTTAACATGCATGTGATGGGAAGATTCAACTTAGCAAAATTGGACATAAACCTTCTAATGAAATTAATCTGCCTAAAGAAAGATTGGATGCCCTTATTCATTCTTAGAATTGGCATCTTGCTAATTGCTTCTATTCTCTCAGGGTCAATCATGACCCAAACCTTTGAAACAATATGACCAAGCAGCTTGGCCTTTTGGAATCTAAAGTGACACTTCTTTTGTAACATCCTCATTTTATACATTAGAACAAGTCAATTTTTTTTTTTTGATAAATGCTTCCTGGTTCTAAATACATAATTTAGAACTCACAAATCAAATAACCATTCTTATACAGATAACCATATGCAGCTATAATGACTCGGAGTTCCTCCGATCTATTCATTCCATGACTCGGCAATCTACCGATCTATTAATGAGTAATAAGAGTTAGCGTTTTTATTTAACACATCACTCTTGCGATTCTCTTCCCTATTCTAGGATTCAAAATGCTCTGTCCAAGGAACCTAACTGAATAATTGTTACCATTATTCATCGGCATCTCATCCCTTATACCAGGTGACTCAGGACAATGCAATCAGCAGCTTGTGATACTTTGGCCAAAGATTTGAAACATACTTCTTATGTCTCGTATTCCTTAACCGCATACTCGTCAATCTGGAATACGTCCTTCACCCCATTCTTATGTTATATAGAATGTCTTATACCAACTTCTGTCAGTCCTTCTTATCCCAAGTTATTCACTCGGAAATGGATTAGTAAGGTGACAACGTTATATGGATGCACTCGAGGACTAGGGATAAGATGACATACTGGGTCAACCCTAGTTGAACCAGTGTGTCAAGATACCCCGAGTCTCCTAGGCAGCCATATAATGTGACGTCAATGCAAAGGGTAAATCCACCTGCAAAACTTAACAATCAATGCAAAGGGTGTTGTCATAAGTCACCTGCATTTTTGTATCTTTGAGAAGATCCTAATCTTCTCGAAGGTACAACCCTGCAGTTGACTTGTGTCGTCAACCTTTAAATCCACCTCGAAAAGGTCTACTTATTAATAAGCGTTATGCACATCGAGTTTAAATTATATTAACAGATGTTCCCCTAAGGTTAGCCTTTCCTGATCCCTAGGTTCTTCACCTTAGAATGACCTTTCTTAATAAAACCCTTTACACAGAGATGTCTTTAAGACTAAGGTCCCATCAAGGAGTTCATAGAATTTACTTAATTCTATATCAATGAAATTGGACAATAACCCAAAATCTTCACATGAGATTGCCATCTGAACCCTATTTAGGTTTAATTCAGTTCTCAAATTGAATTTATATCTTACCTATAAGTATCGAGATATAGTGATTAAGATTCCAATTACACGTTGTCCTGGTTTAATCAAGACTAGGAATTAATAATTTAATTCAGCTTGTTTAGCATTCTACTTAGGTTTATTTTAACCCTAGTTTCCAGTAAGACAGTGATCCATATTTCAATTTAGCTTTAGATAGAACACACTAGAATTGCTAAACAATCATAAGTAATCAGTCACATATTCTTGCAAGCTTACATTTGATAATCACAGAAGTCTCCAATATAAACAATAATAACAACGCTCTTTAGATCATTTGAACCGAAGAAGGTCAAATTATCAAGATACGGATGCAAACATATAAGTATCAATTATCTATTTCATTTCCTTCAGAACTAATCAAATACATTTTATGCATTCAACATACTTGATACAATGCTCAATGGAAAAAGAACATCTTTCCTCATATAGTACATTTAGAAAATTAAGTTGTAATTCAACATAAAATCAAATTTAAACAATCTGATCATCCTATTAGATTTGCATGCTTTTACCACTTACGGCATCCATCTGCAAAAATTGTCAACATGGGTCAGTTCGATGAACTAAGTATGATAAGCACTAACTATTAAAACAATTGCAATCCATCAATTGTTTTCATTAAACACCCTGTTTAAATGAGATCAAATCACCAAACAAGTAAACATATTTCAGACTATGCTTTTGTAAAACAACATGAATATAAACGCGTAGCTTATATTATAGTCACTAAATAGTCTCAGATACTTTTTCAATTATTTCATCAAAACGTTAGTGACCAAGAAGACAAGTGCATCTAACCAACTATCCATCTGAATCCCAAGGACAACAACATCAGACAGATTATATATTCAACATAATAAATAAATAACCTTTCATGATTCCATCAGCATGATAGAACAATTCCAAAAGTTAGATAAACAATTATATCAACCTATACTTTATAACAGAAGAGAAATAAACGAATCATACATATTTCCTTCAGAACTAGCTCATGACTGTACCGTCTTTCCAAGAGCAAGGCATTCACCTTAAACACATGCAAATAAATCAGACGAGACCGTCAAAAGCACCACAGATTTGTTAAAGATCAAATATAACAACCTGCTGTATTTATCCAGCAGTATAGTAGCTCTCACGCTAAACAGTGATGACCCTCTACCAACAGGCTCCACAAGACCTTCCACATGAAGCGGCAGACAAGAAGATATTCACCACATCACCTATCGAGGTGCAGTCGACGACTCTAAGTTCAGTCAAGCTCAAGGCAGGATTGTCATGCTACAAAATACATAAACACGACTACAATCCCTCATATCAACCTACAGCCCCATTCTAGTCCCTAATAAAAACTACAAGGATTTCGGACCTAAGGTCGAAATCAAAGAGCTTCAATTTAATCGCAGTCAGCAATAAACTCCTCAACATTAAGCAATTGATGTTTCCCTAATACTATACCGAGACAATCACACAGAATTCCCGCAACATGCACAGCCTTATCTAACTGGAATAATCAGAAAGGAAAAATGACATGTTGTAATCTGATCTGGACGCATTCATGATTTGAAGTGTGGTATTCACAACCCACTTTTACAGAGCCAAGTTACATGATATCTAACTATACTCAAGGAATCCAATAGTGCCAAAAACAACTAGTGTACCAATTCAGGTTAAATAGAGGCAGATACTATAGCTACCTGTCAAGGATTCAACCGAACCCGAGTAACAGTATATAAGATAAATAATAATTAATGATTCCCAATTGTGCTAGCAATGGTAAACATTCAAAATCAGGCTTATTACAAAAGCTAATTACTGATTTTGTGAGAAAGAATCCAACTGAGCCTCTTCCATATTTTCACATAAGCTTACGCAGAAGGAAACGTAAGTACACTCAGGAGTTTATACCAAAAATTTATTACAAAATAACATAGGTCGTATACTTGTTACTCCTTCAGAACTCCTAACAAAATCAAATTACCAATACTCAAATAGATATGTATATATAACTTCAACAATGGTCCATAATACATGAATCATTCAATGGATTTCACAGAGTAGTTTCGAATACAATATATATATATATATATATATATATATATATATATATATATATATATATATTGCATACTATCTACGGGTTGCATCCCATAACCACAATGCAAGGGAAAAACAACTTCAACAAGGTCGCAATGAAACACTGTAGCACATCAAGTTATTCATTCACAAATAACTTTAAAAATCAAGCGAAACCCAACAAGATTCAGTAACCACTACCTTAATAACCTCAACAGAAGTTACAAAGAAGTCCAATTAAACTGAACACAAAATGTTCATCAGTATTCTTCCCAATGAGTAACAACAACAAGCATCAATAGTCAGCGTTAACAATAAGTTTCAACAGTAAACATTGACAACAAGTATTAACAGTAGCCTGTTCCCATCAAGAGAAAAATTCATGGGCTCTCACAGAGCAAGCCCAGTACACGTTCTTGCATATATATTCACAAATTAAAGCCGGAATGCAAAACACCAAGAAATATTGCAACAGTTCGAAAAATAAAATACACCCATCAAGGTTTAAATTGAAAAATCGAACCAGCAAGATGATACGGTGACAAAATCACACAAGGCTACCAAATAATTCATCTCATTCCAAAAATCATCTGAACAGAGTTGTTCTAATGAAATCATTTGAAAGAGAGCAATATTTTTAAAGGTTACGGCCTAACATGCCTGGTTATTTGCTTAAAATTTCGAAGTAGACCAATGAAAGAGCTCGAACCTTCTCCTCTTTTTCCAAGTTTAGAGCCACCAACAAAAATTTGCTATTTCCATGACTTCTATATTTTCCTTGCCAGAGGAAAGAGCTAGTTACGCTCATACCTTGCCATGCAACTCCAAGAAGACTAGTGCGAAGAACCAGTGAGTAGACAGAAGGAAAACCAGAGCACATGCAAAACCCAATAAACTACTAACTTTCCATTTTACCTGCCTTCCCATAAAACTCGAGCTCGACTACCGAGTTCCTTAATTGCATTTACTCCCAATTTCCCCGCTCAATCTCCACTGCCACCAGACCGCCATAGTTGGCGATGGACAATTGCACATGAAAGACCATTTCCAAATTTGGCGACCTACCACGTCGGCTCTAGTTATCCATTTTAAAACCTCCACCAAATTACCTATCCCTCATGCTTATCCACGCATTTAATAACATAGAAACTACCGCCCATGGTTCAGCACCCCTTCCAAAGGTCCCCTTCCTCCTTGTTCAATAGTTAGGTTAGTAACTTAGGTTAGGATTTAGGATAACCCCTAGTCTAACCACTTTGCACATATATACTAACTTAGAACATTAGCTCTTAGCCTAGGTCTAGGTTAGATTAATACTAATCTAACCCCCTAGGTTAGGTTTAGTTTTAGGTTACTAACCTTAACAAATCTAGTTGGGTCTAATATTTCAAATGCTCAGAAAAAGAACCTTCAACATACATTCATGAACAGGGTTCACTCCTGTACTACCAATAGGCTAGTGAATAAAATGTAACTGAATTATTACCTGGTCCACGATCAAGATCTTCCAGATATATATTACGATATCTGGCACCAATTCATTTAACATGATCAGCCTGAGTTATACTCCGGACTAGTTTATTTAATGCATCTAGACCTTGCAACCTGCTCAAGGTCTATAATTTTTAATTCATCACGAATAAACTTAAAGCACCACTTGGATCAATACCACTGATTCAAGGCTAGGTCTTATATATGGATAACTCCATAATTCATTCCAAAATCAGATTAAACTCTAGGTGTAAAATGAAAGAAATAAAAGAGTCGAATCACATTCCAACTCAGTCAAAGATCTACAATCTGCAAAGAAGATACAGTACATATCAAGCATGACTTTTCAATCAAAGGAACACATCCTTTTTACAAAAGAAATCACATATCAACACTTGTATGCTCAGGAGGAAGTAACAACAGTTCAGGGTATTAGATTGCTTCCCTCCTAAAAAGATTCATTGTCCCGATGATTACATATTCAATTAACCTTCAAGTCAACCAATTTATTAGTTTACAAATCAATGCGACTATTTTCCAACTTGCATAGTTCCAGAAATCAATGTCACAACACATTTTATTCAGCCTGAATAATGTTTGCCTTCATCTGGCTTTCATAATTTCCTAAAAAAAAAGTCCATAAAAGAAATGTTTTTGTCAATAGATTTCATTCTGTTGAAAAAGAGAAGGAAAAGCAATCTTCATCTCTTCAAGATTTTCCCAAGTTGTACTTTCTTCATTAAACTGGTCCCACTAGACCTTACATTGCCATATTTCACGATTTCTCAAATGCAATTGGTGAGTTTCCAGCACTCGTGTGGGTTTAACAACAATTATTCCTGGGTCTTGGACCTACAAGGAATTCCAATTTAAAACATGTGATAGATCTGAAACGTATTTCTTAAGAAAAGAAATATGGAAAACATCATGCATGCGAGATAAAGCAGGTGGTAATGCTAATCGATAAGCTACAGGATTGATTATTTCGACAATTTCGAAAGGTCCCATGACTCGAGGTGACAACTTGGCAGCCTTGCCAAAAGTTATAGAACTCTTTCTAGGTTTAACACGAAGAAAAAACCTTCTCACCAAGCTCAAACCTGCGATCAATCCGCTTAAGTTCAGCATAGCTCTTTTGTCTATCCGATGCTTCCTTTAATCGTTCACGAATCAGCTTCACTTGTTGTTCCATTTTTGTGAGAATCTCTGGTCCAATTACCACTCTATCCTCAACACTATCCCAGCTAACAGGAGTTCTACACTTTCTTCCATAAAGTGCTTCAAATGGTGCCATATTACGAGATGAGCGATAAGTGCTGTTGTATGCGAACTAAACTAATGGAAGATACTCTTCCCATTTATATTGTTGATCCATGCAATACATTCGCAACATGTCCTCCAACACTTGATTTACCCTCTCAGTTTGTCCATACCGTTTCTGGAATGATATGTATAACTGAATTTTAATTTCGTTCCAAGAGCTGCATTAAGTGTTTGCCAAAATCTTGACGTCATTCTTGGAATCCCTGTCAGATATAATAAATTCTGGTACACCATGTAATCTGAAAATTTCATGTACGAATCTTTTGGCCAGCACTGGTGAATCATCCTTTAGATTTCCAGTGATGAAATGAGCTACCTTAGTCAGTTTATCTACAACTACTAGGATAACATCATGTTTATTCCTGGACATGGGTAATCCTTGTACAAAATCCATGGTTATTACTTGCCATTTGTACTACGGTATGCTATGAGGATATAACAATCCAGCAAGGTGCATATGTTTTTCCTTAACCCGCTAACACTCCAAACAATGGGTCACAAAATTTATGACATCCTTTTTCATACCTTTCCAAAATTATTGCTGTTTCAGATCAGCAAGCATCTTTGTGATACCCCGGGGTGTCTAGACAAAGGTGAATTATGAAATTCAACTAATAACTTATTCCTCAGGTCATTCAACATAGGCACATATACCCTATTTTCATAATGCAAGATTCCTTCATTATCAAAATGAAAACCTTTATACCTTTCATCATTAGGTTCTGCAGAAAGCGCTACTTTTACTTGCTGAAAGTATGCATCTGATTCCGAGGCACTTTTTACCTCATCTTTAAACTGAGTTCTTAATGTTATAAGAGCAGAAAATGTGCCTCCTACGATTTAGAGCATCAACTACTCTATTCTCCTTCCCTTTGATATAGCTAATATCAAAGTCATATTGTGATAAAAATTCTAACCATCTTCTCTGTCTGGCATTAAGATTAGGCTGAGTAAAATTATATTTCAGTCCTAAGTGATCAGTTTTCAACTCAAAAGGTTTCCCAAGTAAGTAGTGTCTCTAGACATGAAGTGCATGAATAATGGAAGCAAGCTCCAAATCATGAGGGGCATAATTCAACTCATGTAATTTAAGTTTTCTACTTTCATATGCTATGACTTGATCATTTTGAAGCAAAACACCTCAAAGGCCTTCCCTAGAAGCATCCGTTATGATAGTAAAACTCCCATTAGGGTCTGGGTACAACTAATATAGGTGTAGAAGTCAACTAGTCTTTCAGAATTTTGAAAGCCACTTCGCACTTATCATTCCAAAAGAATTTCTTATCCTTCTTTTGCAATGAAGTTATTGGTGCAAGCTACTTTAGAAAAATCCTTTACAAATTTTCTATACTAACCAGCAAGACCCATGAAGCTTCTTACTTCGTGCACATTCTTTGGTGCATGCCACTCAGTTATTGCCACTATTTTTGAAGGATCTACAGCAATTCCTTCTTTACTTATGACATGACCCAAATAGTGAACTTCTGAATCAAAGAAAGAACATTTGGATAACTTACCATACAACTTTCTTTTTCTCATAATTCCCAAAACTATCTTTAAATGCTCATTATGCTCCTCAACGCTTTTAGAATAAATGAGAATATCGTCCAAGAATACAAGTACAAACTTGTCTAGATATTCTTGAAAAATATTGTTCATTAAATTCATAAAGGCTGCGGGTGCATTAGTTAATCCAAAGGGTAGAACTGTGAATTCATAATGTCCCATACCCTTGTTTGGAAAGCTGTTTTATGAATATCTTCTTCTCTAATCCTTAACTGATGATAACTAGATCGAAGGTCTATCTTAGAATAAACCGCTGCTCCACGCATCTGATCAAATAAATCGTCGATCCTAGGAAGTGGATATCTGTTCTTGATTGTTCGCCTTGTTCAACATTTGATAATCGATACACAGCCTAAGCGTTCCATCCTTCTTTTTCAAAAATATCACGGGTGCTCCCCAAGGTGAAACACTTGGTCTGATCAAAACTTTAGACAAAAGTTCCTGTAGCTGTTCCTTAAGCTCGACCAACTCTGTAGTAGTCATCCGATAAGGTTCTTTGGAAATAGGTTTTGTTCCTGGTTTGATTTCGATGATGAAGTCAAATTCTCTCTTGGGTGGTAACCCTGGTAATTCCTCAAGAAAAACATCCCTGAAACTTTGTAGCAGAGGAAATCGTTTCATGGAATCATCATCTTCTTCTGAAGATTCAGATATCTTTACTACGTAAAGGGTACATCCTTTGTTTTTAGCCTTTTTAAGCTGCATAGCTGACAGTTTTCTAACTGAAATTTCCCGTTTCACCCCTTGAATCTCTACTGATTCCACCTGATCATCTGGACATTTTATGTTCTTTTCATAGCAGTCTACTTTTGCTTTATGGTCAGCTAACCAATTGACACCGATGACAATGTTATACAATCCCAAGGGTGTAACATAGAGGTCAACTTCTGTGGAAAAGTTAGGTAACTCAAGGACTGCCCCAAAAAGAGACATACTCCACTGTATGAAAAGAGTTATTACCATACTATACAGTCCAAGGTTTATCTATTTTTCCAGCTTTTCTCTTAAGTTTAGAAGCAAGTTTATTAGAAATAAAACATTCAGTAGCTCCTTTATAAAAAAGGAATAGTGACAGGTATGCCAAATAACTTACTCGGAACTTCTATAGGTGTCACTTGATTTTCAGCTTACTTGTCTGCTACTGCAGCATGTATCTTATGCTGCTGATTACGATCATCCTTCTTCAAAGGGGCATTGATTTTGCGTAGTAGTCTTTGCCACAATTGTAGCAGCCTCCTACAGGTCCCTTTTTAGGCTCAAAATTACCTCCAACCTTGTAATTGTCACATTGTCCTCCATAGGGCTTCTGCCCATTGTTATAATTTTTGGCAAAATTATCTCTTATATTTCCAATAGGCTTATTTTACTACTGCTTTCTTACTATTATCACCTGGAAACTTACTCTTGTTTCTAAACTTTTTCCATGGTCCTTTTCTGGGTGCAAGACAGGTTGAAGAAGGGTTTTGCTGTCTTCTTCCGCACTTCCTCTTTATGATCAGAAATAGCCTTTAATTTATGTTCTTTCCTTATGGCCTTTTCAACAACTCCTTCCATAGTGGTTGGACTGTGAACATCGACCTCTCCTCCTATCACGGGATTCAATCCCATGATGAATTTCCGTATTTTGAACTTCTCGTCAGTTTGATACTGCAGTACATACTTGAGGATTTTTGTAAACCCACTCCCAGTATTCAGTTACCGTTAGCTTCCCTTGAGCTAAGTTCTGAAATTCTGTCATTTTCTGATCATAGAAAAGTTGTGGCAGCCAACGTTGCCTAAAATAGCCTTTAAATTGATCCCAAGTAATATTGGTCTCATCAATGTTTAGTTCAACTTTTCAGCTATCCCACCACGAAGATGCTTTGTGGGAAAGCTGAGAGGCTCCCCAAATAGCTTTGGTTTCCTCTGAGAAGTTCCTTATTGCAAATTACTTCTCCATTTCACTGAGCCAGTTCTCAGCTCCATCTCCTAATGTGGTGCTATCATACTTAGGTGGGCTTATCCTTTTTATATCATTAGTGAGTTCTGCTGCCAACCTGGCCTTTTTGTTTTCTGGTTGGACAGGTGCATTTCCAGCATTAACATCAACTCCCATGTCAGGGTTTTCCTCAGGAGGTTGTTGATTGTTATTATCAGCTTCTTCATCCTCCTCATTTCCCATCACCTGCTGTTCAAGTATAGCTAAGCGATCTCTTGTGTCCAACAGGGCAGCAAGGATCTCATCAAGTTTCTAGGTTGTTTCCGCTCCTCCTTCAGGTGGAGCATTATTCGCAACATTCCCCCTTCTTCTAACCATTTTCTGTTACAAGAAAATTCAGGTTTTATCAGATTATGGACACAATAGGCCCAAGAGCTGCAACCTTCAGCTCTGATACCAAGATGTAACATCCTCGGTTTATACATTAGCACAAGTCAATTTTTTTTTGATAAATGCTTCCTGGTTCTAAATACATAATTTAGAACTCACAAATCAAATAACCATTCTTATATAGATAACCATATGCAGTTGTAATGACTCGGAGTACCTCCGATCTATTCATTCCATGACTCAGCAATCTACCGATCTATTCATGAGTAATAAGAGTTAGCATTTTTATTTAACACATCACTCTTGTGGTTCTCTTCCCTATTCTGGGATTCAGAATGCTCTGTCCAAGGAACCTAACTAAATAATTGTTACCATTATTCATCGGCATCTCATCCCTTAGACCAGGTGACTCAGGACAATGCAATCAGCAGCTTGTGATACTTTGGCCAAAGATTTGAAACATACTTCTTATGTCTCGTATTCCTTAACGACATACTCATCAATCTGGAATACGTCCTTCACCCCATTCTTATGTTATATAGAATGTCTTATACCGACTTCTGTCGGTCCTTCTTATCCCAAGTTATTCACTTGGAAACGGATTAGTAAGGTGACAACGTTATATGGATGCACTCGAGGACTAGGGATAAGATGACATACTGGGTCAACCCTAGTTGAACCAGTGTGTCAAGATACCCCGAGTCTCCTAGGCCGCCATATAATGTGACCACATTCCTAATCGGTCCCAGAGTAACTTGTTCGAGTTAAAGGTGTAAATCTTAACGATCAATGTAAAGGGTGTCATCATAAGTCACCTACATTTTTGTATCTTTGAGAAGATCCTAATCTTCTCGAAGGTACAACCCTGCAGTTGACTTGTGTCGTCAACCTTTAAATCCACATCGAAAAGGTCTATTTATTAATAAGTGTTATGCACATCGAGTTTAAATTATATTAACAAACGTTCCCCTAAGGTTAGCCTTTCCCGATCCCTGGGTTCTTCACCTTAGAATGACCTTTCTTAATAAACCCTTTGCACAGAGATGTCTTTAAGACTAAGGTCCCATCAAGGAGTTCATAGAATTTACTTATTCTATATCATGAAATTGGACAATACCCAAATCTTCACATGAGATTGCCATCTGAACCCTATTTAGGTTTAATTCAGTTCTCAAATTGAATTTATATCTTACCTATAAGTATCGAGATATAGTGATTAAGATTCCAATTACATGTTGTCCTGGTTTAAGCAAGACTAGGAATTAATAATTTAATTCAGCTTGTTTAGCGTTCTGCTTAGGTTTATTTTAACCCTAGCTTCCAGTAAGACAGTGATCCATATTTCAATTTAGCTTTAGATAGAACACACTATAATTGCTAAACAATCATAAGTAATCAGTCACATATTCTTGCAAGCTTACATTTGATAATCACAGAAGTCTCCAATATAAACAATAATAACAATGCTCTTTAGATCATTTGAACCGAAGAAGGTCAAATTATCAAGATACGGATGAAAACATATAAGTATCAATTATCTATTTCATTTCCTTTAGAACTAATCAAATACATTTTATGCATTCAGCATACTTGATACAATGCTCAACGGAAAAAGAACATCTTTCCTCATATAGTACATTTAGAAAATTAAGCTGTAATTCAACATAAAATCAAATTTAAACAATCTAATCATCCTATCAGATTTGCGTGCTTTTACCACTTACGGCATCCATCTGCAAAAAATTTCAACATGGGTCAGTTCGATGAACTGAGCATGATAAGCACTACCTATTAAAACAATTGCAATCCATCAATGTTTCCATTAAACACCCTATTTAAATGGAGATCAAATCACCAACAGTAAACTATTTTCAGACTATGCTTTTTGTAAAACAAACATGACTCTAACGCTAGCTTATATTATAGTCACTAATAGTCTTAGATACTTTTTCAATTATTTCCTCAAACGTTAGTTACCAAGAAACAAAGTGCATCTAACCAACTATCCATCAAGAATCCCAGGAAATCAACATCAGACGGATTATATTCACAAATAATAATAACCTTCCGATCCATCATCATGATATAACAATTCCAAAAGTTAATTAAACATTTAGCAACCATACTTAAAATAACCGAGAGAAATAACGAATCACTACATTTTCCTTCAGAACTAGCTCAGATGTACCCTCCACGTCTTTCCAGAGCAAGGCATTCACCTTAACACTTGCACATAAATCAGACGAGACCATCAAAAGCACACAAGATTTTTAAGATCAAAAAAAAAGAAAAAAAAAGAAAAAGTAAAAATATAAAACAACACGTTAAAATAAAACAAGAGAGACAACGAAAAAAAAAATAAAATACAAAAATAACAAATAAATAAACATAAATATACAAATATAACAAACGAAAAATAAAAATTCTAAAATATAAAAAATAAAAATAAAAACCTAAAATACAATAAAAACAATCATACAAAATAAATAGTACCTCCTATCCCTCCTCCCCACCATCCAACCTACACCAAAAAAAAACAAACAATATCTCCAACAAGCCCCCCACACCCCATCCCACATCCAAGAATTGCAAAGCTCCCCCCATACAACTCGTCCCCTTACCACCCCTAAACACCTCCAACCCTCCTACACACAGTCTCACTCCCTCACTCCCCACTTCCCACCACCACCCCCTACCCTTTACCCCTCCTACTCCCTCTCCTCCCCTCGCGACCCTCCCTCCTCGTCCCCCACCAACATTCCCGCTCATCACTCGCCGGAATCCCAGCCCCCTCACGACCACCTCCTCACCTACCAACCTCCCCGTCCGCCTCCTTCCACACCCCCATTCCCCCCCGAATCCAACCCCCCAGCCCCCCCTCCTCTCTCAACTACCTCCTCCCGCTACCAAGCGGTCCTCCCCCACCCCCCCCCCCTTCCCTCGCGCTCTTGCCTCTCGCCTTACCTCCGCACCCCACCCCCTCACTGCCGCACCTACCCTCCTACCGCCACAGGTTATCCACGCTCCTCCCCCCCCCTCAAAGAGCTTCACCCCCCTCCTCCACCCTACCCCCCCTCCCCGCACTCCCCCTCCCTCCATACCCCTCCTCGCCCACTGCACGTCCCCCTACCTCTTAAAGCTGCAACCTCCCCCCCTTCCCCCCATCCGCTAGTTGCCCTCCCCCCCCCTCCCCCCTTCAAGCTCCGCCCTCCCCCCCCCACCTTCACTCCCCGCCCCACTCCTATTCCCTACAACCCCCCCCGCTCCAGCTCCCCCCCCCCCCTCCTCCTCGTCCCGTCCCCCCCCTCTTCCCCCCCTCTATCCCTCTCGCCCCCACCCCCCACCCCCCTCCCTCCCCCTCCATCCCCTCCCCCTCATCCCTTCCCTCCTCCTCCTTCCCCTTCTCCTCCCTCCACTCCCTCCCCCCCCTCCCTCCTCCCACCCCCCCCCCCCCCCCCCCCCCCCTCTCCCACTCTCCCCCCCCCCCCCCCCCCTCCCACCCCCTCACCCACCCCCCCACTTCCCTCTCCCTCTCCCCCCCTCTCCACCTCCGCCCTCCCCCTCACTCCCCCCTCCTCCCTTCCTCCACCCCTCTCCCTCCTCCTCCCCCACTCTCCCCCTCCCCCTCCCTCTCACCACCTCTCTTCCCCACCCCTCCCCCCTCCCCTATTCACTCCCCTCCCCCACCCTTCCTCCCCCCCTCCCCCTCCCCCCCCCTCCCCCCCCCCCTCCCCCCTACCCCCCTCCCCCCCCCCCCCTCCCCCCCCCCCACCCCCTCCCCCCCTCCCCCCCCCCCTGCCACCCCCCCCACCACTCCCCCCCCCCCCGGCTCTCCCCCTCCGCCCCGCCCCCAGCGCTTGTCGGCCCCCCCCTCGCCATCTCCCCTCTCTCCCCCTTGCACCGCTCAACGTCCTCCCCGCCCCGCCCCCTCCCCCCTCCACCCCCTCTCCCCCCAACTCCCCGCCCCTCCTCCCACTTTCCCCTTCCTCCCCCCCCCTATGCGCTCCCCTCCTCCCACCTCTCCTCCCCTGCACTCGCCCCTCCGCCGTTCCGCCCGTCCGCCATCTCCTTCTCCCTTCCACCCCCCCCCCTCTTCGCCCCCCCCCCTCCCCCCCCCACCACTACACCTCGCCCCTCACCCTCTCCGTTCCCCACTCGCCTCAAGATGATGCCTCCCCTTCCCCACCCCTCCCCCCCTCCCTTCCTCCTCCAACCCTTCCCCCTCGGCTCACCTCCCCCTCCACTCCCTTTGCCCCCACTACCGTCCAGGCTCCCCCCCCCGCGCGCCCACAGTTGCTAATCACTGGCCCCGTCCCTACTCCCACTCCTCCATCCTGTTCCCCTCCGGTTCCCCCATCCCCCCACCCCACTCCCCCTCTCGTCCCCCCTGGTCTCTTCTCCCCCCCCCGCCCCCCCCCTCCCCCTTCACGCCCTCCCGTCTTCACCCCCGCCACTCCCCACTCGCCTTCTCAACTCCCTCCCTCCACTCCACCACCCCCTCGGCTCGCCCCAACTCCCCTATCCCCTCCCTCATCCCCTCCCTCCCCCCCTCCCCCCCCTCTCCTCCCCCCTCCCATCCCCCCCCCTCTCCCTCCTCCTCCCGTCCCCCCCTCCGGCCCATTCTTCCCCCCCCCCGCTCCCCTCTCCCCCCCCACCCCCCAATCCTCCCCCCCGCACTCCCCCTCCGCTCCTCCGAGCTCCCCCCCCCTCCTTCTTCCCCTCCTCCCCCCCTCTCTCCCTCTCCCCCCTTCTCACTCCACCCTTCCCTCCTCATCCCCCTCCCTCTCCCCCCCTCCCCCCCCCCCTTCCCCTTCCTCCCCCTCCTCCCCCCTCTCCCCCCCCCTCCTCTACTCCTTCATCCTCCTCTCCCCCCCCCCCCCCTCCCCTCCTCCTCCCCTCCTCCCCCCCCCCCCTCCTCCTCCCCCTCCCCCCCCCATCCTCTCCTCCCCCCTCCCATACACCCACAAGACGCCCGCCCCCCCCCCCCCCCCGCCCCCCCCCCCCCACCCGCCCCTCCCCCACCCACCCAACATGATGAAAAATAAAAATCCAAATCAAGAAAGCACACGAGGGAAAAACAAAACGAAACGACATAGAGAAACCTGCATTGGTATTGCCCTCTGCTGTACCCGTCTCTCCCCCCCCTCTGCCCCCAGAGCCCGCCCGCGCCCCCCGGATACCCCAACACTGGAATCGGTTCCCCTCCCCTTGCGCCCCTCCCCTCTGCGTACGCACAATACTCTCGCGGATCGCGTACCCCCCTACCCCGGGACGCGCTTGGCTCTCCCCCACCCTGTCACCCCCCCCCGCCGCCTGCCCCTCACCCCCCCTCCCCCGCCGCGCCTCCCGCTCTTCTTCGCCCCCCCTCCCCCCCCCCCTCCCCCCCCTCGCTCCTCCCCCTCGCCGTCCTCTCTCCGTTCCCGGTCCCGGGGCGGCCCGCGTGCCTCAGGGACGTCGGAAAAGGCTTCTCCCGCCCCAGGCCTCCCTACCACCACCTCTCCCCCCGAGTATATCTACCTCTGCCGGCCCCCCTCTCCCCCCCCCCCCGCAGTACTCTCCCCCCGATCGCCCCTCTAATCCACATCCCCCCCCATCATCCCCCCGACTCCCGCCCTGCTCAGTAGCTCCCTACCCACAGTTTCTCGCTACCTCCTGCCTACACTCCTGCACCCCCGTCCCCCCCCCCCGAACTCAGCTCCTCCTCCACGCTCTCTCCCCCCCCCTCCCCCCCCCGCGCCCCAGTCCCATCCCGCTCCCCCCACTACTCCCCCCCCCGGCGAATGGCTCCCCACCGCAGGTCCCCCCCCCGGGCTAACAACCTAACTGTAGTTATCCAGCCAGTCATACAGTAGCTCTCACGCTAACAGTGATGACCCTCTACCAACAGATCCACAAGACCTTCCACATGAAGCGGAAAACAAGAAGATATTCACCACATCAACCTGTCGAGGTGCAGTTGATGGCTCTAAGTTCAGTCAAGCTCAAGGTAGGATTGTCATGCTACAGAATACATAAACATGACTACAATCCCTTATAACAACCTACAGCCCCCTTCTAGTCCCTAATAAACACTGCAAGGCTTTCGGACCCAAGGTCAAAATCAAAGAGCTTCAATTTTATCGCAGTCAACAATATACTCCTCGAAATTAAGCAATTGATGTTTCCCTAAGACTATGCCGAGATAATCACACAGAATTCCTGCAACATGCACAGCCTTATCTAACTAGAATAATCAAAAAGGAAACATGACATATCGTATTCTCATCTGGACGCATTCAGGATTTGCAGTGTGGTATTCACAACCCACTTTTACAGAGCCAAGTTACATGATATCTAACTATACTCAAGGAATCCAACAGTGCCAAAAAAAACAAGTGTACCAATCAGGTTAAATAGAGGTAGATACTATAGTTACATGTCAAGGATTCAACTGAACCCGAGTAACAGTATACAAGATAAATAATAATTAATGATTCCCAACTGTGCCAACAATGGTAAACATTCAAAATCAGGCTTATACAAAAGCTAATTACTAATTTTGTGACAAAGAATCCAACTGAGCGTCTTCAATATTTTCACACAAGCTTACGCAGAAGGAAACGTAAGTACACTCAAGAGTCTGTACCAAAAATTCATTACAAAATAACATAGGTCGTATACCTGTTACTCCTTCAGGACTCCAATCAAAATCAAATTACCAATACTCAAATATATATGTATATATAGCTTCAACAGTGGTCCATAATACACAAATCATTCAATGGATTCCACAGAGTCGTTTCGAATACAATAAATATATATATTGCATAATATTAACGGGTTACATCCCATAACCACAATGCAAGGGAAAAACAACTTCAACAAGGTTGCAATGAAATACTGTAACACAGCAAGTTATCCATTCACAAATAACTTTAAAAATCAAGCGAAACCCAACAAGATTCAGTAACCACTACCTTAATAACCTCGATAGAAGTTACAAAGAAGTCCAATTAAACTGAACAAAATGTCCATCAGTATTCTTTCCAATGAGTAACAAGAACACGCATCAACAGTAAGCGTTAACAACAAGTTTCGACAGTAAACATTGACAACAAGATCAACACTAGCATGTTCCCATCAAGAGAACAATTCATGGGCTCTCACAGAGCAAGCCCAGTACACATTCTTGCATATATATTCGCAAATTAAAGCCGGAATGCAAAACACCAAGAAATATTGCAACAGTTCGAAAAATAAAATACACCCATCAAGGTTTAAATTGAAAAATCGAACCAGCAAGAAGATACAGTGACAAAATCACACAAGGCTACCATATAATTCATCTAATTCCAAAAATCATCTGAACAGAGTTGTTCTAATGAAATCATTTGAAAGAGAGCAAGATTTTTAAAGGTTAGGGCCTAACATGCCTGGTTATTTGCTTAAAATTTCGAAGCAGACCACTGAAAGAGCTCGAACCTTCTCCTCCTTTTCCAAGTTAGAGCCACCAACAAAAATTTTCTATTTCCATGACTTATATATTTTCCTTGCCAGAGGAAAGAGCTAGTTACGCTCATACTTGCCATGCAACTCCAAGAAGACTGGTGCGAAGAACCAGTGAACAGACAGAAGGAAAACCGGAGTGCATGCAAAACCCAATAAACTACTAACTTTCCATTTTGCCTGCCTTCCCATGAAACTCGAGCTCGAATACCGAGTTCCTTAATTAAATTTACTCCCAATTTCCCGCTCAATCTCCACTGCCACCGACCGCCATAGTTGGCGATGGACAATTGCACATCAAAGACCATTTCCAACTTTGGTGACCTGCCATGTCGGCTCTAGTTAGCCATTTTAAAACCTCCACCAAATTACCTGTCCCTCATTCTTATCCACACATTTAATAACATAGAAACTACTGCCCATGGTTCTTACCCTTCCAAAGGTCCCCTTCCTCCTTGTTCAATAGTTAGGTTAGTAACTTAGGTTAGGATTTAGGATAACACCTAGTCTAACCACTTTGCACATAGATACTAACTTAGAACATTAGCTCTTAGCCTAGGTCTAGGTTAGATTAATACTAATCTAACCCCTACGTTAGGTTTAGTTTTAGGTTACTAACCTTAACAAATCCAGTTGGGTATAATATTTCAAATGCTCAGAAAAAGAACCTTCAACATACATTCACGAACAGGGTTTACTCATGTACTGCCAATAGGCTAGTGAATTAAATGTAACTGAATTCTTACCTGGTCCATGATCAAGACCTTCCAGATATATTACAATATCTGGCACCAGTTCATTTAACATGATCAGCCTGAGTTATACTCCGGACTAGCTTATTCAATGCATCCAGACCTTGTAACTTGCTTAAGGTCTATAATTTTAATTCATCACGAATAAACTTAAAGCACCACTTGGATCAATACCACTGATCCAAGGCTAGGTCTTATAGATGGATAACTCCATAATTCATTCCAAAATCAGATTAAACTCATGTGTAAAATGAAAGAAATAAAAGAGTCCAATCACATTCCGACTCAGTTAAAGATCTGCAATCTGCAAAGAAGATACAGTACATATCAAGCATGACTTCTCAATCAAAGGAACACATCCTTTTTACAAAAGAAATCACATATCAACACTTGTATGCTCAGGAGGAAGTAACAACAGTTCAGGGTGTTACATCTTTGGATTGAGAGAGATTACAAATTCTCTACATCTGATCAACATCTTTTCCAAATACTGCAAATGATCTTTTCTGCTCCTTGAAAACACAGTCACATCATCCTGATAAACTGCAATGAATTCATTTATATAACCATAAAAAGTAACATACATTTCCCTTTGGAAGGTAGCTCTAGCATTCATGAGACCAAAAGGCATTCTCACATAGACATATGTTCCCTAAGGTGTAGTAAAGGAAGTTTTAAATCTTTTTGACTCCTTGACAACAACATGATTGTAGCCAGAGAAACCATCCAAGGTTGGCAATAATTCAGATCTAGTCACTAACTACAGCATGTTCTCCATGTTTGGTAAAGGATAATTTTATTTCAATGAATCTCTATTCATATTTCTAAAGTCTACACAAAGTCTAATATCTCCATTCTTCTTTCTGACTGGCATAAGGTTTACACCCCAAGATGAATACCTTGTGGGCTAAATAATCCCTCTCTCCTTTAGTTTCTTTAATTCATCTTGCATTTTCATGGAGAGGAGTGGATTAATTGGCCTCTGATTCTATATAAATGGTTTGGAATTTTTATCAAGAGGGATCTCATGCTAAAACAAGTCTTCTCTATATGCCTTCAGCTCCGAATATGACCAGGAAAGGCTGTCTTGATATTGTTTCAACAATTGGAGGTAGGACTATTTTTCTTCTTTCTTTAAACTACTACCCAACCAAAATTTTCCTAGTTTTTCCTTTGTTCCCAAGTCATGCTCTTCCACATCTCTTGAGGTAGATATGTTTCTATTTATGATGTAATCAACATTGCTAAAATTTGAGTCAAGAGCAAAAAGACCTCTAGTAATGGTGTTAGTTTTCAATTGGATAATATCTTTTCCAAACACAGTCTCTCTTCCTTCAGTCATACATACCATTGATTCCCAATCAATATGCTGATCTACAAACTCACCTTGATTTTGTAAAAACCTTTGCACTTGAGCATCATCATTAAACACGTGTCAATGTTTGATGTTGTCAAGGACAGTTGGCCTAGTTAACACTTCAACATTGTACTCACAATAAGGTGAAACAGTGCAAACAAAAAATCTTGACCCCAACACTGCCAACTTTTCAGTAGTAGCATTCAAACTTCTTTCATGGTGCACAATACTGAAGGAATCAAACATCTCGATTTTATCCCAAATTGTATGCTTATAATGCTTCATCCGTTGATTTTTTGTAGCATACAGTTTTCTTATTTGTTTAACAACTAGCTCTGAATCTCCCTTTACAATGATGTCCTTGAAACCATACTTCCATGCAATTCTCAGACCCAACAACAAGGCTTCATACTCAAAAATGTTGTTAGTACATTCAAAATTAAGCTTGAAGGAAAAAACAAACTGTTCCAAGCTAGGAGAAATCAGAATTATACTAGCACCATTTCCAAATTTGGAGCAAGTTCCATCAAATAGCAAGGTCCAAGGAGAAAAAACCTGTTCAAGGAACTTTGACTGATCCATCTTGTTTTCTTTACCTTCAACAAAACTAATAAAATTATCAACATCAATATCAGCAAATAATACTTCATAAGAAGAATTGTTAGGGTCCTCAATTAGATACACCAATTTCTTTTCTCCATAGAGCTTGACAAGGCTACCCTCAATGGGAATGGTGACAAAAGACATATCCATTTGGACACTCCCCCCAACACTTGCAGCCTACTTTCTTGACAATAACATACCCCATTTGGTAGGGCAATCAACAATTACAACATCTCATTTTAAATTCCTCCTGGGATAAGATGCAAGTTGCACTAACAAACCTTTCACACAACCAAAAACTGGCACTTCTCTTGAGTCCATTGGAATACATTTTCCATAGGCTGCTATCACTTTGATATCCAACTAATTCATGACTTCTAGAGGCATGACATTACATGATGCACCTGAATCAAACATACAATTGTGAAGTAGCCTATCCTTTATGATCGAAGTTGTGAAGAATGGATCAACATTCAATTGGGAATCAACCATTGATGTCCCCAAATATACCTCAAGTGTCTCACCAAGATCCTCTACTGCTGGTGGTGTTTCAAGGTCAGCAATGATCTGAGGAGTTTCAATAATATTTATATTTCTGCTTAGAGTAGTCTTCTCCTCCTTTAATCCCAAGTACTCAAAAGCTCTCTTGTTATGCTCAAGGATCCTAAGAAACTCAATGATTGGAACCCTCACTTTGATTTGGCTCAATATTTGGGCTATGTCATAGGGAACACTCTTTGGAAAAATAGCATTGGAAGGGAGACAATAAGATTCATCAGATGTTATGGGATTCTTAGTAGCTTGGGCATGAGGAGGAGTGTAATTTTTTCTTAGGACAACAGAGTTTCTTGCAAGTGTTTCTCTCCTAGGATATTCTTTTGGAATGCTTGTGAGTAAGGGTGTTTTAGGTTTGGCTTGAGGCCCACCTCCTTCAACAACTTTTCTTCTAGTTTTATATTCTTTCACTTGAGCTACAATAACATTCATCAACAATTATCTATCTTCCTCTAAAGGAATACCACCATCATACTTCTTAATCATCAAATCTCTTGAATATTCAAAGTCATTGTTAGGAATTTCAAAAGCTTGCACTGCATCAACTTCAAGAGTATGAGGGGGAAGGAAAACTTGTACCTATTTGATGCAATCCCAAAAGGTTATAGCTGTCCTTGCACTTATAACTTTAGTAGATGTTTCTCCTCCTTGTGAGCTTGAAGAATATCCCACCATGCAAATATCATCATCAGTACCATCATCATTATTATCTTCACCTTCTTTCTAGTCCACTTCACATGGAGGATTGGGTAGAAAACACATATCACACCAATCAATATCAACTTCTTCAACAGTAGCAACCCTAGCATTTAGGGGATCAAGTAACACTCTTCCTTCACGTTCTTGAGGATTTCTATTTACAGACCCCGTGGGTCCTTTCCATATATTATCTACCCTTTGATCACCTCTAGGATGATTGGCAAATCTGTAATGATTTTTTACTCTTGGCTGACCTTGTGAAGTTTTTCCAATTCCTTTCTCAGCTCTTGCCAACTTATATGAGATTTCTTTGATAGCCACTACCAAATTTTTCACAACCTCCTCTAAATCATCACCCTTGATAGCTTGAGGTTTTTCACGGTTTATCAACTTTACTCCATCTCTCTTTAGAGGTTTCATAATTTCTTTGATATTTTTTTCAATTTGAAGTGCCATGGTGAAAGCTTGTCTTAGGTTGGTAGGGTTCTTGTCTCTTAGGTAATAGGATTCCTTTTTATCAAATGCATCTATATATTTGATTAGACAAGATTCATCACACGGCATCAGATTAACTGGCATCCTCGTAAAGTTTTGTTAAACCTTGTGTAAAAGTCATGAACTAATTCATTAGGGTTATTCTTGATATTCTCAAACTTATAAAAGAGAACTCTAGGATCAGTCTTATCACCATATTGCAACCTAAATTCATTCTTCATTTTAGTCCAAGAATCAATTGAATTATCAGGAAGTGTCTTGCACCAATCCCTAGCATCCTCTTCTAGTGTATGAATGAACAATTTAATATACACATATTCAAACTCTATTTCAAAATCCTCCATCATGTTAACAAAAAGTTTGAGATTTTGATCACCAGTTATAGCATTATTACCTTGGAATTGTGGCAACCTATTTTGACATCTTGTGGGACAGCATTTGGGTAACCATCCATTCCTCTAAATTCTATAGGACCAAAGGTGTTAACAAAAAATGGAGGTCTAGGCTGAGCCATATTGTTTGGTGGAGGTGATCTTGGGGGTGACACAAGCTGATGAGGAGTACAAGGTCTTTGGGGCTCAAGAATGTGATTCACAAGACTGGTATTCTCTAAGTGTTGATTTTATTGGAAAGTTTTACTTAAACTAAAACACAGAGGTACATATTGAAGAAGGAACCTACCAAGTATAGCAGAAAGACCTTCACTAGCTAAGGCAAAAAGGTCTATGAGAGAATTACTTGAATCAAAATCACTTGAAGAAGAATGATAACCTCTGCCAAAGGCTGATCTCTCTCACCAATGTATATATCTTTGCCTGATGTCTGAGCTTTAACAATCTTCCAAACTCTTCTCCCTTCCAAATCTGAGTTTCTTGAATCTGTAAACAACTTCTTAGTAGAGTCTCTAATGAAGAGAGATCTTCTTCCTTCCAGTTTTGTAGAGATTAACAACACCAAAGTAAATGACATAAAGGTTAAGACACTGGTACTTATCAAGACTAGAATAGCACGGAGTCGCCACTAAGGAATTTCACCCTAGTTGTGTAAATACACTAAAATACTATGTCAAATATCTATCAGCACTAAAAATCTTGCCAAAAATTATAGATTAGACCTTCCTTTCTTTGAATTTATCAATCAAAAATGTAAATGAAGTGCAACTACTGCTAGAAACTAATAAAATTTGTAGGCAGAACTTATATCTTCACTCAATACTTACAAATTAGATTAGAAAATGATACTCAGATTTATAATTGCACATAAATCATAGAATAAGTATTACTAGGGATATGAAATATTGAAATACTGAATAATGTCCCTGGAAATGGTGTCAGAAAGGTGTTGTTGATGGGAGAAATAGACATGGAATGGAAAATGAATCAACAAATCAATCTCAACAATGTAAATTATTTCCCAGGAATTCAAAACAACTCCCTAGCAACAACACCATTTTAGTGTTGGTACCTAGATTTAATCTCCTTCACAACTTGAGCAACATCATGGATTTTATAAGACACTCAGAGGTAGATAAATGATTTATATGTCGTTTTGTAGCCAGGGAAGCAATTTATCTGACTTGTTAGCACTCAGGCTTTGAAGAAGTGTGTAGCACATTGAAAGGATTTTGATCTAATCATCACTATTTTAGGTTGTGCCTTTCAACCAAGGTAAGAGAACCTATATTGCAACCTCTATTTTGTGAAGGAGGTGAAGATGGCCTTGAGAAAACATGATCAATTTTCCATTATTCAAACTCAACAAAATTTTCACTACTAAATGATGGAAATGCTTTCAAGACAAGGCTGAGGCTGCTAGAGACATGGTATGATCTTGATTTGCTTTGTGCATTTTTGTAGATGGATTAGATTCTTTTGTTGATACATAATGCAATGCAGGGGTAGTATGGGGTAGGAATAGTTATTCTAAATGAATTTTTTGGTGGGAGATTTTAGACAAGACTAACCAGAATTTGTTAGATTCTTTGAGGACCTTTGCAAGAAATTTGTAACACCTAAACAACATAATGCTTCAAAGGGGTTAAGTTACTCCTTCAACTAGGATATGTGCACCAAATGAAGGCCCAGATTTGCACACTTCCACACAATATTTGACAATCTACCACAAAATCTTGAAGCAGATGAACCAAAAAAGTATCAAGAAATCTGTATATTATCATGACCTAAGGTGTACCCAAAGGTTTACAAACAATATCAGAATTCAAGGAAGGTAAAGTGATTTTAAATCTGTTTATCTCTTTATCAGATGAAAGCTATTTTGAATGTGAGAATATAGATTCTACTAAACTATCAACAAGAAATGAGACCATGTATGATCAAGAGAGATGTTAAACACAAGACTGAAACAAAAGCAAGAAACATGAATTGAAAACATTATAAAACATAAGTGCATGCAAAATTTGCCAAGAGACAAAAAAGAATAATCCAGAATGACAAAATTTATCAGCAAGGGAATGTTATAAGAACAATCTCAGAGCTTGTTGATGGCTTTACAACTGAAACCAACTCAACAGTATACAAATCTGATGCAAAAAGGAATTAGAAATGGTTCTTAGGTGGTTTCTCGAAGACTGTGCTTCTTCCCATATTTTCCCATGAAATTCTAAGTTTCTCCAAACTTTTGCATCTCTCAAAACGTGCATTATATAACTTTTGATTACATTTGATCCTTCTTTCTAAAGAAAAGAATATTCCCAACATCAAGTTTGTTACAAAATTCTAACATGATTCGTAGATAAGGACATTTAACAAATTTGCAAAAAAAGTTGCTAGGTGTATCTAAAATTGTGAATCATTACAAATCCTTCATCATTATCCATTGTGGAGGCACATTTTTCATTCTGCAAGAATGCAGACACCTTTCATTTCATCATTTCATCCTTATCATTCCAAAATTTCATTCTGCAACTTTATAATTTGATATTTCACGTTTTGCACGGGCCTGAGTAAAAATTTATTTCAAAAACACCTCAAATCTACAGATTAATCCCTAAAACCACTTGCATTGATCTTCACATGCACAAAGGACACAAATTCACCAAAAATTCGATGAAAAATGATGCAAAATTTACATTTCCACACTTCCTAGAGCAAAAATGGCGGCCAAAAATGAAAATGTACAGTTACCCTTGATTTGCTCTTTCTCCTTCAATCTAGGCCCTCCAAATGTCAAAATATAATTGGGAATGAATTCGGGCTCACTTTTTAACTTTTTAACATTTTTAGAAAAATGGAAAAAAATTACGTTTTTCTTCACCCCTCCGCCTTTGAAATTTGGTGATGACATGTGGCATATGGTGGGTCCCATTGGGATCACGGCTCAATTATGTACACTTTGACCCTTTTTTGGAGTTTCAAAAAAATTCACTTTTTCCCCGCGGGCCCGCACCTCTGCCTATGTCCTTGACACATGTCATCCTCTTTATCGTTAAAAATCCATGGGCTTATTTCATGTTTTAACCCCTTTTTTCTCCAAGGGAAAATTTTCAATTTTGCCTCCATAGGCCCATGCCTCTGGTTCCTTCCTTACCACGTGTCAGTCACTAGTTCCTCATGGAGCCACGCCTCAAATTTTCATTCTAATTCATTTTTGTAAAAGGTAAAAATTTTCCTTCTGCCTTTCCCGGCCCGCCGACCCATGCTGCCTTCGCCACATGTCTCCTCGTGGCTTCCTTTGGACCCACGACTTAATTCTTTGCTCTAAGTCTTTTTGACCAAAAGGGAAAAAAATTCCCTTTTCTTCCATGGCCTACACTTCCTCCTATGCCCACCACGTGTCCACCCCTTGTTCCATTGCAGACCCGTAGGCCTTTCTTCTACTTTTCTCCCTTTTCACCAAAAAGGAAAAAATTTCCTGAGTTCCCCACCTGCCTTCTATCTCGCCTTGGCATAAGAACACAACACGTGTCCTTCTGCAGAGTTGCAGGGGTAATGTTGAATTTTTTCCCAAATCCAAAAAATGACTAGTTTTTCAATGAAACCCCACCGATCCTTGTCCAACCAGATGCATCCACATAGGAGACGTCATTTGGGATTAATTTTGAAGGTCAAATGACACCCGTACGACCATAAAAAAACACAAAATTTGCTAAGGATGCCCGAATTTGATTTTTTTCTTGTCTGTAAAGGATTTTTTGGTCAAAAAACATATGGGAAGTGGTTTCAAGAAAAGTTTGACCATGGGGAAATATTTTTGATGGCACATAAGTACAGAACAAGAAAATTCGAGCTCTATAGGATGGGAAAAATGGAAAAAATGAGAGAGGCTCGTGGATTTGGAAATTTAGGGCATAAAACAGAGCTTGCATATATTTTTTCTTTCAATTTGGGGAAAAATAATAGGTTTATGATCCATTTAAAGCATTCAATCTAGATGGGGAAACTTGCAGACCACCAAACTCGAAGATTTTTTTTTTGAGCACATAGAAGAAAGGGGAAAGGTGGGAAAATAACAGAGGATCAAAATGGACACCAATAGCTAGCAATCAAGTTGACAAGATTGACTTTAGTATCATGATGATAGTTTAGGGTTTGATCACCATCTAGGAAAGAACACAATGTTTTAGGACATGTTGATGAAGATCTACAAGAAAGTATCTAAAATATGAATGCATAAACGGAAAACTAATTTCATTCAACAAAAATCTAGGTAAACGAGACTGAAGTCCTTAAGAAGATAAATTATGTCATCTACTTATTAAAAATATCATTGTATGAATTTTTTATTTCTGTAATAAACATGGCATATTTTGATTAATATTAAATAATTGTCAATTTTTCATATTATCTTATTTATATTACACATTTTGATGATTTGTAAATTCTTCTCTTCCTATCATATAATGTCACCTCTATCATTAGCAATTTCGAAGTATTTATAGAAAATCTTATTTTGTAAATTGAGCTCGATTATAAAAATGATGTCACTTATGTTATTCTGTCAAACATCTACATAAAAGGGGGTAGGAGGTAAAATTTTCACATGATGAGGAGATCGATGAAATATGTGCAAATTAAAAATATCCCCAGGTGTAATTAGATCGAATATCATAAAATAGTACATGTTTTTTGTGCAAGAAATGGAAATTATAAAAGACAAAGAATATCTTTGAAAAAGTTACAGAATTTGGAAATTTTCATTGAAGATGAAGGAGGCAGGTTACTTCAACTAAATTTATTCTTTTAAAATCAATAAGGAAAAATTGAAGCCAAAATGTTAAGGAAAAGAATCTTTAAATGATTTTTTTTTAATGAAAATCATAGACTATTTGGTCCCGTGGACATTATTAAAATCCTTCATTCATTCATTGAAGCTTGTTGAAATTAACGGTTATGTAATCTTGAGCCACATGTTAGATTTCTATTAACCTCCCAACCAAATTCTCCCAATGGACATGAACCCCATGGAATGAGGTGTAATTGATAATTATCTAGGTCTGATGTAGGAGGTCTATACCACACGTCGCCATTTTTTTGGTCTCCGAAGCAAGTTCCCCTAACGGATGTGAAACTTGTGGAATGTGCCACCTTTTATATATCCTTTAGGTATGATATGGGACAAGTCACAAGGTAGTGTCAACGGTCAGTGATCAATGATCTGAGGTAGGACATGTGGTAGCATTCTACCACACGTCACAGCTATATTCAATTTATCTACCCTCAATACTAATTTCTAACCCCATGCGCACTGGCCTATCTCCCAACAGGTGCTGGGAACTCACCCGAGGCAAGCGCAGGTGTCGAGTCCCTCTGTTATGTGAGAATTGTGAGAAGGTTTTTCCATTAGTGGAGGATGCTTTACAAAATCGGAGTACATTAACTTAGTTAATAAGGTAGAAGGATTATCTAACATATCCATACATTAATGTATTACATCCAATAATAACAAGTAACAAACACAATAAACGATATCTGAGTCATGATATCCATAGAACATGAGGTTTTACACCCTTAAGTATGATATACAGAATGAGTCCATATATATATATATATATATATATATATATATATATAGATATATATATATAGATATATATATATTCATTGGGAATGGTCTTGGTAACCACATTACAATCAAAAGAGGTCATCTCAGACCATACATATCAAATTATAGGGACTCAACTCCTACAAATCTTCCCTGGTATGAGATTCTAGCTATACCCTCCCATTTCAACCCTTGTTATAGACCCTAGTGCCATATAGAGGCTCATTATATCCTTCACAACCTTTAGTACTAAGTGCTCTAAACCCTAGCATTACTGCAACACTCTATTACTCGGAATATTAATCTTGATTGATTTTCTCTACCTCTTGCATGCTCTTCAAATCATGTGTTCAAATCATCTATCATCTAGTACTACTTTCTCTTATCTGAGCACCTCTTTTTTATAGGATCAACACCCACCATTAGGCCTTCTCTTCTGGACAGATCACGTGCTAAGTTTCTATGTGGTCATCCAATGGTGAATGCTTATCTCGTAAAAACCCTCCACTCTCTACAATAATGTCTTCTAGGAATATTCCTATATGGAATAACCTTTTCTTGAACTCCAAGGTTCCAGGCTGGCACCTTATCCGCTCACCATGCCTACTCAGGTAACTTTTTTCCTCAAGTGCCTCTAGAATATTGAATATGACTAGGTCCTTTGATCGTGTTTTATGCCTTCCGTGTGCACCCTAGTTTCTTCTAAACCATTATTAAATGTATTTTTCCTACACGCTTCTCCCTACACACCCTTTTTGTCACGAGTCCTGCACATGCGTACCCTTTGGTACTTAGCCAATATTTCAAGGCCTAACATCACCCCACACTAAGAATGTTCTCCATCATTGGAAACATCCTACTTCACCAAAGAATAAAGAATAGTGGGACTCGGAAAAATTTAATGAAGAATGGAAGAATAAAGAATGGAAGAATCTATTATTGCTGTAAGAGTAGTGGGAAATCCTTCCTCATTGTTTCCTCAATATTTTTCTACAAATCCACTTCATCCTTTTCCTACTGAACTAGGTCACCCACAAGAGCACTCACTTCCTTGAAACTCAATTCGTCACCATTAGCATTCAACATATCTACAATTCCTTCTAACTGCTTACTAAGGTTGTCTAATGTGTCCGTCATGCGAGTGATCTAGGGGTAAAAATAGTTAAGTTGAATCTTAATCGAACCCCACAAGGCTGTGATTACTTCCATCTTCTTCTCAACCTTAGCTAGGATGTAATCCCGCTCCACCATTTTTCCCTTGTTTTTTTCTTGAAACTCCTTCAAATCCACTTCATGCCTAGGAACTAGTATGTTTTTTACCCTGTCTCAGTCAACACAATTATCATACATGGCCTCATCTATTTATACAGTGGGCTTCACAGTAGAATGGATATTGGAATACCAAGTAACTGTCTCCCTGGTCTTAATTTTCTCTTACTCCTTCTGGTGCAATAATTCCTATTCTGCCGAATCCAATGTGAGTGGTCACCTTTCCATGGTAAGGATGTGGTTCAAGTCTTCCAAGCATTGCATGGTTGACTCATATTTTTTCTTAGGAAGGGCCAAGTCTAGGTGATTCAAGATTATGGCATCTGTAATAATTTATATCTTCTTATAAACCTTGCACACCTTTTCCTTCTCCTCCCTTAATTCATTCCTTACTTACGCATAGATCAACTACTCCTGCTTTAAATCCTTGTCCTCAACTATTTTTTCATTCTTATTTTGTAGTTCTTCCTCTAGGACCCTTACTCTGTCATTCCTCCTGAAGAGTCTCACCTCAACCTCCATCAAAACTTTGTTGAGTTCATTGCAAACCTATTGATTTGATAGTTGCTCAACATTCATTAGAGGGTTCACGCCCTTAGTTTCTAGTATCTTCATTAGTGCCTATTGATTGACTTTGAACACAGGCTCGTCAACATGGGACTCATAATCCAAAGATAACATATTTCTTGTACATGGGTAGGAACCATCTTCTTTAAATAAATACCATGCAAGGAGTTGGTTGGAAGGCATGGTACTTTGGAAATGCATGTGTAGTACCTTATTCAGATCATTGATATAACTCATTCTATGCTCTTACACCACTACTAGACTCTTCCTTCCCATGTGCACTACCTTAGGGAATCTTACCGCTAGGCTTGGATCTTCACCCATGCTTCCTTCTCTACACTCTCCTCCTCCATCTTCTTGATTACTTCATCATTACTACACTCCACCTCCTATTCCACCAAGTCCTTTATTATGCCCACTAACTCCCTTTCCATGACATCTTCCATCAACTTCTTGGTAAGGCTTGAATTCCTTTGATCCTTGGTGTTTACTTTCGAAATTCCCTCCTTACTATGACCATCTCCTTCATCCTCATCCTTCTCTTCATTCCCTTCCTCCTTTGAGACATGTACCTTATACACAAGATGGTCCTGAACCTCATCACACTCGTCATCATCCTTGTCACCCTTGATATCTTCCATGCTCTATGTTTCTTTTGAGTCCTCCATTTTTGTTAGTTTCTACTTCTTCCCAACTGGCGATTTCAATGTAGAGATTCTTCCTTTTCTTATTTAGCAGGAGACTCTTCTTTTTCAGGAGGCTTCTCTTTCCACACGCCTCTTCTTCTGGTGTTTAGACACTAAAATTAGGTCATACTCCCCTTAGTCCCTCATTAAATAAATACCTTGAACAAATCCACCTAGCCATGGCCCCCTTCACCCCACTATAATATTAATTTAATTAAATTAATTCATTTTCCTCACCATATTTAATATTTAAATATCCTAATTCAGATAATGCCCACACATCCACCTCACCTAGACACCTCATCATGCCACCTCACCCTAAGACCTATTCTTAGTAAGTTGTCATAACTAACTAAGATCTACCCAAACCCTAAAAATTGATGCCTACATTCCCTCTAACCATATTCCCACCCGTTAGAAGGAAGATTCCATGATAATCCATGGGGTAAACGAAATGAGATCCAAGAAAATCAAGGGGATCTACCAAGTTTAGTAAACCTAGGAAATCCTGCGCTAACCGATACCGGTTACCCTTAACCGTCACCGATTAAGCCGCCACCATTACCAACCAAGTATCAAGCTTGTACTAATAGTAAGTTTTGTTAACTTGCATTGGTTCCTTATCATTTTAGTAGATCCTTTAACTTTTGTTGTTAGTTTCTATTCTCATTTCCATTCCCTACCATTTTACCTCCATGCAAACTTGACCATGTTTTTATCCACATCCTTACATTGCCCCTACCTGGAGCTAAATCATTCCTGTACATACCTCAGATCCATATGAATCTAGCCATTTCCCTTCCATCTTCACCTAACCTCGGATCTATCACCCAGCCAAGTTTTATTGAATTTCTTGTACCCCGACCATACCAATCCCGGTTACCCACAATCATCGCCAGTTAGCCTAAATCGATACCGGTCATACCAAACTTATGTCAGTCTCTGGTCTTTTACCAGAAACCCAAATCAGAGCTTAAAACCTCTACCAAATACCTAAAACCACCCAAAACCTTACCCTAACCAATACCAATACCTTGATAGTGACCTTGACCTTCAGATTCAACCATAGCCTAGCCTGTTTTGAATGAATTTGCTTATTGTAGATGAATGACATACCTAAATAATTTTAACTATAGTAGGATTTACTTTATTATCAGCATTAATTTGTTTTAAATAGTGGGTTGAAAGCCATCTAGGAAGTATCACACTTCTCAGATTTAGCACACACTCGGCAGTCCACTGCATATATTGTTTAACTTTTATTTGGTGGTCTTGTGCTCCATTTTAGGTAGTTCCTCCAAGAAAAAAGGAAGACATCATAATCAACTGTGGATTCAGAAGTCATACACGCACAACAACCCATGACCAACATATTAATAGGTATTCCTCCTAGCCCTTTACCCTTATTTGTTTTGTCAACATTCAAAGAAACACTCTAGAATCAGGTGAAACATTTTGGCACACCCGGTGGGACCCATTCAAAGTTCTTTGCATTCTTTCATTTCTAGGTGAAAATTTTGTATGTTTGTTTCTTTTCTAAAATTTTCTTACATTAAAATTTCTCTCGGGGAACCTTCTTCTCTTATATTGTCTAAAAGCAATTGTATTTTGGTGCTTAACATGAACATTTCTTCCCTTTCATTAGTATCGCATTAGTGAAAGGGTGTTCCTTCTCCTGTTCATCAATTGTGACATCGAATATCATATTTTGATTTGGGTTTAAAACACTCACATTTCATTTTTCTTTACTACATTAGCTCACATTAAATGAGGGCAACCTATATGCTAGAAGTCATGCCCAACTGATGGTTGACAAATGAATCGTAGAAAAGCACAATCTTTCTCTTTCTCTCTTAGTCCTACCAAACTGCACAAAAATTTGAAAAACACATCTTCTTAAACGACATCTTACCCGGGAATATCTTTCTGCGATTACACGATCAGGTTGGTAGGTACTCCCCAACTTGTTACTTCTATCGAGTCATTATCTTAGAGGACAGCCCACCCCCCACCATAACATAACCTGAAACCTCACCTTTTAGATCTCCTTCTTCGTAGGAAGCCTTCCTCACCAAAAAAATTGTTCTAAAGTTCATGAGTCAGTCCTTCTAAATAGCATAAGCTCAACACATGTAAAATCACTTATTGGATAACGTCTTCTTTTAGAATTTTTTTTAAGTGTGTTTTGAGGTGTGAGAATATGTTTCCCTCTTTCTTTTGCTTTCTTTCACCTTTTTCACCCCCCAATCACAGTTGGTGTAATCTGACTTTTTCTGAGGGTGCGGAGGCTTCATTATATCATCCACCAATCTCTGGGGTGATCATTCTTCTAATTCAAATTTACCATAATACAATTTTCTATAGTTTTTCAATCTCCGCAGTAACTGGCATTGGTTCACTTCTCACCAAAATCGGTTATACCCAACCGGTGTCAATTTTTTTTCTTTTGGGTTAACTTACCCACAAGACCCCTCTTTTAGTTTCTTTATCGTCATAGTCCCTGTAACCTTCTGAATACTTTGTCTCCTGCTAAAATCCGTCACAGAGCTCTCCCACCTGATAATCTTAACTCTTCTATCTCAGTTTGGTAAAGCATTCTTATCTTTCTGTAATCGACAGTGGTTAACCTTAATCGGCATCATTCACCCCTAACTGGCGTTAGTTAGCCTATGTTGGTTCTTAATTAGCACATTCCCCTAATTTACCTACAAATACCCATTTTCTTCATTTCTGCTACTTTCTGTGTCATCTTCAGAGTACAACATTACCTGATATACACTCCTTCACATGGTGTTGATGCGCAACTAACCCAACGCACTTGTGTTTGATGTTATCCTCCAATATCTTCCACCTAGTCCATCACCTCCTTTCGTGTCATCACCTATGGACCCCAATCTACCTGCAGTTGTTAGTATGAGCGATGTAAACTTCGTGAGGTTTTTAGATCAGAACCCTACTGCTTTACAACACTATCTAACACACTCATATTCTCGTGACTCCTCAAGCCAGCTTATCCACGGTATGCCCGTGTCCATCCCTCCCGCTCTTACACCTACCTCCATGTTGGTAACTTCTAACTCGGCTCTCCCCGCTTCACCCTTACCACCGGTGGTGTCACATCTCAACCCTACCACTATGGTATCCACCCCCTATATGACATTTACCACACCTTTGACATCTTCACCCCCCTATGGCATCTACCATTCCCACCTCCACAGCCGTTAGTCCAAGTGGCCCCGTGTCATCCACTACCTACATACTCACTCCATCTCAACCACTACCAATATCGGCAAACCATACCCCCCTTCAGAATTTATTTTTGTCTATTGCCCACTCACTTCCTCCCATTACTACCAGGGTGGTTACCCTGACTCCTCATGTATACACTCACTTTCAACCTCCGCTAGTAGCCTCTACCTCTTATTCAACTTATTACCCGTCCTCATCTTCCTCCTCACATATACCTCCATAATTTTCATACGTGGATCCTACACATAACGTGATGCCTTCTACATCATATTCTTCTTACCTCCCTCCTCCTCCTTTGAGAGGTCAACCTCCATCACAACCTACCCCTGATCTTATTAAAATGATGATGGATAAAATGCAAACGCTACAAGCATCTCTTTCTATCTCACACACATCTCTGACCTATGAGGAGATTTGTAATGAGCCTATTCATTTCTCTGTTCCTATCCGCCCATCCCCCCCACACTAGGAAATTCTGAAATTCAACCAATTCAACAATAAAGAAGACCCACAGTAATATCTAAGGTCTTTTAGACACGTGTTATCTCATCGCTCATGATGACGCTTTGCTCTTGCGAACATTTCCTATGTCCCTCAATGGACCCACCCTAGATTGGTATAGTGCCCTACCTAAGCACTTTTTCTTCTCATTGAACCAAGTGGCCCAAGCCCTTTTGAAACATTTTTGTATTAATGTAGTCAAGAAATTCACCATGACTAACTTGTACACCACGCGTCAATACGATGACGATTCAAGCATAGACTTTGTTGCTCGCTGGCATGGCCTAATTAATTAACTCACATTCCCCCTTACCGTAGACCAAACTAATATATATGTTTACACGGGCTTGTTCTTGCCACATCTCATCCACCTTACAAATCCAAACATTTCACACATTTGATGAGGTGTTTACCATGGCCCAAAAGCTCAAAATCTGAGTCATCGAAGAGAAATGAATTCAATTGCAGAACAAAGGCACTCCTTTTAAACCACATGAACCTGATTCTACCACCAAGACACCACCAGCCGCTCCTCTCAACCCTCCTAGAGCCAAAGGCTCCGCCCATGTGGTAGTCCTGAAGGGTATCCTGTCTCACCCATCCAACCTACCAAAACCTCTGCCTAACCTCTCGCCAGTGTGGACATTCCCTCCCTCAAACATGAAAAAAAGAAATATACCCCCATTATTGAACCATACCCTGTTGTTCTAGAAAAAATCCTGAACGTAGGGGCTATCACTCTTCTGGCTATCAAACCACACACTAGTTTTGATCCTACCCATCTGATACCCTCATGGTATAAGGAGAATGAAATCTATGATTACCATCATACCCAAGGGCACAATACAAACAACTACATCACCTTCAAAACCATTGTCCAAGAAATGTTAGATAGAGGAGATCTCGTTCTAGATAATCCCAACACCCCTGCAAACCAAAACAGTCACATTTTCCAAAATCCATTTCCTAATCATACACCCCCACCCACAACAACTCATCCGTCGATGGTGAAAATACCTAGGAGGTTCATGCAATATTCAATGTCTTACCCATGCCGCTTGTCCCATACCCCCCAAACACACCTACAGAAGAACTACTCAAACAAATGCCTTTACACTTGCCAGCATCTTCACCATCTTCACCACTACCAGTAGAATATAATCTAGTGTGAATAGATTCATCTCCCTCAGATGTCATAACTACCATACCTGACCATGTCATTGACCCTCCTACCCTCATCCTTGACAAATCACCATTGACACTTGCTTCCACACCCACCGAGGATTCAGCAGTACCTTCCCCTTCCTCCACCTCACCACACCTCACGGAAGATCCTACTCCATCTACCTTACCCACACCTCACCAAAAATACGATCCCATGTTGATCACAATGGACTCGCTACCATCTCCTACAACATTAAATGATGTCTTCTTATCTTTTTCTCCTATCAAATTGGATGTAGAGGGCTTCCTTGTTTCACAGATATCAATTCCATTTACAGGGATCACCACCAAATAAACCCTCATCCCCTTCCTCTCTTCATCACCCCATTCGATGGACCCTCCGGAGTATGTTGATCATTCGTTACTTCAGGAACGTCTTCAAATCCCAGTCTCCACACAGATGTAGACATTTTCCTACCGACTCACCCAATATTTACCCTACAATAGTGGCAACATCCATACCTATCCCACCCACGAAGGTAACTGTAACACCTCCCATATTACCTTCGGACCATGCATGAGCCTTCATCATCTGCATCATCTACATCCTCACTTCCCAAACCCTCATCAATCTCCATAATCTCTCATCCTAAGGGTACAACCCACATCAAGCCTTACCCATCTAGCAATCAAACTTAATTTAACTACCCCCTCGCACCCCTTCACCAAAAATACACCCCTATTAAAACTGAAACACCAACCACCCCAGATGTCGGTACTGGCACCACCCACTACCTCTTTGTCACCTTCACCACTACCATCCCTCTTGGGTCCTCATCCATCGACCTTAACCAAAAAATTGCATATACACAATATGACCAAAATTCAACAACCATCCCACCTACCACCGCCTCCTCTTCTACCCAACCCTATGAAGTTGCCTTTACCTACTAGGAAACACCAATCACCATTAAAGTCTATCACCCCTACCTCCACAGCCTCACCCCTCTCACTTTGGATAACCCATCCTCTCCCGCCTTCAGCACGACCCTCTTTATCACACCATCATTATACATTACTAACCACCCCACCTACCAAAGTGACACCTAAAACAAAAACCAGATCACCCACTGTACTCTTACCTAACAAGGTGTGACCCCCACCCCAGCCTAAACCTAAACATACCCAAACTACCCAGAACACCCCCATATTGCAACTAGTGGCATCCGCTTCTAAGTCACTACCAATCTCCTCACCCAAACTCACACCCACTGCACAATGCAACCCGATGGTAGGATCCTATGCTACCATCTTGGCCAACCTATTAGCCTCCTCCCACATCACCTTACCACCCATCTGACCCTATGACCCACTCAGACTAAAACTAAAATGGTTTGATGACTCCCAGATCTACGTCTACCATCGTGCACTAGGGCATAACGCAGAGGATTGCCAAGCTCTTAAAACACTCCTTCTGTAGCTCTTCGCTGAGGATGATATTTTAGACAAAGATCTCTCTCCTCCCACGACTATAATCACCCCTTATATATCATTACCATCCTCACCCCAAATATCAACCCTTCCTACCTGTTGTCCACTCAAAATTCCCCGCTCTGATAAGAGTAAAATTTCAAAATTTTGAGTCTTAAGTGTTTTTCTCTGAGGTGCCTAAGTCGTGAAATCAAAAAATCTGTGTTTTGGGTCATTTTGTGTGATTTTCGGGCCTGTCGGAACTTTTCGTCCCATATGTTCCAAGTACGAAAATGCACTATGTTCCCCGATCGGCCGAAATCCCCGAAGCTGTCCCATTTTCGGGCCCGTCGGAAAACTTTGTCCCAAGTGTCCCAAAACTTATTTTGCGTGTTGTTCCAATTTCGGCCGAATCATCCTTCCCGCGTACTTCGCACTTTCCTGTCCCAAATGTCCCAAAGTTAAAAAGTGTGAGCTTTCCCATTTTCGGCCGATTTGCCCGAACCGCATCCTTCGCGCAATTTTGTCCCAACTGCCCCATTTTAAAAAGTGCGAGCTTTCCCAATTTCGGCCGAGCCGGTCAAGTCGCGCACTTCGCTCTCGCATGTTCCAAATAGCCCAAGTTCAAAAAAGTGCGAGTCGTTCCATTTTCGCCCGAACCGGCCGAACCGCGTACTCTGGAACTTTTTGTCCCAATTGTCCCAAGTTTGAACGGACCTGTTGTTCCATTTTCGGCCGATTCGCCCGAGTCGTGCACTTCGCACATTTTTGTCCCGAAGTGTCCCGAAGCCAAAATGCAAGCTGTTCCAATTTCGGCCGAACCACCCGAACTGCGTCCTCCGCGCGTTTTTGTCCCAACTGTCCCAAAATACATTTGTGCGTCTTCTCCCTGTTTCACCCGAATCGGCTGAGCCGCGTGTTTTGCGCATTCGCGTCTCACTTGTCCCAAGCGAACCAACGGTCATCCATACTTAGTTTTTCCCGCTCAACCCGAATATGCTAAAATATGAATTTAAGTTGCGGCTATGATGCTATCAATCCGAAGATCAAACTCGAGGACAACTGGCAGAAGGACGAAGCTCTCAAGACGCTGGTTACATCAGTTTTCACAGATATTCATTGTCATCCTCAAGATGAAATTTCTGGTGCGTCGCCAACGTGGCAGTGACCTAGCTGATACGTGGAAGAAAATTCAAGCAGCGGTTTCCGAAGACAGTGGGTCCCTCTCAGTGACCGGCCACCTGTCTTCTTCTCCATACGTTTCTCTTCTTCCCTTTCTTTTCAGTTTTCCTTGTAACAGGTGGAAGTATTGCGGTTGGCATTCCTTAGCGGTTCTTGATTAAAGAAACGGTTACGAAGAGTAACCGACTTGTAATCTATATAATGGCCTTTCCACGCCATTTTGAAGGGGAGGAAGAACTTGGAATATTTGCTGAAAGTGTAAATAGATCTTAAAGAAATCAATACAAAAGGGCTTTTCATTCTTTGTCTATCTGATTCTCGTTATCTCTGTGTTTTCCTTTAATATTGTGAAGATCATTTTGTTCTTAACTTGTTAGTCTCTCTGATTGCATACTGTTCAGTTTTGCAAATACAGTGATCTTGTACAACCAAGAAGGAACTTTGTGTCCTTGATTAACAAATCTGAAGAAGGTTATTTATGGAACTTTGTGTCTTTAAATTTAATCTCATTCAGCCATCGCAAATGATCTTGTCTTAAATTCTTCGAAGCTTCGCATACAGGAGGAATTATTCTGCTATCTATAATTCTAAATGTTGCTATTCTGCTCATCTTCTTATTCCCTTTCCTCAGTCCTTGTGTAACTGATGATCCTTGTGGAAAGCACTTTCGTAAAATCCAAGTTTAACCATAAAACAATGTTCTGTACATTTGTAAATAAGTTCGTTTCAGAATAAGGGAACCTCTCCCATTAAAGAGGAGGGACTTCTTGTCCCCTGACTGTTGCTCTTCTAAAAATTCCTATCTGACGACCAACAGTTTTTGGCGACTCCGCTGGGGAAAATCACATTCCAGTACTACAAATTTTTCGATCATCCTTTGATCTCATGACTCCGCATTTCACTCGAGGGAGAAGGACCCTTGGTATCGAAGATTCTCAGTTTCAGCTTTTGGAGCAACAGGGTTTTCCTTTCCCTTCAAATAGAAGAACTCGTTCGACGAGCACTCCGCCTGTTCAAGATAGAAGTCCTACGGGTGGTATTCCTTCAGAACCTGCTAGTCCCAATCTACGAGCTTTGATCCTAGCTGGTGCTACAGTTCCCCTCCAAGCCGTATTTCCAAGAATGGCGGCACAATTGCCATGGGGTCAACGTGTCGGGCCCCTGGCCCTTACTCAGCCTTTGCATGAGTTACCTAGAGGTAACCGAAAGAACTTCCCCGAGTTTAGAGGAGATGGCAAAGTACATCCTGATGAACACATTGCAGCCTTCATAGTTACATGTGGAGTCTTGGGAGTTGAACATGAAGACGTCTCAGTAAGACTGTTCGTTGAGACGTTACAGGATAATGCTGCTGACTGGTTCTATCACCTTCCGGCTGGTGCCATCACCGACTGGAATACAATGAGAACTCAGTTCGAAAGCCGTTTCAAGCCGGCAGAAGATGTGCATGCCCTGCTTGCCCAAATTTCTCAGATAAAGAAAGATCCATCAGAACCCATGAGAGAATTTGTGGCTCGGTTCAACAGACTGATCAACAAAATTCCTGTAAATACCCGACCGGTTGATTAAATTCAAAAATGTTTCTTTCTAAATGCTCAAACGCCCAAAGTCAGTTACGCTCTAAGAAGGGCTAATCTTGGAACGTTAATTCTGGATCAAGAACTGGCTGTTAGTGTCAAGGATGACCTAATCATGTCAAGGAAGTTGAGAGAGAGATCCCCCCAAATCTAAATCTATCTGCTTCTTCCTCTTCCACCTCTGGACCCAATACTGATCCATTAGTCCAGAAACTTGTAAATGATCTAGTAGCTATAAAGAAACAATTGGCCCAACATGCCCCATATGCAGATGTTCCAAGAAGAAATTTTCAGCCCAGAAATCGTTTGCCTGCACCTCACACAAGACTAGCACTTGAAGGTCCTCCTGTCAAAATTCCTGTGAATGCAACCTGTGAAGTTGAAGAGCCAGATGATGATGTGGACGATGAAGCTCGTGAGGAGTTCCTGGAGGAATTTGATGATGAGGCGGAAGAACTCGAAGGGTCTCGGGTTAATTTCTTTACCACCGAAGGCACTGATGATGGAGATAACTATGATGAAGTGGTAGTAGATATGAACAGCGAATCATTCGCTGTCATGACTCGAGAACAGACACAGGCAGAAGGAGAAAGTAACACAGCCCACTAAAGAAATCTAAGGAGCAACCAGCAACTATTCCTGTAATTGCCAGAAGAGGATCTCCTATCCCTACCTCATCTTCACCAAAGGTAAGTCCTGCCAATCCTACTAGCAAAGTTGCTTCTTCTTCTTCTTTTTCTCCTAAAGTTGATAAGCCTAGAATTCCAAATGATGATGGCCCATCCACCTCTGGATCCTTTGATATTGTTGATCATCTAAAAAGGACTAAGGTTCAAATTTCAGAAGCTGAATACTACCAAACCCATCCTAAAGCTTTTGCCAAGATGATCCAATTTGTAAATTCCCATTCCAAGACCACCTCTAAAGGCCTTTTGCCCACTCCTCCTTCTATACCACAGCCTAGTCTGGTAGCTGCTGTCACCTCGCCTGGTGATAAAATCAAGCCTTTTTATGTAACACTTCTCATAGCTGGCCATAGGCTCAGTAACTGTGTCATAGATTCCAGAGCCTCAGATAATGTGATGCCTACTAAAGTAGCTCATGCTTTAGGCCTGACCCTTAGCTCGTACTTATGGATCTTGCTACTCCATGGAAAGTAAGGAAGTGCCTTTGGTTGGAAGGATTAAGGATGCACAAGATGGCTTTTGCTGCTTTACCTGAAAAGAAAGTCTTGGCTACCATCCTAGTAGCAGACATTCCTCCTTCTTATGGAATGTTGCTAAGTAGAAACTTCTGTAAAGATGTGGGTGGGGAGATTCAAATGGATTGGTCACACGCCCTCATACCTATCAACGGACAAATGAAGAAGTTACTCCCTGAGAAACAGTCTGAGTATATTGTGCAGAAAACAGATGATCCTAAGGCAAAAATACTCTATGAAGACATCGGTCATGGTAATTACATGATTCTGTCCCCTGATGAAATCCAACCCTCCAAAGTATCACCTCAAAGATCCCAATGGTGTTTGGATTTTAGAATTTGATGGAAGTTGTTCCTCGGCTGGTTCTGGAGCTGGTGTCCTGCTAGTGTCACCTGAAGGCTGCCTACACCCTTTTTCATTTAAGTTGCAGTTCGAAAACACTAACAATACAGCAGAGTATGAGGCTCTCATTCTTGGACTGCAAGTGGCCAAAGAACGAGGTGTAAAAAATATTCTGGCTCGTGGTGATGTAGAGCTGATTGTGAAGCAAGTCAGAAGTCATTTTTCAGGTAAAGAATGGGAGGCTGAAGCATTACCGGAATCAGGTTTGGGATTCAATTGAATTCCTTGATGCTTTCTCCATTGAAGCAATACCCAGAGAAAAGAATAGCAGGGCTGACTCACTGGCTGTCTCAGGGTCATTACTGATTCCCCATCCTGAATTCTCTCAGGATAAGTTCACTATTGAAATGGTCCACCGGCCTAGTGTTCCTGACAATACTAATAACTGGCAAGTTTTCAACGATGACCAGCATTTACTTTCCTTCCTGGAACTCAAGGGGAATTTCAAGCAACTGTATTTTGAGGGAAGTGACAACTTGCCTCGTGAGAGTGTGTCCTCTGACCAAGCTGTCACCCAGGGAGAAGAAATTGATCAGGAAGGGTGCATCAAACTCAAAGGAAACAAGATTCCCAAAGGTTTGGTGAGTTTGGAGGAATTGTTTGATAAACATGATAGATATGTAAAATCTAAAGCTTCCACTAGACATCAGCAATCAGCTGAGTATGATAAGATTGATATAGGGAGTTCTGACTGATCCCAAAGCTAGTAAATATTGGAAAATGTTGCACAACCGATGAGAGGGGAAGAGCAACTGATCTTCTAAGGAAGTATAAGGATGTTCTTGCATATTCTTATGAAGATCTAAAAGCCTTCAAGCCAAAAGACATGCAGCACTCTATCCCTCTCAAACCAGGAATCAAGCCTTTCAAGTAGAAACAAAGGCAGTATAATCCCAAAATTGCTGACACCATCTTTCAGGAGATCCAGAAGTTGTTGAAGGCTAAGATTATTTTTCCCATTCACCATTCAACATGGATTGCAAACATTGTGCCTGTTAGAAAAAGAATGGAGAGATCTGCATCTGTGTTGATTTCAGAAACATGAATCAGGCCTCCCTGAAAGATAACTACCCTCTGCCTATGATGGATCAGATTTTGCAAGCAGTAACAGGATCCGAGATGTTATCTATGCTTGATGGATTCTCGGGATACAATCAGGTAGAGGTTGATACTGCAGATCAACACAAGACAGCCTTCACCACTCCTTGGGGTACCTTTGCCTACAAGAGAATGCCTTTTGGGATGATTAATGTTGGTGCCACTTTCCAGAGAGCTATGGATTTGGATTTTGGAAGCTTGAAAGGAAAATGTATTGTCATATACCTTGATGACCTGACGATGTTTTCAAAGACAAGAGCGGATCACTTCGACCACTTGGAAATAGTTCTGCAAAGATGCCGAGAGCATGGGATTTCCTTGAATCCTAAAAAATATGTCTTCTGTGTTACAGAAGGAAAGCTATTAGGGCACATTGTCTCAAAGGACGGCATCAAGATTGATCCTGAACAAGTTCAGGCCATCTAGCAAATTCCTCTCCCGACCAGTAAAAAAGGCGTGCATTCCTTCTTCGGTAAGATCAATTTCTTAAGAAGATTTATCCCTGATTTTGCTGAATTAACGTTGAATATTTCTCAGATGATGAAAGGGAAGCAAACATTTGGATGGTCTTCTGAAGGAAAGGAATCCTTTGAGGATATCAAGAAAGCCATTGCCAAAACTCCAGTTTTGGCCTGCCCTGACTTCAGCAAAGATTTCATCATCTATTGCTACGCTACAGACAAAACCCTGGCTGCTGTCTTAACCCAAGAAGATTTTGATGGACATGAGCTACCAATTGCCTTTATGAGCTATATCCTAAAGGATCATGAGCTAAAGTACACCATGATGGAGAAGCATGCTTTTGCAGTAGTCAAGGCTGTTAAGCAGTTTCACTTTTATATCCTCAATTCTCACTCCATGGTGCTGGTTCCAGATACGACTGTTAAGTCAATCCTTACACAACAAGAATTTGGATCCAAGAGGGGAAACTGGGTGGGTAAGGTCCAGGAGTATGACATTGATATCAAACCGACCAAGCTGGTTCGTGGAAAGGGTCTTTGTGAGCTCATTGCTGAAGGAGCCAAACATGAGTTGCTGGAGGAGAAAGCTGACGTTCCTACTGTTCTATTCCTTAGTTCAGTTGATGAATGGTATGCTGACATCGCCCATTTTCTCACCTATGGGGAATGCCCATCTCATTTAACTGCCAAGGAAAAGAGGACTGTTAAATTGAGATCAGCGCAATATGTACTGTGGGAAAATGCTTTGTTCAAGCGTGGCTTAGATGGGAGATTCCTGAAGTGTGTGGATAAGGAACAACAGAGAAAGTTGCTCTCAGCTTTCCATGATCAGGCATGTGGAGGGCACTATTCATCAACAGTCACAGCTCACAAGATACTCCGGGGAGGATATTACTGGCCTTCTTTGTTCAGAGATGCATCCAAGTGGGTGGATAAATGCGAGGCTTGTCAAACTTTTGTAGGAAGACCTAAATTGGCCTCTTTACCTCTCAAGCCAGTTGTGATTGAGGAACCATTTCAACAGTGGGGTCTAGACTTCATTGGTACACTCAACCCTGTTTCTAGTGCTGGGCACACTCATGTGCTAACTGCTACTGACTACTTCACCAAATGGGTGGAAGCTATCCCAGTCAAGAGCACTACTTCTGAAGTAGTGTGCAACTTCATCAAGGAGAACATCTTGGTAAGGTATGGTGTACCTAACAAGATTGTAACAATAATGCCTCGAACTTGTCCTCAACTGAGATCATGGATTTTTGCTACGGGTATGGCATCTCTCTAGCTCATTCTTCAGATTATTATCCCCAGGGGAATGGACAAGTAGAATCCACCAACAAAAATCTAGTGACTATCATAAGGAAGTTGGTCAATGAGTCTCAGCGAAACTGGCATAAGAAGCTTTATGATGCTCTTTGGGTAGACAGGATCACACCTAAAAGAGCCATTGGAATGTCCCCCTTTCAAGTAGTGTATGCAGTAGAGGCCCAATTGCCAGTGACAGTGGAACTGCCAGCCTTGCACCTGATGAAGGCCATTGAAGACACTAGTTTCAGTGATGCTCTGGACAAAAGAATCATGTACCTGCACAAACTGAACAAGAATAGATTGGAGGTTGCTGACAGAATATCTGCTCACCAGCAGAAGGTGAAGGTTCTGTTCGATAAGAAAGCTAGGTCCAAAGAGTTCCAAGTTGGTGATACCGTGCTGTTATGGGACAAAAGACATGAACCTCGTGGCAGCCATGGAAAACTTGATTCTCTGTGGCTTGGACCTTTCAAGATAAGACACTTTGCTGGTAAGGACTCTTTCTATCTTGATTACATGGATGGTTCTCCCCTCCCACTTCCTTATAGTGGGCAGTATTTGAAGTTGTTCAAGTCCTAGGTGACTAGGGAGTCCCTTTGTATATTATGTACAATGTTTTTGCTTTTTCTGCTTTTGGTGTGTTTCCCTTCTGTTGTGTGTGTTGCCCTCTGTATTGGTTTGTTTTTTACTCCTTTGCCCAATGGATAAGGCACTGGTCTACTTCACCGAGTTCTCTAAGTTCTTGCCTTGTCTCATTCTATGAATTTACACCAAGTCATCCCCAGAAGGAGCCAGCTGTTGTCCACTCAAAATTTCCCGCTCTGATAAGAGTAAAATTTTCAAAATTTTGAGTTGAAGAGTTCTTCTTTGAAGTGCCTAAGTCGTGAAGTTGAAAAAATCTGTGTTTTGGGTCTTTTTGTGTGATTTTCGGGCCTGTCGGAACTTTTTGTCCCATCTGTCCCAAGTACGAAAGTGTCTTCTGTTCTCCGATCAGCCGAACCCTCTGAATTTGTCCCATTTTCGGGCCTATCGGAAGTTTTTGTCCCAAGTGCCCCAAAGCCAAAAATGCCATCTGTTCCATTTCGGCCGAATCATCCTTCCCGCGTACTTCACACTTTCCTGTCCTGAATGTCCCAAGTAAAAAGTGCGAGTCGTTCCATTTTCGCCCGAACCGGCCGAACCGCGTACTCCGGAACTTTTCGTCCCGAATGTCCCAAGTTCGAACGGACCTGTTGTTCCATTTTCGTCCGATCTGCCTGATTTTGTCCCAACTGTCCCGAGTTCCAAATTGCTCTCTGTTCCATTTTCAGCCGGTTCGCCCGGACCGCGTCCTTCGTGCAATTTTGTCCCAATTGCCCCATTTGAAAAAGTGCGAGCTTTCCCTATTTCGGCCGAGCCGGTCGAGTCGCGTACTTCGGAACTTTTTGTCCCGAATGTCCCAAGTCCAAATGGGCCCGCTGTTCCAATTTCGGCCGAAACACCCGAATCGCGTACTTCGCACATTTTTGTCCCATTTGTCCCAAATACATTTGTGTGTCTTCTCCCTGTTTTGCTTGAACCGGCCGAGCCGCGTGTTTCGCGCATTCGCGTCTCACCTGTCCCAAGCGTACCAAGTGTCATTCACACTTAGTTTTTCCCGCTCGACCTGAATATGCTGTTTTTCAAAAAATGAATTTAAGTTGCGGCTCTGATGCTATCAATCCGAAGATCAAATTTCAAGGACAGCTGGCAGAAGGACGAAGCTCTCCAGATGCTGGTTGCATCAGTTTTCAAGGACACTCATTGTCATCCTCAAGATGAAACGTCAGTTCCACGTGGTAGAGATAGAGCTGAGACGTTAGAAAGATTCAAGCAGTGGTTTCTGAAGACAGTGGGTCCTTCTAAGAACTGGACACCTGTCTCCTTCTCCTTTCTTTTCTCTTCTTCCCTTTCTTTTCGTATTCTTTGTAATCAGTTAAGGTATTGCGATTAGCATTCCCTAACTATTCTTTAGTTAAAAGAAACGGTTACGAGGAGTAACTGATTTGTAATCTATATAATGGCCTTTCCACGCCATTTTACGAGGAAGAAGAACTTGGATATTTGCTGAAAGTGTAAATAGATCTTAAAGAAATCAATACAAAAGGGCTTTCCGTTCTTTGTCTATCTGATTCCTATTGTCTCTGTGTTTTCCATTAATATTGTGAAGATCATTTTTTTCCTAACTCGTTTAGTCTCTCTGATTGCATACTGTTCAGTTTTGCAAGTACAGTGATCTTGTACAACCAAGAAGGAACTTTGTGTCCTTGATTACCAAATTTGAAGAAGGTTATTTACGGAACTTTGTGTCTTTAAATTTAATCCCATTCAGCTAATGCAAATGATCTTGTCTTAAATCCTTTGAAGCTTCGCATACACGAAGAATTATTCTGCTATCTATAATTCTGAATGTTGCTATTCTACTCATCTTCTTATTCCCCTTCCTCAGTCCTAGTGTAACTGATGATCCTTGTGGAAAACACTTTCGTAATATCCAAGTTTGACCATAAAATAATGTTCTGTGTATTTGTAAATAAGTTTGTTTCAGAATAAGGGAACCTCTCCCATTAAAGAGGAGGGACTTCTTGTCCCCTGACTGTTGCTCTTCCAAAAAGTACTATTTGATGACCAACACAATGATGACCTTCTTGATAAAGACCCCATTTCACCAACACCCATTCCCATAACTCTTCCCTCAATACCTACTCAACGACTCAGACCTTTTCCCCCACAACTCCTAGAACCACCTCCAAGATTTGAAATTAGCATGGTTTGCATCAATGAGCTCGCCAAACCTCCACCCAAATGTCGATGTACCCAGCTTGGCCCACAAAGTTCCTTCCCACCACTAGGCTTTTTCCCTTCATGTTACTCTACTTTTCATGGTTCACCTACCTTACCTACCTCCCCACCTCAGATCAACATGATCCACATTGTTACTCATGCTCAGAAGGACAAAGGCAAGGAAAAGGAAACTGAGTCACTGACCAATCCTATACCCAACATACCATCCGCACCCACACCTAAAATCACTATTCATAGCCCCACGTATCCTATTTCTAATGGGGTCACACACCGCATGATGCTAAAACAACTACACCAATGCCCCCTCAAAATGTCGTTATATGACCTCATCTAAACCTCATAATCCCATCATCAAGATCTCATGGAGGTCCTTCAATCTATTAAGGTTTTACCAAATGAACCTACACCCATAGCCTCCATCATCACGCCCCATCATGTAGCCTCTCTCACCAAATTACCACCTTTATCCACACCTTAACCTACTCACCAATTGGCCTCCACTGGCCACGAGAGGAAAGAGCCTTGCCCTCATGTTATAACCAAATTACCACTGGCCACGAGATGCTGTCACTCATGGATGGCTTCTTGGGTTATAACCAAATCTTACTTGCCCTAGAGGATCAACGAAAAATTGCATTCATCACACCTTAGGGGACCTTCTGCTATTGAGTCATGCCTTTTAGCCTTAAAAATGTTGGTGCCACATATCAACAGGCTATGAATTATATCTTCCATGACATCATGCATCATATATTGGAAGATTACGTCGACGACCTCCTTGCCAAATCCAAACACTGCTCCGAGCACCTCATCATTTTTTAAAACTATCTTTGACCGCCTTATTAAATATTGTGTTTTCCTTCAGCCCAAGAAGTGTGTCTTCACAGTTCTCTCAGGAAAGCTCCTAGGATTTATCATCTCCTTACATGGTATAAAATTTGACCCTGCTAAAGTCAAGGCCATTCTAGAAATGCCTCAGCCCACTAACCTTAGGCTACTCCATAGCCTGCCAGGTAAGTTGTAGTCTATTTGCCGTTTCATTTCACAATTGTCTTATCAGTGTCAACCATTTCATCATCTGCTCAAGAAGGATGTCTCCTTTAAATGGGATGATGACTTCCACAAATATTTTGAGGCCTTAAAACAATACCTTCTTCAACCACCCATACTCATTCTTCCTAAAGATGATCAACCCTTCTACTTGTAAATCTCAACTACCAATAACTCCTTGGGGGCTATACTTGCTCATCGTGATGAACAACACAGGGAGTTTGTAATTTATTACATAAGCCATACTCTTTTGGACTATGAAACCCAATATAACCATCCCAAAAAACTTTTCTTAGCCTTAGTTTTCATTGCCACCAAACTCTGCCATTACCTACTCAACCACAAAACCTATGTTGTGACCAACACCGACCCCTTACACTTCATGTATACCAAAACTTATCAAAATCATCCTACCGCACACTGGCTTATGCTTGAGGACCTCGAATTCATCCATCAAAATTCCATCAAAGGCAAAGCTATCTCTGACCAATTGGATAACGCACCTATTTCTTGGGATCAACCCTCTAATTTTGACTTTCCAGATGATTCAACTACTACCCTTTCCCTGGATGAACCTGATTACCAAATAACACTCTTCTTTGATGGTTCCAAGTGTCAACATGGGGGTGGGGCTGGTGTTATCCTCATTTTTCTTGATGGTGAACCCATGTCTTTGTCTTTCAAACTCAATTTTGATTGTACAAACAATATTGCTGAATACAAAGTGCTCGTACTTGGTCTCCAAGCTGCCTATTCCCTAGATGTCAAATCAATCAACATCTTTGGTGATTCTCAATTGGTCATGAACCAAGTCAATGGTATATACCAATGTCATAATGAGATACTACAAAAGTATAAACATCATGTAGACATACTTTTGACCACCTTTGATTGTTACGCCCTTCAAATTATCCCCCGTTCAACCAACAAATTTACAGATACCATGACCTGCATGGCTTCTCAAATACCCACTTCACCTATTGATTCTAAAATATTTTTCACCATACAACGACTCCAATCACCCTCATATTTACCTCACGACATTTACTCCATTGCAACCGTCACCCTGGACCTGAGCGACCTTTGGTATAAACAATACTCTAACTATCATTCTCTCTCCATCTTAAATCCTAATCTTACCCATAATGGAAAATGTGGCTTCCTTAAAAAGGTCTCTCATTACGTCATCATGGGGGGCCTCCTTTATAAGTGTGGCTTCGATGCTATTCTCTTACAATGCCTCACAAGTTCTGAAATTCCTTATACCATTAAGGAATTTCATGATGGCATATGGGAAGGTCACTTCAATGGCCTTGTTGCTACTAAGCGTATTCTCCATCTAGGCTATTATTGGTCAACCCTCAACCATGATTGTTGCAACTACATCAAACATTGTGTAAAATGCCAACAACATGCCAGCCTTGATCATACACCCAGTCACACCTTACAGGTCATCTGTGACCTTTGGCCCTTTTCTCAATGGGGTTTAGATCTTGTCGGAGAAATCAATCCCCATTATTCCCAACGACATCAATGGATCATCACCACTACCGAATACTACAAAAAATGGGTTGAATCCATACCACTCATCTCCATGAAAGTCTACAAAATATGTGAGTTCGTCAATCATCACATCATTTGTCACTTTGGTGTTCCTCATCACCTCATCACTAATAATGGAAAACAATTAAAAAAAAAAGCATTATGAAAAATATGTGACGCCTTCGGCATTCAGCTAAGTTTCTCATCACCTTATTACCCATAGACCAATGGCCAAGCCAAATCTACTAACAAAACATTAATTAAAATTCTCATGAAAGTGGTTAACAATACTAGGAAGGACTGGCATATGCACATTCCATTTTCCATGTGGGCATACCGCACTAGTATTCATACTTCCACTGCCGCTACACCTTTTTCTTTGGTATATGGTACAAAGGTTGTTCTACCTCTTGAAGTCTAGATCCCCTCACTCTACATTTCTCTTCATGACATGCTCAATGATAACAAATTTTGTTAGGATTGTTTAGCACAACTTGAGTTATTAGACGAATGTCATCTTAATGCTCTTGACCAAATTCAAGTTTACCAAAAATGTATTAAACGTGCCAATGAAAAATGTGTCTGTGAACAAACCTTTCATGTTGGTGATCTCATCTTGAAAGAAAATCGACATGTAACCAAAGTAGAAAAAAGTAAACGGGGAAATTTTTTTCCTGATTGGCTTAGACCATACATCGTGACCCATACTTATAGATCAGGTGCTTATCATTAATATTCACTCGATGGTAAACCTAAACCTGAGCCCCTTAATGCCTTACATCTTCAACCATTCTACTATTGAATTTTAGTCCTACCTTTCCTTTTTCCTTTTTCCATGCTCGTCCCTTAAGCACTATCCACTTCTTACACATCACCAATGATTAAACAAGAGTCATGTGCATACCCATCACTTGTTATCTTCTCTTAAATATGTGTACCATGGTACTGCACATATCATGATTCTCATGGATACTTTTCATCTACCTTTAGATGAGAACCCATGGTCATTTCACCTTGCTTTCTGAACAATAATCCTATTCTTGACCTTAGTCTTGTCCATGACTTAAAATCCCACACATGGGATCCAACTCCTTGAGTAAAACTTCCAATAAAAAGATGACTCCCTCAAAAGGACATCTTCCTCTCTACAATTGCTGTTATAAATAGACTACTCCCTCGAAGGACAACTATGTAAAGCTCTTTCAAAAAAATAGAAAAAATAAAAAAATAAAAACTAAGAGAATCTGAATCTTCCTGCATCGATCAACTTCACGAAGACCTCAAGGAGTTAATTTCCTCATCCCATATAGAATTCCTGAATCGATCTGTCTATCTCAAGTATCATTCAACACATAAAGCCTTTTAGTCATGGAATTTCTCGTTGTGACCTTGGATATCTTTCCTAAAGAGCATGCTACCTCATACCATATAAAAATTAACCACCTTTCACCCCTCTCACCATTCACACTCCCATTTCCTACTTCCTCAAGGGACCTCTTGGAAATCATGACATTTGCTGATCATGTGACTAATTTTCACCCTTAGAATAATCAATCATGCAATGTCTTTAGGGTCTTACGTTCATCACCTCCTCCAAGGTATGACCTACTCGGTATGATCCTAACCAATCAGGTGACTTTCTTTCCTCCTCTTATCTTTTGACCTTATTCCTTCATGGGAGCATCCGGGGAAGCGCCAGCACTATAGAAAATTCATTTAATCACCCACCATTACCAACCAGGTATCAAGCTCATACGAACAGTAAGTTTTGTTAACCTGTATTGGTTACTTGTCATTTTAGCAGATCCTTTCACTTCTGTTGTTAGTTTATGTTCTCATTTGCATTCCCCACCATTTTAGATCCATGTAAACTTGACCATATTTTTATCCACATCCTTACATTGCCCCTACCTAGAACTAAATCATTCCAATACATACCTCAGATCCATATGAATCTGGCCATTTCCCATCCATCTTCACCTAACCCTAGATCTACCACCCAGCCAAGTTTTATTGAATTTCCTTTACCCTGACCATACCGATTTCGGTTACCCACAACCATCACTAGTTAGCCTAAACCAATACCAGTCATACCAAACCGACGTCGGTCTCTGTGTCTTTTACAAGAAACCTACATCAGAGCCTAAAACCTCCACTAAATAACTAAAACCACCCAAAACCTTACCCTGACCAATACCAATACCTTGACAGTGACCTTGACCTTCATATTCAATCATAGCCTAGCCTGGTTTGAATGAATTTTCTTATTGTAGATGAATGAGATACCTAAATCATTTTAAATATAGTAGGATTTACTTTATTATCAGCATTAAGTTGTTTTAAATAGTGGGTTGACAGTCGTCTAGGAAGTATCATAGTTCTCGGATCTAGCACATGCTAGGAAGTCCACTGCATATATTGTTTAACTTTTAGTTTGTGGTCTTGTGTTCCATTTTAGGTAGTTCCTCCAAGAAAAAAGGATTCTCTCATGATCAGTTGTGGATTCAGAAGTCATACGCACACAAAAACCCACGACCAACATCTCAACAGGTATTCCTCCTAGCCCTTTACCCTTATTTGTTTTGTCAACATTTGAAGAAACCCTCGAGAATTAGGTGAAACAAGGTGTCTTCTCTCTTTCTTATGTAGGGAACTTCTTCCACTGTGTATAGGTGTTTGACCTTACACCTGACTCCTACACATATGCAGATTATGCTATTTGTGCACTTGGTGCCTTTTCTTCAGGTGCCTCCTCTCTCTCCATTTTTCTCAGTGTATACTTATTCTTTGTGGTAGGGTCTTCTAGGATTGAGGCATCATTTTCCACATAAATGGCCTTCTCATGATTTGGACTTATGTGAAGATATACCATTGTTGGCATTCTTCTAGCAACAGGAAAGGTTACTGGCTTCATCATATGCACATCAGGGGAGACTTATTTCTCCACATAAGCACACTTCTTTGGGTATATCAAAGTTCTACATAGCTTGCGATAGTCCTAATCTATCATGCTAAGGTCAAATATTAACTTCTTTGCCTCCTTGAATATATTGACATTGGCATAGAAGTATTATGTCATGAAGGAGAATGGAAATTTACACTAGGGACCCTTAGCACCATCTACTAGAGTAAACCTACCAATGTAAAAATGTTCGTACATGGAAAATTTGGCCTCACCTAGCAATAAAATAGGTAACTACTCAGGTATCCTCCATTATGTGCCGAATGCATCATACATCCACTTGTATAATTTTTCTAGGTGTGCTTTGTAGGAAACCATCATTTTTTCACAAGTGTACTTCTCAAATATTTTATTAGGGGAGGAGTTCTCATCGTGGTATTCCTATAAATATTTGTTTGGACCATCGGACACTCCTATTTTTGAAAAGATGATGGTAAGAAGGATGTTAGAAAAAATGATATTTTCTCTGTCACGTGCGACACTAATGATCTCTTCTACTATGAAAGCTGAGAGGTTATAGATGGTCCCCTCTGATATCTTTTGGAAAACATTCAACCGGCCCTTATTGACCTGTGTCCACTTCTCTTGTCTATTAAGATTGGTTACTAAGTGCATGGCCATCCTCATTACAGGGTCATAAATCACAGAGATGTCAAAGTACTGTGACCCCTTCTTATATTCATAGACCTACACAGTCTTCTTGATGGCCTCCTTGTCATCCAAGTCATCATCAAATGAATATCCCTAGTAGGTAAGACCAATAAATTTGGAGATTAACAAGGGAGTTATTCACATTCTTCATCCTACAAAGTAGAAATGGTCTTCATATATGTGTGACATACGCCATTGGCACAACCACTCGGGTAAACTGAAATAGGACAACTCATAGATTTGCACTAACCCGACCTTATCCATCTTCACCTTTACTTCATCGTCGTAGATTGACATTCCATCTTGTGTCTTTTTGTTTATAGGGCTGACCATTTTCAATTCCATTTCTTTTTTTGTCATGCTTGTTCGATGGTTGTAGTTGTTTACAACCATATTTCTCATGTGAGATACCCATTCCTTTCCAACCAATATGCCATCTGGGTATTGCATCTCCGCATACCATTATTCATTGAAGATGTTGGAAATAGCTTGTTTCCATTTTCCCTTGCACTTATTTGGTGAAATGGTGGTTACTTTTCTTGCTACCATTTCTCTTTTCGGGTTATTAAAAATTATTTCTTCCTTCTGATCCTGGCTCTGCTCAACTCTATGACTCTATTCTTATGCAAAAAATCCCTTCAATTATGTGCCCTAGCTATGGAACCCTAACATGGAAAGACCCTTCCTTCCACAAGATGATGTATTCACTTACGGGTTTCTAAAACTCTTGAAACCCTCTCCCTCACACCCATGTACTATTTTTCTACCCTAATTCGCTGATCAAACTAGCTATGCACTCAAATCTTCACAACCTTCTGGCATGCACAAATCCTTACTAACCGAATATATTTACATGTGTGCTTGGAGCACCGAAGGTACCTCTTCTTTCCTTACCCTATTTTTTGACATCACCTACCTCATGTTGTTCATGTGCTTCTCATCTTATGCGGTCTTTGTAAATCTCTCCTAACACCAAACTTATTATGTCCACCTTTTCTACATGCGTTCTTCCAAACTACGCACTTTTTATCCTTTAATTAGGGTCATCAAAACATAGCTTCTACTATCAGCTTCAATTACTTGTCACTTTACTCCACCCTAAACAAAAATGGATTCGTGGTCCTTTGCACATAGAATTTTTTTGAAAATAATAAGTGGATACAAGCACAAAACGTGCACAAAACAACAAAAATAAATAGATCAAACAATGAGAAGGGGAAACACAAAGAAAGGAAATTCATTAAAGGAAATCCTAGGCTAAATGGAAATACTACCTTATTTATGATTACATAACAGCCTTATTTATAATAGGGCTTCAGCCTACTCCCATTGAAATGGATTGGTAATCTCATCCCATCCAATGCTTGTAACTGGCATGCACATAAATAAAATATGTATGAGATGATATATGGTCCTAACCAATGAACTTTCAGTTTCCTAACATGGCGCATAAATATGGAGTCATAAAGCAAGACCATATGCCCCACCTTGAATTGTTTGTTTTTAATATGGCAATCATGCCATGATTTTTGTCGCCCATGTTTTGTCTTCTAACTCCACCTAGAAGTGATTTCCTTTTTTCCAACTACATTAACTTCTCCATGTGCTTCTGTAGTACTTTTTCATCAGCTAACCCTCCTCTCTACCCAATACGAAGGGATGGTCACATGAATTCTACTAGTAAAATAGCCTCTGCACCAAACACTAATTGGAATGGTGTGTCCTTGTTTAATTTATTGTAGGTAGTCCTATATACCCATAATACATCTGAGACTTTTTCATCCAAATCCTATCTTCCCACATCAAAAAGTTTTGTCAGCGTGTGACTCACAATTTTGTTAAACACCTCAGTAGTTCCATTAGCTCCGTGGGTGATATGGGGTAGTCTTGTTGTGGGTTATCATGAATTATACCAACAATATTTTAACTATCTCATTCAAGAAATGGGTACCCATATGACTTGTTAAATTCCACGGACATCCATATTTATTGATTATATTTTCCCACAAAAACCTAGTTGTTGTTGCCACTTTGTAATCCCTTATAGGTACATCCTCTACCCATCTTGTTAAGTATTCGGTACAAGTGATGATATAACATGAGCTAGTCCTTCACATGGTAGGTGAAATTGGTCCTACAAATTCAATGGCCCACTTCTCAAATGGTTTTGTGTTAGCTATCATCCTCAAGGGCATCTCATCCATTTTTCCAGGTTTTCCAAGGTGCTAGTAATGGTCACAGGCCTTGCAAAACCCAATGCAATCCTGGTAGATACTTTCCCACCAAAGCCTTGCTAGTAGAATATTTCACACGGTGGCATTCCTAGCTAGTGTCCTCTTGAAATCCCATCATTTGATTCCTACATGATTGTAACATACTCATGTTATAACACACACTAGTTCAAAACCTCATCGTGGCCTAGCATGTATAATTCTCCACCAATTAGCATATAGGGCGTGGTACATATGGATAACTAATTTCTTTCCAGATTCTTCATTCCTTCCAACGCCACAGTTCATTTGAGAAACAAAATAATATGTTCAAAATCAATGGGTGCGCTTCGTAACAAAAATAGTTGCACATATGGCATTGTATCCTCAATGCTTTACACATCCTCCCCTAGTTCAATCCTTGATAAATGGTCAGGCCCTGAGTTACTCTTTCTTGGTTTCATAACAAATGTAAACTCAAACTATTGAAACAACAAGACCCACCAAAATATGCCCCCTTTGAAAATGGGCTTATTCACCAAGTATTTAAATACCATGTGGTCTGTGTAGAATATGAAGGGTGTTTCCAAAAGATATTTCCTAAACCTTTGTAGCGCATAGATCATTGATAGTGCTTCACACTCAGTAGCAGTGTAGTTCTGCTCTACTGGTGTCAACTTCATGCTAGAAAAACACAAGGGTTGGTTAGTAATCCCTTCTATAGGTTGTGCTAAGATTCTCCCAATCGCCATCCCCAAAGCATCAACATGTATATGGAATGGCTTATCCCAAAAGGGAAATATTAACATGGGCACAATGATAAGTATATTCTTCAATGAATCAAACACCATCAGTTGCACCTCTCCCCATTGAAATGCACTTTTATGTTTTAGTAATTCTTCTAATTGCCATGGTGATCTTGACATATGCGATAATAAATTTCTGGTAGTACTCTGTATGCCCAAGGAATCCACACACTGCACTCTAGCTTGTAGGCTTCCACAATCCCATAATCATGACAACTTTAGTGGGATCCACTAGCAAACCTTCCTTAAATATGATATGACCTAACATGGTTCCAAATAGAGTAGTGAAGAGACATTTCTTAATGTTGAGGGATATGTGTAACTTCCTACATCTCTTGAACATCAACCACAAATTATCACAATGGTCTCTTATTAGTACATACATTGTCCAGTCACCAAGGTAGACCTGAAGGATTTTTTAGATAATATTATAAAATGCCTGGACCACCATACACGGAAACATAGCAGGTGCATTCTTTACTCTGAAAGGCATGACCATGTAGGAAAAATCTTCCCCACTCAGTGCAAAAAATTTATCTTTTCTTGGTCCTCCTTTGTGATTTTAACTTGATAGAGAATCCATCTGTGAAGGAATAGATCTCACACCCAGCTACTCCTTCCAATATTTCCTCAATAAAATGGGTTGGAAAAGGATCAATTACACATACCACATTTAAGTCCCTATATTCAACAAAGATCCTTATACTTCCATTCTTTTTTAATGTTGATGACCATGGGGCTTATCCATTCTAATTCCTCCACAAATTCAAATATGTCTAATGTGATCATCTTTTCTATCTCCTCCTTGACTTGGATTCATAAATTTGGATTCATTCAGTAAGGTCTCTTTCAAATTATGCATGCGACCTCCTTTAACTTGATTTTCAATTCCCCCAAGGAGTGGTGGATACCTTTAATCTCATGGTACCCATGCTAAAATAAGTCTTGAAACTCATACAATAGGTCAATAATCTTTGAAACCTCCTTTTATGACCAATAGTCCCCAATGGTAGCCTCCTTAGGTTCAGCCTCTGAACCAATGTTAACCTTCTTTATTTTCAGGGGTTCATGGTAGGCATGTGCTTGCTCATCAGCACTATCCACAACTTCATCGTATATCACATAGAACATTTTTCCCTTCTCTTTCTCCACACATGTGCACTCAAGTTGTATCTATTCAGATTCTTCCTCATCAAAAAATGCTTCCAAAAAAAATTTCACCTAATAACTCCATTATTTTATCTCCTACCATGACACTATCTCTCATCATTATGTGCTTAACAACTTGAAATGAATTATCCACTGATGGCTTGGTGCTTCGATATTCAATATCCTTAAGGAGGTCAACCATAAATTCTTGCCAATTTCCTATCTGACAGCATGTCTCTAAGTGAATGTACCATACGCATGCACAACCTTGTGAAGTGGATTACAACTTATGCACCCATAGAGAATGTGGTAAGGATTTGGTGCCTTCCATCCAAGACTTCTCACATGCTTGAACGTGAAATGAGGTGGGTTCCTTCCCATGATAGTCTTGTATAATAGTTATTGCATTGCTATGGGAAAACCTAATAGAGAACATGATCCTTACTTTATGCCACTTTAGAAGAATATCGCGACATGTTTCCCACAAATGCGTTGCATTCTTGAGAAATTTATAGGTGAGCATACTTCTTATTTAGACCTCACTTTTCCACTAGGTCTCCATCTCTTGTAAGAAAACATCAGGGTTGGCCCCTCTAGAATAACTTGGCAGCTTACTTCCTCCTAGGAGCTTGACTGAACATGCCTTTATTACTCTTGTAACATATCCTCTTAATTTTTTCCCAAGTAACTCATAAGTCCTGTGCACCCAATTTTCACATGCTACACTAGTGGTATCATTCATAGATTGAGCATCTTCAAACTGAATAACTCCTTCCATAGGATTAATCACCTCAAGGTCCTTGATAGAGCACACATAGATCCTATTAAGAACTTATTCTCCCAAGGGTTTGGTATAGGGTGTTGAATTCTCATTGGTCATGGGGATGATTACCTATTCTTCCTTGTTCTCAAAGCTTATGTACCCTTTTTTTAACTATAGGTCAGTATTGTTCTTATAACACTAGGGGTGCCTAAGTAATGCTAGAAAATTTTATTCCTCAGCTACCACTAAGACTTCGAAATCTCAAATGAATTTCATCACTTGGATAGTGATAGCATCATCCTTTAAAAAACTAATGGGAATTGCCTTTGTCTTGTTGGCCATATACAACACATTTGAAAATGGATGTAATGGGGGCCTTCCCATTTGCTTCTAGGTGTCCAAGGTGAGAACATTGACTTCCATGCCCATGTATATCAGAATATTTCTTAGGAACCACCCATCCACAACCACATTCAAAGTAATCTCCTTATCATTGTCGAGGCTATGGACAGGAAGGTTAACATGTAGAACTTTCCTCTCGTGTCCTACTCCAGTGTGTGGTAATTTCTCCCATAACCATTCCCCTAGTAGAGGGATGATATTCTCCTACCTCAACATTTTGGATAGTTCCCTGACCTCATCCAGATACTTCTACGAGGCTTCAATGCTCTTCCTTTTCTCTAACTTCCTTAACTACTTCTTTAGGTACTTGATCTCTGCATGTAGGATTCAAATTACATATATGGTCTCTCGATACACCTGTTTCTAATGAGTAGAGTCCAGATACTTACCATACACCACCTCTTCTCTTGTAACAAAGTATTTTTTCCTTGGTGTTTCCTTGGGACGTGTAACTTTAGCTCTCATTGTCACCAATATAGGATCTAGTTTTGACTCGTTCACCACCCTTGGCCTCTATTGTGTTTTGTACTTCTTTATGCTTACCAATTCCAGTGCGTTTTTCCTTTTGTTGTCACTGGCTAATATGTTCAAATAGCTCTCGGTACTCCTCATACTTGTGTTTCTTTCCTCACCAATAGCATTGCAATAGATCAAGGCATTTGTGATTATAGTTCTCCATAGATCCAAAGTTAAAACAAGTTCCATGCAGGAACTCATTTCTTCATCCTCTACAGTTCCCACAACCATGAAGTCCTCCTCAAATACCTCTTCCACACACCCCTCCATCTGTGTGCCCTTCATAGTGATGACCATCATCCATGGAATTATTTATGAGGATGGTTTAGTACACACCAATATCAATGAAATCATGTATATAGTCAATCAATCTAAACTCCTTAGTGTCATGGGTAGTAGAGGTGTAAACCTTGCAATAACAAGACATGTCCTTACAGAACACGCACTGCAGTAGTGGACACCTACTTGCATCATGATCTCTATGGTAAATCTAATAATCCACTATCATGGTACGTAACGATATTCGAGGAAAAGTTTCCTTGGTATGCCCCTTTGCCTCACAATCTATACACCATAGGCCACTGCAAGTCTCATGTGTCAAGTTTGTAGATGGATTTTATAACTATTTTTCCATGGCAGAAACCAGAGCTTCAAGTAAAGGGCTAACACCAATGTCTATGCTTCTAACATCCTCAGTGAGTAGGGCATCCTTCAAGGCCTTGAATGGGTATGTGAAATTCTTGTGCAAAAGCGCTCTCCTAAAAGGTGTTATCAACCCTCCAAAAAACCACTGAGTATGATGTGAAGAATTAATATCATAAGACAGTTTTGATAAGAGAGTCTTAAAATGCACGTCATATGTCAATGCACACTTTTCATACCTTGTTAAATCTTCTTCAATGTGCTAATGTCCTTCTGTTCAAAGTTAGGCATATGAAATTTAGCTAAGAAATAATTCATCATCATGGTGTAATATACCACTATCTGGTGTGGGTCATACTTCTAGTACCAACTATGCACGTGTCCATGAATATTAATGCAAATTGACTTGCCTTCCGTTCTAGGGTGGTGATCTCGTTCGCCGTGCCATAATATCTCACACTTGTGTACATGCTCTACAACATCCTCAACACCCTTATAGTCTAGTAGATGCAAATACATTTATAAAAATACTTTTTGAGGTGGTTGAGGCCCATGTCTTCTTGATCAAGAACCTTGATTCCCTCCGATGTTGCCTCCACCACCAAATCCACTAAATCAACCACCACCTGCTCCTATAGATTAACCAAATCCTCCTGATCTGCCACATCCACTAGGTCCATTAGCTCCTATTCCACCAAATCCACCTCTTGTAGCTAGTAAAGTTCCTAAATTAGTCACACCTTGTGTCCCCATTGTTGTGTTGAACTATGCGCCAATAGTCTATGATATTGCACCGCTACTAGATGTGTGTCTCGTGCCACTTCCAAATGTGATAACGCAAGATTTTTCTACCCATACTTTTACCAAATTATGCTCTAGACAATATACCTCTAAACATAGGAAATGATATTGTATCCATAGATGTGCCAAATGAAAATTTATATCTCCTAGGTGCAGATCGATCACTCCCACAAATACCAACTAAGTTAGCAATATTTATCTCTTTATTTGGAAAACTAAGCACCAAGGGTTAGTCACTAGATGAATTCAAATGCATGCCAATACCTATCCTTTCTCTAAGTGAAGAAATCTCATCAGAAGCTAAAGGGGTCTCTCTCTCGTGCTTACTAAGATGGGGTAGCACAGACTACTTAGGATCCACATCCTCTGCGTGAACCTCTATTTCTTCCTGCAATGTCTTCCTCCATAGATCCATCACTCCTACAACCTCATGTTTTCTAAACAACTCCCTTTCATGTGCTTAATTATAATTGAGTCATATCTCTTCCCTCTCATGTTCAACTGTAAGGTATGCCATCTTTCTCCACCCTAGTTTCCTTTCCCATCGCTCAGAAGAAGCATCGTTGACCATAGGAAATTCTTCCAAACTCAATGTAATGATCAGGATCTTTATGGATAAAGGGATAACATGAAAAAATGATCCTCTAGGCTCCCTTAAGAACTCAAAATCAGTAACCTCCAGACAATAATATGTAGAAATAGCATATTCCAGGGTATAATTGGTTAGCACTCTTTTCCACCAATGATCAAAAAACTCCTTTCCAAATAATATCACCATCCTGCAGCCTCTGATAGTCATCTTAGGTACACACGTGAGATCTATAATACCATCTTTATCTCTATGCATATGTCAAAATCCATTGATAAAACTCCACTGGAAAGCAGTGAAATAAGATTTTATATAGCTCATGATATAGGTGTTCTTCTACCCATTTAAGTCCATCAAACTAAGGTCCAGTACTAAATCTCTAATGAAACTCGTACTCCATTCTCTTAAACCATGCTTCGACACTATTTTGAATGTAAAGTTTTCTTTCATCATTCACCATTTTCACAACTTTGAAAATAGGTCCCTATAACGTAACCAAGATGTAGTCATTTTATCTACCCTCAATACTACTTTCTAACCCCATGCGCACTGACCTATCACCCAGGGGGTGTTGGGAACTCACCCGAGGCAACGCGCGGGTGCCGAGCCCTTATTTTATGTGAGTATTTTGAGAAATTTTTTCCATTAGTGGAGGATTATTTGTAGAATGGTAGTACATTCACTTAGTTAATAAGGTAGAAGTAGCATCTAAAAGATCCATACTTTAATGCATTACATCCAATAATAACAAGTAACAAGCACAATAAACCAGATCTGAATCATGACACCCATATAACATGAGGGTTTACACTCTTAAACATGATATACATAATGATTATATATATATATATATAGATACACATACTTGATTTTGGATAGTCCTTATAACCACATTACAATCAAAAGAGGTCATCTCAGACCATACATATCAAATGACATCGACTCAACACCTACAGATCTTCCTTAGTATGAGATTCTAGCTATACCCTCCCATTTCAACCCTTGTTATAGACCCTAGTGCCATACAAAGGCTCATTACATCCTTCACAACCCTTAGCACTAAGTGCTCTAAACCCTAGTATTATTACAACACTCTATTACTCAACATCTTACTCTTGATGCATTATCTCTACCTCTTTCATGTTCTTGCAGATCATTTCTGTAGATCATCTATCATTTGGTACTTCTTTATCTAGTATGAGAACCTCTTTTTATAGGATCAGCACCCACCACCAGCCCTTCTCTTCTAGACATATCGTAAGGCTTTTAGTGTCGATGTCGTCCTCCAATGGTGAATTCTTATCCCTTAAAAACCTTCCACTCTCTACAATGATGTCTTTTAGGAATATTTTTACATGGCAGATATCATTTTTTTTACCTCCAAGGTTCTAGGATGGCACCTTGTCCACTCAGCACGCCTAGTTGGTTAACATTTTTCCTCAAGTGCCTCCAGAATATTGAATATGACTAAGTCATTTAATCATGTGTTCTTCCTTCCACGTGCACCCCAGTTTCTCCTAAAGCCTTTTTAAAATTATTTTTCATGTGCCCTTCTCCTTGCACACCCTTCTTCTCACTAGTTTGGTGTGTGTACGCCCTTTGGTATTTAGCAAATATTTCAATTACCAACAACAGCGCTGGACTATGGTAGATGTGATGGTCATGGAATAAACTACAGTAGATATTTTTTCTCTCTTTTACTATATATATATATAATATATATATATATATATATATATATATAGATATATATATATATATATATATATTACATAGATGTATCTAAGATTGGAAAACTAATTGTCATTCTCTACACATGGAGGAGTATTCTATATGACATAAGAAATCATAGTGATTATAAGGATGGCAATGTTCAGGATTTCTAACGAAATAAAATGGAACATGATATAGAAATCATATGTAGGATACATTTTATTAAAATTTTAGTATTTAATATATACATATATATAGCAGAATAGAGAACAAAAAGATTCAAAGAAGATACAATAAGGATTATATTCTGATCAACAGAGTGATTTTAAATTATATATATATATATATATACATATATATTAAACCTATATATTACATAGATGTATCTAAGATGGGAAATCTAGTTATAATTATCTACATACAGAGGACTATTCTAGATGACATAAAAAATCATAGTGGTTATAAGGATTAGGATGTTCAGGATTTGTAACAAAATAAAATGGAATAGGATTTAGAAATCAGATATAGGATACATTTTATAAAAATTATAGCATTGAAACATATACTTAGTTCCTTATAAGGAAATTTTTTGAGTTTGCAGAGAAATGGTGATGAAAATCAACCAAGGCATTGCATTGTCATGACATTCGTGGTACCATAAATTTAAAAAATGACATAAATAACTTACAAAGGTAGAATCATAGATAAAGAAATGCAACATGAATGAAAATAGGTCTTAAATATACTCACCTGCAGTAAGTTCTTATAGAATGTAAACTACAACACATTAGCTATTTGTTGTAGAAAGACCTTGATTTATTTTAAATTTTGTAAGAAAATTGCAATATACTACAAATCGTTAAATCCTTTCCTACTACATCATAAATTTACAAATTGTAAAATAGTAGTAAAACATCTACATCGAGAAAACACACAAACACACACACACACACACACACACACATGCAACTCAAATTTAATCACATTCTTAAAAAAATCCCATGCATGTCGGTGAATGAATCCAAAGGACTAATAAGGTTCCATATATTTCTTGGTGAAACAAGAATGTTGTAAAATCCCTTGAGCATGTTGATCATGTGACAAATCATTATTGAAATATACATTAGGACTTGGATATACATTGGCTATTCACATGGGATAGATTATTGTTTTTGGAATTTTTGGGAAAAACCCGGGCACTAGCATGACCATAAAATTCACCAAAATCAAATTATGGAAATCCTACTATTTGCCAATCTACAAATATTCATTGCTAAAATTTTCATTGTTATTTATCACTGTAAGAATTTCAATCGTCATCCTTTATATTCAAATATTCAAATTTACTCTTATGTTTTTAGAGTTTTACTTTCTTCATCTTATCATCTCCTTCATAAATACTCTTGAGTTTATTCCAAATTTCCTTTTTTGAAACACAATTCTTCACCTTAATAAACTATGACTTAGGAAATTGAATCAATATTGCATTCATAGCCTTTTTAATTCACTCACTTTTCTTCTTACGAACTTGATGTGTAGGAGGATTTTGTAGATATGTATAAGCATTTCAAATTGATTTCCATATGTATGACCCAAGAACCATTAGATATATGTGCATCCTTATAATCCAAAAGGAATAATTGGCTCCATCAAATAATGGGGCCTTGTTGAAGGAAAAACCTTCTTGAATTTATATGTGTGATTTTGAGCTCTACCTTCTAGTGGTTAAACTATTCTGAAGGAACCTTATATGACAGCAATTGTAGAAAACACACAAATACTGAGATATGGGAGATGAATTAATATAATTATTTTTTCTTATTAAAATTTTAACATCCATAACAATATCAATCACATAATATATAATAATTACACAACAAAGGATTCAGGTGGAAACCCTTTTACGAGAAAACAACAGAGAAAATACTATTGGAGATATTATCCAAATCTAGCCACAAAATTGATTATATTATAAATATTAGTAGGTACAAACCTACTAGAGACACCAATCTTCAATGTCAAGAACCAAATCAATCAATTCATGAGTACTAAATCACTGGATACACCAATCTCCAATGAAAGCACCAACTCACCTAATTCATTAGCACTAAATCTCTAGAGACACCAATCCCTAATTAAATGAGGCATCGAAATCAACAATATAAATATCTACCTTTTGTAATTACTCCTTCAACCTGATGATGAAAATTCCAATGTAAATTATATATACATATCCAAAAATAAATTCACCATGGATTCTAGTCACATGTTGCACACCTTTTTTCTACTTGGTGGACATTTTTTGTACACTCGCTACACATTGGCTACACACTTGTTGCATACTCACTATAAATTTTGATTACTCCATACTCTATATAAAAAATGATCGGTCATATTTATGCATGAATCATTTTAATGCCAAAATAGATGAGGTTTTCCAAAACAACATTTATTTGAATAAATAGCTTTATTTGGTGTTTATAGAATGATATATGATATTCTTATACATTTCCTTGGATATCCCTTATTCATTCTCAGTCCTAAACATTTTCTTGACCATCTCAAACTTTTTTTGTCTTTTGCATAAATCCTTAACTTACATTCGAGCTTTACCTAACCTCTGCAACATTTCCTGAGTTCCACAAGATTTCTCTTACCTCTATAGAATTTCCTAAATTATTCATATTTATTTCTCTTTCTCTTTGTTCCATGGAAATCCTCCTTTGTATCATGAAATTTTCTTTCTACCACATGCGGAAGACTATTTTGTTTCATTTGCGGCATGTAAACTTTGTTTTACATTATTGTATTTTACCCGCTAAATACTTCAACTAGCCCATAGTACATAACTAATCATTTTAAATTATGAGAAACACCAAAAAACACCCACATTATACTATAAGACCAACATAACACTACAGAACCTGCAGAACACTACAAATTATTTTCCTTTGAAGTGCAACATGTAAAATTAAAATTGTATTGACATTTTCATGATTGAACCATTTCTTATACATTAGTGACATGTATTTCCAACATATGAGAGATGTAGCTTTATTTTGCATCAACATTATTTTGAAATCAATGACAATATTTCCAGAAAGAAACTATTTTACCTGTAATTAAAATTTAAGTAAACTTAATTAAGTGTAAGATGTATTAGAGTTGATTTAAAAATCTAACAAAGATGATACAATAAAAATTCTAATTCAAATTTTCTCCTCATGTTAGATAGGAATAATTTTCATAAAAAATTTAACCTAACATGTAATTTAAAGGAGGTAACACAGGTATATAATCACTTAGCTGATTTCATATGGTTTCTAGAAAGATATAGGATTGTGATATAGAGAAATTTGGAGATTTGAACCTTATAGACGCTCATAAAATGGACTAGAACTGTAACTACACTTACGTCAGGATCATATCATGAGTTTAGAACCATATCATATGATTCAATTCCTTTTGTATGGTCTTGGAACTACTCTGAATCTCCCTCTACAACTTTCTGTGTTTCTTTCCTTCCTAAATTTATTCATTTTAGTCAACTCCTAGTAATTGTACATGTAGCGAAGCCCTTCGAATGGGATGAACATCACCTCAAACCCTATTCATGGATGAATATTCCTACAAAATAAACATTAGATGGTTTTTGGGTACCCTCGTTCACCACTAACATTGGAACTACTTTGAAGAGTCCTCAAAATACACATCATTCTCCACCTAACATGTGATATGTAGATAGATCAAAGAAATTTGGAACTTTCTTTGATAATGCTTGTACTCACTTAGAACTTGCTAAAACACTTGAAGAGAGGATGTTTGTATGCTTTTAGATAGGATATATGCCTACCTTGACCTAGTTTGTAGCTTCAAACCTGATGTGGGTGTTGTCCTGATGACTAGAGATGTGTAATTTTGATATAGAGCTTTGGGTGTCTTTTACAAGTGTAAGAATTGAGTGATCTAGTGCATTGCGTTAGTAGTTCTAGGTTAGCAAAAGAGGTATTGTTTAATTTCTTATATAGGGTTCCATAGATGATTTATGAATGAATGCTTGACCCAGATGAAGCGTAAGACCCACAAAATATATTTCTATTTGAAATTATAGTTGGAAGACATATAAATCCAAGACTATACAAATAGGTGAATACTGTATGGTATGGCCCTAACCAAACTATACAGTCCTAGTAATGAGTAGGGAATATACAAAATGAGGTTTGGAACTAGGGAATAGATGTTTATCTATAGATATTATACATTATACTCTCATAGTTTTTCAATAAATTAGTGTGAAAGGACAAAAAAACTAAACAATGGACCTTAGAAAGTGCTAATCATGAATGGAGATATTGTGTTTATCATAGTAATAGTGCATAGTCCAAATAAGGGTTTCTAAAGCATAAATTACCAAATTTGAGTGCTGAAAATTACCATATTTAAGTATGAAATTGAAAATTATATGCATATAGAAAATTTGTACCTAACTGTGTAAACACACTTTGCTTTTTCTCTAATGTTTTTTGTAGTTGCGTTTTTGAGCTTAGTGTTTCCATAATCCATGACGAGACCTACAAAATAGAGTGTAGTCACTATCCAAAATAGATAATTGACCCCAACTTAAATATAACTGTTAACAAAAAAATATTTGCATTTACATATATGCAAAGTGAAAAGATGTAGACATGGACAAAATACACATGTTCTCTCATGCTTTTCTTATGCTACAATATTTTTATTGTGGAACTTAGATGTAAAATTGGGGGGGATCAATCCTCATTTAGTACTGAGGAGAAATCAATGTGTTATTTGCATATAACCCAACATGAAAATGTGTGAGTAAAATAATAATAAAGATGCATGAATGTACCCAAAAAAGTATGAAGATAATGTATTAAAGATATTCAATAACTTAGATATCTTCCCTTTAAAGTGTATCAGGAGAGGAAAATCTTCCCATAATTACATTAGTTTCTTCATTGCCTTTTATAACCCCATGGATCACACTATTGTAGACATATCTAGACCTAATTTTGTAAACATGGAAATAATATAAAAGATATTAGGTTCCTCTAAACTCTCCCCATATGTCAAAAAACTGAATTTGAACTAAAAAACACCAAAATATGTTGATAATATGCTAATAATGTTGAGCTAGGAAGGAGATAGATGCCCCTAATATTTTTGAAACCCAAACTTAGAGATGAAGGAATGAATAGTTTCATCACCCATGTAATGATATTAAATGAGTAATATGAATGTGAAATATTATATAAACAACATGTGTATGTTGATTAAAATTTTGAAAAAGACGAAAATCCTACTTAAATTTCCCCTAAACAAAAGTATATGGGGGTTTCAGGACTGTACCATATAGTCTTGATAAAAGTGTATAATGTTGAGCCTATGTTGTTTTGCCGAAATTCTGTCTAATTGAATTTTTAAGTTCTTGTACCATGTTTGTACCTGCATCTCCCCCCAAACTTGTGTTTTTGTTTGATGTAAGTTTAAAATAAACATGGATATATGTCCTCTCTTTTTAGGCATGTGAAAAATACTTTTTAAAGTACATGACTCAAACTAAATAGGTGTACACTTCTCAAGGAAATGTATGAAAATATATGTGTTTCATTGAAGAGGTAGATACATTGGGGAACCTATAGGTCTATAAAATTAAATGTGTTTATGCATGGAAGAAACCATGGCATGTAAAAACACAATTCTAGAAACAAACAAGGATACTAATAATGACACCAATTAGTAGAAACAATCCATGTCAAAAAAATAGAAATAACATCAATGTGGTTAGTTTGTAAACATTGACATACAATAGCATGTGAAACACTGTTTAGGAAAAAAAACATGGGACACCCATGAATTTTTAAGACAATCATGGCTCATAGTCCTACAAATAAGAGCACACAATTTAAAACAAGATTGGAATGATGCCACAAATATGGTACACCCACAATATTACAAGACAATAAAGTAGCATATGCTACAAGAACAAAAACCAAGTTGAAACAAATACATAAGAATTTATACATGAAACTAATATGTCAAAACATGATACTATGATGTAGTAACCAACATGGGTTAAATATATGAAAGAAGAGATGCCAACACTATACAAGGAAGATGTGTTAGTATTTTTAGTATGAAAACAAGTAAATACACAGTTTATATTATTGAGTGTAAATGAGGAAGAGAAAATGAACTATAATAGAAAACTAACACCTATAGGATATGGAGGGATATCCCCAAAATGATGACCATGTAATGATAAATGAGTTCTCCTATAAATTTGTACCAATCTACGTGTCTCTCATCAAAATCAATATACTAAGAGAGCACATGTGTGTAAATAGTTAAAGAAGGCTATCTTTCAATCCATAGAGTACAATAACATGTGTAATGTAAAGTGCTAACAACTAAAATAAAAATGCATAGGTCCTAATTATTCAGTTTCGTAAATATTTGAATTTTTTTTACTGTCAAAATGCATAACTATGTACAAGATATGGAAGTAGAAAAATATCTAACCGATAAGAAATTACTCAATATATGAAGGATTTTTCACAAAACACATTGATTTAGGACTTAATGCAATTACAAATTCTAGCGGGACTATTGTAGTGACATGTTATGTTAAAGGTTACATAGATGCAAAAATAGGATTTCCATACCAATGCCGATGTGGTGAACTATAGGAATGAGTGTAAAGGCCACTTAGAGGGTATCGAGAAGCTATGGGGGTAACTTATACACTAGAGTATTGGAATAAAACACTAAAAGAGTGAGCATGATGAGAAACATATTATGGGATGGAAATCCTATGAGGAGGCTTATAGGCATGTGATGTAGAATGTAAAATCGAAGACCTATTAGGAGACTAAAGAGGATAAAAAATGAGAGATTAAATGTGTCTAACAAAGGGTCTATTAGAATCTATAAATTAGGTAATGATTTGCAAGAGTGATCGCCTAGAGATTAGCATAGAAGTAAGATGAAGGAATCCACAAGGAATATTTGGCACACTAGGAGGGGATTACTCAAAGGGAATACCTATAGAATGGTGATGACCTTTTTATTGCGGATAAAATTAAAAAATTGGTGAATGACCAAGATAATGGCCCTAGGAGTATGTAACTAAGGGAGACCTAACTTCAATGAACCATAATTGAGAGTATACGTAACCAAAATTGAAGATAATGAAGTAAGAGGTTTAATAGTATTAGATTGAAGCACCATGAGGGAAAAAAATTCATTTTTTATCCATTAGGACACCATGTATGAGTTTGTGATTAGTAAAATCATGAATAGATAATGTATCTGAAAAAAGGGAAGGATCAATATCAAATTCATCAAAATTTATGATCGGAGAAGGGGATAGTGTGTGATTATTGGTTCCAAATATTGTATATAATGGGTGATCATAAGATGACAATGGAGGTATTACATGATATGCATTATTAACATCCATAGAAGGCTTCACAGTTTCATGTTTACGAAGTGGTTCATTGAAGAATTTTATCTTAACATTATAATTTTATAGCTTAGGAAATTCGGTGGTTCATCCCATTAAATTGCTTGAGAAGCTATAATATCTTCGATAACATGATGAATATTTTAAAAAATATCTGTTGAGTTCCTGACACATCGATGATAATAAAAAATATCATTAGCATTGAAATTATTTCTTAGAAGTCTATTCATATAAAAATCAAATGGTGGAGGGAAATATAAGCAATTAGAATGGAGTAATTGTTTCAATACAACATGATAAGGACTTTGAAAGTATTGACTTAATGATGTAGGGGATGGTTTTGCAACTTAAAAGGTATAAATATGACATCGATAGTATATTTAGAAGCATATTTGACCTCATTTTGTTAGATTAGGTTGTTTGACTTAGCTCATGTTAATATATGTACTTTGTTAGTGCCATTTATGATCTTGCATTGTGTGCCCTAATTTTTCCATGTCTGATTTTGGTCAAAAACATTTTATTTCTCAAGTTGGTGACTTGCATTTTCTCCCCCCTGGTTGAATGTTTCAAAATTTCCCATAAACTTGTTGTTATACCCTAGTTTAAAAGAGAAATTCGTGTATGCTCTTATTTGTGCCCTAGGTTTTTCCAATTTTTGAGATGTGTCATTTTCCCTTTACCAAATCATGGAAAAAATCAAATTGATCAAAGATAAATTGTATGGGTTAATTTCCCAATCCCAATATTGAAAATAATGACAAATCATGCTTCACTTGGTTTAAAATAAAGAAATTGACCATCCTTGTTGAAAATTTTGAATTCTAAGGCATCCTTTAAATTTTTCATTATTTGATGGTCATACGGGTGTCGTTTTCCCGTCAAATTTATCATCGTAAGGTAATGGCAACGTGGCGGATTCCTATTGCTTGGGAGATGTCAGGAAATATTTCTAACTAACCATTTTTTGAAAATTTGGCAAAAGGGAAAAATTTTGATCTGTAGCTCTGCCTTCTGTAGTGAGGTGCCTATGTGGCACATTTTGATTGGCTAGGGGATTGGCGGGTGGCAGGCTTTCGTTGGGAAATTTTACTTTCATTATGCAAAAATTTCAAAATCAATTTTTGGCCCAAAGACCCTCAGCGAATAGGGAGAGGACACGTGGCACGGAGGGCATGCGGATGGTGGGGGGACTCGGAGAATTTTGATGTTTTATGGCTCAAAGTGTTAAGGTGGAAATTTAGCCCAAAACTCCATCGCCAATCACAGGTAGACACGTGTCCAAGAAAGGTCAAGATGGGGTAGTGGGTTTCGTGATGACTTTGAAGTTTTTAACTTCAAATGGTAAAAGTGAAAAATTAGGCCGAAGTTCCGGAACCAATCAAAAGAGGACACATGTCAAAAAATTGCAAAAATAAAGGAAGGGGCCATGGGAAAACTTAATGATGTTTTGCTTTGTTTTCTAAAAGTGAAAAATTGATTATAGGCCTTGCTCCAATCAAGTGGAGACACGTGTCCAAAAATTCAAAATTCAAATGCCTTGTATGATTTTTTGATCAAAATTAAGATGCAGAGGTTCGGACTTCTGGGGGAACTTTGGAACTTTTGCATTTTTGGCAAAATAGGTTAAAAGTATAAAAGGGAGACTTAGCCCCATAGAAAATCAGAGATCTCCACATGGCATCAGGAGGAAGGAAGTCTAAGGGATTTTGAGAAAAAAATATTTTTTCCAAAAGGAGGTAAAATTTTTAGAATTGGTCCGCAGTTTCAATGGGACCCACCTTTAGACACGTGGCAGGCCTTGAAGGCAGGTGGAGGAAAGTGGCGAAATTTTCCAAAATTTCAAAAGGTCACGAATGAATTTTTTAAAGGCATGGGTCTGATCCAGTCACATTTTGACAAGTGTCCCACCTTATCCAAAATATAAAAAGGTAATATTGAGCTTATTTTTAAATGGCATTTTCCACGTGGAGGGATGAAGTTAAAAAGTGGACAACATCAATGGTTACTGTGCATCCATCTATTTTGGCCGCCATGGGAGCTCCAAGAAGTTTGGAATCTTGATTTCTTCATCAATTTTCATCAAAACTTATATGATTTGGTGTGGCCTTAGCCTTATGAAAACAATGGCATCATTTTCATGACCTAATTCTTCGATCTAAGGTGTTTTTGATGTACTTTTGGCTCAGGCCCGAGAAAAAATGTGAAATGTCAACATCAAAAGTTACAGAGGTAAAATTGAAAAGGGGAAAAAGTAAAAAATTATGAATGAAGGATGCTTGCATGCCTGAATGATAAAAATGTTCCCCTGGTATGGATAATGATCCAAATTTGTGTAATGATATAACTTTTTGTGCATACCTGGCAACCTACGAGTTGTTTTTCTGTTTGGTGTCACTATCATTAAATCATGAGGATTTTTGTAACAGTTTTGATCCCATAGAATATTATTTTCTTGGGAAGGAAGAATCCAATGTCGCATTAGGTATATTATTCATTTTGGAGAAATTGTAAATGGTCGGGAGTTGAAAATCATGAGCAAATTTTTAGAAAAAACTCATTTTCTGAGAAAATACACCAAAGAAATAGGTTAATGTCTCATGTGTTGGAAAATTCATGCATGTGGGTTGGTTACAAGTGTATAGCCACCACACAGCTCTGAGATTGTTCATGTAACTCTCCCCTGTTGTTGAATCTAACAAATTTTGAATTAAATCTTTGTTTTCCTTTGGGCAATATGATGTCTATTATCAATTTTAAATGCCTGCAAATAAAATTTATTGTTCTTATTGCAATATTACATTGAAAATCTTTAGAAGTCACACATGATCTCCATTTTTGGTTGATATTTCAGTGGCATTTGCAGTCTCATACTCAGAAGAGCCTTCATCTGATAAGGAGATAAGCAAATTTAAAATCACTATACCTTCCTTAACTGTAGAGATTTTTTGTAAGCCTTTGGGGGTACCTTAGGCATGGTTTGATCATGGATTTTTGTGTTTAAATGATTTTGTTACTTCAAGATTTTGTGGTGAGTTTCTCAAAGATTTTGTGAAGAGTGCAACATGGGATTCCATTTGTGCCTCTCCCCGGTTGAAAGAACATCCTGATTAGTTTAGGCATTTCATCTTTATAGTTGTTCAAGTATTGTATAGATTGTCAAAGATCTGATCCATCCTAGTTTGTCTTATCAATCTCCCACCAAAAATCATCCAAAAACAAAGATCCTATCAAGTACTACCCTTGATTTGCATTTTTATATCCAGAGAACATCAAGATCCATTTACAAAAGTATGCATAACAGATCAGGATTTCCAATGTCTCTAGTAACCTTTGCCTTGTTTTGAGAACATACCCATGTTTTGAGAAGTGACAACTTGTTATAGTTCAGATCTGGGGTGTTGATCATGTTTTCATCAAGGTCTCCATCATAGAATTTCAAGAAAAGAGAAGGACATCTTCATCTCCTTCACCATTACAAGGTTACAAAATAGGTCCTCTTACCTTGGTTACAAGGCACAACCTAAAATAGCTAGGAAAAGATCAAGTCCTATTGGAGTGCTATCCATTTCCCCAAAAACCTGAGTGCTAGCTAGACAATATCTCCAGCTACCAAAGACATACAACATGGTCGAATATGTCTTTAAGCTCCATGACATAACTGTGGTGCTACTCAGACTGAAAAGGAGAACAAATTTGGATACCAACATGAGTGGCAACCACTACCGGGGACATATTGGAATTTCTTGGTGTTTTTGAGGTGTTTGAAGAGTTTGAGCATTTATGCATTCAAGTATTTGAGCTGCTACATTGTTAAAATATCATCCTATGATTCAATTTTGCAAGTTGTTAAAGAAGGGTTTCAAGTTTTGTTTTCCTTTTTTCCATTTACTAGTAGTTCATACACTTTGGGTGCAGTGTGATTGATTGATTTAAGAAGAAGGTCTAATTTATAAGGCTTTGCAAGGGTTTCAGTACTAGCAAAAATTTGACAGAATTATTTTAGTGCATTCTTGCACAACTATGGTGAAATTCCTTAGTGGTGACTCTATGCTGATTTGAATTTGGAAATACCAGTGTCTTAAGCTTTCTATCATTTATTTTTGTGTTGTTGATCTCTACAAAAATGTAGGGAAGAATATCTCTCTTCCTTAAATACTTTGCTAAGAAATTGTTCTCAGATTCAATAAATTTAGAGTTGGAAGGGAGAAGAGTTTGGAAAGTGGTTAAAGGTCAGACGTCAGGAAAAGATATAGCCATTGGTGAGAGAGATCAGCCTTTGGTAGAGGAATATCATTCTTCTTCAAGTGATTCTGATTCAAGCAATCCTCTGATAAACCTATTTTCCTTAGCTAGTGAAGGTCCTTTTGTTATACCTGGTAAGTTACTTATCCAATCTACACCTTTGTGTTTTAATTCGAGTAAAACTTTCCAAGAAAATCAGAACTTAGAGGATACCAGTCTTGTGAATCACACTCTTGAGCCCCAAAGATATAGCACTCCCCATCAGCTTGTCTCATCTCCAAGATCACCCCCACCAAACAATATGGCTCAGCCTAGACCTCCATTTTTTGTTAACACCTTTGGTCCTATAAATTTTAGAGGAATGAATGGTTACCCAAATGTTGTCCCACAAGATGTCAGAAATAGGTTGCCAAAATTCCAGGGTAACAATGTTATTACTGGTGATCAGCATCTCAAACTTTTTAATAATATGATGGAATATTTTTAGATAGAGTTTAAAGATGTGTATATTAAATTGTTTATTCATACACTGGAAGAAGATGCTAGGGATTGGTATAAGGATCTACCTGATAACTCTATTGATTCATGGACTGAAATGAAAAATGCATTTAGGTTGTAATATGGTGATAGGACTTATCCTAGATTTCTTTTATCTAAGTTTGAGAATATCAAGAAGAACCCTAATGAGTCAGTCCATGACTTCAACACAAGGTTCAACAAAACTTTGAGAAGGTTTCTTGTTGGTTTGAGGCCTTGTGATGAATGTTGTCTAATCAAATATGTAGATGCATTTGATAAAAAGGCAGCCTATTACCTAAGAGACAAGAACCCAACTAATCTAAGATAACCTTTATCCATGGCACTTCAAATTGAGAACAATATTAAAGAAATTGGGAAACCTCTTAAGAGAGATGGTGTAAATTTGATAAACCCTGAAAAATCTCCAGCTAGCAAAGGTGCTGATTTAGAAGAGGTTGTGAAGACTTTAACAGGGGCTATCAAGGAAATCTCATACAAGTTGGCAAGATCTGAGAAGGGAATTGGGCAGATTTTATAGGGTCAGCTTAGGTAGCAGGCACAAGATAGATTTAGAAATCACCATAGGAATGATCATAGGTTTTTGATGACAAGGTTAAAGGGCCTATTGGATCTAGAAATAGACAACCCTAAACATGTGAAAATAGATTGGTTCCTGACACTCTAACTGCCAGGGTTGATTCTGTTGATGAAGTTGCTGATATGGATTGGTGTGATAGATGTTTTCTTCCTCATCGTCCATGTGAAGTGGACCAACAAGTTGATGAAGTTGACAATGAGGATGGAACTGATGATGATATTTCCATGGTGGGTTGTTCTTCAAGCTCATAAGGAGGAGCAACATATACTGAAGTAATAAGTGCTAGGACTGTTGTTACCTTTTGGGATTGCATCAAGTGGGTACAATTATTTCTCCCCCCTCATGCTCTTGAATTTGATGTAGTGCAAGCTTTTGAAATTCCTAGCAATGAATTTGAATACTTGAAGAGCTTTGATGATTAAAAAGCATGATGGTGGTATCCCTTCGGAGGAATATAAACAATTTTGATGAATGTTGTTGTAGCTCAAGAGAAGGAATATAACAATAGAAGCAAAGTTGTTAAGGGAGTTGGGCCTCAAGCCAAACCTAAAAAACCCTTGCTCACAAGCATTCCAAAAGAGGCTCCTAGGAAAGAAACACTTGCTAGAAGCTCTACTGTCCCGAGCAAAAATTACAGTCCTCATCATGCCCAAACTACCAAGAATCCCTTGCCATCTGATGAATCTTCTTGTATCCCTTCCAATGTTGTTTTTCCAAAGAGTTTGCCCTATGACATAGCCCAGGTATTGATCCAAATTAAATTGAGTGTTCCAATAATTGAGTTTCTTAGAATTCCTGAGCATAAGAAGAGAGAATTTGAGTACTTGGGATTGAAAGAAGAGAAGATCACCCCAAGCAGAAATGTAAATGTTGTTGAGACTCCTTTTCAAATCATTTCTGACCTTAAAACACCACCAATAGTGGAAGATCTTGGAGAGACACCTGAGGTATATTTGAGGACATCTTTGGTTGATTCCCAATTGAATGTTGATCCATTCTTTACAACTTTTCTCATAAAAGATAGGCTACTTCACAATTGTATGTTTGATTTTGGTGCATCATGTAATGTCATGCCTCTAGAAGTCATGAATTAATTAGATATCAAGGTGACAACTACCTATGGGAAGTGTACTAGCATGGATTTAAGGGAAGTTTTGGTGGTTGGTTGTGTGAAGGGTTTGGTAGTGCAACTTGCAGCCTATCCGGGTAAGAATTTGAAACTGAATGTTGTAATTGTTAACTACCCTGCCAAATGGGGTATGCTTTTGTTAATAAAATGGGCTGCAGGTGTTAGTGGAAGCATTCAGATGGATATGTCTTTTGCCACCATTCCCATTGAAGGCATCCTGGTCAAACTTTATGGTGAAAAGAAGATGTTGCACCTAATTGAAGATCCTAACAATGCTTCCTATGAAGTGTTGTTTACTGATGTAGATGCTCAGAATTTCACTGGTTTTGCTGATGGAAAAGAACACAAGATGGATAGATCAAAGTTCCTTGATATGGTAGGTTTTCCTTGGACCTTGCTATTTGATGGAGCTTGCTCCAAATTTAGAAATGGTGCTGGTATAGTTCTGCTTTCTCCTAGTTTGGAAGAGTTTTTTTTCCTTCAAACTTAATTTTGAATGTACTAACAATGTTGTTGAGTATGAGGCATTGTTGTTGGGGTTAAGGATTGCATGGAAGTATGGAGTGAAAGATATTATTGCAAAAGGACACTCAGAGCTGGTTGTCAAACAAATAAGAAAACTGTATGCTACAAAAAATCAGCGTATGAAACAGTATAAGCATGCAGTTTGGGATATAATTGAAATGTTTGATTCCTTTAACATTTTTTATCATGACAGAGGTCTTATTTATGCTGCTAATAAGTTGGAAGTTCTGGGTTCTAGATTTTAAAATTGCACCATTTCACCTTATTGTGATTACAACATTGAAGTGCTGACTAGGCCAGTTGTCCCTGATAATGTGAAACATTGGCAAGTCTTTAACAATGATGCTCAAGTGCTAAGGTTCTTGAAAAACCAGGGTGAGTTTGCAAATTAGAATATTGATTGGGAGCCAATGGTATGCATGACTGAAGGAAGAGAAACTTTGTTTGGAAAAGATATATCCAATTGAAAAAAAAACACCATTCCTAGAGGTCTTGTTGCACTTGAGTCAAATTTTAACAATGCTGATTGCATCATAAATATAAACATGTCTACTTCAAGGGATGTGGAAGAGCATGACTTGGGAACAAAGGAAAAACCAAGGAAGGTTTGGTTGGGCAACAATTTAAGTAAAGAATAAAAATAGTTCTATGCCCAACTCTTGAAAAAATATCAGGACTGCCTTGCTTAGTCCTAGTCAGAGCTGAAAGCATACAAGGAAGATTTATTTCAGCATGAGATCCCTCTTAAAACAAATTCCAAACCATTCAGATAGAGGAAAAGGCCAATATTCCACTTCTCTCCATGAAAATGCAAGAGGAGTTAAGGAAGTTGAGAGATGGAGTTATTATTCAACCCACTAGATATTCATCTTGGGTTGCAAACCTTTTGCCAGTTAGAAATAAGAACGGAGACATCAGAATTTGTGTGGATTTTATAAATCTAAATAAAGCATCCATGAAGGAAAACTATCCCTTTCCAAATATGGAAAATATGTTGCAGCTTGTGATGGAGTCTGAATTTCTTTCCACATTGGATGGTTTCTTCGGATATAATCAAGTGGTAGTTAAAGAATTAGAAAGACATAAGACAACATTCACTACTCCTTGGTGGACATGTTTTTGTTAGGATTCCCTTTGGTTTGATGAATTACGGTGCCACTTTTCAAAGAGCAATGGATGTTGCTTTTGCTGGTTACATCAATGAGTTAGTTGTAGTTTACCAAGATGATGTGACTGTATTTTCAAGGTAGAGAGGTGATCATTTGCAACATTTGGAGAAGATGTTGATCGGATGTAGGGAGTATGGCATTTCTCTTAATCTGAAGAAGTGTCATTTTGGCATGCAAAAGGCCAAGCTAATGGGTCACACTATGTCAAAAGAGGGTGTTATGATAGGCCTTGAGAGAGTGGAAGCAATCAGCAAGGTACCTATCCCAAGAACCAAGAAAGGCATCTAGTCTTTCTTTGGTCAAATTAATTTTATTAGAAGGTTTGTTTCCAACTTTGGTGAGTTGACTCTTCCAATCAATAGCATGCTAAAGAAGGACCAAGTTATCAAATGGGAGAAGGATTCCATTCAAGCTTTTGAAGGAATTAAGGATGCACTTAAACATGCACCTGTTTTAGCAGCCCCAAACTATAACAGGCCTTTCCAAATCTTTTCCTTTGCTTCTGAATATTGCTTCTATTTTGCTACAAAAGGATGACAATGAGGCTGAGAGGCCTATTGCATTATTTAGAAAGGCTTTATAAGCTGTTGATTTAAAGTATACAATCATGGAGAAATAAGCATTTACCTTGGTGAAAGCAACAAAAATTTTCAGTCCTTACATATTGAGTTCAAAATTTGTTTGCCTATGTCCCCCACATCATGCTGAAAGACATCTTATCAGAGATGGAGATCTCAAGTAAAATATTTAGATGGGTGAAAAAAATTGTAGGAGTATGATATGGAAATCCAAACCACAAAGTTGGTAAGAGGTTTGGGTTTTGCTAAGCTCATGGCTAAGAGAAACTTGCAGAATGTGGAAGTGAATCAACTAGAGGAAGAAAGGGTAGATGTGCTTGCAAAGTTGGTAAATTTTGAATGGTACAAGGATGTAATATTTTACCTTAGAAACCTTTTTTGTCTTGATCATTTAAATAAAAATAAGAAAATATCTCTCAAGTTGGCTCCACAAAAATATATCATTACAAACCTTGGGCTGGCTTGGAAGAACCCTAAAGGTTTCCTCTTGAAATGCATAGTTGAAGATGAAGCTCCCAAGATAGTTGTTGATTTCCATGGGGGAGTTTGTGGAGGACACTTTGCTATAAGAGTAACAACAAATAAGATTTTGAGAGCTGGTTATTGGTGGCCTTCTCTTTTCAAAGATGTAACCCAGCTGGTTAGAAAATGTGATAGTTGCCAACATTTCTCTGGAAGACTGAAAGCTTCAGGTTCCCTTCCTCTACAGCTTGTATCAATTGAAGCTCCTTTCAAGCAATGGGGAATGGACTTCATTAGTGAAATTTTAGACCCTTCTAGTGCTGGTCATAAGTGGATTCTTATAGCCACTAATTATTTTACAAAATGGGTTGAAGCAACCCCATCTAAAAAGGAAACACACCAAGTGGCAGTGGAATTCTTATTAAATCATATCATATGAAGATTTGGAGTTCCAGTTAAGATTGTATCTGATAATGCCATGTGATTTAGAGCCAAACCTTTAATGGTAATGTGTAATGAATATGGAATCAATCTGACTTATTCCTTAAACTACAACCCCCAAGGAATGGAAAAGTTGAGTCCGGTAATAAGAACTTTCTGAAGATCATTAGAAGAACCTTGGAAATGAACAAGAAAAAGTGGGGATAACAATTGAAGTTTGCAGTTTGGGATGATATAATAACTCCTAAAAGAGTTACTGGTAAAATCCCATTTGAATTGGTGTATGGAACTCAGGCTTTGCTACCCTTACACTTGCAATTATCTTCATATCATTTTTCCCAACAGTTGGAAGATCAAGAGCATGGCCCATATGAATCAAGTATTAATCAGATTATCAAGCTTGATGAGGAGAGAAGAGCATCCCATCAAAAAAATATCAAATTTAGGGAGAAATTGAAGAAATTGTTTGACAAGAAGGTCACTCCTAGAGCCTTCAATATTGGAGATTTGGTTTTGCTATGGGATAGTAAGCATAAAGACAAGGGAAAGGATGGCAAGTTTGATGCATTATGGATGGGCCCTTATGCCATTTATATAAGAATTGGTGAACATACCTTTTTTCTCAAAGATCTAGATGGGGAATCATTGGAGCTGCCTATTAATGGCACACATTTAAAAAATTTCTTGGATTAATCCCCAAAGTGAGTTATGCACAAATTGTACAATTGTATAGTCTTTGTTTTTTCTCTATTTTTTGTTGTTTGGTGGTTTGTGGTTTACGCTTTGTTCTTGGCAGCCATTTTGGTTGGTTTCTCAACTCATTTTTGTTGGGTGGTTCTAGTTTTTTGGGTTGCCTTATATTTTGAATCCTTTGCCTGATGGTATTTTTGAACTTGATCTACAATTTTTCCTTTTGGCACTCACTGGGAGTGCCCATCCCTAGAAAGGAGCCAATGTTAGTGCCATTTTTGAGCTTGCATTATGTGTCCCTAATTTTTCCATGTCCAATTTTGCTTAGAAACATTTTATTTCTCAATTTGGTGACTTGCATTTTCTCCCCCCTGGTTGAATGTGTCAAAATTGACCATAAACTTGTTGTTATGCCTTGGTTTAAAAGAGAAATCCATGTATGCTCTTATTTGTGCCCTAGGTTTTTCCAATTTTCAGACTGTGTCGTTTTCCCTTTGTCAAATCGTGTAAAAAATAGAATTGATCAAAGCTAAATTATATGGGTTAATTTCCCAATCCCAAGATTGAAAATAATGACAAATCATGCTTCAGTTGGTTTAAAATCAAGAAATCAGCTATCCTTGTTGAAAATTTTGAATTCTAGGGAATCCTTTAAATTTTTCACGATTTGACGATCATACGGGTGTCGTTTTCCAGTCAAATTTATCATCACAAGGTAATGGCAATGTGGTGGATTCCTATTGGCCGGGAGATGTCAGGAAATATTTCTAACTTACCATTTTTTGAAATTTTAGCAAAATTGAAAATTTTGATCCGCGGCTCCACCTTCTGCAATGAGGTGCCTATGTGGCACATTTTGATTGGCTAGGGGATTGGCGGGTGGCAGGCTTTCCTTGGTAAATTTTTCTTTCATTATGCAAAAAATTTCAAAATAAAATTTTGGCTCGAAGGCCCGCAGCGAATAGGGAGAGGACATGTGGCATGGAGGGTATGCAGATGGCAGGGGGACTTGGAGAATTTTGATGTTTTATGGCTCAAAGTGTTAAGGTGGAAATTTGGCCTGAAACTTCATGGCCAATCACAGGTGGACACATGTCCAAGAAAGGTCAGGATGGGGCAGTGGGTTTGGTGATGACTTTGAAGTTTTTAACTTCAAATGGTAAAAGTGAAAAATTAGGCCAAAGTTTTGGAACCAATCAAAAGAGGACACATGTCCAAAATTTGTAAAAATAAAGGAAGGGGCCGTGGGAAAACTTGATGATTTTTTGCTTTGTTTTCTAAAAGTGAAAAATCGATTATAGCCCCGCTCCAATCAGATGGAGGCACGTGTCCAAAAATTCAAAAGTCAAATGCCTTGTATGATTCTTTGATCAAAATGAAGAGGTGGAGGTTCGGACTTCGGGGGGGACTTTGGCACTTTTGCATTTTTGGCAAAATAGGTTAAGAGTATAAAAGGGAGACTTAGCCCCACAGCAGATCAGAGATCACCACATGGCATCGAGAGGATGGAAGTGCGGGGGATTTTGGGAAAAAAATTATTTTTTCCAAAATGAGTTAAGATTGTTAGAATTGGTCCGCGGTTTCAATGGGCCCACCTTTGGACACATGGCAGGCCCAGAAGGCAGGCGGAGGAAAGTGGTGAAATCTTCAAAATTTTCAAAAGGTCGCGAATGCATTTTTTAAAGGCATGGGCCACGATCTAGTCATGTTTTCACACGTATCCCACCTTCTCCAAAATTCTAAAAAGGTAATATTGAGCTTATTTTTTAAATGGCATTTTCCACGTGGAGGGCTGATGTTAAAAAGTGGACAACATCAATGGTTACTGTGCATCCATCTATTTTGGCCGCCATGGGAGCTCCAAGAAGTTTGGAATCATGATTTCTTCATCAATTTTCATCAAACCTTATATGATTATGTGTCACATTAGCCTTTTGAGAACAATGGCATCATTTTCATGACCTAATTCTTCGATCTATGGTGTTTTTGATGTACTTTTGGCTCAGGCTCGAGAAAAAATGTTAAATGTCAACATCAATAGTTGCAGAGGTAAAATTAAAAAAAAAGAAAAGGTAAAAAATGATGAATGAAGGATGCTAGCATTCCTGAACAATAAAAATGTGCCCCTGGGATGGGTAATGATCCAAATTTATGTAATGATTTCACTTTTTGTGCATACCTGGCAACCTGCGAGTTGTTTTTCTGTTTGGTGTCACTGTCATTAAATCATGAGGCTTTTTTGTAACAAATTTGATCCCATATCATATTATTTTCTTGGGAAGGAAGACTCCAATGTGGCACGAGGTATATTATGCATTTTGGAGAAATTTGTAAATGGTCGGGAGTTGAAAAGCATGATCAAATTTTGAGAAAAAGCTCATTTTCTGAGAAAATCTGCTAAATAACCAGGTTAATGTCTCATGTGTTGGAAAATTCATGCATGTGAGTTTCTTACAAGGTTATAGCCACCACACAGCTCTAAGATTTTTCATGTAACTCTCCCATGCTATTGAATCTAACAAGTTTTGAATTAAATCTTTGTTTTCCTTTGGGCAATATGATGTTTGTTATCAATTTTAAATGCCTGCAAATAAATTTTATTGTTCTTATTACAATCTTGCATTAAAAATCTTTAGAAGTCACACAGGATCTCCATTTATGGTTGATAGCTCAGTGGCATTTGTAATCTCATACTTAGAAGAGCCTTCATCTAATAAGGAGATAAGCAAATTTAAAGTCATTGTACCTTCCTTAACTGCAGATATTTCTTGTAAGCCTTTGGGGGTACCTTAGGCATTGTTTGATCATGGATTTTTGTGTTTAATTGAGTTTTTTACTTCAAGATTTTGTGGTGAGTTTCTAAAAGATTGTGTGAAGAGTGCAACCTAGGATTCCATTTGTGCCTCTCCTAGTTAAAGGAACATCTTGATTATTTTAGGCATTTCATCTGATAGTTGTTCAAGTATTGTATATATTGTCAAAGATATGATCCATCCCAGTTTGTCTTATCAATCTCCCACCAAAAATCATCCAACAACAAAGATCCTATCAACTACTACCCTTGATTTACATTTGTATATCCACAGAAGTTCAAGATCCATTTGTAAAAGTATGCATAATAGATCAGGATTTCCAATGTCTCTAATAACCTTTTCCTTTTTCTGAGAAGATACCCATGTTTTGAGAAGTGAAAACTTGTGAGAGTTCAGATCTGGGGTGTTCATCATGTTTTCATCAAGGTATCCATCATAGAATTTCAAGAAAAGAGAAGGAAATCTTCATCTCCTTCACCATTACAAGGTTACAAAATAGGTCCTCTTACCTTGGTTTCAAGGCACAATCTAAAACAACTAGGACAAGATCAAGTCCTATTGGAGTGCTATCCATTTCTCCACAAACCTGAGTGCTAGCTAGACCATATCCTTGGCTACCAATGACATACAACATGGTTTAATCTATCTTTAAGCTCCATGACATAACTGTGGTGCTGCTCAGACTGAAAAGGAGAACAAATTTGGATACCAAGATACTTTATTTACCTTCTATTTTATTTATCTTCACCCACTTATGTGTGGCTATTCATTTTATCTTATTTATATATTAGGAGGATATTATATAGTTTTTAGGTATAACTCTTTTATGTATCTATGGTCTTTACTTGTTATTTCCTTGATTTATGGCTTGATCTATGACCTTGACTATTTGTTAAATTGATATTCCTTTCCTATATAAGAAATGCCCCTTCTCGATGTATTGCATAGAGTTCCATGAGATATATTGTTTCTCTTTGTTTACAAATCTTATTTTAAATTTATTCTGTTGAATTGTTTTCACTTTATTGAATGTGATTATCTATTATCATCTGAGGTATTTATGTCTTGTAACAATATTCTCATAATTCCTTTAATGGAATCAGAGTGATAGATGTTGTAGACATCCATATGTAACTTTTATTTTGTAAACAATGGTTTTTAATATTTATATATTCATAATTTATTAACAACCCTTACAAATCCTTAGCCCTTGGTCATATGGTATGGTCATATGAGGGCTTAAAGGTTGGGATTCATATATTGGATGCTTGGTTGTATCCCCCTTCCCATTTTTTGGTGAGCTAAAACCAAAATATTTTTTATTTGTAGTGAAAATTAAATTAACTATTAGAGTGGAAAATGGATAAGTTTGTACTTTTTGATCGATAACTCAGATTTGAGATCCATTTTTTTAAAGTGCTAATTTTTATGTGTTTGTTCAATTGGAACTATTTTTTAGAGAAACACAAAAATTATAAATGTCCTCTTTTTTGTTAAATTTACTCTATTATAAAGTGCCAAATATGGGGGGCGTATTGTATTCTTTGATTCTTGTATTCTTTTTGGTGATTTTGTGAATGACGTCTTTATCTTCTTCTCCATTAGATCAAATTGAGCCATTAACAAATCATAATTACCATAAATGGAAACCAATAATGGAAATAATAATTAATAGCACATAATTACCATACACAAAAACCAAGAATGGAAATTGAGATAAACTCTCTTACTCTTTGATATCAATTATCGACTATATTACTAAGTTCAAGAACTTGTCGGCATAATTGAAGGGAAATGTAAGAGAAAAGAATGATGAAGAGTGTGTTTACCTAATTCTATCCAATTTGAGAGGTCCATTCTAAATATTTTCTTCTACATTTTTCTCTAGCATGGATGCATTAGGTGACACATTCCAAATTACTACCTTAGAAATATTTTTTGAAAGACTTACTAGGGAAGAATAAATACTTTATATCCTTGATTCTTCCACATATCAAAAGGAATTAATAAAACCTAATCCTAAGGTCAAGAGAAAATAAAAAGGTAAATCCAAGTTGACCCCTTAACCATTTCAAAGTTATCCTAAACCTAAATAAAACAAATCTAAACCTAAGAAGTTTTCTAAATCCAAGAATGAGTCTAAATTTTCATGTTATTTTTGTGGGGGCACTAGTCATAGAGAAACTAGGTGTTGGAAGTAAATGAAATCCTTAGAGGATGAAATAGAAAAACATAATATCTCTATCTCCACTCCACCTCCTTCCAATGAACATGGAAAATCACTTAATTTTACTTGTAGATCTCAGTAAAAAATTGGAGATAGATAGGTTATAATTTTGGCGCTTCTCATCACATGATTTCTGCCAATGAGTCTTTTATATCTCTAGGTTTGAGTTCTTCTTCAAAAATTTAGGTTGGACATTCTTCCTTTCCTTCTATTAACGGAAAATGTGACATACACCTTGATTGTGGAAGATTTTATGATGCACTATACATTATTAAGATCACTATAGATTTACTTTTTGTATATCAAAATTTCATTATGGTCAAGGAAAGACAATGACTTTTACACCACAATGATTAGAAATACAATCCATGTTAGAGACACATTCATTTGTTTCTTGGGTATTATTATTCATAGTACTAGAATATATCTTTTAGGGTTTTGAATACACTTCCTCAATAGGGACATGCTTAGTTTCTCATGCATATTCAAAGAGTAAGATTTGACATGAATTATTTAGACATCTAAATTATAGATATTTGAAGGATTTGAGAAATAATGGTATGATTGATGGTCTTCCTAGAGTTTCTTATCTTGAGGGATTTTACCCTGGCTATGAATTAGGAAATACACACCAAGATATATTTCCTAAGGGTATATCTAAGAGAGTTTCTTCACCACTTTATATTGTGTATAATGACTTGATGTTTTCTTATACACCTTCTTTAAATGGATATATGTATGCACTTACATTTATTAATAATTTCTTGATGAGTACTTTTCTTTATTTTCTCACATAAAAAAGTGATGTTTTTTCACACTTCAAAGTCTTTAAGGATTTTGTCGAGAAACAATATTCTAGTTTAATAAATATCATTCGCAATGATATTGATGCGCCAGAATTAGCAGGAACTTGACAAGGTCATAACTTGAGTTCCGGGTGTTCGTTTGAGTCCATTTTTTTTTTTTTGAAACCACGTATTTCGATGAGACGAATGCAGAGGAAACAAGCCCTACTAGTTGGGGCAAGTTTTTGACATGTTTTTCGGGCCCTAAATCCGCCATATTGAGGCCAAAAATTAGGATTTAAGTTATAGTTCAGTTTTTTCCTATTTTTGAGCATTAGTTAATTTTAGTCTATTAATTGCATTATGAGTTAGAAAGTTGGAAATTCCTCTAATTTAGGGATGTATAAGATGCATGGCAATTTCTGTGCCTGTAGGAATAAGCATGCAAACTTACTAAGAATACCAGGTTCTAGTAAACTGCTAAAAATAGTAATTCCGCCACCTAGAGTAGATTTAGTCAGAGTTAACTAGAGTTTACTTGGAAACTCGAGTTGGGAGTTGTTTTCCTATTTAGGAAACATTGTAATTCATTATTTGATAACAAAGAAGGAGATCTATTTTCTTTTTGAGTTCATAATATTCACAGCATATCTGGTTTGTTCTTAATTTGGCTACATTATCTGGTATAAAAGCTGGTTCGAAGTATTTTTTTTTAAATGGCAGGAAGAGGAAGAGGAGGTGGTATTGCATAGATGAATAGATATATGCAAGATCTACAGAGACAAGTTACTGCACTTGCTGCAATGATAACCAAGAGAGGAAATCAAGGTGGAGATGACACATATGAAGAAGAAGTTTGTGAAGAGGAGGAAACGCAAACCACCACCATTAGCTTTTGAAGAAAGGATGCTTCGAGCATTAGAAGGAAAGAATGATGGGATAAGAGTTTATGTTTCAGAGTATGGTGGTAGCCTAAAACTAGAGGAGATAATAGACTGGTTGACTAGCATGGGAAATTTTTTTGAGTGGAAGACTATGTTAGAAGAAAAGAAGGTAAAATTTACATGCACAAAATTGAAAGGTCATGCTATGTTATGGTGGGATCACCTACAGAAAGAGTGGTCAAGAAAGGGGAAAGAAAGAATTAGGACGTGGAGTAAGATGGAGAAGAAGCTGAAAGATAAGTTTCTCCCTATGGATTATGCACAAACCCTTTACAGGAGGTTTCAGAATCTCAGACAGAACTTACAAACAGTGCAAGAATACACAGATGAGTTCTATAAGTTGTCCATTCATGTAGAGCATGAAGAAACTGAGGAGAAAAATGGCTGCAAGGTATGTTAATGGATTAAAATTTTCTATTCAAGATGAGATAAGTATGCATAGGATTAAAAACATGGAGAGATTCCTATCAATTAGCCTTAAAGGCTGAGGAAAAACAAAATCATCAAAGTTTTAGGAGATCACCTGGAATGAATAGGGGGGCCTCAACTTCCTTTCGGGGATGAGATAGTTTTAGCCAAGGTAGGGGAGAATCATCTCGTGGATTGGAAAAGCAAGAGGATACGAGACAAGATTTCTAGAATCAACAAAGAGGTAGAGGATTTCCTAGGGGAAAAGGATATGCTGGCGATAGAGGATGGGAGGCTCCATAAAGACCATTTGTTTGTTACAGATGTGGTGAAGAAGGGCATCAAGCTTTTGAATGCCCACATACTTATACACATGAAAAAAGGCAAGGAGATGCTCCAAGAGTAAATCTTGTTGAAGCTGAGCAAGTAGAAGATGATCAGGATCTAGAAATCCCACCAGATGTTGGAGAAACTCTGATGATCAAGAGGACGATGATTACTCCAAGAAAGGAGGTCAAGGGGGATGCATGGCTACGTACAAATATTTTTAGAACAAGATGCACTTCAAGAGGAAAGGTACGTAATGTTATTATTGATGGTGGTAGTTATGAGAACATGGTTTCAAATGAGATGGTCAATAAATTGGGTCTGCATTGTGAGAATAATCCTAACCCTTATCGTATTGCATGGTTTAAGAAGGGTAATGAAGTTACTGTTGATAAGAGATGTTTAATAAGCTTTTCTATTGGGAACAGTTATAAGGATGAGATTTGGTGTGATGTTATCCCTATAAATGCATGTCATATGCTGCTAGGAAGACCATGGCAATTTGATAGAAAAGTTATTCATGATGGGGGAAAGAATACTTATACTTTCTGGAAGGATGGCAAAAAAATAGTTTTTCTACCTCTTAAAGAAGAGGGGAAGGCTGAAAATATGCTTTTTGCAAAGGAATTTGTGAAGGACGTAAATGCAACTGGTTTTTGTTATGCACTAGTTGCAAATAAGGATGAACTTGTAAGTGCTCAAATACCAATAGAAGCATCCGAATTAATAGAAGAATTTTCAGATGTTATTCCTAATGAGCTACCAGATGGATTACCACCCAAAAGAGATATTCAACACCACATTGATTTGATTCCAGGGTCTTCACTCCCAAATCAAGCGGCTTATAGGATGAGCCCGGCATTGCATACAGAGTTGAATAGGCAAGTGGCAGAGCTCGTGCAAAAGGGGGTCATAAGGGAGAGCATGAGTCCGTGTGCAACACCAGCTTTATTAACACCAAAGAAGGATGGAACATGGAGAATGTGCATGGATAGCAGAGCGATCAATAAAATTACAATCAAGTATCGGTTCCCAATACCTCACCTTGATGATATGATGGATGTGCTTGCTGGATCTAAGTATTTCACCAAGATTGATCTTCGAAGTGGTTATCATCAGATTCGGATCAGAGAAGGAGATGAGTGGAAAATAACATTCAAGACAAGAAATGGATTATATGAGTGGTTGGTGATGACATTCGGGTTATCCAATGCACCTAGTACTTTTATGAGATTGATGAACACCGTGCTACGGGAGTATAATGGTAAGTTTGTTGTGGTTTATTTTGATGATATCTTGATCTTTAGTAAAACTAAAGAAGAACATTTGAGGCATGTAAGGTTGGTATTTGAAGTGTTAAGGAAAGAGAAAATCTATGCAAATATGAAGAAGTGCACATTCATGCAAGAGAGTTTGGTATTCTTGGGCTTTATTATTTTAGCAGATGGGGTATAGATGGACTTAGAAAAGATAAAGGAAATTATTGAATGGCCTACTCCACACAGTATAACAGAGGTAAGGAGCTTTCATGGTCTAGCAACATTTTATAGAAAATTTATTAAAAATTTCAGCAGTATTATAGCTCCTATAAGAGATTGCACAAAAGGAAGGGAGTTTTTGTGGACAAAGGCAGCTGAGGATAGTTTTCAATTCTTGAAGAAGAAGGTGATAGAGGCACCCATTTTAGCACTACCAGATTTTGATAAAGTATTTGAAGTTGATTGTGATGCCTCACATGTGGGTATTGGGGCTTTTCTAAGTCAAGGAGGAAAGCCAGTAGCTTTCTTTAGTGAGAAACTAAATGAGGTAAGAAATAACTACTCTACTTATGATGTGGAATTTTATGCAATTGTACAAGCATTAAGGCATTGGAGGCATTACTTAGTGCTTAAGGAGTTTGTGTTTAATACAGACCACATAGCCCTGAAGTATGTGAATACCCAAAAGAAGTTGAATAGTAGACATGCAAAGTTGTAGATGCATTGAGTAGGTGTGTGACTTTGTTTACCACTATGGAAAATGAGGTGGTGGGTTTTGAAGCAATAAAGGGTTTGTATTCTTCTGATTCTGATTTCAAGGATATTGTTGAAAGAATAATTATTCCATTGTCAGAAAATGCAGGAGATGTCCTGGATGAGTATATTTTATAGGATGGCTACCTATTCAAAGGACGCCAACTATGTATTCCAGTTGGGTCTATGAGAGAGAATATAGTGAAAGAGTTGCATAGAGGAGGGTTGGCTGAGCATTTTGGTAAAGATAAGATGATAGCCTTGTTAGAAGATAAATACTATTGGCCAAAGTTGAAAAGAGATGTGGTAAGATATGTGGAAAGATGTCAAATTTTCCAAGTCTCAAAAGGCCATGCACAGAATATAGGGTTGTATATGCCATTGCCTATTCCTAAAGGGTCGTGGACAGATCTGAGTATGGACTTTTTTTTGGGATTACCAAAAACACAATGAGGTAATGACTCAATTTTTGTGGTTGTTGATAGGTTTTCTAAGATGGTTCATTTTATTGCCTGCAAGAAAACAAGTGATGCAACAGGTGTAGTAGATTTGTTCTTCAGAGAAGTTGTTCATTTGCATGGTGTTCCAAAAACTATTACTTCAAATAGGGACACTAGGTTCTTAAGTCACTTTTGGTGGACTTTATGGAATAAATTTGGAACTCAAATACAGTTCAGTAGTTCCTATCATCCGTAGACTGATGGGAAAATAGAGGTGGTAAATAGGAGTTTGGGAAACCTATTAAGGTGCATTGTTAGGGAAAAGCCGAAACAATGGGACTTAGCATTACCACAAGCTGAGTTTGCATATAACAGTTCCATAAACAGATCCACGGGAAAGTCTCCATTTTCAATTGTGTATGGGAGTAATCCAAATGGGGTGTTAGATTTGGTGCAACTACCAGTTGATGGCAGTGTAAGTGATGATGCAGAAGCATTTTTCAAACATATACAACAATTACAGGAAGAAGTGCGGAAGAAGCTGCAGAATAGTAATGATAAGTATAAAAAAATAGCAGATGTGGATAGACGGAGAAAGGTATTTACAATTGGTGAGCTGGTTATGGTATATTTTTGGAAGGAAATGTTTCCAAGAGGAACCTATAACAAGCTGAAGTACAAGAAAATTGGTCCCTGCAAAATCGTGAAAAAAATAAACGATAATGCTTATGAGGTAGAATTACCAGGGAATTTTGATATTTATCCAGTGTTTAATGTATCATATTTTTATTATTTTCATGGAGATGGTGCAGAAGGGGATTCTATTGATGAAGTAGTAGATTGGAGGCAACAGGTTCTGGTGAAGAAGAAAGAAAAAGTGGATCAGATTCTAGATAAGAAAACAATGGACACACGAAATGGGAAATACAACAAATATTTGGTACACTAGAAAGGACTGGAACAAGAGGAAAATACTTGGGTCATAGAGTGGGAGATTTAGAAGTTGGATGCAGATAAATTGAAGCAGTTTGAAGAAGACAACTTGCAGGAGCTGCATTTTTTTCAAGCAGGGGAGAATGATGCACCAGAATTAGCAGGAACTTGACAATGTCATAACTTGAGTTCTGGGTGTCCGTTTGAGTCCCTTTTTTTTTTGAAACCACGTGTTTCGATGAGACGAATGCATCGGAAACAATCCCTAATAGTTGGGACAAGTTTTTGACAAGTTTTCAGGCCCTAAATCTGCCATCTTGAGGCCAAAAATTAAGATTTAAGTTATAGTTCGGTTTTTCCCTATTTTTGAGCATAGTTAATTTTAGTATATTAATTGCATTATGATTTAGAAATTTGGAAATTCCTCTAATTTAGGGATGTAGAAGATGCATGGCAATTTCTGTGCCCATAGGAATAAACATGCGAACTTACTAAGAATAACAGGTTCTAGTAAACTGCTAAAAATAGTAATTTCCGCCACCTAGAGTAGATTTAGTCATAGTTAGCCAGAGTTTACTTGGAAAATTGAGTTGGGAGTTGTTTTCCTATTTAGGAAACATTGTAATTCATTATTTGATAACAAAGAAGGAGATCTATTTTCTTTTCATTATTTCGCAGCATATCTGGTTTGTTATTAATTTGGCTACATTAGATATTGGGGGGAGTACTTTAGAAAAGAGTTTTCTTATTTTTTTGGAAAATCATGGAATTCCTATATTCTATTATTCATACTTCACAAAAAATGGCTTAGTAGAAAGGAAGAACAAAACTTCGAAGGAAATGGATAATTGCATGATGCATTCTAGATTTTTACCTCTTATATACTGGGAAGAAGTAATTAATTGTGCTAACTACCTTTAGATTCTCATACCACACATATCCCTTAGCATTTTCTTCCAGAGGAGGATTGGTCCAAAAATAAGCTAGATATCTATTTTTTTTAGTATTTGGGAGCCATACTTGGGATTTTGTATGAAATAAGACTAGGAATAACTTGGATAAGAATAGAAATCCCTTGATCTTTATAGGGTATTGTGAGGACATGATAGCTTATCGACTTGTATATCTTTATAATCATGAGGTTATTTTTCAAAGGCATGTTCAATTTGATGAGTTCTTCTCTCCCCATGATTCTTCATCTTTTTCCATGCTTACTTGTTATTTATCTCAACTTAAGGATACCTTCTTTGAGGAGGTTATGGATGTAAATGAGGATCATATTCCCATTGATGTTATCACTATGACTAAGTGGGATCAGACTAAATTTTTTTGAAACACCTTTCATACATAATATTCCACCTACTTGGAATCATCATGCATATTATACATGTTCTAGAATTTTATGTCAGACAATTTCTAGTGATCCACCATCATTTTCACAGGTTGTTGGGATACAAGAGTGGTATGATGTAATGGAAGATGAGTATTCTTATTTGATGAATAATAATACTTGGTATTTGGTCTCTCTTCTTAAAGGAATAAATATGGTTAGGTATAAGTGGGTATATTAAGCCAAATATGTAATTTATGGGTCCATTGACAAGTATAAGGCCCGTATTATTGCAAAGATTTTTTCACAAGATGAAGCTATTGATTACTCTAATAATTTTTCATCTGCTGTGAATATGGATTTAATATGCATTATAATTTCTATTGTTGTATCATGGGGGTGGCTCGCATACAAGATGGGGGGAAGTGCACCACATTGGGGGCAAAGAAGGGGGTCTTAAGTGGACACTTTTTATGAAAAACTTAAATATTTAACTTCTACAAGTTATTCCAAATAGTTACACTCAAAATTGGAAGAAGTTATAACAACATAAATGGTAGCATTTTGAGTCTAGTTTCTAAGCTACTATTTTTTTTTTAAATGGTTAATTTTAATTGGGTTAAATAAATAAAATACCAACATGTGCTCTTGCTTTTGATTAAAAAAAACATAGTATATAGTCGGTTGCACTCCTCACCATTTGTTGAGCACTATTTAGTATTTTTGAAAACCCTTTGGTTGAAACATAGATGGGAGCATCTAGTTTCGGCTACTTTTTTTTCGATTTTTTTCTCGTATTTTTTTAGGAATTTTTAGGTACAAAATTTAAATTTTGAAAAATAATGGAGCTTTGACCATGCCCCCACCCAATTACCTAAAAAATATTGAAACATTAGAATTTTTTTAATATGTATAGAATTAGTACTAATTTGGGCCTGTAAAAATTTTATTCACTTTTGCGAAGTGGAAAAAAAGATACATGAAAAAAGATAAACATTTACAATCACTAAAAATAGAGGTATAAAAGACATAGTTTCAAATAAATATAAATGGAAAACTTAGAATTGCTAGAAAAATACAAAATTACATATTTAGAAAGCGGATAGTTTTCTTGACATTATATGAAATTTTTAAAGAAAGATAGAATTTTTTTTTTGTAGGATTTAGCATGGTGAAAGATGAGTTTTTGTATATTTTTTCAAAAACACAGAGGTTGTTGTGCTGTTGTAGGTCCAAGGCACACATTTCAGAAACCAAAGAAATTCAAACCCTATACATTCTTGGTTTGGGGGCATAACATATGGAATGGGCACCCTTTAATATGTGTACATGCTATAACGTGTACAAATTAAAATGAGTAAGTGTTATAAATAATAATAAATGAAAAATTTATACTTCAGATTTATTTTAGTAAATATAAGAAATTAGGGTTACCCTGCACCTTATGGAACTAGTCTCATAGCTCCATGAGTTATGGTTTAGGAGAAATTTTTTTATAATCTAATCTATTCAGTACATAGGTAATTTTCAGGATTTCATCATTCAACCTAAAGCTTTCAGCATTTAAATTCTACAATAGATGTCAATTTTGGCAATGTATATAGTCATTACTTAGGTTTTGGGGAATTTTATATTGTTTATTGAAATTTGTAGAAGTGTTAGATGTGTCAAAATTAGATTTTAAAAACCTCACAACTCTCAAAGGAAACAATATCTGCTCAAATATATGCATTCATGAAATACCTTATAATACATAAAAAATCAAAAAACATGTGATGGACAATGTTATTGGTGTTGTCATTGATGTCAAGTTGTATTTATGGAAAAGGGTGTCTAGGTGGCATAGAATTCAGTATAAGGTGTGAGTTATCAAGAAGTATGAAGGTTGATTAGTAGTTCCCCCTTCTAGTTTCTTGAATTGTTGCATTGGTTAAGTGTTGGTTAGAAACCAAAATAGGCATCTTCACTATTGTGAAATTCTTCATGAAACCTTCAAGCCTTAGAGAAGATTGGTTGTCTCCAAATGTGAAGGATTTATGTAGCTTTACAATGCCTATTTTTCCCCTTCTAACTCCTTACATAGCTCTTATAATCTTCTAGAGAAGTTAAGTTTCACGATTAGAGTGCTTGTTCCCTACAACTAGAAAACCCGATGTTGAGAAAATAGTCCTTGAATGATCAAACATTTTCTAAATCTTCCTAAATTACCTTCAACACTTTCAAATTTCCTTGACATCAGCTTTGGATGCTTAAGATATTTCCTAATCTCTCACTGAGGGTGTTTTAATAGCTCTAGAATGGCCAAAAATAACTAGCATGGAAATTTAAAAAATTGAAGCATGACAACTAAGCCCTTAATTGAAAATAAGGCTTCTTAGTCGCTGTACATCCTTCCTCTGGTGATGTAGGAACATCATATAAATAATCAATTTTTCCTTTCTTTGGTGACTAGAGGCATCTTTGGCCAACTTTAGATGGTCATATCTTGTACTAGTCCATTTGAAATCCATAGGAAAGAATAGGGAGTTTCCCTCCAAATGTATAATTTGAATATTTGAACTAGCTCTATGTATGATATAGGCTTAATTTTTAATTGACAAGGTGCTCTCAGACTGATATATCAGATTTGGAGGTTAGAGACTATTTAAAAAATCATTTTCAGATGTAAATATCTTGTTTTGGCTTTTATTCTTATCTCTAATGGTGTTCAAGGCTTCATGGAACCATCATAGTGTCTAAGGAATGGAAAATAGATAGAAATAATTACTTATACCAAAGCATGCCACATTTTCAAAGTTTAGTACTATGTAGCATGAATATAATGATTCGATGGAATCCTTGAGTCTATTTTAAGGCATTGATCATAAGGAATTGGTTTTGTAAAATTTAATAAAATGTAATAATCGATCTAAAGAAGGATTTCTTAAATTAAATTTATGTTCAGAATCCTAACTGTGTGTGCCTAATTTTAAGGGCATAGAGTAGAATACTCATTGTAAAAGTTAATAATTATGCCTAGTATAGTCCTTGATAAGTTTAGCGGAAGGTAATAATAATACCAAGAGTTTAAAAATCCAAATTACACTTTGAAATAAGAATAATAGTAAAGGAATGGGTAAATAAAGTTTAGTAGTGTTAATGCCCATTTTGAGGGCTAAGAAATATGTACTTTTAGAAAAATAATCTTTATTCCATGTGTTTGAATTTGGTAGAGCCTCTGACAAGATGGAGGAATTCTTAAGGTCATTAAGGACTCATAAAATTAGAGCATAAGGACAGAGAATTGAGTGGTTAGTACGTAAAGGAAGCAATGTACAATCATGTTTATTTCTTATGACTGTCAACACCAACTTTGAAAAATAGTTATCATAGGAAATAAACACATAATTAATTTGTAACTATCATTGAGGTAGTGGTGCTATAATGTTTTGGATTCTTGAGGAAAAGGGGAAAATCCTTTTACAAATTTAATCAAGAAACCTATTGACTGTCATGTATAGTTCTATAAAGAAGCCTCAAGAGAGTAAGGGTTTGTATGGAAAGCCTTAAGTGAAAGGGGAAGAGTTGAGCAATTTGAATTAGTGATTAGGAGTGGGATAAACATAGTTACATGAGTGAAAATAATTTTGAGTAAAATTTAAGATGAAGGTGAAAAACAAATTTGAGAAGATTTTTTAGAGCTTGAGCAAAAAAGGAGTCTTAAAAAGCCAAAAGTTGAAAATCTAGCAAGATGATGGATAACTAAGTAATGGAACATTAAGGTGTATGGGTGTGTTGAAAATTTGATGTAAGGATGAAATATATGGTAATCCATTAAACCCTTAATTTTTCTTTAAAAACCTAATTAGACCTACTTAGTTACCAAGCTAAATGGTCAAGAGAGGTGGACATAGGTAAAAAAGGCATGGTTGAATGTATGCTAGAGGATTTCATAAGGAACCACCTATAACCCATCATCCTATATTGCAGATGAGATCATCAATAACGTGGAGGAAGGGGATAAGATAATGTTTGGAAATGTCCTTTTCACCATTGTCTTCGTAGAGATTGGTGTTCCCGATGGGCTAGAAAAGTTTGTATCGGGGTATCCAGACTAAGATCCCTCACCCACAAAAATATTTGAAAAGTATACTTGCGATACCATGGCAGCCACCCACAAGGAACACCTATGAAAATGGTACAAGTGAATGCGTGATGCATTCAGAGCAGAATGGAGAATACCTGAATAGTTTCCCATGCTAGTAGATGGAGAGGCTGAGTTTTTTGTATACCAGAACTTGTGCATTAGCAGATTCACTCTGACAGATGGGACTTAAATTCTATGGTGCAAACTACCTTTCTCTTTCACTGCGCAGTATTTCCAATAAGGGGTTAACCACTTCAAGGAAGCTAAAAGGCTAAGGTTCAACCTTATAAAAGAGGACCATGACCATCGTGAGCTGCACATGAAGCTTTTATACCCAAAGAAGCATGCGCATGTGGAGAATTATGTCTCCCATGAAGTACAGATGATGAAACCCTTGACACTGCCAATTGCTGGGAGGACCACAACGAGGGTGCATTTATGCATCAGGCCTAAGTTTGAGAAGGGAAAATACCTAGATAATGATGTCTCCATCCCTAGGGATCCCACTTGTAGGAAGAGGGCTGCACCAAAGAAGAGATAAGGAAGAATTCAAGAACCAAGCCAAGCACCTATGCGTGCAGGAAGAATTCTTCCATCAAGGAGAAGGAGAAGATGCCTAAGGAATAGGTATCAGAGCAAGAAGATTCACCTAGAAGGGAATCACCTACTAAGGAAGAGTAAGAATCCCCAAATAAGAAGAAATAGAAGGTAGCAGGGAGGGAAGATTTGGAGGAGATAGAGAAGTTGAAGGCCCATAGGGGTGGGAAGGGCAATAATGAGGATGAAGGAATTTAGAATCATCTCATGTATGATATACACGATTCAAAGGAGGAATTAAATGAAGAGAATAATGGAGATGAGGAGGATGCCCAAGGAAAGGGGGTTATGAAGGAGGTGAACAATAAGGATCAAAGGACCCCTTTCCTCAAGAAGGAGTAGATAGAATAGGCCAAAGAGAGACATGTAGCGGGTATAATCAAGAAGTTAGTAGAGAAAGAGGTGGAGTAGAGCACCTATGAGATACTCAAAGAAATAGAATATGAGAGCCTTGGAAAGGAGTATAGAAGCATGGGAGGGGATCCCAACCTAGAGGTGATATTTTTAAAGGTCACATGCACATGAAGGAAGAATATGGTTATAACACAAGGGAAAGGAATGGGTTATATCAATGATCCAAAAAAAGTGCTACATGCACACTTCTAAAGAACTGTACCAATAGAAAAACTCATGACAATTTCTTCATGTTATGATGAAATTGCATACTTGTGAACCAAGAAGATGTTATCTTGGGCATTCAAATTCCACTTTAATGAAACTGAGTTCAAAGTAAGCCAAGAGGCACTGATCAAAATTCTAGAGGAAAAAGAGATAAACCCACTGGTAAATCCTCAACAAATATTTGATGAACAAGTCTGTAATGCGTTCAACAAGTTTTTAGTGGAAGTTGAGGAAATAATTTTAAGCAGAAATGACTGGGTGAGATTCCTAGAAGGGGAATTGGAGAAGAAAAAGGAGGATCTCTTTGAAAAGAACAAGAACCTAAAGCAAGAAGATATTATCAGCACAAAGCTGACGTGCAAGCTACGGGTGGAGAAGACAAAGGTGTGAAATTTATTCAAGAAGGTGGAAATAATTACAGATGATATTATCTTAAAGAATATAGACCTATCTCCACCTAAGAAAAAATACAAATCGACCTTGGAGTGATTGGAATAGTTAACTCAACTCCTTATAATGGAAAGGTGGCCACTTTCCTTAGAGTCAGTAGAAGAGTAACTAGCATGCCAAGAGAAGGAGGAGAAGCTAAAGGTTGTCCAAGCAATCACCTGGTACACCAAACTCCTTGCTACTGTAAAATATTCCACCCACATAGCCAAATCTACTTATTAAAATTGTGTGGACAGAGATAGAGTGGAAAGCATTTTAGCTGCCACCCATGAAGCAAATCTTAAGGATTTTTAGGAAAATAATAAGGGGAATATAACATAATGAGATAAGATCCTGGCTGAGGTGGAGAAGAAGTCTAAAGCCATTGAAACCCTGAGAGGCTCAATCAAAAGTAGGTTGAAGGAGTTATATCCCCAAATCACCCACAGGATGGATGTGTTAGATGACCTTGGCAAACAACTGGAAGGGTTCATTGATATAATGGGTGCCAAGGGGGATGAGATGAGTTTTGATGAGGTAAGTGATATGGTGGGTGAACTACTCCAGGAATAATAGAATGAAGTAGATGCCTAGGAGAAGATTGAGGTAGATATAAGAAAGTATTTCCCACTCCTCCTTTAGCAATAAACATATTCTTATTCTTTCCTCCATTCTTTAATTCTTCCATTCTTCATTACTTCATTCTTTGTTATAACTATTTAGATTCCTTCCATTCTTTATTTAATTGAATGATGGAAGTTTCCAAGGATGGAGAACAAGCTTATTGTGGGTTGATGTTGGGCCTCATAATATTGACTATTTCCCCAAGGGTGCGTGCACGCGTGGGACAAATAAGAAGAAGGGTCCGCAAGGAAAAGTGTGCATGATAAGGGTTTTAAAAGGGTTTTGTAGAAACCATTATGCACATGTAAGATAAAGAAAAGGGTTTCTGGACTTAGCAATATTTGGTGTTCTAGAAAGCACATGAGAGAAGCATGACCCAAATAAGCATGTAGAGTGGATAAGGTAAAATCCTAGTGACTTGGTGACCAAGAAAGGAATATTCCATGTGGTGGAAGGATCCAGAAAGACATCACTACAATAAGTGGAGAGCTCAGATCAGAGTAAGAATGCTCCATTGGAGGACCACATGGACACTTCGAAATCAATCTACTCCTGAAGGAAGGCATGGATGTGGATGCTAAAGCTATATATAGAGATGCTCGGGTAGAAGAAAAAATGCACTATCAAAGGAGAGAAGAGGGATCAGCATAGATGGAATGAAGGGAAAAGCTCTGAAGAAGTAATAGGAGGTTATAAAGGGTTGGGGTTCTCACTAAGAGGACTGTAGGAGTGATAGAGTACCTAGGGGGTGGGTTTTTAACAATTTTTATAATATGGAAAGCATAGCTAGGGCTTCTGATGCATAAGTCTTATCTACATTGGTCTGTTATGGCCTTAGTGAATTTAATATGGCTATGTAACTATGATCAATATGAATATATGGTTCTATTCTAAGAATATAATGTTCATGGATGTAAACCCTAGTGTCATTTCTTTATGTTATGGATCAGATCTGATATCTATATTATGTTTCTTTTGATTCTGAATGAATGTATTAACATAATAACTCACCATATACTATGAGAATGAATGCATAGTCCTTTACCTTTTTGCATCTAATTTTCTTTCCTTAAACAAGGTATTCTCACAAAAATCACATAAAGGAGGGACTTAGCACCCACGTGTGCCTCTGGTGAGTTTCCAACACTCGCTGGGTGATAGGTTGTTGTGCATGGGATTAGAAGGTTATTCTAGGGGCATAAAAATGACTACATCTTGGTTCTGTTGTTGGGATCTCTTTTTAAAGTTGTTATGAGAAATGGATGCATCTTGGTTCCTTTGATGCATGATGACAAAGCACTTGACCTTGGAAAGTGTCGAAGCATGGTTTAAGAGCAAGGAGGATGAGTTTTCTGAAAGAGTTAGTACTAAACTTGAGTTTGATGCAAGAAGATGGGTAGAAGAACACCTATATCATGAGATGTATAAACCCTTATTTTGCTACTTTCCAGTAGAATTGTATGAATGGATTTCAATATATACATCCAGATCGATCTAGTACTATAGATCACATGTGTGGAACCTAGATGACTACCAGAGGCTACAAGATGAAAATTTGACTTGGCCACATGTTTTTGATCACTAGTGGAGAGGAGTGTTGACAATTTATATTATAGAATATGCCATTTCTTTGTATTCATGTTCAAAGATTGCTGAGTTTGAGTTCCTAAGGGAACCCAGAGGATCATTTTTACATGTTATCCCATTGGCTATAAATATCTTGGTCATTATGTTAAGTTTGGAGGCATTACCAATGGTTGGCTAAGATTCTATGAGCATTGGGCAAGGAAGCTAGGGTGGAGGAAGATGGAAAACATTGTGGTAAAAAAGGAGAGGGAGGAGAGATGACTCAATTATGGTGAAGATCATGAAAGAGAAATGGTTAAATAACATGAGGTTACAAGAGTGATGGATTTATAGAGGCAGACATTGCGGGAAGGAGTTGAGGTTCATCCAGAAGATGTGGAACTTGAGCATTATGTGCTGCCCCATCTTGGTAAGCGTGGGAGAGAGAACCCTTTAGCTTCTGATGAGAGTTCTTCATGCAAAGAAAGGAGAGCCATTGGCATGCATCTGAACCCACCTAGTGACCAGCCCCTAATGCTTAGTTTTCCAGATCAAGAGATAAGCATTGGTAACCCAGTTAGTATCGTAGGGACTAACTGATCTACACCTATGAGATATAACTTCTCATTTGGGACATCTATGGTTGCACAAACCATTCCTATGTTTGGAGGAATTTTTGGGCAAGGTACAAGTACATGAATTTTAGGTATCACAAGTGGTGTAGGACACACATTTGGGAGTGGGGCAATATCACAAACCATCGGCACACAATTTAGTGGGATGTTGGGAATACTAGGTGTGACAACTTCAGGCCCTTTTTCAGCTAAAGGAAGTGGATTTGATGGTGTAGGATCTTGAAGACTTGGTGGGACTAACGGATCTAGAGGATCTAGTGGGTCATCATGGACAAGACCTTATGTGTCTAGTGGATTTGGTGGTGGAGGAAACTAAGGTTCTAGTTCAGGTAGGAAAGTTCCTCAGCCACCTCCATAAGTATTTTTTGAGATGTCATTGTACGTACAAGACTATTGAGGTATTGAGGATGTTGCAGAGCATGTGCACGAGTTTGAATTACTATGGCACATGAAGGGGATCACTACCCTGGAGTATAAGGCAAGCTAATTTGCAACAATGTTGTAGGGGGAGTGCATAGCTGGTACCACAAGTATGACCCCCATTAAATGGTGGTGGATTACACTGCACTGAAAAACACCTTCGTATTAGAGTTCCATATCCCTAAATTTGAGTAGAAGAGAATCAACACTCTGAAAGAAATCCAACAAGGAATGGTAGAGAGTGTGTAAGAGTATGATGCATGGTTTAAGACTCTCTTGTCAAATATATCCTATTGCATTCATCCCTCTCAACATGCTCAATGGTTTGTTATAGGATTGATAATATTGTTTAGAAGATCGCTATCACATAAGAATTTCACAGACTCACATGAAACCTTGGAGGTTGCCCTGTGTGCTGAGGCTGTTGGAAACATTGATACCAATGTTATCCCTTTCCTTGGGGCTCAAATTTATATGATGACAAAGTAGCTAGAGAAACTATCTATAAAATCAGTGTATGAGACTCGTAGTGATCTATGGTGCATGGAGTGTGAGGTAAAAGGGAATGCAAAAGATAGTTTCCTCCAAAAATTGGTATGCACCATGATATCAGACTATAAAATCTACCACAGGGACCATGATGTAAGTACATCTCCTCTATTGTAGTGTGCAATCCATAAGAATTTGTCTTGATATTGAAAGATATGTACCTTTATGACTCATGACATTAAGGATTATAGGTTGATTGACGAGATTCATGATGCCATTAATCTTGGTGTGCTCTAGAATAGCCTTGGAAGAAGTTCCAAGGATCATGATTGCCGCTATGAGGGGCATGTGGATGGAAGATCATGTGGAAGAGGTTTTTGCAGAGGATTTTGTGGTTTCAGTAACCACAATGGAGGGAGAAGTGAGTTCCTACGTGGAACCTATTATAACTGTAGGTCGACGGAACATTATAAGCGTGAGTGTCCTGACCTGTTGCAATGCTCATGGTGTGGAAAGAAACATAATTATGAGGAGTGCCCTGAGCTATTTGAGCACATGAGATAACAGCACTAGAAAGACAAGGGTGCTAGGATGGTGAGCATAAAGAAGGAAAACTTACATTGGATGTTAAGAGTGGCACGTGAGTCAGGATTAGAACCTATACTAGTGACAATGTGAGTGGAGCCATGCATGTAAGGGAGATACCAAGGCAAAGAACACTAGTTATGAGAGAAGAAGTGGTACATGGAGATTATCTCCATGCTCATCAGAAAGAGGTATATCAAGAGATTATGGATGTGATTCGGAGTTTACAAGGAGAGATCTTGTGTCTGAAGGAGTAGTCAAGGAAGTTGGAACAAAGGAAGAATGTTGAGGCTCCACAGAAGGATCCAAATGAGGTCATGGAAGTATGCAAGTTGTTAAGGAAAGAGAATATCATTCCCTTTCTAGGATAGTGGTTACAGAAGAAGGTACCATGCACTAGAGGAGATCGTGAGAGGAAAGTGATGCATGCTAATCTTCTTCCCCATATCCTTGAATGATGTTGTAGATGGATGGCTTTTGAGATATATTTTGATTGAAACGGGTGTAGAATTCAATGTTCTCACCTTAGATGCATGGCATCAAACAGGGAGTACCACACTACAGCCATCCTTGAATGTGTTTTATATGGCGAATAAGACAAAATCAATGCCCATTGGTGTCTTGAAAGATGCATTTATCACTATTCAAGGGGCCAAGTTCACTGGGAACTTTGAGGTCATGGTGCTAGCTGAGGCTAATAACTTTCCAACAATACTCAGGTGCCCTTGGTGATACGAAAATAGTGTCGAGCTACAATTTAACAAGGGGTATATCAATTTCGAGAATAAGGAAAAATAGGTCATCATCCCTTTAATGGATGGGAATTCAACACCCTATACTAAGCCCTTATGAGAAGAAGTCCTTGACAAAATCTATGTGCGCTCTATTAGAGACACTGAGGTAATTCATACCTACAAAAGGAATTATCAAGTTTGAAGATGCTTAGTCTATAAGTGATATAACTAGCATAACATGTGACAATTGGGCACATGGGACCTATGAGTTAATTGGGTAACAGATAAGAGGATCTATAACAAGGGTGAAAAAGGCATGTTGAGTCAAGCACCTAGGAAGGATGAAGTTGCCAAGTTACTCTAGAGGAGAAACACCTGATGATTTATTGCGAAAGATGGAGGCGCAGTGGAGAAATCAAGATGAAAGGAAAATTATGCTTAGTTATAACTTTCTTTGGATTGCAGCACACTGGTGGGAAACATATCATGAGAGTCTTCTAGAGGGGCATGAGGTAAGATTCACATTCTCTGTTAGGTTCTTTAGAAGTAACACATCCACTATTATACAATACTAACACGGAAAAAAACCCACCTCTTTCCATATCTAAGCATGTGAGAAGGCCAAAATGGAAAGCACAAAAGCCTTACCACCTTTTCTATGGGTACATAAGTTAAATTCCACCTTATAGGGCTACACACACATGTGGTATATTCACTCAGATACATGTCTTCAAATAGGGAATTGGTAGGAGTTAACGACTTATCTCATTCAAGATTTCAAGTATCAGAGTATAAAACCATCAGTAGATAAGGCATTGTAAGTAGTCAAGCACCTTACTATGGGGGATAGTGCCATGGTAGAAGATAGGATACTGGATTTGTTTGGTGAGCGTAGTTTTGATATGTGTTTTGATGAAGATGAATATGAAGAAATAGAACTTGAGCGCGTGTGCATTGAAGAAGAAAAAGGAAAAATGGTCTTTGTGATAGATGGAGAAGAGATGGAGAATCTAGAAGTTAACCATTTTGAAGGTATGTGCGAAGTCTTGGATAGTGCTGATGAGAAGGTGCACACCTAGCATGAGCCCTTAAAAAAAAATAGGGTTAACATTGGTTTTGAAGAATAACCTAATGAATCTATCATTGGGGATTATTGGTTAGAGAAAGGTTTCTAAGATCGTTGACCTTTTACGTGAGTTTCAGGATTTGTTCCCACATGGGTACCATGAGCTCAAAGGCATTCACTACTCCTTGGGGGAAATTTGGATCAAGTTCGAAGGAAGGTGCGCACCTGATCCAAAAGAGACAGTATCATATGAATCTGAACTTGCACGTATGGGTGAAGGAGGAGATAGACAAGATGATAACATCAGGATTCATTGAGGCTATGGATGAATTAGATTGGGTGATTCCAATGGTCATAAGCATTAAGAAGGATGGGATGATAAGGATATGAGTTGATTACAAGGATTTTAATGTAGTATGTGTCATTAACCCTCTTCTAACCCCCTTAAGTGAAGAAATTTTGGAAAGAGTAATGAGGTCCGAGGTCTATTCTTTTACAGATGAGTTCTCGGGGTACCACCAAGTAAGAATTACAAAGGAAGGCCAAGATAAGAAAACTTTCACCACTGAATGGGGAATTTTTTCCCACATGATCATGCCTTTTGGGTTGAAGAATGTGTCTGTTGTGTTCAAGAATTTCAAGACTTTATTCATAAGTTTTTACAAGTCTACCTAGATGATTGAACAATATATGGATTAGTGAAATATCGTTGTGATAACTTGAGGTTGATGTTTGAGAGATATCGATAGTTGAGTATCTCTCTAAATATTAAGAAATATGTCTTTTCTACCCCTTTTGGTACTGTTAGATCAGATTTCTAGGTTGATCACTCTAGCATCCAGTGTGATTGCACAACATTGAAACCTTTCTCCAAGTGTGGGACTTGCAAGAATGAGAAAGGAATCTCCAGAGAAGGCTGGTTCCTGCTCCTAAACTACCTGCCACAAGCTATTCCAGTGCAGGCAAGCTAATCTAAACCTAATCTAACCATGCCAAGGAGACAGAGAGAGAGAGAAAAGGGAAAAAATAGACAAAAGCCTACACTAAAACGGTGATACACTAGAGAAGGAGAATGTTGAACATCTATCAAAACTACCATGGAACAAGGAGAGGTGAGCAATGGGAAGGATGGACAGATGCATCACAGGCCCAAGGATAGATTTCACACAGAAAATGTCCCAAAACTCCATGAACACAGCTCCAGACCTGCAATGAACATTCAAACTTGCAAAAATACCTGCAATGAAGAGAGGCAAGAAGAAAACAAGTGAAAAACAAGCAAGGATGGACAGATGCATCACAAAACACGTTTTTGTTGCTCCAGAAGTTTGCACAGAACATCATTTCAATAGTAAAAGGCAAAAACGCCATTACAGAGCAAGGGAGGAGGTTTGAACTCCATTTTCAACCCTGGAGAAGAAAAGAAGGGAGGGCAGAGCAAGAAAAGATGAACAACCTTTAATAATAATGAGCCAAATCTGGCTTTTTACAATGCATGGGTCGAAGCCCAGGAGAGAGAAAATGTAGGAAAACATGCAAGTAGCCCATTCCATTGACCAAAACACATTCTTCATTAAAATCAGTGGTTGAAACATCACTTTCATGGCCATAAATGAAGAAGAGTGCAACCCATGTGCATTAAAATTGGTTGCTGAAATGTCAGTTCTGGCCGTGCTGAAGAAGAATACTACCACATGGTTGTTGAAATGTCGCAGATTACCATTTCTTAATTTTCTCTCTCCAAACTGAACCAAAATGTAAGATTGACCCTGGAATCCTGTAGAGAATTTCATAAGCTTTCCAATGATATAAAGAACGTGCAAATCCGAGCTCTGGATCAAAAGATATGGCGATCTGAAGATTTAGGGCAAAAAACAGGCCAAAACGGATATTTGAATTTTTTCCCACACTCTGCCACTTGGATGACACGTGTCAGGCGCTGATTGGATGAGACAATTCTCTCTCCTCTACCTTTCCGCGGGTTTTCCTTTGAAATTTTGACCCTTTTTCATACTTTTGAAAATTTTCCATTTTCCCCCCGTGCCCCCACCACTTGGGACACGTGGCATCATTTGGTTCGTTGACAGGGGCACGGGGGAAAACCTTTACCTTTTAGTTTTTCGGCCAAAACTTTTGCTAAATTTTCTAAGTCCTCCCCGAGCTCTGCACTTCCCCTACCTTAGGACATGTGTCATTGTGTCTATTGGCTCGGGCCGACCCTTCAAACCTCGCCCTTTGAAACTGTTTGGGCCCAAAAACACTTAGTCAAAATTTTTATTGCGCCTCCCCTTGTGACACGCGTCACATTCTGATTCGTTGGCGGCTTTTCCGGGTCTTCACGTCCCTCACGTATTTTTGGCCCAGATGTCCCAAACCATCTGGGACAAATTTCTCCAATCCGCTCGATTCAGGCTTCCCTGTCCCTCTTTGAGGCGAAGACACGTGGCACATTTCCATTCGCTCTTGGCTCTTTCGGCTCTCCGCGTCCCACGCGTATTTTTGGCCCAGATGTCCCAAACTGTCTGGAAAGTTCTCTGATTCAGCTGAACCGGCTGGTTCATGTCCTCCATCCTTGTCCCACGTACTCTTGCCTGAAATGGACTGTCCCAAACTGTCCCTGTCTTTCGCGTACTTTTGTCCCAACTATCCCAACTGTGCGAAGCGAGACTTAGGTACATTTTTTCCTTGCTTTTCGGCCGAATCCGGCTTTTTGCGTCCCGCACGTACCTATGGCCCAGATGTCCCAATTACTGTGTGGACCACCTAGAGGCTTTTCGGCCGGTTCGCCCCGACGTCCCAACTGTCCCAAGGACCGCCTGGACTAGGACTTAGCCGATTTTCATGATTTTTTCTGCCCCAAGCTTGTTTTTTGCAATTTTTTCACCCTTTTTTAAACTTGTTGGGTTTTCTTCTTGGAAAGGAGAGTTAGAAAAAAGCCGAGGGGACCCCAGAAACATGATTTTTTTCCTTGAATCAATCTATCTTGCTCTGGGACCATTAAGAATTTAATGCATGTTATCAAAATTACCCTTGGGGGGTGAATTTTGGATAACAGTTTTGGCGACTCAGCGGGGTCATCTACCTGCTAGATGAATGATCAGTAGCCTGAAGCAATCCATTGGGCATGGAGTCATGAGTTGTAACCTACAAACTGATCTGAACTTTGAAAACTTCCCTCTGAACCGCTTGAATCCCACCGGACATGGAGTTGTTCTCACCAAAATGCCACTGGAATGAATTGTGCAAGAGCAAAACCAGCACCACAAAAACTATGTACAGAACTAAAAATCATACATGCTCCAAATGAAACATGCAGAGTGTGCACAAGCACTTCTTCTACTGAAAGTAAACCTACCTACTCTACTCTAACTGGAAGCAAAGGAAATCTAAACAAACCCTGCAATTGGTTGTGAGAAATAGCTTCCCTTTCTCAAAAGTGGCAGCCATGCAATTGATTTGGAGCTGATCATGGCTGTTAGGATGAGTGGAAAATCAACAAGAAGCTGGTCTTCCACCCAAATCATCAAGGTATCAGCTGAAGGTGAATCCAATACCTCTTTTAGTTGCTCTGCATTTGGATTGAAGAGGTATGACAACTGATCCTTGGTACTTTGTAGCTCACCCTCATGCTCAGAAGCAAGCATGACTGGTTGTGACTTCTCCTTTGGCTCCAATGAAGCCAAATACCTGATTGGGAAAGGTCTGATCCATTTGATATGCCCATAGATCTGATTTTCAACTCCAAAAATGGAGTCTTCTTGTAGACCTTCTTGAATGGATGGTGTGGAAGCAATGGTGAAATTCCTCTATCCTTTCTCTTCCTCCAATGAAGAACATGAAAGATTAAAATCTTCCAATCTTGGTTCCAAAGAGCTGCTATAAGATGCAGGCTGCTGCAAATGAATGTTCTCCTTTATGACAACAGACTCAAGTGTTTGGAATGTGGATGATGAAAGAGAGAATGGTGGAAACTCAACCAGCTCTTCTCCATCAAAACAGTCCTCCAAATCTGACAGATAAACTACCTCATGGCTGTCCTGCTGCAAATGCTCCACTTCCTCCATGGTGTCTTCTTGATCTGTAACTTGACCACCATGGTTTCTTTCACCCTCCAACATTGAGTTTGAGAGATCAAACTCCTCTTCAGTACTAGAACTTGAGAGAGGTGAAGTAGAAAGAAGAACTGAAGGTTCTCCTGTAGCCTGCTTTGTGCTCAAAGCCCTTGGATCTGCACTTTTCTCCTCCACAACTAGAATGTGCTCCTCTTCTTTTGGATCTGGAGCAGCTTCTCCTTTCTCTACTACTTGAAGACAATCTTGCTCTTGATTGAACTCTTCCTCCAGCATGAAGTTTGTCAAGTCAAACTCTTCAATCTGCTGCTCTAGAGGACAAGTTGGGACTGCAAGAACTTCTTCTGAGCTTTCTTCCTCTATGGCTGATTGTGCAACTTGAATTGAATCAGCATTCCCTTCAAATAGAGTGCCAACATGGACACTACTTTCTGAGCAAACTGACTGCTGATCTGCTTCTTCTTTTTTCTCTTCTTCTGCTGCCACAAAATCAGCTTTAACCACCATTTGTTCAACCTTAGCCTCTTCTATAGGCTTGACCATCAAGGGGATCTTTGTCATCCCAAATTTGGCAGCCCAAACCCTCAAGTTGTCTGTCATTTCTTTTTTGTTTGGCTCCTCTCCTTGCTGTCCTTGATGACTGATTTTTACAATTTCTTCTTCCCCACATGGAATTGGGAATGCAAGAGGAGGGATGGGTTGTAACTCAATTGATTTGACAATTTTTTGTGGTGGTGGAGGTAGAAACTCTTGTTTCTTTGGAGGAGGGGGTATTTCTATTAGCTCTTGTGGAGGGGATGACTGTTTGGAAGGAAAAGGAAAGAAGAATTGAGGTGTGGTGGAAGACTGAGAGGTGGAGACATGGGATCAACATTTGGGACAGCAGATGGGGAGTTTAGAATTTGCAATTCCAAATGAGATGGTGCTGCTTGAGTAATGGGAAGAGAAAAACCAGATGATGGTGTAGAACTTACCCATTGACAAGGTTGTTCAACAACAAGTGTATAGGCCTCTATTTCTGCTGTCCATTGTACAAGTTGGGGCAGCATCTTCATCATGAAGTCCAGCTTCTCCTGAGGGCTGAAGTGTCTTGGAAAAGGGCCTCCCCATGGACAAGGAGTCCTGTAACCAATTCTAAAAGCTCTCATTTGAGCTGTTGCTCTGGACTGCACCATCTTTACCTCCATCTTTTGGATTTTCTCCACAAAATCAGCATCTTGCATTTGATTGTCTTCATTGCATGTGCATACTCCTTGCTCTTGATGTGCTTCATAACCAAACTGACTTTGGCATTGCTGCTCATATGGGTATGCATGCTGATTTTGAATTTGTTCAAAATGCTGATTTGGAGGATTTGTAAAACATGTTGGAGGTGTGATATATTGCTGCTGTTGAAAATGTGAGTTCCATGATGGAAATGAAGTCATGATTGCACAACTTCATGGAATGGAAAAGAATGAAAGAAATGGAAAGAAGGATGGATGGGAATGGATAAAAAATAGGTCTGCAACTTTAGAAATGGGTTGCTGATCAGATGGAGTCGCCAGATGTGTTTGCAAGTGCCTCCAAAGGCTGAAATCTTCACAGGAACACACCAACCTACAAAAGATGAAGTGGAAGACCTCTCTGGTCCCACCAAGCATGCCAAAACTGTTGATGCAAAATCACAGCACCCCTGGATGTTGATCAGATTTCTAGGTTGATCACTCTAGCATCCAGTGTGATTGCACAACATTGAAACCTTTCTCCAAGTGTGGGACTTGTAGAAATGAGAAAGGAATCTCCAGAGAAGGCTGGTTCCTACTCCTAAACTACCTGCCACAAGCTATTCCAGTGCAGGCAAGCTAATCTAAACCTAATCTAACCATGCCAAGGAGACAGAGAGAGAGAGAGAAAAGGGAAAAACAACAAAATCCTACACTAAAACGGTGATACACCAGAGAAGGAGAATGTTGAACATCTATCAAAACTACCATGGAACAAGGAGAGGTGAGCAATGGGAAGGATGGACAGATGCATCACAGGCCCAAGGATAGATTTCACACAGAAAATGTCCCAAAACTCCATGAACACAGCTCTAGACCTGCAATGAACATTCAAACTTGCACAAATACCTGCAATGAAGAGAGGCAAGAAGAAAACAAGTGAAAAAATGAGCAAGGATGGACAGATGCATCACAAAACACGTTTTTTGTTGCTCCAAAAGTTTGCACAGAACATCATTTCAATAGTAAAAGGAAAAAATGCCATTACAGAGCAAGGGAGGAGGTTCAAACTCCATTTTCAACCCTGGAGAAGAAAAGAAAGGAGGGCAGAGCCGAAAAGATGAACAACTTGTAATAATCCTAAAAATGAGCCAAATCTGGCTTTTTACAATGCATGGGTCGAGCCCAGGAGAGAGAAAATGTCAGAAAGCATGTAACCAGCCCAACCATTGACCAAAACACATTCTTCATTAAAATCGGTGGTTGAAACATCACTTCTGGCCATACTGAAGAAGAATGCGAACCCATGTGCATTAAAACTAGTTGTTAAAATGTCAGTTTTGGCCATTACCACACACCAGATTTGTTTCTTGATTTTCTCTCTCCAAACTGAACCAAAATGCAATATTGACCCTAGAATCAAGCAGAGAATTTCATAAGCTTTCCAATGATATAAAGAACATGCAAATCCGAGCTCTGGATCAAAAGATATGAGGGTCTGAAGTTTTAGGGCAAAAAATAGGCCAAAACAGATATTTGAATTTTTCCCGCGCACTGCCACTTGGGTGACACATGTCGGACGCTGATTGGATGAGAAATTCTCTCTCCTCCACCTTTCTGTGGGCTTTCCTTTGAAATTTCGACCTTTTTCATACTTTTGGAAAATTGTCCATTTTCCCCCCACGCCCCACCACTTGGGACACGTGGCATCATTTGGTTCGTCGACAGGGGCATGGGGAAAACCTTTACCTTTTAGTTTTTCGGCCAAAACTTTTGCTAAATTTTCTAAGTCCTCCCCGAGCTCCACACTTCCCCTACCTTAGGACATGTGTCCTGTGTCTATTGGCTCAGGCCGACCCTTCAAACCTCGCCCTTTGAATTTTTGGGCCCAAAAACACTTAGTCAAAATTTTTATTGCGCCTCCCCTTGTGACACGCGTCACATTCTGATTCGTTGGCGGATTTTCCGGGTCTTCACGTCCCTCGTGTATTTTTGGCCCAGATGTCCCAAACCATCTGGGACAAATTTCTCTGATCCGCCTGATTCGGGCTTCCCTGTCCCTCTTTGAGGTGAAGACACGTGGCACATTTCCATTCACTCTCGGCTCTTTCGGCTCTCTGCATGCCACGCGTACTTTTGTCCCAGATGTCCCAAATGAAAGTTCTCTATTTCAGCCGAACCGACCGGTTCGCATCCTCTGCGTACTCTTATCCCAACTGTCCCAGACTGCCTAGGAGCTTTTCAGACTCGAATTGGCTTTTCACGTCCCGCGCGTACCTATGGCCCAGATGTCCCAATTGCTGTGTGGACCTCCTGGGGGATTTTTGGCCGATTCGCGCCCCTGACGTCCCAACTGTCCCAAGGACCACCTGGATAGGACTTAGTCGATTTTCATGATTTTTTCTGCCCCAAGCTTGTTTTTTGCAACTTTTTCACCCTTTTTTAGAACTTGCTCTTTTCTTCTTGGACAGGAGAGTTAGAAAAAAGCTGAGGGGACCCCACAAACATGATTTTTTGCCTTGAATCAATCTATTTTGCTCAAGACCGAAGAATTTAATGCATGTTATCAAAATTACCCTGGGGGGTGAATTTTGGATAACAACTTCATCCATAAAATTCTTCAGGTATACCTGGATGATTAGACTATGTATGGGCTAGTAAAAGACCATTGTGATAATTTGAGGCTGATGTTTGAGATATGTGAGTAGTTAAGGATATACCTCAATATTAAGAAATATGTCTTTGCTACTCCATTTGGAACCCTTTTGGGACATATTATAAGGAGGGCTTGCTAGTGTATCCCACCAAATTTGTTATTGTGGGATTGGGATAGCCTACTGATTAAAGCATAGTGAACAGATTCCTTAGGCATACGGGGTACTACAGGAATTTTGTTAAGGAGTATGCCAAGATCTACACACCCTTGGAAAAATTACTTAAACACAAGAGTGCCTTTCACTAGGGAGAGGTGCAGAAGAAGGCGTTTGACACATTGAAGGGTAGGCTTGGAACTGCACCCATATTATTCTTTCCCTTTTGGGATAATCCCTTCCATGTGCTTATTGATGCCTCATGGAAAGCCATTGGAGCAATACTAACACAACCTAGTAAGGGGATTATTGATCACCTTTTTTTTTCCAATAGGAAGTTGACACTAGCAGAAAAAAATTACACAACTACTAAGTGCGAGGCATTATCAATGATCTATTTGATGCATATGTTCAGGCAGTATTTGCTAAAAACAATATTTATATTCTACATAGATCATATGGCGTTGAAATAGTTAGTAAATAATCCTATTTTGCAAGGGTGCATATGTTGATGGGTCATGTTGTTTAAAGAATTCAAGTTTTTAGTTGTGGTTAAACAAGGAATAAAGTAACTCAGGACCTGATCACTTATCAACAATTGACTTGGGGGAGGATGCATAGAGAATTAAGGATACCATGCAAGATGCACAACTATTTAGGTTGTGGCACGTGCCCTATGACTTGGAGGATATTTTAGTGTTTCTTAAACTAAGTGTAGAACCAAAAGGAATGAAGGATTTGGAGAGAAAGTAGTTGACTATACGTGTCATGCTCTACATGTTGATTAGTGGATATTTGTACAAGTTAGGATGTGATGAGGTTATATGCCGATGCATGTGAGAACATGAGCACATTACAATTATGGAGGAAGTGCATGGTGAGATTGTAGGAGGACAAAATATAGGATATTCCACCATGCATAAGATTCTAATGGTTGAGCTTTGGTGGGAAAGTATCTACCAATATTGTATTGAGTTTTGCAAGGCCTATGACCATTTCCAACACCTTAGCAAACCTAGAAGGATGGATGAAATGCCTTTACGATCAATAGCCAGTGCTGAACCATTTGAGAAATGGGAAATTTAATTTGTAAAACCAATTTCACCTTTCATGTGAAGGACTAGCTCACATTACATCATCGCTTGCACTGATTACATGACAATATGGGTAGAGGAAGCACCTACAAAGGATTGCACAACAATAACAAAAACAATGAGATTATTATGGGAAAACATAATCAACATATATGGATGATCATTGAGCTTAACTAGTGATAGGGGAACACATTTTCTAAAGGAAATGGTCAGGATCTTATTGGCAGAGTTTATGGTGGTCCATCACAAGACAACCCCTTATCACCCTCAAGAGAATGGAACAAATGAGGCATTTAACAAGATACTAAGTCACACATTGACCAAAATTTGTGATGTTGGAAGACAGGACTAGAATGATAAAGTATCAACCATTCTATGGGCATATAGGACAACCTACAAGAGGTTGAACAAGGCCACAATGTTTCAATTGGTGTTTGGTGTGGAGACTATTTTTACGGTCAAATTCATATTACCATTGTTGTGTATAGCACGCACATGAGTATTGATGGATGAGAAAGAGATTGAGGAAAGGATTGATAAGTTAATGTAGTTAGATGGGAGGCGATAACTTGTTATATGGAGTCAAAAGATTGAAAGGGCCAGAAAAAAGGCATGACAGATCATTCATATCAAGAATAAGCAATTTGAAGTTAGGCATATGGTTTTTTTGTATGATTCCAAGTTTTTGTGCCATCCAGGGAAGTTAACAGTCCCTTGGTTTGGCTTATAAATCATCTCGTACATCCTTGAGTCAAGTGCATATCAGTTATAAGCATTGGATGGGAAGAAACTACCTGGCCATTTCAATGGGAGTAGGATGAAGACCTACTATAAATAAACCTTCCTTGTGTTTGTAAATAAGGAGGTATTCCCAATTATCTTAGGATTTCCATTTATGCATTTTCCTTTCCTTGTGTTTCTGTTTCTTGTTGCTTGTTCCTTTTTGTTTATGTTGTTTTATTCCTTGTGAGCCAGTAACCACATTACTTTCAAAATCTTGTGTACGCATAGAGGATTGCGCATATGATTTAGTGTGAGGTGGAGTAGTGCGAAGTGAGGAACAAGCTAGTAGTGAAAGTTGTATGGCCTGGATTGAAGGATCATAGGTGCAAAAGATAGAAGAATGTGTGTTGAAATGGTGGGAAAGAATTTTTGGTGTTAAAATATCTTAAAAAATACCACGTACAAAGGATAAAAAGTGCAAGAACAACATGAGGTAGGTGAGGTAAAAAATTAGGTCAAGGATAGAAGAAGTGCCTTTGGCACTGTAGACGTACACATAATATTCTTCAATCTGTAAGGATTTTTGTGACTAGAAGCTTGTAGAAGGTTTCGTGTAGGATTAGACACATTGGTAAGGGAACTTAAGGAAGGTTTTAGTGGAAAAAATTGCATTTAATGCTAAGTAGATTAGTGGGTGGCATTGCATTTATTTCCAGAGAAGAACAAAAAGCTATAAGTATGAATTCAGGAACATTATCATTTTACCTTGCCATTATGAGATTGAAGATCTTGCAAACTAGGGAATCCATGAAGAAAGATTTATGCGAAGGGAGAATAATAGAAATTTGAGTACATGACTAAGCTGATCTGCGAACCAGAATAGGAGTACACGGGTGTAGGGAAGAAAGTTTGAGAGGATTACACCATCTGTGGAAGAATTTTTCCAAGTTAGGGTTCTATAGCTAGGGCAACGGAAGTAGAAGGATTGTTTCACATAGTTGAGACATAGTATTGAGCAAAGAAATGAAGAGAAACAATAAGATTTTAGGTTTTAACCAAACAAGTAAAATGGCACTAAAGAAGGAAAAATTTTCACCAATAAACTGAAAGGGAAAAGGAAAATAGATAACTACTGCCACAAGTTTCAATGAGGAGTGGTTTGTAGAGATGCAGTACCTAGGTAGAGTGTTGCTGGGAAAATAATGGGTATCCCATGTGAGGACGATGGCCATGAGCAACTATAATCATCACATAAACATCACAGAGAAATAGATGGCGTTGGAACTGGTCTGTCTGATAGACAAGAAGACACCAGAGGGAATGTCAATCTTCAATGATGAGGTGAAGGTGAAATTGGGATAGGCTATATTTTTGTAACTGTATAAGTTGCCATATTTTGGAAAGCCTGAGCGGTTATACCAGTAGTTGATGTTGGGCATGCATGAGGACCAATTCTATTTTGTAGGTCATAAAATACACATAACTCCTCAAATCATATTAAATTTTACTAGCCCAATTTATGAAGGGGACTCTATAGAGGATGACTTGGAGGATAAGGATGCCATCAAGGAGACTATAGAGGCCTATGATGACAAAATAGGTTCGTGCTACTTTGATATCATAGATATCCACAACCCTGTAATGCGGATGGCCACATGCTTAGTTACCAAGATAAATGGTCAAGAGAGGTGGAAATAGGTAAACAAAGAATGGTTGAATGCATGTTGGAATATTTTAGAAGGAACTATTTATAACCTATCCACCTATATTGCAGACGAGATCATCAGCAGTGTGTAGGAAGGCGATAAGATAATGTTCGAAAATGTATTTCTCACCATTGTATTCTCAAATATTGGAGTGCCCGATGGGCCAGAAAATTCCGTATGGAAGTATCTAGATGAATATTCCTCACTTGCAAAAATATTTGAAAAGTATACTTGTGATACCATGACGGTTGCTCATATGGCATGCTTGGAAAAGTGGTACAAGCAAATGCATGACATAGTCAGGGAAGAAGGGAGAATACCCGAAGAGTGGTGATCTTTCTAAAAGGAACACGTATAGAAGGGAAGAGTTTGGTTATAGCATAAGGTTTTAGTAGAAGTAGACACAAGACATTTTTGAATAAATGACCTGGTGAGATTCCTAGAAGGGGAATTGGAGAAGAAAAAGGAGGATCTCATTGAAAATAACAAGGACCTACAGAAAAAGAGATGATCAGTACACAATTGAGGCACGAGCTATGGGAGGAGAAGAAAAAGGTGCGAGAGGTATACAAGATGGTAGAAATTATTACATATGCTATTATCTTAAAGCATCCAGACCTAGCACTGCCAAGAAGAAATATGAATAGACCTTTCAGTGCTTGGAAGATTTAACTTACATCCTTATAATGGAAAGGTGACCACTCACCATAGAGTCAAAAAAAGAGGCACTAGCATGCCAAGAGAAGGAGTATAAGCTGAAGGTTGTTGAAGTAGTCTCCTAGTACACCAAACTCCTCGACACTGTAATTTCTGCTATGTAGATAGTTGAAACTTCTTATGAAAATTGTGTGGATAAAGTTTGACTGGAAAGGATTTTAGTTGCCACCCATGAAGCAAATCTCAAATAGTTTCAAGAAAAGAATAAGGGGAATAGAGAAGAATGGGATAAGATCCTATCTGAGGTGGAGAAAAAATATGAATCCATCGATACCCTAAGACGCTCGATCAAAAACTAGCTGAAGGAGTTATATCCCCAGATCACCCGCAAGATGAATTCATTGGATGACCTTAGGCAAACATCTTGAAGGGATTGTTGATGTAATTGATGCCAAGGGGGGGATGAGTTGAGTTTCGATGAGGTAAGCACTCTGGTGGGTGACCTATTCCAAGAAGTACAGAATGAAATCGATGCCTGGGAGAAGATTGTGACAGATTTAAGGAAGGATTTCCTGCTCTTGCTTCAAAAATAAACATATTCTTATTTTTTCCTCCATTCTTTAATTTTTCCATTCTTCATTCCTTCATTCTTTGTTCTAACTATTCATATTCCCATCATTATTTATTTCTTTAAAGGAAGGATGTTTCTGAGGATGGAGAACAAGCTTAATGTGGGGTGATGTTGGGCCTCATAATATTGACTAAGTCCTAAAGGGAGCATGTGCATACGAGACCAATATGAATAAGGGTGTGTAGGGAAGAGCACGTAAGACAAGGGTTTTATAGAAACCATGACACACGCACAAGACAAAGAAAAGGGTTTTAGGACTTAGCCATATTTATCATTCCAGAAAGCACATGAGGAAAGCATGACCTGACTAAGCATGTAGAGTGGATAAGGTGCCAGCCTGATGACTTGGTGACCAAGAAAGGAATATTCCATGCGATGGAAGGATCCAAAAAGACATCATTACAAGAAGTAAAGAGATTGGATCAGAGTAAGCACGCTCTATTATATGACCACATGGACACTTGGAAAGTAGTCTACTCCTGGAGGAAGGCATGGCAGTGGATACTAAAGCTATATATAGATATGCTTGCGTTAAAGAAAAAGCACACTATCAAGGGAGAGAAGAGGGGTCAGCATAGAGGGAATGAAGGGAAAAGATCTACAGAAATAATACAAGGTTCCAGAGGGTTAGGGTTCTCATTAAGAGGACTATAGGAGTGATAACATACCTAGGGGGAAGGATCTGTGATAATTTCTGTAATATGGAAAGCATAGCTAGGGCTTCTTGATGCATGAGTCTTATCTACATTGATGCATTGTCCTGTTATGGCCTTAGTGAATGTAATGTGGCTACTAAACTATAATCAACATCAATATATGGTTATGTTCTAAGAATATAATTTTCATGGATGTAAACCCTAGTGCCATTTCTTTATGTTATGGATCAGATATGTTATCTGTAAGATGTTTCTTTTAATTTTAAATGAATGTATTTACATAATAAGTCACCCTAGACTCTCAAAATGAATTCATGGTATTTACCTTTTTACATCTAAGTTTAGGTCCTTAAGCAAGGTATTCTCACAAAACTCACATAAAGGAGGGGCTCTGAGCCTTCGCGTGCCTCGGGTGAGTGCTCAATTACCACTAGGAGATAGGATGACACGTATGGGATTATAAGGTTATTCTAAGGGCATAACAATGACTACAATAAAATTGGTTCTGCTCCCCACCCTTTTGTGAGCACCATTTAGTATTTTGAAAACCCCTTGGTAGAAACATAGATAAGAGCATCTAGTTTGGGCTACTTTTTTTTAGATTTTTTTTGCACATATTTTTTTTATAATTGTTCAATTACACAATTTAAATTTTGATGAATAATGGAGCTCTGACTGTGCCTCCCACCAACTACCTAAAAAATATCAAAAATTAGAATTTTTTAAATATGTATAGAATTAGCCCTAGTTTGGGCTTGTAAAATTTTAATTCAATTTTGAGAAGTGCAAAAACAGATACTTGACAAAAAATAATAATTTACAATCACTAAAAATAGAGGTACAAAATACATAGTTTCAAATAAATATAAATGGAAAACTTAGAATGGTTAGAAAAATACAAAGATTACATATTTAGAAAGAGGATAGTTTTTTTGACATTGTATGCAAATTTTTAAGAAAGATAGAAAACATTTTTTGTAGGATTTAGCATCCTGAAAGATGTGTTTTTGTATATTTTGTCAAAAACATGTAGGTTGTTGTATTGTTGCAGGTCCAAGGTGTGGGTTTGGGAAACTAAAGAAATTCCAAGCCTATAAATTCTTGGTTTGGGGGTGTAACAAATGGAACGCATGCACATAAATATGCGTACGTGTTATAACATGTACGCATTAAAATGATTAAAATATAAATAATAATAAATGAAAATATTATACTTTAGATTTCTTTTAGTAAATATAAGAAATTAGGGTCACTCTGCACCTTATGGAACAAGTCTCATAGCTCCATGAGTTATCATTTAGGAGATAGTTTTTTATAATCTAGTCTAGTCATTACATAGGTAATTTTTCAGGATTTCATCATTCAGCCTAAAGCTTTTGGTATTTAAATTCTACAATCGATGTCTATTTTGGAAATATATATAGTCATTGTTTAGGTTTTGTGGCTTTTTAGACTATTTGCTTACATTTGTAGAAGTGTTACATGTGTCAAAATTAGATTTTACAAACCTCAAAACTCTCAACCGAAACAACAGCTGCTCAAATAAATGCACTCATGAAATGCCTTATAATACATAAAAAAATCAAAACACATGTGTCAAGGACATAGTGTTATTGGTGTTGTCATTGATGTCAAGTTACATTGATGGAAAAAGGTATCTAGGTGGAATATAAGTTAGTATGATGTGTCAATGATCAAGAAGTATGAAGGTTGATTGGTAGTTCCCGCTTCTGATGTCATGAAGTGTTGTAATTGTGAACTGTTGGTTAGGAACCAAAATGGGCATCTTCACTATTTTGAAATTCTTCATAAAACATGGAAGACTTAAAGACAATTGGTTGTCTCCAACATGTGAAGGTTTTACATATATTTCTAATGGCTATTTTTTCCCCTTCTAACTCCTTACAAAGCTCCTATAATCTTCCAGAGAAGTTAGGTTTCACCATAAGAGTGTTTATTCCCTACACCTAGAAAACCCGATGTTGGGAAAACAGTCCTTGAATGTTGAAAAATTTCCTAAATCTTCCTAAATTACCTTCAACACTTTCAAATTTCCCTAGAATCACCTGTGAACTCTTTAGATATTTCCTAATCTCTCTCTGAGGGTGTTTTTATACCTATAGAATGGCTAAAATAACTAGCATGGAAATTGAAAATTTTGATGCATGACAACTAAGCCCTTCATTGAACATAAGGCTTCTTAGCCACTGTGCATCCTTCCTCTAGTGATACAAGAACATCTTGTTAATAATCAATTTTTCCTTTCTTAAGTGACTAAAGGTATCTTTGGTCAACTTGAGATGGTCATAATGTAGACAAAAAAATTGGGTCACACTCCCCTTGGCCCCCTGTCAAATAGCCAACTCAAATATATTCACCTAACCACAGCCCCTTCCACCCCACATTAATATTAATTTAAATTAATTTGTACCCATCCTCTAATTATTCATCATTTAATTACCTTAATTGACATAATTTCCACCTCATCAAGCCAATTCACCCAAGACCTATTCTTGGCATGTTTCCATAACTAACTACCACCTAATCTTACTTTCCTTAATGAGCTAAGATTTGATATAACCCTAAAAGCACATTCCTATGATTTCTATAACCACATTCCCACTCATTAGAAGGGAAGCTTCCATTCTCATACGCACAAAAAAATCAACCTAGCCTAAGAAATTGGAAAGATCTACCATTTTTAGTAAACCTAGGGAATCCTGCCTTAACAGATGTCAGTCACCCCTAAACTGATGCCAGTCAACCTGAAACTATCGTCAGTTACCATTTATTCTCCTTAGCAACCTCATTTTTGGGTTGGAAGATTCTGAGATCAAGGGGATGAGAAGATAACTACATGCAAGAAGAACCAGAGCCTTTTTACACCTACAGACATCCATAGCTAGCACAAGGATATATCAAGAGGCATTCACACTCACGGTGACATTCTAAGAAGCATCACGATTGCACGAAGATCCATCTCACCCATTGATCATCCACACATACAAAACATTATATTTACAACATTGGTAAGTACTTTTATCAGTGATCACTTCCCTTATTATCCTAGCCATAGGGTTGTTATCATTTATGTTATCGTTCTTCCATTAATATTCCCATTCCTTCATAGTCTACTTTTTAACAAACTCAAATCTCACCCACCCTTTTATCAAATCATCTATCCTGGTCCTTCCACCTCTCTGAGTGTTTTCAACATTTCCAAAAACCTAACTCTTCCCTCCTTTAGCTCTATCTAACCTCACCCAGACTCTGTAATAAGGTTTTTATTTAACTACTGTCACCTGACTGTATCAACATCGGTTACCCATGATCGTCACCGGTCTCTCCTAAACCGTCACTAGTTATACTAAACCAATGTTGATCTCTATTTTTTACACCTTTTCCAATAACAGAGCCAACTTACCTTCTACCAAACAACCCAGAACCTGACCCTGACTAATTTCAACACCCTGATAACTACCTACCATTCATATCTCACTATAGCCCATCCTGTTATGTTAGATTTGCTTATTGTGCTTGAATGAAATACCTAAATCATTTCAACTATGGTAGAAATTTGTTTATTTCTCACATTAAGTTGTGTTAAATAGTGGATTGAAATCCATCTAGGGAGTATTACACTTCCTAGATCTAGCACATGCTAGGTAGTCCACTATCATATATTATTTAACTCTTCTTTTGTGGGCTTGTTTTATATTTCAGGTAGTTCCTCCCAGCAAAAAGGAATCTCTCACAGTCAGTATTGGATTGAGAAGTGAGAACGCGTGCAGCAACGATCAACCAACCAGCATAAATACGTATCACTCCTTGTCCCTTACCCTTATTCGTTTCATCTCAATAACGTAAAGAAAATGGTGAAACATTTTGGCGTGCCTGATGGTACCCATCAGGGGTTCTATTGCATTTTATTCATTCCTAGGTGAAATTTGTGTGTGTATTTCCCTTTAAAAAGATTACACATTAATATTCTTCTCTTGTGAATCCTCTCTTCTTTCTAATTGATCTAAAAGACACATTCCTCTTGGTGTATTTAAAAAAAATCATTCTTCTTTCTTATTTTCTGCATTTAGTGAAAAATTATACCCTCTCCTATTCATCATTTGCTTATCAAATGTAAGTTTTTGATTTGGACTTAAAATTAGTTGCATTAAAATGAGGGAAACTTGTATGATTGAAGTCATGCCCAGTTGATGGTTGACATAAAGAATCATAGAAAGCACAGTCTCTCTCTCTCTCTCTTTGTGTCTTACCAAACTACACAAAATTGAAATATACACATCCTTCTTAAACAACATCTTACCTGGGAACACCTGTCTGATCAGAGGATTGGAAGGTACTCCCCAGCTCATTACTTTTGTCGAGTTATTATCTCAGAGGACAGCCCGCCCCCGCCATAACATAACATGAAACCTCTCCTTTTAGATATCCTTCTTTGTAGGAAGCCTTCCTCACCAAAAAATCTACTCTAAATTCATGAGTCGTTATTTTAAATAGCATAAGCTCAACACATTAAATATCATTTGTTAGGTATGTGTTTTTTTGACATGTGTTTTGAGGTGTGAGGATACGTTTCTCCTTTTTTATCATTCTTTTTCCTTGCACACTCCACAATCATAGTTGGAGTATTGTAAAAATGCATTTGGCAAAGCATGTTCCAATGCTTGGAAGTTCTGAAAACCCAACTTAGTGCTTAGGCAATCGGGTTTTGGGTTTTATGTTTTGGGAAACAAGCGACAAAAAACATGCTTTGGGAAAAGCATGTTCTGATGCTTGGAAGTTCCGAAAACTTGACATAATGGACTTAGATAATCAAGTTTTAGATTTTGATAAACATGAGACATGTAACATGAAATAAACATGTTTTCATGCAATGAAAACCTGAAAACCCAAAAATCTCTTTCAAAGGGAATTTTTAAGAGATTTGTCCAAAATTTTCCTATGGTTATCTCATTTTTAGCTGGAATCACTAAAATGAGATAACAGTTAGCTCTAGTTGGGAACTTTCTTTGAGACATCAAAGGAAGAGAACTCATGTATCAAAAAGCTTTAACCATTGGGCTACAGAGTTAGGAGAAGAAAAACCAAAAACAATCAAAGAAAGAAAGAAATAACACAACTAAAAATAAATTATAATACAGTGCAAGAGGAAATATTACATTACTAATGGAACAACTTCAAATGTTGACCACTAAAAGGTAGAGGGAGAAACTCTCCATCAAGATATGATAGACAAAATATATTTTCACCGTTCAACTGATGGATTTTGAAAGGACCTTTCCATAAAGAATCAAGCTTGCCATGCATCCCTTTCTGTTCCCTTCTCTTATCCCAAAGGAGTACTAGATCTCCAATCTGGAAATCACGTTGCTTTGATTTTTTTGTCAAATATATTTTTGACTTTAGGGTAAGTGCAGCAAGTTGGGGGACAAAAAAGGGGTCATAAGTGGACGTCATATTGAAAATAACAACATATTATCAACTTTTAGGGATTATTAGCAATGCATACACTCAAAATTAGAAAAACTTATATCAATATGAATCATGGCATCCGAAATCTAGGTTCTAAACTACTAATCTTTTTTAAAAAATGGAAAAGTTTAGCTATATTAAACACTCAAAATTCAATGACTTGGTATGTGTTTTTAAAAAACACCTATAAGATTGCAGTCCGTTTGCCCATGATTTAGATGACCAAAAATTGATATATTTTTTTTCCTTTGGTGAGAAGTTAGATGTCACTATCTATCTTTGGATAGATTTTATTTAGTATTTTTTTGAGCAATATTTTATTTTTTTATGATTTTTTCCGTGAAAGTGGTCTAAAAACATAAAGAAAATAGAGCACTTTCCATTTATCCACCATAACTTCATCAAAAAATATTGAAATCAAATAATTTTTTTTGAACATGTATATGATTTCACCATGGTTGGGATGGTATAAGTTTTATCACATTCTGATAAGTGAAACAAAATTTGCAGTCTTAAACGTAGACATAAACATTCATAGGAAAAAGTGTCTTAAAGACCTACTATTAATAAAAAGTTATAAAATTATATTTATCTTATTTTATTCACTTTAAAATCAATATTTCTACAAAAATAATAGTCTCCCTTACACGATGGTACCATTTTTATGACATATTTTTGACTTTTCGGCATGGTTCAAGTCAGCGGAAGACTAAATTTGATGTTTTGCTATTTTTGATGTAAAACTCAGGATTTGATGTTCACTTAATTGTCCCTCAACTTGCTGCACTTACCCTTTACTCTGATGATCTGTAATGTAATCTACCACCTTACTCCATTATTCTTCTTACATGGCTAGGTACATTATCCTTTTCTCAATGGAACTTTGAAAATTTTCATCCTCAATTGCTTTAGCCAACCGTAAGGATAGCCATTCTACAAAGATATGAATCTTGGCATCAATTCCATACAACACCTGGAATGGGGACATTCTAATAGCTCACTTAGGAGTAATTCGATCTGCCCATAATGCATCATATAATTCTTTGTGCAATGTCCTCTGATTCTGATAAACCATCTTTCTAATTATGGTCACCAGGTTTTTGTTGCTTGATTCAGCCTGACCATTACCTTTGGGGGTAATAATTAGATGAATGAGCTAACATGATCCCAAATCCATATCAAAATTCTATCAACTCATGTGATGAGAAATTGGAAGCATTGTCAACAATGATCTTGTGAGGCACACCAAATCTAACAATTATATTGTCCTTGAGAAAGTTGCACATAGCTTCGGATGTGGCCTACTTGATTGGCACATATTCCACCCACTTGGTGAAATAGTCTGTGGCGGTGAGCACGTAATTATGACAAGAACTAGAGGTAGGATTCAGTACTCCAATGAAATCAATTCCCCATTGGCGAAAAGGTTCTTCAATTATCATAGGCTTCAAGGGAAGAGCTTACAGCTTAGGATGGCCAACGAAATGTTGAAAAACTTCACACTTAGCCACCCATTCAGTTGAATCTTGAAAGAGAGTAGGTCAATAGTACCTAGCCCGTAAGATCTTGTAAGTCATTACAAAGGAAGAGAAATTTCCTCTGTATGCTAGATTGTGGAAGGATTCTAGCAACCTTATCTGCTGAGACTTATCAACACAACGCAGGAATACACCATCAATACCCTTCTTGTATATATCATTATACCATAGAATGTAGTTAGTGGACCTTAATGTAACTATCCTCTTTTATTTTTGGCTTAAATGCGGGGAAAATTATCCATAAGTTAAAAAGAAAGTGATATTTGCATACCATTCATTGGTTGTGCTTACAAAAATAACTATGGGTAATTTTGAAGAAGTACCTTCAGTTTCCTCGCGTTATGTCTCAGAATTTTTTTTAGCGATCAATTGGCACAGACCTCTTCCTTGTACTAACTTAGTAGGTCTGATGTCCAAATCATATTCTTGGAATTTTGATATCTAGTTACCCCGTTGACTACCCAACTCTTGTTGAGTCAAAATGGACTTAATTGCAATATCAAGAACAAGAAAGAGAGTGTGAGAACTCAACACATAATACCTAAAATGCTTCAACACTCTCACCACTGCATAAGAATGCTTTTCGATTTGTGACATATTCAATTCATGTTCCTTTAGTGGGCAGCTTATGAAAGTAATGGGAGCTTCGATTCCTTCTTTGTTCTCTTGTATCAGGATAGCTGATACTGTATGTGTGGAAGCATAGTTGTACATGATGAAATCCTTCTTGAAGTCTGGGAATACCAGAATAGAAGCATGAGAAAATGCTCTTTTGACTTATTTAAAAGAAAACTTCCCTTCAGTGCTCCATCAAAATGGATTCTTACCTTTCATCATCCCAAGGATATCCTTGGTTTTATCAGCAAAGTCAGGTACAAATATTCTTAGGAAATTAACCTTTCCAAAAAGGAATGCACCCCAATTTTACTTGTAGGTAGGGTAAGGCTTTGGATAGCCTTCACCCGCTCTAGGTCAATCTTGGTTCCTTCTTTAGTCATGATATGACCCAACAACTTACCTTCTGTTACTCTGAACATGGAATTTTTAGGATTTAATGAAATCCCATGATGTTGACATCTTAAGAGTACTTTCTCCAGGTGATCATAATGATAACTTCACTTCTTAGAGAAGACTATGAAGTCATCCAAATATAAAACTATGACTTTTCCCATCAAATATCTTAAAGCTAAGTCTATAGCTCTTTGAAATGTGGCTCCATTGTTAATCAAACCAAAAGGCATCCTCTTGTAAGAAAAGGTCCCCCATGGGGTGGTGAATGTTGTTTTATGTTGATCCTCAGTGGCCACCTTGACCTGATTATACCCCAAAAATCCATCAAGCATGGATAACATTTATGCTCCAGTGACAATCTGCAATACTTGATCCATGATAGGCAATGGGTAATTGTCTTTCAATGAAGACTGATTAAGGTTCTAGAAATCAACACAAATCGGGATCTCACTATTCTTTTTTATGATGGGGATGATGTTAGCAACCCAAGTAGAATGATGGATTGGGAAGATAATCCTTGCATCTAACATCTTTGAATTTCTTCAAGGATAGTCCTTGAGATCTTTAGGTTGTAATGCCTTTACTTCTTCCTATAGGGTTTCACATCATAATTCAAAGGGATGCTATGTTACACATTCTTGGGCTTGAAATACTTCAGATCTGCATATGACCATGCTAAGACATCCATATATGTCTTCAGGTGTGAAGTGAATCTTCCTTTCTCCTCAAGAGAACAACATTTTCCGATGTTTACCATCCATGGTTGGTCAAAAGAGCCCAGATTAACTTGATCTACTTCTGATGAGGAAGCACCTTCAACTTGCCTTTTATCCTAAATAAAATGGTCATGCTTATCAAACAGACCTTCCAGAGAAACTAATCCCTTTGGAATCTTATTTCCTTTAAGTTGGATGAATTAACCATCAATCTCTTGATATGAATTCAAGATGGACTCCCAGAAAGCTCATTCTGATCCTTCAAAATAAAGCTCGCTAAAATTATTATCTTTCTTAAGGAAAGACAATACCTGTTGATCATCATTGAACACTTGCCAATGTGCTTAATTATCTGGAACACTTAGATGATACACTGTCTCAATGGTATAAGTGTCCTACTTGAACTTTAGGTGAGGAAGGAGAAGAGATGAAGACATGGCTAAAGAATCAACTTTATTGTTATAATATCTCAAAACTACCTTAATGGAAAAATCATCGAAGCATTCTATGTTATCCCACACCTTGTTCCTGTAATGCCTTAGGCAATCATTTTTACTTGATAGATCCCCCTTACTTGATTTACAATTAACTCAGCATCTCCATGTACTTTAAGTTTTCAGATTCCCTTTTGCCTTGCCATTTCTAATCTTAATAACAAAGCTTTGTATTCAATTGTGTTATTAGTATTTTAAAACTGTAGCTTGAAGGTGAAGGGAAAGAGCTCAAAATCTGGAGATATAAGAACCACACCCACGCCCAAACCAGTAGTTGAATAGCTCCTGTCAAACTTGAGGGTCCAAATAGCATTAGGATCTTATTCCTTGATATCTATAGAAGGCACCTTCAATGTCATAAAATAATTTCCCAAGCCTGCATCTTCAAAGAAAATTTGAGCTTTAGGGTCGTATGATTTAGTGACCAAGTATTCTTCTTGCGCTTCAGGGTGGAGGATATGGGGAACTCCATTCATTGGAATTTTAGCTTTGGTCCAATCTATATTGATTTCTCCTCTGACATCTTTGCAGAAACCTCTTCCTAAGAGAATATCATAAGTAGTTGGGATATCAGCGACCAGGATAGTCATTTTTACTCCCTTTTCCGGGAATGCTACAAATGCAAACTGTGCATCCTTGATTTGGACAATCAAGGGGAATTGTTTGGATTCCATGGAGTAACACTACCCATAATATTTAGTCAAGGTAAGTCTAAGGGTATGGGATAATTTTGTGGGCATCATGTTATCAGAGGATCCTGAGTCAATTATGCAATTGTTGAGTTTAAACTCATTTATAAGTAAGGACAAATAAACGGTTCAATATTTCCTGAAGAAGCAACATAAGTCTTATTATTATGAGGTAAAGGCTGAGTGGGATTAGGAAACATGCCTTTTGAAGATGAAGGGATAACAACCTTACTTCTAATGAATTTGGCAAGTTTCTAAAATTACTTAGGATTTGACTAAAGATACTTATCTTCTGACATTTGGATCTTAGTTTTCTTTACATGATCAATAATGTCAAAAATTTTATATGAAAGAATAATGGCGGTATCAATTATGTTTACACTGGTATAAGCCAAGGTAATGGTCTTAGAGGCTAGAGAAAGAGGGTTAGAAGAAGAAGCTACCCTTTTAGTTGTCTCCTTTTTAGTTTACGCTGAGATACGAGAGACTCTTTTAGCCATAACCACAGGAGATTCTTTACCATTCTCCTTATAGCCTTTAACCGGATTTCTAGGTTTTGAGATTGAGCTTAAGTGAAGACTGCAAATGACTGACCATCATGTTCGCATTGATCTTCCTCATATTCCAAGTAACCAATGTTGGAGTCACTAGCTGAATCATCAAAAAACTCATCATCATATCCTGAAGCTTCAAAAGCTTTGTGAGAATATTGATCTTCTGGTTCTTCATCTTCCTCAACTATTTCCACTATTGTATTGACAAGAGGAGCTTCAATGACCAGCCTCATGGGAGCAATAGTCAACTGATTCCTATCTCTTGTGGGAGTACCATTGGTATTGTTGAAATTCCATCTAGGAATATCCCGATAAGGAATGTTGGTCACCTGTTGAGACATTCGCTTCTTCAAAGTTGGAGTCACCAGCTGAATCATCAAAAGACTCATTAGCATATCCTGAAGCTTCAAAAGCTTTGTGAGAATATTGATCTTCTGGTTCTTCATCTTTCTCAACTATTTCCACTATTGCATTGACAGGAGGAGCTTCAATGGCCAGCCTCATGGGAGCAATAGTCAACTAATTCCTATCTCTTACGGGAGTACCATTGGTATTGTTGAAATTCCATATAGGAATATCCTGATAAGGAATGTTGGTCACCTGTTGAGACATTTTCTTCTTCAAAGTGATCAAGTCATAGGCCATCTTCTGAATCATAGGGTTAGTAGTACTTTGATAAGAACTTTGATTTTTAGGCTTAGATGACTCTCTTCTAATATTTCTAGCTAGAATGAGATCATCTTCTATTTCAGTGGTTGTAGCTTGAGTAGTAGCCAAATCAGGGATAACAAACCTTCTTAATAAGAAGCTCACATCAGGGGGATGAGTGTTGATGAAGAAACACTTTTTATTTTCAAGAGTGGGAATGGCTAGCACCAAAATCTTCCAAATCAGCTTGTTGAATTTTTCCACGAAGTCCTGCATGGGCTCATGAGACTCCTTCTTCATATGTGTAAGTTGTGCTAATAATTCATGAGAATCTTCAACTAGTTTGAACCTTGCTTCAAATACAGATCTCATGGTAGCCTAGTTGGTAATGCATGCATTCGGAAGATGGTAGAACCATTCTACTGCCACACCATGCAATGTTTCAACAAAAAGTCAAACAAAGACATCTTCATGAGCTACCCCAAGGATGCCGCATGCTATAAAGAATGAGGTGATGTGTTCATCAGGGTGCTACTTACCATCATCATTGAACTTGGGAATATTCTTATAAGATCCATGTGGTAGATCATGCAACGGTGGAGTTAGTGAAAGAGGACCAATAGCCGCACCCCAAGGCACAGGTTATGTTGCCATCCTTCTAAATGAAGTGTGCACAGGAATCCAAGTATCAGACAAGACTAATGCACAAAAGGTTGCAGAAGCTTCCTATTCTTGAGGAACTTGAGTTCTTTGGAAGGCCTTCTTTCTCAGCTCAATACAACACTATTAGGGGAAAGTCTGAAATTGTGTTGTTGAAGTAGATCAAAGAATGGATCAGTTTCACCCATAGCTCGGCTTGACTGAGTGAATATTTTTCTGGCCAACTTGAACTGAAAAATGGATCTACCAAAAATAAGGAAAATTTGGAGTTGCTAAACACTAATACGTAAGCTTAGTATTATCAATCCGTATTCCTCAATAGATTCGCCAAAAACTGTTGGTTGGATATTTTGTCAGGCCAAAATATGAGATTCAACCATAGTACATGGGATCAAATCCTTCCTCAAAGATAGGTGAGGCAGAATGTTTATTACTGGTCTAAAACACAGTAAAAATAATATGTACAATATTCACACTATTCTAAACATTGGGGTTGGGATACAATCCCGAAATCCATATCAACATGAGATGGAGGTGTTACAGTTTTAGAAATAGAATGGATTATAAAGGAAACTGTTATAGACAAAATAGAGTGGGAAGGGAATGAGAGGAATGTATTTTATTTCAAGAGAACACAGATCAAGAAATACTTATACGAGTTTTAGATAATGAGTGTATTATTCGAAATGATTAAAATAATCAAGAACACTAAATAAAGAATAGCTTAAGATCTTGGATGTAAGAACAATCTCTCAAGATAGATGAATCCCACAACACAAATTTTTACAAAATAACACCTGTTTCTATTCCTCAATGATTAAAAATAAAATACAAAGTTTTTCTTCTTCTTCACAATAGCTCTTAATATTCTAAAAATCTCTTTCCTTTTGAATGCACAAGCATCCCTTATTTATAATAGAAAGAGCATAGAAAAAATAGGATAAATCCTAAAAAATAGTCTTTTAATGAGAGTCCTATTTTTCTTGACTCTCACGCAGGAGAAGTCAAATTTTTCTTCCTATGTGATGAAACGAAAATGAAAAATACATGTCAATCCTTAGATGGGAATGACATGAAACATTATGCTTATTCAGTTTCATCGTCATTGTTTTCCTCCAGCAAATCCTGCTTGTCTTCAAAATTCTTGGAATTTCTGGATTATGCGCTGCATCTCAGCTTCATCTAGTGCACTAGAATAATCACTAAGAACCTCACAAGTTTCCTTTGTGTCACTTGTGTTTCCAAGAAGTTTCTTCAATCTCTTGTTGAGTTTCCTTAGTGATTCTAAAACATTCTCAATCCTTATGAGTTAATCAATGGTTGTCAAACTGAAGACGGAAGCTGGTTCATGTTGTATTGATTCTTGGATTTGTTTATAGAGATCATCAGCAAGTAGAATATTTGATTTTTCATCCAACACCTTGGTGAAGATCTTGGATAGCTCCTCTTCTATGTCGTTGGTGGAATCAACCAACTGATATCTAGATTCCCTCAAATTTCTACAAGCTTCACTGAGAATATTTATCCTAAATCTAATGGCTTTAGTTAACTGGAAATGATTATCCCCATGTGGAATGATTTCTTCTTCCATTAAGATACAAGATGGAACTTGTTTCAGCACATTGAGAGCCTCAAAAGTTAACTCGAGGTTCCCGACTTCCTGTGAAAATTCATCATCCATTTTGTCACCATCGTTTTTTATCTCCTCTAAGAATTTATAAACCTCCACTATGTTTCATCAATGACCTCTCTTCCTTATAGGATTAGCCTCTGAATCCATTCATCAACCGTTCTCCCCTTCTCATTGATCTTCTCAATCATAGGTACCAATGAGAAATCGAATGTGATAGGAGTAGGGGTAGAAGATGATGATGTTGAATGAGAAGGATTTGAGAGCTTGAGAAATACCTCCATCAACTATTTAACTTTATCCTTTAGCTCATCTCTGCTCACCTTCATTTCCTTCAGCTTATGGCACAACGCGTTCATGTCATCCTGGGCATCCTATTGTGCTCTTTCTGTTGTTACCTTTCCTAGATCAACCCTTGTAATCTGATAATCATTGACCATTATATCCTCCTTTATTTTTTTAGCCGCGAGAGTGGCAATATTTTCAAACTTATACCCTGAGACATCCACTAAAACCCTTGAAACCATTTTGGGTTTCTTGGAAGATTTGGAAGGAGAGGCCTTGAGTGAACTGAAGTCTAAGGCTGGTAAAGCAACTACCAACTTCCTCTTCCTTGGGGTCTAATAAATTAACCATTGAGGTATAGTGGAAGAAGTTTCCTCTATCGGAGGTGTTATGGTTACATCTATAGGTGGAGGAAGGTTTACTTGTGGAGTCGTAATGACTGCAAGTGTGGTGATTGTGGGCATAGACTCAATGAATGAAGGTGTAAAAGGAGGAGGCATATCTATGGCCATATTAGGTCCAACAGAGAGAGGTGAGAGGTTGGAGAAGATGTTGGCCATGTCTGATGAAAGTGGCGTAGAAATATGAGGTGAGGAAGATTGAGAGAGAGGAGGTAAATATTCTAAAGTCAAAGCTTGAGAAGCAAGAGAGAGACTTACTTCTGAAGAGTAATTAACAAAAGGAGAAATGAGAGGTTGAACAACCTCATCTTTTGAAGGAATTTTTCCTTGTTCTGGTGGAGGAGGTGAATCCAGTACCTCAAATATTTTTGAAGGAGTGGCAGATGATGTGGCTCCTTTCTTTTCTCCCGTTCTAAAAAACTTAAATTTTATCTACCTCTTGGTAGGACTTTTATCCTCTTCCCTCTCTCCCTTGGAGGGTCCCACTTCTAAAGTAGCTATTTTTGAAAAGCTCTTTTCCTTATAACTCATTCCCCAAGAAATGAGCCATGCCTTGGTACGGACAAGAGTCTGCATAGCTCTTTCAGCAATAGAATATTTTTTAGCAACAGACTAATCAATGGTTGGGAATCTGTAGTGCCCACTTCCCTTTGACACCAGTTGATACGTTTGATTTCATTTTGGACATTATTATGGTTTGATTTAGTATGATGTTAGACATTTGATGATGGATTATTTTTGATCTTGATCTGGTTATGATGCACAATGATTATTAGAGACACTCATATGTGGATGATGATATATTATTTGACATGGATGTTTTATGGATGTTGTTCAGACATGTGATTTTGAATATTATGGGTAGATATAGAAAAAGGATATTATATGATGATGTTATAGTTATTCATATAAATTTTATGTGATCATATTAAATTTCCTTGATGTTGTTGTGATTCACATATTTAGATGATTTTGTGATTACATTTATATTAATTTTGGATGTTCTGATATGGCCAAGAGGCCAAAGGAGGTATTTTTTTTTTATAGGTTAATATAACAACAAACATCGAGGGATTTGAGACCAACCATAATGAAATTCTAGGTGAATTTGACAAGGTCACCATGGTAACTTGTTTTATTGTGTTGTGTTTAGTGTTGTTAAAGATTCCCATGCGGGGGATCACCTTTATATGTGACCATGGGTTTTTACATTTTGGTAATGTGGTTTATTTTTATTATTGTTTGTATGTATTTTATTAGTAATGTGTTCCTTTCTTTTATTTAATTAAAATTGTGGTAGATTAATGTAAGAAAAATTATGGTTAAAAGTTAAAAAAATCATATTGGGATATGGGAAAGTAATAATGGAAGTTGTTGGACCTTTGTATTAAATATGTAAGGGATGTGTAAGTTGTGTAAATCAGATTTTGGATAAAGAAAAACTCCACCTCCTTGGAAATTCGAATTTGTCCTTGGGGGCTGTTTTGGGAGGCTTGTGGGACAAGTAAAACTTATCCCATACCTCTCAATTTAATTTACCAACCATACTTATGGTTGGAGGGGTGATTTTAGACTTTTATAATGCATTTTATTAATCATGTTACAAGTTTTGATTGCACTCTCTTGCATTTTATTTATTTTGCAGTCATTTGAGGTGTGGGCTTTTTGGAGTGTGCAAGTAATTTGTCATTTTTTCACCCACCTCTTTATTGTGCTTGGGAGAATGAAATTTTGTTTTTTGTGTTTGGAGTTGAGGATGTGTGATGTGGCATCCTACATGGATCCACATCATCCTCTTCTCTTCCCTCTTCTATAAAATTCAAACTCTTTGCTTGTTTTGGGTTGTTGAATCTTTTTGGAAACTTCTTTGGGGGCACATTTTCTTGTGTTGAGAAATCTTGCTTTTCGAAGGAGTTTGGAGAAATTTTGCATGCTTGGAGATTGCTATTTTGGGAATGTGTTCTGGGCATTGAAGCTTTCTGTTTAGAAACAAAAGCTACCATGGAGAGGTAGGAGTTTAACTCTTATTTTATGTTGTTATTTTCTTGATGTGTTGTGTGAATGGTAAATGTTTTATGTAATTATTGGCTGGTTGGGTAGACTACCATAGGGATGGTGTAGGAGAAGGCTATGGGGAATCCATGTGGGGGGGCATAAGGGAATGCTAGTGGCATCAGATTTTGTGGAAGGAGTTTGGGTTTGGGATCCACCATGGAAAAAAAATAGCTTGCATTTCTTACTTTGTGGGGGGCATAAGGAAATCTGTGGGGGGCATAAGGAGGGATTGTCGGGGGCATAAGGATATGTGTGGTGAATTTTATTGGTAGTGTGTTACTAGTGGATGCCCAATTCCCATTAGGAGGTATAAGTAGCTTCCCCCATAGTTCTTGCTCCTTTGGCTTGTATGATCAAGCCTAAGTTTTGTTTTGATTGTTTTCTAATGTAGTTGTAAACTCTTGTTTTTGTGTGGACTGTGTTTTATAATGAATTATGCATGTTGAAAGAATGTTGTGTGTTTGTGGAAGCCATTTGTTTCCATGAGTTGAATCACACCTGTTATTGTATTGTGGTTGGGGATTGAGGGCCAATGATGAAGGATGGCTTCTCCTTTCATTAGATGTCTTGGTTTCATGGAAAACATTTCCTTTCCAGCACTTTTGTTGTGATCAACTTGGAGAAAACAAAAACTTACATGTTGTTGTTCTGGAGAAAAGGAAAATGCATTTTTGACAGTCCTTTTTGAAACAAATTCAATTGTAATCCCTTCCCACTTGATGTGGATGAAATTGTAATATATATTGTGAAGAAATGATGTTGTAATTGGTTATGAAAGTTACTCATTTGAATTGTGAAAGACATTTATATTTTGTCCTGTTTATCAGAAAGAAATAGAATTCTGTTAATTACATTCAAGGAATGGAAGAATATTGAAAGATGTAAAGTTTTATAATTGAAGTCAATAAATAATTGCAAGATATTATCTCATATGCATTGTAGGATTGAATTCAATGTTTCATTGTATGGCAAAAGAGATAGTTAGATATCTGTTTGAAAAAAAAAGAAATGTACGTGGAAATAGTGTTGTATTTTGTATCTTTGGAAATGTGTAAAATGGAATTCAATATTTTATTTTGATTTAGAATGGTTTGTTTAAAAAAAATAAATGTATTATATTAGATTGGAAATGAAATTCCATACTTACATGATGAAAATTTAGATGGACCTCTTTTAGTTTGATCTCTTGTAAATTTTTAAAACTGGCAAAAACATCAATTAAAATGTACAGCTCGGACCTGCACATTATAATCAACTTGGAAATGTTAAAATTTAGCGTGTTGTATTATCAATGAACTCTAATTGACAAAGAAAACTTAAGAAAACAATTTAAACCTTGCAAAATCAAGCCCAATCCCTTTCGCTGTCACTTTCCATCTATTATTTGAAAAATGTTAATTAGAAAGCAAACATGCAAATTTACCTTCCTAAAACACTTTAAATCCTTCCTAGATCAATGCTCCATGTATGTTTGGCATGTTGAGTTAAGGAGGATACCAAATTGAATAAATTTAATCAGTTAAAATTTACCAGTTGGCTGTTTAAAATCCTGGAGATTATTTTTTGTAAAATTGACCTCTTAAAATTTATCAAAATGTAAATTTTGTGATTCCTGTGCAAATAGGGCATCGAGAGCTTTATAGAAAGTCCTCGTCTGCCCAAAACTAATATTTCTATCAAAATTTATGGAACACTGAAGTTTTCTTGCCTTGGTAGGAAAATTTGCGAAAATTTTCCCTGGCGGGCCCGCGGCTCGAAAAACAAATTCCCGTTGAAAAATCCTTAGAAAATTTTTGAAAAATTTGCTTGGAAATTTTTTTTGAACTTTCCTCCACTGGCCCCCAGCCAATCAGAGGCTGCCACATGTCCTTATGGGGTAGTGGAAAAGCCTTGGCATTAGTTATGTCTTTGGGGATTTTTAAAAAATTTGGGAAAATTTTACCTTTTTCCCTGTCGGCCCGTGGCCTATCACAGGCTGTCATGTGGCAGCATGGCATGTTGGTGGAGGGGGCGGAACCCTTGTGACCCTGTTGGCTTTTGGGAAATTTTGTTTAAAAACCCCATGGCCCCTACACTCTCAACCTCACCTCAGTGTTATCCCTCCACGGATGCACAGACCGGCGCACACCTTTCATCATTTTTCTCTCCCCTTGGGTGAATTTTCCACTCAAACCACGCCACCCCACCCTTCCCTCACTTTCTCACCTATCGGGCTAGCAGAGGGAAATGTGTCCACTAGAGGACCTGTGGAGGTGTGGGAGAGATTTTAACTTTACACCCGTATGGGGAAAATTTTCCAACACCGCCCCACGACCTGCTGACCCAACAAATGGTTTTTTTGTCCCACTCAACACGTGTCCCCTTTTGGAAAAATTTGACCGCATAAGTCCACCGGTCCATAACTAGAGTTTTGCAAGGAGTTATGAGGACTTCTTTATATCATTGGAAAGGAGAGAAAAATTACTATCCAATGGGAATGATTTAGGAAGATTTCAAATGCATCAAAAGTGAGGAAAAATTAGTTGAAACTCTGATCCTATTAGAGAATGGGTATGGTGATATTTTAACCCCTGAACATAACTGAAACTTATAACCCTAAAATTTGGACCTTGTGACCTCTGATAATTGTTAATAAAGGAAAAGTATGTTCTAGTAATTTTATACTTGTTCTGGAACCTGATAGTGTCAACTATTGTCATGTAACCTAGTTGTGGACACTTCTAATAAAAAAAAATTATTCCATAATTTTCCTAACTAACCCTCGGTTGTTTCTTGGGTCTCAAGTGGGTTATTTTAATGGGCATCACACTTGGTATCATAGTGATGGTTTAAAAGCTTAGACTAGTGGGCACAATAGAAAACTTGGGACATGGAATTTAAACCTAGCACATTATCAAATCTAAATCAAAATAACTTAGTTTAGCGATTGTTTATTTTAGTAAACATGGAATTTGAATAAAACCTAAAATGATGAACTAACTCTTGCTTTGGTCTGTGCAGAAGGTGCAGACGAGGTAAGGGGAATTTTCAAGTAGACTCATACTTACCACCACCACCACCACTGGATCAGGGTGTAACAACCATCCTACCCCAGATCTTACAGACTCTTCAGGATGTCAATTCCGCTCTATGCAGAGGACTATGAGGAGGACATGCATCCAGTAATGATAGATCCCCTTCTATCAAGGGTCAAGTATCTCCTTAACCCAGCGAGGAGCATAGAGGAGAGAAATCCCATGCAGAGTCATCCATAGTAGAGTCACCACTGAGGGGATAGGGTGACAGAGTTCCAGAGCATAGAGAGAGGTCTAAGAGCCCAAGGCTTAGGGATGAGTATGTAGAGAGACCTAGAGGCCATTAGAACACAGCTGTGGATCATATCAGGGAGATCCTGAAGCTTTAGCTGTCACATTACTTAGGTGATATAGGTGGATTTCAGGAAAAGGCCAACTAGTGAGCTTGAGTGATTGCTTCAAGCTTTATCCTTGTTCTACCAACACGAAAGCTCATGTTGTGATCCATCTACTAAGGGATGGATCAAGAGTATGGTGGAGGAAAAAGGAGTAGAAGCTCCATGTAGATTCAGAGATAGTGACCTGAGAGCTATTTGAGGAGAGTTTCAGGAGCAGGTATTTATTGCATGAGGTTCATACAACAGAGGATTGATGAGTTCCATGACCTCTGATAGGCATCTCTTTCAGTAGCGGATTATGAGAGTAGGTTTTTGGATATACTCCAGTATGTAGAGTATATGTAGGATGAGCAGTGTAGATTCACAAGTTCATATAGGGCCTAAATTTAGATATGGGAGGTGCAGTGCAGATCCACTACTCATATACATTAGCTAAGGCCATTGAAAGGCCTATATAGCATAGGAGACTCAGCTAAAGGCCCAAAGGATAGAGACTGAGTTCAGGAGCCACATACAATAGATACATGATAATAGATCGAGGGGGTTAGTACCTCTCCCTCGTGGTGGCCAGGGTTTAGCATATTCATCCTTCAGATCAAAGTAGTAGCAGCAGTAGTAGTCCCACCCACCTCATAGACCTCCATTGAGAGCTGATGTATAGAGAGGTCGGAGTATGGGGCCTCTTCCTAGGGGTCCCATTAGGACACAGGGTGGACCTAGAGCTCAGTCCGTTGGAGCTCACTAGTAGAGACCTCAGTAGACTGTAGTCGGATCATCAGGATCCACACCATAGAATTCTAGGGCACATACTAGAGGTGCTTCTCATTGGGGAGGATTAGGAGGATGTTTTATTTATGGAGTTACTAGACATTTTTGGAGAGACTGCCAACAGAACCCTAACAACAAGGGTAAGACACAGACCTCCAAGCCTATAGTTGGTGACGTGGGACACAGCCACAGGGTTTATGCAGTAGTTGAGAACCACCAGGTAGAGCATCAGAGCACATTCATTGAGACCACTGGTAGCATTGGTGGTATTCCTACCTCTGTATTTTTTGATTCTGATTCTTCTGATTCTTTCATTGCACCATCTCTAGTAGAGTGATGCAGGCTAGTTGTAACATCCTATTTTATACATTAGAACAAGTCAATTTTTTTTTTGATAAATGGCTTCCTGGTTCCAAATACATAATTTAGAACTCACAAATCAAATAACCATTCTTATATAGATAACCATATGGGAGCTTAATGACTCGGAGTACCTCCGATCTATTCATTCCATTGACTCATATGGCAATCTATCCGATCTATTCATGAGTAATAAGAGTTAGCGTTTTTATTTAACACATCACTTTGCGGTTCTTTCCCTATTTGGGATTCAGAATGCTCTGTCCAAGGAACCTAACTGAATAATCTATTACCATTATTCATCGGCATCTCATCCCTTAACCAGGTGACTCAGGACAACGTAATCAGCAGCTTGCAATACTTTGATAGCCAAAGATTTAGAAACATTGCTTATGTCTCGTATTCCTTGAACGGCATACTTTTCAATTTAGGGGATACGTCCTTACACCCCATTCTTATGTTATATAGAATTCCATATACCGACTAATCTGTCAGTCCTTCTTATCCCAACCTTATTCACTCATGAAACAGATTAGTAAGGTGATAACGTTATATGGATGCACTCGAGGACTAGGGATAAGATGACATATTGGGTCAACCCTAGTTGAACCAGTTGTGTCAAGATACCCTGAGTCTTTTAGGCAGCCAATAATGTGACCACATTCCTGATCGGTCCCAAAGTAACTTGATTACGAGTTAAAGGTGTAAATCTTAACGATCAATGCAAAGGGTGTCATCATAAGTCACCTGCATTGTTGTATTTTTAGATGAAGATCCTAATTTTTCTATAAGGTACATCCCTGCAATTGACTTGTGCCATCAACCTTTAAATCCACATTGAAAAGGTCTACTTTCTTAATAAGCGTTATGCAATTGAGTTTAAATTATTTTAAAAGACGTTCCCCTACAGGCTCATCCTTTCCCGATCCCTAGATTCCTCATCATAAAATGACCTTTCTCAATAAAACTCACTACATAGAGAAGTTATTGTTAGTGCAAAATCACAGCACCCCTGGACGCACATCAGGCTTCTAGGTTGATGTTCAGGCATCCAGTGTGATTGCACAACATGGAAACCTCTCTCCAAGCGTGGGACTTGTAAAACCGAGAGAGGAATCTCCAGAGAAGGCTGGTTCCTGCTCCTAAACTACCTGCCACAAGCTATTCCAGTGCAGGCAAGCTAATCTAATCCTAATCTAACCATGCCAAGGAGACAGAGAGAGAGAGAGAGAGGGGAAGAAAAACAGCAAAAGCCTACACTAAAACGGTGATACACCAGAGAAGGAGAATGTTGAACATCTATCAAAACTACCATGGGACAAAGAGAGGTGAGCCATTGGGAAGGATGGACAGAAGCATCACAACCCCAAGGATAGATTTCACACAGAAAATGTCCCAAAACTCCATGAACACAGCTCCAGACCTGCAATGAACATTCAAACATGCACAGACACCTGCAATGAAGAGAGGCAAGAAGAAGACAAGAAAAAACGAGAGAGGATGGACAAATGCATCACAGAACACGTTTTGTTGCTCCAGAGGTTTGCACAGAACATCATTCCATTAATGGTAAAAGGCAGGAACGCCATTACAGAGAAAGGGAGGAGGTTCGAACTCCATTTTCAACCCTAGAGAAGAAAAGAAGGGAGGGATGAGCAGAAAGAATGAACAACCTTTTTTAAAAATGAGCCAAATCTGGCTTTTACATTGCATGGGTCGAGCCCAGGGGACAGAAAACATGGGAAAATGTGCAAGCCCATTCCTCATTGACTACAGATGCATTAAATAAGCATGGAGGATCTTACAAACCCATACCCTATCACTTTGACTGATTTGGAGGAGAATGTGACCCATTTGCATTAATCTGGCCGCTAAAATGTCACTTCTGGCCGTGCAGAAGAAGAATGCGACCTATTAGCATTAAAACAGGTTGTTGAAAGGTCGCTTCTGGCCATTACCACACGTCAGAGCCGTTTCTTGATTTTCTCTCTTCAGACTGCACCAAAACTCGAGATTGATCCCAGAATCATGTAGAGAATCTCAACAGCTTTCCATTGATATAAAGAACGTGGAAATCCGAGCTCTGGATCAAAAGATATGGCGATCTGAAGATTTAGGGCACGGAACAGATCAAAACGAATTTTAAAATATTTTCCCGCACACTGCCACTTGGACGCCACGTGGCACCTGCTGATTGGACTGAATAATTCTCTCTCCTCTACTTTTCGGCGGGCTGTCTCTTGAATTTTGACTTTTGGTGCTCTTGGAACATTTTCCACATTTTTTCCCACGCCCCGCCACTAGGGATACGTGGCATGCATTGGTTGGTTGACGAACCTACCGGGTCTTCCTTCACTTTTACCCTTTTTGGCTTAGATTTGGCCAAACTTTCCAACTCCTCCCCGAGCTCTGCACTTCTATGCTCCATTGGACACGTGTCCAATTTCTATTGGCTCGGGCCAGCGCTTCAAACCTTGCCCTTTGACCTTTTGGCTTCCCTTGATGACACGTGGCAATTTCTCAATGGTTCTCGGGCCTGCCGGGTCTTCCGCGTACTTCGCGTCCATCCGTCCCGGACGTCCCAGTGCTGCTTGGGACAAAAACCTCCGATCCACCCGAAATGGGCTTCCTTGTCCCTCATTTGGCCAAAGACACGTGGCACCTTTTGATTGGCTTTTGGCTCCTTCGGCTTCTTCACGTATTTCGGGTCTTTTTGTCCCGGACGTCCTATTCTGATTTTGGACCTTTTGGGACAATTTCGGCCGATTCGGCCGGTTCGGCCGGTTCACGTTGACCCTTTTTGGCCCGATTGTCCCATTTGCGCCCCTCTCAGCAGTTAGCCAATTTTTTCTCGGTCGAACCGGCATTTCGCGCCCGCCGCGTACTTTTGTCCCACTTGTCCCAAATGCTTTGTGGGCCGACTGGACTCATTTCGGCCGGTTCGGGTGGTTCGCGTACTTTTTTCCCATTTGTCCCAACTTGTGCTGGACTGGGACTTAGCCGATTTTCACAAATTTTCCTGGCCCGAACTACTTGCTTTCTGCAACCTTCTCCGCACTTTCTCAGAGCTTTCTCCTTCCAACTTCGACTAGGGGAGTTAGAAAAAATCTGAGGGGACCCTGGAAACATGAATTTTGGCCCCGAATCAATCAATTTTTCTGGGACTTGAGAATCTGATGCATGTTATCGAAATTTACCCAGGGGGGTGAAATTTTGATAACAGTTTGGCGACTCAGTGGGGGCATCTGCCTGCTAGATGAATGATCAGTAGCCTGAAGCATCCATTGGGCATGGAGTCATGAGTTGCAACCTGCAACTGATCTGAACTTTGAAAACCTCCCTCTGAGCCACTTGGAAACCCATTGAACCTGGAGTGTCTTCACCAAGATGCCACTAAAATGAACTGTGCAAGAGCAAAACCAGCAACACCAAAAACTATGTACAAAACTGAAAATCATACATGCCCCAAATGGAACATGCAGAGTGTGCACAAGCACTTCTTCTGCTAAAAGCAAACCTAGCTACTCTACTCTAACTGGAAGCAAAGGCAAGCTAAACAAACCCTGCAACTGGTTGTGAGAAATAGCTTCCTTTCTTCAAAATTGGCAGCCATGGAATTGATTTGGCACTGATCATGGCTGTTTGGATGGATGGAAAATCAACAAGAAGCTGGTCTTCTATCCAAATCATCAAGGTATCAACTGAAAAATCCAATACCTCTTTTAGTTGCTCTGCATTTGGATTGAAGAGGTATAGCAGCTGATCCTTGGTACTTTGTAGCTCGTCCTCATGCTCAGAAGCAAGCATGACTGGTTTTGGCTTCTCCCTTGGCTCCAATGAAGCCAAGTACCTGATTGGGCAAGGTCTGATCCGTTTGATATGCCCATTGCTGTGATTTTCAACTCCAAGAATGGAGTCTTCTTGTAGACCCTCTTGAATGGATGACGTGGAAGAAATGGTAGGACCCTTCTGTCCTTTCTCTTCCTCCAATGAAGAACATGGAAGATTAGAATCTTCCAATTTTGATTCCAAAGGGCTGTTGTAAGATGCAGGCTACTGCAAATGAAAGCTCTCCTTCATGGCAGCAGGCTCTGGTGTTTGGAATGTGGATGATGAAAGAGAGAATGGTGAAAACTCAACCGGCTCTTCTTCATCAAAATAGTCCTCCAAAACTGACAGGTAAACTGCCTCATTGTTGTCCCGCTGTTCTTGTTCAACTTCCTCCATGGTGTTCTCTTGGTCTGCAACTTGACCACCATGGTTTCCTTCACTCTCCAATATTGAGTTTGAGAGATCAAACTCCTCTTCAGTGCTAGAACTTGAGAGAGATGAAGTGGAAAGAAGAACTGAAGGTTCTTCTGTAACCTGCTTTGTGCTCAAAGCCCTTGGATCTGCATTTTTCTCCTCCATAGCTAGATTGTGCTCCTCTTCTTTTGGATTTGGAGCAGCTTCTCCTTCCTCCAATGTTTGAAGGCAATCTTGCTCTTGATTGAACTCCTTCTCCAGCATGAAGTTTGTCAAGTCAAACTCTTCAATCTGCTGCTCTAGAGGACAAGTTGGGACTGCAAGATCTTCTTCTTCTGCTGCAACAAAATCAGTCCTGACCACCATTTGTTCTCCAACCCTAGCCTCTTCTGTAGGCTTAACCATCAAGGGGATCTTTGTCATCCCAAATCTAAGAGCCCAACTCTTCAGATTTCTGTCATTTCTTCATCTTTGTTGGCTCTCTCTTTTTGTTGTTGTTTTCCTTGACTAGCATTCTGATTTTTTCAATTTCTTCTTTCCCAACATGGAATTGGGGAATGCAAGAGGAGGGATGGGTTGAAACTCAACTGATTTGACAATTTTTTGTGGTGGTGGAGGAGGTGAAACCTCTTGTTTCTTTGGAGGAGGGGGTATTTCTCTTAGCTCTTGTGGAGGGGATGACTGTTTGGAAGGGAAAAGGAAAGAAGAATCGAGGTGCGGTGGAAGACTGAGAGGTGGAGACATGGATTCAACACTTGGGACAGCAGATGGAGGGTTTGAAACTTGACACTGCTGAAATGAAACAGATTGGGAAAGAGGAAAAGAAAAGGCATGAGATGGTGTGTTTACCTGTTGACAAGGTTGCTGAATACTTCTCTCATACACCTCTATTTCTTCAATCCACTTTGCAAGCAAAGGCAGCGTTGCAATCATGAAGTCAAGCTTCTCCTGAGGGCTGTAATGTCTTGGAAAAGGTCCCACCCATGGACAGGAGCTCCACAACTGATTCCAAATGCTCTCATCTGAGCCTGAGCCCTGGACTGCACCATCCCCTCCTCCATCTTTTGGATTTTCTCCAACAGACCAACATCTTGGATCTGATGGTCTTCATTGTATGCACACCCTTGCTCTTGGAAAGCTCCATAGCCAAACTGACTTTGGCACTGCTGCTCATATGGGTATGCATACTGATCTTGAATCTGCTCAAAATGCTGATTTGGAGGATTTGTAAAACGTGTTGGAGGTGGAATATACTGCTGTTGTTGATGTGAAATCCATGATGGAAATGAAGTCATGATTGCACAACTTCATGGAATGGAAAAGAATGAAAGGGATGGAAAGAAAGATGGATGAAAATGTATGGAAACGGGTCTGCAAGCTCAGAGAAATGGGTTGCTGATCAGATGGAGTCACCAGATGTGTTTGCAAGTGCCTCCAAAGGCTGAAATCTTCACAGGAACACATCAACTTGCAAAAGATGAAGTGAAAGACCTCTAAGGTCCCACCGGGCGTGCCAAAACTGTTAGTGCAAAATCACAGCACCCCTGGACACACATCAGGCTTCTAGGTTGATGTTCAGGCATCCAGTGTGATTGCACAACATGGAAACCTCTCTCCAAGCGTGGGACTTGTAAAACTGAGAGAGGAATCTCCAGAGAAGGCTGGTTCCTGCTCCTAAACTACCTGCCACAAGCTATTCCAGTGCAGGCAAGCTAATCTAATCCTAATCTAACCATGCCAAGGAGACAGAGAGAGAGAGAGAAAGGAAGAACAACAAAAGCCTACACTAAAACGGTGATACACCAGAGAAGGAGAATGTTGAACATCTATCAAAACTGCCATGGGACAAAGAGAGGTGAGCCATTGGGAAGGATGGACAGAAGCATCACAACCCCAAGGATAGATTTCACACAGAAAATGTCCCAAAACTCCATGAACACAGCTCCAGACCTGCAATGAACATTCAAACATGCACAGACACCTGCAATGAAGAGAGGCAAGAAGAAGACAAGCAAAAACGAGAGAGGATGGACAAATGCATCACAGAACACGTTTTGTTGCTCCAGAGGTTTGCACAGAACATCATTCCATTAATGGTAAAAGGCAGGAACGCCATTACAGAGAAAGGGAGGAGGTTCGAACTCCATTTTCAACCCTAGAGAAGAAAAGAAGGGAGGGCCAAGCAGAAAGAATGAACAACCTCTTTTAAAAATGAGCCAAATCTAGCTTTTACATTGCATGGGTCGAGCCTAGGGGACAGAAAATGTGGGAAAACGTGCAAGCCCATTCCTCATTGACTGCAGATGCATTAAATCAGCATGGAGGATCTTACAAACCCATACCCTATCACTTTGACTGATTTGGAGGAGAATGTGACCCATTTGCATTAATCTGGCTGCTAAAATGTCACTTCTGGCTGTGCAGAAGAAGAATGCGACCTATTCGCATTAAAACAGGTTGTTGAAAGGTCGCTTCTGGCCATTACCACATGTCAGAGCCGTTTCTTGATTTTCTCTCCTCAGACTGCACCAAAACTCGAGATTGATCCCAGAATCATGTAGAGCATCTCAACAGCTTTCCGTTGATATAAAGAACGTGGAAATCCGAGCTCTGGATCAAAAGATATGGCAATCTGAAGATTTAGGGCACGGAACAGATCAAAACGAATTTTAAAATATTTTCCCGCGCACTGCCACTTGGACGCCACGTGGCACCTGCTGATTCGCTGAATAATTCTCTCTCCTCTACTTTTCGGCGGGCTGTCTCTTGAATTTTGACTTTTGGTGGTCTTGGAACATTTTCCACATTTTTTCCCACGCCCCGCCACTAGGGATACGTGGCATGCATTGGTTGGTTGACGAACCTGCCGGGTCTTCCTTCACTTTTACCCTTTTTGGCTTAGATTTGGCCAAACTTTCCAACTCCTCCCCGAGCTCCACACTTCTATGCTCCATTGGACACGTGTCCAATTTCTATTGGCCCGGGCCAGCGCTTCAAACCTTGCGCTTTGACCTTTTGGCTTCTCTTGATGACACGTGGCAATTTCTCAATGGTTCTCGGGCCTGCCGGGTCTTCCGCGTACTTCGCATCCATCCGTCCCGGATGTCCCAGTGCTGCTTAGGACAAAAACCTCCGATCCGCCCGAAATGGGCTTCCTTGTCCCTCATTTGGCCAAAGACACGTGGCACCTTTTGATTGGCTTTCGGCTCCTTCGGCTTCTTCACGTATTTCGGGTCTTTTTGTCCCGGATGTCCTATTTTGATTTTGAACCTTTTGGGACAATTTCGGTCGATTCGGCCGGTTCGGGTATTTCTGGCCCGCTTGTCCCACTTTGCTTCGAACTGACTTGACCCTTTTCGGCTGGTTTGGCTGGTTCGCATCTTTTTGGCCCGATTGTCCCATTTGCGCCCCTCTCAGCAGTTAGCCAATTTTTTCTCGGTCGAACCGGCATTTCGCGCCCGCCGCATACTTTCGTCCCACTTGTCCCAAATGCTTTGTGGGCCAACTGGACTCATTTCAGCCGGTTCGGGTGGTTCGCATACTTTTGTCCCATTTGTCCCAACTTGTGCTAGACTGGGACTTAGCCGATTTTCACAAATTTTCCTGGCCCGAACTTCTTGCTTTCTGCAACCTTCTCTGCACTTTCTCAGAGCTTTCTGCTTCCAACTTCGACCACGGGAGTTAGAAAAAATCTGAGGGAACCCAGGAAACATGAATTTTGGCCCCGAATCAATCAATTTTTCTGGGACCTGAGAATCTGATGCATGTTATCGAAATTTACCCAGGGGGGGGTGAATTTTGATAACAGTTATTAAGGCCAAGGTCTCATCAAGGGGTTCATAGAATATCCATAATTCTAAATCAACGAAATTGGACAGTAACCCAAAATCTTCACATGTGATTGCCAACAGAACCCCTTTTTGGTTGATTTCAGTTCTCATTACTGAATTTATATCGTACATATAAGTATCAAGATATAATGATTAAGAATCCAGTTAAATGTTGTCCTGGCTTAATCAAGACTAGGAATTAATAATTTAATTCAGCTTGTTTAGCATTCTGCTTAGGTTTATTTTAACCCTAGTTTCCAGTAAGACAGTGATCCATATTTCAATTTAGCTTTAGATAGAACACACTAGAATCTGCTAAACAATCATAAGTATTCAGTCACATATTCTTGCAAGCTTACATTAATAATCACAAAAGTCTCCAAATTATACAATAATAACAATGCTCTCAAGATATTTCAACTGAATAAGGTCAAACTATCAGGATAAGAATACAAACACATAAGTAACAAACATCAATTTCCCATTCCTTCCAGATCTAATCAAATACATTTTATGCATTCAGCATACTTGATACAATGCTCTACGGAAAAAGAACATCTTTCCACTTATAGTACATTTAGAAAATCAAGCCGTATTTCAACTTAAAATCAAATTAAACAATCTGATCATCCTATCAGATCTGCGTGTTTTTACCACTTACGGCATCCATCTACAAAAATTTTCAACATGGGTCAGTTCGATGAACTGAGCATGATAAGCACTAACTCTCTAAAACAATTGCAATCCATCAATTGTTTTCATTAAACACCCTGTTTAAATGAGATCAATTCACCCAACAAGTAAACATATTTCATCATAATATTAGGGATCAAGAAGAACGAAAGTATCAGAGACAACTATCTATCTGAATTCCCAGGACAACAAACATCAGACAGATCATTACATTCATCATAGTAAAATGAATATCATAACAACCCATGCTTCCAGCAGTAGTTAAAACAGTTACCACAGTTAGATAAAAATATATATCAACATATACTTTACAACAAAAGAGAAATGAATGAATCATACATATTTCCCTCAGAACTGGCTCATGATTGTACCATCTTTCCAAGAGACAAGCATTTAATTTAAACACATGCGGATATAACATACGAGACCGCCATAAGCACCACAAATTTGTTAAAGATCAAATATAACAAACTACTATAGTTATCCAGCAGTACAGTAGCTCTCACGCCAAGCAGTGATGACCATCTACCAAACAGACTCCACAAGACCTTCCACATGAAGTGGAAAACAAGAAGATATTCACCACATCACCTGTCGAGGTGCAGTCGACGGCTTCTTAGTTCAGTCAAGCCCAAGGCAGGATTGTCATGCTACAGAATACATAAACACGACTACAATCCCTCACATCAACCTACAACCCCCTTCTAGTCCCTAATAAACACTGTAAGGCTTCTAAACCCAAGTTCGAAATCAAAGAACTTCTATTTTATCGCAATCAACAATAGACTCCTTGACATTAAGTAATTGATGTTTCACTAAGACTTATGCAGAGATAATCATACAAAATCCCCGTAACATGCACAGCCTCATCAAACTGAGATAATCAGAAAGGAAACATAACATTCTGTATTCACATATGAACGTATTCAGAGTTTGAGTATGGTATTCATGACCCATTTGTACAGAGCCATGATACTTGATATCATTCAATACTCAAGGAATCCCAACAGTTTCAAAAACAACAGTGTACCAAACAGGACTTAAATAGAGGCAGATACACTGGTTACCTATCAAAGATTCAACTGAATCCGAACAACAGTATACAAGATAAATAATAGTTAATGATTCTAACCGTGCCAACAATAGTAAACATTCAAAATCGGGCTTATTCAAAAGCTAAATACTGAATTCGTAACAAGGAATCCAACTAAGCCTCTTCCACATTTTTCGCTCAAGCTTACACAGAAAGGAAACGTAAAAGTATACTAAATAGTCTGTACCAAATATTCATTACAAAATAACAGAGGTCATATACTTGTTACTCCTTCAGGACTCCAACAAAATCAAATTACCAGTATTCAAAGATATATAGCCTCAACAGTGGACCATAATATACGAACCATTCAATGTACTCCATAGAGTTGTTTTGAATATAATAAATATAATGCAAACTATCATAGCGGAACCTCAACAAGATTCAATAACCATACCTTAATGACCTCGACAGAACTTACAAAGAAGTCCAAACAACTGAACAAAAAGTCCATCAGTATCCTTTCCATCGAGTATCACAACAATCATCAACAGTAAGCATTATCAACAAGTTTCAACAGTAGGCATGTACCCATCAAGAGAACAATTCATGGGCTCTCACAGAGCAGGCCTAGTATGCATTCTTGCATATATTTTTCCAATTAAAGCCGGAATGCAAAACACCAAGAAATATAGCAACAGTTCGAAAAATAAAAAAAACCCATCAAGGTTTAAATTGAAAAAATCAAACCAGCAAGAAGATACAGTGACAAAATCACACAAGGCTACCATATAAATCATCTAATTCCAAAAATCATTTGAACAGAGTTGTTCTAATGAAATCATTTGAAAGAGAGCAATATTTTTAAAGGTTATGGCCTAACATGCCTGGTTATTTGCTTAAAATTTCAAAGCAGACCAATGAAAGAGCTCGAACCTTCTCCTTCTTTTCCAAGTTAGATTCACGAACAAAATTTTTCTATTTCCATGACTTATATATTTTCCTTGCCAGAGAAAAGAGCTAGTTATGCTCATACTTGCCATGCAACTCTAAGAAGACTGGTGCGATGAACCAGTGAAAAGACAGAGGGAAAACCGGAGCTCATGAAAAACCAAACAAAACCATTAACTTTCCATTTTGCATGCCTTCCCGTGAAACCCGAGCTCGACTACTGAGTTCATTAATTGCATTTAATCCCAATTTCCCACTCAATCTCCACTACCACCAATCGCCATAGTTGGCGATGGAAAAAAGCACATCAAAGACCATTTTCCAACTTTGGCAACCTGCCACGTCGGCTCTAGTTAGCCGTTTTAAAAACCTCCACCAAATTACCTGTCCCTCATTCTTATCCACGCATTTAATAACATAGAAACTTCTGCCCATGGTTCACACCCTTCCAAAGGTCCCCTTCCTCCTTTTTCAATAGTTAGGTTAGTAACTTAGGGTTAGGATTTAGGATAACACCTAGTCTAACCACTTTGCAAATAGATACTAACTTAGAACATTAGCTCTTAGCCTAGGTCTAGGTTAGATTAACACTAATCTAACCCCTAGGTTAAATTTAGTTTTAGGTTACTAACCTTAATAAATCTAGTTAGGTCTAATATTTCATATGCTTAGAAAAATAACCTACAACATACATTCACAAACAGGGTTCACTCCTGCACTGCCAAATGGCTAATGAATTATATGTAACTGAGTTATTACCTAGTCCATGATCAAGACCTTCCAGATATATCATGATATCGGGAACCAATTCATTTAACACGATCAGCCTGAGTTATACTCCGGACTAGCTTATCCAATGCATCCAGACCTTACAACCTGCTCAAGTTCTATAATTTTAATTCATCACGAATAAACTTAAAGCACCACTTGGATCAATACCACTGATCCAAGGCTAGGTCTTATAGATGGATAACTTCATGATTCATTCCGAGGTCAGATTAAACTCAGGTGTAAAATGAAAGAAATAAAAGAGTCCAATCATATTCCGACTCAGTCAAAGATCTGCAATCTGCAAAGAAGATACAGTACATATCAAGCATGACTTCTCAATCAAAGGAACACATCCTTTTTACAAAAGAAATCACATAATCAACACTTGTATGCTCAGGAGGAAGTAAAAACAGTTCAGGGTGTTACAATAGTGGTAGTTAGGAAGGGTCTTAGTTGGGATGTCAAGATGGCTTCTGGAGCTAAGATCCCTATAGACTCCTTAGTTAAGGAGTGTGTAGTGGATTTGGGACCTGTCACCACTACCTTAGATCTTCGTATCCTTCCTTTGGGATCATATGGAGTCATTTTGGGAATGGATTGGTTATCTACACAAAGGGCTAGGATGGATAGTTATCACAAGACTATAGCTTGTGGAGATTATTTGGGAGTTAAGTCAATGATTTTGGGGGTTAGGAGAACCCATTTCTATTCACACCATCTCCGTTATGTAGCTTAAGTAGTGTGTGTGATGGGGTTGTTACATGTATGTTGTTATAGTTAGTGACATATCAAAGGATGGATCTAGTGGACCATCGCTAGATGATCATCCCATTTTGAGAAAGTTTTCTAATGTATTTATAGGGGAGCTACTGGGGTTACTACCCCTACATGAGATTGATTTCATATAGATCTAGTTCCTGGAGTAGAGCCTATCTTATGAGTACCCTATCAGATGACCACCCTAGAGCTCTGTGAGCTCAAGTTGTAGCTTGAAGGCCTTTTGGAGAAATGCCTTATGCATCATAGTGTATCCCTTTGGGGTGCACCAGTGATCTTTTTGAAGAAGAAGGATGGATCCTTGCAGTTGTGTATTGATTACTACCAGCTGAATAAGGTAACGATCAAGAATCCTTATCCCCTTCCTCGTATTGATGACTTGTTTGATCAAATGAAGGGAGCCACAATTTTCTCTAAGATTGATTTTAAGTCAGGATACCATCAAATAAGGATTTCGGAGGCAAACCTTTATAAGACCGCCTACTATAGGAGATATGGGAACTATGAGTTCACAGTGGTGCCTTTTGGTTTTGACTAATGCCCCTGCCATAGTGTTCATTAGTTTGATGAATGGAGTATTTAGGACCTTCTTAGTTCACTCCGTGCTCATCTTCCTAGATGACATCTTTATATACTCACGTACACATGAGGAGCATAAGGGGTACCTTTGTTAAGTTCTTCAGTGTCTTTGTGAGCAACAACTTTACAGGAGCTTGGAGAAATGTGCTTTCTTTCAGATAGAGATGCAGTATTTGGTTTCATATCATTCCTATAGAAGGTATCACAGTCAATCGTTCCAAGATTAGAGCCATTATGGATTAGCCAGCACCCACTACAGTGACCGAGGTGCACAGCTTCATGGGTTTAACAGGTTACTACAGGAGATTTGTTCAGGAATTCTCTTGGATTATGTACCCTATCACTTCCTTTTAAAGGAAAGGGAAGAAGTTTTTTTTGGTTAGATAGATGCAAGTAGGCATTTAGGACACTGAAGGATTGCCTCACCACAGTACCTATTCTTGTAGTGCCATATCCACAAAGTGAGTTATTTATTTTCATCGATGCTTTGTTGGTAGGACTTGGAAGTGTGTTGATGCAGGAGGGAAAAGTAGTGGCTTTTGAGTCTCGCAAACTCAAAGATCACGAGCTCAATTATCTGAATCATGATCTTGAGATTGGGGTAGTTGTGCATGCTTTGGTTAGATGGAGACACTTTCTTCTTGGGTAGAGATTCACACTCAAGATAGATCATTTGAGTCTTCATCACCTCTTCACGTAACCCAATCTCAATGCTCGTTAGTAGCGTTATATGGTGTTGCTTTGTGAGTATGACATGGAAATCGAGCATGTGAAGGGGAAGGATAATGTGGGTAGCAGATGCTCTCAGTAGAAGGAGACATGTGGTTATGGCCACCTCAGTGAGCATAGATGTATGGAGTAGGATCCTTTAGTATCTTCCTCTTGAAAACTTCTACATTGCAGTACGGGAAAAGATCGAGTCACATAGACCCCTTAAGGGGAATTTTGATGGTTTTTCCTTAGAGACAGATGGTTTTCTCAGGAACCGAGGCCGGATATATGTTCCCAGAGATGGAGACTTGAGGCAGGACATATTGGTAGAGGCAAATCATGCAACCTATTCAGCCCATCCTGGGGTGAAGAAAATGCAAGCCACCTTGAGACAGTTGTATCATTGGAGAGGACTTCGTAGAGACGTGGCCTAGTTTGTGCCATGATGTTTAGAGTACCAGAGAGTTAAGGCTGAGCATCAATATTGTTAACTTGTAAATTTAACAGGGGAAATTTTGTGGGTAACCATACCAAAAATTCATGATGGTCCCCTGAGAAGGTCTACCAACATTCAAAATGGCTTAAAATTCCCTCCCAGAAATCAAGTTTTAAAGAACTTAGCCATTTTTCATCCTTTTTGAAGCGGGTGCAAGAATTGACATGTCAACAGTATAAAACATACGCCCCTCAAATAAAACATTTTGCGCTAAGAGTAACATGTCAACATCCTCAAACCTACACCAAAGAAATGTGCTAAAGGCACGGAAATTAGCATGTTGTCATAAACAAATGTGCGCTTTAGGCGCTGAAGCTTTAGTGTCGACAAAAACCCAGTTGCACCCAAGGCACATTTATAATCATGTTGACACTTCTTTACGCGCTCCATAGGCACTGAAAACATGGTGTTGACACCTCACGAACCACACCAAAGGTGGTTGGTGGGGTCATAAATGTGGGTTTTTTCTATAAATATGTAGGTAACACCTATCATTTTCATGTTTTGAAAATTCAGAAAAGTTGTTCTTTTACGCCTATCAGCCTTTCCTGTCAGCCCCGCGTACCATTTGTCATGTTTATGGATCTCACATCATTCCTTCATCATTATATATCATAGTAAGTTATTTTTATCACTCTTATGGCTATTTGTGGTTTTTCCTTTTTGATTGTTATGGTTTTAGGTTTGTTATAAAAAGTTAAATCTAGAAATCTAGAAATAAATAGACTTAACAATCCATGATTTTTTTTAAAAAACACCACACTTATCTCTCCTTCCAGATCTACAAATCTGAGAAGGCTCTGCCTCTGAAAGAAATAAAATCCCTTTTTCCCTGCTTGCTACCTTATCCAAATCCCACAAAACCTCTCTTTTTTATTTTGGAAAAATAAAAATAGAGAGGAACCTGAGAAGTTCTATAGAAAAAGTAAAAAATCAGTCTTATTCCTTTAGCACACTTTCCTTTCATGTTGAAATCCCCAAAGTTGTACCAAGGCACACTATCCCCGCAGGCAACATATTTTAAACATGCACCAAGTATAAACACCTAACAAATCTCCTTAAGGCATAGGTGCATCCCAACTAACATTAGCATTTGACTGTTGTGTTCCCCAAATCTGTGCCCTTCTATAATCCTTTGGCGCATTAAGCTTATGTGCAACACTTACCAAAACCCCACCTTGGGAGCACTGTAAAACCATACAAGATCATTTTAAGTAGTGCCCAGTTCAAAGTTTTCCTAAGGTACTGGCACATGGACCTTAACACCAACACTACATATTGTGTGTTGTAAACCCACGACCCACGCCTTTCTCTTTGGTGCTAAGATATTTCATGCAACACTCTTCCAAAGTGCACCCCTCTATAATCCTTTGGCATGTCTTTCCCCCTTCCAACACAGGCACATCGTTTTACATGTAAACATCCTCAAAAGTGTGCCCAACCTATTTAAGCCTCTGCAGCATCCTATAAACCTGTGCCTTGCGCCTTAAGGCTTATAAATAGCTCATTTTTCATTCTACAAGCTATTATTATGGATAACATGATAGTTGACATGGCTCATCTATGTTGTACCTCTTTGATTCTCCATGCAGAGAAACAATAGCCACCCTTGAGCTCACATATGTCTTCGTCGAGCAAGAAGCTAACTAAGTCTAAAGGAAAAGCTAAGTTGACAGAGCAAGAAATGAAATATAAATATCAGAGAGTCAGGATGCCTGACTCGCTTGTAGAGTTCTCTCTCGACATCAGATAATTAGAGCTTGGCCACATAGATATGGATGATTTATGGGCTAGAACCCAACAAGTTACCGGTAGCCCATAAGTGGACAAGCTGGGGGGCAGCAGACTACATTTTGCAGCAGGTCTTCCAGTAAGCACTATCAGTAATAAGTTCATCATGATAGTGGCCCGTTGTTACAATAAAGACACAAGATGTGTTGAAGAAAAAGATGGCAAGGTGGTCATTAACCTCATAGCCCAATACTTTGAATTCATGTTGGGTATTCATCACCATAGACAGTATGTGGTAGTAAGCCGAGAAGACTGTATGAAGACTTGGACCAATAATGAGGACAAGTGTATGTAGATGATGAATGAGGTTTACCTGAAGAACAAAAAGGTAACGAGTAGATGGCCACAAACCATCCACCACATTGAATTCTCAGAGGAGCTAAGTTATACCATAAACTTTCCTTAGCAGAGTATTCGGGCTTCTTGATACGCACCACTATCACAAATGGATGCTCAGGTACTTAGAGACCATAGCAAGAATGTGCCTGAGCAATGTTTCGGTTGAGGAGAGATTATTAGTGATACTATCTTGCAACAACTCCAATAGGTTTCAATGACTGAGAGGTTCTATATGAAATCCTATGTCGTATATGCCACTATGTCAGAAAGAGAGTACCTAGGAGTAATTCAAAGTGGGGTATGGCCTCAAGTCAAGATATATGAGTACTATTGGGAGCTATGGCTCGAAGCCAATATTGCCCAGTTCAACAAGATCAACGATGCCTTATTTTATTAGGTGATCTTCCTAATGAGGCCAAACATGAGGCACGGTTAGACCAGCATGAGTGTGGTCACTGCCACAAAGAAATGGGGGGATTTGTTTACACAATTCCCCACCTTCACATATCTCAGAGCTGCCAACTTCCTGGGAGAACCAACAAGGTTGCCAAGATATACAGGGCCCAAGCTGATTCTTCTAGAGCTCTCAAGGTAGATAATTATATATCATGAAAAATGTATGAAAAGAAACAAGGGTGGAACTCCTTTCCTCCTCACAGTTGCTAGATACACTTGGGCCTCAATAGGTAAATCCTGAGAAATAATTGCAAAACTAGAATTGCTCAACCTGAAGCATGATTTCCTGACAAGGCCAACCTTCGACTACTGAGATTTCCTCCCTAAGGAAAAGATCGATCCTATCCATGTCCCAAATATCGAGGACATATGGATAGATTTCAGCCATGAAGTTGAAATTAGGCAAAAAGATCACTCCCGGATGACACTGGAAGAGATCATCCACTGTGGAGTTACCATCATCCCAAAAGATTTCCAAGAAACTAATCAGGAAATTGATCAAGTTTACCTTGACATGGATGGGGATGATTGGTCATTTGTATGCATCAATAGGACCAAGGCACCTAAGACCATAAAAGAAAGGATACATCCCACATTGCAACGCACCAAACATTGGTGCAAAAAAAATGGTATCATCTACCTTGGGGTGGATTTCACTACTTCCACCTTAGGAAGAGCACCTCCAAAGCCAGATCACCTGCCAAAGGGTAAAGGAAAAGATGAAGTTAAAGAATCAAGCTAGCAGGAGAAAGCTCATGATAGCCCTATTTCTGCCTCAAAACAAATAGTGGAAATAGTGTCCCCAGGGAAAGAAGAAGCGAAAGATATTCCAATGGACACATCCACTCAAGATGTTGTCACAGCTACAACTTTTAAGGTACCCACCATCCCCTTTTCAACACCTCTCCCTCCTCCTCCTCAGGTGACCACTCCTTTGGCTGTTTCTTCTCCTCCGTCTTCCTCCCTTCCATCTCCCACCTCTTCCATTGTTTCCTCCCTTATAGATTTGTCACCTCGTATTCCCTCCATCAAACTAGATATCCCTTCCATCTCCACCTCTTTCTCCTCTCTTGTAGTGACTCTGAGCCCTGTAAGCACTAGCGCATCAGATTCTCTGTCCATGCCACCACCTATTGTTTCCACTTTCTTCCCAGATTCCACTCCAGTTACTCCCCCTTTCACCCTTGTTTCCTCTTCTTCTTCCGATCCCAATCCCTAAAGTCCTAGTTGGATCTCCAACCACTTGAGTCAACATAAGAGGAAGGTTCCCATTGTAACTATGAACTTCTCCATCATTCCAACAAAGGGACCCAAGAAGCAAAAAGCATTAACTCACTTCTCGAAAAGTGCCTCAGGAGAAAGGGTCATGGAAATAGCCTATCCAGATCCCATAAAGAAGAAAGAAGATCTATCTCCTACAGACTTCATAGGGACTCAAGTCACAATGGGAACATCATCCGAAAGCCTGCAAGGAGAGGCCTTGTTAGCTATCGATGCCCTCTGCAAGAAGATACAAGAGGCCAAAGAGGAGAAGAGAATACTCAAAGAATAGAATAGACATCTCCTCCAAGATTTGTAGAAGATGGGAAAAGCTCCTTTAACAACTACTGCAGAACCTGTTCAGGCTCCCAATAAAGAAAAAATTAGATGAATACATAAAGATTGCTGAACAGGGTATAGCTATGTCATTCTGGATTGAGAAAATCCTCTAGGATGGTCAGTTAATAATTAGTAAGTTCACATTGCTGCATCAGGATATAACTCAAAGAAATAAAGAGATACAAGCAGTAGCGAGCTCCCTTTCTGAGGAGTTAGATAATGCTAAGTTATAGCAGGGAACATTCTAGACCATGTTTAACTGTTTGGCTTACGACCTGTTAAAGGATGGCATTATCGATCACCCACGAACACATTATAAATATCTCACTGCTTTAGATTACCGGGTCAATCAAATGGAATTCATCCTAGAAAGAATCGACAAATTCAAGGAAGAAGCCCTAGATGCGCTACACAACTTGGAGAAAGCAATTTCAAAAATTTCTCCTAGACTGCTCAGGCCATCTTATGAGTTGAGAGAATTAAATGATACATTCCAACTATTCAAGGGTATTGTCTGTCAAGGTTTGGCACAAGAGGTCACTTTTGATCAAGAGTTCATCAACAACCTCTTAGCCTGCCATGATTTATAAGCTCTTTGATCAATGCAAATGAAAAGTATGTTGATTTTCCCAACAAGCTCAAGAATGAGAAAGAGACTTGTGAGGTTATTCATGACCATTTCCAAGGTCCTGATCAATAACAACTTTAAAATATGATCAGAAATTTTGTAGATTATCAGGCACATTGCCACATTGACTCTCCTAAGCCTCAGCGAAAAGATAAATTCGAGCCGAGAGACGATGATGAATAGTTTCCTCTAGGATGGATTTTCCAGTTTTGTAAAATATTTAAAAGCATGTTGACACACGTGATGACATCATCCATGTTACACCATGAGATGCTGTCATCCTAAAATTGCCCAAAAGTCAACTTTTGTCTTTTAGATATTTTGTAAATAAGTGGTTGGTTTTTCTTTGTCCTCTTTCTCCTCCTATGAATACTGGAATACTTGTTGTATTCTGTGGTGGACAGTTTCGTATGAAAAATAGAAGTGAGGAGAGAAAGACTTTGTGCTTTCTTGTAAGAGAAGAAAATATTAATACAAATATTGAGACTTTGTGCTGAATTTATGTGTTATGTGCATTAAATATCTCTTAAGTTAGATCTACGTTTCTTTTCTATTAGATCTATCTCTACTTTTGTCATTTGTTCATCAGTATTGCTTTATTTGTTTATGAAAGTAAGTTTGGCTCTGTTTACTACCAGACCAAAGTATAAACCTTCTATACTTTCTATATTGGAATTCATTTCTTTTCTCCCTTCAGATCTATCCTCCCTCCATTACTTATTTCCAACCTTTCTATTCTTATTCTGAACTACCTCTACTAAGATGAGATCCCAAACCCCCTTAAGGTAGAATACTGTAAGATTTACACAGGTTCCTGTTCGGTAGAATATCAATAAACTAGTTTCTCATTACTGTCTCAAAGAAGGGCTATGCCCTACACACTATTGGCTTGTCTATCCATAGATTTTCCCACCTGACATATTTTGGACCAACAGTTTTTGGTGACTCCGCTGGGGATCGAACTAAGGAAATAGATTAAAAACTATGAACATCACTACTAGTTTGCAAATTTTAACCCTTTGTTAAAATCCTTTTTTTTTTCAAAAGTGTTCCAAAATGAAAATTTTCTTAGCAGATCTATAGATTTGGACCAGTTAGAAACCTTTAGTTCACTGAGTTTTTATAAAAATCTATATATTTCCGTAGATCTGAGATTCTTATTTTTTACAATATTTTCAAAACCTTGCAAAAATTAGATCTAAGATCCAAAAATCAGCTTACTAAAATTTACCCACCTTTTATCCCTACTAATCCTTGTCATAAAACTGCAATTGGTTGTTTAAAAGGTATAAATTTTAAATATTAAAAAAGTACATGCTGTTAATTTTTGCCAGAAAAATTAGAAAATCAGCAAGTACAAACAAAAAGATTGTTGTAGATCCATTCTAAATTATTACAGATCTGAACGGATACACTAGCGAGTGAACCATTTACCCGTAGTAGAAGAGCTTATGGAAAAGTTGATCCTTTTTTTTATCTACTTCAGAGGCACAATTTCAGTATTACACGAACACAATTCTCATCACTGAGATCAGCTGATTGGTTAGCAAGAAGTACCTCACCTCCACGAAAGAACCAGTTTTCACAAGGAGCTTCCATGTCAATTTGTAGTGCCTTGTTACTAAAAAGAACCACACTCCTAGTTCACATCCCCTTTCCATATTTTCAAATGGAAGTACCATGGGGAAATGCTATGGGTCCTCTTGCATTTCCACATCTAGTTCACACACTCCCTCATGAAAATAACAAGAATTTCCCAAGATTTGATGGGAGTGGAAATCAAAGCACGGATGCACATATATCTACATTCATTATGTCATGTAGCATCCTAGATGTGACCCATGAAGACGTGTCGGTATGCCTCTTTCTAGAGACCTTGCAAGGGCCTACAACAGAGTGGTTCCAACACTTGCCGGCTGGATCTATCACTAGTTGGACCACATTATGAACTGTATTTAAAGACAGGTATAGGCCTTTAGAAGACACATTTGCATTACTGTCAAAGATCACTCACTTGAAGAAGGAGACCATTGAAACCTTGCATGATTTTATCACCCATTTCAATTCACTGATTAACCGTGTGCCACCTACCATGTTGCCATCACCAAAAAATCAAAAGTGTTTCTTTGTGAATGTCATGAGTTCAAGGATAAGTTTCTTGCTTTTACAAGAACAAATCGCCACCTTGGTTCTCTCTCAAGTTACGGCCATTCGGATAGAGGACAACTTGCTTATATCTGGCAAGTTAAAATTTGAGCCATCCAAATCTAAGGCTTTGACTCCTTCTCAAGCCACTTCATTAGATCTAGCATTTCAAAAGATGGTGAATGATTTACTCACATTGAAAAAGTAATTAGCTCAAACTTTATACACCACTCCATACCGGGATATCCTAAAGAGGAATTTCACTCCCAACAACACCCCATAAAGGTCAAATTTTCCTGCCACTACTCCAAGATTAGCACTTGAGGCCCCTCCAGTCAATGCCTTGGTTGAGATCGAAGAAGATGAGAAAATTTATGAAGAACCTCCATCACAAGGAGAATATGATCAAGATGTCAGTGAACCGATTGGAAACTCTACAATCGGGTATATGGAATTTGAAGATGAGGAATCTGATGAAGAGGAAGGTACCCAAGGGTATGTAAGTGGATAGTCATATGATGTTTTCACCTGCTCACAAGGAAAAGAAGCAGAGGTTGCTGATAACAAGAAAAAAGAGAAGGTAACTCCTCCTACAATGATTGTTAAAAGAGGTGATCCCCTTCCTTTTCAACCTCCTCTTAAGCCTTTTGTAAATAAATCTTTTTCTCCTGTTTCTCCTCCGAATCAACCTCCCTCTATTCCCATAAAGACCAGTACCACTCCTCTACCATCATGAAATGAAGGACTCATTCCTTTGTCAATGTAACCCTTGGTCGCATTCGACATAGTCAATCATGCTAAAAAGACTAAGATCCAAATGTTTGAGGCTGAATATCTTTAGTCTAACCCAGAACAACTTATAAGATTAACTAAATATATCCAAAGCCAAGATGTCATCCCTTCTCCTATCCCTAGAAAGGAATTCTTTCCACTCCTCCCACGTCCCACATAAATGTTTCCTTGACATCAGTGTCAGGTAAAATTGAACCTTTTTACCTTTCTCTCTTGATTAATGGTCACAAGTTAAGCAACTACATAATTGATTCTGGAGCATCTGACAAAGTCGTGCCAAAAAAGGTTGCCCATGCTCTGGGCCTCACACTCACTAAACCTTTCGGTAAGTGTTACTCCATGGAAACCAAGTAGGTACCATTAATAGGTCAGATCAAAGATGTACAGTTCGCATTCGTAGTATTCCCAGAGAAAAGAGTAAAAATGACTATCCTCGTAGCTGACATTCCAACAGAATACGAAATATTACTAGGGAGTATTTTTTGTAGAGAAGTTGGTGGATAAATCCATATGGACTAGTCCAAATCCAGAATCCCTGTCAAAGGAGTTATGTAGACGTTGGAGCGGAAATCACAAAAGAAGTATCTGGTCACTAACTCTAACGACCCCAAGGCCCATATTCTCTTTGAATCATCAGGGATGGGGAATTACTTCCTGTCCACTGAATCTGATAAAATAGAGGTCTTAGTCTAAGAGGATGACCTCAATAAGATATGGACCCTACAATTTGATGGTAGTTATGCAACAAGTGGGTGCGGTGCTGGAGCTGTTCTAATATCTCCTGAAGAGGGGATTTTCCCTCTTTCTTTCAAATTATAGTTTTTCAATACAAACAACACTACCAAGTATGAATCTTTACTACCTGGTATGCAAGCTGCAAAGGAAAGGGGAATCAAGAATTTGAAATTACAAGGTGACGCTGAGCTAATTGTCAATCAAGTGAAAGGCATATACCAAGTGAAGAATGATAGGCTCAGACACTACCGCAATGCACTATGGGACAACATTGAGGAATTTGACACTTTTTCAATCAAGGATGTTCCACGAGCTCAGAATGACATGGCTAATTCTCTGGTGCCTTGACCTCTCTCATGCTCCCTCACCCAGGGTTAAAAATAGACACATATACCATTGAGGTAGTTTTCTGCCCAAGTGTGCCAGATAATTCCCAACACTGGCAGGTATTCAAAAAATAATAATCAGCTTATCACTTTCCTCGAGAAAGCTAAAAAATTCAAAGAGCTCAATTTCGATGGATCGACTTCTGCGTGTCATGAGTCCTCTCACGGGCCAAGTGCATGAATTAATAGAAGGTCATGGCATATGTCAGCTCAAGGGAAATAAGATCACTGAAAGGTTTAGTTTCCTTGGAATGATTATTTGATAAGCATGACTGTTTTTTCAAGAAGAGGTGACAGGATGGCCCTGACTCTTCTCCAAAAATTGAATCTATCAATTTGGGTACAACAGAACATCCTTAGTATGTGAACATCGGGAAGTGTTGTATACATGAGGAAAAGTGGAATTTTTTTCAAATTGCTGAAAAGATATATGGGCATGTATTGGCATGGTCCTATGTTGATTTGAAGTCATTTATATGCCAAAGAGACATTCAACACAACATCCCCGCTTAAGGAAGAACGTTAACCCTTTCCGTCAGAAGCAAAGGCACTACAAACCCCAAGAGTCTCAGCTACCATCCAGGCTGAAATTTAAAAAATTCTGGATGCGAGAATTAATTTTCCCATTCAACACTAGTACCTAGGTTTGCCAATATAGTGCCAGTGCGAAAAGAAGAATGGCGAAATACGCATATGTGTAAATTTTTCGTAACTTAAACCAATCGTCTTTAAATGAAAAACTATCCACTGCCAATAATGGATCAAGTTCAATAGGCAGTAAACAGGTTTAGAGATGTTGTGCTATGCTCGATAGTTTTTTCAGGCTACAATCAGATTGAAGTTAGCGCCTGAAGACCAATTCAAAACAATATTCATCACTCCATGGGGCACCTTCGCCTACAACAGGATGATGTTTTGGTTTAAACCAACGCCGGTGCCACCTTCCAATGTGAGCAATGGACTTCACATTCAAAGGCATGATGGGAAAGGTCATCGTAGTTTATCTAGATGACTTAACCATGTTCTCTAAGAAATGAAACTGATCATTGTGATCATTTGGAGCAAGTCTTGATTAGATGCCAAAAACATGGAATTTCTCTAAACCCCTAAGAAGTTAGTTTTTGGGGTTACCGAAGGAAAATTACTGGGACACGTCGTTACCAAAGAAGGCATGAAGATAGATGTCAAAAGAGTCAAGGCTATTCAGAGCCTTACCTTTCCCACAAGCAATACCGGTGTTCATTCTTTCTTTGGAAAGGTGAATTTTCTTCACACGCTTTGTTCTCGACTTCATCGAAAAGACTCGTCATATATCCAATATAATGAAAGGGTTACAAATATTTCGAATGGAGTGAAGAAGGCAAGATGTCATTCGAGGATATAAAAGCTCCTCTGTTGCTCATGCACCTGTCTTGGTATGTCTAGAATTTTCCAAGGATTTCATCATGTACAGTTATGTGTTCCGTGCATACTGTATTAGGCTATCTTAATGTAGAAGAACTTTGAGGATGTTGAATCCCCTATTGCTTTCATGAGCTCTCCCTCTAAAGCCTCATGAACTGAAGATGTCTTAGCTATAAAAACATGCCTTCGCCATGGTCAAAGCAGTCAAGAACTTCCGTTGCTACATACTGAATTCTCATACAGTGGTGTTGGTTTCCTGACATGGACAGTTAAGTCCTATCTTGACCCAACAGGAGTTATGAATTCCTATGAGGGAATTGGATCGCAAAGGTCCAAGAGTATGATTTAGACATCAAACCAATCAAGTTGGTAAGAGGTAAGGGCCTATGTCAGCTTATGGCTGAAAATAAGGACCCAGAAGCACCCGAGGAGCATGCTGCTCAGGTTGACGGAGAACAAGGTGAATCTGGAGAAAATGGATTCTCTACCTATGGTCCTATTTGTTGCAACTAATGATGAATGGTATTTAGACATCACTTTCTTTCTCACTTATGGAGAGTGTCCCAGGCACAATCTAACCACAAAGGAAAAGCGAACGGTAAAGCTCAGGGCCACACCATATGTCATTTGGGATGATGGTTTGTACAAGCGAAAAAATTGATGGCATCTTCCTACGATGTGTTGACAAGATGCAACAGGTAAAATTACTAGAAAGCTTTCATGACTCAACCTGTAGTGGTCATTTCTTCTCTTCCATCACAGCACATAAGATCATTCGGGCCAGGTAATACTAGCCAACGCTATTTTAGGATGTAGCCACCTAGGTAGAAAAATGTGAATTCCGCCAACAGTTTGTTGGCAAACCAAAGTTGGTTGTGTTTCCCCTCAGGGCCGTCGTTATTGATGAACCATTCAAGCAATGGGGAATTGAATTTATTGGAACACTACATCCCCAATCGAGTGCCGGACATAGTTATGTCCTAATAATAATAGATTACTTCACCAAATGAGTGGAGGCCATACCTATCAAACATGCCACTTCTGAAGTTGCTTGTAACTTCATCAAGGAAAATATGATCGTGAGATTTGGCATTCCACACAAAATCGTTTCTAAAAACGCTTCCAACTTCTCTTCATGAGAAGTTATTGGGTTTTTTTATGGGTACGTAATAAATTTGGCTCATGCCTCTTGATTACTATCCTTGGGGAAATGGTCAGGGCATAATTTACAAACAAGAACCTGGTAACCATCATACGGAAGCTAGTTGATGAGAACCAGTGATCCTGGCACAAGTCATTATACGATGCCTTGTGGGTAGATTGTATCACTCCAAAGAGATCTCTCGGCATGTCACCTTTCCAAGTGTTATATGGGACTCGATGCTCAAAATCCCTATTTCCACATAAACTCCCTGCTCTGCGCTTGGCTCGAGCAATCGAAGATGAAACTTTTCAGAGTTCTCTCAAAAAGAGAATTATGTACCTGACAGAACTAGAAGAAAAGTGAGTGAAAGTGATCGAAAAGATCACTGAACATCAGAATCAAGTCAAGAGGTTGTTCGAAAAAAGAGCTAGGCAAAGAGATTTCCAAGTAGGGGATCTTGTCCTTCTATGGGACAAATGAAGAGAACCGAAGGGCATGCACAGAAATTTTGACTCTCTTTTGGAGGGGGGGCATACAAGATTAAAAAACTCAATAGAGAGAATAGTTTCTATCTCTCGTATCTGGATGAAACAGAGCTCCCACTTCCCTATAGTGGGCAACATCTCAAAATCTTTAGGAAGTAGAGCTTGCTCTCTTCTTTGTACAGTTTTCTTTCGTTGTGTGTTTACTTTCATCATGTGTTTATTTCCTATTTGTTGTGTGTTCCCTTTCTTCCCTTTTTGGGTCACCCTTGTTTTTGACTCTCTGTAACCCAATGGATAGGCACATGGAGACTGGGATTCTCTACCCTTAAGTTTAACTTAAAGATAGTCCCCAGAAAGAGCTAGTTGTTATCTGTGTAAAATTGACAGGGGAAATTTTGTGGGTAACCATACCAAAATTCATTTTGGTCCCCTAAGAAGGTCTACTAACGTTCAAAATGGCTTAAAATTCCCTTCCGGAAATCAAGTTTTAAAGAACTTAGCCATTTTTCAGCCTTTTTGAAGTGGGTGCAAGAATTGACATGTCAACAGTACAAAACATGTGCCCCTTTGAAAAAACAGTTGGTGCAGCAAATAACATGTCAACATCTATAAATTTGCACCCTTTAGGTGCTAAGAGTTACATGTCAACATCCTCAAACCTGCACCAAAGAAAATGTGCTAAAGGCGCAGAAATTAGCATGTTATCATGTCCAAATGTGTGCTTTAGGTGCTGAAGCTTTAGTGTCGACAAAAACCAAGTTGCGCCCAAGGCACATTTACAATCATGTTGACACTTCTTTAGGCATGCCATAGGCGCTGAAAAACATGGTGTTGACACCTCACACCAACCACGCCAAAGGTAGTTGGTGGCATCATAAATGCGGGTTTTTCCTATAAATATGTGGTTAACACCTGTCATTTTCACGTTTTGAAAATTGAGAAAAGTTGTTCTTTTATGCCTGTCAGCCTTTCCTGTCAGCCCCGCATACCATTTGTCATGTTTGTGGATCCCACGTCATTCCTTCGTTGTTATATATCCTGGTAAGTGGTTTTTATCACTCTTATGGTTGTTTGTGGTTTTGCTTTTTGGTTGTTATGGTTTTAGGTTTGTTATAAAATGTTAAATCTAGAAATCTAAAAATAAATAGACTTAACAATCCATGATCTTTTTTTAAAAAACACAACTTATCTCTCCTTCCAGATCTGCAAATTTGAGAAGGCTCTGCCTCTTAAAGAAATAAAATCCCTTTTTCCCTGTCCTGCTACCTTATCCAAATCCCACAAAACCTCTCTTTGTTATTTTGGCAAAATCAAAAGAGAGAGGAACCTGAGAAGTTGTATAGAAAATGCAAAAAATCAGTCTTATTCCTTTGGCGCACTGTCCTTTCATGTTGCAATCCCCACCGTTGCACCAAGGTGCACTATCCCCACATGCAACATATTTTAAACCTATGTGCTAGGTATAAACACCTAACAAATCTCCTCAAGGCGCAGGCGCATCCCAACTAACATTAGCATTTGATGTTGTGTTCCCCAAATCTGCGCCCTCTATAATCCTTTGGTGCATTAAGCTTCTGTGCAACACTTACCAAAACCCCACCTTGGGTTGCACTGTAAAACCATGCAACATCATTTTAAGCAGCGCCCAGTTCATAATTTTCCTAAGGCACTGGTGCATGGACCTTAACACCAACACTGCATGTTGTGTGTTATAAACCCGTGCCCTACGCCTTTCTCTTTGGCACTAAGATCTTTCGTGCAACACTCCTCAAAACTATGCACCCCTCTATAATCCTTTGGCATGGTCTTTCCCCCTTCCAACACAAGTGCATCATTTTTGCATGTTAACATCCTCAAAAGTGTGCCCAGCCTATTTAAGCCCCTGCAGCATGCTATAAACCTATGCCTTGCACCTTAAGGCTTATAAATAGCTCATTTTTCATTTTGCAAGCTATTATTATGGATAACATGACGGTTGACATGGCTCTTGTAATGTTGGATCTCTTTGATTCTCTATGCAGAGAAATAATAGCCACCCTCGAGCTCACACATGTCTTCGTCGAGCAAGAAGCCAACTAAGTCTAAAGGAAAAGCTAAGTTGACAGAGCAAGAAATGAAATATAAATATCAGAGAGTTGGGATGCCTGAATCGCTTGTAGAATGCTCTCTCAACATCAGAGACTCAAAAGCTTGGGCACATAGATATGGATGATTTCTTGGGCCAGAACCCAACAAGTTACCGGTAGCCCATGGATGGACAAGCTGGTGGGCAGTGGAGCTACATTTTACAGCAGGTCTTCCAGTAAGCGCTATCAATAATGAGTTCATCATGATAGTGGCCCGTTGTTACAATAAAGACACAAGATGTGTCGAAGACAAAGAGGGAAAGGTGGTCATTAACCTCACAGCCCAGACACTTTGAAGTCATGTTGGGCATTCCTCACCATAGCCAGTATGTGGCAGTAAGCTGAGAAGACTGCATAAAGACTTGGACCGATAATGAGGACAAGTGCATGCAGATGATGAACGAGGTTTACCTGAAGAACAAAAAGGTAATGAGTAGATGGCCACAGACCATCCACTGCAGTGACTTCTCAGAGGAGCTAAGTGATACCATCACTTTCCTCAGCAGAGTATTCGGGCTTCCTGATGCCCACCACTTTCACAAATGGATGCTCAGGTACTTAGAGACCATAAGCAAAAATGTGCCTGAGCAACGTTTTAGCTGGGGAGAGATTATCAGTGATACTATCTCATAGCAACTCCAATAGGTTTCAATGACTAGGAGGTTCTATATGAACTCCTATGTCGTATATGTTGTTGCCTCAGAAGAGAGAGTATCCAGAGATTGATTCAAAGTCTGGATATGGCCTCAGGTCAAGATATATGAGTACTACCGGGAGCTAAGGCTCGAGGCCAGTATCACCCAATTCAACAAGATCAATGATGCCTTTTTCTATGAGGTGATCTACCTAATGAGGCCGAACATGAGACATGGTTTGGACCAGCATGAGCGTGGTCGCTACCACAAAGAAATGGGGGGCTTTGTTTACACAATTCCCCACCTTCACATATCTCAGAGCTGCCAACTTCCTGGGAGAACCAACAAGGTTGCCAAGATATGCAGGGCCCAAGCTGATCCTTCTGGAGCTCTCAAGGTACCTAATTACATATCATGAAAAATGTATGAAAAGGAAGAAGGGGTGGAACTCCTTTCCCCCTCACGGTTGGTAGATACACCTGATGCCTCATTGGGTAAAGCCCGAGAAATGTTTACAGAACTGGAATTTCTCAACCTAAAGCATGATTTCCCAGCAAGGCCAACCTTTGACTGTCTGGGCTTGCCTCCCCAAGGTAAAGATCGATCCCATCCATGTCCCAAAGATCGAGGACATATGGATAGACGTCAACCACGAAGTTGAAATTAGGTGAAAAGATCACTCCCGGCTAGCACTGGCAGATATCATCCACTATGGAGTTGCCATCATCCCAAAAGATTTCTAAGAAACTGATCAGGAAATTGATCAAGTTTACCTTGACATGGATGGGGATGATTGGCCATTTTTAAGTATCGATAGAACCAAGGCACCTAAGACCATAGAAGAAATGGTCCAGCCCACATTGCAACGCACCAAACATTGGTGTAAACAAAATGGTCTCATCTACCTTGGGGTGGATTTCACTACTTCCCCCTTAGGAAGAGCACCTCCAATGCCAAATCACTTGCCAAAGGGACAATGGAAAGGATGAAGTTGGAGAATCAAGCTAGCAAGAGAAAGCTAATGATAGCCCTCTTTCTGCCTCAAAACAAATAGTGGACTTACTATCCCTAGGAAAAGAAGAAGTGGCAGATATTCCAACAGACACATCCACTCAAAATGTTGTCACAGCTACAATTGTGGAGGTACCCTCCATCCCCTTTTCAACTCCTCTCCCTCCTCCTCCTTAGGTAACCACTCCTTTGGTTGTTTCTTCTCCTCCATCTTCCTCCCTTCCATCTCCCACCTCTTCCATTTTTTCCTCCCTTGTAGGATCTGTTTCCTCGTATTCCCTCCATCCAACTAGAGATCCCTTCCATCTCCGCCTCTTTCTCCTCTCTTGTAGTGACTCCGAGCCCTGTAAGCACTAGCGCATCGGATTCTTTGTCCATGCCACCACCAAGATGTTTCCACTTTATTCCCTGAGTCCACTCCAGTTGCTCCCCCTTTCACCCCCTATTTCCTCTTCTTCTTCTGATCCCGATCCCTTAAGTCCTGGTTGGATCTCCAACCACCTGAGTCAACACAAGAGGAAGGTTCCCATTGTAGCTATGGACTTCTCTATCATTCCAACAAAGGGACCCAAGAAGCAAAAAACATTAACTCACTTCTCGAAAAGTGCCTCAGGAGAAAGGGTCATGGAGATAGCCTATCCAGATCCCATAAAGAAGAAATAATATCTGTCTCCTATAGAATTCACAGTGACTCAAGTCACAATGGGAACATCATCCGAAATCCTGAAAGGAGAGGCCTTGTTAGCTGTCGATGCCCTCTATAAGAAGTTACAAGAGGCCAAAGAGGAGAAGAGAATACTCAAAGAACAGAACAGAACATCTCCTCCAAGCTTTGCAGAAGATGGGCAGAGCTCCTTCAACAACTACTGCAGAACCTGTTCAGGCTCCCAGCCAAGAAAAAATAGATGAATACATAAAGATTATTGAACAGGGTACAACTGTGTCATCCTGGATTGAGAAGATCCTCCAAGATGGTCAGATAATAATTGGTAGGTTCACGTTGCTGCATCAGGATATAACTTGAGGAAATAAAGAGCTACAAGTAGTAGCGAGATCCCTTTCTAAGGAGTTGGATAACGCTAAGTTGCAGCAGGGAACATTCCAGACCATGGTCAACTGTTCAGCCGATGACCTATTAAAGGTCGGCATTATCGATCACCCATGGGCACATTATAAAGCTCTCACTACTTTAGATTACTGAGTCGATCAAATGGAATTCATCCTGGAAATAATCAAAAAATTCAAGGAAGAAGCCTTGGATGTGCTACACAACATGGAGAAAGTAGTTTCAAAAATGTCTCCTAGACTACTCAGGCCATCCTATGAGTTGAGAGAAGCTGATGACACATTCCAACTCTTCAAGGGTATTGTCTCTCAAGGTCTTGCACAAGAGATCACTTTTGATTGAGATTCCATCAACAACCTCTTAGCCTGTCATGATTTTATAGGCTCTTTGATCAATGCAAATGAAGAGTACACTAATTTTCTTGACAAGGTCAAGAACAAGAAAGAGACTTGTGAGGTTATTCACGACCACTTCCAGGGTCCTGATCAATACCAACTTCAAAATATGATCAGCAAGTTTACAGAGTATTGGGCACAGTGCCATATTGAATCTCCTGAGCCTCCGCCATAATCTAAATTTGAGCCGAGAGACGATGATGAATAGCTTCCTCCGGGATGGATTTTCCATTTTTGTAAAATATTTAAAAGCATGTTGGCACATGCGATGACATCATCCATGTTGCACCATGGGATGTTGCCATCCTAAAATTACCCAAAAGTCAACTTTTGACTTTTAGATATTTTTAGATATTTTGTAAATAAGTTGTTGTTTTCTTTTCTTCCTCTTTCTCCTCCTCCTTCTATAAATACTGGAATACTTGTTGTATTCTGTGGTGGACAGTTTTGTATGAAAATTAGAAGTGAGGAGAGAAAGATTTTTTACTTCCTTGTAATAGAAGAAAATATTAATACAAATACCTTGAGACTTTGTGTTGAATTTATGTGTTATGTGCATTAGATCTCTCTTAAGTTAGATCTGTGTTTCTATTATGTTAGATTCTATCTCTACTTTTGTCATTAATTCATCAGTATTTCTTTATTTGTTTATGCAAGTAAGTTTGGATTTTTTTACTACCAGCCCAAAGCATAAACCTTCTATACCTTTATATCTTGGAATTCATTTCTTTTCTCCCTTCAGATCTATCCTTCCTCCGTTCCTTCCCTCCTCACATTTCTATTCTTAGTTCAGAACTACCTCTACTGGGATGAGATCCCAAACCCCCTGAAGGTAGAATACTGTAAGATTTACACAAGTTCCTATTTGGTAGAATAGCAATAAACTGGTTTCTCTTTGCTGTCTCAAAGAAGGGATATGCCCCTACACACTATTCGCCTATCTATCCATAGATCTACCCACTCGATAGATTTTCAGAACAACAAGTATCTAGCAGACCTTCTTTATCCTCATGTTATACCAAAATAGAAGTGGGACCAACCATTTCCAGTGACTTCATTATTGGGCTACTGATGTCAAGATATCACCACGACGTCATTATGCTCACAGTTGATAAATTGACAAAAGTGGCTCAATTTTCTCTCCGGTGAAGACAACTTATACATCTAGAGTAGTGGCATGAGTATATTTGGATGATATTTTCAGGTTGCACAAGATTATGTGGAAGATAGTTTATGACTGTTATCCCTTGTACACTTCACATTTCTGGACTACCATGTAGTATTTCCTCAGGACAAGAATCAACTTCAACACAACATATCACCCTGAGATAGATGGATAGACCTAGAGGGTGAATCATATTTTAGAGGAAATTCTCAGGATGTATGTGATGGATTAGAAATCTAAATGGGAGGAGTACCTGTACTTATTGGAGTTTATCTACAATAATAGTTTTAAGAGTTCTATAGGCATGGCTCCTTTTTAGGATTTGTATGGTAGAGAGTGCAGGACACCTCTTAGCTAGGATAGGTTGGAGGATAGAGTATCTCTTGGACTAGCTCTTCTACAGGATATGGAGCAGCAGGTGGTGTTGATCAGGAATATATTGTAGGAGGCACAGGACAAAAAGAAGAACTATGTAGATTAGTATAGGATTGACTGTAGTTTTGATGTGGGAATGAAGGTGTTCCTTCATGTCAGGACACACAAGAGCCCTATCCATTATGGAAAAGGTTCTAAGTTAGCTCCTAGATTCATTGGTCCTTTTGAGATCTTTGAGTGTATTGGCCCTTTGGCTTACTGTCTAGCATTTCCACCTAGTTTGTCTCACATACATGGTGTTTTTCATGTTTCAGTTCTTAGGAGATATATTGTAGACCCTACTCATGTGCTGGACTAGAAATCATTGTAGGTGCAAGTGATGGTGGAGCCCGTTCGCATCCTAGATCACAGGACCATGGGAATTTTAGGTAGAGAGGTTGATCAGCTTCGAGTGTAGTGGGACAGATATGATGAGATTACAACTACATGGGAGGATGCTACTTCATTACGAGTTCAGTTTCCACAATTGTTTGAGTGACTTCTAGGAGGAAGTCAAGTCTAAGGGGAGGGGGATTTAGTGCCCACTTCCCTTTGACACTAGTTGATACTTATTTTGATACGGTTGATTTCATTATGGACATTATTATGTTTTGATTAGTATGATACTAGACATTTGATCATGGATTATTGTTGATCTTGATCTGGTTATGATGCACGATGATTATTAGAAACACTCATATGTGGATGATGATATACTATTTGACATGGATGTTTTATGGATGTTATTCGGACATGTGATTTTGAATATTATGGGTAGATCTAGAAAATGGATATTAAATGATGATGATATAGTTTTTGATATAAATTGTATGTGATAATGTTAAATTGCCTTGATGTTGTTGTGATTGACATATTTAGATGATTTTATGATTACATTTATATTCATTTTGGATGTTCTGATATGGCCAGGAGGCCAAAGGAGGTATTTGTGTTTTGCAGGTTAATATCACAACAAACATTGTGGGATTGGAGACCAACCACAATGGAATTCTAGGTGAATTTGACAAGGTCACCATGGCAGCTTGTTTTATTGTGTTGTGTTTGTTGTTGTTAGGGATTCCCATGGGGGGATCACCTTTATATGTGACCATGGGTTTGTGAATTTTAGTAATTTGGTTTATTTTTATTATTTTTTGTATGTATTTTATTAGTAATGTGTTCCTTTCTTTTATTTAATTAAAATTGTGGTAGATTAATGTGAGAAAACTTATGGTTAAAAGTTTAAAAAATCAAATTGGGATATGTGAAAGTAATAATGGAAGTTGTTGGCTCTTTGTATTAAATATGTAAGGGATGTGTAAGTTGTGTAAGTCAAATTTTGGAGTAAGAAACACTCCACCTCCTTAGAAATTCGAATTTTCCTTGGGGGTTGTTTTTGGAGGCTTGTGGGACAAGTAAAACTTGTCCCATACCTCTCAATTTAATTTACCAACCATACTTATGGTTAGAGGGGTGATTTTAGACTTTTATAATGCATTTTATTAATCATGTTGCAAGTTTTGATTGCACTCTCTTGCATTTTATTTATTTTGTAGTCCTTTAAGGTGTGGGCTTTTTAGAGTGTGCAAGTAATTTGTCATATTTTCACCCACCTCTTTATTGTGCTTGGGAGAATGAAATTTTGTATTTTGTGTTTAGAGTTGAGGATGTGTGATGTGGCATCCTACATGGATCAACATCATCCTTTTCTCTTCCCTCTTCTATAAAATTCAAACTCTTTGCTTGTTTTGGGTTGGTTAATCTTTTTGGAAACTTCTTAGGGAATGCATTTTCTTGTGTTAGGAGCTCTTGCTTTTGGAAAGAGTTTGGAGAAACTTTACATTCTTGGAGATTTATATTTTGGGACTGTGTTTTAGGCATTGAAGCTTTCTGATTGGAAACCAAAGATACCATGGAGAGGTAGGAGTTTAACTCTTATTTTATGTTGTTATTTTCTTGTTGTGTTGTGTGAATGGTGAATGTTTTATGTAATTGTTGGCTGGTTGGGTAGATTGCCATAGGGATGGTGTAGGAGAAGGCTATTGGGAATCCATGTGGGGGGCATAAGGGAATGCCAGTGGCATCATATTTTGTGGAGGGATTTTGGGTTTGGGATCCACCATGGAAAAGAAATAGCTTGAATTTCTTACTTTGTGGGGAGCATAAAGAAATCTCTGGGCAGAATAAGGAGGGATTGTGGGGGGAATAAGGATATATGTGGTGAAATTTATTGGTGGTTTGTTATGGGTGGATGCCAAATTCCCATTGGGAGGCATAAGTAGCTTCCCCCATAGTTCTTGATCCTTTGGCTTGCATGATCAAGTGTGAGTTTTGTTTTGATTGTTTTCTAATACAAGTGTAAACTACTATTTTTGTGTGGACTGTGTTTTATAATGAATCATACATGTTGAAAGAATGATGTGTGTTTGTGGAAGCTAGTTGTTTCCATGGATTGAATCACACCTATTATTGTATTGTGGTTAGGGCTCAGGGTCAAATGATGAAGGATGACTTCTCCTTTCATTGGATGTCTTGGTTGGGTGGAGAGTGTTGCCTTTCCCCACTTTTGTTGTGATCAACTTGGAGAAAAAGAAAATTACATGTTGTTATTCTAGAGAAAAGGAAAATGTAGCTTTGACATTCCTTTTTAAAACAAATTCAATTGTAATCCTTTCCCACTTGATGTGGATGAAATTGTAATATATATTGTGAAGAAATGATGTTGTAACTAGTTATGAAAGTTACTCATTCGAATTGTGAAAGATATTTATATTTTTTCTCTGTTTATCAGAAAGAAATAGAATTCTATTAATTACATTCAAGGAATGGAAGAATATTCAAAGATGTAAAGTTTTATAATTGAAGTCAACAAATAATTCCAAGATCTTCTCTCATATGCATTGTAGGATTGAATTCAATGTTTCATTGTATGGAAAAAGAGATAGTTAGATCTCTGTTTGAAAAAAAAATGACATGTACGTGGAAATAATGTTGTATTTTGTATCTTTGGTAATGTGTAAAATGGAATTCAGTATTTGTATTGATTTAGAATGGTTTTTTTAAAACAACTGAATGTATTAGATTAGATTGGAAATGAAATGCCATACTTACATGATGAAAAGTTAGATGGACCTCTTTTATTTTGATCTCTTGTAAATTTTTAAAACTGGTAAACAAATTTAATTAAAATGTACAGTTCGGAACTGCACATTATAATCAACTTGGAAATGTTAAAATTTAGCATGTTGTATTATCAATGAACTCCAATTGACAAATAAAACTTAATAAAACAATTTAAAAACTTGCCAAATTGATCCCAATCCCATTTCACTGTCACTTTTCGTCTATTGTTGGAAAAATGTTAATTGGAAAGCAAACAAGCAAATTACCTTCCTAAAAAACTTTAAATCCTTCCTAGATAAATTCTCCATGTCTGTTTGGCATGTTGAGTGAAGGAGGATACCAAATTGAATAAATTTTATAAGTTAAAATTTACCAGTTGGTTGTTTAAAAGACTACAGATTTTTTTTTGTAAAATTGACCCCTTAAACTTTATCAAAATGTAAAATTTGTCATTTTTGTGTAAAGAGGGCATCGAGATATTTCTAGAAAGTCTTTGTTTGCCCAATATTGAGCTTTCTAGTAAAAGTTATGGCACTTTTAAGTTTTCTTGCCTTGGTAGGAAAATTTGTGAAAATTTTCCGTGGTGGGCCTGCGGCCTGAAAAAAAAAATTCCCGTTGAAAAAACCTTAGAAATTTTTTTTTTGAAAAATTTTCTTTGGAAAATTTTTGAACTTTCCTCTGCTAGTCCACAGCTAATCAGAGGCTGGCATGTGTCCTCATAGGGCAACGACAGAGGTGCAGCACTAATTTTATCTTTGGGGGGGTTTTTTTTTAATTTTTGGGAAAATTTTACGTTTTTCCCCCATCGGTCTGTGGCCTATCACAGGTTGCCACATGGCAGCATGGCATGTTGGCGGAGGGGGAAAAACCCTTGCAACCCTGTTGGCTTTTGGGAATTTTTTTGGAAAACCCCCACAGCCCCTGCACTCCCACCCTCGCTTCGGTGTTATCCCTCTATAGATGCACCGACCCACGCGCACCTTTCATCCTTTTTCTCTCCCCTTGGGTGAATTTTCCACTCAAACCCCACCACCCCCACGCTCTTCCCTCCCTTTCCCTCCCACTGGGCTAGCGGAGCGACACATGTCCACCAGAGGACTTGCAGAGGCACGAGAGAGATTTTGACTTTGCACCTACACGGGGAAAATTTTCCAACACCGCGTTACGACCCACTGGCCTAGCAAATGGTTTTTTTTTCCTGCTCAACACGTGTCCCCTTTTGGGAAAATTTGACCCCATAAGTCCGCCGGTCCATAACTAGATTTTTACAAAGAGTTAGGAGGACTTATTTATATCATTGGAAAGGTGAGAGAATTTCCTATCCAATGGGAATGAATTAGGAAAATTTTTAATGCATTATGAGAAAAATTGGTTGAGACTTTGAGCCTGTTAGAGAATGGGTATGGTGATATTTTAACCCCTAAACCTAACTAAAACTTTTAACCCTAAAATTTGGACCTTGTGACCTCTGATAATTGTTAATAAAGGAAAAAGTATGTTCTAGTAATTTTAGACTTGTTTTGAAACATGATAGCGTCAAGTGTTATCTTGCACCCTGGTTGTGGACACTTCTAATCAAAAAAATTATTCCATAATTTTCCTGACTAACCCTAGGTTATTTCTTGGGTATCAAGTGGGTTGTTTTAATGGGCATCACAGAATCTATGTTGGTCTCCATCTAACTATTTTTACCTAGTGTCTAGAACACTTTCATTGTCTACGGTGCCTTTGGGGATATCATCTAGATCTAACATCTGAATTTCTTCAAGCGTCAGTCTACTATTATCTTTTCTTTAGATGGAAAATTCATCTCGAAGATCAACCCAGATGTCTTCCACATTGGACACATGTAGATACAACGTTCCATATGACTTGAGGACTCCTCAGATGTTGAATCCCTCCCTGAGCTTCATATGTTTCTTAAATTTTTCTTGAAGCTCATTCACCAAATTCTTGGCCTTATCCACTGTAGAACATGTATACCTTCTAATGGAAATAGGGATGGAGATGGAATCTTTGTGCCTGCTTTGTTGGAATTTGTGAAAATTCAACAATTGTCTAACTAATTCCATAAGGATCAGTTTGTCACTTGGGAATCTGGGAAAACAGAAAGGGTTACCATGGAACCTTACCACCTGAAGATAAGTAAACTTCTTGAATTGTAGGACCTATGCAACCCTATTTTGACACTTCATCCCATGCTATAAACATATTACCCTTACTCGTCCTCAGATCAGGATCCAACATAGAAATGCTTTCATATCTCCCAGAATCCCTTCACCCTTCTATATTTCCCATCTTCATTGACCTCTTATTTCTCTACCTGATGGACCAGAACTCGGTATATGTCGTTCCACTGACATCGGTTTCCCTTGTGAATCAATCCCTTGGTTACCTACTACATAACCTAATGTTGCATAACACTGCCATATTGACGTCGGCCAGAACCTGTTGGTAGACGGGACTCGATTTCACTATCGCAGAACCGATCTATCTCAAACCCCCCCATTATGCTACCCAAAAATTTCCAAAATAGCCCTATTCAACCTTCTCTCACCTGATGACCATGAAGCTAGTACATCAATCCCTCCCCATCTATATTTGACCCTGGGAGTCCTAATAATCAACTCCCCAGGGTCCCTCATATCACCAATTTTAACTAATAAATTCACTTCCTAGCGACCAAAAATGGGAAACCCATAAACTCCTTTTTCTATTTAGCCTATGACCAGATAAGGTCTGAGACCCTACCTCATCTCGGTGATCATCAGTGTGCCTAATCATTGTCCCAGGCCTTGTTGTGTTGGTTTAAGGTTTACCTGACCCCTACTCCACACAATCAGCCATCACTTAGGAGTCTGATCAAAGTAACCTCCGTCACAAAATAACTATAGACTCACCTACTTGATTTCTTACTGTGTGGGAGGCTGAGTCATAGTTCGAAGCATCCTCTCACCAACCAATTCAGGGCACTGAGCTACTATATGAAATCTGGCTACAAGAGGGAGACATGCTTCTTTTTTTCCCACACTTCAGTACAAGGAAGTCAAAGAAGAATCTATCGTTTCTCTTCAAGAAGTCCAACACGTATCAATATTACAAATCTCTATGTCGCAAATTTCATAATTACAACTTTTGTAAGAAGAAGACTCCAACTTCTGATACCTATACCGACATCGATCAGGGGCTATCTGACTTATCCTAAGATCGATCGAGGGTTATACCTAAACTGAGTCTTGAAGAAGTAATGCCTTGATGATTCCACTGGATAGCCCAATCAGGCTTACCCAAGTTTGTCTTGACAATTGCATCAGAACCCGCCACCTTCTTCGGACCTTACCCACCCGTACTTGCAACCCACCTTTACAATCTTGACATTACCTATGGACTTTATCCTTCATTGAAGTTAGGGCATGATGAGCTTCAATGATTTTACCTGATACACTGTAGAAGCTGACTCAGTTTCATGACCTAGTATGCCTAGACCTGACAGACACTGGTAGTGAACCTTTGAGGATGTCAAGCATGTAGAAATTGCTGATACACTTGTGGCGCTATCACCCGTGTTGTCGAGCAGCTAGATGACCTAAAAAAAATCCTAAAAAGCAGTGAAATGTTTAACACCCTACAAAACCCAAAGTAACCTTATCAGGTGTCTGACATGTCAGACATACCTGAAACGTTCCTACACCTTGACTTGTCACTTAGTGCTTCTACACCATATCCTATACCTTGGATACCAAAATCACTTACAAGCTATGTTTGGATAAGTCCTATCAACCTTAGATGATGTAGAGTTTCAAACAAGAACTCTTCAGCTTGGTATAGTGCCGTAGTTTATATGTGTGTGTGTGTTTGAATTCCCTCTACCAAAAATGACCCTAGCCCATTTTCCTGGATTTTCCTTAGATTTTACACTTTACCCCATTACCCCACCTTCATACTAAATAGAAAGAAGAGAAGAATCACCTCCACCTAGCTTGATCAATGACCACTCATTGATGGCGAAATTGATCTTCCACCTCATTAGTTCCTAGTTTGGAGGTAGAAGAAGCATCACCTTCAAATCCAACGCAACACAAATGATAAGGTAATAAATGATGTGGAAAACCACATCTTATTTTTGTCAGTGTCTCTTAGCATTAATTACATGCTACTGTTTACAAAAAAGGGGGCCAACTACCAGACTGTAGACACCAAAATTGGTCACACTCCCCCTTGGTCCCTTGATCGAATAACAAACCTTGAAACATATTCACCTAATAATGGGTCCCCTTCACCTCACTATAACATTAATTTAATTAATTATAATTAAAGTTAATTTACCCATCCTCACTATATTTATTATTTAATTATCTTAATTAAGCTAATTTCTACCTTACCCCACCACCTCACCTAGACACACTCATTAAACCACCTCACCCCAAGTCCTATTTTTAATATCTAGTCCACTCACCATAACAAACTAAGAGTTGTTTCAAACTCATAGAAGATAAATGTCTACATATACCTCTAACCACATTCCCTCCTCATTAGAAGGAAAATTTCCATTGTTAGATCCGTGGGGCCAAGACATAGACAGTCCTGGCTGAAATTATTGTCAAGATCTATCTATTTTTAGTAAGCCTAAGGAATTTCCCACCATAAATGAGGATCGGTCATCCTGAAAACCATCTTTGGTTATACCGGATTGGCCGTCGGTCATTTTTGTAACCCCTAAAAACCTTAATTTGGCAGGGGTTGGACAAATTTTCTAAGAGATATCACATCTTTTTAGAAGCAAGTTTCGGGGAGAATACTACATGCAAAGCAAGAACTATAACAGTATTCACCCCAGAGCCATAGCCATCCATTCAGATAGATCCCAACAGGTGTTTGATCCACTCACGGGTAGCATTCTGGAGAAGCACTTGCAGCCAATGACACTAGAGCTACATCCCAATGTTTGGTCAATCACTCACCAACAGCCTAACCTCTTAAACCTACAACATCGGTAAGTGTCCTCATTTATAGACTGTGTTAAACCAGATTCCTATTTTGGTCATAACAGTTTTTAATCACCTCTGGTTCACTCTTTTTGTATACTAGCATATCCATTCATCCCACAATTTATTTTTCCTAGCAAAACCTTTACTGACCCTACCATCAATACTCACCCCCCCCCGATGTCCCTATCTATATCTCTGAAGTCTTTTTAGCATTCCTTCATAGAAATCTCAATACCATCATCCATAACCATCCTACTCCATTGAACTTCTAATCACCTCAAGGGAGATACTGACGCTCGGTTACCTATGACCATTCGTTGGTATCCCACAGTAAACCATGGCATCAGTTATACCTAACCAACATGGCGTCGATCTGTGTACTTGACCAATCCTATCAATAAAAGTAACCTAACTACCTATTATCGCATCACCCTTAGCAGCACCTGTGAATTGCCAAAAACCTCTGACCCTGACCAGTTCTAGTGTCCCAGACCTAGTCTACCCTGATCTTCCGGTCTTGATCATAACTTAGCCTAATATATTATGATCTTGTCTTATTGTATTTTTAAATGAGATACCTAAATCATATCAAATATAGTAGGAATTTGTTTATTCATGTTATTTGTTTCATTAAGTTGTATTAAACATAGTGGATTGACAACCATCTAGGAAGTATCACACTTCCTAGATCTAGCACTACATTAGGTAGGTCCACTATCATATATTGTTTAACTCTTTCTGGTGGTCTTGCTTTGTATTTCAAGTAGCTCCTTCCAGCCAAAAGGAATCTCTCATGATCATCTTTGGATCAAGGAGTCAACACGTGTGCAATAACCTATCAACCAAAATTTCAACAGGTATTCCTCCTATGTCAATTACCCTATCTATTTTGTCATTTTCAAAGAAACATCTAAGAATTAGGTGAAACATTTTGGCATGCCCAGTGGGACCCATCTGGGGTTCCTTGCATTTTTATTCATTCCTAGGAAAATTTGTCTATTTGTTTCCCTTTTGAAAAGCATACACATTAATTTTCTTCCGTGGTAACATTCTTTTACTTTCTATTTTCTCTAAAAAGAACCTTTCTTTTGGTGTGCATAAAAATAACCATTTCTTCTTGTTTTTTGCATTTTAGTGGAAGAGTATCCCTCTCCCTCTTCATCTATTTGTGTCATCGAATTCCATATTTCGATTTGGGCTTAAAAATAATTGCATTTCATTTTGATTTTCTACATTAGCTCACATTAATTGAGGGTAACCTATATGCTGGAAGTCATTCCCAGCTGACAGTTGACAAATTAATTGTAGAAATCACATCTCTCTCTCTCTAAGTCTTACCAAATTGCACAAATTCTAAACAAATACATATTCTTAAACAACATCTTTCATGGGAATGCCTGTCAATGATCGCATTGATCCGAGGATTGGTAGGTACTCCCCAGCTCACTGCTCTATCGAGTCATACTTCAGAGTGAAGCCTGCCCCCGCCATAACATACCTAAAGCCTCACCTTTTAGATCTCCTTCTTAGTAGGAAGCCATCCTCACCAAAAAATCTATTCTACAGTTCATGAGTTAGTCCTTAAATAACATAAGCTAAACAAACATAATAGAAAAGGCACACTTAGGATTGCATTTTTCTTAGTTTTTCTGCTTGGCTTGCATTTTGAGGTGAGAGGTAACATTCTTCATTTTTCTGGTTTCTCCTTGCATGCTCCTCATCACAGTTGGTGTATTCTAACTTCATATGAGTGTGCCTGGACCATATTCTCATCATTCTCAGCATTTTGGGTTTCATTCCACCTCAGATTTTAATTCACAACCACTTTTCTTTCATCAGTGTTTCAATTTCATAGTGATTGGTGTCGGTCCAGCAACCATCTTTAGTTACCCTCTGGTCATCATTGGTTATACCCAACTGGCATTATTTTCTAGTCCTTTTGGTTAATCTACCCAAAAGGACATCTTTTCATCTTCTTCAACCATTCAAAGTCCCTATCACTATTGTCATTCTCATTGACCTAGTAAATCTCATCATTATTTGGCATATGTGTCATTCTTATTTTTGACCAACTGTCCATTTTCCACAGTGACCGACAATGGTTACCTACGACCAGTGTTAGTTTACCCTAACCAACATCGATTAGCCTATGCCATTTTCCAACTAAAATTTTAGCCCCAATTCAGCTACCACCGCCTATATATCCTGTCACTGCTATATTTCTGTCTCATTTACAAAAAGCAGTCTTACCACGTTAGTGCTTGTTCACATGGTGCTGAGGCGTCGACAAGAAAACACCCTTATATTCCATGCCAGTTATTAACCACTCCCACCTAGTCCTTCACCACCTTCCATTTTATCACCTGCCATGGAACCTATCCAACCTATCACTATCGCTATCGGAGATGAGGAGTTCACACGACTCCTTGATCAAAACCCTGTCGCCTTACAGTTTTATCTTTCCCACTCATCCACTCAAGATGCCTCAGGTCAATTGATATATGGCATGCCTGTATCTATCCCCCCAACACTTGCTCCTACTTCTTCTCCAGCCCTTGTTAACCCCGCATTACCTGCATCTACCTTAACCATAGTTTTTTCAAATCTAGGTCCTATACCCACTATGACTACCCCGCATCTACTACATCTATTTCACTCGCCACATCCACCATACCTTCAACAACCACCCAAAACACAACCTCATCCACCCCTATTGTCTCGCATATACCCATAGCTATACAACCACCTTGCGTGTCGGTGACCCCTACCCCTTTTCAAAATGTGGTCCTTTCAATTCCTCAATCGTTGGTCCCCATTTCCACTAGGGTCACCATGACCCTTCCACCTCCATATACATATTATATGTAGCCTCCTATTTCATTTTTTATTCACTCCAGGTATGTACCCCCTATTTCACTACCTTCTTCTCAATCAACCTACATGGTAGTACCATATACTAGAATGCCACCCATGTTTTATGCCCAACACCAACCTTCTTACACTACAGGTGGTAACCAATCATCGCAACCTACCAATGACCTAATCAAATTACTGATGGACAAGATGCAGCCATTGGAGGAATCGGTTTCTAGCACCCGTAACACTCTCACCTACGATGAGATTTTTAACGAGCCTATACACCCATCCATCCCTATTCATCCATACACCATGCATTGGGAAATGCCTAAATTCTACCATTTCAATAGCAAGGAATACCCACAACAGCATTTTGCGGTCTTTCAAACATGGGTGCTACCTTATCGCCCACGATGATGCTTTGCTCTTAAGGACCTTTCCCATGTCTTTGACTAGACCTGCATTAGATTAGTATAATGGGTTACCTAGACACTCTATAATTTCATTTAACCAAGTAGCCAAAGCCTTCTTAGATCACTTCTCCATCAATATCATTAAGAAGGTTACCATGACTGACCTATGCTCCACACGTTAGTATGATGACGAATCTATCACAGATTTTGTTACTTATTGGCGTACCATAATTAATCAACTCACATTTCAACTTCCACAAACAAAAATAATTGATATCTTCACATCGGTTTGTGCTAGACATATCTCGTCGACCATGCAGGTCCAAACTTTCCAAAGCTTTGACAAAGCATTCACCATGACATGAAAGCTAGAGATTCGGGCCATTGAAGAGAAGAAAATCCAATTACGCAGTATGAATTTAGGATGCAAGTCGAATGATACCTCTTCTCTTCCAAACCACAAAACAATTATTCAAAGGCCAAGGACACCGCTAACGCAGTGGAACTCAAGGTCGGCCCAGCTCATTCATCAAATTAGGATATCCCCTCATCTAATCTCTCACCCATTTAAACTTTTCAATTCAGACGAGAACAACGGAAATACACCCCAATTAGGGAGCCTTACTCTTCTATTTTAGAAATGCTCATCAAAGTTGGGGCCATCACCCTTCCACCTATAAAACCACACACTAGTTTTGACCCTGCTCACCCCACACCCACATGGTATAAAGAACATGACTTCTATAACTATCATTGAGTAAAGGGTCATAGTGATGGCAATTACATCACTTTCAAAACATTGTCTAAGAAATGCTCGAGAAAGGTGTGTTAACCATGGATAATCCTAATGCACCTGCCAATCAAAACCTACACATCTTTAAGAAACCCTTTCCCAATCATGCCCCTTCATCCGATCAAACCGGTGAGACCTTAACTCATGATAGCCATACACGTGAGGTCCACACTATTTTCAAGAATGCACCCATTACTTCCCAATTACCTCATATTCCTTCTATAGAGGAAATTCTAGCCCGAAGTCCTCCTTCTGCATTAGAACCCACCTAACCTATTCCTCCACCCAAAGAGGAGCACCTTTCACCTCCTTCCTCATCCATGGAGGATCCCTTTGTTAATGTCGACACTATTTCACGTTTGGATTCTCCACCTAGGGAACCATCACTCACACTACTTCTTCTGTCCATGGAGGATTCTTGTTTATCTCCTTCACCCATAGAGGATCACCCATCATCTCCTCCACCTATAGAGGAACACCCATTTCCACCTCCACCTATCAAGGATCCAGTAGAGATACCTTTTCCTCTAGGTGACCATTTTCCATTAGCTACCCAAGATCCCATAGACCTACTTTCGTCTCTCTTACCCATGGAAGCCAAAGCCAAAAAAATCCCCATCTCTAAGACATATTTCATGGGAATTTCCATTAGGTCCTCATCAACCTCACCAAAAGACATACCATTCTCACACTTAGCTGGTCACTTAGATTATGTGGACAGAGCCTTACTATGGGGGCGTCTTCTGCTTCTTGTTTCAACACAAATGCAGATGTCACTTATTGACACTTCCACTATCTACCCAAAAATATTCTATCTAGTTGAACCGAGCCCAACCACCTCTATCACTACTTCTTCCATAACCCTCAACACCGTTCAGCATACACCCTTACCCATAGCCTTATATACATTTAAATTCAAACCCACACCTACATCATCTTCCTCTACTAAAGCTATCACTACCTTAGGGGTCACCCCAACCCTAAGCCTTACTCATCCACCTATTAAACTAGATTTAGCTACATCTTCCACAGTCAATAACCAACCTTATTTGGCACCCAAATAGAAGAACCAAACCCATAGAACTCATACCCTAGCTGCGCTAATCACACTTGCATCACCTTCACCCTTTCCATCCATTTTAGGACCTCAACCTCCCAACACGGTCAAGAAACCTACATTCTTCAGTAAACCAAAAAAAACAGCCCATTCCTTCCTCACAAACCTCTAACATACCCAAGTGCCTGACACGACTTATACCTACACTTGTAGCATCTTTACCACCCATACCTCCAATACCCTCAGCAACTTCTTCATTACCCACTACACTTTAGTCTCTGTCCCTCACACCCCCTATACGACCCACATCATCTACCTTCATAACACCTCCATTATCCCCATGGGTAACTCATTGTCTTCCCCCATCCGCTTTTCCCTCTAGATATCGTACACCTGTATTACCTTTACCCAAGAAGGTGCAACCCAAAGACAAAAATCCGCTACCCTCCAATAAGGTAGTCAAAACAACCATACATCCTCCTACCCGGTCATCTACCATACCCCTACCCAAGTAAACATGACCAACACCCAAGTCCACTTCAGCACCCAAAACCATGGCTCGACCCACTCCCCCTCCTACAAGGACCATTCCTTAACAATCATCTACACCTACACCCAAACTTGCTTTCACTTCCCATTGTGATCCACTAGCAGGGTCCTATGCCAAAATATTAACCAACCTCCTTGAGATTTTTGTCATCACATTACTGCCACTCAAACCTTATGACCCCCTCAAACCCAAGCCAAAAGGATTTTATGACACTAAAATTTGCACCTACCATCATGTTCTAGGGAATGATGTGGAGAACTAAAAGGATTTGAAAACCATCCTTATCAAGTTGTGTCCTCTTGAATCCAACTTTGATGATGACGACCTTCTTGATGAGGAATCTACTTTACCAACGCCCATTCCCGCAGTCCTTCCCTCACTTCCTACTCAACAACCATGACCTCCACCCCCACAGCTCCTAGAACCACCCCCAAGATTCGAAATTAACATGGTTCGCATCAGAGAACTTGCCACACCATTACCTAAATGTCGTTGCACCCAGCACACTTTACAAGGCTTTTCTCCCCCGATAGGTTTTTTCCTATCATGTCATTATACTTCTTATCCTACACCTTGTCCATTTACCAACTCCCCTCAGATCAACATGATACATGTCACTACTCGTGCTTAGAAAGATAAAGGTAAGGAAAAGGAAACTGACTTGCCAACCAATCCTATACCCAACATACCATCTGCACCCACACCTAAGATTACTATCTATGGCCCCAAATAACCTATTTCTAATGGGGTCTCACATCGCACAATTCTCAAACAACTACACCAACCCCCCCTTAAAATGATCATATATGACCTCATCCAAACCTCAAAATCCCATCATCAAGCTCTCATGGAGGTTCTTCAATCTATTGAGGTTTTACCTAATGACCCTACACCCGTAGCTTCCATTATCACACCCCATCATGTAGCCTCTCTCATAAAATTTCCACCTTCATCCACACCTCACCCTACTCACCAAATAGCCTCCCTTATCTTCTCATAGGAAGAGATCACACCGCACGAAATGGATGACCCAGAACCAGCCCTCTTCATCTCTTTCCAAATCAAAGATGTATGTGTATGACGTGTAATGATCAATGGGGGTGCTAGCACTAACATCATTTCATCTCATGCATTTGTTCAAATGTGCTTACCTAATAATTACATGCATAAACATCCTGTCATGTTGTGTTCATTTAATGATGCTATCACCTCTACACTAGGCACCATCATCCTCCATGTTCAAGTGGCCCCCCACACTATTCCAGAGTTATTTTATGTCTTGGAGGGGGAATTTAATTATAACCTGTTGCTTCGTAAACCTTGGATTCATGTCGTGGGTTGTGTTCCTTCCACTTTGCATCGTTGTGTAAAGTTTGAGCATGAAGGGAACACCTATACTATTCCAGCTGATCCATCACCTTTTAAAACATTTAACATGCTTTATCGATCCAATGACATGCTCATCCCCATTAAGGAATCTACCTTCATGACCACTACCACTTTATCTACACCTCTGCTTACCAGTACCATCACCACCTCAACCGCACATGCCTCCTATATTCCTACCACCACCACAACCTCCACGGCCAACCCATTAGCCTCCTAATCCATTAACTCCACCTCTGCATCAACCTCTGACACATTTTCTATTCTAGCTACTCACATACCAACCACCAATTCCTTGGAGGGAATTTTTCAACGCCTAACTCTGGGGGAATATCAGCTATATAGTGTTAACACATTCCTTACTCCACAAGAGAATGGAAGTCTTCACCAACATCCTCGCTATGATCACCGCATAGGACAATGCCTCCTTTATGGTCCTCCTCACTTTCATACTAGTCTTAGCTATGGGGGACTTAATACTACCAATTACACACCCGAACCACCATCACAAACCCACCCATTTTCTATTGACTTCCAGTCTCTCACCGATCACTATTTTTCCCACACCTTCCTGCACCAATGTGTGTGGAAGGGTTTTCATTTTGGATTTTACGAGCAAGGTCACCATACTATTATTCCATGTACTACCTGTAAACATAACGACCATAGTGGTATCGGCTTTGCTGAAACACCTACTAAGCAAGCCCACATTGAACCCATCGAGAACATCCACCCTTCTCCACCTTCTTCACCCGCTCCGCCTTCATCACCACCTTCGCCAATGGAGTTGATGGATCCTAAATCTATCCCTCATAACTTTTTTTTTATAAACATTGTTTCCTTGGGGCCTTTGACTTATCAACGTGAGGTAAAGGCTCCTTTTCTCTCTTCCCTTCCTGTATCCTGAAATGATCGATGACGATACACCTTCAATTAATGTCATTCAATGTCAGGATGATGAATCTATACTCACCTACCTTGGTGTAGAAGACTCATTATATTCATTGGTCGTTACCTTTTGAGACACAAACCATGTTGAATGAATCTACTATTGAGATCAACATTCATACTCAGGAGGACCCACACATCCTAAAGATCAATCAATCTTTAGATGTTGCTGAACAAGAAGCCATCACTTCTTTTCTCAAAGATCATAACCACGCTTTCACATGGTCTTATGCAGACATGCCCAGATATTGACCCCACCATAGTGGTCCACAATATCATAACCATTCCCAATGCCAAACCCATTAAACAAAAGTTGAGGAAAATGCACCCTCGCATTGCCCTTCTTGCATCAAAGAAGAAATTTAGTGCTTTCTTTCCATTTCCTTCATATTACCCATTGATTATCCTCGTTGGATTTCTAACATTGTCCCTGTCACTAAGGTGATAGGGGGACTCTGCATTTGCATGGACTTCTGTGACCTCAACCTTGCCTACTTAAAAGATGACTTCCTTCTACCTAGTATTGACAAAGTTGTTGACCTTACCACTGGTCACGAGATGTTATCACTCATGGATGGATTATCAGGTTATAACCAAATCTTGCTTTCCCTAGAGGATCAACACAAAACCTCATTCATCACCCCTTTAGGGGACCTTCAGCTACCGAGTCATGCCTTTTGGCATTAAAAATTATGGTGCCACATATCAGTGGGCTATGAATTATATCTTCCATGACATCATGCATCGTATATTGGAAGATTATGTGGATGATCACCTGGCCAAATCTAAACACCGCTCAGAGCACCTTGCCGTCCATAAAACCATTTTTTACCACCTCATTAAATATTACGTTCACCTTCAGCCAAAGAAGTGTGTCTTCACGATTCTCTTAGGAAATCTCCTAGGATTTATCATTTCCACACATGGTATAGAAGTTGACCCTGCTAAAGTCAAGGCCATTTCAGGAAATTCCTCCACCCACTAACCTTAGGAAAACTCCATAGCCTGCAAGGTAAGTTACAGTCTATTTTCCATTTCATTTCAAATTATCTGATCGGTGTCAACCATTTCATCATCTGCTCAAGAAGGATGTCTCCTTTAAATGGGATGATGACTGCCACAAAGCTTTTGAGGCCTTAAAACAATACCTTCTCCAACCAACCCATACTCAATCCACCTAAAGATGATCAACCTTTCTACCTATACATCTCATCTACCGATCACTCCCTGGGAGCCATGCTCGCTCATCGTGATGAACAACACAAGGGAGCAGGTGGTTTATTACATAATCCGTACTCTTTTGGACTATGAAACCTGATACACCCATCCCAAAAAACTTTGTTTAGCCTTAGTTTTTCATTTCCACAAAACTCTGCCATTACCTACTCAACCACAAAACCTATGTTGTGACCAACACGGACCCCTTACACTTCATGTATGCCAAACCTTATCAAAATCAGTGTGCCGCATGATGACTTATGCTTTTAGCTGACCTTTACCTCAAATTCATTCATCAAAATTCCATCAAAGGCCAAGATATCGCTAACCAATTGGCTAACACACCTATTTCCGGGGATCAACCTTCTAATTTTGACTTTCCAGATGAGTCAATTACTACCCTTTCCCTAGACAAACCCACTTACCAAATGACACTCTTCTTTGATGGTTCCAAGTGTCAGCATGGGGGTGGGGTTGGTGTTATTCTCATTCCTCCTGATGGTGAACCCATGCCTTTGTCTTTCAAGCTAGATTTTGATTGTACAAACAATATTACTGAATACAAAGCACTCATATTAGGTCTCTAAACCACCTACACCCTAGATGTTAAATCAATCAACATCTTTGGTGATTCTCAATTGGTTATAAACCAACTCAATGGTATATACCAATGTCGTATTGAGATACTTCAAAAGTATAAACACTATGTAGACATAAATTTGACCACCTTTGACTTGTATGCCCTTCAAACTGTCCCCCATTCAACCAACACATTTGTAGATACCATGGCTTACTTGGCCTCTCAAATACCTACTTCACCCACTAATTCTAAAATCTTTGTCACCATACAACATCTCCAATCACCCTCCTATTTACCTCGCAATGTTTACTCTATCTGAACTGCTACCCCCCTACCCGAGCAACCTTTGGTATAAACAATATTCCAACTATCTTTCTCTCTCCATCTTACCTCTTGATCTCACCCGTAATGGAAAATTCCGCTTCCTTAAAAAGGTCTCTCATTACATCATCATGGGGGGCCTCCTCTATAAGCACAAATTGATGGTATTATCTTACAATGTCTCATGAGTTCTGAAATTCCTTATACAATTAAGGAAGTTCATGATGGCATATGTGGAGGTCACTTCAGTTGCCTTGTTGTTTCCAAGCATATTCTTCACCTAGGCTATTACTAGCTTACCCTTAACCATTATTATTGTGACTACGTCAAATGTTGTGTAAAATGTAAATAACACACCAGCCTTCATCATACACCCAGTCATGCCTTACAGGTCGATTGTGACCTTTGGCCCTTCTCTCAATGGGGTTTGGATCTTTTCGGAGAGATCAACCCACATTCTTCCCAATGCCATCAATGGATTATCACTGCTACCAAATACTACACAAAATGGGTGGAGGCTATACCACTCATCTCCACGAAAGATGAGAAAATATGTGAGTTCATCAATCATCACATCATTTTTTGCTTTGGTGTTCCTCATCGTCTCATCACTTACAATGGAAAACAATTCAAAAAGAAAACATTGCTAAAACTTTGCGAGGCCTTCGGCATTCAGCTGAGTTTCTCATCACCTTATTACCCACAAACCAATGGCCAAGCCGAATCTACTAACAAAACCTTAAATAAAATTCTCATGAAAGTGGTTAATGATACTGGGAAGGACTGGCATACGCACATTCCTTTTACCCTACGGGCATACCACACTAGTATCCTCACTTCCACTACTGCTACTCCTTTTTCTCTGGTCTACAGTACAGAGGTTGTTCTACCTCTGAAAGTCATGATCCCCTCACTCTCTCCATGACATGCTCAATGATGATGATGTTTGTCTAGACCATTTAGCACAACTTGAGTTATTAGAGGAATGTCATCTTAACGCTCTTGACCACCTCCAAGTTTACCAAAAATGTATCAAACATGCCTATGACAAACGTGTCCATGAATGGACCTTCCAAGTCAATGACCTTGTCCTCTGAAAGAAAATAAACATGTAACCAAAGTAGAAAAAAGTAAATGGGGAAACTTTTCTCCTAATTGGCTTGGACCATACATCGTGACTCATACCTATGGATCAAGTGCTTATCATTTATCTTCACTTGATGGTAAACCTGAACCTGAGCCCCTTAATACCTTGTATCTTAGACCATTCTATTGATGAATTTTAGTCCTACATCACTTTTTGCCTCTTTCCATGCTTGTCCCTTGAGTGTTATCCACTTCTTACACCTCACCAATGATTAAACAAGAATCATGTGTCACGTAACTTGTTATCTTTGCTTGAGTATGTGTACCATGGCGCTACACATAGCATGATTCTCAAGGATACTTTTTGTATACCTTTAGATGAGATCCCATGGTCATTTCACCCTACTATCTGAATAAGAATCCTATTCCTCACCTTGTTCTTGTCTATGAATTTGAAGCCCTCACTTGGGACCTAACTCCTCAAGTAAAATTTCTAATAAAATGATGACTCCCTCAAAAGGAAATCTTCCTCTCAGCAATCGATACTATAAATAGAATGCTCCCTCGAAGGAAAACTATGTCAAAGCTCAAAAAAAAATGAGAGAAACTGAAGATTCTCACATTGATCAACTTCATGAAGACCTCAAGTTTTTAATTTCATCATCCCATATAGACTTCCCGCTTCGATCAGTCTATCTCAAATACAATTCAAAACAAAAGAATTTTCATCATGGACTTGCCCATTGTGACCTTGGATCTATTTGCCCACACAACATTCTATCACATATCATATAAAAATTACCCACCTTTCACCCCTCTCACCATTCAGACTCCCATTTCCTACTGCCTCAAGGGACCTCTTGGGAACCATGACATTTGGTGATCATGTGACTAATTTTCACCCTTTGAACAATCAATCATGTAATGCCTTTAGGGAATCACGTTCATCACCTCCTCCAAGGTATGATCTACTCGGCATAATCCTAACCAATCAGGTGGCTTTATTTCCCCCTCGTATCTTTTAACTGTCTTTATTTACGTTTTGATTACCTTATATAGGATTTGGTCCTTGATGCGTACCTTTGGGGTAATCTTCTTCTTTTGCTACAATCAACATCACCTACACCAATTCACCTATAACCCACCCACACCTAATAGACTTAAACCCAAAACATGCCTAAAACCTACCAACTCATTTTCATACCTCCTCATATTCTTCCCTAGCTTATGGGAGAACTACATCGGCCTGAGGTCCCTTTTCACCAGGACTATGTAGGTAGCACTCCGAGGGCATGGGGCCCTTGGAGGTTAGCTCGACCAATCTTTACCTTAACCACTTCATTTTTCATCTTTCTCAAATCACACTCTACTCTACTTAGTTTACTTTTTATATCCAAAATTGAAAATTAAACCAAACAAATAACAAGTTGCTTCACATTTTTATCATCACCACACCATACATTTATTATGAATTCCATTTCTCTACCATCATCATGTATGTATTATAAACATGACCCATATCACCATTCATTACATAAATTAATGAATCAAAACTTTATCCCATTTAGACTCAACCATCCATGCCTAGACCACAAGACCTGATTCAATCCATGCCTAAACCAACCTGACTCCATCATACCTAACTCACCTAGTTTCTTGTCCATATCACAACAAAAAATTAAAATTCTTGTAAAACACCAACAAATCAAGTATCTCATGTATCTCATCATATAAATAAATATGAGTGTCTTAATACAATATGCATGAATATCCCATCATGTCCATCTCAAATAAATCATCATCACGTAGGCCGATACTCAATACAAAATGTCATTGGCATGCAGGCCGGTCTCATATACAATAAAATAATAAAACAATACAAAATCTCTTTGGCACGCAGGCCGGTATATGCTCAAAATATACAAAAAATCTCGTAACACTCACCTATCAATCAACACTTGTTGCCTACGTGGCTCACCAATATCTCAACCTTCTGAAACCCTCCTATCATAGGTTGTTTTTGCTGGCACATTCTTCTCTTCTTCTCTCTTGTCATTTTCTCTAATTCACAAATCACCTCTCACTCAAGGCCTAATGCCTTGTATAGGAAGGAAATCTACAAAAATTTTCTTTTTATAACCTACCCAACCTGATTGGTGGTAGTTTCCCCTTGACTAGCATCGGTTTTAGTCTTGTGTCTACCTTACCATGGAAAGTTATCCTATACCGGTGTCAGTTACCCTTGACAGGCATCAGTCACATACTTTTCCACATTGCCCTAAATTTTACCCTACTACCCTACCCGTCACTCTTTTTTCCACACCCCATCTTTACCCTGACCATTCCCCTCTCCCTCTCTCCCTCATCATTTATTACCTACCCGTGTCCTCCTTTGGGGACTCACTATTTTACTCATACCTCGGCCCTACCCATGCCGTGACCTAGATACTTAGACCTAAACCATCACTATTGACCTTTGACCTCATGTGTTTTCTATACCTTGCAGCAGTGTTACCTATGTTAATTGACCTGATGACCTTACCTTGCCTCTTTCCATGACCATTTATCCTGACCCTACCTTTGGTGTACCAGAACACACCTAAACATTCTTACACCTGACCTATGTCATGTTTCCTGACCATATCCTATACCTTGGATACCAGAATCACCTCAACCTTGTTTGGATAAAACTATCAACCTGAGACAATGTAGAGTTTGCTTGCTCTTCAACCTGGTACTGTGTTGTAGTTTATACATGTGTGTGTGGTTTACTATTACTACCTTTGACCCTGACCCATTACCTAGATTACCTGAGTAGACTTTGGTCCTTTTTCCCCTATTACCCACCTTCCTTTTCATCACATTTACCTTTTATCAAACCACACACCGATTCTTTCTTCTACATCATCAATTCCTGGTTTGAGGGGGATCACCTCCACCCACACACGGGGAAACCATTTCTTATTTTTGTCAACGTCACTTACCAATACAAGATATGCAACAAAAATGGGAAAAATTTGGACACCAAAATTGGGTCACACTCCCCTTGGTCCCTTGATAAATAAATACCTTGAACACATCCACCTAGTCATGGCCCCCTTCACTTCACTATCATATTAATTTAATTATTAAAATTAAATTAATTCATTATCCTCACTATATTTATTATTTAAATATCCTAATTGAGATAATGCCCACATACCCACCTCACCTAGACACATCATCAAGCCACCTCACCCTAAGACCTATTCTTAGTAAGTTTCCATAACTAACTAAGACTTACCCAAACCCTAAAGATCAATGCCTAGATTCCCTTTAACCACATTCTCACCTATTAGAAAGAAGCTTCCATCCTAATCTTCCCAACCAACACATGAGATCCCAGAAAATCAAGGGGATCTACCTAGTTTAGTAAACTTATAAAATCACACCCTAACTGATGCCGATTACCCTTAACCACCACCGGTTATGCTGGAACCATCGTCAATCACATTTTAACCCCCAAAATAACCCTATTTTGGAGGTTGGCAGATTCCTAAGAGATATCACATCTTTTGAGAACAAATTTCAGGGAGAATACACATGTACAGAAGGAGATCAAGTATTTTCTCTTACACAGACATCCGAAACTTACCCAACAACCAACTAGCACTCACCCCAAGATAGATTTGATCCAATCAAGCAAGGAGGAGAGAACATATAACCCATACAAGAGCTCCCCAACATTTGATGATCCTCTACAACATTCGATCTCTTATCAACATCTTCATTCCTCACTCATAGACATCCAAAACTAGATTCTAAGTAAGTAGAACATTTTACTCCTCTGGTTCACTCATTTTCATCATTGTATTTTCATCCTTTGTTCTCCTAGCCACCCACTGACCTCCATTAATACTCACCCCTCCATATCCCTATTAAAACCTCACCAAATCCCATCCAAAAAACTTAATACCTCATTCCGACCAGCCTAGTCTTTGCTGCAATCATAAGGGAGATCTAAAGCTCGTTCTATCACATTCCTAGTATCCCACAGTAACCGGCACCAGTTCTCCCAAACTGGTGTCATTCACCCTTAACTGGAATCAGTATCTATATTTACTAATACAACCTAGACCAGTAACCTAGCTACCTATTCCCACATCACCCTTAATCACCTGTGACCTGCCTAAGACCTCTGTCAGACCTGCAGAGACCTAGAACCAATTACTTGACCTTCAGATCTTATTCTAACCTAGCCTGTTAGATTAGATCTTTCTTATTGTGTTTTAAATGAGATACCTAAATCATTTTAAGTATAATAGGATTTACTTTATTACCAGCATTAAATTTTTTTAAACAGTGGATTGACAACCATCCAGGAAGTATCACACTTCCTGCATCTAGCATACGCTAGGCAGTCCACTACATATATTGTTTAACTCTTTCTGGTGGTCTTGCTTTCTATTTCAGGTAGTTCCTCCCAGCCAAAAGGAAGCTCTCACTATCATATTTGGATTAAGGAGTCAACACACGCGAAACAACTTATCAACCAACATTTCAACAGGTATTCCTCCTATGCCCGTTACCCTATCTATTTCATCATTTTCAAAGAAACATCTGAGAATCAGGTGAAACAAGAAAACTAGACATTAATGACATGTTATCATGTTTGGATCATCCGAAAACCCAATTCAAAGGATTTAATTCGATTCAGGTTTCATGTTTTGGGAAATAAGCGACATGAAACATGCATTTGGTAAAATATGTTCCAATGCTTGGAAGTTCCAAAAATAAAATAATTCTTAGGCAATCAGGTTTCAGGATTTAGGAAACAAGCAACATAAAACATGATTTGGGAAAAGAATGTTCTGATTCTTAGAAGTTCTGAAAACCCAAAATAATGGACTTAGATAATCAGGTTTCAGGTTTTGAGAAACATGAGACATGTAAAATGCAAGAAACATGTTTTCATGCAATGAAAACCTTAAAACCCAAAAATCTCTTTCAAAGGGATTTTTTAAGATATTTGTCCAAAATTCTCCTATGGTTATCTCATTTTTAGTTGGAATCACTAAAATGAGATAACAGGTTTAGGGGTGACTAACATCTGTTAGTGTGGGATTCCCTAGGTTTACTAAAAATGGGATATCGTGGCAATGATTTCAGCCAGATCTCTGTATTCATCTAGGAAAGAGTAAGGGTTACCTTTTCTTATGTGGGAATTTTGTTAAAGGGGATGTAGTCTTTGATTTTTAGGGTTTAGTTAGGTCTTAGTTAGTTGTGGCAACATACAAAGAATAGACTTAGGGTGAGGTGGCTAGGCAAGGTGTATAGGTTAGGTGGTGGGATGGGAAGTATCTTAATTAGGATAATTAAATAATAAATATTGTGAGGACATGGATTAATTTAATTAAATTAATTAAATTAATATTAGTGTCGGGTGTAAGGGGCCATAGTTAGGTGAGTGTATTCAAGTTGGTTATTTAGCAAAGGGTCAAGGAGCGTGTGACCCAATTTTGGTGTCTACATTTTTCCCCTTTTTGTTGTGTAGCTTGTATTGGCAAGCGACTCTCACAAAAATAAGATGTGGTTATCCCATGTTTGGGTGAAGGTGATCCCCCTAAAACTAGGAATTGATGAGGCAGAAGGAAAAATATGTGAGTGGTTTGATAAAAGGTGAATGTGATGAAGAGGAATGTGGACAATGGGGGTAAAAGGGTAAAGCTCTAATTAGGTAATCTAGGTAATGGGTCAGAGTCAAAGGTAGTAACCTTCAAACGCACGTACACATATAAACTGCAGCATGGTACCAGGTTGAAGAACATGTAAACTCTACATTTTTTATGGTCGATAGGTTTATCCAAATAAGTTTGAGGTGATTCTGGTATTCAAGGTATAGGATATGGTGCGGAAGCACTTTGCAGGTCAGGTGTAGGAACGTTTAGGTATGTTCCATTACAACAAAGGTTGGGTCAGGATAAACGGTCATGGAAAGAGGCAAGGTAAGGTCATTAGGTCAAAAAACACGGGTAATAGTGTCACAAGGTATAGTGAGCACATGAGTTCACAAGTCACTAGTAATGTTCCAGGTCTAAGTAGCTAGGTCCCGACATGGGTAGGGCCGACGTATGGGTAAAATAAAAAGTCCCATAATTAAGAACAAGTATAGGTAAGGTAAGCATGGAGATTGGTTGCAATAAGGGTGGGTAAGGTCAAATGATGGTTGGGTTAGGTAAGTGGGGACAATAATGGGGAATAGGCACAAATATGACAGGTAACCGATTCCGGTCATACATAATCAGGGACGGTCAAGATAAGCCGATCATGGTTTATGGGGGTAGACGACTAATTTCAGTCTTGGTATAACTGATGACGGTGAGCTAGGGCATAGGACCAAAGTCATTTTAGTTATAACCGACATTGGTCAAGTCGATGTGGGTATATAAAAATAAAAAACTGTATAATATGGATTCATTTGTACATTTTGGATTTTTTGAAACTGAAAAAGCACTGAACAAGTTGTGCATTGTCAGGAGAAAACGACGAGAGATGATATCCTGTTGAGGTGGAGGGATCCAGATGGTTAGAGGAGCCAGGTAGATGGGTTCATGAGCACAAGTAGATTGATTTTGATTAGGTTGAGAGTAGAAGAATTATATTTGGTGAGTGAATATGGTAGAGGTGGGAGAAGGATCAGGTCGACCACCAGTGTAGTGGCCCGATGTGCCACCATGGATATGGCAGCACGATGAGGTAAGATTCAATTTCTTGTATTGGTTTTGGAGGTAGATTGGGTAGATAGGTTAGCGAGGGAAAATGGGTTTTTTTTTGGGGGAAAAGGGAATTTGAATTGGGGAAGGAAAATTGGGTAGAATAGGAATGGGTAAAGGTGTGGTTAGGTGTACGAGGGGTGGGGAGGAGATGAGGGTAGAGGTAGGTAGGAATGGGGAGAAGAAGGTAATGTTTAGGAAAAAGGGGTTTGGTTATCGTGACTTTTTTGCGCAACAGTTAGCGGTGTCAGTCAAGGGATGGTTGATGTTGGTGGTGTCGAAGTGGTACCAATTAACATGTGGGGAAAAAATGGGCCAATAGAGCTCTATGATGGTTGGGTGAGATAGATAGTGGGAAAGGAAGATGTTGTTGATGAAACAAAGCATGAGTAAGAGGTTGGAAGAGATATGTTATGATTGATAGTGGGTAAGGGTTGGGGTGGGTAGATAGAATATGTGATAAGAAGGTAAGTGGTGAGGGGAAAAAGAGGGAGGGTAATAAGTGTAGGTGAAGTGTCAAGAGTGATTGTGGGTATGATCAAGTTGTATTAATGTGATGTTTTGTTGGATGCAGGCAAGAGAACAGTTGTAGATGTGAGATAGGGTTCTAACCCCTACTCATGACAGTTCGAGGAGGTGCAACAGCTGAGTATTGGTGGCTTGTTGCCACGGTTTGGCCTGATTGGGATCAGGTGCTACCGGCATGTAGTCTGATAGCCTAGTTTTATGGTCACCCTCATTGACATATGGTATTTTGAGACCAACACATTCCATCTACCGACGGGTGAGATCACAGTCACCGTGGAGGATGTATACATGATCCTGTTGTTGCGTATAGTGGGGGCGCAGGTACATTTTATCTCTTTAGAGGCATCTAAGGAGTTTATGATGATGGTCTTTGGTGAGGGGTTGGCAGAGTTGAGGTTCCACAGTGCTAGCTTGAGCTATGGAGAGATGTACCAAGCCCATCCGGAGGATATGTGGCTTATTGTGTTGTTAATGGAGGTATTCTATTGCTTTGCACTACCATATGTAGAGGGTGGGAGATTCCCACAATCACTGATAGGGGTCTTAAATTATATGGTGATAGACCAAACCCATTTTGCATGGGTGCTAGCATTCCAAGTGCAGCTATACAGGGAGCTATGGGCATATGGGTGGCTTGAGAGGTTCAGTTTATGCTGTAATTTCTTATTACATTGTTGGGCATATGAGCACAATGTGTGTGTGCACCCAGTTGCTATGCGTCGGGTTGATGCATTCAAGCTAGGTTTTATTTGGGTGGAGTACAGGAGATGGGTGCTTGTTATTAGAGAGCATCAAGCTGGCAGGGTGACGCATGATGTCACCTAATATAAGTGGTTACTGGAGGGATTATCCAGTGTAGATATCATTTGGAGGCCCCGTGTGGGTTATCCATTATATGGGAAAATGGCTGCGGAGTTAGATGGATTGCATCTTCTTGGATGGATAGAGGGGTGACGTGCCAGGGAGCACGAGATGATACCCGTAGACCAGGTTAGGTGATAGTTTGGGCTATCGTAGGATATACGACCACCCTTCCCAAAGTACAGGAGGGATGACATGGAGAGGCCATTTCCTCTTCCCCAACTGATAGTGCATACATTGTAGGAGGAGCAAGTGAGAGACTGGCAGATTGATGATGTTGGGGTGAATGACAGATATAGATAGTGGTGGGATACACACATACGAGTAGTACTACCAAGGCCGAGGAAACCATAGTTAGACACCATCATTGTTCAGAGGGTGGCCCTACAGGGGTAGGTAGCCATGTTGATTACACAATTGTGGATGGTGTAGGGGAGGTTGACATGTGTAGAGGCATAGGTGGCCACTTTACTGGCACAGGTGGCCAGTTTATAGGCCCAGATAGCACAGGGAAAGACACCCACACAGGGTGGTGGTGGTGGTGATGGTATACAAGTGGTCACCCTATAGGTGCAAGTTACAAGTTTATAGGGCCATTTGGCCACTTCATAGGTGCAAGTTATGAAGCATTAGTCCCAGATATAGGTAGGAGCGGGATAGGGTCCATTAGGACTGGTACATGCACATGGACAGGGTCAGAGGCCAATGGGGCCACCATAGATAGTACCCATAGCCAAAGTGTGGGATTCCCTAGGTGAGACTAGGTATTATCAAGATATATTGATGATGGTAGGGATAGATTTTCTATCCTATGGAGAGTATAGGGTATAACAAGCCTCGAGTGAGAGGACCAGGTTATGGACCCATGGTGTGGAGAGTACATGGGGCTAGCGATCCTCGAGACAGGGTCAAGGTGAGGCTACCAATTCACAGAAGCCACCTATAGGTGTAGTACAAGTAGGGATCCAGCCATGACCCATGATGGGTGGTGAGATGTTAGTAGGCCTCTGTATAGGAGCCGAGGGGGAGGAGGAGATAGGGGAGACAAATATGGAGGATGTCTAGTAGGGTGATATATGACATTTGTATGTACCTCCTGTGTTGTATAGTCATTTATTTTTTATAAATACTGGCTTGCATGCCGAAGAGAGTGAGGATGTATACTAGAGTTGATTGATTTTGGTCATATACCAGCCTGCATGCCGAAGATGATGAGGATGGTCATAAGGGTTTTTGATATTTTTGGATTCATTTGTATTGGTGTACATATGTATGTGTACATAGATGTCATGATTTATAGATGATGATATTTATACTATGGACAGTGTGTTTTATGTACTTTCCATTATTATTATTTTATGTGATGAAAACTAGGTGAATAAAGTATGATAGAGTCAAGGTCGTAGGCATGGATTGAGTCAGGTCACAGGCACGGATTGATTCAATTCATAGGCATGGATGCAGTTAGGTCATAGGCATGGATTGAGTCAGGTTGTAGGTATGGATTGAGTCAGGTTGTATGCATGGATTGAGTTAGGTGGACTTAGGTATGATGAAGTTTAGGTTGGTTTAGGTATGGTTGAATTGAGGTTGGTTGAGTGTGGTTAAATTGAGGTTGGTTGAGTGTTTAATTCATTAATTGGTGTAATTAATGATGATGTGGGTCACTTTAAGATGTTTTGTAGTAAATTGCATGATAATGGTAAAGAAATGGCAAACATAACGAAATGAATGCATGAGTGATGATGGTAAATATGTGAAGTAAGTGTTTTTTTGTTTAATTTCAAATTATTGATATAAAAATGAAACTAACTAGGGTAGAATGTGACTAGGAAAGGGGGGAAGGAATTGGTTAGGGTAGAGAGTGGTGTAGCTAACCTCCAAGGGCCCCATTCTCTCGGATTGCTGCCTATATAGACTTGGCAAAAAGGGACCTCAGGCTGATGTAGTTCTCCCATAAGCTAGGGAAGATTAAGGTGAAATAGTGGAATGGTCAGATAGGTATTAGGCATGGGTGATGTAGGTCATAGGCATGATTATGTTTAGGTTTTAGGTATGGTTGATTGATTTTTAAATACATATGCCAAGGATCTGGTCCTGTATAATATAATCAATAAATAATGAGGAAGGTGAATGGTAAAATGTGGTAAATTAGTTGTTTAATTTATAAGAACCTTGACAAGTCTATCACACCTTAGATGGGATTATGAACATAAGACCCTACAGGACTTACATAATGGACTATTTTAAGGGTGAAGAAAAGTCGCAAGATCAAAAAGTGTCACATTTGCAGCAAGTCCCTTGAGCAATGAGGAATTTAGGTGGAAAAGACAAGGAGGTGAGAATGATATGCTTAATAGAACTTAGTATATGATGATGTGTTTTTCGGAACAAAAAACCCAAATCCAAAATAGGAAATTCCATGACAAAAATTTCATCTTTTTCTTGATTTGTTTGTTTTTAATAAACTGATCGATGTGGGAAGTCTATATGGGATGAATATATTATCTCCTTGAGGTATTCATGAAGCTAATCGATGCAGGAAGCTTCTGAATATTTATTACATATTTGTAATGACCGTACATAGCTATCCTTGGAGGGAGCAGTCTATTGATAGTGGTACAATATGGAGAAAAGATGTCCCATTTGAGGGAGTCATCTTGTTGTTGGATGTTTGACTCAAGGAGTGGTATCCTCTTTTTTTTAGATGTTTAATTCATGGAAAAGATTATAGAGGATGATTAGGTTCCGATTTTAGAAGACAAGATTGTAGTAAAAAAATATTAACCAGAAAAGAGGTAGTTTTGAGTGATGAATGACCTTGGGATTCCATCTTGAAGAAGATGAAAAGTATCCATGAGAATCATGCTATGAGCAGAGCCATGGTACTCATATTGAAGACAAGGCTAATAGGTGGCGGGTAATCACATGATTATTTTTTAGTCATGGATCCTCAAAAGTCGGTAATAATGGAAAGTGAATAGAGCTCAAGGGATGAGTGACCAATTGATAGAAAGTGATATAGGACTTGATATCAACAATAAAACGGTTGAAGATGCAGAGCATTAAGGGGCTCAAGTTCAGGTTTACCTTCAAGTGAATAAAAATGATAAGCACCTTATCCATAGGCATGGGTGACGATATAGGGTCCAAGCCAACTAGGAGCAAATTTTCCCCGTTTACTTTTCTCCTCTTTGGTTACATGTTGATTTTCTTCCAAGACAAGATCACCGAATTGAAAGGTTTGTTCGTGAACACATTTTTCATAGGCATGTTTGATACATTTTTGGTAGATTTGGAGATGGTCCAGGGCATTGAGATGACATTCATCTAATAATTTAAGTTGTGCCAAATGATCTTGGAAAAAGTTATCGTTGTTGAGCATGTCTTGTAGTGAGATGTGGAGGGACAAAATCTAGACTTTGAGAGGTAAAAAAACATCTATACCATAGACCAGAGAAAAGGGGGTGGCAACAATCAAAGTGTGAATACTAGTGTGGTAAGCCCACAAGGTGAAAGGAATGTGCATATGCAAATCCTTCCCAATATCATTGACCACCTTAATAAAAATTTGGTTCAAGGTTTTATTGGTTGATTTGGCATGACCATTGGTTTACGGGTAATAAGGTGACGAGAAATTGAGTTGGATGCTAAAAGCATCGCATAGTTTGCATAGGGTTTTGTTTTTTAATTATTTTCCATTATCCATGATAATGCAATGGGGGACACCAAAATGACAAATGATGTGATTGTTGATGAATTCACATATTTTCTCAGGTTTTTTGGAAATGAGGGGAATGGATTTTACCCATTTAATATAATATTCAGTAGCAGTTATGATCCATTGGTGGCATTTTGAAGAATGGAGGTTGATCTCACTGACAAGATCTAAACCCCACTGAGAGAAAGGCCAAATATCTCGCACGACCTATAAGGCATCACTAGGGGTGTGATGGAGATTAGCATGTTGCTGGAATTTTATGCAACATTTGACATAATCGTAACAATCACAGTTTAGGGTTGGCTATTAATAGCCTAGGCGAAGAATGTGTTTAGTGACAGCAAGACCACTAAAGTGGCCTCCACAAATCCCATCTTGGACTTCCTTAATGGTGTACGGAATTTCAAAACTGGTAAGACATTGTAAGAGAATGTTATCGAAACTGAATTTGTACAGAAGACCACCCATGATGAAATAACGTGAGACACTTTCAAGGAAGGCACGTTGTCCATTATGAGTGAGATCAGCAGGTAAAATGGAGAGGGAAATATAGTCTGTGTATTTCTTATACCAAAGGTCACTCGGGTAAGGAGCAGCAGTTCCAATAGAGTAAACTTCATGAGGAAAATAAGAGGCTGATTGTAGTCTTTGTATGGTGACAAATATTTTAGAGTCAGTGGGTAAAGCAAGTATCTGAGAAGCCAAGCAGGCCATGGTATCTACAAATTTATTGGTAGAACATGGGGTAGTTTGAAGGGCATAACGGTCAAAGGTGGTCAAATTTATTTCCACATGATGCTTAGAATTTTGAAGTATCTCATTATGACATTGGTATATACCATTGACTTGGTTTATGACCAACTAGGAATCACCAAAGATGTTGATTGAATTAACATCTAAGGCATAAGCAACCTAGAGACCCAATACGAGTGCTTCATATTTAGCAATATTGTTTGTACAATCAAAATCAAGTTTGAAAACAAAGGCATAGGTTTACCATCAAGCAAAATGAGGATAACACCAGCCCCACCCCCACACTAACACTTGGATCCATCAAATAAGAGTGTCATTTGGTAAGTGGATTCATCTAGGGAAAGGATAGCAATAGACTCATCTAAAAATTCAAAGTTAGAGGTTGATCCCCAAAAATAGGTGCATCAGCCAATTAGTCAAAAATATCTTGGCCCTTGATGGAATTTTAATGGATGAATTATAGGTCGAGGTTAGTCAGAATCATAAGCCAGTGTGTGACATGTTGATTTTGATAAGGTTTGGTATACATGAGGTGTAATGGGTCTGTATTAGTAATGACGAAGGTTTTGTGGTTGAGTAGGTAATGGTGGAGTTTGGTGGTGATGAAAACTAAGGTGAGGAAAAGTTTTTCGGAATGGGTATATATAGTTTCATATTCAAGAAGGGTACGACTTATGTAATAAACCGCTTACTCCCAGTGTTGGTCGTTGCGATGAGCAAGCATGACACCTAGAGAATGGTCACTGGAAAAAATATATAGGTAGAAGGGCTGGTCATTCTTAGGAGGAATGAGCATTGGTGGTTGAAGGAGGCATTATTTTAAGGCCTCAAAGGATTTATGACATTCATCATCCCATTTGAATGAAACATCTTTCTTGAGAAGATGATGAAATGGTTGACAGTGGTTGGAAAGCTACGAGATAAAATGGTGAATGGATTATAACTTACCTTGTAAGCTTCGAAGTTGATGGAGATTAGTGGGTAGAGGCATTTATAGAATGGCCTTAACTTTAGGAGGATTGACTTCTATGCCATGTAAAGAAACAATGAAGCCTACGAGTTTCCCTAAAAGTACTACAAAGATGCATTTTTTAGGTTAAGACTAACACAATATTTGATGAGGCAGTGAAAGATGACTTTAAGAATGGGTATGTGTTCTGTTTGATGTTTGGATTTGGCTAGCAGATCATCTACGTAATCCTCCAATATGTGATGTATGATGTCATGGAAGATGTAAGTCATGGCCCATTGATATGTAGCACCAGTGTTTTTGAGACCAAATGGCATGAATTGATAGCAGAAAATCCCCCAAGGGGTGATGAAAGTAGTCTTGTGTTGATCCTTGGAAGCTAGTAATATTTGGTTATAGCCCAAGAAACCATCCCTGAGTGATAAAATTTCATGGCTAGCAGTGAGATCAACTAGTTGGTAAATTCCTGGTAGTGGGAAATCATCTTTGGGATAGGCAAGGTTGAGGTCACAAATATTTGTTCAAATGTGGAGTCCCCTTGTCGCTTTCGTGATAGGAATGATGTTATAAATCCATTCATTAGGGATAATCAATGGGTACAATTAAGGAGACTGAGAGAAGGTGCTGAAGCTCTTATTTTACCAGAAGAACAATGTGAGGATGCATTTTCCACAGCTTTTATTTGATAGGTTTGGCATCAAGAATGGTCACAATATTGTGAGCCACTATTTTAAGATCAATACCGTGCATATCAGCATAGGACCAAGCAAATGCATCACTATGGTCTTGAAGGAAAGAGGTGAAGGATCCTTCTTTACTAGCATCTAAATATTGGATGATCTTTAGAATGTGTGGGTCATCTTGGGTATTAATGTTGATTTCGATGGTCGATTCATTCAGCATAGTTTACATCTTGGAGGGTAATGACTGGTGAATATAAGAGTCTTCCACACCCAGGTAGGTGAGGATGGACTCATCATCTTGACATTGAACGACATTAGTTAAATGTGTATCATCCTCAGTCATGTCAGGATAAAAGAATGGGAGAGAAGAGGGAACCTCATCATCGCATTGATAGGTCAGCAGTCCCAAATAAATGGTGTTTATGAAAAAAAAGTTAGGAGGTATAGATTCTAGATCTATGGACTCCATGGGTGAGGATGGTGATGTGGATGAATGATAGAGGGAATATGTTTCATCCTGAATAAGGTCGATGTGAACCTTCTTAGAAGATGGAGTGTCAAAACCAATGCCACTATGGTCATTGTGTTTATGAGAGGCACAGGAGATGACAGTGTGGCGACCTTGTTCATTAAAACCATAGCCAAATCCTTTCCATGAGTACTGGTGGAGGAAAGTGTGAGCGAAATGATGGTTGGTCAGGGAGTGTAAGTTAGTGGAAAATGGTTGGCTTTGGGATCGAGGTTTGGTTTTATATGTAGCCATATCAAGTCCCCTATACGTTAGGTTGGTGTCAAGGTGGGGAGGGCCATAAGGGAAAATGTCATCGATGTGAATGTCATAACTAGGGTGTTGATGTAGATTCTCATATTGTTATGGGGTGAGGAAGGTATCGATATTATATGGGTGGTATTCCCCTAGAGTGAGGCATTGAAAAAAACCTTCTAAGGGATCAATATTTGGTATGTGGGTAGTGGGTATAGATGGCTCACTAGATGACGGGGAAGTAAGAGTTCTCACAGTGGAGGCTACAGCTACAGTAGGGATGGAAAGGTTAGATGCAGTAGAAGTACTGGCAATTTGGGTGGATAGGATTGTGGGTGAAGGTGAAGTGGTTTTAGTGGCGGATGCCTTGACCGGTACAAGCACATTATTGGTTCGATATAGCATGTTATAGGTCTTGAAAGGTGAGGGGTCAAAAGGGATGGTGTAATTATGTCCCTCATGTTCAAATTTGAGGCATCGATGTAATGTCAAAGGGACACAACCCATGGCATGAATCCAAGGTAAAACAAGCAACAAGTTATACTGGAACTCCCCTTCTAGGACATAGAAATGTTCCAAGATAGTGCGGGGACCTACGCAGACATGGAGAACAATAGTACCCAGTATAGAGGTTATGGCGTCATGGAAAGAACACAACATAACATAGTTACTATGCATGTAATTGGCAGGTATTTGCATTTGAGTGTACACATAGGAGGAGATGATTTTAATGTTAGCACCACCATCTATCATAATGCATCGGATGCATATATTATTGATAAAGATGGAGATAAAGAGAGTGGGATTGGGTTCATCATATTGGAAGGGAGTGATCTCTTCATCTACAAAAAAAAGGGTGGCCACTTGGCGAGTGGATGGTGTAGAGGAAGGGGATGACCTAGTGAGAGAGGCTACATGGTGATGGGTAATGATGGAGGCTATGGGTGTGGGGTCATTGGGTAAGACTTTGATATATTGAATGACCTCTATGAGCGCTCGACGATGTGACTCTAAGGTCTTAACAAGGTCATATAAAGACATTTTGATGGGGGATTAGTGTAGTTGTTTTAGCATTGTACTATGTGTTACACTATCAAAAATTAGATATGTAGGACCGCGAATGATGACTTTGGGTGTGGGTGCAGGCAGTATATTGGGTAAGAGTTGGTTGATGGGCCAGTTATTTTCTCTTTTCCTTTGTCTTTTTGAGCGTGGGTGGCAATGTTGATCATGTTAAACTGAGGGGAGGGGTTAAATAGAGAAGGTGTAGGATGAGTGGTATAACGACATGAAAGGCAGAAACCTACCGGGGGAGAAAAACCTACCTTGGGGCAGAAACCTATGAGAAATGGCATTTGGGTGGTGATTTGGCCAACTCTCTTATGTGAACCATGCTAATTTTGAATCTCGGGGATAGATTGAAGAGTTGTGGGGGTGGAGATCTTAGTTGCTGAGTAGGTAATGGGAGAGGATCTGTGGAAATTGTGGAAGGTGAAATGGTGTCCTCATCAAGAAGATCATCATTGCCAAATTCTTCTTCAGGATGACATAACTAGAAAAGAGATGCTTTAAAATCCTTTTAATTCTCTAAATCATGTCCTGGCACACGATGGTAGGCAAAAATTTTGGTTTCGTCAAACCCTTTTGGTTTGGGTTTGAGTGGTTCATAAGGTCTAAGAGGTGGTAATGTGATGACAAAAGTTTTGAGGAGGTTGGTTAGGATTTTAGCGTAGGATCTTGCTAATGGATCAAAATGGGAGGTGAATGTGGGTTTGGGTATAGGTACGACTGACTTTATAGGAATATTTTTCACAAGAGGAATAGTTCGTTGAACTACGAGTTTGGTGTCTGGTGTGGTCTTAGGTGTTGGTCATATCTGCTTGGGTAGAAGCATAGTAGATGAATTGGAAATAAAAAGTGTGGTTGGTTTAACTACGTTATTGGAGGGTAGCAGGTTTTTGGTTTTAGGTTGTTTCTTTTTGAGTAAAGTTGATACGAGCACATGAGATATGGAGGTAAAAGCCAAAGGTAGAAGAGGGCAGGTTACCCATGGGGTAACCGATGTGTTGTGTAGGTAGGTGGTGTGGGTTGGGCAGGAGTCATGAGTGAAAGATAATGAAGTGTAATGGGTAGTGATGAAGCTATTGATGGTATTGGAGGTATGGGTGGTAAAAAGGTTATAGGTGAGGGAGGAGGTTGTGTGGGGCACTTGGGTATATTAGAGATCTATGCTAGGGAAATGGGTCGCTACATTCTTGGTTAACCAGTGGATGAGGTTTTCTTGGCCAGGGTCGAAGGGTGAGGTCCTAGGATGGATGGAAGGGGTGAAGGTGATAAGGGTGTGGTTGGTGAGGTTTAGGTATGAGATCTAGGAGATTTGCTCTTCTGTTTAGGGGCCGTGTTAAGTTTTGTGTTAGTTTTGGAAGATGTAGCTAAATCTAATTTGATGGGTGGATGAGTAAGGATATCTATTGGTATGACCCCTAATGTAGTGATAGGTTTAGGCAAGGGAGATGATATAGGCATGGGTTTGGGTGCAGATGTATGTTGGGTTATCGGTAGAGGTGTGACTTGAGCCATGAGTGGTGTCGTGGGATATTTTGTGATAGTTGTGGTTATTTTTTAGTTTGGTTGGCCGAAACACTTTTGGATAGATAGTGGAGGTGTCCATGAGGGACAACTTCATTTGTCTTGAAATAGGAAGTAGAAGATGCCCCCAAAGTAATGCTCTATGGACATAGTCAAAGAAATCAGCCAAGCTAGATAATGGTACTGTTGTAAGTGGAGATAACATGGACCTAGTGGGAATCCCTGTAAAATGTGTTTGAGATATTAGGAAATAGATAGCCTCGAACTCTGTGGGTAAGAGAGATAAAATCATATCAAAGTGATCTTGAAGGTCTGATGGTGAATAGTCATCTACAGGAGGTGGTACTTTTATAGTAACCTCCATGGATAGAGGAGAGGATGGGCCAACCAAAGTTGGCTCTCCTTGCATTGGTGAAGTGGACTCGGAATTTTAAGGCGACGAAGGCAGTGTGTTGATTAGAGGCTCTTTCACAGATGACATAGAAGGTGAATGAGATTCCTCTGTGGGCAGGGGAGTAGATGAAATAGGTTCTAGTGTAGGTAGGGGAGTGTGGGCTAATATTTCATCTATGGAAGGAATATGAGGCAATTGGGAAGCAACTGGTGCATCATTGAAAATAGCGTGGACCTCACAGACAATGCTATCATTGTTTAAGATATCACCCCCTCTGTTGGAATATGGGGCATGATTAGGGAATGGCTTCTTGAAGATGTGTAGGTTTTAGTTAGTGGGTGCATTCAGGATATCCGAAACTAAGTCTCTGTTGTCTATCATTTCTTGAATAATATTTTTGAAGGTAACGTAGTTATTATCATTGTGATCTTTGACCCGATGATAGTTATAAAATTCATGTTCCTTATACCACACAGGGATGGGTAACTTAGGTTGGAAACCAGTATGTGGTTTTATGGGTGGAAGGGTAATGGCACTTGCCTTAACAAGGTTTTACAAAATGGAGGAGTAAGATTCTCCTATGGAAATGTACTTTCATTGTTCTCGTCTGAACTAGAAAGCTTGTTTAGGAGAAATATTAGACATGGGTTTGGATGGGTTTGATTGATGAGGGGGACCAAATTTGAGAACTACAGAAATAGCACACCCTTTGGGTTTTGAATATTTTTTTTGAGGTCTCAAAGATGAAGAAGTATCATTTGATTTGAACATGATGTTCTTATTACAAAGTTTAATCTTCTTCTCTTCAATAGCACAATTTTCCAATTTCTGTACCATGGTAAATACTTCATTGAAAGTGTGAAACATTTTCACTTATAGGCTTGGTGAGATGTGTCTAGCACATGCCCTAGTAAATAGTTCTATAAGCTCGGTTTGAGGAAATTGGAATGTGAGTTGTTTTATGAGGCTATGCCAGTGAGAAACGAAGTCAGCAATAGACTCATCATCATATTGTCATGTGGAATAAAGATCAGTCATGGAAACCTTATTGACAACGTTGATGGAGAAGTGATCTAGGAAGGGTTGGGCTACTTAATTGAATGGGTAAATGAAGTGTCTTAGTAGTCCACTGTACTAGTCTAATGCAGGGTCCTATCAGGAACATTGGGAAAGTCCTCAAAAGTAAAGCATCATCCTGGGAAATACGGTAACACCCATGTTTAAAGAACCACAAATGTTGTTGCGGATCTTCTTTGCTATTGAGGTGGTTGAATTTTGGCATCTCCCAATGTACGGGATATGGTTGAATGGGAATGGATGGGTGAATAGGCTCATTACAAATTTCCTCATAGGTGAGAGAATTACATGATCCAGAAACTAATGTTTCTAATGTTTGCATCGTTTCCATCATAAACTTGATGAGCTCTTTGGTAGGTTTTGATGGGGGGCCACCTCTTGTGGTGTAAGGAGGTGGATATTGAACCTGATAGGGAGGTTGAGAGTAAGGAACTGACATGGAAGGTACATATCCAAAATGGATGACATACAAGATAAGGGGTTGTTGATAATAGGTGTAGATAGTTGGGATGATTTTCGTGACCCTGGTAGTGATTGATGAAAATGTTTGCAGGATGGAGATGAGAAGATTTTGGAATGGAGTAGAGGTCACCAACACCACGGGAGGTTGTGTTATAATGGGTATTTGTGAGACAATGTGTGCGTACTGTGCTATGGTCTAGGTGGTGGATGAGGGGACTATAGATAGGACAAGTGTGAGGGAAAATTTTGATGTAGTGATCATGGCGGGTATGGGTCCTAGCTGCGAAACTACCAGGGGTGAAGTAGGTGAGGGTAATGTCATGTTATTAGAGGCTGATGTAGAAGCGTGAATAAGGGTCAGAGAGATGGATACATGCATGCCATATATCAACTGACCTGAGGAATCCTAGGTGGAAGAGTGGGAAAGGTAGAACTGTAAGGCCATGGAATTATGATCAAGGAGTCATGCAAACTCCTTGTCACCGGTAGTAATGGTTGTAGATAGGGCTAGATCCATGGGTGATAGGATGGAAAGAAGTGAAGGAATATGTGGGAGTGGTTGACGAATAGCATGGAATATGAGGGCATTAGTCTAGTTGCAAGTTAGCTCCATGTGAACAAGTGCTTACCTGGTAAGACTGTATTATGTGGGTGACACAAAAAACATCAAAAATAGAGAATAATGGGTCCAAGAGGTGAATCTGGTCAATGTCTAGATTTTGAAAATTTAAACACAAATAACCGATGATGGTTGGGTTGACTGGTGATGTTTCTGGGAAAACTGATTATGGTCAGGATGATCAGTGATGGTTACGACAACATTGATGACAGTTTCTGAAACCGATCCCAATCAATTTGGAAGAAACCAATATAAAAGTGAAGTGGGAACGTTGGATTTTTACTGGTGAAACTGTGTATGACAGAAAATATCAATAAGGGAGAAATATGATGATGCAATGAGGGCTATAAACGAAACAAAAGTAGTAATGAAAGTTGTTCTAGGTAAAGTAACTAGAAAGATAGGAGCTAACACTAGTTAGGGTTAAACAACGGTGGTCAGGTGTTAGCCGGTGACAGTCGCTAGACTGACGTCAGTGACTATGAAATTAGAAAAAATTGAAGAAAAATGATTTTGTGAATTAAATTAAGTGAAGAATCAAAATCAAAAACCTGAGAGTGAGAAAATGAGTCCCTGGCACACTCAGACAAAGTTAGAATACTCCAACTATAATGGTGGAGTGTGCAAGGAAGAAGGGAAATGGGGATTCATAGTCTCACACCTCAAAACACAAGCGAAGAGGAACACTAAGAAAAAGCATGATCCTAACAGTGATTTTCTTATGTTTGTTTATTTTATGCTATTTAGAACTGACTGTGTGTATTTAGAACAAAAAGAATTGGTTGGGAAGGTGTCCTACGAAGAAGGATATCTAAAAGGAGAGGTTCCAAGTATGTTATGGTGGGGGCGGAATGTCCTCTAAGATGATGACTCAACAGAGGCAATGAGCTAGGGATCATCTGCCAATTGTATCACGTGATCAATGACAGATGCTCCCAGGTAAGATGTTGTTTAAGAAAGATATGTATATTTTATTTTTTGCAAGTTTGGTAAGAAACACAGAAAGAGAGAGATAAATGTGATTTCTATGATTCTTTGTGTCAACCATCAGCTGGGCATGACTTCTAGCGTATAGGTTGCCCTTGATCATAATGTGAGTTAATAATGCAACAAATTAGAATGTAATGCAAGTGTTTTAAACCCAAATCGAAGTGCGATATTTGATGTAGCAAGAGATGAATAGGAAGAGGGATGCTCTTTCACTAATGCAATGCGAAAGAAAGGAAGATGTGTACTTTTTAAAGCACCAAAAATAGTATTGTTTTTAGAAAATAGAAAGAAGAAGAATGATTCCAAGGAAGAAAAATTAATGTGAAATCTTTTCTAAGGGAAAAAAAACACACAAATTTCACCTAGGAATGAATAAATGCAAAAGAACCCCTGATGGGTCCCATCGGACGTGCCAAAATGTTTCACTATTTTCTTTACCTTTTCGAAATGACCGAAAAGATAAGGGTAAAGGAAAAGGAGGAATACCTATTAAATGTTGGTCGGCTGATGGTTGTTGCATGCGTTCTAACTTCTTGATCCATAGCTAAATGTGGGATCTTCCTTTTGGCTAGGAGGAACTACCTGTAATAGAAAACAAGATCACAAAAATATAGTTAAATGATATATTGGAGTGGACTGCCTAGCGTATGCTAGTTCTGGAAAGTGTGATACTTCCTAGATGGCTGTCAATCCACTATTTAATACAAGTTAATGTGATAAATAAACAAGGTCCTACTGTAGTTGATATGATTTAGGTATCTCATTCAAATACAATAAGCAAATCTAATCACAATAGGATAGGCTGTAGTTGGATCTTAGAGGTGAGGGGTCTGTCAAGGTTCTGGGGCTGGTCAGAGTCAGATTCTGGGTTATGTACGTCAACTGGTAGGGTATTTATTAGGTATGTTCTTGGTCAAGGTGTAAAACAAAGAGACTGACATCGGTTGAATGCAATTGATTCCATTTTAGGTAGAACCGATGACAGTTATGAGTAACCGGCATCGATATGGTTGGGGTGAAAGAAACTCAAAATAGGTTAATTGGTAGGGGTGATCTAAGATCGAATAAATTTTGGGTGAGTGAATGGGTAGTCTATGGATGTATTAGGTATTTTCAAAAGTATACATCATGTGAGAATAGGTGATTTGGTGATGAGGGTGAAGGTATCTTTTGATTTACAAGAAAATGGGTGATGAAGCAATAAACATGCAAAGAATAGATTAATAACATGAGTAATAAAGATTACTAACTGAAATAAACTATACTGATTAGGGCCATACTTACTGTGTTAAGGATCTGATGGCTGAGTGATGGAGGTGGTTGATTGGAGAATATGTGTATGGTCTTGTAGTGGTACCTTCCTGAAGTGATCCCGTGAATACAATGGCTCTTTGATTGATGTTAGTGGTGGCTCTAGATGGTTGGATGTGTAAAAGGATGCTTGTTTCACTTGCATGCAACTGTGGTCTCCTTCCTTTCTCTCAGAAAATGTGCCAACCTCGAAATAAGGTTACGAAATGGAATAAAAGGTGACCGGTGATGGTTTCAGGTTAACTGGCGTTGGTTCAGGGGTGACAAGAATCGATTAGGGTGGGATTCCCTAGGTTTACTAAAAATGGGAGATCATGGCAATGATTTCTGCCAGATCTCTCTATTCATCTGGGAAAGAGCAAGAGTTACCTTTTCTTATGCAGGAATGTGGTTAGATTGGATGTAAGATTTGATTTTTAGGGTTTAGTTAGGTCTTAGTTAGTTGTGGAAAATACTAAGAATAGACTTAGGGTGAGGTGGCTAGGTGAGGTGTATAGGTGAGGTGGTGTGGTGGTAATTATCTTAATTAGGATAATTAAATAATAAATATTATGAGGACATGGTTTAATTTAATTAAATTAATATTAGTGTGGGGTGTAAGGGGCCATGGTTAGGTGAGTGTGCTGAATTTGATTATTTAATGAAGGTTCAAGGAGAGTGTGACCCAATTTTAGTGTCTACACCTCCACCTAGAGAGGAACCCCCTTCATTTTTTTCTTCATCCATGGAAGACCCTATAATTAGCACACTGCCTTTGACCCCTCAAGTTTCCGAGTAGTTTTCAGTGGCATCTCTCCTACTCATATGACATACATGTCCATAACCTACACCACCACAAGGAGATTCCACCTCTTCTGGCCCATCCTCTCCTCTACCCATCGAGGATCCTATAGAAATATAATTGTCTTTAGATGACCATTCACCATTGGACCCCCAAGATCTTGTTGATCTACTTTCAGCTCTCTTACCCACAGAGTTTGAGGCTAGCCATTTTCCTGTATCTCAAACACATTTTACGGGGATCGATAATTAATCCACATCGGCCCCGCTTATAAGAGTACCATTTTCATGCTTGGTTGATCTCCTAGACTATGTTAATAGAGCCTTACTTTGGGGACATCTCCTACTTCCTGTGTCAACCCAAATGCTGTTGTCACTCACTGACACCTCCAATGTCTATCCAAAAGTGTTTCAAGTGACCAAACCAAACACAACCATGGCTATTTCAACACCCTCCATATCACCACCCATGGCCTAACTCACACCTCTACCCATAACCCAACATACATCTATACCAAAACACATACCCATGCCTATATCATCTCTCTTAATTAAACACATCACTATCTTAGGGGTCAATCTGACATCAAACCTTACTTATCCACCCATAAAATTAGATTTAGCCACATCTTCCCAAACCAACACTAAACTTATTCTGGCCCCTAAAAATAAGACCCAACCTCCTAGGCCTCATACACCAACCTCGCCTACCACACCATTATCATCTTCACCCCTTCCATCCATCCTAAGACCTAACCCTTTGACCCTGTCCAAACAACATCCTTCCACCAATAAACTGAGAGCACAACAACCCACCTCTTCATCACGAACCTATAATGTACTCAAGTGACCCACACAACCTCTGTCATCACCCATTACCTTCTTACCACCCATACCACCACTATCATCCATAACTTCTTCACTACCCATGACACTTTCTTCCCTTCCATTCACATCATATACCCAACCTCTACCAACCACCTCCACACCAACTCGGTTACCCCCGTGGGTAACCCGTCCTCTTCCACTATCCACTTTTCCCTCTACATTGCATGTACATGTGTCACCTTTTCCCAAAAAGGTTCAAACTAAAGATAAGAATCTACTACCCTCCAATAAGGTAGTTACACCAACCAACCTTCCGTAGCTAGCTCTTCTACCATGCCCATGCCTACATAAATGCTCGCAAGACCTAATACTACTCCATAGACCAAACTAGTGGACCAACCCATTCTGCATCCTATAAAACCTATTCCTCCACAATCATATAAACTTGCACCCAAACCCACATTCACCTCTCATTGTGATCCACTGACAGGGTCCAATGCTAAAATCTTAACCAATCTCCTCAAAAATTTTGTCATCACATTACCACCTCTTAGACATTACAACCCATTACCACCTCTTAGACATTACGACCCACTCAAAGAAAAACCAAAAGGGTTTGACGAAACTAAAATTTGTGCCTACCATCATGTGTCAGGACATTATGTAGAGAACTATAAGGCTTTAAAAACCACTCTTTTCCAATTATGTCCTCCCGAAGAAAATTTTGACGAAAATGATATTCTTGATGAGGACCCCATTTCACCTTCACAAATTTCCACAAATATTCTTCCATTACCTACTCAATGACAAAAATCTTCATCCCCAAAAATCTTTGATCCACCCCCGAGATTCAAGATCAACATGGTACATATAAGAGAGTTATCCAAACCACAACCCAAATGCTAATACACCCTACTCATTTCACAAGGATCGTATCCCCCACTAGGGGATTTCCCCTCATTCTACTATATGTTCCATGAAACACAATCTTCATCCACCTCCCCTAAAATTAACATGGTTCACGTTACCACCTGTGCTCAGAAAGATAAGGTAAAAGACAAGGAAAATGGCCCATCAACCAACCATGTACCCAACATACCATCCGAACCCATACCCAAAGTCATGATTCAAGGTCCTACATATCCTATTTCTGATGGGGTCACACATCGCACAATGTTAAAACAACTGCATCAATCCCCTCTCAAAATGTCTTTATATGACCTCATCCAAACCTATAAGTCACATCATCAAGCCCTCATGGAGGTCCTTCAATCTATTAAGGTTTTATCAAATGACCGCACACCCATAGCCTCCATCATTAGCCCTCACCACATTACCTCTCTCACTAGGTCATCTCCTTCCTCTACGCCTTCACCTACTCTCCAAGTAGCCACCCTCAACTTTTCAGATGAAGAGATCACTCCCTTCCAGTCTGACAACCCCGACCCCTCTCTTTTCATCTACTTCTTAATTGATAATATACACATACGAGATGTTATGATTGATGGTGGTGCTAGTATTAACATCATCTCCTCCCATGCATACGACCAAATGCAAATACCTACCAACTGCATGCATGGTAACCTTGTTATGCTATGCTCCAATAACGACATGACCTCTACCCTAGGTACCATCGTTCTCCATGTCCGCATGGGTCCCCACACTATCTTGAAAATTTTCTATGTCCTCGAAAAGGAGTTATAATATAACTTGTTTCTCGAATGACCTTGGATCTGTGTCATGGGTTGTGTCCCTTTGACTTTACATAGCTCCCTCAAATTTGAAGACAAGGGACATAACTACACCATCCCTTCCCACCCATCACCTTTTAATACCTGTAACATGTTATACCAGCCCAATGATGTGCTTGTACCAGTCAAGGCATGTGCCACTATCCCTACTTCACCTCCACCTACTATCCCACCTACCAAGACTACCACCACCTCTCCCACACCTAACCTTGCTATCCCTACTGTCGATGTGGCCTCTACCACTGACTCCCTTGTTTCCATATCATTTAGAAAGTCATTTATCCATGCTACTCACATACTAACTATAGATCCCTTAGAAGGTGATTTTCAATGCCTCGCTCTAGGGTAATACCACCAATACAATAATGACACCTTTCTCACCCTGCAAGAGTATCGGAACCTACGTCAACACCCTAGTTATGACATCTGCATCAACGATGATTTTCCTTATGGATCTCCTCACCTTCACACTAATCTAACATATGGGGGACTTTATGTGGCCACCTATAAACCTGAATCTCCATCCCAAACCCAACCATTTTCATCTGACCTACACTCCCTCACTAACTTCTGCTTCGCTCACACTTTCCTCCATCAGTGTGCATGGAAAGGATTTGGCTTCGGATTTTACGAACATGGCCACCATACTATCATTTCTTGTACCTATCATAAAAAAATGAACATAGTGGCATTGGTTTTGACACACCACCTTCCACGAAGGTTCACGTCAACCTCATCCAAGACAGAAAACCTTCTCCACCTCCTTCACCTACATTACCATCTTCGCCCATAGAGTCCATAGATCCCAAATCTATTCCTCCTAATTTTTTGTTTATAAACACCATTTCCCTGGGACCTTTGACCTATCAAATCTGTGGTGAAGCTCCCTGTTCTCTCCCATTCTTGTATCCTAACATGATCGATGATGATACACCCACTATCAATGCCATTTAGTGTCAGGATGATGAATTTATCCTCACTTACCTTGGTGTGGAAGATTCTTATATTCATCAGTCATTACCTTCTAAGACACAAACCATGTTGAATGAATCGACCATCAAAATCAACATTCAAACTCAGGATGACTTGCACATTCTAAAGATAGGCCAATCCTTAGATGCTACTAAACAAGAAGCCTTCACCTCTTTCTTTCAAGGCCATAGCAATGCATTTTCCTGGTCGTATGCCAATATGCCTAGTATTGACCCAAAAATCCTAGTCCACAATATTGTCACCATTCCTGATGCCAAACCCATCAAACAAAAGTTGTTGAAAATACATCGTCGCATTGCTCTTCATGTCAAAGATGTGCTTTAATGAATTCTCTAAGTTTCCTTTATCTTACCCACTGACTATCCCCAGTGTATTTATAACATCGTTCCCATCACAAAAGAGACAGGGGGACTCCACATTTACACGGAATTCCATGACCTCAACCTAGCTTGTCTAAAGGATGATTTCCCCCTACCAGGCATCAACCAACTAGTTGATCTCACCACTGGTCATGAAATGCTATCGTTCATGGATGGTTTCTCGAGCTAAAATAAAATATTACTAGCTCTAGAGGACTAACACAAGACTACCTTCATCACCCCTTGGGGGACTTTCTGTTATTGAGTCATGCCTTTTGGCCTAAAAAATGCTAGTGCTACATATCAGCGAGCCATGACTTACATCTTCCATGAAATCATGCATTGCATATTGCAAGATTGCATAGATGATCTTCTATCCAAATTTAAACACCGAACCGAACACCATCCCATCCTTAAAGTCATCTTTTCCCATCTCATCAAGCATTGTGTGTGTCTGCAACCAAAGAAGTGTGTCTTTGCGGTACTCTCTAGAAAACTCCTAGGTCTCCTTGTTTCTTTGTGTGGCATATAATTCAATCTTGCTAAATTCAAGGCTATTCTAGAAATTCCTCCACCCAGTAATCTCCATCAACTTCAAAGGCTACAAGGAAAGTTGAAATCTATTTGATGCTTTATCACGTAGCTTTCCAACCATTTTCAACCATTTCATCATCTTCTCAAGAAAGACGTTTCATTTAAATGGGATGATGAATGCCATTAAGCCTTTGAGGGCTTAAAAAAATACCCCCTTCAACCACCCGTGCTCATTCCTCCTAAGGATGACCAGCCCTTTTACCTATATATCTCCACCACTTGAACATTCTTTAGGTGTCATGCTTTCTCATCACGAAGACCAACATTAAGATCAAGTATTTTATTACATAATTCATACCCTTCTAGACTACAAAACAAGATATACCCATGCCAAAAAACTCTTCTTATCCTTAGTTTTCATCACCACGAAACTTTTCCATTACTTACTCAACCACAAAACCTTTTTCATTACTAATATTGACCCATTACACTATATGTATGCCAAACTCTATCAACGCCAATGTACCACACGTTGGCTTATGCTTCTTTTCGACCTTGACCTTGAATTCATTAATCAAAATTCCATCAAGGGCTAGGCTATCACTGACTAACTGATTGAGGCACCTATTTTCAGGAATCAACCATCTAACTTCAATTTCATAGATGAGTCTATAGCTACCCTTTCCCTAGATGAACCCACTTACCAAATGAAACTCTTCTTTGATGGCTCCAAATGTCAGCATGGGGGTGGGGGTGGTGTTATCCTCATTCCTCTTGATTGTGAACCTATGTCTTTGTCTTTCAAACTTGATTTTTATTGTATAAACAATATTTCTCAATACAAAGAACTCATATTAGGTCTCTAGGATTTTTATACATTATATGGTAAGTTAATCAACATCTTTGGGGATTCCCATCTAATCATAAACCAAGTCAATGATATATACCAGTTTTGTAATGAGATACTTCAAAAGTATAAGCATCATGTAGACATAATTTTGACCACCTTTGATCGTTACACACTTCAAACAAACCCATGATCTACCAATAAATTTGTGGATACCATGGCTTTCTTGGATTATCAGATACCTGCTTCGCCCACTGACTCTAAAATATTTGTCAAAATACAAAGGCTACAATCACCCTCTTCTTTACCTTATGAGGTCTACTCCGTCATAACTATTGCCCCTGACCCACGTGACCTTTGGTATAAGCAATATAATACTATCTTTCCCTTTCCATTCTACTTGCTGATCTCACTCATAATGGATAACGTGCCTTTCTTAAAAGTATCTCCCACTATGCCATCATGGGTGGTCTTCTTTACAAGCATGGATTTGATGAAATTCTCTTATGATTCCTTACAAGTTCTGAAATTCCCTACACCATTAAAGAAGTCCACAATGGAATTTGTGGAGGTCACTTTAGTATTTTAGCTATCACAAAATGCATTATTCGCCTTAGATATTATAGGCTAACCCTAAATTGTGACTATTGCGATTATGTCAAATGTTACATAAAATTCCAGCAACATGCTAATCTCCACCAAATGCCTAGTCACTCCTTATAGGTCGCACGAGACCTTTGTCCTTTTCATCAATGGGGTTTGGATCTTTTTTATGCTATCAAACCCCTTTCTTCACAACACCAGCAATGGATCAAAAGTGCTACTAAATATTACACTAAATGGGTAGAGGCCACTCCCCTCATTTCTACAAAAATCAAGAAAATATGTGAATTCATCCACCATCACATAATTTTTTGCTTTGGTGTTCCTCACATCCTTATCACTAATAATGGAAAGCAATTCAAAGAAAAAACCCTATGCAAGCTATACGACACTTTTGACATCTAACTCAGTTTCTCATCACCTTATTACCTGCAAACCAATGGTCAAGCCAAATCAACCAATAAAACCTTGAACAAAATTCTTATGAATGTAGTCAATGATATTGGAAAGGATTGGCATACACACATTCCTTTCGCCTTGTGGGCTTATCGCACTAGTATTTGCACTTCCACTGTTTCCACACTTTTTTCTCTGGTCTACAGTACCGAGGTTTTCTTAGCTCTCGAAGTCCAGATTCCATCTCTTCGCATGTCACTACAAGACATACTCAACAATGATGAATTTTTCAAATATCCTTTACTGCAACTTAAGCTCTTAGATGAATGTCTTCTAAATGCTCTTGACCATATCTAGATCTACAAAAAACATATCAAATGTGCCTATGACAAATGTGTTCACAAACGAGCCTTTCAGGTCGGTGACCTCGTCCTAAAGGAAAATCAACATGTGACCAAAGGGGAGAAAAGTAAATGTGGTAAATTTTCTCCTAATTGGCTTGGACCCTATATTGTTACCCATGCCTATGGATCAGGTGCTTATCATTTGTCTTCACTCGAAGGAAAACCCAAACCTAAGCCCCTCAATGCATTGCATCTTTCACCATTTTATGTTGACGTCCAGTTCCATACCACTTTTTGACAGTTGATTACTCATCCCTTGAGCCCTGTTCGCCTTCCATGTTGCCCATTTTGAGGATGCACGACTCAAAAATAATCATGTGATTCCCATCACCTTTCCACCTTATCTTTAATATTAGTACCATGACTCTATTCATAGCATGATTCTCATGGATAGTTTTCATCTTCTTCAAGATGTAATCCCATGGTCATTCATCACTCAAAACCACCTCTTTCATAGTTAATCTTTGTGTGTTAATGGTCTTGTCTTCTAAACAAGAACCTAATTTTCCTCTATAGTCTTGTCCATGACTTAAACGTCCAAAATCCAAAAAAGGGATACAACTCCTTGAGTCAAACTTCTAGCAAAATATGACTACCTCAAAAGGAACATTGCTTCACTCTAATTTCACCACTATAGATAGACTGCTTCCTTAAAGGACAACTATATCAAGTAATTTCACAAATCTAATAAAAATATGTAGAAGCTTTCTGCATCGATTAGTCTATTAAACACAAACAAATGCAGAAAAGGATGAAATTTTTGTCATAAACTTTCCTATTTTTGATCTTCAGTTTCTTATTCCGAAGAACACACTTTCATACATTAAGTTACACTAAAATCACCCATTCTCACCTCCTTGCCTTTTTAATCCTAATTTCATCTTTACTATAGGAACTTACCACAAATGTGACATTTTTTGATTATGTGAATTTCTTCACCCTAAGAATGGTCTGTTAGGCAACGCCTTTAGGGTCTTAGGTTCATGAGCCCCTCTTAGGTATGGTCGACTCATTAGGGTTCTTATCATTTAAGTGACTCTTTTACCCCATCTTACCATTTTCCTTCCTCATTACTTATTGATTATCCTATACATGACTAGATCATCGACACCTATATTTACAAACCACTCCACCATGCCTACGACCTAAACTCAACAATGCCTACGACCTAAACTCAATCATGCCTATGACCTAATTTCACCAATGTCTAACACCTACCAACCCATTCCTCTACTTTTTCATAATCTTCCCGAGCTTATGGAAGAACTACATTCGCCTTAGGTCCCTTTTCATCAGGACTATGTAGATAGCACTCTAAGGGCATGGGGATCTTGGAGGTTATCTCAACCACTCTTTACCCTAACCAAAACCCCTTATCAGTTTCTTATTCACATTCTACCTTAGTTAGTTTCCATTCAATATCAATAATTGGAAATTAAACCAAACAAACAAAAATTACCAAACATTTTTACCATCATAAAACATACATTCATTTCATCACATCTACCATTTCTTTACCATAATCATACATTTTCCTACAAATTATCTTAACATGATCCATAACATCATTAATTGTAAAAATTAATGCATTAGAAATTCAATCAACCATACAACCTGACTCAATCATGCCTAACCAACCTAACTCAATCATGCCTACACCAACCTGACTCAATCATGCCTAAATCAACCTAACTCAATCATGCCTAAATCAACCTAACTCCACCATGCCTAAATCAACCTAACTCAATCATGCCTAAACTAACCTGACTCAATCATACCTAAACCAACCTAACTCCATCATGCCTAATCCACCTAGTTTCCATCACATACACACATAATAACAGAAATTAAAATAAATAACCCATCCATGCTATAAATGCCATCAACTATAAACTAGAACATCTATGTATACATACATGTGTACATGGATATAAATAACTACTATAATTTCAAACAACCTCTCATATATAACCTCACCACATTTGGCACACAGGCCAGTATATGGTCAAAAATATAAAACTCTTGTATACATCCTCACTCTCTTCAGTATGTAGGCTGGTATATATAAAAAAATAAAATATAAAAAACTAGAGTTATATGCAGCTATTGGCCATCACCCTGTTGGATATCATCCATATCTATCTCACTTGTCTTCTCCTCCTCCTCCAATACCATGTGACGTATCTCTAGCATCTCTCCATGCACTGTGGGCCTCAGTATTCCCTCAGCTAGTACCACACCTGGAGCAAGAATCCATACACTAGTTTCCTTGCCCTGACCCTGTCTTGGAGCTCACTAGCCCCATGTACTCTCCATAGTGTGTGTGTGAGACCTGGTCCTCTCATTCAAGGCCTACTTTTCTCTGTACTCTATGTAGGATGGGACGTCTATCCCTATAGCCATCAAGTGATCCTGATAATATCGTGCCTCTCCTAAGGAATCTTTGAACCTAGCTAGAGGTACTGTCTATGGTGGAGCCATCAGTCTTGACCCCTGTACCTGTCTCTCAGGACCCTGTCCCTATGCTTATGTCTATACTAAGGGATCCTGTCTCACCCCTACCTATAAAATGGGCCCCTGTCTCTGAGCCTGTGTGGTTACCTATCCTAGAGTCTATGGGGGTACCTGTGCCTGTCCCTAGGCCTGTAGGGCCATAATATGTGCCTTTGCAGTGGCCAACTAGCCTTGCAGCCTTGTCACCTGTGCCTACAATGTGGAAACATGTGCCGCTTACCCTATCAGATGTCCCTACACAATCCCTAACTATGTAACTAGGGTCGTCACCTTCCCCTAGAGGGAATCTCTCTACACTATGATGGTGGCCAAGTCTAGCTGCCCCGAACTCATTGGTACAGCTCGCAGTTGTGCTGCCCACCACTGTCTATACCTATCTATAACTCTGGCATCATCAATCCAATAGTCAACCACCTACTTCTCCTACCCTGTAGGCACTGTCAGCTATGGTAGAGGCATAGGCCTCTCTATGTCATGCCTCTTGTACCATGGGAACAATGGAGGTACATCATGTAGTAACCAAAACTATCGTCTGACCCTGTCAATAGGTATCATCTCATGCTCTCTTGCATGGCACCCCTCTGAGTATCGAAACAACTGTAGCTCATCTAACTCCTCATCCATCTTCTTGTATTATGTGAATCCCACATATGTCCTTGAAATGATGTCTACCCTAGATAATCCCTATAGTATCTACCTGTAGTGGGCTACATCATGTATAGCCCTGGCCCTCGGTGCACCCCACCAACTGGGGCAACCCAATTGGATGAACACACACAATTTTCTCATATGCCCAATAGTGAAGAAGAAAGGTTTAACATATTTTGAACCTCCGTAGTCTCCTGTAGGGCCATAACTCCCTGTATAGCTGTACCAAGTAGGTAGGTTCCCAAGAAAAGTAGGTCCTCTCCTCTATCATATCATGAAGGATTCCTATAAATGACCGTGGGAATCTCCCCCGTCTGCATCTGGTAGTGGGAAACAACACATTGCCTCTATAATCAAGACCACTAGCCTCATCTTCATAGGATGATGCGTGTACATCTCTTCATAGCTTAGGTTGGTGCTATGAAACCTCATCTCTGCCATACCCTCTCTGAATACTATCAGTATCAACTCCTTTGATGCCTTCGAAGAAATAGAATACACCTGTGCCGCTACTATTGGTAGGTATAGAATCTTGTAAACGTCCTCTAATGTGATAATCATCTCACATGTTAGAAAATGGAATGTGTTGGTTGCAGAATACCATCTATCGATGAGAGTAACCATCAAATTCAGATCATGAACTATACACCTATAATGTCGAATCCCAATCAAACCCACCTCGGTCATGTGCCTCCACACCTCATCGATCACATCCCCTTAAACATCTAGTAATAACAGAGGTACCATATCCTGCATTCATACTTGATCCCTTGTCTGCACCCAACAAAACACGTTATTGTCAAAACCTTCCCATACCAAACACATACTAAACCCAATAAACCTTGTTCCCTAACCCTTATTACTTATTATACCGACTTTACTGATTTTCCCCTATTAAACCAATCTATTCATACACCTTATACCTATTAACTACTCATTACCCTTTGTAAAAATAATACCCTTACCATTATCACTCTCCTTACTTTTATCTCCGAACCCTTACCCTTCTCTTCCTATCCTTTTTTTTCAACCTATTGACCTATTCTCCTCTAAATCCAGTCGGAATCGGTTCCTTATGATCAGAATCGGCCACCTGCTACATGACCGATGCTGGAAGTACTCAACAAATGTCATTTAACCCTTAACCAGCATCGGTCACTATCAAATTGTTGAAACCATTCATACCCCCAATTTTTTTTCCAAAATTTTTCAAACCTAGCCTAATCACCCATGCTACCCACCCATTCCTACCTAAAACCTTTCTGAACCACTCCTACACCCTCATTCACCTAGCTACCCCCTCCTCCATTATGATTTCACCCATTTTCTTCCCAAATTAAAAATAAAATCCCCCCCCCCCAAAAGCCTATTTTCCCCTAACCCAATTTCTCTACACAAATCTACCTTCCAAACTAGGAATGGGATTGAATCATACCTCATCTTTTTGCCATCTCCATGGTGGCACATGAAGCTGCTACATCGGTGGTCCCCCCAATACCTCTCCTACCTTGGTTATCACCAATAGACCTCCTCACCTCCAACCAACTAAATCAATCAAACAGATCTAGTGGACCCACCTATCACTTGTCAATCACCTACTATGAGGCTTACCGACTAAGATCTCTTTCTCACTCGGTCACTTTCCACCTTTTCCTCTCTCCTTCGTAATTTTATCCTATTTGTGAAAATTACAAATGATTTCACAAAAAGTGGAATTTCCTTTTTTAACCACACCCTGACTTGACTGACATTGGTTGTACCTAGACCGACATCGGTCTTGTGCCTCAGAAAACCATGGTCAGTTTCCCTAGATCATCATCAGTTAAGCATGACCGGTGTCGGTTTCCCTATTTTGGCCCCATGACAACCCATTGCACCTTATCTACTTATTTGTAACCATTTTCACCTAACCCACTGTTGACCTTGACCCTCCACCTCATCCTCCTGACCTCATCATTTATCACCCCTCCTCACCATCAGTAGGGGCATATTTTTGCCCCTCCCATGGCCTTACCTATGCCACACCTTCTTTTTACACAATCCTGACCTCTTATGCCATGAACTATATGCCTGGACCTGAAAAATTGTTAGTGACCTATAAAACATTGTGCTCGCTATACCTTACAATGCGGTTACCCATGTTTGTTTAACTTACCAACCTTACCTTTCCTATTTCCATGTTGTTTATCTTGACCTGTTCTTTAGTATACCAAAACATACCTACACGTTCTTACACCTGACCTCTATTTTGTTTCCACACCATATCCTATACCTTGGATACTAGAATCACTTCAACCTTATTTGGATAGACCTATCGACAATGGATGATGTAAATTTTACAATCATTTCACTAGGGTACTATGTCATAAATTATACGTGTGCGTACATTTGACTGTCACTACCTTTGACCTTGGCCCATTTCCCCATTTTCCCAAATGGACATTTACCCCATTACCCATTTTTACCTCCACCTACCCTTACCCACACCTACCTACCTAACCATTGATTAAGTGGAAATTCCCATGTCCTCACCCATTACATCTTGCAATACTGGTACCTATTTTTCTTAGCCTAATAGCCTTACCTTGCCTATGGCCGTGACCCTTATCTAAACAAACCTTTACCTCTTAACCTTTTGGATGTACTAAAACCACACCTACATGTTCATGTATCTTACCTTGTTGAGTGCCTAGATTGTATCCTATACCCTAGATAACATACCACAACAACCCTTATTTGGATGATCTTTATGACCGTAGCTAATGTACATTTATTATGCTGAGAAACCCTGTATCTCATGGCATTTCACAATGTGTGCATAAGTCTAAATTCTCTACCTAATCACCCACCCTACCACTTACAATCACCATATCCTCGACCATCACCTTCTTCACACCTAACCCTATTTTCTCAAACCACCCACCTCCTCATTTTATCAAACCACTCACCGCTTTCATTTCCCACCTCATCAATTCCTAGTTTGAGGGGGGTTACCTTCACTCGTATTTGGGGCAACACCACCCTCACTTACACTCAACACAACCATTTCCTATTTTTTTGTCAACATCACTTACCAATATAAGCTACACAACAAAAAGGGGGAAAATTTAGCCACCAAAATTTAGTCACACTCCCCTTGGCCCCTTTGTTGCATAGCCAACTCAAATTTATTCACCTAACCATAGCCCCTTCCACCCCACATTAATAATAATTTAATTAATTAATTAAATTAATACCCATCCTCATAATATTTATCATTTAATTACCTTAATTGACCTAATTTTCACTTCATCAAGCCACCTCACCCTAGACGTATTCTTGGCGTGTTTCCATAACTAACTACGACCTAATATTGCTTTCCTTAATGAGCTAATATTTTGTCTAACCCTAAAAGAACATGCCTAGGATTTCTCTAACCACTTTTCTGCCAATTAGAAGGGAAGCTTCCATTTTGATCCACGTGAAAAAACCAACCTAGCTTAAGAAATTGGAAAGATCTACAATTTTTAGTAAACCTAGGGAATCTCACATTAACAAACATTAGGAACCCCTAAATGAACACCGATCAACCCGTAACCATCGTTAGTTACCATTTATTCACCTTAGTAACCTTGTTTTTGAGTTGGAAGATTCTGATATCAAGAGGACAAGAAGAGAGATGCATGCAGGTAGAACCAGAGCCTTTTCACACCTAAAGACATCCATATCTAGCACAAGGATAGATTGAGAGAAATTAACACTCACAGTGACATTCCATGAAGCATCACTATTTCACCAAGCTTCATCTCACTCATTAATCATCCCCACCAGCCAACCATTGGATATGAAAGATTTGTAAGTTCTTTCATCACTGATCACTTCCCTTCTTATCCTAGCCATAGGGTTGTTATCATTTATGTTATTTTTCTTCCATTAATATTCCCATTCCTTCATTGTCTATTTTTTAACAAAATCACACCTCACCCACCCTTTTATCAGATCATTTATCCTAGTCATTCCACCTCTCTAAGTGTTTTCAACATTTCCACAGACCTCACCCTCTCCTCCTTTAGCTCTATCTAACCTCACTCAAACTTTGTAATAATTTTTTTATTAAACTATTGTCACTCGATTGTACCAACATCGATTACCCACGACCATTTTCGGTCTCTCCTAAACCATCACCAGTTATACTAAACCATCACCGGTTATACTAAGCTAATGTTAGTCTATATGTTCTACACATTTTCCAATAACAGATCTAACCTACCTTCTACCAAGAAACCCAAACAACCCAAAACCTAACCCTAACCAATTTTAACCCCTTGACAACTACCTACTCTTCAGATCTGACTATAGCTTATCATGTTATGTTAGATTTTCTTATTGTGCTTGAATGAAATACCTAAATCATATCAACTACAATAGCAATTTCTTTATTTCTCACATTAAGTTGTGTTAAACAGTGGACTAACAGTCATCTAGGGAGTATCACACTTCCCGGATCTAGCACCGCGCTTAGCATATCACTATCAAATATTATTTAAATCTTCTTTTGTGGTCTCATTTTCTATTTTAGGTTGTTTTTCCCAGCCAAAAGGAAGACCTCATAGTCAACATTGGATTGATAAGTCAGAACGCAATCAACAACCATCACCTGACCAGCATAAACAAGTCTTCCTCCTTGGCCCTAACCCTTATCGGTTTTGTCTCAATAATGTCAAGAAAATGGTGAAACACATAGCTTGTACTAGTCCATTTGGACTCCATAGGAAATAATAGGGAGTTTCCCTCCAAATGTATAATTTGAATATTTGAACTAGCTCTATGTATGTTATAGGCTTAATTGTTAAGTGACACAATCCTCTCAGACTGCGATATCATATTTGGAGGTTAGAGACTATTTTAGAAATAATTTTCACGTGTAAATATCTTTTTATGGATTGTATTTTTATCTATAATGGTATTCAAGGATTCATGGAACCATCATAGTGTCCAGGGAATGGAAAATAGATAGGAATAATTACTTAGACCAAAATATACCCTATTTTAGAAGTTTAGTAGTATGTAGCATGAATATAATGATTCGATGGAATCCTTGAGTCTATTTCAAGGCATTGATCACATGGAATTGGTGTTGTAAAACTTAAGAAAAGGTAATAATCAATCTAAAGGAGGATTTCTTAAATTAAATTTATGCTTAGAATCTTGACTATGTGTGCCTAGTCTTAAGGGCCTAGAGTAGAATGCTCATTGTAAAATTTAATGATTATGCCTAATATAGTCCTTGATAAGTTTAGGGGAAGGTAATAAGTAGACCAAGAGTTTCAAAATTCATAGTACAGGTTGAAATAAGAATAAAAGTAAAGGAATGTGTAAATATAGTTTATTAGTGTTAATGTCGATTTTGAGGGCTAGGAAAGATGTACTTTTAGAAAAATAGTCTTTATTCCATGTGTTTGAATGTGGTCGAGCCTCTGACAAGTTGGAGGAATGCCTAAGGGAATTAAGGAATCATAAAATTAGGGCATAAGGACAGAGTATTGAAGTGTTGGTAGGTAAAGGAAGTAATATACAATCATGTTTATTTCTTGTGACTGTCAAGACCAACCTTGAGAAATAGTTATATTAGGAAATAAACTCATAATTAAGTTGTAACTATCATTGAGGGAGTGGTGATATAATTTTTTGAATCCTTCTGGAATAGGGAAAAAACCTTATACAAATTTAATCAAGAAACCTATTGACTATCCTGCACAGTTCTATTAAGAAGCCGAGAGAGAGTAAGGATTTTTATGGAAAGCCTTAAGTGAAAGGGAAAGATTTGAGTGATTTGAATTAGTGATTAGGAGAGGGATAAGCATAGTGAGATGAGTGAAAATAATTTTTAGTAAAATTCAAGGTGAAGGTGAAAGACAAAGTTGAGAAGATTGTTTAGAGCTTGAGCAAACAAGGAGTCTTAAAAAGCCCAAAGTTTAAAATCTAGCAAGATGATGGATAACTAAGTAATGGAACATTAAGGTGTGCTGAAGTGAGGTGTATGGGTGTGTTGAAAGATTTATGTAAGGATGAAATAGATGGTAATCCATTAAACCCTTACATTTTCTTTAAAACCCTAACTACACCTACTTTAAATAAGGGAAAAGGAGAAAGTTGAATTGGGGATATTGTATTTTGAGTTGAATTTATATAAAGAGGATTGTAGGCTACTCTATATAATCTATCTAGATTGATGTTATAACAATTATACTTATGATGTTTTCTCCATGCCACTTATGGTTGTGAGTACTTGAGCATGCTAGTAGGGATGCCCTTGAAGTGTTCCATGTGGTGAAAGAGCTTAGAAGTGAAGTTTGAGATGTTATTTCATGTTGGTATCAATTTTGTGAAAATTATTGTAAATATCATAATATTAATGGAACAAAACATTATACAATCAATTAAACAAATTTCAAGACTTTATTTTTCCTTAACCTAAAAATTTAGGTCCCTTTTTGTCTAGAACAAAAAGGGGCAGCCACAATGTTTATAAATTCTTCATGAAACCTCCAAGCCTTAGATAAAAATGGATGTTTCCAACATGTATAGGATTCAAATAGCTTTCCAATGCTTATTTTTCTCCTCCTAAATCCTTACAAATATCCTGGAATATTTTCGAGAAGTCGGGTTTCACTATTAGAGTGTTTTTTGCTTACACTTAGAAAATCCATTTTTAAGAAGATTGTCCTTGAATGAGAAAACCTTTCCTAAATCTTCCTAAAAACTACCGCCAACAATTTCAGTATTCCCTGACATTAGTGTTGGATTCTTAGTATCTTTCATAAACTCATCTAGAGTGTGCTTTATTAGCTCCATAATTTCCAAAATAACTAGTATGAAAATTGAACATTTTGAAGCATGAAAACTAAGCCCTTAATTTAAAATAAGGCTTCTTGATCACTATGCATACTTCCTATGGCTATCCTATCATCTATTCACACTTTAACTTGGCTTAAAGGAAAGTCCTAATAATATCATTCAATTTGTTTTTGTGTACAAGGAATAGTTTTAAGATGATTAATCAACTCATATAGTATTGATAAGAGACTACTTTCGTCGAAGGCATAAAAAGGACATTCTATAGCTAATTGAACACCCTCAAGAAGTATTTAGAGAAAATATAAAGAATATGAGGGTGATTTTAGAGAAAATTTAAGATGTTTAAATAAATTTAGGAAATAAAATCTAATTCAGGAGAAATATTTTTAAGATTGGGTTTTCAGATGTAGAGAATGAAAGCTACAATAGTGAAAGTTGACTTCTCTAGATGATTCCAGGAGTTACAGAAATAGTTGTGATAGCAAAAGGCATTGAAAATATATTATTATACTCTATAAGGTAGAATAATAAATATTGATTTAAGGCTAAAATACATCTTGAGGTATATCAAAACTTTGTAGCTTCCCCTCCCAGTTTAAAAATGAAATAGGACCCAAAATTTGAGTTACAAGTAGAATTAGATTTTTAGAATAGTTTCTTTTATCATAGAAATTGATTTGATGTGTTTCATTAAAGTATGGAGGTTAATAAATTGTAACTCATCCTAAAATTTAATTCAAGGATTCATCCCATATATGGATAACGAAACCCATTTTCATGAGGAACAACTTGAGAAAAAAGGTGTCCAGGTACCTTGACCATGCTTCCACCTGGGTTTCATCTTGGCCAGGAAATTGAATTGTGAAGGATTCATCATATATGAAGGTGAAATGTGGAGCTAAAGAAGTGACTTGATGATCATCATATCCTTACACTATCATTATACCCAAATATCTCCAAAGAACAAGCTAAAATGAGTTAGTCATGTAACCAAGGTATCCATGACCATCATGTATGAAGTATTAAGGCATCATCTATCTCCATGAGATACATATGAGAAAAGAAGTGAATAATAATCATGAATTTTATTCCATCAAAACATGATTTTAGATCCATGAAAGGTGAAGGGATAATCTTCATATGGAGTACCCTATTTCCAAGAATGACCAAACATCTCAGTTCACTTGTTGTAATTCAGTTGGTGTTGTGTTTTTAAAAACTCATTCAACACCTAGTAGTATGATCAAACCTTAAGGAGGAGGCACATTAAAATCACCTCATTTTGTTCATAGGACAGGAATTTCATTTAAGGAGCAATACTCTACCAAAAAAGTGAGGACCTCATTTCAGTAAGAAGTAAATAAGAATCATAAAATTGATTCATGGTCACTAAAGTGAATTGTGGAAAACATATCAAAATTGGTACCAATTCGAGTAGTGGTAGGGACAAAATCCAATCTAGAAGGTTAAAAAAATACAAAATAACTATATATTTTCCCAAAATAAAGATTGAATATAATATATATCCTGAAAGCTTTAGGTCCTTGTTGAAATCCTGAAAATTAGTAAGTACTAACCAGATTGGATTTTGACAAATCATCTTCTAGATTATAAATATTAGATCTACGAGACCACTTCCATCAGGTGTAGAGTGACCCTAATTTCTTATATTTATCAAAATAAATTTAAATTATAAGAAATAATAAAAGTATAAAGAAAATTTAACATTTATTTTGGTAAATATGTCCCCTCCCCCTTCTAAAAATCATAAATTTAGAAATGTATACGTGTTACGCTTTATTTAAAAATGCTTACATGTTTTTCTTGTGTTCAAATTTTTGTTTTCTTTTTGGCCCCATAGATTGGTGCACTTACCCTAGATGTGAAGAGTAACTTCTTACATGGATATTTATAAGAGGAAATATACATGGAGTAACCTATTGGATTTTTTCACATCACTTCTGTTGTTTGTATACTTTAAAGGTCTCTCTACAGTCTCAAATGGGCACCTCGGGCTTGGTATGAGAAGATGGATTTTTTTCTTCTATCTACAAGTTTTGTTCACTGACATACATATCCTATAGTATATCTCCAACATTTTGGTGAAGATATATTTATATATGTATTTTTTTATGATTTACTACTTATTGCTAGCTCTTATTTTAAAAAAATTACTATTCAGAGGGATATTTCCCCACAATATGAAATGAGAAGTCTTGGGTTATTGCATTATTTCCTTTGTTTGCACATTTCTTAGATAGATTCAAGAATTCATTTGATTCATCAAAATTAAACCCATAATTTTCTTTAGCATTTTGATATATGGCTAATTGTAAGATAATTCCATATCATTTTTAGTTTCGGGTTACTCTTACTTCAAATTGCACCACTCCTCTTTGTGATCCTACTTTGTATATATAGTTGTTTGTAATTATCACATACTTGACCCATAATTTCCCTAATAGGTCATAAGCTTCATGAATCTAGAATGGGCCAAGCCATAATGAATCAAACTTTCTATGGCTTCCTTTTGGTTCTCTTCTCTTGTCCCATAGAAGGATAAAGTCTCCAACTTTTAATTCTCTTTCCCTGGCCTTCTTATCAAAAATATTCTTTACTTTAAATTGGTGCTCCTTAATGTGATCCACCACTTGGAGTCTATTTTCTTTCATCTTATCTAGAAATAGGATCCTCTTACAAATGGAATACTTTTATTGACCATCTTCTATTGCCTTTAGCAACTTGCGATCTGACATCTCGATCGTGAGAGGAATTTATGCTTCGAATCCATACAACAGTTAGAATGGTGACATACCTATTGCCTTCTTGGGAGTGATCCTATCCACCCATAATGTGTCGTGTAACCTTTTGTGTCAATTCCTTTTTTACTCATTTACAAACTTTCGTACAATGGTCACAATGTTCTTGTTTCCTTATTCATCCTATCCATTTCCTTGTAGATAGTAGTCAAAAGAATGAGCTAGGGAAATTGCCTAGCTAGAGTAAAACTTGGTCATCTCTCTTGAAGAGAAATAGGTAGCATTATCTTCTACAATCTTCTGTGGCACTCTAAAATGGATTATGATATTCTCTTTGATGAAGTTGCATATTTTTTTAGTGTTGGCTTGTTTGGTCAGAATGCATTCCACCCATTTGGTGAAGTAGTCTATTGCTATGAGTACATAGGTGTGTCGTGCGCTTGACTGAGGATTCAGAACACCAATGAACTATATACCCTACTGCTGGAATGGATCTTCAATAAGCACACAACTAAGTAGTAATGCAGCAATTTTTGGTCTTCCAATGAACTGCTAGCATGCTTTGCATTTAGAAACCCAATCTCAAATGTCTGCAAAGATGGTGGGCCAATAATACCTTCCTTAGAGGATCTTGTGCAAAGTGACCATTTCTGAAAAATTTCCACCACATACTTGCTCATGGTATGCTTTAAGCAACTTTTCCTGTTGCTCTTTATCTACGCACTTGAGAAAACAACCATCCAGGACTCTTTTGTAAAGCACATGATTCCAGATTACAAATTTAGTTACCTTCAACTTGAGTGTTCTCCTTTTCTTTTAATCAAGATAGGGAGGGAATTCTCCATAAGTCAGGTAATAGGAAATATCAACATACTACTCATTAGTAGTGGTGATAAAGAGAACCCATGGGTTGTCTTCTGAACAATTTGAGTAAGCACAATTTTATTCGCCATGTCGAACTTTGAGTTTTTCATCCTCAACAATCAACTTGCACAAGCCATTTCCCCTTACCATATTGGAGGTTCAAATCTCTAAGTCATATTCTTAAGTATTTGTAAATCAAATTTCCTCTTTTAGCTCTGGGATCCTGTTGTTTCAAGATGGAATTGATTGAACTTCCGAGGACCATCACCACCGTATGGGAATTGAGGATGTAAAATATGAAGTTTTTTATATCCTTGACCATTGCATAGGCATGCTTCTCTAATTGGTTGAATTTTATCTCATGCTTTTTCAAATGACAACTCACGAAAGCAATAGGTGCTTCCATGCCTTCATCATTTTTCTAAATGAGAATGACAGAGAGTGTATGTTCTGATGCATAACAATACATGATGAATTCTTTGTTAAAATATGGAGATACGAGAGTCGAGGCCCTGACAATGGATTTCTTGATCCTTTCCTTCATTGTTCCATTCGAAGTTTGTTTGTGGATTCATCATGGAAGTGATATCCTTCGTCAACTCAACAAAATTAGGCACAAAACGAAAAAGAAAGTTCACCTTTGTAAATAATGAATGAAATCGTTTCTTGCTTTTCGGTAGGGCTAATTATTGAATGGATCTAATCCTCTTAGGATAAATGTGTGCTCCATGTTTTTTCACAATGTGCTCTAATAACTTGCCTTCTGTGACTCCAAAAATGCATTTTTTGGATTTAGTGATATGCCATGTTTCCTACACCTTGTAAGTATCTGCTTTAAGTGATAGATATGATATTACATCTTCTTTGAAAATATTGTGAGATCATCAAGATATATAACAATGCAATGCTTCATATCTTTGAAGGCCAAATCCATCACCCCTTGGAATGTAGCTTCTGCATTGATTAGGCCAAAAGGAATTCTTCTGTAGGAATAAGTGGCCCAAGGTGTTGAAAAGGTTGTCTTAGTGTGGTCCTCCTCTGCCACTTTGATTTTATTATATCCTAAGAATCCATCAAGTAATGAAAACATTTTAGATCTAGTGACTGCTTACAGGATATGGTCTATTATAGGAAGAGGATAATTTTCCTATAGTGCTTCCTGGTTCAGGTTGCGAAAATCTACACATATCCTTATTTCACCATTCTTCTTCCACACAGGCACAATGTTAACCACCCACATTAAATGGTGGATGGGAAAGATGATCTTTGCGTTAAGCATATTTATTACCACCTCCTTGATGCTATCAGCAATATTTGCATTGTACAAACTTTGTTTCTACCTGAAGGGCTTAACACCCTACTTCAAAGGAATTGAGTGATTCATTTCCTTTAGCTGGAAGGATTTGAGTTCATCATGAGAGTAGGACAAGACATCAAATAATTTCTTGAGTAACGCAACAAACCTTCTTTTTCCTTCAAGTGAGCAACATTTTCCAATATTGACCATCCTTGGCTCCTCCAAGGTACCAATTTTTTCTTTATCAAAATCAGTTCGGCACTGAGAAGATTTCTTTTCTTTGTCTTGAATGAATCTATCATGTTTGTGAAAGAGGTCTTCTAAAGGGACTAAGCCTTTGGGAATTTTGTTCCCTTTCAATTTGATTATTCCCTCATCATCAATCCCTTTAATTCCTTCTTTCTCTTCTTTGGGGACTACTTCTCAGTGTATATTTTCACCTCCTTCGAAGAAGATATTATTGAAATAATCCCTTTGTTTTAAAAATGCTAGATTTTTTTTATCATCATTGAATACTTTCCAATGATTTACATTTTTTGGTACACTAGGCCTGGATGCCATTTCAATGGTAACTTTTTCTTTACAAAAAGAAGGATGAGGTGTCACTAGGGAAGCTGAAACTACAATAAAATCAACCTTTTCATTATGTTCCCTTGGAATAGATTCAATGCATTCCCACACTCTAATTCAGTAATACCGAAGTCTTGGATTCTTCACCTGATATTATTGGTGGACCTACTTTACTATAATCTCTGCATCACCTTGGCATCTCAGTTTCTTGATTCCCATATGCTTTGCTACACTCATGCCTAAGAGTAGTGCTTCATACTATATAGTGTTATTTGTATTATCGAATTGCAGCTTGTAGGAAAATGGGTACAACTCTTTTGAAAGAGAGTACAATACAACACCAGCTCCCGAGCCCACACTAGAATGACTACCATCAAATTACATTGTCCAAATTTGATCTTCATCTTCCTCCATGAGAAGTGGTAATTTCTCCTCTCTTTTTGATGTGAGGATGTAGTTTCCTAGCCCACAATCTTGAAAAAGAATGTTTGCTTTTGGATCATCAAAATTTCATACTGTGAACTTTATTTTTCTTATTGGTAGCAACTTATTCATCTGGCCTTTTACTGGGATAGTTGCAGATGACCAATCCATTTTTATCTCTCCACCTAGGTCTTTGCATAAACTCCTACTCATTAGCATACCAAAGGATGTTGGGATGTCTACTACCAGTATGTTTAGGAACAACTTCTTCTCTAGAAAGTAAGCTAGTGCTACTTGTGCATATTTGATTCTTCCTACCAATGGCACTTCTTTGGATTCCATTAAGTAGCATGTACCATTTACCCAGGTCAAGGTGAGGCCTAGAGACTTTTCAACTTTGGCTGGCATCACATTTCTTGAGGCTATGGAATTTATGATATAATTATTTAGCTGGAAGCCTTTAATGAGGAGTAACAGGTAGAAAGGTTCAACCCTATTGGTTTTGGAGGCATTGAGTGCTAGCATGTTTTGGGAAGGTGGTGTGGATTGTGTGGAAAGTAAGCCTTTAGAATTAAGGCTCGAGGACACAGGGTTACCACCACGAACTATAATAATGAACCTGTCAAACTAGGTGGGGTGTGTTTGTAGGTATTCTATTTCTAAGAGCTAGAATTTGGTTTTGCTTACATATTCCACAAATTCAAATGGTGCTATGGTGAGTGAGGAAGAGGTTCTAGGAATGGAGGAAGATTTACATGGTAGATACTTTGCTACTTTGGGTGTTGAATTCTCCTTTTCGGGTGTAGCAATTGGCTTGGAAGGGGGTGAGGGTGTAGATTTTGATTGAACCTTAGATGTTTTTACATGAACAACATTTAAAGGAGAATTGTTATTAGCAACTTTTGAGCTAGGAGAAGAATTAGATGACTTACATGGCTTAGTAGCATGATCCCTGACAACTAGTCAGTCTAGTTTTTCTTTGGCCGACTCCATAAAAGGTGGTAATGGTGATCCTCTGCTGATGATTTTATTTTATGTGACCTTTGGGGGAGAATATTCTTTATTATTCTTATCCTTTACTATAGACGTTGAGGATGAAGCACCTTTCATGGATTGTGTATGAGTGAAAACAACAAACGTGAAACTTGGAGTTTCTTCATAATCCTCATCTTTATCATCAACGTACTTAATTAGGCCATTGTGCATATCAAATTCCTCAACCTCAAGATAGTTTTCATAGTCTTCCATATTTTCTTCTTCAATTTCATCAATTTCTTCTTCCTCCTCTAGCTCTTTGGTATCATAGATGGCATTGACTAGTGGTGTTTCAAGAGCAAGATGATGAGGAAGTGGAGTAATCCTTGGCCTATTTGGAGGTTTTTGTCTCCTTGAAGTATTACACATTGTGATATGAGATATCTACTTCTTCAAGGAAACAAATCATTTGCCATTTTTTGGAACATCAGATATGTGGTGATAAAGTTTGAATTCTGACACTTTTTCTTTCCATTGGGGCCTTTCACCTTTTTGGAAAGGATTAGATCATCATTAGTTTTTATTGCATAGTTCTTGTCTTCCCTCAATGTTCTTGGTTGGTCTCTTATGAGGAAGAAACCTACTTCTTATGGCAAAGCACTAATGAAAAACCTCTTCAATTTATTTTCAGAAGGCACCACATCTTCAAGGATCCTTCTTATCACTCTATCATGTCTTGCTACAAAGTCTCTCATTGACTTGGAGGTTTCTTTTAATTTGTACCAATTTTACCAAGAGATCTTGAAAATATTTCGTGGTCTTAAACATGTGTTCCAATGCACTTCTTATTTCTTCCCAATAGGTGACAGACCTCGGGGGTAGCATGTAGAACCATTTGGAATCTTTCTCTTGAAGTGACTCCACAAAGATTCAGACTGACACATCTTCATCCTCAACACCCAACACACCGAAAGCGGTGATAAATGCTGCTACATGTTCTTCGGGGAGGTGAGAACCATCCCCTCTGAATTTTAGGAAGTTTTTTCTTGAGCCTCTCGGTAGGTCATGGAGTCGTTGAGCAAGAGAAATTGGACCTATGTTTCCTCCCCATGGTAAATTATGCCTATGGGCCTCACGATTATGCTCACATTCATGATCAAGATCCCCCATTCTATTTCTATTTCTAGCTTCCAACCTTGCTAAGGCTACAAATTTTGATGTGGATCTTTCCTCTACCTCGGCTTGAAGTCTCTCAATTTCTTTGAGTTGAGATCTTATTTATTTGTCGTCTCTCACCTCTCTTTCTCTAGCTTCTTCTTCAGTCTTCATGTCAGTGAAGTCTACAAGGTTCTTGTTGATTTATGAAAATTCACCATCCAAAGGATTGGTAACACTCAAGTTTTGAACGTGACTAGTTGTTTGAGAAGGAAGTGTCTAGGTTCCGAGTAGCTCTTATCTCCTTTGAAGTTCCTCAAAAATGGGGTCAGTTTTTCCTCCTTATCTCTGTTTCTAGGTGAATCTTCTATCCATCAGCTTGAAAATATATGCTTTTCTTTGTGGTGCTAGAATTTGTCTTTGCATCTCCAATTCTGCAGTGCATTCTTCTTCAAGGTCCAAAATTCTCGTGCCAATGAAGTAGTGATTGAAAATTTGTCTATTATGCCAGATAGCTTCCCTCAAATCTGAAGCAACGTCGTCTTGGATGTGGAAGATAAATTTGCATCTTTCAACAGGAGGGTTTCCCAGAATAGCCATGATTTGAATCCATGTGGCTCATATATCCATTCAAATTCCAAAAAAATATCTTTTTTGAATTTTGAATTTTCTGACCTTACGGTCACATTTAGGTACAAATGCTGCTAAATTGACTCCACAATGGGTGCCAAAAAAATATTGGCAAGGGAATTTATCAGGTGGACAAATTTGTGAATTCCTTGTCAATGCTTTGGGAATCTAGGTCCCTTTACTTAGCTGGTGCATCTTTCATGTAATGTGTGTACAAGAAAGTGTGGATTTCTATGGTAACCTTTTAGTTGGGGATCGAATACGGGAACTCCACTAACCCTATGGAAAATGCTTGCATTTATCTGCAAGGGGGAAAATTTTCTATGAAGGTGGGAAAGGGAGTAAAATAGAGGTAGGAGAACTAATTTTGCAGGTAGAAAATCAGATTTCTACACACATTAGTTAGAAACTTTAACACATGCATTTATGATAAGAAACAATGATGCAAATGGAAACAAGACAAGATAAGATTACTAACTCAAAGTTTCTAAAATATCCTCATCAAAAAGGCTAAAAAATCCATCTTTTTTTATTTATGCTTAGAAAGAAGTTGTACATAATGTGGGAATGGAAGAAATTTGAGAATGGAGGGAAGTAGAAGAAAATGGGTATCTCCTTTGCTTTCTCTAAGTTCAATGCACTCATGAGTCTACAAGATCAATTGCCCACTGTACAATGGCATGAATAATTCATTAAATATCTTACAAGAAACAGTTATAACTTATTATTTCTTATCAATAAATGATTTACAATTTCTTTTGAATCATTCGCGTTTGTTCAAATTCTTGATTCGCTAAGAAATTTCATTGGCAAGAAAAAAATAGAATTTTCATAATGCAGCCATTTCACTCATTTTGTAACTTTGAATTTGAACCATTCATCTTGCCTTTGAAACTTTAAACCAGAGTCATCCACGTGGGAGAAATTTACTAGAGTAGACGTGGAGGATGCCTTTTGCATTTTGTGACTTTTGGAGAAATGGCGTTTTGGAACATTTTGGCCCACTCTCCCACTTTTGATATGGTTTTGACATGTGGCCTTACTTGAGTGGAGATAGAATTATGGGTCACTTTTATAATTTTACCTTTTTTCAATGTGGGCTCAAAAACAAAAATTACTCCGCCGGTCTGTCTCCCCACTTTGACCTTCCAATATTAAGCCCTTTTTACCAAAAAAAACTCAAAACCTTAAAGTTATCTACCAACCCGCTTCCCCACTTTGAGTTTCCAATGGTGGGTTCAAGATTTGACTTTTTTGTTTGTGTTTGGCGGGGCTGCGGGTCACTTTTTAACTTTAAGCCCCTTTAATGAAAAAGGCTCAAATTCTCAAATCTCCCCAATGATCTACCTCCCCACTTTGAATCTTTTGATGTAGGCTCAACATTTGAATTTTTCCCTCATAGCATGATCAGGGTTGCGGATCACTTTATGACTTTTAGCCCTTTTTACATAAATTCTCAAAAACAAAAATTGCTCTGCCAACCCACCTCACATTAAATATGTCCACGTACCCATGGATAATGGGGCATAAATTTGATGGGAGAGAAAACACCCATCATTCACGACTATGGAAAAATGCAGAGAAGAAGAAAACTCCACCATTTCGCGCCCACTTTTCAAATTTCTTTCGTGAACCAAGGAATTGAAAAAAATACAAGGTTAGAAGATCCATAGCCATAGAAATATTGAATATTTCATTTAGATGAGGACAACAATAAAATTTTCATGTGTCTAGACAAGAAAATAGAAAATTTATCAAAACATGTAGACTGGAGAGTTTAAACAACTTCAAAGCATGAATTTCTCTATCTTTTTAGACTTCCAACTTTACTTGAACACTTCTAGAGGGTGGGAGCTCAAAATATTCAAATTTGAATTAGAAAATGAGGGGGAGATTTGGAGTGTGACAAAAACTGGCTCTAGCTTGGGGACATGACATGGACTGAGCATAGTGAAGACATGACATGGGAATCTATAATCTCAATCTCTTGACCCTGTAATAAGTTGACCAATGCCTTATCCATTGGGCCTTACAAAGTCATGTAAAACTTTGAGAAATAAATATCAAATGAAGGAAAAACACAAACATACAACGGGAAGGAAACACAAGACACGCAACAGAAGGGGAAACAAAACCACACAACAGAAAGGGAAACACACCTAATAATCACCTATGGTACAAGGAAGGGGACAACAGGCTTTTAATTATGATACAATATTACTTATTGCCTACTCCAAGGAAATTCTAGCGACATTCCATCCAAATATGAGAGAAGAATAATGTTCACACCACAAGCTTCATGAATCTAGAATGGGACGAGCCATAATGAATCAAACTTTCCATGGCTTCCTTTTGGTTATCTTCTTTTGTCGTATAGCAGGATGAAGTCTCTAACTTTGAATTCTCTTTCCTTGGCCTTCTTATCAAAAATATTCATTACTTTCAATTGGTGCTCCTAAATGTGATCCACCACTTGGAGTCTATTTTCTTCCAGTTTCTCAAGAAAGAGGATCCTCTTGTCAATGGAATCCTTTTACTAACCATATTCTATTTCTTGTAATAGCTTGAGAGCTAGCATCTTGATCGTGAGAGGAATTTCTGATTTGACTCCATAAAAAATTTGGAATGGTGACATACCTATTTCCTTCTTGAGAGTGATCCTATCCAACCACAATGCATCGTATAACCTTTTGTACCAATTTATTTGGTTCTTGTATAGAAGATTGTAGACAATGGTCACAATGTTCTTGTTGCTTGATTTGGCTTGTCCATTTCCTTGTGGATGGTAGTCAGAAGAATGAGCTAGGGAGATTTCATAGCTATAGAAAAACTTGGTCATATCTCTTGAAGAGAAATAGGTAGAATTATCTGCTACAATCTTCTATGGTAATCCAAAATGGACTATGATATTCTCCTTGATGAAGTTGCATAATGTTTCAGTGTTGGCTTGTTTGGCCGGAATGGATTCCACACATTTGGTGAAGTAGTCTATTGTTGTGAGTACATAGGTGTGCCCTCATTTGAGTTAGGGTTCAGAACACCAATGAAGTCCATCCCCCACTATTGGAATGGTTTCTTCAATAACCACAAGCATGAGTGGTAATGCAGCGAGTTGTGGTCTTCAAATGAACTGTTGTCATGCTTTACATTTAGAAACCCAATCTTGAGTGTCTGCAAATATGGTGGGCCAATAATACCTTCCTCAGAGGATCTTATGTGTAGTGACCATTGCTGAAAAATGTCCATCACATGCTTGGTCATGGTATACTTTAACCACCTTTTTTTGTTTCTCTTTATCTACGCACTTGAGGAAATAACCATCTAGGCCTCTTTTGTAAAGTGCATGAGTCCAGATTACAAATTTAGCTGCCTTTAGCTCGAGTGTTCTCCTTTTCTTGTAATCAAGATGGGGAGGGAATTATCCATAAGTCAGATAATAGGAAATATTATCATGCCACTCATCAGTAGTGGTGATAAATAGAATTTGTGGATTATCTTCTGAACAAGTTTAGAAAGCACAATTTTCTTCACCGTGTTGAAATTTGATTGTTTCATCCTCGGCAATCAACTTTTACAAGCCATTTCCCCTTACTAGATTTGAGGTTTGAATCTCCAAGTCATATTCTTGAGTCTTTGCAATCCAATTTCCTCTTTTAGCTCTGAGATCCTGATGTGTCAAGATGGACTTGATTGAACTGTTAGGGACCATCACCACCATATGGGAATTGAGGATGTAAAACCTTAAGTTTTTTATAGCCTTGACCACTACATAGGCATGCTTCTCCAAATAGCTATATTTTAGCTCATACTTTTTCAAAGGACAACTCATGAAAGCAATAGGTTCTTCCATGCCTTCATCATTTTTTTGAATAAGAACGGAAGAGAGTGTATGTTCTGATGCATAACAATACATGATGAATTATTTGTTAAAATATGGAGATACAAGATTTGAGGCCTTGGAAATGGATTTCTTGATCTCTTCGAATGTTGTATTTCCTTCATTGTTCCTTTTGAATTTTATTTTTTGGTTTCATCATGGAAGTGATGTGCTTCGGCAATTCAACAAACTCAGGTACAAAACAATAAATAAAATTCACCTTTCTGAAGAATGAATGAACTCCTTTCTTGTTTGTGGGTAGGGCTAATGCTTGAATGGATCTAGTCCTCTTAAGATCAATGTGTGCTCCATGTTTTTTCATAATGTGTCATTTTTCTAAATGTTACAAGTACTTGCTCCAAGTGATAGATATCATCTTACTTCCTTTTTGAAAATAATTTGAGATCATCTAAATATATGACAATGCAATGCTTCATATCTTTGAAGGCCAAATCCATCAACCTTTGGAATGTAGCTCCTTCATTGATTAGGCCAAAAGGCATTCTGATGTAAGTAAAAGTTCCCCAAGGTGTTGTAAAGGTTGTCTTGGTGTGGTCCTCCTCTGCCACTTTGATTTGATTATATCCTAAGAATCCATTAAGTAAGGAAATAATTTCAGATCTAGTGATTGCTTGCAGGATATGGTCTATGATAGGACGAGGACAATTTTCCTTTAGTGATACCTAGTTCAGGCTATGAAAATCTACACATATCCTTATTTCACCATTCTTCTTATGTACTGGCACAATGTTAGCCACCCACATTGAATGGTGGATGGGAAAGATGATCCTTGCATTAAGCATCTTCATTACCTCCTCCTTGATGGTATCATCAATCTTTGGGTTATACGGATTTTGTTTCTACCTGAAGGGCTTAACACCATGCTTCAAAGAAATTGAGTGATGCATTTCCTTTGGCTGGAAGGATTTGAGTTCATCATAAGAGTATGCCAAGACATCTGAGTATTTCTTGAGTAATGCAACAAACCTTATTTTTTCTTTAGGCGAGCAACATTTTCCAATATTAACCATCCTTTTCTCCTTTGGGGGTACCAATGTTTTCTTTATCAAAATCAGCTAGGAACCGAGAAAATCGCTTTTCTTTCTCTTGAATGAATCTGTCATGTTTGTCAAAGAGGTCATCTAAAGAGACTAGGACTTTGGGAATGTTTTTACCTTTCAATTTGATTATTCCCTCATCATCAATCCATTCAATTCATTCTTTTTGTTCTTTGGGGACTGCTTCTCGGTGTGGATTTTTACCTCCTTCGAAGAAGAGATTATTGAAATTATCCCTTTGCTCTAAAAAGGATAGAATTTTGTTATCATCATTGAAGACTTGCTAATGATTTACATTATCTGGTACACTAGACCTAAATACCATTTCAATGGTAACTTTTTCTTTAGCAAAAGAAGGATGAGGTGTCACTAGGGAAGCTGAAACTACAGGATAATCATCCTTTTCATTCTATTCCCTTGGAATAGCTTCAATGGAAAATGCATCAAAAGATTCAATGCAGTCCCACACTTTGTTTCTATAATGCAAGAGTCTTGGATTCTTCACCTGATATTGTTGGTAGACATGCTTTACTTCAACCTCTGCATCACCTTGGCATCCCAGTTTCTTGATTCCCATGTCCTCTATTGCACTCATGGCTAAGAGTAGTGTTTCATACTCTATATTTTTATTTGTATTATCAAATTATAGCTTGTAGGAAAATGGGTAGAACTCATTCGAAGGAGAGAACAATACTACACTAGTTCCCGAGCCCACACTGGAATGACTACCATAAAATTACATTGTCCAAATTTGATCTTCCTCTAACTCCATGAGAAGTGCCAATTTCTCCTCTTTTTTTGATGTGAGGATGTAGTTTCCTAGCCCAAAATATTGAAAAAGAATGATTGCTTTCAGATCATCAGACTTTCATACTATGAACTTTATCTTTCTTACTGGTAGCAAATTTTTCATCTGGCCTTTTACTGGGATAGTTGCATATGACCAATCCATTTTTATCTCTCCACCTAGGTCTCTACAAAAACTCCTACTCAATAGCATACCAAAGGATGCTAGGATGTCCGCTACTAGTATGGTTAGGAGCACCTTCTTGTCTAGAAAATCAGCTAGTGCTACCTGTGCATCTTTGATTCTTCCTACCAATGGCACTTGTTTGGATTCCATTAAGTAGCAGGGGACATTTACCTGAGTCAAGGTGAGGCCTAGAGCATTTGTAACTTTGGTTGGCATCACATTTTCTGAGGCTATGGAATCTATGATATAATTATTTAGCTAGAAGCCTTTAATGAGGAGTGACATGTAGAAAGGTTCAACCCTATTGGTTTCGGAGGCACTGCGGGATAACATGTTTTAGGAAGGTGGTGTGGATGGTGTGGATAGTAAGCGTTTAGAATTAGGACTCGAGGAAACAGGGTTACCACCACGAACTATATTAATGAACCTATCAAACTCGGCAGGGTGTGTTTATAGGTATTCTATTTCTGAGAGTTGGACTTTGGTTTTTCTTACATGTTCCACAAAGTCAAATGGGGTTATGGTGAGTGAGGAAGAGGTTCGAGAAATGGAAGAATATTTACATGGTATGGGAATTTTTATTATGAGTTTTGAATTCTCCTTTTTAGGTGTAGAAATTGGCTTGGAAGGGGGTGAGGGTGTAGCTTTTGATTGAACCTTAAATGTTTTTGCAGGAACAACATTTAAAGGAGAATATTTCTTAGAAAATTTTGAGATGGGAGAGGAATTAGATGACTTACTTGGCATAGTAACATGATCCCTGACAATCAGTGAGTCTGGTTTTTCTTTGGCTGACTCCATAGAAGGTGGTAATGGTGATCCTCTTTTGACCATTTTATTTTTTGTGACCTCTGGGGGAGAATATTCTTTATTCTTCTTATCCTTTACTATAGCCATTGTGGATGAAGCACCTTTCCTGGATTGTGCACGAGTGAAAAAAAAACATGATAAAATTGGAGCTTCTTCATCATCAATGTACTCAGTTAGGCCATTTTGCATATCAACTTCCTCGACCTATAGATAGTTTTCATAATCTTCCATATTTTCTTCTTTAGTTTTATCAATTTATATTTCCTCCTTGTGCTCTTTGGTGTCACACATTGCATTGACTGGTGGTTCTTCAAGAGTAAGCCGACGAGGAGGTGGAGAAATCCTTGGCCTATCTGGATGGTTTGGTCTCCTTGAAGCATTTTGCATTGTGATCTAAGATAGTTACTTCTTCAAGGAAAACCAAGTCTTTTTCCATTTTTTGGAACATAAAATCTATGGTGATAGAATTTGAATCATGGCCCTTTTTATTTCCATTGGGGCCTTTCACCTTTCCGAAAAGGATTAGATCATCATTGGTTTCTATTGCATAGTCCTTGGCTTCCCTCAATGTTCTTGGTTGGTATCTTCTATGGAAGAAACCTACTTCTGATGGTATAGCACTGATGAAAAACCTCTTCAAATTATTTTGAAAAGGCACCATATCTTCAGTAATCCTTCTTATCACTTTATCATATCTTGATACAAAGTTTCTCATAGACTCAGAGGTTTCTTTTTTCATTTGTACCAATTGTACCGAGAGATCTTGGAAATATTTCATGGTCTTGAACCTGTGCTCAAATGCACTTCTTATATCTTCCCAACATGTGATAGACCTTGGGGGGTAGCATGTAGAACCATTTGGTAGCTTTCTCTTGAAGTGAATTCACAAAGATTCAGACTAACACATCTTCATCATGAATTCCCAACACACCACAAGTGGTGATAAATGCTGCTACATTTTCTTCGGGGAGCTAAGAATCATCTCCTCTAAATTTTGGGAAGTTTTTTCTTGAGCCTCTCGGTAGCTCATGGAGTGGTTGAGTAAGAGAAAGTGGACCAGTGTTTCCTCCCCATGGTACATTAGGCCTATGGGCCTCACGATTATGCTCTCGTTCACGATCACAATCCCCCATTCTATTTCTATTTCTAGCTTCTAACCTTGCTAAGGTTTTGAATTCTGATGTGGCTCTTTCATCTACCTCGGCTTAAAATCTCTTGATTTCTTCGAGTTGAGATCTTATTTCTTCATCGACTCTCACCTCTCTTTCTCTAGCTTCTTCTTTGGTCTTCATGTCAGTGAAGTCTACAAGTTTCTCATTGATGTATGAAAATTCATCATCAAAAGGATTGGTAACACTCAGGTTCCCAACGTGACGAGTTCCTTTAGAAGGAAGCCTCTAGATTCCAAGTAGATCTTTTCTCCTTTGAAGTTCCTCAAAAATGGGGTCAGTTTTTTCCTCCTTGTCTCTATTGCTGGGTGAATCTACTATTCGTCAACTTCAAAATATATTCTCTTCTTTGCAGTGCTAGAATTTATCTTTGCCTCTCCAATTCTATAGCGTGTTCTTCTTCAAGGTCAAGAATTCTTGTGGAAATGTAGTGATTGGCACTTTGTCTATTATTCTAGATAGCTTTCCTCAAATCTAAAGCAACGTCTTCTTGGATGTGGAAGAGTAATTCAAGTCTTTCAATAGGATGGTTTCCCATAATAGCCATGATTTGAATCCATGTGGCTCATATAACCATTCAAGTTCTAGAAATTTTTCTCTTTTTTGAATTTTGAATTTTCTGACCTTGTGGTCACATTTAGGTACAAATGCTACTAAATCTACCCCATGGTGGGTGTAAAAAATCTGTTGGCGAGGGAATTTTTTAGGTGGAAATTTTTTTGAATTCCTTGCCAATGCTCTAGGAATATAAGTCCCTCTACTTAACCGGTGCAACTACCGTGTATGCATGCACGAGAAAGTGTGGATTTCTTTGGTGGCCTTTCAGCTGGGGGATCCAACAGAGGCACTCGAGTGACCCCACGAAAAATGCTTGCAGTTATCTACAAGGGGGGAAATGTGCTATGAATGTGGGAAAGGGAGTGAGAAAAGAGGTAGGAGAACTAATGTTGCAGGTAGAAAATCAAATTCCTACACACATTTGTTAGAAACTTTAACACATGCATTTATGAGAAGAAACAACCCTACAAATGGCATTTATGTGTCGTTCTTACTAAAATAGAGAAAATCCTTTAATTTTCTCACTCTTCAACAACTCCATACACCCTTTCACTATATTAAATATGATATAAATAAATGAACATGTATATATTAATGTTTTTCTTTCCTCCACTAATGATTCCAATCAATGGGTTAGTCACTCTCATTCACTACGGCTAATCTATAACATGCATGTGTTCATATTGGTCGTTAAAAGCGTGCACAGTTCCTTAAATCCCATTACCACACAATGCAATAATGACACTTATCAATCTTTGTAGATGCATAGAAAAATAATACTCTTATCATTTAATTCTCTTTCAATATGCATGCATAGTTAGATGAATAAAAAATATCATACACAGTTTTAAGTCCCTTCACAAGATCTAAGACTAACAAAACTATAAACAACAAATCTTAACATCAAAATATTTGATCTCCAATTCCTTTACTCTCCGTACCATTCAAATGATGGGGTGAAAAATAAATTATAATAGTTTAAATATGATCTGCTAACGTCCCTATAACCAAATCTTTTTCCTATGATGTCTTGCATTCTATGATTTTTATCCTTTATTACAAGGATTTGAAAATCTTTTCAAGGGATAAACCCTAGTTATGGACTACCTAGATTAAAGTAATGTCTTTCAAGTCCTTAATACAAAATTTTACAGCCTTATAAGATATTAGAGGCTCCAACAAACACACTAAAATGTTAAAACAAGTCCAAAACGGCCCTCATGATTCAAATTTTCAGTTTGGAGGGAAATGACATTACTTGAATTTTTGAAGTACTTAACACACCCTATCACCACTAAATGAATCCTAAAGACCTCTAGCACCTATGAAAAAACTTATAAAACCAAAATTTATGTTATCACCCTATATAAAAACTAGGCAAGTGATGCTCCTGTATCAAGTTCTATTGATGACAAGTGACTCACTTCTTGATTTCTTTTTTTCTTTGTTCTTCTCCAATTGCTTAGGTGTGTAGGAAGAAATAAGCTATTACAATTTCATATATATAGGTAAAGTATAGGGAAATAGTTATGGTGAGTTAATAGCTTCTTTATCTTTGAAAATTATTGATAGAGTTTAGATTCCCACAAGATTCACCGACTATACTTTTGTGTGATAACAAAAGTGTAATTCACATTTCCCACAAGCCTATTGAGTACCAATGGACCCAAAATATTGAGGTTCACATGCACTTAATTCATCAGTACATTCACCATGGATTTATTTCCTTGGAGTATAATCTAACTTAGTGAAAATTTATTGACATATTTATGAAGCCTTTTGCATCACCTCGCTACCTTGAGTTGTGTCCCAATCTTACATTTTTAAAAGTTGTCCTAGAGGCCTGTTCGTGAGGACATATTTCTTATTATTTCTATTTCTTCTAGAGTTATTTTATTTCCTACTTTTTTTTCAATATTTATTCATGGATATATTGTACACAATTACCTTACTAGGCCTTATTTCCTGGACTCTTATTATGGATATGCCACTTTTATTTTGGGACCCTAACTTCACTTGGGGGTGTTAGAGTAGGTTGTTTACCTTAGATCATGTTCACCTGGGTACTTTATTTAAATTCTATTTTATTGATTTTCACCCAATTATGTGTGGATATTTATGTTTTCTTGCTTACATATTATGAGGATATTATCTAGTTATTAGGTATAGTCATTTCCTTGATATATTGTCTTGACTATTTTGATCTATAGTCTTGACTAGTTTGATCTATGGTCTTGACTAGTTCATTCTTGTCTAGTTATATCCTTTATTTATGACTTTATATATGTCCTTGACTAGTTCTTCTATTGATCTTCCTTTCCAATGTAAGAAAGGCCCATTCTCATTGTACTCCATAGAGTTCTATGACATATAATATATGATATTTTTCCTCTTTGTTTACAAAGCATTTTTTAAATTTATTTTATTGAATTACTTTCAACTTATTGAATGTGATGATCTATTAACATCTGAGGTCTTTATATCTTGGAACAATCTTCCCATCATTAATTTTACATTAGGCTTTATTTTTAATGTGGGTTGTCTTGAAAACTTAGTATGGATGTGAGAGGAGAGCTATCAACATACCTGATTTTTTTATTAAGTAACACTTTATTCTTTCACCCTTTTAAGGTATTTCATAGATGATCAAAAGATCATAACTTATCAAACATGACTGAATCTTACAAAGGGGGGTAATAGTATTTGAGTGAAAAGGTATTGCAATTCGTTATCAACGAAGAGATTTTTCAGCTTAGTGAGTAGGGTATTATAATGCAACACATAATAATTAAGAGGTTAAATAATACTTTCTCTTATTTTAAACAAATTTTCATAGGAAATTTTGTATTATATATTGATAGATAATTGTGCCAAAAATAGATTTACTACTATAGTGAATGTGCAGAGTATAAAACCACTAAAATGTAATATCCTTAAGACGTTATGGAAAATATTGGTAAAAAGGATGTCATTAGAAGAATAATCAAAGAAAGAACCATGAAATGAGTTAAGATACTCAACAAGATCCCATTTTCCATCATGAATAGGAAATTTGGGAGAAACCAAACCAATAGGTAGTGGATAAGAAATATGTTTTCATGGAACAGTTGAAATGTTGGAAATTTTGAAAATTTTGAGTCATGGGTAAATTCAATACATTTTTGGTCATATCTGCCCAAGTTGTTGAGTCAGTATGTAATGCAATGGAGGAAAAGAGATAGTCAAATTTTTTGTTGATTTGGATTTAATTAGTTAAGTTGGACCTTGGACAGGAGGAATTGTTCCATTTTTCCTCCTATTACCTATTTTACCACTCCATCCACTCCATCAGCTTAATCAGGCATATCATACCCAATAGTACTCCTATCCATATTTAGTCATTCTACTCCTTTTCCAATTCCCTTATCTCCCCGAACTAGTCAGTTAAGTCAGATTTATTGCACCATGATGGTACTTGTGACCTTGTTCCCATGTTTTTTTATTCCCCGACAAGCTGACCTACTTGCTTCCAATCACCCCATCAGTTAAAATGGATATGTTGGGAACTATAATAATTATTTCACATGTTACTTGTGTGCCCAAAATCCCCCACTTATCTAACACCACTTTTAAATTATTCAATTCGGGTTTGTGTGCCCCACATGGAAGTGTTCCCTTAGTCCATCTATTCCCCGCCAAGCCAATATTTCTTCCTTAAAAACTCTGTCAGGTAAATCAGGTGTTTAAGCCCCATTTAGCATTGTTCCCTTGGGCCTTTTGTGATCTAATTTTCCACTTTATATATATATATCGGGGGGAAATCATTTAATTTGGGGTAATTTTCCATTAGATATAAATACTCAGCTCAACTATATTTTTACCCATAAATTTTTAAATCGAGAGCTCTTCCTTCCCTAACATTTTTCTTCATGCCCTTAAAGTAGTTTTTGGGCCATTTATCCCATGTTTATCATCCATTTTTAAAAATAAAAATTTCATTGTTATCATTGTCTAGACGTCTTCCTTTCCATGCAATTGGTAAGTTGTTTTATTCATAGTTGGCCCCCTTTCAAAGCATTTTTTTGTTTTAGTTCCCTCATCTATTTAATAAAGTTTATTCCTGTGAGAACCTATCCTTTTTTATGAGCATCAAATCTGATGAAAATGAAGTTTCAATTTGTTTAGTATGAACGTATTTCCACCCTAGAAACCTCATTTCCTAAAATTGGAGATAGTGACATCAAACACATGGACCTAAATGGGTTTTGGGCTAGAATGAGAGTTTCCAACCCAACCCCACTGACGCAAAAATACTAAGTAGTGGTCTAGCTCATGCAGAAAGCTTTCCTAACACTTTACAATGTGTTGATAACATATTTTCTTGTGCTTGTAGCTTTGAACCATAAACCATAGAATTGAAATATCCTCAAGGGAAGTTAATTGCTCATCTTGATGCACACCACATCAACTTAGCACTATGTATTCCTACCTTTAATAATTCCAAAGTAATAACCATGGTTGATGCCCATAATATAATTTGAATTTAATCCAAAAAAATGAGATTGATTTCCCAGTCTTAGTTGAAGGTTAAAAAGATGAGAACCATAAAAAAATATCAAGACTCTATTAAGAGTGTATTTTATTGAATAAATATATGATATCATAGCACTTCCTGTTAGGGGTAATGGGCCTTTCCTATACCAAATAGTTTCAATAAGGGATGAATATCTTCATTAATTTGATTTGTGAAGGAAAACAAACTCTAAACTGGGGCATGATCATTTATGAAAATTTAACCCAATAATTCACTTGAGTTCACAAAAATAAAAATTTATATATGACTTCTTACTTGATCTATACCATAAATAGGTACAAAATATGGATTAGATTATCAAGACAAGGTAATAGACATAATCTCCCTATCTTTGAGTTTTATACTAGGTTGATTTATGAAAATAACAAAAGACATTATAGAAGAGTTAACGATGGTTTCACAATGTTCCTAGTTAGATTTTTGGAGGATACCATAACTAACTGATTTTTTCAAGAGGGAAGACAACTATTCTTACTTATGGAAGTCTATTTATCCAATTCCAAAATTTCTCAAATATCATAACAGTGGATTTTGAATGAGTTCGTTATAAACCACCCATCTAATTGTAGTGAATTTTTTTTTCTGATGTAGCTATGCAAGAAACTTGACCTTCTCCATAAGACATATATGGATAATAAGGTATCTGAAATTTAATTTCCTACACACATGATGATCAATATTGTTTAGGTGTTCTGTGTGAAATAAGAGTCAGTTGGCTTGTTAGAGACTGTATTAGTTGTGTGCCAAAGGAGTTACATTTGAATGGCTATTCTACAAATGTAACTCTCATTTCTATTATTACACTCTTGATTGCTATTCTTATGGAGGAGTTATTCATAATTCTCCTATTTTTTCACACCATATTTGAGTTATTACATGTTTAAGCACTATTCTCATGTTTTGTGATATTATATTTAGATCAAGCTCTACTTATTAGTGATTTTGATATCCTTGTAGCTACATGTGCATTGATTGTTATCCAAATATCCTAACAGGAACTCTGATATGATATCAGATTAATTCTCGCATAATTATTTTCTATTTTGTTAAGTAGTGATTTTATCCAAATCCTCGTTCTATTTGAATCTAATAAGTTTATGTGTAAAATTTGTTAACTTCATTTTTAAAGGTTTACAAAAATTCTAGAGTATTTAAGAAAATCTCAAAATTTGTTACTGGAAATTTTTAGTGTTTTAGGATCATTTTCTTGTGTCAAAAAGGGTATTTGTATATATATTTATGTAGATCTAAGCTCTTGGTAGGTGGTCATGGTTGGATTGACCTATGTAGTCGACTCTTTATGCTCAATGACCGAATTGGACTACATTGTTGACTCCATTTTTATTATGAGGTTTGGTGTGTCGAACCTAACTAATTTGTTTATAAAAAATCTCTAAGAGATCATTTAAATTTATAAGTGTGAATTTAATTAAATGGATACAAATAGGATACATTTTTCACTATCACTTTTCTTTGGTTTCTCAGTTTTGAGTGTTTTCTGTTAAAAAGGTGATAATGTTTTCATTCCCATCATAACGAGATTTTTTATATCGTAAAATCACAGTAAAATGATAAAGTTCTGAAATTGGGTGGGTCAAAAGCATAATTTTAAGGGGGTATCATGTTTTCTCCTGCCACACTCTATTTTTTGTTCTTTCTTTCTACAATATTATACTTCTCACACTATGGATTAAAGTTTTATTAATTCATTAACACCCTTTAACTATCATCAGTGTAAATCTAAAATGAACATCATTCTAAGTGGCAAGTGGGTATGAATCGCATAGCCATGGGATTAAAACTGAACTGAATCTAACAACAGAGAAAGTAAAATAGTACAACTAATGTGATGAAGCTTTAAAGTTATTATGTCTATCTATGAATTCACATCTTCTCTTTCATGTTGAATTTTTGAACACTCCTGATAAATTTTAGACCATATTCGAATAACTCTTTGGAAAAAAATATGAGATGAGATGGCATGAACTATAAAATTATCTTGTTAGTGTGATCCCTAGCAATTTTGACATACTTCAGAGATTCTTCAAAAAGTTAAAATTAGTGAGATTGTAGTTGAAGGAATGTGGAATTGACAAGAAAGACTCACAAATTATCATTTCTATCATTTCACAACTAGGTCTAGAATGTTGGATGTTCATCTCCTTCTTTCATGCCACCAAGGATTAACTTGGAATGTCATGAAAAATTCCCTCTTTTGGATTTTTTGTTCGTAGTTGACTTACGAACAAGATATGTTGATACAGATGGACAAAATGAAGTCTTCTAAATCACATGCCTTGATTACAAGGAATGTGAAACCAAAGACTTAAAACAAAAAGGACAAGAAACAAGATAATAATTGTGAAGGGAAAAAGAGGATCAAAAACCAACTAACCCCCCAAAAAACACTAAACCATCCTCCTCGAAAGACAAACCTAAGAAGGAAAGGGTTAACGTGTGTTTATTATAAGAAAACATGGTATCATGAATGAAAGTATATGAGTAAGTATAATTACCACATTACTCAAATTATAGAGAATAATAATATATAGGTCCTTATATCTATCTAAAAAAATCATCAACATGGGATTCTTTCAAGGAAAAAGACAATAGTAGAAAGAAAAACATAGGCAAAGATTTAGTTTTAATTGTGACTCCAACTTCATCATGGGTCATTGAGTCTGGTGCATCACACCACATGGGTTCCTCATGTGTTCATTTTTCTTCTGTAAAATCATGTAGCATGTCCTCTATCACATTGGCTAATGAATCCTGTAAGAATTTATAGGTAGTGGGTTAATTGAAGTAAATGGTGAAAAATTCAACAATGTTTTATGTGTTCCAACACTTTCCACGAATCTTCTATTAGTGTACAAAATCAATCATATAGGGAAGATCATGGGAGTTGAATTTAACTTGGTTTAGTTACCATTAGAGAGATACATATTGATACTACAGTTTCCAAGGGAAGGGAAAATCACCAGGAATGGTTATATACCTTCTCTAAAATAATCCTGACACTTCTCTGAGTGGATTGTATGCTCACTTAGATGGGGTTGAAAAACTATTATATGAGTGATTTCACCTCCTTAATTATCACTACTTAGAACAATTTAGCGAACATGATATGGTAAATGGTTATCTTATAGTTAGATTTCTAAATTTATTTTTAAGGTTTCCATTCTTAGAAAGCATCTTCAATAGAAAATTGAAAAAGGAAAGGCTTACAAAGCTACATAGGTATTGGTGTTAGTACAGCATGATGTCTAGTGGTTTTTTCCCAAACCTTCCTTCACAAGGGAGCAATACATTCTCATGTTCATTGATTATTTCTCACAATACACTTGGGTGTATTTCCTTTTGTTTAGGATTTCAAGACTCTTAGAGAGACGTAGTCAAGGAAATAAATTATAATTTTGGAGACATATAATGGTGTAAAATATGTCAGTAAATTTTTTGAATAACTCTGTATTACAGAGGGGATTAATGTACAACAGATAGATACCTAAAGGCCTTCATATAATGAAGTAACATAATGAAAATAGGTTGTTGAAATAGATAGTCAACTATATGCTTCACATTATATCTCTGACACCACCATACAAGGTATAAACTATTAACTATGTAAATTATATCCAAAAGCATGTCCCTCATAAAGCATTGAAAGGAATCACTTGTTTTGAAGCTTGACATGGTCAGAAACCATTAGTTAAGAGCTTTAGAGTCTTTATATATATAGTTATGGCTCACATCCCTAAACATAAAACGTAATGGTATGATATCTCAAAGGTGACCTTGTATATTTTTGGGATACCTAGATGGTGTTAATGGATATTTAATCTTCTACTTCTAAACCCACATGGATTTTTTATTGAGAGGAGTTTCAAATTTAAGGAAGGATAACCAAATTTTACACTTGATACATCTCTACTTTCCACTAGTTTCACTTGGATTTTCTGATGAATATTATGATAGTTATGATGATATTGAAAAAATTCCTAAGTAGGTTCCTGAAAAGATCTCTACTATTGAAGTATTTTCTTCTTCTAGTGCATTTAGTGAGAGTATTGATGGGTCTTTGTCTCCTTCAACATTTTTCCACATCTCCAAGGATGAAGAATATATTATTAAATCTCCCACTTTCACTCCTTCTTAGGCTAGGCAGTCATTGTAGATTACAAGTACTTGGACCAAGGATCCTGTAAATTTCATATGGAAACATTATAAGTTTTTGATGGGCCACATGCTTTCTTTTCCTTTACCTTTGATCCACAAACTTTTCAGGAGACATCTAGTAATCCTAATTCAGAAAATCCTATATAGGAGGAGTATCTTTCCTTCATTAGGAACACCATTTGGGGTTCAACACACCTTCATAAAGGAATGCATATGGTTGCATGTAGGTAAATATATTAGACCAAGTATGTCATCGCTGGTTCCATTAATAAGTTCAAATCACAATTGGTAGAAAAGTGTTTTTGACAAGTTCCTAACATCGAATACACTGATTCCTTTGCATTAGTTTCCAAAATGACCTCTATTTGACTCATTTTTCCATTTCCATGACTGATCACTATGAAGTTCATTAGATGGATGTGAAGAGTGATGCTATTTTTTGTGACCTATTGGACGAAATCTACATGGAGTACATGATTTTTTTATGGATTCCTCCTTAGTATATAGACTTATAAAATCTATCTATGGCCTCAAATAGGCCCCTCAGGCTTAGTATGCCAAAATTTAATCCATTCTTCTCTCTTTAGGGTTCACTATATTCTACTCTAATATGAATGTTTATATTTTATAGTACAATGATTCACTTCTAAATTTTTTTCTTCATGCTAATGACCTATTAATTACATGGAGATCTTTATCTTCTATTAGAGTGGTGAAACAATCTCTTCAGGATAAATTTTCCATTATTGACTTGTGTTAGTTACATTATTTCCTTAGGATTCATATTTCATAGTCTAAGGGTATCCATTATAATAACTAAGTATGCATATGGTTTACATGCTCAGTAAATCAAATGGATGAATACAAAACTAAATCCATTCTTATGTGAAGTAAATCTTGAGGCTAATTTCACATTGCCATTGGTTAATTTTATTTTATATGGAAAACATGTATGAATCGTTATAAGATTGACTCACACTATATCTGGAATTAATTATTTAGTAGGCCTAGTCTCTAGGTTCAAACAAGAGCCTCATGACCTACACTAGAAAGTAACGAAGATGATTCTTCAGTACATTCAAGGTGCACATAGAATCTGTTGGTACCCAAACTTAATTTCCTTCACAACTCAAGTAGCATCATGGATTTGCACAAGACACTCATAGGTAGATAAATGATTCGTATGTCATTTGTAGATGGGGAGACATCTATCTGAATTTTTAGCACTCAAGATTTCAAGGAGTGGGTAGCACCTCAGAAGGATTTTGATCTGATCCTCACTATTTTAGGTTGTGCCTATCAACCAAGGAAAGAAAACCTGTATTGCAGCCTTTTTTTGGTGAAGGAGGTAGAGATATCCTTGTATTTTTCATATTGTATGGAAGGGGCCTTTGGAAAACATGATCAATTCTCCATTATTCAAAATCAAAAGAGCTGTCACTACTAAATGATGGAAATATTTTCAAAACAAGGCAGAGGTTGCTAGAGACATAGTATTATCCTGATTTTCTTTGTGCATTTTTTTTAAATGGATTGTATTCTCTTGTTAACACATAATGCAATGCAGGGGTAGTATAGGGTAGGGTTAATTATTTTGAATGAAATTTTGTTGGGAGATGTTAGACAAGACCAACTAGAGATTACCAAACTCTTTGAGAACCTTTGCAAGAAATTTGTAACACCTAAATAGTAGGAATGCTTCAAAAGGTTTAAAATACTCCTTCAACCAGGATATGTGCACAAATGGAGACCGAGATCTACACTCTTCCATAAAATATTTGACATCCTGCTACAAAACCTTGAAGAAAATATACCAACAAAGTATCCAGAAATCCCTATTTGATCATGACCTAAGGTACCCCCAAAGGTTTACAAACAATCTCAAGATTCAAGGATAGTAAAATGATTTTAAATCTGTTTATCTTCTATCAGATGAAAGCTCTTCTGGATATAAGATTGTAGATTTCATCAAACCATCAACAAGAAATGAGACCATGTATAATCAAAGAGATCCTAAACACAATATTACAACATGAGCAAGAAACAAAAATTGAAATAATTCTGAAACATAAGTATATGTAAACTTTGCCAAGAGAATAAACTAGTTAATCTAGGAAATGATCAAATATATCAGCAGGGGAATGTCATGAGAACAATATCATAGATTTTTGATGGCTTTACAATTTGAAACCAACTCAACATGATAAAATATGATGCAAAATAGAATTAAAAATGGCTCTCAGGTGGTTTTCTCAAAGAAATAGGCTTCTTCTAGTGTTCCCATGAAATTCCAAATTCTTTCTCCTCTCCTCACAAATTCTCCCAAAAAATTGATATATATTCTATGCCAGCTTGGAGTCTTGCTTCCCAAGAAAAGAATATGCTTATGGGATCAAATTTGTTACAAAATCCTCATGATTCCATGAAAATGACATCAAACTAGAAAATAGCTCGCAGGTTGCTAGGGATGCATAAAAAGTTTAAATTATTACACAAATTCAGATCCTTATCCATCCCAAGGTCTTGTTTTTATCATTCAGGCATGCCAACATGTTCTATCAATCATTTTTCACCTTTTTACCAACTTTCAAATCTAACTTTTACGTTTTTAACGGGCCTGAGTAAAAAATGTATCAAAAACACCATAGATCGACGAATTAGGTCATAAAAATGTTGCCAATGTTCTCAGAAGGTGAAGACAACCCAAAATCATATAAAATTTGATGCAATTTGATGAAGAAATGATGAATCCAACTTCCTGGAGCTCCAATGGTGGTAAAAGGGTGAATGTATAGTTGTCATCGATTTTGGATAACATTAAGTGTCTGCCCTCCATGTGGAAGATGAGATCCACAAATAAGCTCAAAAATACCCTTTTTTGACTCTAGATAAGGTGGGACACGTGTCAAAACATGATTGGATCAGGTCCCCATCTTTAAAATTACATTTGTGACCTTTTTGAATTTTGGAAAATTTTGTGAAATTTTCCCGCTTCTCCCCTAGACCCGCCACGTGGCGCCCTTTTATTTTCTGCGGGGCCAAGTCTCCATTCTTACCTTCAAATTTTTGGAAGCTTCAAATCTCCCCACAGGCCCACGCTTCTCCTTTTGACTTTTACCCTGTCGAGGCCACGCACAAAATTTTCACTTTCAAACATTTTGTCAAACCTTACAAAAGTTTCAAAAATACTCCCGAGTTTTGAACCTCTGCTTCCTCATTTTATCCCTTTTGGACACGTGTCCTCAAATGATTTGTTGCAGGCCCTCAACTCAACACTCACCTTTAAAAAATTTAGAATTCAAGAAGTTTAAAATTTACCATAACCTCTGCCCTTTGATATTGACCCCTCCTAGACACATGTCCACCTATGGTTGGCCGAGGGCCTTTGGGCCCAAAATTTACTCTAAAAATTTTGTAAAGTAAAAGCCAACTTTCTTAAGGACAACCCGCCACCCGCCAATCCTCCAGCCAATCATATCATGCCACGTATGTACTTTACTGTAGAAGGAAGATCCATGGATCAATTTTTTCCCCTTTGCCAAAATTCAAAATGACAAGTTATAAACATTTCCCACATATCCCCGGCCTATAGTAGCCTGCCACATTGCCAATGCATTTTGATGATGAATTTGATGGGAAAATGACACCCGTATGACTATCAAAACATCAAAAATTCACAGGATGCCCTAGAAATCAAAATTTTCGACAAAGAAGGCAATTTTTTTAATTTTAAACCAACTAAATAATTTTTTGAAATTTCTTTCTACCTTGGGATTGGGAAATCAATTACATACATTCAAGATTCGATCAATTTTGAGTTTTTACATGATTTGACAAAGGAAAAATGACACAGCCCGACTGTTTTAAAAAACTAGGGCACAAAGAAGGGGGAACTTGGATTGTTGTTTCAAATAAGGGAAAAACAATAATATTATGGGCATTTTGAAGGTATTAAATTAGAGAGATCAAATTATAGACCACCAAATTCAAGCAATAAAATTTTTTGAGAAAAACTAGACATGGAAAAATTCGGGCACATTATGCAAGCTCAGAATTTGCACTAACAGAATCAAGATTAACTATGGATCTAGTATTGATGCTAACTTAGTTAGATAGAAAAATTCATATTGGGTTGCAAATTTTTAGAATTATAAGTTCACATGATGTTATGATTTATCTCTAGGTTCTTTCCTGATTAGTTGGTTAAGAGAGAAGTAGAATTTCATTTCTTTATCATATATTTAGGCCAAATATAGAATTAGTAATTCTACTAATGAGAGCATATGGATTTAGGGGATTCTCAAAAAGTTTGGTTGTTTCACTGCTTTCTTTATGGATTTGATGCAATAGATAAGGTGATGGGCCAATGAGGAATACATGTTTTGATGGTCGGTTTAAAGGTCGTGTGTGTGTTCTGAATTCTTGATCAAATGTTAACTACGAAAACTTCATTTTTTCTAGGAGGAACTACCTCAAATACAAAACAATACCAAAAAAGATAATTAAACAATATACGTCAGTGGGATGCCTAATGTGTGCTAGATCAGGGAAGTGTGGTACTTCCTTGGTGGTAGTCAACCCACTATTTAATACAACTTAATCTAAGAAATGTCGTAAATAAATAATTTCCTACTGTATTTGATATGATTTAGGTATCCCATCCAAATACAATAAACAAATATAATATAACAAGCTAGGTTGTGATCAAATACGGAAGTAAGGTAGGTAGTCAAGTTACTGGGACAAGTTAGGGTCATATTTTGGGTAACTTGGGTTTTTTTGGATGTGGGTTTTTAAATTTATGTTATTGTTAGGATTACCAAATACAAACACCAAAATCGGTGAGGTATGACCGATGAGGGTTAAGCCAGGATGGTAGAAATTCAATAAACTGGGTTTTCAGAATGTTTTGAGGTAAGACAGTGGGTGTGAGGGAAAATGGAAAGGTTTACAATGGTTCTGGGGGTACTCAGAGGTATTCAAGAATCAGGGATATATAATTAAATGATTGTGGGTTATGGAATGGTAGGATTCACAAGAAGGTAACAAGGGTGGGATTAAAAATCCAAATAGATGCTAATAAACAAAGATGAAGCAACTTTGTAATCTAAATATGCATGAAATGATGCATGTTAGAGATACACTTACTGGTGTTTACATATTTGATGGCTAGATGATGGTGATGGTTGACCCGTGGAATGGTGCTCAATGTCATGGAATTTCTTCCCGGAATGCTACCGTGGATGCAAATACCTTTGGATCCATCTTTGTGCTAGCTATGGTTGTCTGGATGTGCAAAAGGGCTCTAGTTCTTGCTTACATATAGATATCCTTCATTCCCAAAACTTGAGAATGTGGCCAACCTCTCAGAAAATGTTACTGAAGTGAATATATGGCAACCGATGACATTTTATGATTACCGGCATTGGTTTAGGGTTGACCGGTGTCGGTTAAGGTGGGATATCCTATGTTTACTAAAAATGATAGATCTTGGCAATCTCTTGGCTAGATCTATCTATTCTCGTGGATCAAAATGGGTTTTTTTGCTTAGATAACTTGGAATGTGGTTAGAGGTAGAATAGACATGTGATTTTAGGGTTAGACTAAATCTTGGTTAATTAAAGTAAGAAAAGGTCGAGTCCTAGTTAGTTATGAAACATGCTAAGAATATGTCCATGATGAGGTGTCTAGGTGAGGTGTAAATTAAATTGAATAAAGGTAATTAAATAATAAATGAAGTGAGGATGAGTATTACTTTAACTATAAATAATTAAACTAATATTAATGTGGGGTAAAAGGGTCATGGTTAGGTGAATATGTTTAAGTTGGCTATTCGAAAAGGGACAAAGGGTAGTGTGACCCAATTTTAGTGTATACATTTTTCCCCTTTTTGTTGCGTATATTTTATTAGTAAGCGATGTGTTATCTCATTTTTAGTGATTTCAGCGAAAATTGAGATAACCATAGAAATTTTTTGACAAAATCTCCTAAAATTCCCTTTGAAGGATATTTTCAGGTTTTTAGGTTTCCATCGCATGGAAACATATCCTATGAATGCTTCATGTCAATTGTTTCCTGAAACCTAAAACCTGATTACAAGCCAATGTATCGGGTTTTCAAAACTTAGAAGCATCGAAACATACCTTGCAAAATGCATGTTCTATGTCAGTTGTTTTCTGAAACCTAAAACCTGAAATGATCCTTTGTGTCAGGTTTTCGGAACTTGATAACATCCAAACATCTCATGCTTCATGACAGTTGTTTCTCAAAACCTGATTTGATAGTAAAACTACTTATATTAGGTTTTTAGAAAATCTGAGGATGATGACATGGCATTAATGTTGAGTTTTCTGGTAGTTAGCACATGTGCCAAATGAGGTGTAATTAATGCTAGGGATTTATAAATAGTTTGATTTTACACATCATTTTTACCTAGCATATTTTCACTGCATGGATTTTTCACGCATGTTCCTTCGACATTTAAACATTACTGAACCTCTTAATTGATTTCGTGATCCTTCTTTGACCATTTTTCTTATTTATTGAGGGTATTTTTCTCTTCTTATTGCTTTGAGGTCTTTGGGGTTATTTTTGAGGTGTTCATTTGGTGTTTTTCCCTCTTTTCTTTTTCTTCCCTCTAGGTTTAGGGTTTTGGGTTGTTTTCTTCATTTCCTATTGTATTCCCATGAAACCTCTTGTATGGAATTTACCCTTTGGATGTTTTCTTATTTTTCCCATGGGATATACTCTTCTGATTTTTGAGAAGAATCTAAAAATCCTAACTTAGAAACTTAGTGGGAATTTTATGTGTTCTAACATCCCAGAAACCCGACGCCTTTGTTTTGGGTTTTACAAGGTGTTCTGAATCATTTAGCTTCCACAGAGTATCAAGTTTTTCCAAGTTCTCAATATCCTTTGGCTCTGTTTGTATCCGGTTTTGCAAATTGTTCAACATCACCTGAGTTCCACCTTTGTGTCAGGCTTCACAAACTATTTAATATGACCTAATTTCTGATATATATTGTAGTGTGTTGGGTTTCATAGAGTGCTTTGCAAGTCCCAAAGTCTAGTTAGTGTGGCAGGTCTGTAGGGTTTCTCAGCAAGCTTTCAATCCCAATTTTTTAACCAAAAGTCATCTAGGCATTCTTTCTTCAATACTTCTCATTTCGGATCCTTGAAAATCTAAGGATAAGTCAGATAGGTTAGGAAATATGAAGTACAAGTACTAGAAGATGGATTTCCCTTCCTACATAGATTGAAATTATGAAATCTGGGACACAGAGCTTGGTAATATAGACATGGAAGACTTTTGGAATAGAATATAGGATTCTTCTTAGATTCCCTGGATGAAGTCAATAGACAATATTGGCCTCCCTCTTGCAGTAGGAATCCCAATGTTTTCTCCATTCCTCGAGTTCATTTTGGCCTATGCTTCCAATTATGACTCAGCTTCCCGCTCAGTGAGAAATCAAGCAGGAGAAACCATAGTGAATTTGGACAGAGGTTACTTTGATGACCTTTTAAGATTTCCCAAATTTTAAGAATATGTTGATTTGAATCTTCAATCAGCATAGTAGGCCTGGGACAATGATTAAGAAGATTACATCAGGCATGTAAATAAAAAGTTCTTGATCAAGGCCAAGCCAACCATCTCTAGGTTTCCCAAGTTTGTCCCTAGGAGTGATTTCATCCTTGAAATTAGTGATATCATCACCCTGCTAAGTCGAGTATTTGGACTCCCCGAGTCGAGAGACTTCTAAAGGTGGATGTATCAATTCATGGTCATCATTAAGAAGAACAACCAAGGGATCAATTAGAGTAGTATTATAAGTGATGAGATAGACTCCCAGATGAAAACAGTCTTGTCTACTGGCAAGTTCTATATGTCATCATACGTCACCTATGCAGAAAATGACATCAAAAATTATTGAGGGTTGGATGCAAAGGGAAATAGGTCAAAAAAAGACATATATTGGTACTTTCCTCAACTAACAATGAAGGGGTCTGAAGATCAATTCAGAAGAGTGAACGACGCCTTATTTTATGAAAACATCTACAGGATGAACCCTAATATAAGGAAAATAAGATTCTCTAATGAGGCATGGGCTGAAGTATCTAAATGTGGTTTTATCTTCTTGCAATTCAAGAAGTTCACATACCTTTAAGTGGTCATGTACCTGGGTGATCCTTTCCATTTTCCCAAGTACTTAGGTGATAAGATGATCCTGATGGAGAAAGTTAGACAATTGTCGGATTTTCACAAATTTCAATAGAGTAAACACAAGGCCACTGTCTCCTTCCCTATTTCCATCGAAAGGTACATGTGCTCAACATTGGTTAAAGCCAAGAATGTGGTGCATGAGCTATAAGAAAAATTGAAGAATAACATGAAGCACAGAGATGGGTTTAATTTCTGAGAATTCCTTAAGTCGTACTGGACCTTATATCTACATGTGCCCAACGTAGAAGACATTTGGGTTGATCTTTGGGATGAAGTTTCCATCTAAAGAAAGGAAAATAGTAGGTTAACACTTGAAGAGATTCAGATGTTAGATCTATCTGACATCTCAGAAGGCACCATGGACAATGAAAGTGTCCTTGATGCCTCATATGATGGTTTGAATGAAGAACAATATGTATTTCCAGCTGATGATTGGTCCATTGCTGAGAAAGCTTCTATCACAGGAAGAGCTTCTCAAATTATTTCTCATACTAAGGCATGGAACATTTCTTGGGGAATGAGTTAAAAAGAAAAGATTTTTTCAAAGCTAGCTACTTTGGAAGTGAGACCCTCCAAGGGAAAAAAGGAAAAGGATAAGGACCCTTCCAAGAGGCCAATAAAGGTTAAATTTGTAAAAAAGGGAGAAGATCAAGTGACCACATCATTAGCCACTCCCCCACAAATGGTTGAGATACTTGATTCACCTCCACCACCAGAATAAGTAAATATTCCTTTAGAAGAAGAGGTTGGTCAACCTCTCATTCCCCTTTTGGCTAGCACCTCATCAGTGGTAAGTCTTCCTCTTACCTCACAAGATTTAATTTCAAAATCATTACCTCCTCCCATTTAGCCTTCCTTGCTTTAGACTTCTTCACCAAATTCCTCAGCCATGGCCAACATCTTCTCTGACCTCTCACCTTTCTCCGCTGGACCCAAGTTAACCATGGATATGCCTCCTCCTTTTGTACCTTCATTCCCTGAGTCCATTCCCATGCACACTACACTCACAGTGATCACCACTCCACAAGTAAACCTTCTTCCACCTGCAGATGTGACCGTAAAACCTATGATGGGAGCAAATTCTTCCAGTATGCCTCAATGGTTAATAGATCAGACCCCAAGGAAGAGGAAGGTGGAAGTTCCCCTACCATCCTTTGATTTTAGTTTCCTCAAGGTCACTCCTGCCAAGTCTGCCAAGAAACTGAAAATGGTTTCAAGGGTTTCAGTGGATGCCTCAGGGCATTTAAGTTTTTGGATATTTCCACTCCTGCGGCTGAAAAAACCAAGAATGATATAATGGTCACCGATTCTCAGATTACAAGGGTTGATCTAGGAAAAGTAACAACAGAGAGAGCACAACAAGACACACAAGATGATATGAATATGTTGTGCCAAAAGATATAGGAAATGAAGGCAAGCAAATATGGTCTAAAAGAGAAAGTGGAGTAGCTGACAGAAGTACTACTCAAGCTCTCAAGGCCTCTTGAGTCAACACCGTTGTCCTCTACACATACTCCTATCAGGTTTGATTTCTCATTGGTACCCAGGATTGAAAAAATTAATGAGAAGGGGAGAATGGTTAAAGAATGGATCTAGAGGCTACTCCTACAAGGAAAAGAGGTCATTGGTGACACCATGTAAGTCTACAAATCCTTGAAGAATATAAATAAGGATGGCGAGAAAATGGATGATGAGTTTTTGACAAAAGTCGGGAACCTAGAGTTAACTTTTGAAGCTCTCAATACGCTAAAATAGGTTCCATCCCACATCTTGATCGAAGAAGGAATCATTCCATGTGGGGATAATAATTTTCAACTAACCAAAGCCATCAGATTCAAAATAAATATTCTCAATGAATCTGGCAACAAATTGATAGAATCAAGAGATCAATTGATTGATGCCACAAATGACATAGAAGAAGAGCTAACCAAGATCTGCACTAAATTATTAAATGAAATCTCGAGTATTCTGCCTGCTGACGATCTTTACAAGCAGATCGAAGAATCAATTTAGCATGAGCCAACTTATAGCTTTAGTCTGGAAATCATTGATAGGTTCATGAAGATTGACCATGCTTTGGAATCACTGAGGAAATTCAACAAGAGATTGAATAAACTTCTTGGTAATGTGAGTGATACTCAGGAAACATGTGAGGTCCTGAGCGACCACTCCACCACGCTTGATGAAGATGAGATGCATGGCATAATTTGAAAGTTCTAAGAATTTCAGGTCAAGTAAGCTTTGCTGGAGGAAGACAAAGATGATGAAACAGAATAGGCATAATGTTTCATGTCATTTCAATCTTGAAATTTACATATCTTTTTCATTTTCATTTCGTCATGTAGGAAGCAAATTTTGACTTGGTCTCTTGCGTGAGAGTCAAGAAAAATAGGACTCTCATTAAAAGACTATTTTCTAGGATTTATCCTATTTTCTATCAACTCTTCTTATTATAAATAAGGGATACTTATGGATTCCAAATGGTTGAGATTTTTTGGAATATTGAGAACTATTATGAAGAAGAAAAAAAATTGTGTTTTCTTTTAATCATTTGAGGAATTGGAATTGATGCTATTTTGTAAACTTTGTGTTCTGATATTCATCCCTCTTAAGATATTGTTCTTATGTTCAGAATCTTAAGCTATTCTTTTTTTAGCACTCTGGATTATTTTAATTGTTTCAAACATTACATTTGTTATCTAGAACTCATATGATTATTTCATGATTTTTATTTTCTCAAAAGAAAATACGTTCCTCTCATTTCCTTTCCATTGTGTTTCTTCCATAATAATAATTTCCTTTCCAATCGCATTCCATTTCTAAAACTGGCAACATCTTCACCTTGTGTGGATATGGATTTCAGGATTCTATCCCAACCCCAATTGTTAGAATAGTCGTGAATATTGTATATATTATTTGTACTATGTTTTAGATTAGTAATAAACAAGAAGCCTCACCTATCTTTGAGGAGGGATTTAATCCCATCTACTATGGTTGAACCTCATAATTTGGCTTGACAAAATATCCAACCAACAATTTTTTCCAACTCTATTAGGGATATACAGATTGATAAGACTAAGCTTATTCTTTTGGTGTCTAGTGACTCCATATTTGCCTTATTTTCAAAAGGATCTATTTTCTAGTTCAAGCTAGTCAGAAATATCTTCACTTGGTCAAGCCTAAGCCAGGGGTGAAAATGATATGTTCTTTGATTTGCTTTAGCAACATAATTTCATACTTTCACCCAACAGTGTTGTATCTAGTCCGAGCGAGAAGTTCTTCACCTATCCGAAGAAACTCAGGTTCCTCAAGAACAAGAAGTTTCTACAACCTGCTATGCATTATTCTTGTCTAATACTTAGATTCCTGTATGCACTTCATTCAGAATAATGGCAGCAAATCATGTACCTTGGGGGGTGTGGCTATTGGTCCTCTTTCCCTAACTCCACCATTATACAAACTATCACATGTGTCATGTAATAATATTCCCTAAGTTAAACAGTGATGGGAAGTAGCACCCTAATGAACACATCACTTCATTCTTTGTCTCATGCGGTGTTCTTAGAGTTTCTCATGAATACATCTCTGTTTGACTCTTCATTGAGACATTACACGATGTAGCAGTAAAATGGTTCTACCATCTTCTGAATGCATGCATTGCCAACTAGACTACCATGCGGTCTGTATTCGAAGCAAGGTTCAAACTGGCTGAAGACTCTCATGCCTTGTTAGCATAGCTTACACATATGAAGAAGGAATCTTATGAACCTAAGCGGGGATTTCATAGCCAAATTCAACAAGCTGATTCATAAGATTCTAGAGCTAGTCACTCCCACTCTTGAAAATCAAAAGTGTTTCTTCCCTCAATGCTTAGCCCCCTAATGTGAGCTTCTTGTTGAGAAGATCTGTTATCCCCAATTTGGCCACTACTCAAGCTATAGCCACTGAAATAGAAGATGATCTTATTCTAGCTCGAAAGATTAGAAGAGAATCATCTAAGCCTAAAAATTAGAGTTCTTCTCAGAGTACTACTGATTTCTATGATTCAGAAGATGGCCAATGACTTGATTTATTTAAAGAAGCAAATGTCTAAACAAGCAACCAACATTCCTTATCGATAATATTCCTAGATGGAATTTCAACAATGCTAATGGTGCTCCTGTAAGAGACAGGAATCAGTTGATCACTACTCCCCACTAGGATGGCCATTGAAGCTCCTCCTATCAATGCAGCAGTTGAAATAGTTGAGAGGAGGGTTAACAAACTAGAAGATCAAGATTCTCATGAAGCTTTCAAAGCTTCAGGATATGCTGATGAGTATTTTGATGATTTAACTGGTGACCTCCAGCATTGGATACTTAGAGTACGAGGAAGATGAAGGTGAGCATGATGGTCAATCATTTGTAGTCTTCACTTGATCCCAATATTAGAAACCCTATAAATCTGGGTTGAAGGCTCTAAGGATAAAAGCAAAGAAGTTCCCGTGGTTATGGATAAAAGAGGTTCTCCCATCTCAGCACAAACTGAAAAGGAGACAAACTAAAAAGGTAACTCCATCTTCTAACTCTTTTTCTCCTTCCCTCAAGGCTAGTACCTCAGCTTAGACTAGTGTAACCAGAACTGAACCCTCCATCATTCCTTCCTATACCACTTTCAACATCATTGATCATGCAAAGAAAACCAAAATCCAAATGTTGGAAGCTGAGTACCTATAGTCTAACCCTGAGAAATTTGAGAATCTTGCCAAATTCATTAGAAGCAAGGTTTGTTATTCCTTCATCTTCAAAAGGAATTTTGCCTAGCCCCACCTAGTGTTTACCCTTAGAGTAATATGACCTCTACTGCTTCTTCAGGAAAGATTGAACCATTTTATTTGTCCTTACTTATAAACGGTTTTAAACTCAGCAATTGCATAATTGACTCAGGAGCCTTTGATAACGTAATGCCCACAAAATTAGCTCATGCCCTTGGACTCACCTTGACTAAATCTTATGGGAAATGTTATTCCATGGAAACCGAAAAAAATCCCCTTGATTGGCCCAAATCAAGGATGCACAATTTACATTTGTTGCCTTCCCTGAAAAGAGGGTGAAAATGACTAACCTAAGTTGCTGATATCCCAGATGCTTATGGTATTCTCTTGGGAAGAGGTTTTTGCAAAGATGTTGGAGGAGAAATCAACATGGATTGGACCAAATCTAAAATTCCAGTAAATGGATTCCCTCATGTCCTTCACCTTCGAAGCACAAGCAAAGTACCTGGTCACTAAATCAGATAATCCTAAGGTTCAAATTCTCTTTGAAGATACAGACTTAGGTAATTATTCCATGACATCTGAGGTTCCCTCTATTGAAGTCAAAGAAGAAGATCCTAATATTGTTTAGACCCTTGAGTTTAACGGGAGCTATTCAACTGCTAGGTCAGGTGCTGGTGTGGCTCTCATATCTCCATATTTTGAGATTTGTTTCCTTTTACTTTCAAGTTGTAATTTGATAATACAAATAACATAGCCAAATATAAAGCTTTGTTATTAGGATTAGAAGTGGAAAGATAAAAAGGGAATCTGAAATCTTCAAGTGCAAGGAGATGCTGAGTTGATTGTGAATCAAGTAAGGGGGGCCTATCAGGTAAAAAATGATCACCTAAGACATTACAGGAATAAGGTTTGGGACAACATAGAATGCTTTGATGATTTTTCCATTAAGGCGGTATTAAGAGACTATAATGATAAAGCTGACTCTTTATTTGTATCTACATCTCTTCTCCTTCCTCACCCAAAGTTCAAACATGACAGATATACCATTGACATTGTGCATCGTCCAAGTGTTCCAAATAATTTAGCACATTGGCAAGTATTTAATGATGAGCAATAGATATTGTCTTTTCTTGAGAAAGCTAATATTTTCAGTGAGCTTTATTTTGAAGGATCAGAATCAGCTTTCTGTGAGTCCATCTCAAATTCATATCAAGAAATTGATGGTGAATTCATCCAGCTTAAAGTCAATAAGATTCCAAAGGGGTTAGTTTCTCTGGGAAGGTCTGTTTGACAAGCATGACTATTTCATTTAGGATAAAATGCAAGCTGAAGGTGCTTTCCTTGTTAAAGGTAGATCAAGTTAACCTGGGATCCGCTGATCAACCACGGATGGTAAACATTGGTAAATTATGTTCTCTGGAGGAAAAATAAATATTCTCTTGACTCCTAAAGAGATATATGGATGTCCCAGCATGGTCATATGTGGATCTAAAGTCTTTCAAGCCCAAGGATGTGCAACATGGCATTCCTTTAAAGCCTGAGGTTAAACCCTATAGGTAGAAGAAAAGACATTACAACCCAAATATCTCAGGGACTATCCTTACTGAAATACAGAAGATGTTAGATGCAAGGATTATCTTTCCAATCCATCATTCCACCTGGTTTGCTAACATTGTCCATGTCAGAAAGAAGAATAGTGAAATCTAGATTTGTGTCGAGTTGTGGAACCTCAATCAGTCTTCATTGAAAGAAAATTATCCATTTCCCATCATAGACCAAGTATTGCAGACCGTCACTAGAGCAGAAATGTTATCCATGCTCGACAGATTTTTGGGGTATAATCAGGTTGGGGTAGCTGCTACAGATCAACATAAAATGACATTTACTACCCCCTGGGGAACCTTTTCTTATAGGAGGATTCCTTTTGGTTTGATTAATTCCGGAGCCATGTTTCAAAGATATATGGACTTAGATTTCAGAGATTTGATGGGCAAGGTCATAGTTGTGTATTTGGATGACTTGATGGTCTTCTCTAAAAAGTGAAATGATAATTATGATCATCTAGAACAGGTACTCTTAAGGTGCAGGTGTCATGGGATTTAATTAAATCCTAAAAATTCCATGTTCAGAGTAACAAAAGGGAAGTTTCTGGGTCATATCATGACTAAAGAAGGAACCAAGATCGACCCAGAGAGGGTGAAGGCCATCCAAATCCTTACCCTACCCACAAGCAAAACTGGGGTGCACTCCTTTTTCAGGAAGGTCAATTTCCTAAGAATATTTGTACCTAACTTTGCCAATAAAAACAAGGATATCCTTAGGATGATGAAAGGTAAAACTCCATTTCGATGGAGCACTAAAGGGAAGCTTGCATTTGAAGAATTCAAAAGGGAAATTTCTTACGCTCCCATCCTAGTGTGCCTGGATTTCAAAAAATATTTCATCATGTACAACTATGCTTCCGCACATATAATATCAGCCATCCTGATGTAGGAGAATGAAGAAGGAATTGAAGCTCCCATCACTTTCATGAGCTTCCCATTAAAGGAACATGAATAAAAGATGTCATAAATTGAAAAACATGCTTATGTAGTGGTGAGAGTAGTGAAGCATTTTAGGTATTATGTGTTGAGTTCTCACACTCTCGTTCTTGTTCCTGATACCATAGTTAAATCCATCTTGAATCAACAGGAGTTGGGTAGTCAACGAGGTAACTAGATAGCCAAAGTCCAGGAGTATGAATTAGAAATCAGACCTACCAAGTTAGTATGAGGAAGAGGCATGTGCCAATTGATTGTGGAAAACAATGCTAAGACAGAAGTAAAGAAACTAAAGGTACTTCTTCAGAATTTCCCATCACACTTTTTGTAAGCACAACAGATGAATGGTACATGGATATTGCTTTCTTTTTAACTTATGGAAAATTCCCTCCACATTTAAGCAACAAAGAGAAGAGGACATTTAGGTTAAGGTCTGCAAGATACATTTTGTGGGATAATGGTATATACAAGAAGGGTATGGATCGTGTATTCCTGTGCTATGTTGATAAGCCTCAGCTGGTAAGGTTGCTAGAGTCCTTCCACAATATAGCATGCAGAGGAAATTTCTCTTCCTCTGTAATAGCTTACAAGATCTTACAGGACAAGTACTATTGGCCTACTCTCTTTTGAGATTTAGATGAATGGGTAGCTAAGTGTCAAGCTTGTCAACATTTCGTTGGTAGTCCTAAGCTAGCAGCTCTTCCATTGAAACCTGTGGTGATTGAAGAACCTTTTCGCCAATGGGGAATTGATTTCATTGGAGTGTTGAATCCTACCTCTAGTACCAGTCATAATTATGTGCTCACCACCACAGACTATTTCACCAAGTGGGTGGAAGCTACACTAATCAAGAAAGCAACCTTCGAAGCTGTTTGCAACTTTCTCAAGGAGAACATAATTTTTAGATTCGGTGTGCCTCACAGGATCATTGCTGATAATGCTTCCAATTTATCATCCCATGAGTTGACAAAAATTTTTTATGTCTTTGGGATCACATTGGATCATTCATATGATTATTACCCCTAAGACAATGGTCAAGTTGAATCAAGCAACAAGAACCTGGTGACCATAATCAGAAAGTTGGTCGATGAGAATCAGAGGACATGACACAAAGCATTGTATGATGCATTATGGGAAAATCAGATTACCCCTAAGAAAGTTATTGGAATGTCCTCATTCCAAGTGTTGTATGGGATTGATGCTGAGATTCCTATCTCTATAGAATTTCCAACCTTACAATTGGCCAAAGCAATTGAAGATGAAAATTTTCAAGATTCCATTGAGAAAAGGATAAGGTACCTAGCCAAGCTAGAAGAAGAAAGGAGCAAGGTGGTGGATCACATTACAAATCATCAGAGGAAAGTTAAAAATATATTTGAAAAAAAATCAAAGCAACGTGATTTCTAATCCGGAGATCTAGTACTTCTCTGGGACAAGAGAAGAGAGCAGAAAGGGATGCATGGAAAGTTTGACTCCTTATGGAAAAGTCCTTTCAAAATACATTAGGTGAATGGTGAAAATAGCTTTTGTCTATTATATCTAGTTGGATAGTTGCTACCTCTACCTTTCTATGGTCAAAATCTAAAGTTGTTCCATCAGTAATGCAAGATGCTCTCTTGCACTATATCATTATTTATTTTCTATTGTGTGTTTACTTTCTTTTCTTTCTTTCTTTCTTTGTTTTCAATTTTTCTTCTTCAGAATCCATAGCCTAATGGATAAAGCTTTTTGATATATGAGTTCTCTTCCTTTGATGTCTCAAAGAAAATCCCCAACTGGAGCCAGTTGTTATCTCATTTTTAGTGATTTCAGCTAAAATTGAGATAACCATAGAAATTTTTTGACAAAATCTCCTAAAAATGCCCTTTGAAGGAGATTTTCAGGTTTTTAGGTTTCCATTGCATGGAAACATATCCTTTACATGCTTCATGTCAATTGTTTCCTGAAACCTAAAACCCAATTACAAGCCAGTGTATCAGGTTTTCGGAACTCAAAAGCATCGGAACATACCTTACAAAATACACGTTCCATGTCGCTTGTTTCTCGAAACCTAAAACCCAAAATGATCCTTTGTGTTGGGTTTTTGGAACTTGATAACATCCAAACATCTCATGATTCATGAAAGTTGTTTCCCGAAACCTGATTTGATATTAAAACTACTTGTATCAAGTTTTCGAACACTCCAAGCATGATGACATGGCATTAATGTCAAGTTATCTTGTATTTGGCACACATGTCAGATGAGATGTAATTAATGCTAGGGATTTATAAATAGTTTGATTTTACATGTCATTTTTACCTGGTATATTTTTGTTGCGTGGATTTTTCATGCATGTTCCTTTGACCTCAAAACCCAAATGAACCTCTTGATTAATTTCGTGATCTATCTTTGACCATTTTTTGAATTTATTGAAGGTATTTTTCTCTTCTTACCGCTTTAAGGTCTTTGGGGTTGTTTTTGAGGTGTTCATTTGGCATTTTTCCTTCTTTTCTTTTTCTTCCCTCTAGTTTTATGGTTTTGGGTTGTTTTCTTCATTTCCTATTATATTCCCATGGAACCTCTTGTTTGGAATTCACCCTTTGGGTGTTTTCTTATTTTTCCCATGGGATATACTCTTTTGATTTTTGAGAAGAATCTAAAAATCCTAACTTACAAACATGACAAGAATTTTACGTGTTCTGACATCCCAGAAACTCGATGCCTTTGTTTTGGGTTTTACAGGGTGTCCTGCATCATTCATCTTCCATAGAGTATAAAGCTTTTACAAGTTCTCAACATCCTCTGGCTCCACTTGTATCAGGTTTCACAAAGTGTTCAACATCACCCTGGTTCTGCTTGTATCAGGTTTTGTGAAGTGCTTAACATCCCCTGAGTTCCACCTTTGTGTTTGGTTTCACAAAGTGTTGACATGACCTAATTTCTAATATACATTACAGTGTGTCAGGTTTCACAGAGTGCTTTACAAGTCCCAAAGTTCGGTTAGTGTGGCGGGTTTATAGGGTTGCTTAGAAAGCTTTCAATCCTGATTATTCAACTAGAAGTCATCTAGGCATTCTTTCTTCAAGACTTCTCATGTCGGATCCTGGAAAATATAAGGATAAGTTAAACAGGTCATGAAAGATGAAGTACAAGTACCTGAAGATGGAGTCCCCTTCCTACATAGCTTATAATTACGACATCCGGGACACGAAGCTTGGTAATATAGACATGGAAGACTTTTGGAACAAAATCAAGGATTCTTCTTAGAGTCCCTAGATGAAGTCAATAACCAGCAGTGGCCTCCCTCTTGTAGCAGGATTCCCAATGTCTTCTCAATTCCTTGAGTTCATTCTGGCTTGCACTTCCAATTATTACTCATCTTCCCACTCAATGAGAAACCATAGTGAAGTTGGACAAAGGTTACTTTGATGACCTCTTAAGATTGCCCAACTTTTAAGAATATGTTGATTTGAATCTTCAATCAGTGTAGGGGGCCTGGGACAATGATCAATAAGATTGCATCAGGCATGTAAATAAAAATTTCTTGATCAAGGCCAAGCCAGTCGTCTCTAGGTTTCCCAAGTTTTTCCCTAGGAGTGATTTCATCCTTGAAATTAGTGATATCATCACCCTGCTAAGTCGAGTATTTGGACTCCCCAAGTTGAGACACTTCCAAGGGTGAATGTATCAATTCATGATCATCATAAAGAAGAAAGACCAAGGGATTTATTGGAGTAGTTTTATAAGTGATGAGATAGAATCCCAGATGAAAACAGTCTTGTATATTGTAAAGTTCTATATGTCATCATATGTCACCTATGTAGTAGCTAGCATCAGAAATTATCCAAGGTTGGATGTAAAGGGAAATTGGGAAACAAAAAACATATTTTGGTACTTCCCTCAACAAACAATGAAGGGGTCTGAGGTTCAATTCAGAAGATTGAACGATGCCTTCTTTTATGAAAACATCTGTAGGACAAACCCTAATCTAAGGAAAAGAAGAGTCTCTAATGAGGCATGGCCCGAAGTTTCGAAATGGGGTTGTATCTTCTTGTAATTCAAGAAGTTCACATACCTTCATGTGGTCATGTACCCAAGTGATCCTTTCTGTTTTCCCAAGTTCCTAGGTGATAAGATAATCCTGATGGATTTGGTTAGACAATTGTTGGATTTTCAAAAATTCCAATAGAGTAAGCACAAGGCCACTGTCTCCTTCCCTATTTCCGTTGGAAGGTACACATGCTCAACATTGGTTAAAGCCAAGAATGTGGTGCACGAGCTAAAGAACAAGTTGAAGAAGCACATGAAGCACATAGATGGTATCAATTTCCAAGGAGTCCTTAAGTCGTACGAGACCTTATATCTACATGTGCCCAACGTAGAAAACATTTGGGTTGATCTTCAGGATGAATTTTCCTTTTGAATAAAGGACAATAACAAGTTAACACTTGAAGAGATTCAGATGTTAGATCTATCTAACATCCCAGAAGGCACCATGGAGAATGAAAGTGTCCTTGGCACCTCGTATGATGGGTTGAATGAAGACCAATATGTATTTTGAGCCATTGATTGGTCCATGGCTGAGAAAGCTTCTATCATAGGTAGAGATTCTCAAATTCTTTCTCGTACTAAGGCATCGATCATTTCTTGGGGAATGAGCTATCAAGAAAAGATTTTTTTCAAAGATAACTACTTTGGAAGCGTGACCCTCCAAGGGAAAAAATTTAAAGGATAAGGACCCCTCCAAGAGGCCAATAAAGGTTAAATTCGTTAGAAAGGGAGAAGAGCAAGGTACCACATAATTGGCCATCCCCCCACAAATGGTTGAGATACTTGATTCACCTCCACCACCAGAACAAGGAAATCTTCCTTTAGGAGAAGAGGTTGGTCAACCTCTCATTCCCCTTTTGGCTGGCATCTCATCAGAGGTAAGTATTCCTCTTACCTCTAAAGCTTTAATTTCATAATCATTACCTCCTCCCATTTAGCCTTCCTTGCTTCAGACTTCTTCACCAAATTCCTCAGCCATGGCCACAATCTTCTCTGACCTCTCACCTCTCCCCGCTGGACCCAAGTTAACCATGGATATGACTCCTCCTTCTGTACCTTCATTCCTTGAGTCCATTCCCATGGATACTACACTCACAGTGATCACCAATCCACAAGAAAACCTTCCTCCACTTGGAGATGTGACCGTAACACCTACGATGGGAGAAAATTCTTCCAGTATGCCTCAATGGTTAATAGATCAGAACCTAAGGAAGCAGAAGGTGGTGGTTCCCCTGTCAACCTTTGATTTCAATTCCTGTAAGGTCACTCCTGTCAAGTCTACCAAGAAACTAAAAATGGTTTCAAGGGTTTCAGTGGATGCCTTAGGGCATAATTTTGTGGAGATGTCCACTCCCATGGTTGATAAAACCAAGAATGATATAATGGTCACCGATTATCAGATCACAAGGATTGATCTAGGAAAAGTAACAATGGAAGTAGTACAATAGGACACACAAGAGGCCATGAATGTGTTGTGCCAGAAGCTAAAGGAAATGAAGGCAAGTAGAGATGAGCTAAAAGAGAAAGTAGAGTAGCTGACAGAAGTACTACTCAAGCTCTCAAAGCCTCCTGAGTCAACACCATCATCCTCTTTAGTTTTGATTTCTCATTGGTACCCAGGATTGAAAAGATTAATGAGAAGGGGAGAATGGTTTATGAATGGATCCAGAGGCTACTCTTGTAAGGAAAAGAGGTCATTGATGACACCGTGGAAGTCTAAAAATCCTTGGAGAATATAAAGAACGATGGTGAGAAAATGGATGATGAGTTTTTGATAAAGTCAGGAACCTAGAGTTAACTTTTGAAGCTCTCAATATGCTGAAATAGGTTTCATCTTGCATCTTGATCGAAGAAGGAATAATTCCACATGGGGACAAGCATTTTCAACTAACCAAATCCATCAAATTCAGATAAAATATTCTCAATGAAGCTTGCAACAAATTGAGGGAATCAAGAGATTAATTGATTGATTGCACAAATGACATAGAAGAAGAGCTAACCAAGATGTACGCTAAAGTGTTGAATGAAATCTTGAGTATTCTGCCCACTGACGATCTTTATAAGCAGATCCAAGAATTAATTCAACACTAGCCAACTTATGGCTCTAGTATGGAAATCATTGATAGGTTCATGAATATTGAACATGCTTTGAAATCACTGAGGAAACTCAACAAGAGATTGAAGAAACTTCTTGGTAATGTGAGCGATACTCAGGAAACATGTGAGGTCTTGAGCAACCACTCCATTGCACCTGATGAAGATGAGATGTAGGGCATAATCTGAAAGTTCCAAGAATTTTAGGACAAGCAGGCTTTGCTGGAGGAAGACAAAGATGATGAAACATAATAGGCATAATGTTTCATGTCATTTCAATCCTGAAATCGAGATGTCTTTTTCATTTTTCGTTTCGTCATGTAGGAAGAAAATTTTGACTTGGTCTCCTGTGTGAGAGTCAAGAAAAATAGGGCTCTCATTAACAAACTATTTTCTAGTATTTATCCTTATTTCTCTCAACTCTGTTTATTATAAATAAGGGATACTTATGCATTCTAAATTGTTGATATTTTCCGAATATTGAGAACTATTGTGAAGAAGAAAAACTTTGTGTTTTCTTTTAATCATTTGAGGAATAGGAACTGATGCTATATTGCAAAATTTGTGTTGTGAGATTAATCCCTCTTAAGATATTGTTCTTATGTTCAGAATCTTAATCTATTCTTTGTTTATCACTCTTAATTATTTTAATTGTTTCAAACATTACATTTGTTATCTAGAATTCATATGATTATTTCATGATCTTTGTTTTCTCGAAAGAAAATACGTTCCTCTCATCTCCTTTTCATTGTGTTTATTCCATAATAATAATTCCCTTTCCAATCCATTCCATTTCTAAAACTGCAACATCTTCACCTTGTGTGGATATGGATTTTGGGATTCTATCCCAAGCCCAATGGTTAGAGTAGTGTGAATATTGTATATATTATTTCTCCTATGTTTTAGATTAGTAATAAACAAGAAGCCTCACCTGTCTTTGAGGAGGGATTTAATCCCATTTACTATGGTTAAACCTCATATTTTGGATTGTAAAAATATCCAACCAACACAATGCTGAAAAAAACATGAAGTGATTGCCCCATGTGTGGGTGAAGGTGATCCCCCTCAAACCAGGAACTGATGAGGTGAAGTACATAATCGGTGAGTGGTTTGATAAATGTGTAGTTGGTGAAGATAGATGGGAAATGGTATGAGTACTATGGGAAAGGGTGATGGCCAAGTCGGGTAATATGTAATAGGCCGGGGTCAAAATCAGATCACAGGTAATGGAAATCAAATGCATGCACATGTATAGATTGCAATATAGTATCAGTATAAAGAGCTTACAAACTTTACATCATCCAAGGTCGATAGGTTTATCCAAACAAGGGTGAATTGATTCAGGTATCCAAGGTAAAGGATATGGTTTGAAAACATGATGTACATCAGGTGTAGGAATGTTTACGTATGTTCTAGTACACAAAAGGTTTGGGTCTAGATAAATGACATGACAATAGGAAAGGTATGGTTGCTAGGCTAAAATAATGAAAGTAACAACATCACAAGGTTATAACAAGTACATAAGGTCAATGGTCACACCCAGTAGGAGTGGTTCAGGCAAATAGGACATGGCATGATTAAAGCGAAGGTGTAGGTAAAATAAAAACTCCTAAGATGAAACGTAAGGAAATTGAAGGGTAGTTTTGAAATGTGGTATAGGTGTTTTTGCTGATGAAAGGTGTGTTGACACTAATGGTGGTAGGTAAAAGAAAGATTAGTAAGGGAAAAGAGCTTAAAGGGTGACCGATGTCGGTTGGCTATGGCACAAACCTGGCCAATGTTGGTTAGGTCTAGTTGGGTTTATAAAATAATTTTTTTTTTATTTGACGGAATCATTGTTGTGTTGTGACTTTGGAGAAAATGACATAGCCATTTGAACTTTTGTACTTTTTCCAAGAGAGAAGGACATGGCATTTTACCCAGATGAGGTGGAGAACATGAGTTGGTGAGAGGAGCTAGGGAGACGGGTCCATGAGCTTAGGGGGATCAATTTTATTGGTTGGAGTAGAGGAGTGGATTTGGTGATTTGGGCATGAAAAAGGTGGGAGAGGGTTTGGGTGGGCCATCAGTGTAGTGGTCAGACGTACCACCATGCTGATGGCACCAAGATGAGGTACGATTCGATCCCGATTTGTCATTTACTATTAAAATAGGTTGGTAAAATTGGTTTTGGGTAAAACCATCGTAAATGGGGGGTATAATTTTGAATTTTTGGTTAAAGTGTTATAATGAGGGAGGGGGGAGGTCTTAGGTAGGGTAAATAGGGGTGGGAGGGTTTTAGGTTAGATTTGAAAATTTTGGGAGAAATAGGAGAGTTTTTTGGATTCAGTCGCTGCGACAATGACAGACGCCAATCAAGATTTGGCCAACATCAGTTGGCATAGGCTGGCATCGTTCAAGTAATAGGTGAATGATACTAGTCATGATGGACTGATGTCATTCAGAAGTGACCGATGTCGGTCAGATTTTAGGAAAAATAGATCAAGAAACAAGGTAGGGCGGGAGAAAAAAGATAGGCAATTAGGTGGAAAGGCATGTTTATTGAGAATGAGTAAGGTAATAGGTATAAATGGTACGAGGTGGATGGATGTAAAAAGGGGTAAGTCATAGGGTTTGGGTATAATAAGAAGTAAGGGTTTGGAAATAGGTTTTTTTAGGTAAGAGATGTGTTAGGTATGGTGAAGGTTTAACAATGGTATTATTTTTTGGGTGTTAGTGCTCAAAATTGTCTTGTCCCATTTGTGCCCTTGAAAATTTATTGATTTGTGGCCTCTGTCATTTTATCCTTCCCCATGTTGTGCTTGGCTGGTATTTGTTGCCATTTTTAGTCTGCCCCTGGGTCAAAGATCATGTATGGATCCATATTTCTCTTCTAGTTTCTTTGTTCCTCTAGAAACATCTGTATTTTGGGTTCCCTAGGCTCTGTCCTTTCAAAAATTTATGTTTTCCCATTCCCTCTATCACCACAGTCATAATTTGTCATTCTTGTCATTTCTTCCTTAAATACTTGAAGAAGTATGAGTTGATATGTCCCTGAGGAATTTATTTGAGCCTTGTAACTTTCTAAACTCTCTGACCTTGAAGAAAAATTCATTTTCAGGCTCAAATGCACGTGTTTCTATATTTTACAATTTGAGGGGTGTTTTCTCCCGGTCAAACTTGCATCCTTGCATCTATAGGGGACATGGAACCTTTTGGTTGGATGTAGCTCAGTTAAATACTTCAAAAAATTTAGAAAAGGCCTTAACTCAGAAATATGTCCTACGTGGGTGCACGATGCTCATTTGAGAATCAAATTTTTGGTCTGACTTTGAAGTAGCGCTAGGAAGACACGTGGAGGCTTCCACTACTTGGCTCAGACTTGGTCAATTTTTTTATGCAGTTGGATCAGTTTGGTGGAATAGGACACATGGCAAGCTCACGCTCATTCAGGGTCTCCACTTTTGGGCACCATCTTAAAGAAGTGCCAGGATGACACGTGGAGGTCTCCGCTTGCTTTGCATTTTACTTATAATTTTAAACAGCCAAAAGGAGACTACCTTACAGTATGAAATGTGGTGCCTTCCATTGAGCTTCAAGTATTTAGACAAATCTCACTAGAACAGGACACGTGGCGAGCCCATGCTCATTCAAGGTATCAAATTTTTTGGACCACCTCAAGGTGCGCCATGGTGCCACATGGCAGTTTGAATAGTCAGAGAGGTGGGGAGGTGGACCATAAAGGAAAACTTGGAAATTTTTCTTGTTTTATTCAAATGACTCAAAGTATCAAACTAACCCGCAAGCCTGAGGGTAAAAAGTCAAAATTCATTTGAGAAGTCAATAGCAAAGGTGCAGGCTGGCGGAGGAAAAGTGAAAATTTTTCCCTTTAAGGGAAAAGGGAGTTAAAGGCCTAAAGGGACCCAGGGTTCCACTGGGACCCACTTTAGAAAATTGAAGCAGAGGTGCGGGCTAGCGGAGGAAAATTGAAACATTTTCCTTTTTTCCAAAGAGATGCAAAATGTGTAAAATTGAGCCACGACTCTGTATCCAGTCATATTATGCCACATGTCAGACCCAAATCACAAAGGCGGAGCAAATCAAGAAAAATTGCAAATTTTCAAAAAGTTGTAAAAAGTTCATAAGTGTCCCCGAGGCCCATTTTTTCTAGATCTGCCATGTGTAGGGCTTAAAGTTAAAGATAAGAACAAATTGACGGTAGCTATGCATTTCAACAATTTGGCTGCCATTTGAGATCCAACAAGTTTGGAGATGTATTTTTTGCATCAATATTCATCAAATTTTCTACCAATTCATGTTGTCTTGGCCTATAGGGTCCGAATTAATCAATTTGGGGGTTTAATTTGTGAATCCAAGACATTTTTCAAATGAATTTTTACTCTGGTTTGTGAAAAATGTGAATTACCATATCCAAAGTTGTAGAGTAAAAAATTGGGAAGGGAAAAGTTGAAATTATGAAATGAAAGGGGTCTACATGCATGGGGAATGAAAAACGTGTTTCCACTTTGAAGAATGATGAAATTTTTGTAATGATTCACCTTTTGAAAGAACAACTAGCAACTTTTTGTGAGTTTGTTAAATGTCATTTTCCAGAAATATTGTAAAGCAAAGGTGCTTAGAATATTCCACTTTTGGAGGGAATATTTGAGAGGCAAAGTGAGTGAGTGAGTAAAAATGTATATATTGCATGAATTTTTCATGTAAAGGGTCAGAGAAACTTAGAATTTTTCATGAAAAATCTGGGAAGAAGCCCATTCTCTGAGAAACCACCTAAGAACCATTTTAACCCCTTTTGCAGTAAATTTATATCATGTTAGGTTAGTTGCAGATGTATATCCACTAACAAGCTCTGAGATTGTTCTTATAATATTCCCTTGCTAATAAATTTGGTCATTGTGGATTATTTTGTGTTCTCTCTTGGTAAAATTTACATTTACTTATGTTTCAGAATGTTTTCAATTTGTGTTTCTTGCTCATGTTGTAATCTAGTGTTTGGAATTTCCTTTTGATCATACAGATCTAATTCTTTTAATAGCTTAGTGGCATTTGAAATTCCATAATCATAAGATATTTCATTTGATGAAGGGATAAACAAATTTAAATTCACTTTGCTTTCCTTGATATAGATTTGATTGTAAACCTTTGGGGGTACCTTAGGTTTGATAGAATAGAAATTTCTAAATACTTTGATGATTCATTTAACTCAAGATTTTGTGATAAATCATTAGATATTGTGTGAAAGAGTGTAGATCTGGGCTTCCATTTGATGCACATATCCTGGTTGAAGGAACACCTTAACCTATTTGAAGCATTTATGTTGTCTTAGTCTTTCAAATTTTGCAAAGGTCCTCAAATAAGTTGGTAAATTCTAGTTAGTCTTATCTGAATATCTCCCACCCCAAAATTCATTTCAAATTAACTCATCCTACCTATAAAACCCCTGCATTGTATTATGTGTCAATAAAATAATACAATCCATTTACTAAAATTCACATAGCAAATCAGGATCATACCATGTCTTTAGTAGCCTTAGCCTTGTCTTGACAACATTTCCATCATTTAGTAGTGACATCTATGTTTAGTTTGATTAATGGGAAATTGATCATGTTTTCTCTAGGCCATCTCCATATAATCTACATAGTACAAGGATATTTTCACATCCTTCTCAAAAAATAGGCTACAATATGAGTTCTCTTACCTTATTTGATAGACAAAACCTAAAATAGTGAGTGTGATGCCTGCTACAACTATCACTTAAAACCAAGAAACAAACTAGGAAAATTATGGAATAATTTTTTTTTTATAAGAAGAGTCTACAACTAAGTTGCAAGACACTAGTTTGAACTAACAGGTTCCGGAACAGATTCTGATTAACCAAACACAAGATTTCCATTTATATCTTATTGCAAGTTCACAAGGTTCCAAAATTATGGTTACATGTTTTACTTAGGTTTAGGGAGAAAATCTCCCTCATGCCTGCTCTCAAACAGGCCTAGAATTTCAACTAGATTTTTCACATATTTATATTTATTAAAAACTTTCTTAAACTAAATTCATTGGATAGGAAATTTCCTTACCTTTCCAACCATATAAAGAAGTCCTCCTAACTCCTTGTAAAACTCAAGTTATGGCCAGGTGGAGTTTTAGGGGAAAATTTTCCCTTAAAGGTCCGCGGAGATAGGGAGAAAATATGTCTGCACCCACACCAATGCCCAAATTTCCACATGTCAACACGTGATTGGTTCGGGCTGGCAGGCTGTGGGGAAAAACTTGAAAATTATCCAAAATAATTTTTTGAAGGAAAATTTCCTTATGTGACTCCGCGCTAGCTCAAATGGCCACGTGGCGCCTTATGATTGGCCGCAGGCTTGGTAGAGAATATTTGGATTTTTTTGCCAAAATAGGGTTAAAAGGTAAAATGAATTGTGTGGGTCTGTGCCTCTGAGGGTGACACGTGTCAACACCCTATTTGCTGCGGGATGCGGGTCCGCGGAGGAAAAAGTGAAATTTTTCCCAAAGGCAAAAAGTTATGTTTTAGAATTTTTATTTCACACCCACCATGCCATGTGTCATCATGTGATTGGCAAAATTTTCAAAAAAAAATCTAAGTTTTCAATTTGAACCCAAGTACCTCCCTACCATGTGTCAGCACTTGATTGGTTGGGGGCCGCGGGGTTGCGGGTAAAATTGGGGAAAAAATTTCGCAAGGCAAAATTTTCACAATGTTAAGTTTTAATAAGGGTCCGCCCCTCCAAGGTGCCATGTGGCGAATTATTATAGGATGCGAGGGTGGCGTAGCCATGAAATTTTTTTGGAAATTTTCTAAAGTTCAAAATTTAAATTTTTCTAAGGTCGAATTATTTCATTTTTGGTTTTCGATGGCCATTTTGAAGTAAAACTTCAAATGACCATAAATTTTGATTGGGAACTCCATTTTGGGAAAACAAGGACTTTCTAGAAATCTCTCAAATTCTTCTTTGCAGAGAAATCATCAATTTTGGAATTTTGTGAAAATTCAAGGGTTAATTTCAAGAAATCGATTTGCAGGGTTTCACATTTAAAACTGGCAATTTTCCTACTTGTAAGATTTGTTCAATTTTAATATTTCTTCTTTTCAACATGTAAATTGAACATGGAAGAATGATATTGGGTAGATTTTAGATTTTTTTAAAATTTCAATTTATGGATTGAGTTGTCAACTGATATATTTTACATCCTTTGACAGGAAAGTGGTCCAGCAAGTTCAAAAATTGATTTTGTGAAGTTCTTAAATGTCTTTCTCTAGTGTTGAGGTCAAATTGAATTCCTTATAACTTATTGCATCTAAATTAAATTGTTTCAATATTAATTTAAGTTACATATCTAAACTACAAATTTATTACATAAAATTTAATTACTAGATTTATAAAAGAAAAGGAACAAAGTTCATTTATTAACAACTGTAATGATCTATTTACCACTTCCAAAACATGGTAAATTTGTCAAATCTTGTCTAAACAATCAATTTATCCATCTTCTCATTCAGACAGTAAGGCAACGTTTAGTATTTCAAATTTTAATAATTACAAGGAACAAAATGTTGTATTTCTCTCCCATACGCATTTTCTTTTCACACATAGATAACATTTCAAAACAAAGGTTCTTACTTCTTTTCCAAAAAAAAAATTCTTTCAAGGAAAACAATACAAATCTAGAATACATTGCCATATAAAATTTAAAGGGATCATTTCCAACACTTTATTGATAGTTCAAATAACTTCAACTGATTTCCTTTTCAATTTGATTTCAATTTGTCTAATACATGGTATGAACATATTTCACATTTTCTATCCAAGTAAAACAAGGAATATAATTTTTCTTTACATTTATAAATTCAATTACAACTTCCACTACAATGCCATCATTTCCCATTAAAATTTATATACACTCATCCACTCGAAGTGGGATAGGTTACATTTAAATCTACTCAAGGAGATGACTGTCAAATTGTGGAATTCTTCTCCAAATAGCAGCATGTTGTTTTCTTCTCCAAATAGCAGCATGTTGTTTTCTTCTTCTTTCATCCTTCTTTTGATCACAACAAGGAAGGAGGAAAGGCAAAACTCTCCACCCAAACAAGACATCCAATGGGAAAAATAGAAGCCATCTTTCCCTATTGGCCCCCAAGCCCAACCATATTGGAATGGAACATGATAAAACAACACATGGCAACATACCTTCTTCACATATAACATACATTCACATGCACAAGGAAATTCACACACAAAAAGATGTAGTTCTCAACTACAACAACCAATTTCAATCAAAACAAAGGCTCCTTCTCCAAGCAAGCAAGTTAAGCAAGAGCAAGAACTATGGAGGTCTCCTTATGCCTCCCATGTTGGAATTAGGCATCCCCCCCAAAAAAAAACCTCCAAAACACATCAATCCCATAAACCTTATCCCTCCTCAACCCCTCCTTATCCCTCCTCCAAATTTATCCCTTATGCCTCCCCCAAAGTAAGAAATGCAAGCATATTCTTTTCCTACGTGGATCCCAAACCAACACACCTTCCACAAGAACAAGTGCCAATGGAAAATGCCTTATGCCCCCTCTGATAAACCTCATAGTCTTCTCTCCACACCATGCCCTAAGCATTCTACCCATCCCTCTAAGATTTTCAAAAACAAACACATTGAAAATTCATGCTAAAAGAGGGAAAACAACAATTTTAAAAGAGTGAGAGCCTACTTCTTCATAATGGAGACTTGTTTCCAAAATAGCAGTCCTTTGTTGCACAAAAACTAGTTCCAAAATAGCAAATGAAGAACATAAAAAAAATCCAAGCTCCTTCCACAAGCAAGCTCCCAATGCAAGAGGAAATTCGACCCCCAAGAGTGAAATGAAAAACTTTTAACAACCTCAAATGAGGAGGAAATTCACATTTTTAAAGGAGGTGGAAGAGGATGATGTGGACTCCAAGTGGGATGCCACATCATTTTTCCTCATCCCAAAATGCAATCAAAATCAAATACAATTAAATCACAATAAATGTGAATGAAAAAATTACTTACATACACAAACTCAACCCATACTAAAAAAGGAATGCATTTAAAATTTGTAAGATAAGTACAATCAATACCTACACAAAATCATATCAAAACATAGTAAAATAGATTTATTTTGACTCCAAAACAATAATCATGTTTGGTGGAGGTTTTTGAGAGGTGTGGGACAAGTTTAACTTGTCCCACAAGCCTCCAAATTTGTCCTTCAAGGCCAAATTCGAATTTCAAAGAGGAAGGAGTGTTTGACCTTCCAAAATCAGCCTTACAACCTCTTACAAATTCGTAAACATCCTTACATGGTAACTTACACACTCTTTTAAAATGCATTAATATCTATGAAATTCATTTATTTCAATATTTTTACATAAGATTTATTTATTTATCATATAGTAATACATAATATAATTCAAATTTAATTAATAATCAAGGCAACAACATTTAATTTACATTCCACATCTCAATTAATTTAATTAAAATTTAACTATATGACTTTCACATTATACTATCACATTAAAATAAATTAAAAGAAAGAACACCTCACAAATGAAATACATACAACAATAATTTTAAAAAAGGACACAACAAATAAAGCACACATATGCCCCCGTGGTCATAATAATTGAAATCCCCCCCATGGGAAGTTCTCACATAACACCACACACAAATCAAACACAATTGCCATTATGACCTTGTTTATTTCACAGTTAATTCCAATATGGTTAGTCTCCAGCCCCGCAACATTGTTGTGATTTTTACCTGCAAAATAACAATAAATCCTTCAGCCTCATGGCCACATCAGAACATCCAAATGATATAAGCAATATATAATTATTAATTCCAAATCATAACAATATCAAGGATTTAATATTTATCATTTAAAATTCAATTTGTAACTTTTATCATCATCTAGTAGATTTCTATACTAGGGCTATCCATAATATCAATTTTCACATGTCTAAAATCAACATCAATAACCTGTCCATGTCAACCAGTATATCATCATCCATGAAAAATAATAATGTCTCAATGATCATCAAGCATAATAACTAAATCTAGATTAATGTCAATCCATAGTCTATCATCTAATCATCATACTGAGAAAAATATAATAATGTCCATAGTAATCTAGGATCTAGCATATACACATCATACTACATCAAAAACATAATAATATCCAAAATATAATCAATAGTGTCAGTATCAGTATCTAAACAGTGTCAAAGGGAAGTGGGCACTACATCCCCCTCCCCTTAGACTCGACTTCCTCCTGGAAGTCACTAGAAAAAATGTGGAAAATACACTCGTAAAGCAGTAGCATCCTCCCAAGTGGCTGCAGTCTCATCATATCTGTCCCACTACACCCATACCTGATCAATCTCTCTGCACCCTAAGGCCCAGGGTCCTGCGATCTATGATACGAACGGGCTCCACTATCACCTGACCCTGACCGTACACCTGAAATGATGTCCAATCTAGTACATGAGAAGGATATTTTATGTATCTCCTAAGAATAGACACATGAAACACATCATGTACGCGAGACAAGCTGGTTGGAAATGCTAGATGGTAGGCCAATGGGCCAATATGCTCCAAGATCTCAAAGGGTCCAATGAACTGAGAAGCTAACTTAGAACCTTTTCCATAATGGATCAGACTCTTATGTGGCCTAACATGAAGGAAAACCTTCATGCCCACATCAAAATTACGCTCGGTTCTATCCTGATCAGCATACTTCTTCTACCTATCCTATGCCTCCTGCAATCTCTACCTGATCAACACTACCTACTGCTCCATGTCCTGCAAAAGAGCTGGTCCAAGAGATACTCTCTCCTCCAACCTATCCCAGCTAAGGGGTGTCCTGCACTCCTTACCATACAATGCCTGAAAAAGAGCCATGCCTATAGAACTCTGGAAGCTATTATTGTAGGAAAATCCCACAAGATACAAATACTCCTCCCATCTCACTTGGTGGTCCATCATGTACATCCTAACCATGTCCTCCAAAATATGATTCACCCTCTCAGTCTGTCCATCTATCTCTAGGTGATAAGTTGTGCTAAAGTTAATCTTCATCCCGAGAACATACTGCATGGTAGTCTAGAAATGGGAATTGTACAAAGGATTGCAGTCACAAATGATCTTCTCTGGAATCCTGTGTAACTTGACAATTTCATCCAAGTAAACACATGCTACCACACTAGCTTTATAGGTGGTCTTCACCAGAGAGAAAGTGAGCTACTTTTGTCAATTTTAATCAACCGTGACCATGATGGCTCCGTGGTGATATCTCAACATCGATAACCCAATAATGAAATCCATGGAAATGGTGTCCCATTTCCACTCCGGTATAGTATGAGGATAGAGAAGGCAAGCTGGATGCTAATGCTTGGCATTCACTTTCTGTCACTCTAAACAACATGACACAAATTGAGCCACATCCCTACGAAGACCTCTCTAGTGGTATAGCTATCTCAAAGTGGCATGCATCTTCTTCACCCCAGGATGGGCTGAATAGGGTGCACGATGTGCCTCTGTCAAGATGTCTTCCCTCAAGCTTTTGTCTTTAGGAACATATATCTAATGTCTGTTCCTAAGAAGACCATCTACCTCTAGAGAGAAACCATCAAATTTCCCTTCAAGGGGTCTCTGGGACTCAATGTCTACTTGAGCTGCAATGTAGAAATTGTCAAGAGGAAGTTGCTAAAGGATCCTGCCTTCGCAAATCTATGCTCACTGAAGTAGCCATGCTCAAATTCCTCCATCTACTAAGAGCATCTGTAACCACATTCTCCTTCCCTTTCACATTCTCTATCTCCATGTCATACTCACAAAGAAACTCCATCCAATGCCTCTAACGAGCAATTAAATTGGGCTGCGTGAAGAGGTGGTGAAGACTCAAATGATCTGTCCTAAGTATGAATCTCCAGCCAAGAAGGAAGTGTCTCCAACAAACTAAAGCATGTACAACCACCGCAAGCTCAAGATCATGGGTCGGATAGTTAAGCTCATGATCTTTGAGTTTGCAAGACTCAAAGGCTACAACTCTGCCTTCCTGCATAAGAACACCTCCTAGGCCTGCCAATGAAGCATCCGTGCACACAAAGAAACTCACCATGTGGGTTCGGCACTGTAAGGATAGGTGTTGAAGTGAGGCATTCCTTCAAGGTCCTAAAGGCCTACTCACACCTGTCTGACCAAAAAAACTTCTTCCCTTTCTACTGAAGGGAGGTGATGGGGTGCACTATCTAAGAGAAATCTTGAACAAATCTCCTATAGTAACCTGTTAACCCCATGAAGCTACGAACCTATGTCACTATAGTGGGTGCTAGCCAATCCATAATGGCTCTAATCTTGGAAGGATTGACTATGATAACTTCCCATGAGATGATATGACCCAAGTATTGAGCCTCTCACTGAAAGAAAGCACACTTCTCCAAGTTCCCGTAAAATTGCTGCTCACGAAGACACTGAAGAACCCGATGAAGGTTCCCCTCATGCTCCTCACGTGTACATGAGTAAATCAGAATGTCATCAAGAAAGATGATCACAAAGTGATGTAAAAAGGTCCTAAATACCTCATTCATCAAACTCATAAACACTGCAGGGGCATTTGTCAAACCAAAAGGCACCACTGTGAACTCATAGTACCCATACCTCATTCAAAAAGAACTCTTATAGATGTCTGCCTCCGTAATCCTCAACTGATGGTACCCGAACTTGAGATTAATCTTAGAGAACACCATAGATCCCCTCATTTTATCAAACAAGTCATCAATGTGAGGCAGGGGATAACGATTCTTGATCGTCACTTTGTTTAACTGGCGGTAATCTATGCACAACCACAAGGATCCATCCTTCTTCTTCACAAATATAACCGGTGCACCCCAAGGGGATACAATAGAACAGATAAGGCATTTCTCTAGAAGGCCTTCTAGATGTAGCTTGAGCTCGTAGAGCTCTGGGGTGGTCATCCAATAAGGAGCTTGTGAGATAGGCTTTACTCCTGGAACTAGATCAATATGGAAATCAATCTCACATGGGGGGTGGCATCCCTAGTATCTCCCCTATAAAAACATCTGAATACTCTCTAAAAATGGGATGGTCATCTAGTGATGGCCCACTAGAACCATCCTCTATCTGGTCATTGACTGTGACTACATACATCTGACAACCCCGTCACACACACCACTTGAGCTGCATAGCGAAGATAGTTCGAATAGAAATAGGTCTCCTGACCCAAGAAATCACTGACTCAACTCCGAGATCATCTGCACAAGATATAGTCTTGTGATAGCAATCCATCCTAGCCCTGTGTGTAGATAACCAATCCATGCCTAAAATGACTCCATACGAGCCCAAAGGAAGTATGTGAAGATCTAAAATGGTGGTGAAAGGTCCCAAGTTAACAACACACTCCTTTACTAAGGAGTCTATAGAGACCTTGGCTCCCGAAGCCATCCCAATTATGACCCTATCTAACAACCACTAACCTGCATCTCTCTACTAAGGATGGTGCAATAAATGAATCAGAAGAACTGGAGTCAAACAATATAGAGGTAGGAACACCTCCAATACTACATGTGGTCTCAATGACCATGCTCTAGTGCTTGGCCTAGCAGTTCTTGACCGCTGCATAGATCCTATGAATCTTTCCCATGTCTCTGACTATAGGCTCTGAGATGGATGCCTTACCCTTATTAGAGTTCTGGGGGTAATCTCTCCAAAAATTTCCCGCTACTCCACACCTGAAACAACCACCACCTGAACCTCTCCAAACAGAAGCACCTCCAGAAGGTTCCCTAGAGGTAGGTGTCATGGATCCTAATGATCTAGCTATAATCTGTTGTGGCCTCTGTGGTCGAGATCTTGCTGACTGAGTTGTAGCTCCACCATGTGTCTTAGTGGGTCCCCTAAGAGGAGGCCCCATACTGCGACTTCTCTATGCATTAGCTCTCTGAGGAGGCCTAAATGGTGGGTGGGAATGCTACTACTATTGGTGCTGCTGTGGTCTAAAAGAGGAATGTGAGGAATGATGACCACCACAAGGAGGAGGAGCTGACCCCCTCAATCTACTATCTTGCAACTGCTGAATACGGCATCTGACCCAGTCTCTAGCCTACTAGGTTTTACCCCGAGTCTCCTATGCAATGTAGGCCTTCTCAACGGCCTCTACTAATGTCTATGGGAAGTGGATCTAAACTGCACCTCCAATGTCTATATTAAGGCCCCAGATGAACCTATGGATTCACACATGCTCATCCTGCATGTAATCAATGTACTGAAGTAGGTCCAAGAACCTACTCTCATACTTGGCCATTGTAAGGGAAGCCTGTTGAAAATCATGGAACCGATCGACCCTCTGCTGTATGAATCTCTATGGCAAGTATCTGCTCTTGAATCTCTCCTCTACCAGATCCCAAGTGACTGTCTCTAAATCTATATGGAGCTTCTACTCCTCTATCCTCCACCATATTCCAACTCCATCCTTTAGTAGATGGATCGCAACATGAGCTTTCGTGTTGCTAGAACAAACACAAAGCTTGAAGCAACCGCTCAAGCTAACCAACCAAGCCTCTGCCTAGAATCCCCCTATGTCACATGAATAATGTGAGAGCTTAAACTTCAAGATCTCCCTAATGTGATCTGTAGCTGTGGTCTGATGGCCTCTGGGCCTCTCCACCTACCTATCCCCGAGCCTAGGGCTCCAAGACCTCTCTTTGTGTCTTGAAATATGGTCACCATGTCCCCTCAAGGGAGACTCTGCTCTAGCTGACTCTCCATGAAAGTTCTTTCCTCCATCCTCCTCACTGAGTGGAGGAGGTACATGTCCCTCTATGGAAGTATCTCTATCCCACCTACTTGAGTTTCCTCTTATCGATTCTCCACATAGGGCACCATTAACATCCTGGAGGGTCTGTAAAATCTTTAGTAGGATAGCTGCTAAGCCCTGGTCTGGTGGCGGTGGTGGTGGAGGTGGTGGCAGTGACTCTAAATCTCTGTGAATGTTCCTCCTACTACGTCTGAGCTCCCTACACAGACCATAGTGGGAGTTAGTTCATTACCTTGAGTTTCCTTCAGTTTTCTAAGTTTACTAACATGAACAATTTCAAACAGTTTTGTTTTTCTAAGTTAACAGATTTGCTAGTTTTAAAGTCTCAAGTCTCAATTTTCTAGTGTGCCTAATGGTTCAAGCCTTTGAACCACTACTTTAATACCAAGTGTGATGCCTGCTTCAACTATCACTTGAGACCAAGAAACAAACTAGGAAAATTATGGAATAATTTTCTTTTTATAAGAAGAGTCTACAACTAAGTTGCAAGACACTAGTTTGAACTAACAGGTTCTAGAATAGATTCTGATTAACCAAACACAAGATTTCCATTTTTATCTTATCGCAAGTTCACAAGGTTCCAAAATTAGGGTTACATGTTTTACTTAGGTTTAGGGAGAAAATCTCCCTCATGCCTGCTCTCAAACAGGCCCAAAATTTCAACTAGATTTTTCACATAGTTAGATTTATCAAAACATTCCTAAACTAGGTTCATTGGATAGGAAATTTCCTCACTTTTCCAACCATATAAGTAAGTCCTCCTAACTCCTTGTAAAACTCAAGTTATGGCCGGGTGGAGTTTTAGGGGAAAATTTTCCCTTGAAGGTCCGTGGGGTTAGGGAGAAAATATCTCCGCACCCCCACCGATGCCCAAATTGCCACGTGTCAACACGTGATTGGGTCAGGCTAGTGGGCCATGGGTAAGAACTTGAAAATTATCCAAAATAATTTTTTGAAGGAAAATTTCCCTTTGTGCCTCCGCGCTAGCTTAAATGGCCACGTGGCGCCTTGTGATTGGCCGCGAGCCGACAGAGCGGCGGAGGATATTTGGATTTTTTTTCCAAAAGAGGTTAAAAGGTAAAATGAATTGCATGGACCCATGCCTCTGAGAGTGAAATGGTTAAACACCCTATTGACTGCGGGGTATGGGTCTGCGGAGGAAAAAGTGAAATTTTTCCCAAAGGCAAAAAGTTATGTTTTCAAATTTTCTTTCACACCCGCCATGCCACATGTCGTCACGTGATTGGCTATGGGGACACAGAGTTGTGGGAAAAATTTCAAAAATTTTCCAAAGGAAAACTTTTCAAAAAAAAAATCTAAGTTTTCAATTTGAACCCGCGCACCTCCCTGCCACATGTCAGCACGTGATTGGTTGGGGGCCGCGGGGTTGTGGGGAAAATTCGGAAAATTTTCTCAATGTAAAATTTTCACAATGTTAATTTTTAATAAGGTTCCACCCCTCCAAGGTGCCATGTGGTGATTTCTTATAGGATGAGATGGTGGCAAGGCTGTGGAACATTTTTAGAAATTTTTCTAAAGTTCAAAATTTAAATTTTTCTAAGGTCAAATTATTTCATTTTTGGTTTTGGATGGCCATTTTGAAGTAAAACTTCAAATGGCCATAACTTTTGATTGGGAACTCCATTTTGGGAAAACAAAGACTTTCTAGAAATATCTCAGACTCTTCTTTGCATAGAAATCATCAATTTTGGAATTTGGTGAAACTTCGAGGGTCAATTTTAAGAAATCAATCTACAGGGTTTCACATTTAAAACTGGCAATTTTTCCTACTTGTAAGATTTGTTCAATTTTAATATTTCTTCTTTTCAACATGTAAATTGAACATGGAGGAATGATATTTGGTAGATTTGAGATTGTTTTCAAAGTTCAATATATGGATTGAGTTGCAACTAATATATTTTACATCCTTTGATGGGAAAGTGGTCCAGCAAGTTCAAAAATTGATTTTGTCTAGTTCTTAAATGTATTTCTCTGGTGTTTAGGTCAAATTTAATTCCTTATAACTTATTGTATCTAAATTATATTGTTTCAATACTTAATTTAAGTTACAAATTTGAACTTCACATTTTTCAGATAAAATTTAATTGTCAGATTTATAAAAGAAAAGGAACAGAGTTCATTTATTAACAACTGTAATGATCTATTTACCACTTCCAAAACATGGTAAACTTTTCAAATCTTGTCGAAACAATTAATTTATCCATATTCTCATTTATACACTAAGGTAATGTTTAGTATTTCAAATATTAATAATTACAAGGAACAGAATGTTGTATTTCTCTCCCATACGCATTTTCTTTTCACACAGAGATAACATTTCAAAACAGAGGTTCTTATTTCTTTTCCAAAACAAAATTTCTTTCAAGGACAACAATAAAAATATATAATACATTTCCATATAAAAATTAAAGGGATCATTGCCAACACTTTATTGATAGTTCAAATAACTTCAACTGATTTCCTTTTCAATTTGATTTCAATTTGTCTAATACATGGTATGAACATCTTTCACATTTTCTATCCAACTAGAACAAGGAATATAATTTTTCTTTACATTTCACAATTCAATTACAACTTCCATTAAAATTCCATCATTTCACATTAAAAGATATATACACTCATCCACTCGAAGTGGGATAGGTTACATTCAAATCTACTCAAGGAGATGACTGTCAAACTGTGGAATTCTTCTCCAAACAGTAGAATGTTGTTTTCTTCTTCTTTCATCCTTCTTTTGATCACAACAAGGAAGGGGGAAAGCTAACGCTTTCCAGCCACCCAAGACATCCAATGCGAAAATAGAAGCCATCTTTCCCCATTTTCCCCCAAGCCCCAACCATATTAGAATGGAACATGATAAAACAACACATGACAACATAGCTTCTTCACATATCACATACATTCACATGCACAAGGAAATACACAAAAAAAAAATGTAGTTCTCAACTACAACAACCAATTTCAATCAAAACAAAGGCTCCTTCTCTAAGCAAGTAAGCCAAGAAAGAGCAAGAACTATGGAGGTATCCTTATGCCTCCCATGTTGGAATTAGGCATCCCCCAAAAAAAACAAACCACCAAAACACATCAATCCCATAAATGTTATCCCTCCTCAACTCCTCCTTATCCCTCCTCAAAATTTATCCCTTATCCCTCTCCCAAAGTAATAAATGTAAGCATATTTTTTTCCTAGGTGGATCCTAAACCAACACAGCCTCCACAAGAACAAGTTCCAATGGCAAATCCCTTATCCCTCCTCTGATAAACCTCGTAGTCTTCTCTCCACACCATGCCCTAAGAATTCTACCAATCCATCTAAGATTTTCAAACACAAACACATTGAAAATTCATGCTAAAAGAGGGAAAACAACAATTTTAAAAGAGTGAGAGCCTACCTCTTCATAATGGAGACTTGTTTCCAAAACAACAGTCCTTTGTTGCACAAAAACTATTTCCAAAACAGCAAATGAATTTATGAAAAAAAATCCAAGCTCCTTCCACAAGAAAGCTCCCAATGCAAGAGGAAATTCTACCCCCAAGAGTGAAATCACAAACTTTCAACAACCTCAAATGAGGAGGCAATTCACATTTTTAAAGGAGAAGGTGGAAGAGGATGATATGGACTCTAAGTGGGATGCCACATCATTTTAACTCATCCCAAAATGCAATCAACATCAAATATAATTAAATCACAATAAATGTGAATGAAAAAATTACTTACATACACAAAATCAACCCATACTCAAAAAGGAATGCATTTAAAATTTGTAGGATAAGTGCAATCAATACCTACAAAAAATCATATTAAAACATAATAAAAAATATTTATTTTGACTCCAAAACAATAATCGTGGTTGGTGGAGGTTTTTGAGAGGTGTGGGACAAGTTTAACTTGTCCCACAAGCCTCCAAATTTGTCCTTCAAGGCCAAATTTGAATTTCAAAGAGGAAGGAGTGTTTGACCTTCCAAAATCAGCCTTACAACCTCTTACAAATTCTTACACATCCTTACATGGTAACTTACACATTCTTTCAAAATACATTAATATCTATGAAATTCATTTATTTCAATATTTTGACATAAGATTTATTTATTTATCATATAGTGATACATAATATAATTCAAATTTAATTTATAATCAAGGCAACAACATTTAATTTACATTCCACATCCCAATTAATTTAATTAAAATTTAACTATATGACTCTCACATTATACTATCACATTGAAATAAATTAAAAGAAAGAACACCTCACAAATGAAATACATAAAACAATAATTTTAAAAAGGGACACAACAAATAAATCACACATATGCCCCCGTGGTCACAATTATGGAAATCCTCCCCATGAGAAGTCCTCACATAACACCACACACAAATCAAACACAGTTGCCATGGTGACCTTGTTGATTTCACATTGAATTCCAATATGGTTAGTCTCCAGTCCCCCAACATTGTTGTGATTTTTACCTGCAAAATAACAATACCTCCTTCGGCCTCGTGGCCACATCAGAACATCCAAATGATATAAGCAACATATAATTATTAATTCCAAATCACAACAATATCAAGGATTTAATATTTATCATTTAAAATTCAATTTGCAACTTCTATCATCATCCAGTAGATCTCTATACTAGGGCTATCCATAATATCAACTGTCACATGTCTAAAACCAACGTCAATAACCTGTCCATGTCAACCAGTATATCATCATCCACATAAAAATAATAATGTCTCAATGATCATCAAGCATAATAACTAAATCCAAATCAACGTCAATCCATAGTCTATCAACTAATCATCATACTGAGAAAAATATAATAATGTCCATAGTAATCCAAGATCTAGCATATACACATCATACTACATCAAAAACATAATAATATCCAAAATAGGATCAATAGTGTCAGGATCAGTATCTAAATAGTGTTAAAGGGAAATGGGCACTACAGTGAGGATTAGATCAAATCCTTCCAAGGTGCTACCCACTTCTTCAAATCCTGAGTGCTAACAAGTTAGATAAATTGCTTCCCCGAGCTACAAAAAGACATATAAACCATTTATCTTCCTCTGAGTGTCTTGTAAAATCCATGATGCGGCTCAAGTTGTGAAGGAGATTAAATCTGGGTACCAACACCCATATGGCGCCGTTGCCGGGGAACTAATTTATGTTTCCGGTGAACTGATTTACGTTGCTGGGAACTGATTTGCGATGAGACTGATTTGTTGATTTATTTCCAGTTCGTATCCATTTGACCTGTCAACACTAATGGCACTGTTGCCAGGGATGAAGAATGCAATATCCAGACCAATTTGTTAATTTTCTTCTCCAGTTCATATTCTTTTGTGCCCGTCAACACAAATGGCATCGTTGCCGGGAATGAAGAATGTAATATCTCGACCAATTTGTTAATCTGCTTCGTTCATATTCTTTTGAGCCCGTCAACACTAATGGCACCGTTGCTGGGGAATATTTCAATATTTCAAAATCCCTGGTAATACGTTTTCATGTGATTTTATGTGCAACTACATTGCTGAGCATCATTTTCTAATCAGATTTATACTAGATTGGAATGAAGAGTATAGTTTTGAGTTTGATATTTTCAAGTGTCTCCAGTTTGTTGTTTCAAACTCTGTGCACCATAGTTAAAAAATTGAGTGAAAGAAAGTTAGATCTGTTCAATCTTTGCATAGTGCTAATATTTACAGTCATTTGATAGATCTTCATAGTGCATTTGCACAAACTAGGGTGAAAGTCCTTAGTGGCTGAATCCTGGTGGTTATATTTTGATAAATACCAGTACCTTATCATACATTAAGTGAAGTGTGTCATATAAATCTGCAAACCTGGAAGGAAGAAGATCTCTCTTCAGGAGGGACCCAAGTAGAAAGCTATTTCAAGAATTTGGAAAGACAATTTTAGAGGAGAGAAAAGTTTGGAAGGTTGTTGAAGGACAAACATCAAGCAAAGGTATATCCATTGGTGAGAGAGATCAACCTTTAATAGAGGATTATCACTCTTCTTCCAGTGATTATGATTCAAGCAATCTTCTCATAAACTTGTTTACTTCAACTAGTGAAGGTCCTTCTGCTGTACCTGGTGAGTTCCTTCTTCGATCTACACTTGTGTGTTTCAATTCTAGTAAAAATTTCCAAGAAAATCAGCACCTAGAGAATACCAATCTTGTGAACCACATTCTTGAGCCCCAAAGACCTCACACTCCTCATCAGCTTGTGTCACCCCCAAGATCACCTCCACCAAACAACATGGCTTCAGCCTCCACCTAGGCCTCCATTTGTGGTCAATACCTTTGGCCCAATAAATTTTAGGGGAATGGATGGTTATCCTAATGCTGTGCCTCAGGATGTTAGAAGTAGATTGCCAAATTTCTAAGGGAACAATGCCATAATAGGTGATCAACATTTGAAACTCTTTATTAATATGATGGAGGATTTTGAAATTGGATTTGAGGATGTGTACATTAAATTGTTTGTCCACACTTTAGAGGAGGATGCTAGGCATTGGTACAAGGCCTTGCCAAATAATTCAATTGATTCATGGAATGAAATGCAAAATGCATTCAGATTGCAATATGGTGACAAGAAATGATCCCAGATTCCTCTTATCAGAGTTTGAGAATATCAAGAAAAACCCAAATGAAATCAGTCCATGATTTCAACACAAGGTTCAATAAAACTTTGAGGAGATTTCTGGTGAATTTAAGACCATGTGATGAATCTTGTTTGATAAAATATTCTGATGCATTTGATAAAAAGGCTGCATATTACTTGAGGAACAAAAATCCTAGACAATTTAAGGCAGGCCTTCACCATGGCACTTCAAATTGAGAACAATATCAAGGATGTTGGGAAACCTCCTAAGAGAGATGGAGTTAAATTGGTAAACCCTGAGAAGCCTCAAGCAAGCAAGAGTGTAGACTTGGAGGAAGTGGTGAAAACTTTGGCAGGGGCTGTCAAAAGATATTTCCTACAAGTTGGCAAGAGCTGAGAAAGGAATTGGACAAACTTCACAAGGTCAGCCTAGGCAACAAGCACAAGATAGATTTGGAAATCACCATAGGAATGAGTAGAGATTTGATGACAAAGGTAAAGGACCTATGGGGTTTGGAAATAGTACAATCTCAGGCCAAAGAAAGTAAGGTTAGTGCCTGATCCTGTTAAATGCTAGAGTAACTGCTATTAATGATGCAAATCAAAGTGACTGGTGTGAAAAATGTTTATTACCCCATCCTTCATGTGGAACAAATCAGAAAATTGAAGAGGAAGTTGATGATTATAATATGGATGATGATTCTTGTATGATGGACTGCCCTACACACTCATGTCAAGGAGCAACATCTACTGAAGTGATAAGTGCACAGGACTGGCTACTAGCTTTTGGGATTACATCCAACGGGTACATCTTTTTCCTCCCTCTCATGTTTTAGAAATTGATAATGTACAAGCCTTTGAGCTTCCCAATAATGATTTTGAGTACTCGAGGGCATTGATGATCAAGAAGTATGATGGAGGTATACCCTTGGAAGAAGATAGGTAGCTGCTTATGAACGGTGTGGTGGCCCAAGAGAAGGAGTATAACACAAGAAGTAAGGCTGTCAAGGGATCTGGGCTTCAGGCTAAGAATAAAACCCCATTGCTTTCTAATATCCCAAAAGAAGTTCCTAAGAAAGAAACATCTGCTAAGAGCCCTGCTGTCCCAAGTAAAAGTTATGCTTCACCCCATGCACAAAATGTTAAAAACCTTATGCCATCTGATGAAATTTCCAGCCCTCCTACTGCTGTTTTTCCTAAATAAATTCCCTATGACATTGCTCAAGTTCTGAGCCAAATCAAGGTCAGTGTTCCAATTGTTGAGCTGCTTAGAATCCCTGAGTACAAGAAGAGAGCACTTGAGTATTTGGGATTGAAGGAGGAGAAGACTGCCATGAAAAGGAATGTGAATGTTGTAGAGGCTCCACTTGTTATTACAGAGGTAGGAAAGACATCAACATTGGAAGAATTTGGTGAACCACCGGAGGTATATTTGGGAACATCCTTGGTTGAATCTCAGCTGAGTGTTGACCCTTTCTTCACAACATTGATCATCAAGGACAAGTTGCTACATAATTGTATGTTTGACTCCGGGGCATCATGCAATGTCATGCCTTTGGAAGTTATGAATGAGTTAGATATCAAAGTAACAACAATGTATGACAAGTGTACTACCATGGATTCTAGGGAAGTGCTAGTTGTTGGATGTGTCAAGGGTCTTGATAGAGCAACTTGCGGCTTATCCGGGTAAGAACCTGAAACTTGATGTTGTTATTGTGGATTGCCCTGCCAAATGGGGTATGCTGTTGTCCAGAAAATGGGCTGCAAATGTTGGTGGGAGTTTCCAAATGGATATGTCCTATGCCACCATTTTCGATTGAAGGTAGCCTTGTCAAATTATACCTAGTGAGAGAAGAAAATGTTATATCTTATTGAGGACCCTAACAATGCTTCTTATGAAGTATTGCATGTAGATATTGATATTGATAACTCTGCGAGCTATGTTGACTTTCAAGAAATATGAAATTGGTCAATGCATAGTAGCTCATGGGCAGGATGTATTTTCATGAGGACTTTGATGTTATGATGCAGCCTTGAAAAATGTTGAAAAACTGTGACACATGCACAAGGGGTAAGCCTTAGAGAAAACTGGATGGTTAGATATCAACTCGGATGGAAAAGAAAAACAACCATATGACCAGTTGAGGAAAGACATATCAGAACCTGCTTAGCATGGTCGTATCCAGAATGGTAGGTCACTTGAGGTCTTTCCTTGATTATTTTCTTTGAATCAAGGTATGCTTGCCATCGTACAATGTATATTTCAACTGGTTTTGTTTCCTATTTTGTGTTTTTGTTTGTTCTGGTCCTTGGTGACCTGGTTTTGCTGGTTTCTCTGTTCATGTTTTTGGAGGATGGTTGTGGTTAAGGCTACTCTGCAGGCTTAATTAAAAACTCCTAAGACTGCAGCTACCCAAATTGAAGGGTATGTTCTTGGCACTGTGGGTCTGCTTCAATTGGTTCTTGTGGCACTCACGGGTGAGTTGCCCATCCCCGAGTCGGTTGTGTTGGTAAAAGAATTTGTCTCGCCCCATGTGTCATTAAAGATTCTTCAGACTGCGTGCCTAAATGTTATGTTTTATGGTGACCTCAAGCTCAAATGGCTAGGGAAAAAATCTCCTACATTTTACGGTTTGGTCGGGTTGTAGTTTCCCGGTTGAAAAGTGGCCCTATTCTAGTTGAATCATTATTGTGCTGGGGACTTGGAGAAAATTCTAGAGGCTCACTTCAACACTTTTGTACATGTTCCACGTGAGAAGGCTATCTGCCATTGCCTTCCCATACTTAGACTTTTCACGCATGACTTCCTAAGAGGGGCCTAGGGACACGTGGAGGGACCACATGTTTAGGGGACCAGCCCTTGAGTTTTATTTTGAAGTAGCACCAGTGGATTTGGAGACTTGGAGACATGACAAAGGTAAGACAGGTGTTCAGGTCAGCCATCACTTGTTTGGTCAGATGTCTCTACCATTTTGAGGACACCACGATCAGGTAGGATGCAATCCCGATTGAGACATTTGTAGTTAAAATAGGTTGGTAAAATTGGAGGTGGGGCCCACCGTGGAAAATATGGGTTACTAATTTTGAATTTTTGGAAAATAAATAAAAAATGAAAAAATGAAGTGTAGGTCCGGGGACCCACATCAGAGGCTAAATAGGGGTGACGGCGGAGCTTTAGGTTAGATTTGAAAATTTTGGAAAAATAGGAGAGTTTTTTCCATTCAGTTACCGCGACAATGTCAAAAGATTCCCCTAGACCCAGATTTGGCCAATCATCATTTTTCCATGCGGGCTGGCATCAGATCAAGTAACAGGTGAATGATAGCTAGTCATGATGGACTGATGTCATTCAGAAGTGACTGATGTCAGTCAGATTTTAGGAAAAATAGATTAAGAAACAAGGTAGGGTGGGAGAAAAAAGATAGGCAATTAGGTGGAAAGGCATGTTTATTGAGAATGAGTAAGGTAATAGGTATAAATGGTATGAGTGGATGGATGTAAAAAGGGGTAATTCGTAGGGTTTGGGAATAGGTTTTTTAGGGTAAGAGATGCATTAGGGATGATGAAGGTTTAACAATGGTATTATTTGTTGGGTGTTAGTGCTCAAAATTGTCTCGTCCCATTTGTGCCTTTGAAAATTTATTGATTTATTGACATGTCATTTTATCCTTCCCCATGTTGTGCTTGGCTGGTCTTTGTTGCTATTTTTAGTCTTTCTCTGGGTCAAAGATCATGTATGGGTCCATATTTATCTCCTAGTTTCTTTGTTCCTTTGGAAAGGTTTGTATTTTGGGTTTCCTGGGCTCTATCCTTTCAAAAATTCATGTTTTCCTGTTCCCTCTATTATCACAGTTATAACTTGTCATTCTTGTTGATTCTACCTTAAATACTTGAAGAAGAATGAGTTGATATGTCACTGAGGAACGTATTTTAGCCTTATAACTTTCTAAACTCTCTGTCCTTGAAGAAAAATTCATTTTCAGGCTCTAGCAATTTTGCTGCGTGTATCTGTATTTTCAAAATGGTGTGACAAACATTTTCTTTCATTCCTATTGCAATCTTATACTGAAATTTTTGTGAAATCACACAGGATCGTCGTCACCTTTTGGTTGGAAGCAGCTTATCTAATGGTATTTACAAAATTCATTTCAAGAAGAGCCTCAACTCATCTTTCCACATGAGATGAAAGCAAATTTAAGAATCAACTTTTACTGGTCTATTTGTTGATAGTAGATTGTCTGTAAGTCACATCGAGGCTTCCGCTACCTTAGGCATGGACTTGGAATCAGAAACTTTATGTAGTTTAATTGAGTCTGGTCCAATTCGAGCCTTCGTGTTGCGAGTCTCAAAGATTATGTGAAAACGTGCTGATCTTTGTGCCTCCATCTGAAAGCAGCACCTTCTGGTTGACAGGAGGACGCCTCCACTTTGCATTGTTACTTAGAGCTTTTCAATGTTGCCAAAAGTTGTTCATCGATTGTGACATGTGTTATCTTCCATCCAATGATCTTCAAGCATCCCACCAAAATCATCGCAAGAATAGGAAATGTAATGAGCCTACGCTCATTCAAGACTATTAAATGTTTTGGGACTCGCCTGTGTATCAACAAAGGAACAAAATCTACTTGCAAAAATATATAGAGAAATTAGGATCTCTTAATGTCTTTAGTAACCTTTTCCTTGTGTTGAAAATATCCCCATAAACTAGAAGTGACAACTCGTGAGAGTCAGATTTGGTGTGTTGATCATATTTTCCCCAAGGTCTTCTCTATAAAATTTGTGCAAAAGAAATTATTTGCGTCTCCTTCAACAACAGAGGTTACAAAATAGGTTCTCTTACCTTGGTTGAAAGGCACAACCTAAAATAGTTATGATAAGATCACATCCTTTTAAGGTGCTATCCATCTCTCCACAAACTCGAGTAACAAAATGTGTAAAATTGTGCCGCAACTCCATATACAGTTATTGCACCACGTGTCAGACCCTAATCTACAAAACAATACAGATTTATGAATCTACCTGTAAGTGAATTTGTGTTACTCTCGGTTTGAAAAGGAGAAAAATTTGGATACCAACACTAATGACACCGAGGCCAAGGAAGATTGCTCAAATTTGAAGGGCTCAAATTTGAAGTTGAGGAATAGATCGATGGTAGCTGTGCATTTCACCAATTTGGCCGCCATTTGAACTCCAGGAAGTTTGGAGATGTGTTTTTTGCATCAATATTCATCAATTTTTTACCAATTCATGTCGTCTTGGCCTGTAGGGTCTGAATTAATCAATTTGGGGGTTCAATTTGTGAATCCAAGACATTTTTCAAATGAATTTTTACTCTGGTTCATGAAAAACGTGAATTACCAGATCCAAAGTTATAGAATAAATAATTGGGAAGGGAAAAGATGAAATAATGAAATGAAAGGGGTCTACATGCACGGGGAATGAAAAACGTGCTTCCACTTTGAAGAATGATGAAATTTTTGTAATGATTCACCTTTTGAAAGGACAACTGGCAATTTTTTTGAAGTTTGTTAAATGTCATTTTCCAGAAATATTGTAAAGCAAAGGTGCTTCGAATATTCCACTTTTGGAGGGAAGATTTGAGAGGCAAAGTGAGTGAGTGAAAAAATATATATTGCATGAATTTTTCATGTAAATGGTCAGAGAAACTTAGAATTTTCATGGGAAAATCTGGGAAGAATCCCATTCTCTGAGAAACCACCTGAGAACCATTTTAACTCCTTTTTGCATCAGATTTGTATCATGTTAGTTTGGTTGCAGATGTATAGCCACTAACAAGCTCTGAGATTGTTCTTATAACATTCCCCTACTGATAAATTTGGTCATTCTGGATTATTTTGTGTTGTCTCTTGGTAAAATTTGCATTTACTTATGTTTCAGAATGTTTTCAATTTGTGTTTTCTTGCTCCTGTTGCAATCTGGTGTTTGGAATTTCCTTTTGATCACGCAGATCTAATTCTAGTAACAACTTAGTGGCATTTGTAATTCCAAAATTAGAAGAGCTTTCATCTGATGAAGGGATAAACAAATTTAAATTCACTCTGTTTTCCTTGATATAAATTTGATTGTAAACCTTTGGGGGTACCTTAGGTATGATAGAATAGAAATTTCTAAATGCTTTGCTGATTCATTTAACTCAAGATTTTGTGATAAATCATCAGAGATTGTGTGGAAGAGTGCAGATCTGGGCTTCCATTTGATGCACATATCCTAGTTGAAGGAACACCTTAACCTCTTTGAAGCATTTATGTTGTCTGAGTCTTTCAAGTTTTGCAAAGGTCCTCAAAGAAGTTGGCAAATTATGGTTAGTCTTGTTTGAATATCTCCCAACCCAAATTTATTTCAAATTAACTCATCCTACCTATAGTATCCCTGCATTGTATTATGTGTCAACAAAAGAATACAATCCATTTACAAAAATGCACAAAGCAAATCAGGATCATACCATTTCTTTAGTAGCCTTAGCCTTGTCTTGAAAGCATTTCCATCATTTAGTAGTGACAAATCTGTTGAGTTTGAATAATGGGAAATTGATCATGTTTTCTCAAGTCCATCTCCATGCAATTTACACAATACAAGGATATTTTCACCTCCTTCACAAAACAGAGGCTACAATATAGGTTCTCTTACCTTGGTTGATAGACACAACATAAAATAGCGAGGATTAGATAAAATCCTTCCAAGGTGCTACCCACTTCTTCAAATCCTGAGTGCTAACAAGTTAGATAAATTGCTTCCCCAGCTAAAAAATGACATATAAAAACCATTTATCTACCTCTAAGTGTCTTGTAAAATCCATGATGCAACTCAAGTTGTGAAGGAGATAAAATCTAGGTACCAACATAGGGTACATGTTGGGGACTAGTTGCGGATGAGAGATAGAGTACCACCTTTGTTACTAGTGGTATGAGGAATCATGATGAAAAAGGAGTGGCATCATGTTATAGATGTTAGCCTTATTGGGGTCCAGCAATACAGGCACATATTTTGGGATTTGAGCTTGATGGTCACACTCATCAACATATAGGATTCAATGACCAACACATTTTATCGGCTGATGAGTGAGATCAAAATCACCATAGAGGACATGTACAAGATATTGTGTTTACCAATAGTGGGGACATGTGTTTACTCTATTTATTTAGAGGCATCAGAGGAGATGATGTTGATGGTGTTTGGAGAGGGGATGGTAAAGATGAATCCTGAGCTATGGAGATATGTACGTGGCCCATCTTGAGGGGATGAGGTTAGTGGTTCTGATCATGGAGGTAGTTTGTTTTTTTGCACCACCAGATGTGGAGGGTGGGAGATTCTCATGGGCACTAATGGGGGTTCTCCATGACATGATGGAGGATAGGACCCATTTTTCTTGGGCACCTACCTACTTGGTGCCGTTATAGAAGGAGTTGTTGGCCTATGAGAGGCTTCAAAGGTTTAGTTTTTGTTGCACCTTTCTTCTCCACTATTGGGCATATGAGCACATTGTATGTGTGGGTCAATTTGGTATACCCCAACTAGATGCATTTGAGGTGGGCTTTGTTTGATTTGTCTACAAGTGTTAGGTGCATGTTGTTTGAGAGCGTAGGGCCTCCTAAGCTACACAATATGTAGCATACTACTAGCATATCTTAGAGGGGTTATCCAAAGTGGAAATTACTTGGAGGTCGTATGTTGGTTTCCTATCATATAGGTAGATGGTGGTAGAGTTCGATGAGTTATGGATTCTTATATTGATAGAGGGGAGTTGTACTGGAGAACACAAGATGATACGCGTAGATGGGGTCCGATGGCAATTTGGGATGCCCCAGAATGTGCCTCCACCATTTCCTCAATACATGAGAAATGATGTGGAAAGGCTTATCCCTCTACCACATTTGACAGTGCCAATAGGGTAGGAGGAGCAGGTAGTGGAACAACAGATTGACAATGTCGGGGTTATAGGTATATACAGGTAGTGGTAGTCGATGTAGCTATAAGCAACACCACCAAGGCATCCATACTTGATGAACCTTATATTTTAGAGGGATACTTTGTAGGGAAAATTTTCCACCTTACAGACCTAGATTATAGGTTTACAAGGGCAGTTGAAAGGGTTTGAGGAACATGTGGCCTTATTACAGGCACATGTGGTGGCTTTATAGGCCCAAATTGCCTAGGTACAGGTACCCGTACAGGGTGGAGATGGAGACGGGGGATAGATGGCCACCTTACAGGAATATATAGTAGGGTTATAAGGCCAATTGGCCACTACACAGGCACAGATTGTGACCTTATAGGTCTCGGTCACAACACAGGCACCATCACAAGCACTAACACAAGCTTAGGGACAAGGTCTCATGGTACAGCTAGCAGTGGGATAGGGTCCCATGGTACAAGTACAAGTTCCAAGATAGATGGTACCACTAAAAATCATATCAATGTCCAAGTTCAGGGATGCCCTAAACAAGGTGCAGTATTATCAGGACCATATGACTACCACGGGGATAGATGCCCCCTCGTGTGCAGAGTACAGAGCATAACAGGCCTCGAGTGAGAGGAAAATATCTTACACACATAGTGCAGAGAGTACAAGGGGCCAGCAAGCCTAGAGAAAGGGTCAAGGGAGGTAAAAATCTCACAGAGGCCAGGCCCAAATGTGGGTCAGGTAAAGGCTACACTGAGACCCATACAAAGCACAGAGATGCTAGCGGGGTGCCTCATTATGGAAGAGGAGAAGGAGACAGATAATACTGGTATGGACATCAAGTGGGGTGATGATTAGTCACCCTATATGTTCAAGATATATATTTTTATATTTTTTTTATTTATATTAGTCTACATGCCTAAGATAACGAGGATTTACATGAGATTTTTTGAGATTTTGATTATTATATAGACCTACATGCCAAAGATGTTGAGATTGTATATGAGAGGCACGTGTATTGATTTTGCTTCTATGCACATATGTATGGACACACAAATTTTCATGATTTTTATAGAGATGGTGATATTTATTATATGATGTTGTGCTTATGTGTGTAATTTCCAGTGTTATTGTTTATGTGATGGAAACTAGGTGGATTGGGTATTATTGAGTGAAGGTCATAAGCATGATTAAGTGAGGTCACTTAGGTATGGTGGAGTTAGGTCAATTTAGGAATGATAGAGTTAGGTCACTTAGGCATATTGGAGTCAGGTTGGTTTAGGCGATGGTGGTGTTTCACCTTTTTTCTTAGATTGTTTGTTTGAATGGTTGACGAAATAGATAAGGTAACAAGCATAAGATGAATACTTGTTCAAGTGTCAATTGATGGGTTGTTGTGTGCATATGACTTCTAAACCACAGCTGATCGTGAGAGCTTCCTTTCGGCTAGGAGGAACTACCTGTAATGAAAGCAAGACCACTAGAAAGAATTAAACAATATGGGTAGTGAACTGCCTAGCGTAAGCTAGATTTGGGAAGTATGATACTTCCTAGATGGCTATCAATCCACTATTTTAAAAAAATTAATGTTGTAAACAAAGTAAATCCTATTGTTATTTTAAAATGATTTAGGTATCTCACTCAAAAACACAATAAGAAATAGATCTAATCTAATAGGCTAAGTTAGAATAGAATCCACAAGTCAAATGGTTGGTTCTAGGTTTTGCAGGTGATCAGGGGATGATTTCTGAAAGTTCCCTAAACATCTCTAAATGGTGTCAGTGTAGAAGATCATCTCGAGAGCTTTTCAACGACTGTGAGAATGTGACAAACGGACATCGGGAGCTCTAGATATGTTCGGTCAAATTTCAGATAGCTAGGAAAGTCAACTCTGGTCAACTGGTCAATATTGGACCGAATCGCACTGTGACATGTGGCTTGCCAACACTCATCAAATTCACTCAATTTTCCTATCGGGAGATGACAAGTGGACTACAGGATTACCGAGTTAATTATTTCTATTCCACATTGTATGGGTCGAAATTATATTGGTAAGGCCACTTTCCAAATGCCACATGTATATACTAATGTTGATACATACATATTAAACTCCACTAACCGCAAAATTTCCACGTAGAGGAGGAGTGAAGCGGTGGTGAGGAGCAGGTTTAACGGCATGCGTGGTACCAAATCCATGTGGTGGTAGGGGGGCGGTTATGCTCCAACATGGTTTTTTCTTACCACCTTATGTGCGTGGAAAGGCTTAAAGCCTTAAACATTATCAAAACCACACACCCCTCTTTAAGCGCTTCCTATGGGATTTAATCCCATTAAATATTCAATGCCACTCCTTATGGGATTTTTATCCCTTAACAAATGTTATGCCACTATGTGGGGATTTAATCCCATTTCATATGCAAAACGGCCAATATGGGTATTTGATCCCATTTATTTTGGTACGGGTAAGGCTATTATTAGCCTTAGGATAATTTGCAGTGCATATTTTTTGGGCCCTAAAAATGTATAAATAGGGAACCCATTTGTACTGTAAAGGAAACACATTACACACACACAAAAGGCAAAAGACAAGCTCAGAGCTTGGAAGGCGAATGAGAAATTGTTGTTGTGTGAAGACCTAAATTATTTTAGGCATTATTATTTCGATTATTATTGACCTATTATTTGTTAGGCAATAATAAATTAAATATTTTTGGCTAGGAGTTATTCAAACTACCTAGTCGGCCCATAGCGCCACACCAATTACTTGAAAATCCTGGATTGTCGACCGGAGTGCTAGCTTCGCATTGTTTGCGTCGGGAAGGCCGATCACAGCTGAAGGAGATTGTGCATCAAGAAGGTGGAAGTTGGGTTCTATTTTTCACCCTTGTCATCTGAAGGTTTGGTGTACTGGTAGGCAAGTAAAATTCCATTAGGTTTTCTTGTGAAAGTACTATTGTAACATACAAGTTTTGACTAGTGGAACGGTTCGACCACGAACCCAGAGACGTAGGCAATTGCCGAACTTCGTAATCAATCTGTGTGCAATTGTCTTTTTGTCTTGCATTATTTTAAAATTGATTATTTAAAAGGATTAAAATATCGGTGAATAATTAAAGCCTACAAGGGTCTGAGATCAAGTAGTAATAATCTGATTATTTTCGGATCAAGTTTGGTATCAGAGTTGGTTTAGCTCCATATTTGTTTTTCAGTAAAAATGATTAACAGAGTGATTGCTTCAAGATTGGTGCAGCTGGTTTAGGTTGTGTGAACAGGGTACAGTGCACTATGGGCAAGATGTCTAAACATGTAAAGCTCGAAGATATTGAAGCTTATAATCACTAGATCGAGGAAGAGAACTCTCTCCTGCGATCCATGTATTCCTCCTTGGAAGAGGAGAATGCTCATTTGAAAACGGAACTAAAAACCAAGGATGAGATCTTGGAAAGGTTGCAATGTGGTGATCAGAGGAAGGAAATACCTTTAACTTCAGATGCAGAGGCCATGGCAGATGATTGCACTGTAAGTTGTTCACCACGGGAATCTTCTTCTTCCTCCCATTCGGTTTCGGATTCAGGTAATGAATTCTTTGGTTTGTTTGAAAAGCATACTAGAGGCATTAGATCCAATTTACTAGATAAAATGGGATTTGATGGAAGAGGCCTTTGTAAAAATGGCCAAGGTATTGCTAATCCAATACAGGTCGAGGATCATCCTCGTTTTGCAGGTTTGGGTTATCCTAGTGTGGGAATGGAAATTGGAGAATGCTCCAAGAACGCTGATGGGAGACAAGCTTCCGAAAGCAAAGTGATTACCCCACTAGTCCTGCAAGAAGATTCTGAGTAGGAAAATTGTGCTTCGTCATCACAGGCAAGATGTGGTAAGAGAAATCAGCAAAGAGGTAATGAGATTCCACCTCCAGTTTCTTACCATAATCGTAAGCACAATAAAACTTCTGATCCACTTTTTCATCTTAAGAAGTATGGTTATGATTTTAAGAAGATGTGGAATTCTTTTCCATGTACTTTTTGTGGATTGCATAATCATTCAGTGGCCAGATGCTGGAAGAGAAGGACATTGTTGAAGAAGTTGATGCCGTTCGTCAAGAACACGGAAAATCAGAAAGACCAATCTCGTCATGCAGATTCGACAAATGGCAGAAAGAGTTCCTCATCCCAGGAGTTAAAGAGGAATTTTTTTGCTCATTGCCAAAGGAATGGGCATCAGGTGGAAAATTTCTGGAAACTACATCCATCTCGCCATCAGAGTAATGGCAAGCTAAAGATGGAATGGAGGCCTATTGTAAAGGCAAAGGAAGTTTCTACTTCACCACCAGTTGATAAGTCAACCCAGGACCAGGTAATACCTGAAAGTGAAAGTCCTTTAAAATGGGTAAGTCGAAAATTTTTCAATTATATATTGCATAATTCAGATTGATGGATCGTATGCAGTATTAAGTTTGGAGATCAGATTCTATGAGAAAATGCTGAGAGAAAGGTTTACAAAACTCAGTGGATTTTCTTACTTAGAAAATTTGATTAATGCTCCTAACATATCTCCTAATCAGTGTGTGAGTACCTGTTATAGCTTGGATATAGGATTTGACTCATATAAAGCTTGGAGATTGATCTGCCATTTGTGCAGATAGTAGAGTTCACAATGATCAGCTTGGAACTTCATTCTGTGTAGAGGCATTGTGACCATGCAGCAGAATGGTAGCTGAATCACCATTGGAATTGATGTCGGCTCGGAACTTCATTCTGTGCAGAGGCATTATGACCGTGTAGCAGAGTGGTACCTAATATTAGTGTGTCAACAAAGAGGATATCTAAAAGGATTAGCTCGGAACGTCATTTGGTGTCAAGGCATTGTGACCACACATACGAATGGTAGTTGATCAATAGACTTAGCATCATGCATTAGAGGCTCGAGGTCTTGAAAGAGGCTTAGCATCATGCATCAGATGCGTTGAGGTCTGTAATAAACTTAGCATCATGCATCGGAGGCTCGAGGTCTTGAAAGAGGCTTAGCATCATGCATTGGAGGCGTTGAGGTCTATAAAGGGACAAGGCATTATCCATCACCGACATCGGATCAATCAAAGCTCTGCGTAACATGGAGTTCCTTCAAACCAGTTCAGATTCTACAAAATCAACTTGGAGCTAGGAGTTGTGTTATAGAGTCAAAGAAGATCCTTGTTGTCAGATATCAAGAAGCTTAGCACCACACAGAAGGAGTGTTGAGGTTTCATTCAGAAACTTAGCACCAAAAAGTGGAGGTGTGGAGGTATTCTTCGGATATCAGAGTGGCACAACGGAAGCATCGTGGAACCATAACCCACAGGTCCCAGGATCAGAGCATAGTTGTCAAAGTGAGAAGGTTGGAGGAGAAGACCCAAGGGTCTACTACAGCAGTACTTCTGAGGTGGCAGCAGAGTTTTTCCAGATTCAGGACAGTATGGAAGTTTTTTGGGACAAAAATCTTTTCTCAGTGGGGAGGTGTGATCAAAGGATCATTTCTGAAAGTTCTCTAAACATCTCTAAATGGTGGTAGTGTAGAAGATCATCTCGAGAGCTTTTCAACGACTATGAGAACGCAAAAAACAGACATCGGGAGCTCTAGATATGTTCGGTCAAAGTTCAGACAGTGGGAAAGTCAACTCTGGTCAACTAGTCAATATTGGACCGAATCGCATTGTGACACGTCGCTTGCCAACACTCGTTGAATTCACTCGATTTACCTATCGGGAGACGACAAGTGGACTACAGGATTACCGAGTTAATTATTTCTATTCCACATTGTATGGGTCGAAATTATATTGGTAAGGCCACTTTCCAAATGCCACACGTATATACTAATGTTGATACATACGTATTAAACTCCAATAACCGCCAAATTTCCACATGGAGGAGGAGTGAAGTGGTGGTGAGGAGCAGGTTTAACGGCATGCGTGGTACCAAATCCACGTGGTGGTAGGGGGGCAGTTATGCTCCAACATGGTTTTTTTTTACCACCTTATGTGTGTGGAAAGGCTTAAAGCCTTAAACATTATCAAAACCGCCCACCCCTCTTTAAGCGCTTCCTATGGGATTTAATCCCATTAAATATTCAATGCCACTCCTTATGGTATTTTTATCCCTTAATAAATGTTATGCCGCTGCGTGGGGATTTAATCCCATTTCATATGCAAAATGGCCAATATGGGTATTTGATCCCATTTATTTTGGTACGGGTAAGGCTATTATTAGACTTAGGATAATTTGTAGTGCATATTTTTTGGGCCCTAAAAATGTATAAATAGGGAACCCATTTGTATTGTAAAGGACACACATTACACACACACACAAAAGGCAGAAGACAAGCTCAGAGCTTGGAAGGCGAATAAGAAATTGTTGTTGTGTGAAGACCTAAATTATTTTAGGCATTGTTATTTCGATTATTATTGACCTATTATTTGTTAGGAAATAATAAATGAGTTATTCAAACTACCTAGTCGGCCCATAGCGCCACACCAATTACTTGCAAATCCTGGATTTTCGACCGGAGTGCTAGCTTCGCATTGTTTGCGTCGAGAAGGCCGATCACAGCTGAAGGAGATTGTGCATCAAGAAGGTGGAAGTCAGGTGCTATTTTTTACCCTTGTCATTTGAAGGTTTGGTGTACTGGTAGGAAAGTAAAATTCCATTAGGTTTTCTTGTGAATGTACTATTGTAACTTACAAGTTTTGACTAGTGGAACGGTTCGACCATGAACCCGGAGACGTAGGTAATTGCTGAACTCCGTAATCAATTTGTGTGCAATTGTCTTTTTGTCTTGCATTATTTTAAAATTGATTACTTAAAAGGAGTAAAATATCGATGAATAATTAAAGCCTACAAGGGTCCAAGATCAAGTGGTAATAATATGATTATTTTCAGATCAGCAGGTCTAATAAAGGTCTCAAGTAAGTCACAAGTGAGTGAGGGCAAGGTAAAATTAGGTGGATACATCTCTATTTAAGGCTATCTAGGCAAACAAAAAGATTGGAATTGGTCAGGGGTGACCGACTGCGGTTAGGTATAACCAACGCCAGTTACTTTGAGATCTAGAACGTTCACAGAATGGGGTTTTAGGTCTTCTTTGTGATTACACAAAGGATTTTGATTGGTTTGGACAAGGTAATGGATGACTAGAGTAGATTTTGGCAAGGTTTTCCTGGGTCTACAGAGGAGAAAAGTTTTAGAGATGGTCAATACGGAGTAAGATAAACAATGGGTGATATAATAATGATGAGATGAAATAACCAGGAAAGTATGACATTATACTTACTTGGATTTCATTTTTGACAGTCTGTGTGTGAAGGATGGAGGTGCTGATGATGGGTTTGAAGGCTGCAAGTGATAATCAACTAAAGAAAAGCTTCTGCTTGTGTTGTATGCACGCTCCTCTTTTTCTTAGATAGATTCGAATGTAGCTGAGATGATTATGTAGGAGAAGATGCTCAATCTCCTTCCTTGGATGTGAGTTCTTGCTCGAATTGGCTCTCTGAATATGCGTTATCTTTTTGAGATTTCGTTCTTGCTCGTCAAATTTCTTTCTCCCAACTTCTAGGTTCAAGTTCCAAACTTGAGAATAAAGTTATTTTAGGGTTAAAAAGGGTAACCAACAACGGTCTGGCTTAGCCGGTGATGGTTAGGGGTAACCGACATCAGTCAGGGTGGGATTTTCTAGGTTTACTAAACTTAGGGGAGATCCTCCTTATTTTCTTGGATCTTGTGTCGTTATCCCACGGATTCAACTTGGAGCTTCTTATGAGTGTGCGTGAATGTGGTTAGAGGGAGTGTAGGCATTGATTTTTAGGGTTTGGGTAAGTCTTAGTTAGTTATGGTAACTAGCTAAGAATAGTTTTTAAGGTGAGTTAGCTTGATGAGGTGACTGGGTGAATTGTTTGTGTGGATATTATCTAAATTAAGATATTTAAATAATAAATATGGTGAGGATAATGAATTAATTTAATTAAATTAATACTAGTGAGGTGAAGGGGGCCATGGCTAGGTGAATGTGATGAAGGGTGCTTATTTGTCAAGGGACTAAGGGGAGTGTGACCTAATTTTAGTGTCTACATTTTGCCCCTTTTTATTGTGTAGCTTGTATTGGTAAGCGACGCTAAAAATAAGGTGTGGTTGCCCCATGTGGGGGTGAAGGTGATCCCCCTCAAACTAGGAACTGACGAAGTAGCTGGCTGAAGCGGTGAGTGGTTTGATAAAAGGTAAATGTGAGGAAAAGGGAAGTGGGTATAGGAGAAGAGGGTGAAAGGTCTACTTGGGCAATCTAGGTAATGGGTTAGGGTCAAAGGTAGCAGCAGTTGAATGCACGCACATGTATACACTGCAGGACGCTTCCTGGTTAAAGAGTAGGCAAACTCTACATCGTTTAAGGTCGATAGGTTTATCCAAAGAAGGGTGAAGTGAATCTGGTATCTAAGCTATAGGATAAGGTCAGGAAACACAATGTAGGCTACGTGAAAGAACATTTATGTATGTTCTAGTACACCAAAGGTAGGGTCAGGATAAACGGTCATGGCAATAGGCTAGGTAAGGTCATGAAGTCAACAACACAGGTAACAGTGCCACAAGTTATAGTGAACACTTGAGGTCAAAGGGCACTAGCGATGGTCTAGGTCCAAATATTGAGAACACGGCCCAGTTAAGGCCGTGATAGGGGTAAAATAATAAGGTGTCAACAACGGACGTGTGGAGGTAGAAGAAGGTGAAGGGCCAGAGATGAAGGTAAAGTGGTCCAGGTATGTGTAGGGAGGGAAAAGGAAAAGGGAGGTAAGGAAAATGAGGTAAATGTGAGGGTAATGAGTACGCAGGGTAACCAACACCGGTCGGTATGAACCGATGATGGTGTAGGGGAACCGATGGCAGTAGTCTAGGGTAGCAGACCAGTAGCGGTCAAGGGTTAACTGATGTCGGTTGGGTCGGGTAGGGTATAAAAAGTGGAAAACCCGTGTTTGAAAAGTCATTTGTGCATTTAGAAAAGGGAGAAAAGGATAAGAAGATAGAAAAGATGAATAGGACAAAAGAGTATAGTAGAGAGCTTGGTTGGTGAGCCACATAGGTGAGATTAAGTGATTGAGAGGTGGGACCGCAAGATCAGGTGGCATGATTCATGTGGCTGAGGATTGGTTTTTCAGTTGAGGATGGCAAAGGTATGAGAGGGGTCGGGTGGTCCACCTGTACAGTGGCCAGATATACCACCAGGGTAAAGAGTGGCCGAGTTAACCCTCTAGGGCCCCATGCCCTAGAAGTGCTTCCTACATAGTCCCAGTGAAAATGGACCTCAAACCAATGTAGTTATCCAAAAAGCTAGGGAAAAAGATGAAAATGAGTTGTTAGGTTTGTGGTCATGTAGTGGGTTTGGGCTTAATAGGTGGGGGTAGATGATAGTTAAAATGTTGCAAGTGAGGGTGACTATGGTGAAGGGGGAGGATGACCCCAAAAGGCAAGCATCGAGGACTAATTCCTATGTAAGAAGATCAAAAGGTGATGAAGAAGAGAAAAGGTAAGAAGGGGAAAGAAAGCCACCCAATTGGTGAGGAACAAAACATAGAAAACACATCTATAGATGGGGTAAATGAATGTAAGACCCCAAAGACATTACATGATTGATAACTCTAAGGGTGAAAAAAGTCACATGATCATCAAATGTCATAGGTTCAGTAAGTCCCTTGAGGTATGAAGTGAAAATACAATGGGTAGATAGGTGCTGGTAATTAGGTCATAAGATGGGAAGTAGAATGCCTTGGGCAATAGAACCAAGATCACAATAGGCAAGTCCATGATCAAAAAGTTTTTTTTTTTTTTGACTTTGTAGATAGACTGATCAATGTGGGAAGTCTACACGAGATGAGTATATGTCTCCTTGAGGTCTTCGTGAAGCTAATCGATGCGGGAAGCTTCTGAATTTTGATTTTTGAGAAACAATAGTCTTATTTTTGGAACAAATATGTAGAGAGTTGTGATATTTTTATAGCTTTCCTTTGAGGGAGAAGTCTACTTATAGCAACAATTGAGGGAAGAAGATGTCCTTTTGAGGGATTCATCTGTTATATTGGAAGTTTGACTCAAGGAGTTGATCCACATTTTAGAAGATGTCCTTCTGAGGGATTCATCTTTTTTTGTTTTTTTTTTGGCTTTTAAGTCATGGACGAGACTATAACAACGCATTTGGATCTTGTTGAGAAGGAAAGGGTGAATGACCATGGGATATCATCTAAAATAAGATGAAAAGTATCCATGAGAATCATGCCATGCACAGAGCCGTGGTGCACATATTTAAGATAACGAAAAAGGGTGACGGGTAATCACATGATCCTTGTTTAGTCACTAGAGAGGAGGTGTGGAAAAGCTAATTGGTGCTCAAGGGATGAGCATGAATGAGATAAATAGTGATGTAGTACTAGAGGTCAATAGGAGAACAGTTGAAGATGTAATGCGTTAAGGGGCTCTGGTTCAGGTTTACCCTCAAGCGAGGACAAAAGATAGGCACCTGATCCATAAGTATGAGTTACGATGTATGGTCTAAGCCAATTAGGAGCAAATTTTCCCCGTTTTCTTTTCTCTACTTTTGTTACGTGTTTATTTTCTTTCATCACCAACTTGGAAGGTTCGTTCATGAATACATTTGTCATAAGCATGTTTGATATGTTGTTGATAAACTTGAAGGTGATCTAGAGCATTAAGATGACATTCGTCTAATAACTCCAGTTGTGCCAAGCAGTCCTAACGAAATTCATCACTAGTAATCATGTCATGGAGAGAAATGTAGAGTGAGGGGATCTAGACTTTGAGAGGAAAAATAGCCTTTGTACCGTAGACCAGAGAAAAGGGTGTGGCCGCAGTGGAGGTGTGAATACTATTACGGTACACCCATAGAGAAAAAGGAATGTGTGTATGTCGATCCTTCCCAGTATTGTCAACCACTTTCCTAAGAATTTTGTTGAGGGTTTTGTTAGTGGATTCAGCTTGGTCATTGGTTTGTGGGTAATAAGGTGAGGAGAAACTAAGCTGAATGCTGAAGGCATTGCAAATTTTTTGTAGTGTTTTGCTTTTGAATTGTTTTCCATTGTCAGTGATGAGGCGATGAAGGAAACCAAAGTGACAAATGATGTGATGGTTAATAAACTCACATATTTTCTTGACTTTCGTGGAAATGATTGGTATGGCTTCTACCCATTTTTTGTAGTATTTGGTAGTAGTTATGATCCATTGATGGCATTGGGAAGAATGAGGATTGATTTCTTTGATAAGATCCAAACCCCATTGAGAAAAGGGCCAAAGGTCACTAGCGACCTGTAAGGCATGTTTAGGTGTATGATGAAGGTTGGAATGTTGTTGACATTTCACACAATGTTTGACATAGTCACAACAATCATGATAAAGGGTCGGCTAGTAATAGCCTAGGTGAAGAATACGCTTAGAAACAATAAGGCCACTAAAGTTGCCTCCACATATGCCATCATGAACTTCCTTGATGGTATAAGGAATTTTAGAAATTTTGAGGCATCGTAAGAGAATATCATCAAATACACACTTATAGAGGAGTCCCCCAAGGATAACGAAACGGGAGACCTTCTTAAGGAAGGCATGTTATCCGTTATGGGTGAGATCAGGAGGTAAGATGGAGAGGGAAAGGTAGTCAAAGTATTATTTAAACCAAAGGTCACTCAGGTCAAGGGTGTTGGTTCCGATTGCATAAACATCATGGGGTAAATAAGAAGGAAAATGGAGGTGTTCTATAGTGATAAATATTTTTGAATCAGTAGGGGAAGTGGGGTATTTGGGAAGTTAAGCAAGCCATGGTATCTACAAAATTTGTTGGTTGAACATGGGATGGTTTTAATGGTGTAACGATCAAAGGTGGTCAATAGTATGTCTACATGATGTTTATACTTTTGAAGTATCTAGTTACAACATTGGTACATACCATTAACTTGGTTTATGACCAATTGTGAATCACCAAAGATGTGGATTGATTTTACGTCGAGGGCATAGGTGGTTTGGAGACCAAGGATGAGCGCTTCGTACTCAGAAAATATTGTTGGTGCATTCAAAGTCTAGTTTGAAATACAAAGGCACGGGTTCTCCATCCAAAGGGATGAGGATAACACCAGCTCCACCCCCATGCTAACACTTGGAACCGTTGAAGAATAGTGTCATTTAGTAAGGGGTTTCATCCAGGGAAAGAGTAGCAATGGAATCATCAGGAAAGTCAAAATTATAGGGTTGATCCTGAGCAATAGGTGTGTCAGCCATCTAGTCAGCGATAGCCTAGCCCTTAATGGAATTTTGGTGGATGAATTCGAGGTCAAGATCAGCTAAAAGCACAAGCCATTGCACAGTGTGCTGATTTTTATAAGGTTTAGCATACATGATGTGTAAAGGGTCAGTGTTGGTCACAACATAGGTTTTTTGGTTGAGTAGGTAATGGTAGAGTTTGGTGGCAACGAAAAGTAATGCTAAGCAAAGTTTTTTTAGGGTGAGTGTATCAGGTTTTGTAGTCTAGAAGGGTACAGCTTATATAATAAACTATCTTCTCCCTATGTTGTTCATCATGATGAGCGAGCATGGCTCCCAAGGAATGATCTATATCAGAGATGTACAGGTAGAAGGGTTGGTTTTCTTTAGGTGGGATAAGTATGGGTGGTTGGAGAAGGTATTGTTTTAAGGAGACATCCTTCCTAAACAGATAATGAAATGGTTGACACTAATATGATAATTGTGAAATGAAACGGTGAATGGATTTCAATTTACCTTGTAGGCTATGGAGTTGTTTAAGGTTAGTGGGTGTAGGAATTTCCAGAATGGCCTTGACTTTAGTTGGGTCAACTTCTATACCACATAAGGAAACGATAAATCCCAGGAGCTTTCCTGAGAGAACCGTGAAGAAACACTTTTTAGGCTAAAAGATAGACACAATATTTAATGAGGTGGTCAAAGATGGTTTAGAGGACAGCGAGGTGCTTAGTGCCACATTTAGATTTAGCCAAGATATCATCTACGTAATCTTCCAATATGTGATGCATGATATCATGGAAGATGTAATTCATAGCTCACTGATATATAGCACTAGAATTTTTAAGGTCAAAAGGCATGACTCAATAGCAAAAGGTCCCCTAATGGGTAATGAATGTGGTCTTGTGCTGATCTTCTGGGGAAAGAAAAATTTGGTTATAACCTAAGAAATCATCAATGAGTGAGAGAATCTCATGACCCACGGTAAGGTCCACTAGTTGATCAATACCAGAAAAGGGAAATTCATCTTTCGGGAAGGCGAGGTTGATGTCATAGAAGTCCATGCAAATACAGAGTCCCCCTATTGCTTTAGTGATAGGGAAAATGTTAGAAATCCAACAAGGATAATCAATTAGTAAGATGAAGGAAACAGAAAGAAGACTCTAAAGTTCTTCTTTAACGAGAAAGGCAATGCGAGGGGTGCATTTTCCTAAGCTTTTGTTTAATACATTTAGCATCAGGAATGGTTACAATATTGTGGACCACTATGGTGGGGTCAATACCAGGCATGTCTGTATAAGACCAAGCAAAAGCGTGTTTATGCTCTTAGAGAAAAGAAGTGTTGGCTTCCTATTCAGCAGGAGATCTAAAGATTGTATGATCTTTAGGACGTGTAGGTTGTCCTAAGTATGAATGTTGATCTCAATAGTTGATTCATTCAACATGGTTTACATCTCAAAGGGTAATGACTGATGAATATATGAGTCTTCTGCACTAAGGTAGATGAGTATGGATTCATCATCTTGACATTGAACGATGTTAATGGTTGGGTGTGTCATCTTCGATCATCTTAGGATACAAGAATGGAAGAGTGGAAGGGGCTTCGCCTTCACATCGATAAGTCAGAGGCCCTAAGGAAATGGTGTTTATGAAAAAAAAAAGTTAGGAGGGATAGATTTAGGATCCATTAACTACATTGGTGAGAGTGGTGATGAAGGTGGAGAAGGGCTAGGGTTTGCAATGAGTTCGATGTGGGCCTATTTGGTAGGAGGTTCAGGGAAGCTAATACCATTATTGTCATTATGTTTCCGGTCATACATGGAATAATGGTATGATGACCTTGCTCATAGAAGCCAAAACCAAAACCCTTCCACACATAGTGGTGCAGGAAGGTGTGGGTGAAATGGTGATTGGTAAGTGATAGGAAGTCAGCGGAAAATGGGTGGGGTTATGATGGTGGTTCAGGTGTGTAAGTGGTAGTATCAAGTCCCCCATAGGTGAGACTAGTACAAATATGAGGAGGACCATAAAGGAGGCATTGTCCTATATGGCTATCATAGCGAGGGTTATTATTAAGGCTCCCATACTCGTGTGGAGTAAGGAAGGTGTTAACGCTATATAGGCGGTACTCCCCCAGAGTGAGGTGTTGAAAAACACCTTCTAAGGGATTAGTGGTTGGTATGTGGGAAGCTGGTATGGATGATGTGTCGGAGGTCAATACGGAGGTGGTGTTAATAGATTGGAAAGCTAATGGGTCAATTGTAGAGGAGGTATGTGCGGTAAAAAGTAGTAGTGGTACTAGTAGGTGTGGGTCTAGGTGTAGGTGAAGCGGTATTGGTTACGAAAGTAGACGACTTAACTGGTATGAATACATCGTTGGGTCGGTAAAGCATGTTGCATATTTTGAAAGGTGATGGGTCACCTAGAATGGTATAAGTTTGTCCTTCATGTTCAAACTTTACACAATGATGTAAAGTGGAAGGAATGCAACCCATGACATGGATCCAGGGTCTACTAAGACAACAAGTTATATTGGAATTCCCCCTCCAAAACATAAAACAATTCTGGAATAGTGCAGGGGCACACACAAATGTGAAGGATGACAGTGCCTAGTGTGGAGGTGATAACGTTGTTGAATGAATGCAACATGACCAAATTTTTGTGCATGCAATTGTCAGGTATGCACATTTGAGAAAATGTATGGGATGAAATGATGTTAATGTTAGTGCCTCCATCAATCATCACACCTCGTACCCGTATGTCATCAATGTGGACAGAGATGAAGAGGGTTGGGTTTGGGGTCATCATTTTTGTGTGGCACAATCTCTGTCTCTGATAAGCTAAGGGAGGCCACTTGGTGAACAAGGTGAGGTGGGGATGAAGGTGGTAATTTGGTAAGGAAGGCTACATGATGGGGGTGTGATAATGGAGGCTACGGGTGTAGGGCCATTGGATAAAACCTCAATAGATTGAAGAACCTCCATGAGGGCTTAACGGTGGGATTCTAAGGTTTACATGAGGTCATATAGGGAAATTTTGAGGGGAGATTGGTGTAATTGTTTAAGCATGGTCTGATGTGTGACACCATTATAAATGGGGCATGTGGGGCCACAGATAGTTTTTTAGGTATGGGTGCAGATGGTATGCTGGGTCAGCTACCTTTTCTTTACCCTTCTGCACATGTGTAGTAACGTGTACCATGTTGATTTGAGGGAATTTTTCAAATGGAGAGGGTGTAGGGTAAGTGGTATAATGACATGAATGGCAAAAACCTACGGGAGAAGAAAAGCCCTGTGAGGTCAGTTGGGTGCAACAAAATTTGGGTGGTGGTGTGGCAAGTTCTCTGATGTGAACCATGTTAATTTCAAATTTTGTGTGGGGTTCTGGGAGTTGTAAGTATGGAGGTTGTGGTCATTGAGTGGGTAGTGTGAGAATGGGTGTATGTGAAGTAGGGTCCTCATCCAGAAGGTCGTCGTTGTCAAAGTTGGTTTCTGGTGGACATAATTGGATAAGGACGGTTCTCAAGGCCTTGCAGTTCTCCACATCGTGCCTTGGCACATGATGGTATGCACAAATTTAAGTATCATCAAACCCTTTTGGATTGGGTTTGAGGGGGTCATAATGTTAGAGTGGTGGTAATGTGATAACAAAAGTCTCGAGGAGGTTGGTTAAAATTTTGGTAAAGGACCCTACTAGTGGATCACAATGGGAAGTGAACGTTGGCTTGGGTGTAGGTGTGGTTGGTTTTTGGGGAATTGTTTTTGGAATTGTAGGAAGGGGTCAAGCTATGGATTTAGGTGCTGGTATGGTTCGAAAAATCGATCGGGTTCATTTTGGTATGGGTATAGTAGATGGACGGGTAGGAGGGTGTGATTTTGTTTTAACTACCTTGTTGTGGGGTAGTGGGTTTTTATTTTTGGGGCACACCTTCTTGGGTAAAGGTGATGTGGGCATACGAGGTCTATGAGGGAAAGCAGATGGAGGAAGGGGGTAAGTTACCCATGGGGATAACAAAGGTTCTATGCAAGTAGATGACACAGGTTGTGCTTAGTGTGTGAGGGGTAATGACTGAAGTGTAGTCGGTAGTGAAGCAATGGCTGAAGGTATCGAATGTATTGGTGGTAAAGAGACTGTAGGTGTGGGTATAAATCATGTTGTGTGATAAGATAGGTTAGATATATGTGATGCAAGAATGGGTGGTTGTGTTATTGAGTTATGAATGGGTGAGGGGTGCTTGACCCTATTGGGCAGCTGAGGTCTTAAGGCAAATGGGAGAAGTGCAGGTGTGATTGGTGTGGTAGGGGTATGAGGTTGATGAGTTTGTTTCTTTAGCTTGGGTGTCAGAGTAGGTGTGATTTTAACATTAGAGGATGTAGCTAAATCTAGTTTAATAGGTGGATGAGTAAGGCTAGTGATCGAGGTAACTCCTAAAGTGGTAATATGTTTAGTGGAGGTAAATGTTGTGGGTATGGGTTTGGGTTTAGGCATAGGTCCGGTTATGGGTAAGGGTGTAGTGTGAGTGCTAACATGTATCGTAGAAGGGGCTGAAACAGTAGTGGTTATATTTGGTTTGATGGGTGGAAATGTGCTTAGGTAGATAATGGAGGTGTCATCGAGGGATTTCTGCATTTGTGTTGAGATAGGGAGCAAGAGGCACCCCCATAACAAAGCTCTATCCACATACTCTAAGTGATCATCCAAATGTGAGAATGGAACATTTGTGGGTGGAGTTGGTGAATACCTAATGGGAATTAATGTAAAATGCATCTTAGAGATGGGGAATCGGCTAGCTTCAAATTTCGTGGGTAAGAGAGCTGAAAGTAGGTCTGTTGGATGTCGGGTAGCGGATGGAGAATGTTCGCCAAGAGCTAGAGGTATCCCCACCAGGTCTATAATGGGTGGAAGGGATAATGAGATTTCCTTTATGAGTGGAGAAAATGATAGGTGCTTCTCTATGGGTGGAGGAGGTAATGGGTGCTCCTCTATGGGTGGAGGAGGTATGGGAGGTAAAGGTTTGCTAAGTGGAGAAGCCAAGGGTTAAAGGGTCTTAATGTCAGCAGAAAACTCCTCTATATGAGATGTAGGAGATGAAGGGTATTCTTCTATTGGTGAAGGAATAGTGATGGTTGGTTCAAATGTGGGAGGAGGATTTGGGCTAGGATTTCCTCTATGGAAGGGATGTGAGGTAATTGAGATGCAACAGGTGCCTCATTAAAGATTGCATGAATCTCACGAGTATGGGTATTGTGAGTCGATGTCTCACCTGTTTGATTGGATGAAGGGGCATGATTGGGAAATGGTTTTTTAAAAAAAATTAAATTTTGGTTAGGGGCGACGTTGGGATTATCCACAGTCAGCTCGCCTTTCTCGAGCATTTCTTGGACAATATTCTTGAAATTGATGTAGTTACCGACACTATGACCCTTCACTCAGTGATAGTTATAGAAATCTTGTTCCTTATACCATGTGGGCATGGGGCAAGCAGGGTCAAAACCAGTGTGTGGTTTTATGGGTGGAAGGGTGATGGCACTAGCTTTGATCAACTTTTCTAAAATAGAAGAGTAAAGTTCCCCAATTGGGGTATATTTTCACTGCTCTTGTCTGAATCGAAAAGCCTATACTGGTGATAAATTAGATGAGGGTGCAGCTTTATTAGATGGATGAGACGAGCCGGCCTTGAGTACCACTATGTTTGTGGTAACTTTAGCTTTTGAATAATTGATTTTTGGTTTGGAAGAACAAGAGGTTTTAGTCGACTTGAATGTCAAATTTTTATTTCGTAATTGGATTTTCTTCTCTTCAATAGCTTGAATTTCTAACTTTTGTGCCATGGTAAATGCCTCATCGAATGTTTTGAAAGTTTGGACCTGTCAGTTCAGGGAGATATGTTTGGTGCAAGCTTGTGTGAAGAGCTCGATGATTTCAGTTTGTGGCAGTTGAAAGGTAAGTTGATTGATCAGGTTGCACCACTGAGTGACAAAATCTGTGATAGATTCATTCCTCATACTAACGTGTGGAATATATATCGGTCATGGTAACTTTCTTGGTGATGTTGATACTAAAATGATCCAAAAAATCTTGGGCTGCCTGATTGAATGAAAATATGGAGTGTTTGGGTAACCCACTATACCAATCTAATGCTGGTCCAGTGAGGCACATGGGAATAGTTCTCAAAAGTAAGGCATCATCATGAGCAATCAAATAACATCCATGTTTAAACGAGTGCAAATATTTTTATGGGTCTTCTTTACGACTAAAGCGGTTGAATTTAGGCATTTCCCAATGCACAGAGTATGAACGGATGGGAATGGGTGGGTGAATAGGTTCGTTGTAAATCTCATCATAAGTGAGAGTGTTACAGGATCCAAAAACCAACGCCTCTAGTGTTTACATCTTATCCATCATCAATCTAATTTGGTCATTGGTGGGTTGTGATGATTGGATGCCTCTTATAGCATGAGGAGTTTGGTTTTGGGTGTATAATGGGTGGGGCATTCGAGTGTATGGAGCTTTCATGCAAGGTAGTGGAAAAGAAGGCAATGAAATAGGGGGGTACATAACCGGAATGAATAATAGATGAAATAGGCAGTTGTTGATAGTATGTATATGAGGGAAGAAGGGTCGTGGTAACCCTAGTGGTAATAGGGGCTAGTGATTGTGGAATGGAAATAACTACATTATGAATTGGGGTAGGGGTCACCGATATTAGAGGTGGAAATGTAACTACAGGTATGTATGAGACATTAGGGGTAGATGAGGTCACATTTGGGGTAGTCACCAAAGGTATGGTGGATGTAATCGGTGCTACAGGTGTAACAAATGTGGCATTCATAGCGGGTATAGGACCTATCTGTGAAACAACTGGGGGTAAAGTGGAAACGGGAAGCACAAAGCTAGGTGGGGCTGAGGTAGAAGTGGGTGTGAGTGTCAGGGGGATAGATATGGGCATGTAGTATATCAACTAACTCAAGGCATCTCGAGTGGATGAATGGGAAAGGTAAAACTACAAGGCAACAGGGTTCTAGTGAAGAAGTCATGCGAGCTCCTCATCTCCTGATAGCAATATTGGAAGGATGGATGGGATCCATGGCTGGTGATAGAATAGAGGGTGATGAAGGAACTAGGGGAGAGTGGTTGGTGACTAGTGTGGAACACGAGGGCATTTTCTTGTCTTCGAGTTAGTACCATGTGAACCAGTACTGATCAGGTGATGCTGCTTCTCTGTAAATAATATAGAGAATAGGAGGAAAAGGTGAATCTGGTGATAAAAAATGGATGAAGTAACAAATGGTGTGTGGAATGTGAAATAGGGTAACTGATGCTAGTTAGGGAAAATTGATGTCGGTCAGGGGGTAATGACTGTTGGTTACTATGGAAAATAGGTAGTGAGTAATCAGTGAGGCAGAAGAAAAAATATGACAAGTATGCCAAATCTGGGGATGTGTAAAATGTCAATGGAAAAAGTGACAGTGACAAAAAACTATGGAAAGTGGAAGAAAGTGAAGTGAAAACTATCCTTTTGAATAGGTTAGCAAAAGGACCTAGAACCAATGGCGGTTGAGTTTTAACCAATGGTGGTCGGAAGGTAACCAAAGATAATCACTGTGAAATTGATATAGTGATGAGAATAAGTGGTTGTGAATTAGAATTTGATGTGGAATAAAACCCAGAAATCTGAGAATGATGTATATGTGGTCTAAAAACACTCAGAAGAAGTCATAATACTCTAACTATGATTGGGAATGTGTAAGGAAAGACAAAAATAATGATCGAAATCTCTCACCTCAAAACACAAATCAAACAAAACACTAAGAAAGAACATTCCTAGAGTGCCTATTCTATTACGTTTGTTCAGCTTATGTTATTTAGGGACTAACACATGAATTGTGAAATAGAGTTTTTGGTGAGGATGGATTCCTACAAAGAAGGAGATGTAAATAGTGAGGTTTTGGGTTTGTTATGGTGGGGGGGCAGGCTACACTCTGAAGTATGACTTGACAGAGCAACGAGCTGGGTGTCCACTGTGTCGTGATCGTGTGATCACCTACAGCTTATTATAGGTAAGATGTTGTTTAAGAATGTATGTATTTTGAATTTTTGTGTGGTTTGGTAAGACTCGGAGAAAGAGAAAAGGATAGAAGTGTTTTTCTACAATTCGTTTATCAACCATCAACCGGTAATGACCTCCAGCGTATACGTTGCCCTCAATTAATGTGAGCTAATGCAGAAAATCAAAATGAAATGTAATGATTTTAAAACCCAAATCAAAAATGTGAAATTGGATGACACAATAAGATGAATAGGAAGAGGGATGCTCTTTCATTAAAATGTAGAAAACATGAAGAAATGATTCTTTTTAAATACACTGAAATAAAATTTTCCTTTAGAGAAAATAGAAAGAATGAGTGGATTACTAGGGATGAAAATTAGTGGGTATGCTTTTAGAAGGGAAAAAACACACAACTTTTTCCTAGGAATGAATGAAATGCAAGGAACCCCAGATGGGTCCCACTGGGCATGCCAAAATGTTTCACCTTTTTTCTTAGATTGTTTCTTTGAATGCTTGACAAAATAGATAGGGTAATAGGCATAGAAGGAATACCTATTCAAGTGTCAGTTGATGGGTTATTGTGCGCGTATGACTTCTGAATCCACAGCTGATTGTGAGAGCTTCATTTTGGCTAGTAGGAACTACCTGTAATGAAAGCAAGACCACCAAAAAGAATTAAACAATATAGGCAGTGAACTGCCTAGCATAAACTAGATCTGGGAAGTATGATACTTCCTAGATGGCTGTCATTCCACTATTTTAAACAAATTAATGTTGTAAAAAAAGTAAATCCTATTGTTATTTTAAAATGTTTTAGGTATCTCACTCAAAAACACAATAAGAAATAGATCTAATCTAATAGGCTAAGCTAGAATAGAATCCATAGGTCAAATGGTTGGTTTTTGGTTCTGTAAGTCTAATAAAGGTCTTAGGTAAGTCACAAGTGAGTGAGGGCGAGGTAAAATTAGGTGGATAGATCTTTGTTTAAGGCTGTGTGGGCAAACACAGAGACTGGCGTTGGTCAGGGGGTGACCGACCATGGTTAGGTATAACCAGTGCCGGTTACTATGAGATCTGGGAACATTCACATAACAGGGTTTTGGGTCTTCTTTGTGATTGCATAAAGGATTTTGGTTGGTTGGGACGAGGTAATGGGTGACTGAGAGTAGGTTTTGGCAAGGTTTTCCTGGGTCTACAGAGGTGAAAAGTGTTGGAGATGGTCAATATGGAGCAAGATAAATAATGGGTGATAAAATAATGATGAGATGAAATAACCAGGAAAGTATGATGTTATACTTACTTGGATTTCATTTTTGAAATTTTGTGTGTGAAGGATGGAGGTGCTGATGATGGGTATGAAGGCTAAAAGTGATCACCAACTAAAGAAAAGCTTCTGCGTGGGCTGCATGCACACCCCTCTTTTTCTTAGATAGATCCAAATGTGGCTGAGATGGTTGTGCAGAAGAAGATGCTCAATCTCCTTCCTTGAATGTGAGTTCTTGCTAGAATTGGCTCTCTGAAGATACATTATATTTTTGAGATCTCATTCTTGCTCATCCAATTTCTTGCTCCCAACTTCCAGGTTCAAGTTCCAACCTTGAGAATAAATTTGTTTTGGGGTTAAAAATGGGTAACCGACGACGGTCTGGCTTAACCTCTGATGGTTAGGGGTAACTGACGTCGACCAAGGTGGGATTTTCTAGGTTTACTAAACTTAGGGGAGATCCTCCTGATTTCCTTGTATCTTGTGTCGTTATCCCACAGATTCAATTAGGAGCTTCTTGTGAGTGTGCGGAAATGCAGTTAGAGGGAGTGTAGGAATTTATTTTTAGCATTTGGGAAAGTCTTAGTTAGTTATGGTAACTTGCTAAGAATAGGTTTTAAGGTGAGTTAGCTTGATGAGGTGTCTGGATGAAGTGTTTGTGTGGATATTATCTAAATTAAGATGTTTAAATAATAAATATGGTGAGGATAATGAATTAATTTAATTAAATTAATACTAATGAGGTGAAGGGGGGCATGGCTAGGTGAATGTGATGAAGGGTGCTTATTTTTCAAGGGACCAAAGGGAGTGTGACCTAATTTTAGTGTCTACGTGTGGAGTCAGGTTAGCTAGGCCTGGTGGAGTTAGGTATAGGAATGATGGATTCAGGTCATAGGCATGGTTGTGTCATGGTTTATGGTTTTGATTTAAGCTCCAAGTTAGTAGTAACATGGGAGACAAATGGTGATTTTTATGCATGTTATGGTTTAAATTTCCAAATATTTTCTATGGTAAAAATATAAAAATGATAAATGAATGATTTGATAAAGTGGTAAAAGTGTTTGTTATTTGGTGCTTGTTTGGTTTAATTTCCAATTTCTGATATAAAATAGAAAGAAACTAAGGTAGAATGTGAATAGGAAGATGAAGGGTAAATTGGTTAGGGTAAAGGGTGGCTGAGCTAACCTCTAAGGGCCCCATGCCCTGGAAGTGCTGCCTACATAGTCCCAATGAAAAGGGGCCTCTGGGTGATGTAGTTCTTCCATAAGCTAGGGAAGAATATGATGAGGTAGAGGAATGAGTTAGTAGGGTTTTTTTTTTTAAGGTATGATGGATTCTAGGTCATAGGAAAGATTGAGTCTTAGGTGATAGGTATGGTTGAGTCTTAGGTGAGAGTGAAAATATTTTAAAATGTAGGTTCTTTTGGTCTTGTCCTCTATAGGATAATCAATAAGTAATGAGGAAGAAAAATGTTAAGACGTGGTAAAAGAGCCGCCTAATTGATAAGAACCTTAATGATTCTATCATACCACATATTGGATTATGAACTTGAGACCATAAAAGGTGTTACATAATGGACAATTCTATGGGTGAAGAAAGTCACATGATCATGAAATGTTGTGGTTGCAGCTAGTCCTTTGAGTAGAGAGAAAATTAGGTTGAAAAGGCAATGAGGTGAAATTGGGTGGTTTAGCATAACTTAGTGTACAATGGTATTTTTACCAAGAAAGAAACCCATGCTCAAAAATAGGCAAGTCCATGACACAAAGTTATCATTTTCTTCATTTGTTTTTTGTTTTTGTTATAATGATTGATGCAGGAAGTCTATATGGTATGAGTATATTATCTCCTTGAAGTCTTCGTGAAGCTGATTGATGTGGGAAGCTTTTGAAAATTTTATTATATTTTTTCAATGACTTTATATAATTGTCCTTCGAGGGAGCATTCTATTTATACCAATGAGATAAAAGATTTCCTTTTTGAGGGAGTCATTTGTTTGCTCAAATTTTGAGTCAAGGAGTTGAATCTTCTTTTTATTGACGTTTAATTCATGGACAAGATTATAGAGGAAGATTAAGTTCTTGTTTAGAAGACAATACCATAGTACACAGATATTAATTATGAAAGAGATTGTTTCAAGTAACGAATGACCATTGGATTACATCTTTCAAAAATATGAAATGTATCCATGAGAATCGTGCTATGGGTAGAGCCGTGATACTCATTTTGAAGATAAGGCTGAAAGGTGATAGGTAATGACATGATTCTTGTTTAGTTGTTGATCCTCAAAACGGGTAACATGGAAGGTGAACAATGCTCAAGGGACAAGTCGTCAATAGATAGAGGGTGATATAGGGATTGATTTAAACAATAAAATGGTCAAAGATGTAAGGAATTGATGGTTTTAGGTTTGGGTTTTCCTTTGAGTGAAGAAAAATGATAGGCACATGATCCATAGGCATGAGTAACGATATAGGGTCCAAGCTAATTAGGAGCAAATTTGCCCCATTTTATTTTCTCTTCTTTTGTTACATGTTGATTTTCCTTCAGGGTGAGTTCACCAACTTAAAAGGTCTATTCATGGACAATTTTTTTCATAAGCACACTTGATAGGTTTCTTGTAGATTTTGAGCTGGTCAAGAGCATTGAGACAACATTCATCTAACAAATAAAATTATGCTAAACGTTCTTGATGAAAGTCATCATCATTGAGCATGTCTTTATAGTGAGATGTGGAGAGATGTAATCTATACTTTAAGAGGTAAGACATCCTTGGTACCATAGACCAGAGAGAAAGGTGTGGTAGAAATCGAAGTGTGAATACTAGTGTGGTAAGCCCACAAGGTGAAAGGAATGTACGTATGCCAATCCTTCCTAGTATCATCAACCAATTTCAAAACAATTTTTTTGAAGGTTTTATTGGTTGATTCTGCTTGGCCATTTTTTTTGGGTAATAAGGTGATGAGAAACTGATTTGAATTCCAAAAGAGACACAAAACTTTCATAGGGTTTTATTTTTGAATTATTTTCTGTTATCAATGATGAGATAAAGTGAAAAATTATGTGATGGTTGATGAATTCACATATATTCTTAGCTTTTGTAAAAATGAGGGGAATGGATTCTATCCATTTAGTGTAATTTTCAGTAGCAGTTATAATCCATTGATGACATTATGAAGAATGAGGATTGATCTCTTCGACGAGATCCAAACCCCATTGAGAGAAAGGCCAAAGGTCTCGTGTGACGTTTAAGGCATGACTAGGTGTGTGATGAATATTAGAATGTTGTTGGCATTTCACAAAACATTTGACATAGTCACAATAGTTATGGTTTAGGGTTGGCTAGTAATAGCCAAGCCAAAGAATGCATATAGCAATAGCTAAACCAGTAAAGTGGCCTCCACAAATTCCATCATGAAATTCCTTAATGGTGTAAGGAATTTCAGAACTTGTAAGGCATCATAAGAGAATATTGTCAAAGCCATGCTTATAAAAGAAACCATCCATGATGACATAGCAAGAGAAATTTTTAAGAAAGGCACATTGTCCATTATGAGTAAGATCAGGAGCTAGAATGGAAAGGGAAAGGTAGTCTGCAAAATTCTTATACCAAAGGTCATGTGGGTCAGGTGCAACGGTTCCGACAGAGTTACCTCTTGAGATAGATAAGAGGGTGATTGTAACCTTTGTATTGTGACAAAGATTTTGGAGTGAGCAGGAGAAGCGGGTATCTCAGAAGCTAGATAGGCCATGGTATCTATAAATTTATTGGTAGAACGAGGGGTGGTTTGAATTTCATAACAATCAAAGGTAGTTAAAAGTGTTTTGACATGAAATTTTTACTTTTGCAGTATTTCATTACGACACTAGTATATAACCTTGACTTGATTTATAACCAGTTCGGAATCACCAAAGATATTAATTGATTTAACATCTAGGGAGATGGCAGTTTGAAGGCCCAATACGAGTGCTTAGTATTTCGAGATATTGTTTCTATAATAAAAATCCAGTTTGAAAGATAAAGGCATGGGTTCACCACTAAGAGGAATGAGGATAAAGCCTACACCACCCCCATGCTGACATTTGGAACCATCAAAGAAGAGGGTCATTTGGTAAGTGGTATCATCCAAAGAGAGCGTAGCAATGGATTCATTGAGGAAATAAAAGTTAGAGGGTTGATTTCTAAAAAGAGGTGCATCTTTCAGTTGGATAGCGATAGCCTGGCCTTTGATAAACTTTTGATGTATGAATTTGAAGGTTGGCAAGAAGCATGAGTCAGCGTGTAACACATTTATGTTGGTATGGTTTGGCATACATATAATGTAGAGGGTCAATGTTAGTGATGATAAAGGTTTTGTGGTTGAGTAGGTAATGACGTAGTTTAGTGGCGAAAAAAACTAAGGCTAAGAAAAAAAATTCAGCATGACTATACCTAGTTTCATAGTCCAAAAGGGTACAACTTATGTAATAAACCACTTTCTCTCTATGTTGCTCATCACGATGAGCGAGCATGGCACCTAAGGAATGGTCGGTAGTAGAAATGTATAGGTGAAAGGATTGGTCATCCTTAGGAGGAATGAGCACTGATGGTTGAGGAAAGTATTGTTGTAAGGCATCAAAGGCTTTGTGGCATTCATCATCCCATTTTAATGAGATGTCCTTCTTGAGGAGATGATGAAATTGTTGACAGTGGTTAGAAAGCTACAAGATAAAACAACGAATAGATTAAAATTTCTCTTGCAAGCTTTGAAGTTGATGGAGATAAGTAGGTGGAGGCATTTCAAGAATAGCCTTCACTTTAGTTGGATTGACTTCTATGCCACACAAAGAAATGATGAAACCAAGCATTCTTCCTAAAATTACCACAAAGACACACTTCTTAGGTTGAAGGTGAATGTAATACTTGATGAGGCACATTCAAATATGACCTTAAGGACTATCAGGTGTTTGGCCCAATGTTTATATTTGGAAAGAAGCTCATCTACGTAATCTTCCAATATGTGATGCATGATGTCATGGAAGATGAAATTCATCACTTGTTGATATGAAGCACCAGCGTTTTTCACACCAAAAGGCATGACTCAATAGTAGAAGGTCCCATAAGGAGTGATGAAGGAATTTTTTTGGTTATCTTCTTAAGTAAGTAGTATTTGATTATAACCCGAGAAACCATCCATCAGTGATACCATCTCATGGCAAGCGGTGAGAACAACTAGTTTGTCAATACTTAGTAGAGGAAAATCATCTTTAGGGAAAGCGAGGTTAAGGTCATGGAGATCCATACAAATGCGGAGTCCCCTTTTCACTTTCGTGATAGGGATGATGTTAGAAATCCATTTGGGATAGTCAATGGGTAGGATAAAGGAAACTGATAGAAGGCATTGAATTTCTTCTTTGACAAGAAGAGAAATGTGAGGATGCATTTTCTGTAGATTTTTTATGGGTTTTACATCAGGATGGTTATGATATTGTGGTTACGGTATCAGGCATAGGACCAACCAAAATCATTACTATGGTCCTAGAGGAAAGAGCAAAAATATTCCTATTGAGCATCATCTAAAGACTGACCTATCTTTAGAATGTGCGGGTCCTCCTGAGTGTTAATGTTGATTTCGATAGTCAATTCATTCAACATGGTTTGCATCTCAGAAGGTAACGACTGGTGAATATAAGAATATTCCACAACAAGGTAGGTGAGGATAGACTCATCATCCTAACATTGAACAACGTTAATAGAAGGTGTATCATCATCGATCATGTTAAGATATAGGAAGGGAAGAGAAGAGGGATCCTCTCCATCACATTGATAAATTAGAGGTCCCAAGGAAATCATGTTTACAAAACAAAAGTTAGGAGTAATAGATTCGGGATATATGGAATCTATGGGTGAAGGTAATGACATTTTTTAATGGGGAGGAAAAGGTTTGTATTCTTTAATGAGGTCGACGTGGATCTTCTTGGAAGGTGGTGTAGAAAATCCAATACCACTACAATGGTTGTGTTTATGGGTGGTACATGAAATGACAGTATTGTGGCCTTGTTCATAAAAACTGAATCCAAAGCTTTTCCATGCGCAACGGTGAAGGAAAGTGTGGCTGAAGAGGTGGTTAGTAAGGGATTCAAAGCCAAATCAAAATGGTCATGTTTGGGATGGAGGTTTGGGTGAATAAGTGGCAGTATCAAGTCCCCCATACATTAGATTAGTGTGAAGGTGGGAAGGACCATAAGGAAAAACCTCACCTATGTAGTAGTCATAAATAGGGTGTTGGCAAAGTTTCCCATACTCTTGTGGAGTGATAAATGTGTTGATATTATATAGGTTGTATTCCCCAGAGTGATGCATTAAAAAAAACATTCTAAGGGATCAGTAGTTGATATGTGGGTGGCGGGGATACATGACTCACTAGATGATTAGGCATGAGGGGGTAGCAATTGGTTGGGAAGCAAACGGCTCAGCCGTAAAGGCTAAGGCAGTAGTAGGAATAGAAAATTTAGATGTGGGAGAGGTGGCAACAACACTGGTGGATGGGTCGTGGGTGAAGGAGAAGTGGGGGTAGTGACATATGCCTTGACTAGTACAAGTACATCATTGGGCTGGTATAACATGTTAAAAGTTTTAAATGGCAACGGGTTGGTGATGATGGTATAGTTATGTCCCGCATGTTCGAATTTTACACAACAGTGTAAAGTTGAAGGGACATAACCCATGACATGAATCCAAGGTTTTCTAAGCGATAGGTTATACTAGAACTCCCCATATAAGACATAGAATAGTTTCAGAATAGTGTGAGGGCCTATACAAACATGAAATATAATGGTGTGAGGGGCTCAGGTAATGGTGTCGTTGAAGGAGTGCAACATAACAGGTTTATTATGCATATAATTAGAAGGGATATACATTTTATTGTATGCATAGGAGAAGATGATGTTAATGCTAGCACCACCATCAATCATTATGCGTCGTACATGTATGTTATTGATATATACATAAATGAATAGGTCAGGATTAGGGTCATTTGACTAGTGAGGTACAATCTCCTCACTAGAGAAATTGAAGGCAACGACTTGAGGAGTGGACATGGGGATAGAAGAAGGAGATGATTTTGTAAGAAAGACTATGTGGTGAGGGGTAATAATGGAGGCCACTGGTGTGGGTTCATTGGGTAAAACTTCAATGGATTGTAAAACATCAATAACAGTTTGTCTATGAGATTTAGAAGTTTGAACGAGATCATACAAAGACATATTTAGAGGAGACTGATGTAATTGTTTAATCATTGCGTGATGGGTGACCCCATCAGAGATAGGGTATGTAGGTCTGTGGATGGTGATTTTAGGTGCGGGTGTAGATAGTATATTGGGCACAGAGTTGGTTGATGGGCTAGTTGCTTTTTCTTTTCCTTTTACCTTCTGATTGCGGATGGCAACATGAACCATATTAATATGAGGGGAGGTGGATGGAGAGGGTGTGCCATGAAAGTGTAATGACATGAGGTAAAATACCCTAGTGGTGGATAAGGGCCCTATGAAATGAGTATGGCGCACTAACATTTGGGTGGTGATTTGGTCAACTCTCTAATACTAACCATGTTGATCTCAAACTTTGGAGGTGGATAAAATGGTTGTGGGGATGGAGATACTAGTCACTGAATCAGTAAAGGATGATGATGTGTGGTGAAAGGTGAAGGTGGAACATGGTCCTCATCAAATAAGGTCATCATCGTCGAAGTTTTATTTAGGAGGACAAAGTTGGAGAAGAACATTCTTCAGAGCCTTACAATTTTCTACATCATGTCCTGACGGACAATGATAGGCACAAATATTTGTTTCATCAAACCATTTTGGTTTGGTTTTGAAAGGATTATAAGGTCAAAGTGGCGGCAACGTGATGACAGAAGTATCTAAGAGATTAGTTAAAATGTTGGTGTAGGACCCTGTTAATGGATCACAATGGGAAGTGAGTGTGGGTTTGGGTAAAGGTGTGTATGATCGTGAAGGTAGAGGACTTATAGGTGAGGGAATGGGTTGTTCCATTGGTTTGGTAAGTACTATGGTCTTATGTTTTCCTAATGTCTATTTGGGTAAAGGTGGGGTAGAAGAGTTGGTGATGGAAGGTTTCATTGGTTTAACTACCTTATTGGATGGTAGTGGATTCTTATATTTGGGTTATGTTGATCCCATTATTGAGTTTGCATAATGTGCCTTATTTTTCATGACCAAATGTACTCACAAACTTTTCATTTTTTGGTCTCATGGTCTACAATTTGCATTTTCCAATTGAATGCCTTTGATATGCTCATAATGTTGTTATTCTACCTTATTTTGAAACAAGATCCAACTTTCCCCCATTTATGCCCTAATATTTCATTTTTTTGGGCTGTGTCATCTTTTCCATTGCCAAATTGTGCAAAAACTTGAAATTGATCAAATCCTGAATTCGTGCAAGTGTTTCCTAAATCCGAAGGTCGTAAATGATGTCAAAAAATGATTCAGTTGGTTTAAAATGAAGAATTATGCCTTCTCTGTCAAAAAATTTGGTTTCTAGGGCATTCCCATGTATTTTTATATTTTGATGGGTGTACGGGTGTCACCCGCCCATCAATTTTATTATTTTAACACAATGCTAACATGGCAGGTTTCCATTGGCTGGGAGCGGTCACGAAAATGTTGTAAGTTGTTATTTTTTGAAATTTTGACAAAGGAAAAGTTTATTCCGCGGCCCCACGTTTGCTATAGCAGTATGCCTATGTGGCATGATTTGATTGGTCAGATGGAGCGGCGGGTGGTAGGGGTCACTTAGAATTTTTCTTCAATTTTGAAAAAATTCTCAATGTTAATTTTTGACCCAAGGTCCCGCGCCCAATGGGAGGAGGACACATGGCACAGGAGGGTCAAGCAGAGAGGCGAAGAGTTGGAAAAATTTGAAGTTTTTGGCTCCAAAATGCCAATGGAAAAAAAATTTCCCAGAGGCCTGCATCAAAGGAAAGGTCGACACGTGTCCAGGAAAGGCCATGTGGGGAGGGGTAGACATTTTGTAGACTTTGAATTTTTGACTTCAAACTGCTAAAATCAATTTTTTCCCGAAGTCCCGTGACGAGTAAGAAGGAGACATGTGTCTAGGAGGAGAAATGGGAATGGGGGTGGAAGAAAACTTTTGGGAATTTTTACCATTGGTATAAAAGGTAAAAAAGAAAAATTAGGCCTATGTCTAATGAAAACAGGACACATGTCCTAAATTTGGTGGAGGTTTAGAGTGCGGAGAGGAAGTTGAAAATTTTACAGAATTTTAGCGAAGAATCTTGAGGTAAAAAATTGATCTGCGGACAATTTGGAGGTCTTCCCCCCATCTAGTCAAGGGGTGACATGTGGCATGTTTCAAAAAGAAAAGGAAGAGCGTGGGCCCATAAGGGATTTTGTGCTTGCAGAGGAGTGAAGGAAAAAAATGAGGGGTCGCCTCCACAATGAATAGGAGACCGCCACGTGGCAGAAGCGATAGCGGGTGTTCGGGCCAACGGAGGTTTTGGAGAAAATTTTTCTTTTCTCAAAAAAGTTGCAAAATGCATCAAATTGGCCCGTGGTTTTGGTGGAGGCCCTTAAGAGGACACATGGCGCATCCAGGGGCTCATGGGGAAAATATTCAAAATTTTCCTGAATCCAAAAAAGGGTTTGAAATGCATTCTTGGAGGCAAAGGCCAGGTCCAAGGATATTTGGACACGTGTCCCACCTCATCTAAAGTGAAAAAAGGGTATTTTTGAGGGAATATTCAAGATTTGATCTGACACATGGAGGGCAAAGATTTAAGGTTGATTTTAATCAACGGTTGCTGTGTATTTTTTGTTTTTTGGGTGCCATGGAAGCTCCAAGAAGTGTGGAATTGTTATTTTTACACCAAATCACATGAAATTTTATATGATTTCGCATCCCCTCGGCCTTATGAGTGTAATGGAACCTTTCTTTTGAGATAATTCAGTGCCTTGTAGTGTTCTTCATGGAATATTTTCCTCAGCCCATGAAAAACATGTGAAAGGTAAAAAATGAAAAGTTACAGAGTTAAAACGATGAGGAAAAAAGGTGAAAAATGATTACAAATGCATGCTGGCATGGTGGAATGCCAAAAACGTGACCCTGGGATGGATAATGATTTGATTTCATGCAATATTTTAAAATATTTGTGCATCTCTGGCATTTGGCAAGCTGTTTTTACAGTTTTATATCATTTTTCATCAAATGGATAGGGTTTTGTAACAAATTTGATCCCTTTGGCATATTCTCTGCTTAGGATACAAGGATCCAAGCTGGTAGAGGATATATGATGTAATTTGGAGGCATTTTAGAAGTCTGTTGAGAATTTTGGAGTAGGAGAGAAGAATTTTCACAAGGAAAACTGGAAGAGGTCCATTTTCTTTTGGAGGAACTACCTGAGAGCCATTTTTTATTCTTGTTTGCATCAAATGTTCGTCATGTTGAGTTATTTTTAGCTGTAAAGCCATCAACAAGCTTTGAGATTGTCTAAATAACATTCCCTTGTTGATATATCTGATCAAATTCTTGGATTAATTGGTTTTATCTCTTGGAAAAGTTTGCATACACTTGTGTTTCAGTTTGTTTTCAATTTATGTTTTATGCTCATGTTGCAATCTTGTGTTTAGGATCTCTCTGATCATACAAGGTCTCATTTCTGGTTGATGGTTTAATGGAATTTGCAATCTTGCATTCAGAAGAGCTCTCATCTGATGGAAGATAAATAGATTTAAAATCATCTTATTGTCCTTGATTAATGAGACTGTCTATAAACCTTTGGGTGCACCTTAGGTCATAATTAAATAGGGATTCCTAGATGCTTCATTGGTATTTTGCTTCAATACTTTGTGGCAGGTTATCAAATTTTTTATGGAATAGTGTAGATTTGGGCATCCATATGGGCACACATCCTGGTTGAAAGAGCACTTCAGATTCATTGAAACATCTCTATATTTTAGGTGTTGTCATTCATTTGAAAAGTTTCCCAAAGAAGGTGATGAATCCAAACTACTCTTGTCCCAACATCTCTCATCAGAATTTCATTTTTAACTAACTCATCCTACCTATAATACCCCTATATTTGCATTGTGTGTCCAGAAAAGAATTCAATCCTTTCACTAAAATGCACAAAGTTGATCAGGGTTTGATCATGTCTTTAGCAGCTCTAGCTTTGTTTTAAGAACATTTCCATCATTTAGTAGTGACAACTCCTTTGAGTTTGGATAATGGATACTTGATCATGTTTTCACAAAGCCTCTTCCATATTATATGCAAAACACAAGGACATCTCCATCTCCTTACCATATAGGGGCTGCAATACAGGTTCTCTTGCCTTGGTTGATAGGCACAACCTAAAATAATGAGGGTTAGATCAAAACCCTCTTGAAGGTGCTATCCACTCCCTCAACTCTTGAATGCAAACAAGTAGATTGGTGTGCTTCTCTAGCTACAAACGACATACAAAACACCTATCCATCCTTGAGTGTCTTGTGCAAATTCATGATGTTGTTCAAGTTGTGAAGGAGATTAAATCTGGATACCAACACCCGAGTGGCACCGTTGTCGGGACTTCTTGGAATTTCTTGGTGGTTTTGAAGTATTTGAAAGGTTTGATAATTTGTGTGATTAAGTATTTGAACTGTTACATTCTTGAGACATCATTTCATACTTCAGATCTGCATATTTTGGGTAAAAAGGATTTCAAACTCAGCCTGCTCTTTTCATTTACCAGTAGTTTATATGATTTGGATGCACTATTCTTGGTTGAATTAAGAAGAAGAAGATGTGATTTGTAAACCCTTGCAAATTTTTCATAGCATACATTTGACAGAATATTTTAGTGCTTTCTTGCACAACTAAGGTGGAAATCCTTAGTGGCAACTCCATGCTATTTGGTTCTTGAAATACCAGTTGTCTTACACATTTCTGTCATTTGAAACTTGTTGTTTAAATCTGTCAAACTGGAGGGAAGGAGATCCCTTTTCATCAAGGAATCTTCTAAGAAGTTTCTCACCGAATCAAGAAGCTCAGAACTAGAAGGAAGAAGAGTGTGGAAAGTGGTTGGTGATTTGGTTGTAAGAAAAGAAATCCCCATAGTTGAATTTGAAGGAGAGCATCCTGTTATTGAATATTATAAGTCTTCTTCAAGTAGGTCTGATTCAGGAAATCTTCTTGCTGATTTTCATTCTCCATCAGGTGAGGGACCTTCTTGTGTATTTAAAAAACCTACTCCTAGATCTGCTCCTGTGGTTTCTAAGTTTACTAAAGTTTATCAAGAGAGAGAGCCTTTGGGGGGTTATCATTCTAGAGATTATTCATCTATTCCAATCAGACCCATTACTACTCCTCATCAGCTTGTTTCACCTCCAAGATCACCCCCACCAAACAATATGGCTCAACCTAGACCTCCATTTGTTGTTATGTTGGTTGGATATTTTGTCAAACCAAAATATGAGGTTCAACCACAGTATAATGAGATTAAATCCCTCCTCAAAGACAGGTGAGGCTGCCTTCTTCTTACTAATCTGAAAACATAGTAAAAACGATATATACAGTATTCACACTAATCTAACCATTGGGGGTGGGATGGAATCCTGAAATCCACATTCACACAATTCAAGGATATTTCTTTCGTAAATGAACTGGGTTAGAAATTGTTACAATGAAAGAAGCACAAATAGAAAGGAAATGAAGAGAAACGTATTTTCTTTCGAGTAAACACAGAGCACGAAATAATCATATGAGATTTAGATCACAGATATAATGTCTGAAATAATTAAAAACACTTAGATGCTATGTAAAGAATAGCTTAAGATCATGAACATAAGAACACTGTCTTAAGTAAGATATATTCCACAACACAAAGTCTGTAAAATGATATCAACTCCTATTCTTCAAAATGATTGAATGAAAACACAAAGTTTTTCTTCTTTCCAATAGCCCCTAAATATTCCAAAAAATCTTCGACCCTTTGGAATGCATAAGCATCCCTTATTTATAATAAAAGAAGTAGAGATAAAATAGGGCAGATCCTAAAAAATAGCATTTTAACAAGAGTTCTGTTTTGCTTGATTCTCACGTAAGAGATCAAGTCAAAATATGATTCAAAAATGTGACGAAACATAAATGAAAAAGAAATGTCAATTACAAGATTGAAATGACATGAAACGTTGGGACTTAATCTGAATCATCATCCTTTTCTCCTTCCTCTTTTTCTTCCTCCAGCTGAGACTGTTTGCTCTGAAATTCCTGGAACTTCCGAATTATGCCTTGCATTTCGTTCTCATCAGGCACAGTGGAATGATCATTCCAAATTTTGCAGGTCTCATGAATATCGCTGGTATTTCCGGGAAGCTTTTTCAATCCTTTGCTGAGCTTTCTTAAGGCCTCCAAAGAATATTGAACCCTTACCAACCGATCAATGATCTCAAGGCCAAATCTGCTTATTGGTTCATGCTGAATAGACTCTTGGATTTGCTTGAAGAGATCATCTGCTGATAGGATATCTGAGTTCCCAACTGACACCTTTCGACAAATCTTCAGCAATTCTTCTTCCAGATCACTTTTCCCATCAATCAGTTTATCCCTTGATTCTCTCAACTTACTAAAGGCTTCAGTGAGAATCTTTATTCTGAACCTGATGGCCTTGGTCAGCTGGAAATGCTTATTTGTATGTGGGAGAATACCTTCTTCCACCAAGAGATGTGCTGGTATTTGCTTTAACACCTAGAGAGCTTCAAAAGTCAAATCAGGTTGTCCAATTTCCTGAGAGAATTCTTCATCCATCTTCTCTCCATCCTTCTGAATGTCTCCCAAGCACTGATGAACTTTCACCACGTCTTGAACTACTTCCTTTCCCCTGTTGGAGCAACCTTTGGATCCATTCATCAACCACCCTTCCTTTTTTAGCAATCTCCTCAATCGTAGGTACTGATGAGAAATCGAATCCGACAGAAACAGAAGAAGGTGGTATGGATTCAAGGGGTTTTGAGAGTTTTAATCAAAACCTCTGTCAACTGCTCCACTTTTTCCTTAAGCTCATCTCTGCTGTCCTTTGTTTCTTTTAACTTTTGGCACAACACGTTTATGGAATCCCATGCATCTTGTTTCGCCCCTTCTGCTGTCACTTTCCCTAAAGCCACCCCGGTTACCTGATAATTAGAGGCTGTTATATCCTCTCTAGTTTTGTTAGCCGAGGGAGTGGCAATCTCTGCGAACTTATCTCCTGAAGCATCCACCAAAACCGTTGAAACTGTTTTGGGTTTCTTGGCTGATTTCGCAGTAGGAGCCTTGAGTGAGCTGAAATCAAAGACTGGTAGGGGCACAATCACCTTCCTCTTCCTCAGAGTTTGCTCGAGTAGCCATTGCGGTGTATCATAGGGAGTTGCCATGGTTGCAGAAGCTGGTATCATACCCTCAAGGGGAGAAGATTCTACTAGTGGAGGAGGAATACTTACCAACGTGGTAGTAGATCCAATATACAAGAGGCACAAGAGGGGGCGTGTTGGTGATCACTTGGGTACCAGCAGAGAGGGGTGAAATTCTAGAGAAAATACTGGCCATTACTGAAGAAGTTGATGGGGAATAAGGAGGTAGGAGTGGTTGTGTGGAAAGAGGCACAGATCCAGACTCCAAAGCCTTGGATGCAAGAGAGAAGGTCTCTTCAGTTGAGCAATCAGCAAATGGTGAAGACCAAAAGCTGGCTTCCTCCTTCTTCCAAATTAATTTCTCCTCTTTCTGGTGGTGTTGGTGATTCTGGCACATTAACCGTTTCTACTGGAGAAATAATTGAAGATATTTCTCTTTCTTTCCTCTTTTTGACAATCTTAAACTTTATAAGCGTACATAGAAGATTTTCTGTCCTTTTCCTTTTTGGAGGGCCCCGCCTCTGAAGTAGCCAACTTTGAAAACTTATCATATTTAAAATTCATTCCCCAAGAGGAGAGCCATGCTTTAAAGCGAGCAAGGGATTAGAGCCGACCTATCTGTAATAGAGGCTTTTTCGTTGGCTGACCAATCAATAGGTGGGGAAAAACATATTAATCCTCCTTTAGTCCATCATAGGAAAGATCCAAAACAATTTCATTGTCACCCATACCTTCTGGTAAATCAGCAAGCTCCAGTGTTTGAATCTCAGCAATAGTCAATCTGCTATTATCCTTTCTGCGAATAACAACCTCATTACACAGATCCACCCAAATATCCTCTATGTTTGGCCTGTGCAGATGCTGGGTTCCATATGCTCTGAGCACTCCTCGGATGTCAAAAACCGTGTCAAGGCTTCATATGCTTCTTCAATTTGTCCTGAAGTTCATGGACAACATTTTTGTCTTTTACTACTTTTGAGCAAGTATATCTCCCAATAGAAATTGGGAAGGATACAACAGCCTTATGTTTGCTTTGTTGGAATTTATGGAAATCCAACAGCTGCCTAACCAACTCCATCAATATCAGTCTATCCCCTGGATATCGGGGCAGGCGAAAAAGGATCTCCCGAGTAAATGACCACCCGAAGATATGTAAAACTTCTTGAATTGTAAGAAGATACATCCCCATTTTAGAAAACTTCAGCCCAAGCCTCATCTCAGACTCTTGTCTTCCTCAACTCAGGGTTTATCTTGTAGATATTTTCATAGAAGAAGGCATCATTCACCCTCCTGAAATGGTCTTTGGACCCCTTCTTTGTCAATTAAGGGAAGTATTGATACACCTGATTCACCGTTCTACTTCCCTTGGTATCTAACCTGGGATAACTCCTCATCCCGGCTGTTGTGTATGTGACATATGAAGACATATAAAATTTCCCAGTTGACAAGACCGTTGTCATTTGGGAATCAATCTCATTGCTGATGAGAGTACCCCGGTCAATCCCCTGCTGATTCTTCTTGATGGTGATCATAAATTGATACATCCATCCTTGAAATACATTCGATTCAGGAAAACCAAAAACCCGACTCAGCAGGGTGATGATGTCATTGATTTCTTGGATGAAATCACTCCTGGGGATAATCCTTGGAAATTCTGTAGACATCTGGTTTAGCCTTGATCAGGAACTTCTTGTTCACATGTTTGATGTAGTCTTCCTAATCATTGTCCCCAGGCTTTTTGAGCTGACTTGATGTCCAACTCTCCATACTCGTCAAAATTGGGCAGTTTTAGGAGATCATCAAAGTAACCTCCATCCAATTTGATCACTACTTCACCTGATTGATTTCTCACAGAACGAGACGCCGATTCATAACTAGATGCACAAGCCAAGATGAATTCTGGACACTGAGCAGACATGGGAAAACCTGCTGCGAGAGGCAAGCCACTATCGGCTATAGTTTTCATCCATGGAGTTTGGGAGGAACTCCTCACCCTACTCCAGAAATCTTCAATGTCTATATTTCCTGAGTTTGGTGTCTCGGATGTCGTAGTTGCAATCAATATACGATGGAGATTCCAGCTTTTTAAACTTTTATTTCATTCTTCCTGACTTCTCAGTCTTTTCCTGAGATGGACCAAGGTCTGACATGAAGGACGTCAAAGGAAGAAAGTTTCGAAGCTCAGGAGATGTTGCTCATTATGAGAATCCCGACCTACTGGATATGTTGGAAGAATGGAAGAGTCCGACACTGGTAAAGATGATGTCAGAAAATCCTAAAAACCTGATGCGCTAAGAATGTCGGAAACTCTGGAAATTTTGGCATGTTTGATAATGTCAGGAACTTTGGGAAAGCCCGACACTGCCGATGATGTCGGAAACGAGAAGAAAGCCTGACACTTATGTTGATGCCGGGAACTCTTGAAAGTCCGGCATGCCAAGCCTTCAATATACTTTGGGTCTTCAACACTGCACAACAGCCTTCAAAACCCGAGAAGAGAAAAACAGGGTTTTTCGTTGAATTTCAAACATGCAATCTCCTTTTAACCATTCATGTACCAGGCACATAATAAAACTTTGAGGAAATAGCACCAAGTGGTAATTTAGAAGAGATAAACCCTAAAACCTAAACCCCCTTTTTTCAAAACAACTCCAGAAAGAAGAAGAATAAAAATCTTTCAAAACCCATCAAGAAAATGGGAAGAATTCACGCGCAATCAATCCATAAAAACTAGGAACAAAGAGTGGAGAGAGAAATACCTTCAACCAGAGAAAGGGAAGATCGAAAAATGACGATTCAATCGGGCACAGGTGAGCTTTTGGGTTTTGAGGTTGAAAGAGCATGTACGAAAAATCCACGAGTTAAAAATACGTCCGGATAAAAATGACTTGGAAATCCGTGTATTTATAAGAAAAATTGTAATTAATAACACTTCAGCTCGGCACGTGCCAACTCACCGACAACTCGGCATGAATGCCATGTCAGCATGTTAGAGAGGTCCGAAAACCCGACACAAGGGGGCTTAGTGCAATTCGGGTTTCAGGTTTCGGGAAACACAAGACATAAAACATGAGATGTTTAGATGCTTCGCAGCTCCAAAAACCCGATACAAAGGGACTAAATCAGACTTCGGGTATCGGGGAATAGGTGACACAAAACATGTTTTGAATCAGGCATGTTCCGATGCGCCGGAGGTCTGAAAACCTGATTTTCTCAATATGAAGTGGACTTCGGTTATCGGGGAACAGGCGACACAAAGCATGTTTTGAATAGGTCATGTTTCGATGCTGTCAGAAAAACTCGAAAACCCGAATTTCTCTAAAAGAGGCCATAATGCAAAATCAACTTTAAAAATTTCGTAGGGGTTATCTGATCGTTTTGTCGTGAACTCAAAACGGAGATAACAGCTGGCTCCAGCTAGGGACTTTCTTTATAACACTAAAGGAAGAGAACTCAGAATCTCTGGTCTTTATTCATTGGGCTATGGAGAAAATAAGAAAAACCAAAACAAAACAAAAACGAAGAAAGAAAGAAAGAAAACCAAAAGCAAACACACTACAAAAAGTAAAATATGTACAATGCAAGAGAGCATCTTGCATTAATGGTGGAACAAGCTTTAGATGTTGTCCACTGAAAGGCAAAGGGAGTAACCCTCCATCTAGATATGATAGAAGAAAACTATTTTCACCATTCAGCTCGTGGATCTTAAAAGGTCCTCTCCATAAAGAATCAAACTTCCCGTGCATTCCTTTCTGTTCTCTCCTCTTATCCCAAAGCAACACCAGGTCTCCAATCTGGAAGTTACACTGCTTTGATTTTTTGTCGAAAATTTTCTTCACTCTGCTCTGATGATCTGCGATGTGATCAACCACCTTTATTAGTTCCTCTTCTAGCCTGGCTAGGTACATAACCCTCTTCTCGGTAGAATTCTGAAAAGTCACATCTTCAACCGCTTTTGCCAACTACAAGGCCGGCAATTCTACTGAGATAGGAATTTCAGCATCATTCCCGTATAGCAATTGGAAAGGAGACATCTCTATGGCTCGCTTTGGAGTGATCCGATCATCCCACAAGCACATCATACAATGCTTTGTGCCATGTCCTTTTATTTTCATCTACTAGTTTCCTAATTATGGTGACCATATTCTTATTGCTGGACTCAGCTTGCCCATTACCCTGGGGATAATAATCAGATGAGTGAGCCAGAGTGATGCTAAATCCATAGAAAAATTCTATCAACTCATGTGATGAGAAATTAGAGGCATTATCAGCTACAATCTTATGAGGCACACCGAATCTGACAATTATATTTTCTTTAAGGAACTTGCAAACAGCTTCAGAAGTTTCTTGCTTGATTGGTGCGGCTTCTACCCACTTGGTAAAATAGTCTGTAGCAGTCAGCACGTAGTTATGTCTGGCACTGGAAGAAGGATTCAATGTTCCGATGAAATCAATCCCCCATTGGCGGAAAGGTTCTTCAATCACTACAGGCTTCAGAGGAAGAGCTGCTAGCTTGGGGCGACCAACGAAATGTTGACAAGCTTCACATTTGGACACCCATTCTGCCGAATCCCGGAAGAGAGTAGGCCAATAGTACCTAGCCCGTAGGATCTTATACACTGTTACAGAGGATGAAAAATGTCCTCCGCATGCTAGGCTATGAAAGGATTCTAATAACTTTTCCTGTTGTGATTTATCAACACAACGCAGGAAAACACCATCAATACCTTTCTTGTATATTGCATTATTCCACAAAAGGTATTTTACAGATCTCAACTTGACGGTCCTCTTCTCCTTTTGATTTAAATGCGGGGGGCATTCACCATAAGTTAGGAAGAAAGCAATGTCTGTGTACCATTCATCGGTCGTACTCACGAAAAGCACCATGGGCAGCTCTGAAGAAGTGTCTTGAGTCTTTTCATACTCTGCTTCGGCATGATTTTCTGTAATTAATTAGCACAGGCCCCTTCCTCATACCAACTTGGTAGGCTTGATGTCTAAATTGTACTCTTGAACCTTAGCTATCCAAGTACCCTCATTGACTTCCCAGCTCTTGTTGAGTCAGAATGGATTTAACAGCAGTATCAGGAATGAGAACGAGAGTATCAGAATTCAGCACATAGTACCTGAAATGTTTTACTGCTCGTACCACTGCGTAAGCATGCTTTTCAATTTGTGACATCTTCAATTCATGTTCTTTTAATGGACAGATCATGAATGCGATGGGGAGCTTTGATGCCTTCCCCATTTTCTTGCATCAGGATGGCTGACACTATGTGGGCAGAGGCGTAGCTGTACATGATGAAATTTTTCTTGAAGTCTGGACATACTAAGATAGGAGCGAAAGCAACTGCCCTTTTGATTTCTTCGAATGCAAGCTTCCCTTCTGTACTCCATCGAAATGGAACTTTGCCTTTCATCATTCCAATGACATCCTTGGTTTTTTCAGCGAAATTAGGTACAAATCTTCTCAAGAAATTAACCTTTCCGATGAAAGAATGAACTCCGGTTTTACTTGTGGGTAAGGTAAGGCTCTGAATAGCCTTTACCCTTTCTGGGTCAATTTTGGTTCCTTCTTTAGTCACAATATGACCCAACAATTTTCCTTTAGTCACCCCGAACATGGACTTCTTAGGATTCAATGAAATCCCGTGACGCCTGCATCTCAAAAGTACTTGTTCTAAATGATCATAATGATCACTCCATTTTTTAGAGAAAACAATCAAGTCATCCAAATACACAACTATGACCTTGCCCATCAAATCTCTGAATGCCAAGTCCATAGCTCTCTGAAAAGTGGCTCTGGTGTTGATCAAGCTGAAAGGCATCCTCCTGTAAGCAAAGGTACCCCATGGGGTCGTGAAGGCCATCTTGTGTTGATCCTCTGGTATTACCTCGACTTGGTTATATCCCAAAAATCTGTCGAGCATGGAAAGCATTTATGATCCAGGTAACAGTTTGTAATACCTGATCCATGATAGGCAAGGGATAGTTATCCTTCAGTGAGGACTAATTCAAGTTCCAGAAGTCAACACAGATCCGGATTTCACCATTCTTCTTCCTGACAGGAATAATGTTAGCAATCCAAGTGGAGTGATGGATTGGGAAAATAATTCTAGCATCTAACATCTTTTGAATTTCTGCCAGGATAGTTCCTGAGATCTTGGGATTGTAATGTCTTTGCTTTTGTCTGTACGGCTTCACATCAGGCTTCAAAGGGATACTGTGCCGTACATCTTTAGGCTTGAAGGATTTTAAATTTACATAAGACCAGGCCAACACATCGATGTATTTCTTCAAAAGCGAAGTGAATCTCACCTTCTCTTTGGGAGAACAACATTTCCCGATATTCACCATCCGAGGTTGATCAGATGAACCTAGATTGATTTGATCTACTTCAGAGGAAGAAAATCCTTCGACTTGCCTTTTTTTTTGAATAAAACGATCATGCTTATCAAACAAGCCCTCCAAAGAAACCAAACCTTTTGGTATCTTGTTGCCTTTCAGCCGAATAAATTCACCATCAACCTCTTGATATGGATCCGAGATAGTTTCACGGAAGGCTGATTCTGAACCTTCAAAATATAACTCACTGAAATTGTCATCCTTTTCTAGAAAAGCCAACACCTATTGATCATCATTGAACACTTGCCAATGAGTTGCATTATCTGGGATACTGAGACGATACACAATCTCGATAGAGTATGTATCTTGCTTGAACTGAGGATGAGGAAGAAGAAGGGATGCAGATATGGCCAAAGAATCAGCCTTGTCATTATAATCTCTCAAAACTACCCTAATAGAAAATGCATCAAAGCATTCTATACTATCCCAAACTTTATTCGGGTAATGTTTCAACCGATCATTTTTTCACCTGATATATACCCCTGACCTGATTGACAATCAGCTCCGCATCTCCCTGAACCTTGAGATTTCAGATTCCCTTATGTCTGGCCATTTCTAATCCTAATAACAGGGCTTCATATTCGGCTGTGTTGTTAGTATTATCAAATTGCAACTTGTAAGCTGATGGGAAAATCTCGGAGCTAGGAGATATAAGGACAACACCAGCGCTTGATCCAGAGGTTGAGCAGCTACCATCAAATTCGAGATTCCAGATAGCATTGGGATCTTCTTCTTCAACATCTACAATGGGTATCTCTGAAGTCATGAAATAGTTCCCAAAGCTAGCATCTTCGAAAAGAATCTGAGCTTTTGGATCATCTGATTTGGTCACCAAATACTTCACATGTGGTTCAGGATGAAGAACTTGATAAACCCCATTGACCGGGATCTTAGCTTTGGTCCAATCCATATTAATCTCTCCTTCTGACATCTTTACAAAATCGTCTACCCAAGAGGATACCGTAAGCTGCAGGAATGTCGGCAACCAGAATAGTCATTTTCACTCTCTTCTCAGGGCAGGCAACAAATGCAAACTGTGCGTCCTTGATTTGACCAATCAAAGGGACTTGTTTATTTTCCATGGAGTAGCACTGTCCATATGACTTAGTCAAAGTAAGTCCAAGGGCATGGGCCACTTTTGCGGGCATAACATTATCAGAGGCTCCTGAGTAGATGATGCAATTGCTAAGTTTAAACCCATTTATAAGTAGAGACAAATAAAATGGTTCAATCTTTCCTGAAGAAGAAGCAGAGGTCAGATTGTTCTGTGGTGGGAGTTGAGTAGGATTTGGAAGGAGACCTTTTAAATGTGATGGAACAGCCGCTTTACTTCTGATGAACTTGGCCAGCTTTTCAAACTGTTCAGGATTCAACTAAAGGTATTCTGCCTCTGACATTTGAATTTTGGTTCTCTTTGCATGATTAACAATGTCAAAAGCAGTATAAGAAGGAATGATGGTAGGCTCAGTCGTAATTACATGAGCTTGTGTCGAGGCACTGATCTTAGGAGAAGGAGAATAAGGAGCAGCTACCTTTTTGGTAACCTCTCTATCAGTTTGCGCCGAAATAGGGGTACCCCTCTTAACTATGGATATGGGAGGTTCCTTATTCTTCTCCTTAGTGTTTTCAAGAGGTTTTCTGGGATTCTGAGATTGGGACCGAGTGAAGACAGCAAATGACTGACCATCTGGCACACATTCATCTTCATCGAATTCCAAATACTCAATGCTGGAGTCGCCAGCTGACTCATCATAAGACTCATCAGCATATCTTGAAGCTTCGAAAGCCTCACGGGAATCTTGTTCTTCTCCTTCATCGTCTTCTTCAATTATTTCTACTGCTACATTGACTGTAGGAGCTTCAATTGCTAGTCTCGGTTGAGCAGGAGTTAACCGTGGCCTATCTCTGGCAGGTGCACCATTGTTGTTATTGAAATTCTGTCTAGGGATATCCTGATATGGAACATTGCTCACCTGTTGGGACATTTGCTTTTTTAAAGCAATCAAATCGTTAGCCATTCTTTGAAACATAGGATTAGTGTTACCTTGAGAAGAACCTTGATTTTTGAGTTTAGGTACTTCTTTTTTGATCCTTCCGGCCAAGATGAGATCATCCTCTATTTCAGTAGCTGTTGACTGAGCAATAGCCAAATCTGGGATAACCGACCTTCTTAATAAAAAGCTTATATCAGGAGGTTGAGCATTGATGAAGAAGCATTTTTGATTTTCTGGAGTAGGTACAGCTATTTCTGGAATCTTCCGGATCAGCTTGTTGAACTTTTCCACGAATTCCCGCATAGGTTCATGTGATTCCTTCTTCATATGTGTGAGCTGAGCTAACAAAGCATGGGAATCTTTGGCTGGTTTGAAACGTGCCTCGAACTTAGTCTGCATGGTATCCCAGTTTGCGATGCATGCATTCGGGAGGTGATAAAACCATTCAGCTGCTGCACCCTGCAACGTTTCAACAAAGAGTCGGATGGAGACATCTTTGTGGGCTACTCTGAGGACACCGTATGCAACAAAGAAAGATGCAATGTGCTCGTCAGGATGCTGCTTACCATCCCCATTGAACTTGGGAATGTTTTTACGCGATCCACGTGGTAACTCGTGCAATGGAGGAGTCAAAGAAGGAGGACCAATAACTATGCCCCAAGGCACAGGTTGAACCACCATCCTCCTGAAAAGAGTGCGTACAAGGATCCGAGTATCAGACAAGAGTAGTGCATGACAAGTTGCAGATGCTTCCCGTTCCACAGGGATCCAGTTTCTCCGAACAGGTGAAGAAATTCTGGTTCGGTTAGAGACAATGCTGTTGGGAGAAAGACTGAAATTGTGCTGTTACAGTAACTCAAAGAGTGGATCAATTTCACCTTGAGCTCGGCGAGACCGAGTGAAGATCTTCCTGGCCAGCTTGAACTGAAAGGAGATCTTGTTGAAAATAAGGCAAATACGGAGTCGTCAGACACCGAGAGGATAAGCTTTATACTATTGATCCGTAATTCCCCAGCGGAGTCACCAAAAATTGTTGGTTGGATATTTTTTCAAACCAAAATATGAGGTTCAACCACAGTATATGAGATTAAATCCCTCCTCAAAGATAGGTGAGGCTGCCTGCTTATTACTAATCTAAAACACAGTAAAAATGATATATACAGTATTCACACTAATCTAACCATTGGGGGTGGGATGGAATCCTGAAATCCACATTCACACAATTCAAGGATATTTCTTTTGTAAATGAACTGGGTTAGAAATTGTTACAATGAAAGAAGCACAATAGAAAGGAAATGAGAGAAACGTATTTTCTTTCGAGTAAACACAGAGCACGAAATAATCATACGAGCTTTAGATCACAGATATAATGTCTGAAATAATCAGAAACACTAAGATGCTATGCAAAGAATAGCTTAAGATCATGAACATAAGAACACTGTCTTAAGTAAGATATATTCCACAACACAAAGTCTGCAAAATGATATCAACTCCTATTCTTCAAAATGATTGAATGAAAACACAAAGTTTTTCTTCTTTCCAATAGCCCCTAAATATTCCAAAAAAATTTGACCCTTTGGAATGCATAAACATCCCTTATTTATATAAAAGAAGTAGAGATAAAATAGGGCAGATCCTAAAAAATAGCATTTTAACAAGAGTTTTGTTTTGCTTGATTCTCACGCAGGAGATCAAGTCAAAATATGATTCAAAAATGTGACAAAACAGAAATGAAAAATACATGTCAATTTCAAGATTGAAATGACATGAAACGTTGGGACTTAATCTGAATCATCATCCTTTGCTCCTTCCTCATTTTCTTCCTCCAGCTGAGACTGTTTGCTCTGAAATTCCTGGAACTTCTGAATTATGCCTTTCAGCAATTCTTCTTCCAGATCACTTTTCCCATCAGTCAGTTTATCCCTTGATTCTCTCAACATACTGCAGGCTTCATTGAGAATCTTTATTCTGAACCTGATGGTCTTGGTCAGCTGGAAATTCTTATCTGTATGTGGGAGAATACCTTCTTCCACCAAGAGATGTGCTGGTATTTTCTTTAACACCTGGAGAGCTTCAAAAGTCAAATCAAGATGTCCAATTTCCTGAGAGAATTCTTCATCCATCTTCTCTCCATCCTTCTGAATGTCTCCCAAGGACTGATGAACTTTCACCATGTCTTGAATTACTTCCTTCCCCTGTTGGAGCAACCTTTGGATCCATTCATCAACCACCCTTCCTTTTTTAGCAATCTTCTCAATCGTAGGTACTGATGAGAAATCGAATCCGACAGAAACAGAAGAAGGTGGTATGGATTCAAGGGGTTTTGAGAGTTTAATCAAAACCTCTGTCAACTACTCCACTTTTTCCTTAAGCTCATCTCTGTTGTCCTTTGTTTCTTTCAACTTTTGGCACCACGTTTATGGAATCCCGTGCATCTTGTTGTGCCCCTTCTACTGTCACTTTCCCTAGAGCCACCCTGGTTACCTGATAATCAGAGGCTGTTATATCCTCTCTAGTTTTTTCAGCTGAGGGAGTGGCAATCTCTGTGAACTTATCTCCTAAAGCATCCACCAAAACCCTTGAAACTGTTTTGGGTTTCTTGGCTGACTTTGCAGTAAGAGCCTTGAGTGAGCTGAAATCAAAGGTTGGTAGGGGCAAAATCACCTTCCTCTTCCTTGGAGTTTGCTCGAGTAGCCATTACAGTGTATCAGAGGGAGTTGCCATGGTTGCAGAAGCTAGTATCATACCCTCAAGGGGAGAAGATTCTACTAGTGGAGGAGGAATAGCTACCAACATGGTAGTAGATCCAATAAAAAGAGGCACAGGAGGGGGTGTGTTGGTGATCACTTGGGTACCAGCAGAGAGGGGTGAAAGTTCAGAGAAAATACTGGCCATTACTGAAGAAGTTGATGGAGAATAAGGAGGTAGGAGTGGTTGTGAGGAAAGAGGCATAGATCCAAACTCCAAAGCCTTGGATGCAAGAGATAAGGTCTCTTCAGTTGAGCAATCAGCAAATGGTGAAACCAGAAGCTGGCTTCCTCCTTCTTCCAAATTAATTTCTCCTATTTCGGGTGGTGTTGGTGATTCTGGCACATTCACCGTTTCTACTGGAGAAACAATTGAAGAGATTTCTCTTTCTTTCCTCTTTTTGACAATCTTGACCTTTATAGGCTACCTAGAAGATTTTATGTCCTTTTCCTTTTTAGAGGGCCCCACCTCTAAAGCAGCCAACTTTGAAAACTTATCATCTTTAAAATTCATTCCCCAAGAGGAGAGCCATGCTTTGGTGCGAGCAAGGATTAGAGCCAACCTATCTGTAATAGAGGATTTTTCGTTGGCTGACCAATCAATAGGTGGGAAAACATATTGATCCTCCTTTCGTCCATCATAGGAAAGATCCAAAACACTTTCATTGTCACCCGTACCTTCTGGTAAATCAGCAAGCTCCAGTGTTTGAATCTCAGCAATAGTCAATCTATTATTATCCTTTCTGTGAACAGCAACCTCATTACGCAGATCCACCCAAATATCCTCTATGTTTGGCCTGTGCAGATGCTCGGTTCCATATTCTCTGAGCACTCCTCGGATGTCAAAACCGTCTCGAGGCTTCATATGCTTCTTCAATTTGTCCTGAAGTTCGAGGACAACATTTTTGGCTTTCACTACTGTTGAGCAAGTATATCTCCCAATAGAAATTGGGAAGGATACAACATCCTTATGTTTGCTTTGTTGGAATTTATGGAAATCCAACAGCTGCCTAACCAACTCCATCAATATCAGTCTATCCCCTGGATATCGGGGCAGGCGAAAAGGATCTCCCGAGTACATGACCACCCGAAGATATGTAAACTTCTTGAATTGTAAGAAGATACATCCCCATTTAGAAACTTCAGCCCAAGCCTCATCTGAGACTCTTATCTTCCTCAGCTTAGGGTTTATCGTGCAGATATTTTCATAGAAGAAGGCATCATTCACCCTCCTGAAATGGTCTTTGGACCCCTTCTTTGTCAATTGAGGGAAGTATTGATACACCTGATTCACCGTTCTGCTTCCCTTGGTATCCAGCCTGGGATAGTTCCTCATCCCGGTTGCTGCGTATGTGACATATGAAGACATATAAAATTTCCCAGTTGACAAGACCGTTGTCATTTGGGAATCAATCTCATTGCTGATGAGAGTACCCCAGTCGATCCCCTGCTGATTCTTCTTGATGGTGATCATAAATTAATACATCCATCCTTGAAATACATTCAATTTGAGCAAACCAAAAACCTGACTCAGCAGGGTGATGATGTCATTGATTTCTTAGATGAAATCACTCCTGGGGATCAGTCCTTAGGAAATCTAGAGACAGTTGGTTTGGCCTTGATCATGAACTTCTTATTTACATGCTTGATACAATTTTCCTAATCGTTATCCCAGGCTTTCTGAGCTAACTTGATCTCCAACTCTCCATACTCTTAAAAATTGGGCAGTTTGAGGAGGTCATCAAAGTAACCTCCATCTAATTTGATTACTACTTCTCCTGCTTGACTCCTCCCAGAACGAGAAGCTGAGTCATAACTGGAGGCATAGGCCAAAATGAATTCAGGGCATTGAGCGGACCATGGGAAAACCCGCTGCAAGGGGTAAGCCACTATTGGCTATCGTTTTCATCCACGGAGTTTGGGAGGAACTCCTTACCCTACTCTAGAAATCTTCAATATCTATATTCCCGAGCTCAGTATCTCCGATGTCATAGCTGCAATCAATATATGAATGGAGACTCCACCTTTCTAAACTTGTATTTCATTCTTCCTGACTTCTTAGTCTTTTCTTGAGATGGACCAGGGTCCGACATGAAGGATGTCGAAGGAAGAAAGTTTTGAAGATTAGGGGATGTCGCTTACTGTGAAAAATCCCGACCTACTGGAGACACCGGAAGAATGGAAAAAATCTGACACAATGCAAAGATGTATGTCGGGGAATCCTAGAAAACACGTTGCACTTGTGATGATGTCGAAAACTCTAGAAAGTATGGCACGTTGTGATGATGTCGAAACTTTGGGAAAGCTCGACACTGCTGATGATGTCGCAAACAGAAGAAAGCCCGACACTTGTGATGATGTCGGAAACTCTGGAAAGTCCGACACGCCAAACCTTCCAAAATACTTTGGGTCTTTGACATTGCACAACAACCTTCAAAACCTGAGAAGAGAAAAACAGGGTTTTTTGTTGAATTTCAAACATGCAATCTCTTTTTTTACCATTCATGTACCAAGCACATTTTGATTACAAGAAAATTCTGAGGAAATAACACCAAGTGGTAATTTTGAAGAGCTAGACCCTAAAACCTAAACCCCGTTTTTCAAAACAACTCAAGAAAGAAGAAGAATAAAAATCCCACAAAACCCGGGTAAGAAAATGAGAAGAATCCACGCGCAATCAATTCATAAAAACTAGGAACAAAGAATGGAGAGAGAAATACCTTCAACCAGAGAACGGGAAGATCGAAAAATAGGTGATTCAATCGGGCACAGGTGAGCTTTCGAGTTTTGAGGTTGGAAGAGCATGTACTAAAAATCCAAGAGTTAAAAACACGTCTGGTGAAAATAACGTGTAAATCCATGTATTTATAAGAAAAATTCACAATTAATACACCTCGGCTCGGCACGTGCCAACTCACCCGACAACTCGACATTAACGCTATGTCAGCATGCTCGAGAAGGTCCGAAAACCCGACACGAATGTGGCTGTAGAGGGATTTAGGTTTCGGGTTTCACGGGAACACAATTGACACAAAGCATGAGATGCTTAGATGCTCCAAAGTTCCGAAAACCTGATACATGAAGGACTAAATCAGGACTTCGGGTATTGGGGAGACAGGCGACACAAAACATGCTTTTGGATAAGGCATGTTTCGATGTGCTGAAGGTCTGAAAACCCGACTCGTCTCACTATGAAGCGGGTTTCGGGTTTCAGGAAACACAAGCGACTTACAAGGTATGTTTTGAACAGGTCATGTTGACCTGTTGGTGCCGGAGGTCCAAAAACCCGACTTGCTCTTAATAGAAGGTAATTTTGCAAAACCAGCTTTAAAAATTTCGTAGGGGTTATCTGATCGTTTTGAAGTAAACTCAAAACTGAGATAACAGGCCTAACACCTTTAGTCCTATAGATTTTGGACGAATGGATGGTTATCCAAATTCTGTCCCACAAGATGTGAGAAATAGGTTACCAAAATTCCAAGGTAACATTGCCATAACTGGAGATCTTTTCATCTCAAACTCTTTGTTAACATGATGGAAGATTTTGAAATAGAATTTGAGGATGTGTATATTAAGTTGTTTATCCATACACTTGAGGAATATGCACGAGATTGGTATAAAGCTCTACAGTGATGACTCTATTGGTTCATGGACTGAGATGATTAATGCATTCAGATTACAATATGGAGATAAAACAAATCTAAGGTTCCTTCTATCCGATTTTGAGAATATCAAGAAGAACCAAGCAATGAGACCATTCATGAATTTAATACAAGATTTAATAAAACATTGAGAAGGCTTCCTATCATTTTGAGGCCTTGTGATGAATCTTTCTTGATCAAATATGTAGATGCATTTGATAAAAAGGTAGCCTATTACTTGAGAGACAAAAATCCTACAAACTTGAGACAAGCTTTCACCATGGCACTTTCAAATTGAAAATAATATCAAAGATATATGGTAAACCACTTAAGAGGGATGGGTTGAAGCTGATAAACCTTGAGAAGCCTCAAGCCAGCAAGGGTGCTGATTTAGAAGATGTTGTCAAGACTTTGGCAGGGGATGTTAAAGAAATTTCTTACAGAAAGGAATTAGGCAAAGTTCACAAGGATAGTAAAGAACTCAAAACCATGAAATATTTGGAAATCATCCTAGGGGTGATCAAAGACAAGAAATAGAGGTAAAGGGCCTACTATGGATCTAGTTCTTAAATAGACAACCCCAAGCACGTGAAAATAGAGTCTAGTTCCTGACCCTTTGACTTGACTAGAGTTGTTGTTGTTCAAGAAATTGCTGATATGGATTGGTGTGACAGATGTTTTATTCCTCATCCACCATGTGAAATGGACCAGAAATTGTATGTTGTTGATGATAATGAGAATGAAATGGATGATAATATTTGTATGATGGGCAGCTCTTCAGGTTCACAACAAGGTAGAAACATCAACAGATGCGATAAGTGAAAGGATTTGCTGCAACCTTTTGGGATTGCATAAAGAGGGTACTATTGTGGAAAATCAGCAGCACCCCCTGATGTTGATCAAATTTCTAGTTTGATTATACTAGCATCCAGTGTGATTGCACAACATTGAATCCTTTCCCCAAGTGTGGGACTTGCAAAATGAGAAAGGAATCTCCAGTTTAGAGGCTGTTCCTCAAGACCAAGTTCCTCTGGTCATATTTATCACTTACAAGTTGCAGAGGTCTATATTCCTAACCCTACCCTAAATTCCAAAGGAGTGAACAGAGATAGAAAGTGCAAAAATTGAAACTAAACTAATAGGTAATACACCAAAGGAGTGGTGAACACTTCTTGTTCATGCAAATTGACACAATTTCATAAAAATACATAAATGAAACATCATACCCATAAGATGCATTAAAACAGCATGGGCATCCTTACAGACCCATGCACTGACATTTTTGGCCATGCTGAAGAAGAATGCGACCCATTTTGCATTAAAACTGGTTGTTGAAACGTCATTTCTAGCCATTACCACGTGCAGAGGTGTTTCTTGATTTTATGTCTCCAAAATCAACTAGAATGCAAAATTGACCCCAAAATCATGTAGAGAATTTCACCAGCTTTCCATTTACATAAAGAACAATGAAAATCTGAGCATCTGGATCTTGAAAGATATGGTGATTTGAAAATTTAGGGCAAAAATAGGCCAAAATCGGATCGGCAGGCAAAAGTTTGAATTTTTACCCATTTGGTCTTTGGAAAAATTTTAAAATTTTCCCCACGCTTCGTCACTCCAGGTGCCATGTGGTAGCTTCCTATTGGCCACTAAGGCCTCCTAAGGGAAAATTTCCCACAAAAACTCCATCGAGCCATAACTTGAAAAATATGATGAGTTAGGAGGAAAACTTTACCTTTCTGGAAAGCTGAGAGAGAGCGCTATCCAATGGTGCCTTTTTTAGAAATATTTGAGTGACTAAAAATAAAAAATGGAGACTGAGGCACAAGAGAGGTAAGAACACAAGGATTAGCCACAAAAATGAGCAGGGGCACATTTTGGATAACAATTTTGGCGACTCAAAGGGGTCATCTGTCTGCTAGATAAAGATACCAGTTGCTTGAAGCAGCCCATTGGGCATGGAGTCATAAAATTTTCTGTTCGGAACCCCAACTGACTTAGAATGTTGCAAGGAGGAAGATGGAATATCACTTGATGGAAGCAAGGACTACAAAAGATCTCCAGGGACAGCAAGCCTATGCCAAATCACTTAGGGAAAGCAAAAATAACCTACAATCAAAACAATGTGCACAAGCACTTGGAGGAATGAAAACCTAAGCTAATATTTACAAGGTGGAGAATTTCCCTTTAGTAGAAATGCTTTAGATAGATTCCATTGACTAGAATCTGTAGTTCTTTGCCATCCAATGAAAGAAAATTGGAAGGCATTGTTGTCCTTACACTTTACAATGACCATGTATGGGCCACTCCAAATGGAATCAAATTTTGAATGCCTTCCCAAGTTTTGCTCTATCTGCATTCCATTTTAACACTAGATCTCCAACTTGGAAATATCTACTCTTGGCCTTCCTATCAAAGGTATTCTTGGATCAAAGCTTGATCCTTCTCCATTGCTTGGGATGCCTGATCTTTGATCTCTTGGAGATCCATCAACTCTGCATATCTCACCTCCATGGGCCCAAACTCTAGCAAGTCTAACTGCTTCATGAGTTCCAATGTTGGAAACTCAAGTGACATGGGCAAGATTTCCTCTCTTCCATAAACAAGCCTGAATGGAGAGTTACCTGTGGATCTCTTGCGAGTTATTCTATCAGCCCATAAGGCTGATTTCAGTTTGGTATGCCAAGACCTATGATTCTCATCAAGATTCCTCCTAATGATCCTCAACAAGTTCTTATTTGTAGATTCAGCCTGGCCATTACCCTGAGGGTAGTAGTTTGATGAAGTACTTAGGTAGATCATGTTCTTGACAGCCCACTCAGTCACCTTGGATCCAATGAATGCTAATGCATTATCTGAGATTATTGTAGCAGGTATGCCAAATCTGGTTACTATCCCTTCATAGAAGTCTAAGATGCTAGAACTCATTTGCTTCCTTGAGTGCTACTGCTTCAGTCCACTTGGTGAAGTAGTCTGTGGCTGTCAAAATCCACTTATGCCCTTGGCTTGAATTGGGATTAATGACTCCAATGAAGTCCAAACCCCATTGCATGAATGGATGGTCAAATGAAATTGGATGCAATGGAAGGGCAGTAAGCCTCTCTTTACCTGTGAAGAATGCACAATTCTTGCACCTTTTGATCCATGCAAAGCAATCACTGAAAATCTTGGGCCAATAATAACCAGCCTTCATGATTTTTAGAGCTGTCACTCTTGGTGCAAAATGACCACTAGCTGGTCCACCATGGAACTCTTCCAACACCCTATGAATCTGATTTGTGCTAATGCATCTCAGCAACACTCCATTCACATCTTTCTTGAACAAAACACCGTCTACTATGGCATATGGGACATCCTGCAATCTGAAGTGTCTTCTTTGGGTTTTGTTCATCTCTGGAGGGCATAGGCCTGTGCTTAGGAATTGCATTATACCTTGGTTCCAGCAAGGAGTGGGGATAGCATTATCCTCTTCTTGAGTGCTACCTTGCACATGGCTATCTTGAACTGTCAAAAAATCCTCTTCTTTATTGCATACTCCTTTTTGCTTGCCCAGAATCAACTGCTCACACAATCCTTTTCCTCTTACCAGCTTGGTGACCTTGATCTCAATGTCATACTCCATGACATGAGTGATCCAACCTGCCCTTTTCTCATTCAAATCCTTGTTGAGGAGGAAGTCCTTTACTCCCGCATGAGAGACCAACAACTGAACCTTGTTGTTTGAGACTAGATGATTGAATTTCTTCAAGATTCTAATTACTGCAAGTACATGCTTCTCAATAAAAGAATATCTCACCTCATAGTCATATAGGATTTGGCTGAAGAAAGCAATTGGCTGCTCATCATTGTCCTTGTGCTGCTGTACCAAAATGGCAGAAATGGTATCATTACCCCCAAATGCATAGAGGATGAAATCCTTGGAGAAGTTCGGGTTGATGAGAGTTGGTGCTTGAGAGATGGCTTCTTTGATTGCTTCAAAACTCTCCTTGCCTTCTACTGTCCATTTGAAAGCCATGCTTTTCTTCAACATCTTGGTGATAGGTTTGACAAGGGCTACAAAATCTAGGACAAACCTCCGAACAAAATTTATTCTCCCCAAGAAACTCTGAAGTGCCTTCTTGTGGCTTGGTAATGGTAGTGCTCTTATGGCTCCAACTCTCTCTGGATCAATTGCTAATCCTTCTTTGGAGACAATATGGCCAAGGATATTTCCTTCATGTGCTAGGAAGATACACTTCTTAGGATTCAAAGACACTCCAAATCTCCTACACCTTTGGAAGACTTGTCTCAAATGAGAGAGGTGGTCTGCTGCATTCTTTGAAAAAATAGTGATATCATCAACATATATCAGCACCATGTTGTTAATCAAACCTTTGAATGCCATGTCCATTGCTCTTTGGAAGGTAGCTCCAGCATTGGACAGCCCAAATGGCATTTTCCTGTATGCATAAGTTCCCCATTTGGTTGTGAAGGCTGTTTTGAACTGATCTTCTTCCTTCACCATAATCTAATTGTACCCTGAGTAGCCATCAAGCAATGAAAACCTTTCGGAGCCAGCAACAACTTGTAAAATCTGCTCCATAGAAGGAAGTGGGTAATGGTCCTTGAGAGATGCTCTATTCAAATCTTTGAAATCAACACACAATCTGATCTCTCCACTCTTCTTTCTAACTGGAACTAAGTTGGCAACCCAACTAGAATGCTTGATTGGGAATATGATTCTTGACTCAATCAACTTGTTCAATTCCTTCCTCATGAGAGGTTTCATGTGTGGATTGACTAGCCTTTGTTTCTGCCTGATGGGCTTAGTATTTGAATCTAACTCAATGGTGTGCTGAGCTAACTTGGGATTGAAACCTTTCAAATCTTCATAGCTCCAAGCAAACAACATTAGGGAACTCTTGACACAACTGTATGAACTCATACCTTTCTTTTTCAGTTGTCATCTTTCCAATTTGCAATGGTTTGTTCTCTTCCACCAAGATGGATACTGAATCTTCTCTCTTGACCTAAATGTTTGCTTTCTCTTTCCTAAACTGATAATTGGGATTGAAAATGGACTCCAAAGTGATAAGTCCCTTGGGTAGCTTGTTAGTTCTCAGCTGTACCACTTGGGCACCATACTGTTGTTCCAATTTTTCCTGATTTTTAGCGGAGAACTCAGCTTCTTCTTGTAAGAAATGGATGATTTATTGGTCATTCTCAAACACTTGCCAACTTACATTGTTATCTGGCACTGAAGGCCTCATAATCACATGGATGTTTGGTTGTACCTTGTCCTTTTGAATGATTTCCACAATATCAAAGGCTGCCCCAACTGCTGCAAGCCTGTCAGCAGCTTGGTTTTCTTTTCTAGGAATGGATTTTATGCTAAAGCCCTCAAAATCTTCAATGAGGTCCCACACCCTGTTCTTGTAGCACTTGAGCAGATTATTCTTGATAGCATGCTACCCCTTAACTTGGTTGACAATCAACTCACTATCACCAAAGACTTGCAAGTTCTTTATTCCTCTCTTTATTTCCCAATGCAGTCCTTGCGCCAAGGCTTCATATTCAGCAATGTCGTTAGAGCATGCAAACTGAAATCTAAAAGCTGAATAATACTTAACTCCTTGAGGTGAAACTAGCATGGCTCCCCCTCCTACACCTTGTCTACTCCTTGATCCATCAAAAAATAACTGCCATACCTCATTTTCATCCTTGTGGTCTGGCTTGGTGATGCTAGGAATAGGATGATTTTCTTCATGCATGCAATAGACTCCTAACTCAGATTCTTCTATTTCTTGATAAGGATCAAAAGCATGCACCTTTCTTGCCCATTCATCAAGAGTCAAATCTGGGATGCTTCCTACCTTAGTGTCAGCTTCATCAGTGCTTGGATAATCTTCTTGATCAAATGCCGAATAGTTGGCATTGATCTGACTTGGAGTGTAGGGCTCAATGTGGAAGTTTGCAATAGGTTTAGACCTAATTGTAGCTTTGGTTCCATACCTCATTCTGAATAGCATGTGTGACCAATCAGCAGACAAATATCCTCCAATCTTGGCTGTGAAATCTCTTGACAAACATAGGGCAAAGAGTGGTGGAAGGTCTATAACTGATACATCTTGTAAAACAACAACATTTGGACATGCATGCAAGGTAAGAATCAAGTTTCTAATCACCCCAACTGTTGTTACTACTGTCCCATCCAACTGCTCTACCCCTTTGGATATGGTTTCATATTGAAGTCCTAGCTGATCAGCTATTTTCTTGGGCATCACTGAGCTACTTGCCCCAGAATCAATCATGCAATTATGCACCAATTGGTTTCCAATGATTAATGAGACATAAAAAGGAGGGGGCTTCAACATTTTACCTTGCTGTCCTCCATGATTCCCCTCAGGATGGGTAGCATTTGTGAGCACCTTCTCTTGCATTTGGACTTGTTGATTCAAAGTTGGCCAGTCCTTCATGGTAGCATGTAGCGAATCTCTCTAGCCTGGGATAGATAGGGATTCCCACATTGATATATTTACATTTGTCTTCTTCATCTGATCAATGATACTAAATGGTGATGAAGGATCTCTTTGTTGTCCCTTGGTTTGCATATTCATCCCTTACATGTGGGAAAAAACAACTGGTATTTGAGTTGGTCTAGGAGTTGTTCTTGGCTGCCCTTGTGCATTTACAACTGGATTTTGTTTGCCAACCATTTGTGGAGCCATAAAAGGTTGTGGATTGGTTGGAGCTAATGGCTGTTCTTCACCCAAATTCCTTCTTTTTGACCTTGTGTTGGCTGCAACACCTTGAGAGACTGTTTGATTTATGCCACAAAAATCCTCTGCCTGCCAGTTGACAAGTGTGGTGTCATTTGGAGCTAATTGCTGCTGGAATGTTTCTTGTTGTTGGTTGTTTCCTTGACTGCCCTCACCCTCCACACCAGTAGTTGTCACCATTAATTCTTGATTCAAGGCACCGTTGAAGCACATAGATTGGTTGTGAGGTTCATTGCATGGAAAACACCAATCATACTCCTGAGAAACGTTGTTTTGTGTTGGCACCAATGCCTTAGAGATAGATATAGCATTTGGATTATAGGGTTGAAATGGTCTGTTGGCAGGAGGCCTTGCTTGATTTACATTTGCAACTGGATTGGGTGGTCTATGAGGTTGATATGGCTTCCTGTTAGGCTGAGCTTGAGGCTGGAAGGAAGGTCTAAAACTTTGGGCTTGTTGCCTCTTGAGAGTAACAAGCTCATTACCTAAATTTTGTAATTGCTTCATGACTTCTTAAAGCTCATTTGGGGCACTTGGAGATGAAGTAGAAGCTTCATTTGAACTTATGATTTCTAGGAGTGGGAGAAGGAGCCAAATTAGGTGTTTGATTAGTGTTTGGGCTCTCTAAACTTGGAAACAATGGCATGGGAGGTCTAGGGGCTAGTTTGCCAACTTGGATCAAATAATTTTCAGCCCTAATGGCAATGCTATAAGCCATAGGGATAGTTATGCCTCCCATGGACTGAATCAACATAGAAATATTAGAATTTAGAGCTTTGAGATAGTAAAGAAAAGCACCTTCTGCTGTTGGCCTGACTGCTACTGGAATTCTCTCCCAAGTCCTTTGAAATCTGAAATTAAAATCAGTCAGCTGCTCATTGGGAGCTCTTTTGATAGTTGTCATCTGCTCCAAAAGGGACAAGTTGTCTCCCTTTTCCCCAAACTACTCATGGAGGGATATACATAGCTGATTCCAATTTTGAATAGAACCTGAGGCAAGACTCCTGAACCATTGCAAAGCTTTCCCTTTAAATGAAGATTGCCAGTAGTTTGAGAGTAACTTGCATCTCATTGATCTCATGGATTGCACAAATGTTAGCAATATCCTTAACATGATCACTAGAGTGAGGTCTGATTTTCTCCAGTGAAGTATGGAATGTTCTTCAATGCTGCAACTGGGATTAGATTTTGTGCATTGAGAGAAAAATGGGCTGCTGCCAGTGAAATTGACATAGGGGTTGTTTTATGCCATTCTAATTGGTCTTAGAACCCTTGTTGATTGAATGAAAGGCCTACCAGGTGGAGGAGTTGAGAGAGTTTTGTTTGGTGGAGATGGAGACCTTTGGATTCTCCTCCCACTTTGCCTTATTCTTGGAGATAAATGCAGATATTCAAACAACACCTCTTCCTCTCCAGCTCTTGACCTTGTGTTGATTCTTCTCATGAGTTTTCAGGTCTGCACTACCAAAACCAGCTGATTCTTCCCCTTAGAGTCACCAGATGTGCAATTTATAGCTCTTTTAAGCAAGAAAATTGTAGCAGATGCACATCAACTTTGCTGCAATGAAAATGAGACCTCTAAGGTCCCACTGGGAGTGCCAAAACTGTTAGTGACAAATCAGCAGCACCCCCTGATGTTGATCAGATTTCTAGTTTGATCATACTAGCATCCAGTGTGATTGCACAACATTGAATCCTTTCCCCAAGTGTGGGACTTGTAAAATGAGAAAGGAATCTCCAGTTTAGAGGTTGGTTCCTCAATTCCTTTGGTCATATTTATCATTTACAAGTTTGCAGAGGTCTATATTCCTAACCCTACCCTAAATTCCAAAGGAGACAGAGATAGAAAGTGCAAAAATTGAAACTAAACTAATAGGTGATACACTAAAGGAGTGGTGAACACTTCTTGTTCATGCAAATTGAAATAATTTTCATAAAATGCAACATGAAACATCATACATAGACTGATAAGATGTAATTAGAGGTCTGAAATGAAGCAAGACAATACAAACAAAGGACTGAAAATTGATCACAGAGTCTACACTGTCATTTTTCACTGTCAAAATCCTTGCATTTGCAACATCAAAGAGGTAGAAACCTGTTACAATCATGAAGAAGGTCTGATACTTGCAAAAATAACTTGTTGAAGGTGAAAGAAGAAGCTTGCTATCCAAAAAAAATGTTCAACCTCAAAAAATGAGCCAAATCTTGGCTTTTACAATGCATGGGTCGAGCCCAGGAGAGAGAAAACATGTAAAAAACGTGGAAGCCATTCCCCATTGAATGAAGATGCATTAAAACAGCATGGGCATCCTTACATACCCATGCTCCTGACATTTTTGGCCATGCTGAAGAAGAATGCGACCCATTTTGCATTAAAACTGGTTGTTGAAACGTCATTTCCTGGCCATTACCACGTGTCAGAGGTTGTTTCTTGATTTTATCTCTCCAAACTCAACCAAAATGCAAAATTGACCCTGGAATCATGTAGATAATTTCACCATCTTTCCATTGATATAAATAACGTGAAAATCTGAGCTTCTGGATCGAAAGATATTGCGGTTTGAAAATTTAGGGCAAAAACAGGCCAAAATCAGATCGGCGGGCAAAAGATTGAATTTTTACCCGTTTGGTATTTGGAAAAAATTTCAAATTTTCCCCGCGCTCCACCACTCCATGTGCCATGTGGCAGCTTCCTATTGGCCACCGGGCCTCCTAAGGGAAAATTTCCCACAAAAAATCCGTCGAGCCATAACTTGAAAAATATGAGGAGTTAGGAGAAAAACTTTACCTTTCTGGAAAGCTAAGAGAGAGCTCTATCCAATGGTGCCATCTTTAGAAAGATTTGAGTTCCTAAAAATCAAAAATGGAGACTGAGGCCCAAGAGAGGTAAGAACGTAAGGAGTTAGCCACAAAAATGAAGCAAGGGCACATTTTGGATAAAAGGTACCATTTCTTTCTCTTCCTCAAGTTCATGATGTATATGTAGTTCAAGATTTTGAAATTCCTAATAATGAATTTGAATATCTAATGGCTTTAATGATCAAGAAGTATGATGGTGGTATTCCTTTGGAGGAAGATAGACAATTATTAATGAATGTTGTGGTTGGTCAAGAAAAGGAGTACAATACTAGAAGTAAAGTTGTTAGAGGAGCTAGTCCTCAAGCCAAACCAAAGACAACCCTTGATCACAAGTATTCCCCATAGATAATCCTAGAAGAGAAACAATTTCCAAGAACCTCTGTTGTCCCATGCAAAAATATCAGTCCTCTTCATGCCCAGGCTGCCAAGAATATTTCTCCATCTGATGAACCTTCTTGTTTCCCTTCCAATGTTGTTTTTTCCAAAGAATGTTCCATATGATATAGCCCAGGTATTGAGCCAAATTAAAGTGAGTGTTCCCATTATTGAATTTCTTAGAATTCCTTAACACAAGAAAAGAGCTTTTGAATACTTGGGATTGAAGGAAGAAAAGAGTATACCAAGCAGAAATATAAATGTTGTTGAGAATTCTCTTCAAAGCATTGTTGGCCTTGAAACACCACCACCAATGGAAGATCTTGGAGAGGCACTTGAATTATATTTGGGGATATCCTTGGTTGATTCACAATTGAATGTTGATCCATTTTTCACAACTTTGCTCATTAAAGGTATGTTGCTTCACAATTGCATGTTTGATTCCGGTGCATCATGTAATGTCATGCCTCTAGAAGTTATGAAATGAGTTGGATATCAAGGTGACAGTAGCATATGGGAAGTGTACAACCATGGATTCAAGGGAAGTGTCAGTTGTTGGTTGTGTGAAGGGGTTAGTAGTGCAACTTGGCAGCCTATCCGGATAAGAATTTAAAACTTGATGTTGTAATTGTTGACTAGCCCTACCAAATGGGGTATGCTTTTGTCAAGAAAATGGGCTGCAAGTGTTGGTGGTAGTGTTCAAATGGACATGTCTTTTACCACCATTCCCATTAAGGGAAGCCTTGTCAAACTCTATGGTGAAAAGAATATGTTACACTTGATTGAAGATCCCAATAATGATTCTTATGAAGTGTTGTTTGCTGATGTAGATGTTGACAACTTCATTGGTTTTGCTAATGGAAAAGAGAATAAGATGGGAAAAATCAGAGTGCCTTTGTATGGTATGTTCTCCATGGACATTACTATTTGATGGAGCTTGCTCCAAATTTGGCAATGGTGCTGGTATAGTGTTGTTTTCTCCTAGTTTAGAAGAGTTTCATTTTTCCTTCAAGCTCAATTTTGAGTGTACTAACAACATTGCTGAGTATGAGGCATTATTATTGGGATTAAGGATTGCATGCAAATATGGAGTGAAGGATATTGTTTCCAAGGGGGATTCAGAGCTGGTTGTCAAGCAAGTATGAAATTTTTATGCTATAAAAAATCAGCATATGAAACAATATAAGCACGTTGTTTGGGACTTGATTGAAATGTTTGATTCCTTTAACATTGTTTACCATGATAGAAGTCTTAATGTTGTTGCTGATAAGCTGGCTATCCTTATTTCTATATTCGACAATTGCATCATTTCACCTTTTTGTGAATATGATATTGAGGTGCTAACAAGGCCAGTTGTCCCGGATAATGTGAAACATTGGCATATTTTTTATGATGATGCACAAGTGTTGAGATTCTTACAATGTCAAGGAGAGTTTTCTGGTCAGAATATTGATTGGGAATCAATGGTGTGCATGAATGAAGGTAGAGAAATTTTTTTTGACAAGGATATTATACAATTGAAAACAAATACCATTCCTAAAGGTCTTGTTGCACTTGAATCAAATTTTAGCAATGTTGATTGCATCATAAATAGAAACTTGTTTGCTTCAAGGGATGTGGAAGAGCACAACTTGGGAACTAAAGAAAAACCAAGGAAGATTTGGTTGGGCAGCCATCTTAGCAAAGAAGAGAAATAGTCCTATGCCCAACTTTTGAAGAAATATCAAGACTACCTTGCTTGGTCTTATCTAGAGCTAAAGGCATATAGAGAAGATTTATTTCAGCATGAGATCCCTCTTGAGGCCAAAACCAAGCCATTTAGACAAAAACAAAGGCCTATTAACCCACTGATTTCCATGAAAGTGCAAGAAGAGTTGAAGAAATTAAGAGATGGTGGCATCATTCAGCCTACTAGATACTCTTCTTGGGTTACCAACCTTGTGCCAGTTAGAAAGAAGAATTGTGATATCAGGCTTTGTGTGGATTTTAGGAATCTAAAAAAAGCATTTATGAAGGACAACTATCCTTTGCCAAACATGGAGAATATGTTGCAGCTTGTGATAGGGTCAGAGATGCTTTCTACTTTGGATGGTTTCTCCGGATACAATCAACTAGTTGTCAAAGAATCAGTTAGACTTAAGACAACCTTCACTACTCCTTGGGGGACTTATGTTTTTGTAAGGATGCCTTTTGGATTGATGAATTCTAGTGCTACTTTTCAAATGGTAATGGATGTTGCCTTTGTTGGTTATATCAATGAATTTATTGCAGTTTACCAAGATGATGTGACTATTTTTTCAAGGCAGCAAGCAGACCATTTGCAACACCTATAGAAGATGCTGATCAGATGTAGAGAGTATGGAATTTCACTTAATCTAAAGAAGTGTCACTTTAATGTGCCAAAGGCCAAGTTATTGGGGCATATTGTGTCCAAATAAGGTGTTATTATAGACCCTAAGAGAGTGGAAGCAATCAACAAAGTGCCTATTCTAATAACCAAGAAAGGTATTCAATCTTTCTTTGGCCAAATCAATTTCATTAGAAGGTTTGTCTCAAAATTTTCTGAGTTAACTCTTCCAATCACAAGCATGCTAAGAAAGGATCAAGTTATTAAGTGGAAGAGGCTGCCATCCAATCTTTTGAAGGAATAAAGGATGCACTCAAGCATGCACCTGTTTTGGCAGCTCCAAACTATAAGATGCCTTTCCAAATCTTCTCTTTTGCATCTGAATTTACTATTGCTTCAGTTTTGTTACAAAAGCATGAGAATGGAGCTGAGAGGCCTATTACTTTCTTTAGCATGGCTTTACAAGCAGCTGAACTGAAGTACATAATTATGGAGAAATAAGCATTTGCATTGGTAAAAGCAACAAAGATTTTCAGGCCCTACATTTTGAGTTCAAAGGTTGCTGCTTATGTTCCCCACACCATGGTTAAAGACATCTTATCTAACATGGAGATATCAAGCAAGAGATGTAGGCGGGTCAACAAATTACAAGAGTATGATATGGATATTCAAACTACAAAGTTGGTAAGAGGTTTGGGTCTTGCCAAGCTCATGGCTAAGAGTAATTTGTAAAACATAGAAGTGAATCAGCTAGAGGAAGGAAGGATAGACCATCTTGAAAAATTGATGAATTTTGAATGGTACAAGTATGTGATCTTCTACCTCAAGCACCTGTGCTATCCTAGTCACTTGAATAAAAATCAGAAAAGAGCCCTTAAGCTGGCTTCTAAAAAATATATCATAACAGACCTTGGGCTGGCTTGGAAGAACCCTGAGGGTGTCCTCTTGAAATGCATAGCTAAAGATGAAGCTCCCAAGTTGATTGTTAATTTCCATGGGGGAGTTTATGGAGGAAATATTTTTGGGAGAGTAACAACACATAAGATTTTAAGAGCTGGTTATTGGTGGCCGACTCTTTTCAAAGATGCAAACCAGCTAGTTAGAAGATGTGATAGTTGCCAACGTTTCTCGGGAAGATTGAAAGCTTCAGGCTCCCTTCCTTTGCAACCTCTATCAATTGAAACTCCTTTCAAACAATGGGGAATGGATTTTATTGGTGAGATTTCAAATCCTTCTAGTGCTGGTTACAAATGGCTCCTTGTAGCAACTGATTATTTTACAAAATGGGTTGAGGCAATTCCATCTAGAAAGGCAACACACCAAGTGGTAATGGATTTCTTGATGAATCATATCATATGTAGATTTGGGGTTCTAGTTAAGATTGTGTCTGATAATGCTATGTGTTTTAGAGCCAAGCCTTTGATGGAAATGTGCAATGAATATGGGATAAATTTGACTTATTCTTCAAACTACAATCCACAAGGTAATGGACAAGCTGAATCAAGTAACAAGAACTTGCTCAAGATCATTATAAGAACCTCGGAAATCAACAAGAAGAAGTGGGGAGAACAGTTGAAATTTACAACTTGGGTTGATAGAATAACTCCAAAAAGAGCAACTAGTAAAAGTCCATTTGAACTGGTGTATGGAATTCAGGCTTTGCTGCAATTACACCTACAATTATCCACTTTTTAGTTTGCCCATCAGTTGGAAGATCAATAGCATGGCCCATGTGAATCAAGAATCAATTAGATCATTGAGTTCGATGAAGAAAGGAGAGCTTATCATCAAAGGCATGTCAGGTTTAGGGAGAAATTGAAGAAGTTGTTTGATAAGAAGGTCACCCCTAGAGCTTTCAGTGTTGGAGATATGGTTTTGCTGTGGGATAGTAGGCATGAAGGAAAGGGAAAGAATGGAAAGTTTGATGCTCTATGGATGGGCCCTTATGCCATTGATATCAGGATTAGAGAAAATACATTTTTTCTCAAGGATTTGGATGTGGATTTACTGGAACTCCTGCCTGGTTAATGGCAGACATTTAAAACATTTCTTGGATTGAATCCCCATGTGAGGTATGCACAAGAAGTACATTTTGTATAGCCCTTGTTTTTGTTTTGTCTTTTCCTTGTTCTTGTTGTTTTTGGCTTGTGGTTTTCCCTTTTGTCCTTAGTAACCATGGTTGGTCTAGTTTTCTTGGTCCTTTTTGGTGGAAATTCTGGTTTTTGGGCTGCTCTACATGTTTTGACTCCTTACCCAATGGATGTTTTTGGCACTTGGTCTATGTCTGTGATCTTGTGGCACTCACTAGGAAGTGCCCATCCCTAAGCAAGAGCCAATGTTGGTGCAATTATATGAGTTTGCACACTTTGCTCTAATTTTTTCATGACCGACTTTTGCTCAAAAATGTTTCATTTTATTGGATCAAGATGGTGATTTGTAACTCATTTTTTTTAGTTGGATGCCTTTGAAATTACCTCATAATGTTGTTATTCTAACCCTAATTTGAAGTACAAGATCCAAGTTCCCCCCCATTTGTGCCCTAATATTTCATTCATTTTCACGTGTACCGTTTTCTCCTTTACCAAATGCTAAATTGTGAAAGAGCTCGAAATTGATCAAATCTTGAATTCGTACAAGTGTTTCCCAAATCCCAAGGTCATAAATGATGTCAAGAGATGATTCAATTGAGTTTAAATTGAAGAATTCTACCTTCTCTGTCAAAAAATTTGGTTTCTAGGGGCATTCCCATGAATTTTTCACGTTTTTTGACGTGTTCTCGGGCTGTCACCCACCAGTCAATTTTATCATTTTAAACTCCATGCTAACATGGAAGGATTCTCATTGGCCAGGAGTGCAGTCGTGAAAAAATGTTGTAACTTGTCAAATTTATAAATTTTTAGACAAGGGAGAATTTTGCTCTACGGCCCCCGCATTTGCTATAGTAGTATGCCTATGTGGCTATGATTTGATTAGTCAAATGAAGCAGTGAGTGGCAGAGGTCACTTAAAATTTTTCCTTCAATTTTTATAAATTTCTCAAAATCAAAATTGTTTGACCCAAAGTCCCGTGCACCAATGAAAGGAGTGACACATATCATATGGAGAGGTCAACCAAAAGCAAGGTGATGAGTTGTGAAAAATTTGGAGTTTTTGGCTCCAAAATGGAGGCAAAATTTCAACCCGGAGGCAACATTTTTGGAAAACTCGAGACATCTCCGTGAAAGTCACATGTGTGAGGGGTAGATGTTTTGAAGACTTTGACAGTTTTGACTTCAAAATGCTAGAATTGATTTTTTACCTGAAGGCTTGCGACGAGTAAAAGTGATACATGTCTGGGATTAAGCTTCAAATGGGTAATGGGGGCCGAAGAAAAATTTTCAGAAATTTTTACCCTTGGTAGGTAAAAAATGAAGAATAGGCCCGTGTCCATGAACACATGGACATGTGTCCTAACATTTGATGGAAATTTGGAGCACGGAGAGAAAGTTGGAAATTTTTCCAAAGTTTAGCAAAGAATCTCAAAGTGAAAATTAAACCCGACGGAAAGATTTAGAGGTGTTGGCCCTTGTATCTAGTCAGGAGGCGACACGTGGCATGTCTCAAAAATAAAAGGAGAGAGTGCGGGCCCACAAGGGATTTTGTGCTCGCGGTGGAGTGAAGGAAAAAAGGAGGGGTTGGCTCCATAGTGAATGGGAGACAGCCACGTGGTAGAAGGCGGGTAGTGGGTGTTTGGGCACATGGAGGTTTTGGAGAAAATATTCCTTTTTGTCAAAAAAGTTGCAAAATGCATCAAATTGGCCCACGGTTTTGGTGGAGGCCCACAGGAGGACACGTGGCGCATCCAGGGGCTCGCAGGAAAATATTCAAAATTTTCCCGAATCCAAAAAAGGGTTTGAAATGCATTCTTAGAGGAAAAGGCCTGGTCTAATGGTATTTTGACACGTGTCCCACGTCATCCAAAGGGAAAAAAGGGTATTTTCGAGGGAATATTCAATATTTGATCTGACACGTGGAGGGTAGATAGATTTAAAGTTGATTTTAATCAACGGTTGCTTATGCATTTTTATTTTTTTTGGCACCATGGAAGCTCCAAGAAGTGTGTAATTGTTATTTTTGCACCAAATTCACATGAAATTTTATATGATTTCTGCATCCCCTCAGCCTTCTAAGTGAAATGGAACCATTCTTTTGAGCTAATTCAGTGCCCTGTAGTGTTTTTCATGGAATATTTTCCTCAGCTCATGAAAAACATGTGAAAGGTAAAAAATGAAAAGTTGTAGAGTTAAAACGGTGAGGAAAAAAGGTGAAAAATGATTAAAAATGCATGTTGGCATGGTGGAATGCCAAAAACGTGACTCTAGGATGGATAAGGATCTGAGTTCATGTAATATTTTAAAATATTTGTGCATCTCTGGCATTTGGTGAGTTGTTTTATAGTTTTATATCATTTTTCATCAAATGGATAGGGTTTTGTAACAAATTTGATCCCTTTGGCATATTCTTTTTTTGGGATGCAAGGATCCAATCTGGCAGAGGATATATGATGTAATTTGGAGGCATTTTAGAAGTCTGTTGAGAAATTCGGAGGAGAAAGAGAAGAATTTTCACAAGGAAAACTGGAAGAGGTCCATTTTCTTTTGGAGGAACTGCCTGAGAGCCATTTTTTATTCTTGTTTGCATCAAATTTTCATCATTTGAGTTGGTTTCAGATGTAAAGCCATCAACAAGCTTTGAGATTGTCTAAATAACATTCCCTTGCTGATATATCTGATCAAAATTCTTGGATTAATTGGTTTTATCTCTTGGAAAAGTTTACATACACTTGTGTTTCAGTATGTTTTCAATTTATGTTTTATGCTCATGTTGAAATCTTGTGTTTAGGATCTCTCTGATCATACAGGGTCTCATTTTTGGTTGATGGTTTAATGGAATTTGTAATCTTACATTCAGAAGAGCTCTCATCTGATGGAAGATAAACAAATTTAAAATCATCTTACTGTCCTTGATTAATGAGACTGTCTATAAAACTTTGGGTGCACCTTAGGTCATGATTAAATAGGGATTCCTAGATGCTTCATTGGTATTTTGCTTCAAGACTTTGTTGCAGGTTATCAAATTTTGTATGGAATAGTGCAGATTTGGGCATCCATGTGTGCACACATCCTGGTTGAAAGAGCACTTCAGATTCATTGAAACATCTCTGTTGTTTAGGTGTTGTAATTCATTTGAAAGGTTTCCCAAAGAAGGCGATGACTCCAAACTACTCTTGTCCCAATATCTCTCATCAAAATTTAACTTTAAACTAACTAATCCTACCTACAAGACCCCTATATTTGCATTGTGTGTCTGCAAAAGAATTCAATCCTTTCACTAAAATGCACAAAGTTGATCAGGGTTTTATCATGTCTTTAGCAGCTCTAGCTTTGTTTTGAAAACATTTCCATCATTTAGTAGTGACAACTCCTTTGAGTTTGGATAATGAATAATTGATCATGTTTTCACAAAGCCTCTTCCATATTATATGCAAAACACAAGGACATCTCCATCTCCTTACCATATAGAGGCTGCAATACATGTTCTCTTGCCTTGGTTGATAGGTACAACCTAAAATAGTAAGGGTTAGATCAAAACCCTCTTGAAGGTGCTATCCACTCCCTCAATTCTTTAATGAAAACAAGCATATAGGTGTGCTTCCCCAGCTACAAACGACATACAAAACATCTATCCATCCTTAAGTGTCTTGTGCAAATTCATGATGTTGTTCAAGTTGTGAAGGAGATTAAATCTGGAAGAACTAACCCTAACAGGTAGGGCATCCATGATGAATCTCCCCTGGGTAGGATAGAGAATAGATGTGGTGATCTAGACTTCTCCCTTGGCTAGAGGAGATAAATAATGATGATTCTTGCGTGGACTGGGAGAACTAACTATGTGTATCGGTTGCTCAGTAAGTGGTATAAGTCCAAACGGTGAAATGGTCTCGATGTTAAGCGTGAAGACTCCTTTGTGAGAGTGATGAAGGAGATGAGGGGGGACTCTTCCTCTGTGGGTGAAGGAACAGAAGGAGGTATGGTCTCCTAACTGCGGGTAGGAGGATTTCGTGCCATAGGATTTCCTCTATGGAAGGAATAGGTGAGGTAATTGAGGAATGGTTGACAGTTATGTCATTAAAGATCAGTGTGGTCCTCACGGGTATTTTTGTTGCTATGAGTTGAAGGTCTCACTGGTTTGATCAGACGAAGGGGCATGATTATGGAACAAATGGTTCTTAAAGATGTTTACGTTTTGATTTGGCATTGGTGTCATTCAGGATTATCCATGGTTACAAGGTCTACCTTATCTCAAGAATCTCTTATGGACAATATTTTTGAAAGTGATGCAGTTGCCATCACTATTGACCCTTTGACTCGATGATAGTTATAGAAGTCATGTTCTTTATACCATGTGGGCACGGGATGCGAGTAGGGTTAAAACCATGTGTGAGGTTTTATGGGTTGAAGAGTGATGGCTCTAGCTTTGCAAGAAGCTTTTCTAAGACATGAAGAGTAAGGTCTCTACCAATTGGGGGTGTTTTTCCGTTGCTCTCATCCGGAGTTCAAAAGTTTGGAAAGGGTGAGAGATTAGAATGATTTTGGTAGCCTAATTTGATGGATGAGATTTGGGCCTATCCTTGAAGTACCATCTACATTAGTGGTGATCCTTTGTTCTTTGAATAATTGTTATTTTGAAGTTTGGAAGAAGAAGATGGTATCATTCGACTTGAATGTCGAATTCTTATTGTGAAATTACATTTTCTTCTCTTTGATGGCCCATGAATATCTAACTTTTGTGCCATACTAAATGATTCATCAAATGTTTGGAAGGTTTGGACCTGTAGAGTTTAGTGAGATATGTCTAGCAAAATCCCGTAGTGAAGATCTCGATGAGTTCCTTACTTGTGGCAATCTGGAACATGTGAGTTGGTTGATTAAGACTACTGCCAGTGGGCAAGTGAAAAAATATGTGATAGATTCATCCTCATACTGTCATGTGTGGAGTAGAGGTCAGTCATGGTAACCTTCTTGATGATATTGATAGAGAAATGATCCAAGAAGGCTTGGGCGTGCCTGATTGAATGAGAATAAATGGAGTGTTTAGGTAACCCACTATACCAATCTAATGTAGGTCCTAGTCAAAGACATTAGGAAAGGTTCATCAGAGAGCAAGGCATCATCATGAGCAATTAGATAACACCCATGTTTGAACGATTGCAAATGTCTGTCTATGGGTCTTCTTTGCTATTGAAATTATTTAATTTAGGAATTTCCCAATGCACATGGTAAGGTATAATGGCAGATAGATGAATGGATGGGCTCAGTGTATAGATCTCATCGTAGGTTTAGAGTGTTGTGGGAGATAGAAAACCGATGCCTTCTAATGTATGCACTCTTATCCATCATCAATTTTATTGAGGTTCATTGGTAGGTTCTGATGATTGAATAGGTTCCCTCCTGTAGCATGAGAGGGTTGGTTTTGGGAATATATGATGGTGGGTGGCATGTCCAGTGTATGGTGCTACCATGTAGGTGATTGGGAAGAAGGTAGTGAGGAACAGATGTAGGTGGTACGTACCCTGATTGAATAAGTGGAGGAGATGAGGTTGGGGTTGTTGATAGTATGTATATGGAGGTGGAAGGTAGTCATGGTAAGTGCACCAAGTTGTGGCAAAATTAAGTGGAGTTCAAATCTTTAATTGTGGACATGGAAAGGACCAAAACGTTCTAAAAAGGGGTAGGGGTCCACCGACACCGAAGGATGGTAGTGTAGCTACAAAATATGTGCGAGACAAATAGGGGCCAGATCGTAGGTTGTGTTTTGGGTAGTTTTCAAAGGTATGGTGGATTTGGATGTCAATAGAGTATGATATTTGGTCCTTGATTATAATGTTTTTACTAATAGTTGGTCTTTAAGTAACCGGTTTTATTTAGTGATTGTTTATGTCTACGTTTAAGACTTCCCATTTCCTCCATAAGTCTTATGACCAATGTCAATTGCCACTGATACAATCCAAAGAGCACCCTGGTAACAACTCTATCATAGCATCCTTCAGTAGGAACTAATTTGAACCTATTCAATTTTTCTCTCTGATTAAGTTATGAGTCAAGGAAATAGAAAGTGCAAAAATTTATTTATGTTTTCATACCACTATTCATGGAGCACTTGCAGAGGAAATAGAGAACTTCATCGCAACCTTTGAATAGATAGTGGGTTGTAAACTTCATTATGTTCTTGCTTAAGGATGAAGGAATATCCATCAATTCCTATGGTCATCAAAATATTGTTCATATCAAAAGATTTGATAAACTCTTATACGAATTTCTGAAAATGAATACCAAGTCATTGAATGCTCAGAGTATCCTATAGTACTAATCTTGTCCATTTTAGAAATACCTTTTAGTGTTTTAGGGGAAATTAGATTCATAGATGACTACGATACTATGGGAGTAGATCTCGAATGGCTATTTCTAATTTGAGCCTATGATATGGGCATCAGGATCATCCCTCCCCTTTGATACTTCATGAAGGTCATTTGCACATAGGACGTCCACTTATGAGCCCCTGACTTTCCTAATGGAGAAGTGTTAGGGGTTACTTGAGATCATTCACGATAGGTCCCCATTGTGTATGGTTTGACCATTTAACGATCCTTTTTGGATAGAAAGGATGGGATTCTTAAATCGGTTGCTAGGTTATGGGACAATGGAGACATTTTTGGGATGTAATAGGTACATCCTGAGGTAGTGGGTCCATATGGGGCTATACTTAAGGTAGGTATGTCGGATGTCCCCATGTGAGATTTCAGGTGTACATAGATGTACATAGGGGCTACAGTTTATTACCCTGGCTATCGAATCAAAGGCTACGACATCACAAGTGGTAACATTTCATTTCAATAGCACCGTAGCTGGTGTTTTAGCTAATGCACTTCCAGCTGGTGCCTGATTGTAGGAGGGATCCATACATGGGCTTGGGGGGCATATATTAATTGTCCCCAGGAGTCCCTGGTGGATGTAGATCTCCAATATTTTTAGTATTCATTTAGGGTTGGAGGATTCTGATGTAGTAGGTAGTCTTGCCCATAATTCCTCATCATGGGTAGGAATGGGATTTTTTGCTTTCAGATGCGTATAGAATTCTAGGATGGATTTTGGTGCAAGCTACTAAATCCTTGAATTTTTCTACCAAAGCTGAAATGACATTATCCATTGACGAGGTGGTGCCTTGGTTAGGCTGCGATTTTGAACCCTGTGGATAAGTTGTTGACTTGAGCATGACTATATTTCTCATAAATGGTTCACAATGTTTCCACCCCTAGATTGGTAAATAATTAATTAGTTGAGTGGTAAATTAGTAGGTGTTATTGTTTTGAAGTTAGGGCAAATGGACCTGACGCCAGTTAGGCCAACCTATCGACTAGATTGGTTCATGTTCTAGAAGTGTTTTTCACTCCTAGCATAGTGTGCTAAAGTACTCCTCATCTGAGATGGGGGAGTTGATCAGATTATATACTAATGGGTTGTCAAAAGTAATACCTAAGGAAGATAAACTTAGTCAATCACTAGTCATAATGTAGATGTTATTTTAACTATCCAGATTTTTCAAATGGAGATAGAAGTCTGAGATGACCTGCTCAATTGGATAAACTGTCAATACGTATAGAGGAACCAACATTGGTTAACAGAAGTAGAAGGTTTTGAGCAGTCAGATGTAAACAGTTGTCCCCCATTGTTGAAATCTGTAGAATGAAGAAATTATCCTTTTGCGGTATACTTGAATTGGTAATGGGTAACCATGTCATAAACCCAGGTATGGGAACCGTACTCATCGTATCCTGACATATTCGGGAGGTAGTAAGAATACACTACAGAATATGAGTATGGAGTGAAGAAAGTGGAAATGAAAATAGAGACTACGATCTTCATGCCTCAGGGTTCACCAATCAAGTAAGATAGCTAAGATAAAACTTGTACCTTCTTCACACCTGACCTCCCGAGTGTTGATGCCGATGATAGTTGGTGTAGAATGATTCATGAGTGTAGAAAATATGTTTTGGTAATGGGGAGGCACTCTAATGAAGAAGGCAATTCTTAAGGAGAGGTCTTCAACACATAATGTTTGGGATCTAGGAGTATAAAGTAAAGAATTCTCTTATAACTCTGAAGTGATGTGACTGGTTAGAGATAACTGAGATGGGTAGCCACTCATCAGATCCTTTAATCAATGTCGATTGCTGAAAGCTGAGATTTTATTTGTTATGGTTGTTGAAGAAAGTGTGAAAATTCCAACCTGTGTAGGTTGCCTCATATAGATTTCAGAAATCAGCTTTCTATGATTAAGTGGAAGTAAGACCATCAGAGGAAGTCATGACTTCCATAGGTATTTATGGGTGCCCTCAATTTTCCTGTCTTCGCCATAAATATTTTTCAAACCATGGTCAGCATGCCTATGTTTAGTAAGGACCCAAGTTGAAATGTCATATTCAATGTAGCTGGTGATGAAGTAGGAATGAAGGATACTCTTTTACTAATGCAATGCTACATGAAACTAGAGTCATATTCTTCTAACTAGCACTGGCAAAAGCATGATTGGGTTCTGGGACCCGCGGATCATAACCAGGGGGAAGACTTCCAGTGAAGGTTATGACCCTTGCATGTTTTCAAAAGTGTGTAATCAAACACACTAATTTCCAAGAGTAGTCTAATGAGTTGTAGGCTTGATTAGCAACTACATGGGTCCCACCTAGGATTGCTAGAATGTTTCGCCACTTTCTTTGATATTATTGACAAAACAAATAGGGTAATGAGTGCCAAGGAGGAATACCTATTCAAATGGTCATGGTTAAATGGGTTGTATGTGTGCATATGAATTCTAAATCCAATAACTAATTTTGAGAGCTTCCTTTTGGCTATGAGGAACTACCTAAAATGCACAGCAAGACCATCAGAAGAGAAGTTAAACAATATATGTTAGTGGGTTTACCTAGCGTATGCTAGATCTAGACAAGTGTGATACTTTCCTACATGGTTGTCAGTCCACCCATGCTTTAATACCAATTTAATGTAAGAAATGTCATAAATAAGGTAATGTCCTATTGTAATTCGAAATGATTTATGTATCTCAATTAAAACATAATAAGAAATATATCTAATCTAACAAGGTAGGTTATGAATAGGGTCTAGAAGTTCAGGGTAACTTGTTCTGGGTCTCTACAGGTTGATAGAGGTCTCAAGGTTAGATCACAGGGTGAACTTGAAGGTGAAATGGATATTAGGTGGGTAGGTTTCTGTTATTGGTAGGTTGTATGGGAAAATATAGATACCGATGTCAGTGAGGTATGACCGAACAACGGTTAAGCCAGGATGGTAGAAATTTAATAAACTAGGTTTTGAGAACTTTTTGAGGTAATATATAGTGGTTGTGAGGGAAAATGGCTAGGTTTGCAATGATGCCAAGGGTACTCAGAGGTATTTAGGAATCAAGAATATGTGATTAAATGATTATGGGTGATGGAATGGATGGATTCATAGGAAGGTGATACAATTACATTTGTTTATAGATTTGATGGTTGGATTATGGTGATGGTTGACCCATGGAATGGTGCTCAATTTCATAGCATTGCTTCCTAGAATGCCTTCACATCCATCTTGGTGTTGGTTATGGCTTTTTGGATGTGCGAAAGGGATTTGGTTCTCACTTACATGAAGATCTCTTTCATTCACAAAACTTGATAATGTGGCCAACCTCTCAAAAAATGTTACTGAAGTGAATATATGGTAACCGATGATGGTTTAGGATGATCAACATCGGTTTACGGTTTATCGGTATCGGTTAAGGAGAGATATCCTAGGTTTACTAAAAATGATAGATCTTGGCAATCTCTTGGTCAGCTCTGTCTATTCTCATAGATTGAAATGGGATTTTTTTCTTAGATAACCAGGAATGTGGTTATAGGTAGAATAGGCATGTGATTTTAGTGTTAGACTAAATCTTCATTAATTAAAGTAAAAAAAGGTTGAGTGCTAGTTAGTTATGAAACATGCTAAGAATAGGTTCATGATGAGGTTTCTAGGTGAGGTGGTGGGCTGAGGTGTCTAGGTGAGGTGGAAATTAGTTTGAATAAAGGTAATTAAATAATGAATGAAGTGAGGATGAGTATTACTTTAATTATAAATAATTAAACTAATATTAGTGTGGGGTAAAAAGGTCATGGTTGGGTGAATATGTTTAAGCTTGTTATTTGAAAAGGGAACAAGGGGAGGGTGACCCAATTTTAGAGTCTACATTGGTATTCAATTTGAGTGATCCATAATTATATTATATAAAAATGAGAGAACTATTTAGATTTGCAGGAATCTGGTCCAACATTAGCATACCAACACCATAATATTCACATGCATTTCATCGAGGAGGTGATTCACAGATATTTCATTACTCTCATATATTTTAAAACATCATAGAAGATTGTTGACATCTTCACCAAATCTTTTTGTATTCCTATATTTGGATCACCTAAAAGATATTTTTGTTGATATAAATTCCTCCAAATCAATGCCAATGAATAAATGGGTTTGCGCTTACATTTAAAAGATAAGGACCATCAAGGTTCTTTTAATGAATAAAGTGGGTAAACTTCCATATTTTTATCTATAATATACACAAATTCACACTTGAAAATATGTTATTTTTATTTTGTGGTTAGGGGAACTACCTCAGTCATATCCCTAATCATTTAAGGATATAAAACACATTTTTTTGCATAAAATGATAAAACAATTTATAGACATGAATGATATACATAAATCAGTCGCAAAGAATACACCTGTGTGATTTTCTGAAAATCACATGGCGATTATAGGCCAATCATAGGCATGACTAACATCTTTGTTGAAATTTCACCAAATAATTGATCTTGTGAGTTGCACCAGTCTATTATGATCAACCTTCACTTCTCCAAAACCTACAATACTGAGATATGCTAGAAAAGAAGTAAAAAATAAAGTATGTGCTAAATGCACAAAGATTCAAGAGAAGATCAAGGGTATGAAATGATGGGGTGAGTGGTATTATATATTTTTTGAGTTTATAGGATATTATGACACATCTGGTTGTAATTTTCTTAGGTGGGTGAGCTGATAAGGGTCCATAGTGCATTGGGCATGTAAATGGGTAGATGAGATTGACATAATTAAATATGAGTGTGTAAGGGTTAGTAAATGAGTGATGAGGTGTATTTTATCACAATTTTGTGGTGTAAGTTACATTTTCTAGTGTCTAAACCTTCACCAAAAGGTAATATTATTCACTTACAAGCTCTTCTTGTGGTGTGGGATACATCAACATAATTTTTTAGGGGGATTCTAGTCCTCTATTTTTGGGGGAGAGGTTTTTTTGGGGGGGATTTTTCCCACTCGATTCTCTCCTTTTCTCCAATTTTTGAGATTTTTATTGTACTTAGGTACTTCATTAGGATTTATTACTAGGACCCCACTTTTTTCCCATGTAAACTATGGTTAAGGGGGTTGTTTTTATAGGCATACATTTTCCTTGTATTTATATATTACTTGGAGTATTTTCCACACACATTGTGACTCATCTTTCTTTGGTGTTCATTGTGTCATAGGAGTAACTTGACTTGTCATAAATTGTCACACATATCAAATCCTATCATAGTGTCTCATAGGAGTTATATTTAACTGATTATTCCAAGAATGTAACTCTACTTCCTATTGACAGACTCTTGACCACTATTCTTGTGGAGGTAATACTCATCACTCTCCTATTTGTACACATCATATTTTAGCTATCAAGATGTTTCATACTTTATCAATATTTTTGTGTTTTCTAAGAGTATTTTCATGTTTTTATTATTATTGGTAAATAGTTTTGAAGGGCCTACACCCTATTACAAAAAGGCTCAAGAGATAGATATATAAGAGGAAATAACAAAAATGGATCAAAATCCAAATATTATAAGAAGCCTAGCTGTAGTAAAAAAAGGAACTACAAAATGGAGACAATATAGGTATAAAACTGTAAAAATGTAGCGAGTAAACATACAACAGAACAACATCAAAACAACTCCGTAGAAGATTTCTTATTAGAAGCCATGTCAATTCTTGACTTAACAGTCTATAATGAGGTAAAGAGAGATAGGGTAGTTGACATGTGTAGGATCATTGACATCTAGTTGAGAAAGGACATGAGCCCCTTTCAACATTTGTGCCCCAAATAACTTTAGAGATACCACTGAGCATGCTAATACTTCTAACTTATTGTTCCAGGAATTCACAAATAGCTCTAAAAAAATGAAATGTTATGATCATGTATGTCCTTAGAATTCCCTAATATATTATCAAGGGAATTCAACTTCTTGTAGATTTCATTGATGTGTTCTTCACCAATTCCAACATCATCATTCAATTTCCTTTTGCCCTTTTTCTTAGTCAGCTGATGCATGTCCTTTTTAAGACTTTCCAACTCTTTTTCCATGTTTTCAATTCTCTTTAGAAGATCCTCCTTCTCCTCCTAAGTAGTATTGTTGTGCCCTGTGGTGCTGATGTGTAAGATATTTTGTGTAGTTTCCATGTCCTTACTACTTCGAAGGACTCTTCCGAGAGGGAGAAGGGTGTGTTTTAGAAAAAGAGGGGTTTTTGGTTTTGATTTTTCTCTGTCTAGGATAGTGGTGGGGATGATGGTAGGAACAGGGTTGAGGGAGTTAGGAGTGGGTAGAATGACAGGAGTAGCAGGTATGGCAAGGTGATGGGTAAGGAAGTGCATGTGAAGGAGGAAGATTAAGCCCTGGTGGAGGGGAATGGCACGGGTATGGTTTTGGTACTCAAGGATGGAGCGTTCCATGGAGTTTAGAATATAATGCAAGAAGAAAACAAGAAGGTTCCTATGAAAATGGTTTTAAAATATCAAATGCTTTATGGGAACCATGATATACCTGCCTTCAAGGGTAATGAAATGAACCATCATTTTGGCATCTTCAAATGGCACAGGGATGGAATTTACCTTGATGCCCGCTGTGAAAAATGTTGTGACACCTGATTGTTCCTCACCTGCTTCATTTTTCTAGCCTCTGTGTTTTTATCTACTCTCTTACTAAAGAATCTGATGCCTTCCAAACTAAGGTATGTAACTTCTGCTATTAACTCCTCTGTTATCTGAATGTCTTTCCCACCATACTTCACCTTTCTTTGTTTCCAATCTGTGGAAAAATACAGGGTAATGTTCTGATCATACCCTTGAATCTTCTCAATGAAATTTAAACCCCTCCTAGCTGTAAAAATTTCCAAATATCAGCATTCTCCTTCCACGCAGGGTCACAATGAGGTTCAATTTGTCAAGGAGCTCCACCCATTCTTTCACCTCTGCATTTAAACTGCTTGAAACAGCAAAAAATATGTTTCTTTCTTCCCCAATCCACTTTTTAACCATCCTTCTACAAACCCAACAGGCATGTGAAATTTTATGGCAATAAATTCTTGTACTCCTCCTACATGTGTGAGCTTGCATTCCCAATAAAGTGGAGGATATCTCATAAAATATTTTGGGTAGGAAGTGATCTATCACATTTATCATTAATGATAGAATTTTTACTTCAATGGGGATATTATCCTCATGATACCAAGTGGTAAAGTTACTATTAATCCCATAATTTTCCAATGTGTCTACCACTCTATTACCTTCTCTATAGGTGTGGAAAATTTTGAAGGTATTGAAGGCATGGAAAATACTTATAGACTCATGAATAAAATCTTGTATTGTCTGACTAGGGGGATAAATTTGATTCAGATGATTTATAACATTCAATGAATCTCCTTCTATAATAATGTTCATAATATTTCATTCCTTAGCAATTCTTAAGCCCCATAGAGCTGATAAGGCTTCATCATAATGGTTTGTTTGATGTCCCATTCTTCCTGCAAAAAAAAAATTAAATATCCTTTGTGATCCCTTATGATTCCTCCTCTAGAAGCTGCACCTGGATTTCCCTTTGAAGCTCCATCAAAGTTGAGCTTATACCAAGAATTGGGAGGAGGGATCCAATGGATTAAAGACCTATCAATGGTTGAATTCCTTTGTCTCTGAAGGCTTCCAATATCAATTTTCCAATTTGAAAGAATAACCTCTTCATTTCTAGGATATTGTTTGTTATTGGGAGGTTTAAATCTCTCAATATTATCTTTTACAACATTGACAGTATTATTGAAGATTTTTTTACAAATCTGTCTGTTGTTCCTGAATATTATATCATTCATGGTTTTCTAGAGTCTCTAGATGGTATGAGGCAAGATCAGTTTCTAGAGTCTTCGAACCATGCAGTGTTTATATGGGGGGTCCCATTGTTCCCAAGTTTGTAAGAACTCATTTGGTAGGGTCCAACATATATTAAATCTTGAAAAAATGAAACTCCAAAGCTTTAAAGCATACTCACAATGTAGGAAAAGGTGTTTAATATCCTCAGCCTCCTTTTTACACATGCAATACATATTTGGCATAATAAATCCCCTTTTGATTAAATTATCATTTGTGAGAATATTTCCTTTAAGAACAAGCCAAAAAAAGAAGTTGACTTTGGGAGTTATCTCAGGTAACCAAATTCTACTCCACTTGAAATCACAATGAACATTTTCAAAAAAGGAGTTGTACCTAAATTTGATAGTATATTCACCATCAAAAGAGTTACTCCAAACAAGTTCATCTTTGACATCAATTTGATTTATGGGTATGATATCTAGCTGCTCTTGGAGAGAGGAGACCATAGGGTTTAGCTCAAGCACATCCACACAGAGTTGTCTCCATATTTTTCTATTTCCCTCTATATCAATATAGTCTTTGACTTTAGTACCATAATTTTCAGCTAATATATCCTTAATAGAAGCAAATATATCATTCAAACTGAAATTAGTCCAACTATCCCTCCAAAATTTTATATCACTACCATTGCCCACTTTCCATCTACATCCTTGCTTAATAAAATTCCTCATTTGAATCAAGTTGTTCCAGAAAGAAGATCCATGAGGAAGTTGGTCATCATAGAGGAATGAATTCACATTTTGTTGAGCTAGGTATTTGGCTTTGATTAATTCAATCTAGGGTTGTTCCTCCTTTAACATTCTCCATCCCATTTTAGCAATTAAAGCAATATTCATTTTTTTAATATCCTTGATACCAAGCCCGCCTATTCTTTTAGGTGTACAAACTTGATCCCATGCCACCAAATGATACCTAAATTTTTCTTCAGTTCCTTCCACTAGAAATTGTTTTTGGATTCTTTCAATTCTGTCAATAATTTTTGTAGGAATGATAAACATAGACATAATATATATAGGTAGGTTTTGCAGTGTGCTTTTGATAAGTAGAAACTTTCCAGCACTGGAAAGAACAACCCCTTTCCATCCAGGCTAGTTTTCTTTGAAACCTGTCAAGTAAAGCATTCCAAACCATTATGGGGACTTTATTAGTCCCAAGAGGCAGTCCTATATATGTTGTAGGTAATGAGCTGATTTTATAGCCCAAAATATGAGCAATTATTTTATGTCGTTCCATAGGAGTATTAAAGAAGTAGATGGAACTCTTATCAAAATTAACTTGTTGTCCTGAGGAAACCTCATAGAATTTTAGAATAGTCTTGATTACCTTAGCTTCAAGGATGGATTCCATCAAAATTAAAATTTTATCATCAAAAAATTGTTGATGTGAGGTTGTTTGATTTGTAGATGTGGGTCTAAATCCTTTTAAAAGGCCTGAATTAATAGCTTTAGTAATGGATCTACTGAGGCTATCAACCATGAGTATGAAGAGAAGAGGGGATATAGGATCCCCATGTCTTATGCCCCTGCTACTAAAAGAAGCCCACCTGACTACCATTGATGACAACTGAAAATCTAGCCGTAGAAGTGCAATCCTGAATGATCTTCCTAAATTTATTTTGAAAACCAAATTTGGTAAGGACCTTATCAAGGAAATGCTAAGAAACTTTGTCAAATTCCTTATTCATGTCAAGTTTCATTACCATACCAGATTTTTTGTTTTATCCATTGAATGAATAGTTTCATGTACCATAATCACCCCATCTTGTATTATCCTCCCTTTAATAAAGCCACTTTATTACTTTGAAATTAGGTCAGAGAGAATAGGCTGGATTCTAGTAGCAATAATCTTAGTGAAGATTCTATAAATCACATTTACCAGACTAATAGGATGGAAGTCCTTAAAATCTTTGGCATCCATATTTTTGGGGGTGAGCACAATGTGAGTATTATTTAGCTCCTTAAGGAGGTCTCTTATTCTGAAGAATTCATTTACTACCTTGAGAAGGTCTTCTGAACATATTTCCCAAAAAAATTGGAAGAAATTTATAGAGAAACCATCCGGGCCTGGTGCCTTATCACCTTCAAGAGAAAATACAGCTTTTTGGAGCTCCTCTATAGTGACTAATTTGGTAAGATTCTTGAATCTCTCTTCAGCAATAATGTCTCCTAAATGGATTCTAACAAAAACCTCTTCATTGTAAGCATTGCATTAGCATTTTCATAGAATCTAAGAGCTTCAGCCTTGATGTCATTATGATATTTGGTAACAATGTCATTTCCTTTTGAGACTTTTCCGTGATCCTATTGCAAGCCCTATGTTTAAGAGTGGTCATATGGATTTTTTTTGTATTTCTATCTCCCTCTTTCATCCAAATGGCCTTGGATTTGAGCCTCCAATAGGTTTCCTCCCTACTACATAACGTATGCAACTCAGACATGAGTTTCTTTTCTAAAATTTGATCATCAAAGCTCATACCTTTTGTGGAGATTTTTAAGTTCAAGCTCCTGAATCTGCTAATTTAGATCCTTTTTCTTTTCAAAAATATTACCAAAGACCTCTTTATTCCAAGTTTTCACCTCTTTTTAACATTTTTTAAATTCTGAATTAACTTGTATTGAGCAGTTCCTTCTCCATCCCATTTCCACCACTCTTTAATCTGATCTAAAATGTCTTCATGATCTCAGCCACATATTTTCAAATTTTAAAGAGTTGTGTGAAGGCTTGGACCAATTGAAATGTTTAGCAAAATTGGATTATGATCAGAGCAATTCTGGGTAAAGAAGATAGATGAAAATATTGATTTAATATCCAGTTAGTAGATATAATAGCTCTATCTAATCTAACCTGGATCATGTCATTTCCAACTCTTCTATTTTTCCAAGTGAATTGATTTCCATGAAGTTCCACATCCATAAGATTTGAAGCAGAAAAAAAAGTCAGCAAAGTCATCCATGCCTATAGAGAAATCAGGATTACCTCCTTGCTTTTCACCAGGGTTGAGTGGGGAGTTGAAATATCCCATAACCAACCAATTATCATTCTTATATTTGTTTCTAAAAAAAATTAGATCTTCCCAAAGTATCCTTCTTCCAGCCACAAAGTTGGGCACATAAATGTTTGAGAGGATCCACATTAAATCATTATCAAGAGCATGAAACTTAACAACAATATGAGTATTAGAAGTAGAAATCACCATACCGGTAAGAAGGTTCTTATCCCAAAAGATGGCCACTCCTCTTGACACTCCCTGAGAATCAAAAGCAAAAAATTCTGAGCTATCCCAAAAAGTCTTTTTGCAGTCCTCTAGAACATTTGTTTTCATTTCATTTTAGTTTCCTAGAATCAGAATACCAGATTATCTTTCCTTAATTATTTAAGCATTATTTTCTTAGAGCTTCCATTCAGACCTCTAATATTCCAGGAGATTATATTCATCTAAAAAGGATGGGGGAATTTTCTAGATGGCTCAATTGACTTTGAGTCCCATCTGCAATATATTTTTTCAATTTCTTTCTTTCTGAGTTCCTTTTTAGAAGGTCTGCCATTTTTGTTGATGCCTCCAAAATTTGCTACCCTTCTAGCAGGTGATCTGTTATTCTGGAAGTGGAAGCCTCTTAGTTTCCTATTTTTATTCTTTTTATCATTGTAAATAGTATCATGGATCTCCTCAAATCGTTTCATTCTTCTCTTCTTTTATTTGACCTCAATAAAACCATTATTCAAATCATTATCACAGTCAGAAATTACCTTTGGTGAGAACGGGGTAAGCTCCCCCTCCTCTTTTTCACTTTTTTCCTGCTCATCATGTAGCTTGTGAAATTGTTGTTTTTTCACTGGAGAGCATTTGTTCACTTACAAGAAAGGTAGGCTCCAATGAAGTGTTATTTCCCTTAGTGTAAATGTCTAGATCCTTATTCTCTTTGTCATCAGACAGTTCTTCCTCTATGGGATCTAGAGAGTTATCTTAGATATTATCCCCCGATGCTAACTCTTGCATCTCAGATTCAAAGTTGTTGTCTTATGGCTGTTCCATAGACTTTGAGACCTTCTGGATAGAAAAAATATTTTGATCTTCATTTAGATTCATCATTCACTCTGCATCCTTGGAGATAAGATTGATGATCACTTTAGAACTTTTCTCATCCACTTCCATAATTAATTTTATCAATGTTTCCATTTCCTTATCTCCTTGATCTTTTGAAACCTCTCCTACTAGTTTTGCAGCAGGAGTTTTGGGGTGCCAAATTTTTCTACATACAGGTGGTCACCTTATGGGGGTTATGAATCCCTTTTTGATCTTCTTATATTTCAGATCTGGTGGATTTGAAACATTTTTTCTGTCCCTTTTTGTTTTTTCTCCTTATCCATATCAGCATTACCATATGTGGAATCCCTAGCCTCATTCTCTTTCCTTATTTCTAGTGGTTTTATGGATCCATCAGAGACATTATGATTTTTCCAAGCATTATATCCTGTTGATGTCCTTCTTCCTTATGCTTAATCAAAGTAGGACATTTCCTGGTGAAATGTCCTAGTTTATGGCATTTTTGCATCTCAAATGAAAAGTTTCATATTCAATATTATGTTGCCATGTGCCAAATTTGGATTGCATAATAACATGCTCTAGGAGTTCCTGTTCCATTTTATGATGAGATATAGAATCTGCAAAAGCAAGCCTGGATCTATTTCTTGTAGGTCCATCTAGTCCAATCAAAAACAATAGATTTAGCTATATTCAATAAGATCTCATCATCCCAGTATTGAAGAGGGAGACCAGGAAGTCTACACCATATGGGAATGGTGTGTATATTTTTAGTATTTGGATCAAACCCTGGGTACCATCTCTTTAAGAAAAGTCCCATATTACCCATGCACTAGGGTCCACCCAAAAGAACTAATTCCAGATCTAGTTGTTGGTTAAACTTTGCAAGGAAGAAACCATGGGGCATGGTTGTAATAACCAGATCACCCTTGGGTTGCCATCTTCTCAAGGCCCATTTCCTGATAACATCAATATTGGGTCTAGACCCTAGAAACTTACCAAAAAGTGTAAGATTCATTTTTCCCATTTATCGATACAAACACCCATCTAACACATGGATGTGGGTCACCCCCTCTTTGTCCTTAGCACTTTTGAATAAAGAATGAGTTTACACAATCGAAGGGTGATTGAGGACCCACATGCTTGTCAGGTGGTACTTTGAAAATATCCACCCAAGGGTCAAATACAATAGATGTCCTACCAGTTACAGTCTAGGTGACAGGCTTTTCAACAGCCAATTTTGGCTCAGATAACAGACATTTTGTAGCTAAAACCTCTGAAACAACACTCACGAAACCCTCCTCCATCACCACATCCTACAATTCTTATTGAATTTGATCGTGTCTTAGTTTATTTGTTTCATATTACATCCACTTGTTAGTGATAACAATATTCATGTAACAACATGTGCATTCATTGTTATCCAGATATTATGATGAGAAATATGAGAATTTTCACTATTGGTTATTGGTGAGTGTCTTGAGAATGATGTAGAATCATGTAATACATTAAAATACTAATTTCCTTTATTAACTTTACTTATTTAATGTTTAAATGTTTTATAAAACAAATACTAATGCAATTAGGTATTTTTTATAATTTATATCTATATTTAACTAGGTTTTTGAGTATATTTGGTTAGTTTATTTCACAATTAATGTAAATCCACCATCCACATCTCCATTTTGATGAACCTAAGTAATCTTCCAAACATCCCCTTAGAGTTTAGATATTTTTAAACCCACATTTATATTGAACATCCAACCTATGGTTTTTACACATTTTGTACCCTGGTTTTCCTTTGCAAACTCTTAAGTATTCAGTATTTCTTGTTCCAAAATTTATACCTTTTAATATAAAATTTAGACCAATTAGGGGTGTATCCCTAACTTTCCCTTAAATCACCTTAGGGATGACAATATTTTCAAATTTCATATTCAAGGTATCAAATAAGGTTTAAATTCAAGTCATGTTAGTGTAACATTATCCTATTTCTAAGTAAGACATATCTCTATGGGATGACAGTAATATCTCTTGAGGGGTCAATGTTAGTGACACCTTGACACATATTAGGGTATCCACTTAAGGTTATTTCTGCTAGATGTAAGATAATTTTTCCTAAATATATATATTTATTAATTTGTAGTGAAAAAGGTGCATTTGCATATTTTGGTAACTATTTGTAATGAACCGACAAGCTAATACATCATTAGGAGAAAACAAAGGGATTTCATTTTTAGAAATTTGGTGGAAAATTTTGTAGAAAATTGGGACATCAACTTTCTAAAAGTGATGGATTAATTTTCTGTATAGAGAAAAAGGATTATGTTTGATTTTTTAGAACCCCATACTTTTAGGTGTTTTCTTTACATTTTTTTATTTATTGACAATGATGATTATGTTTAATTTTTTATTCATAAAATCAAAATTTATCCCTTTTCTATATATGTTTCTAGGTAAGAAATTTAGAAAATACATAGAAACTGAGAGGGGCGAGGGTGAATCAGTATACTTATATTTTGTACTTATTTAAATGTTAACATCCATAACATCAACAATCACATGAAATATAACAATTTCACAACACAAGATTTATGTAGAAACCCTTTTCATAGAAAACTACAGAGAAAATACAACTTGGAGCTATTATCAAAATCCATCTAAAATATTGATTGTATTAAAAATATTTGTTGGAACCAACCTACTAAAGACCCCAATCCCCAATTTCAAGCACCAAATCTGCTAATTTGAGCACTAACTCACTAGAGATACCATTCCCCAATTGAATGAGGAAACGACCTCAACAATACAAAGATCCATCTTCTGTGGTTGTTTCATCAACCTGTTGCTAGAAATTCTATTACACTTTATACACACATATCAAAACATACTTTCACCATGGATGTTGGTCACATGTTGTGCACCTTCTACACATTTACTATACACTTATTGTATACTAGTTTTCCACTTTTTGTGCATCATCTGCACACTTCCTACATACTTGATGCACACTCTAATATTACACCATACTTATTGGCGAGAGAATTCTTTAGGTGAAAATCTTTTCGGGTTTTTTTCCAACAATTTGGGATTCAAAGTCCCTCTCCTTAGAGGGTGTAGCTGCTATATTTGCATGCATGTAAAAAGGTGAGTTTTTCCTGGTGGTCTTATGGCCATGCATCCAATAGGGGCACTCTAATAACCCTATGGAAAAGCTAGCAATCACTTGCTAGAGATGACTTTGTATTCAGAGCAAGGAAGGGAGTGAGAATAATAGGTAAGAGAACTAACTTTGGAAGTAGAAACTCATATTCCTATACACACTAGTTAGAAAGCTCATTACACGCATTTAAGAGAAGAAAACAACAAGATTTTAAAGCTACCGGCAAGAGGAAACCATCCATAAAAATATGCACACATTCATATGCCTTGGAAAATAGAAACTTCTTCCTTCACTAGCATTTAAAATCAAGAGTTGTACATGATAGGAGAATTGAAGAAAATAGAGAGGGGAAAATAACAGAAAATGGATAACTCTTTGTTCTTCCACAAGTAGGCAAAATCTTTCTCATGAATTTGTAAATATGCCACTAACTAGATAAGACCTCTAAAATGAGAGAACTTTACATTTTATAAGAAGAGAGGTGACTCTTCATATGTCTCAACATAACTTAAAATTTTTCATCTCCCTAGGAAAACATGAAGTCCCTTTTATAACATAAAGGTGACTTATTACATTAGAAACCTTAGGTTGCCATTTTTTACATTAAAGACATTTGAAAAGTGCAACCCCAATGAAAAATAGAACATTAAAGAGAGAAAATTTTGGGGGATGAGAGAAGAGAGAGAGAGAGGAGGAATAATCATGTCGATGACAAATAACAAGCTGATCTTACTAACTTGATCCGATAGAAAGTTCTAATATGATGAACTTTGGATCCCCAAACTCCTTACGCCTTAAGAAAACTCCTTCAGATGGTCCATAGACACTTTGAGCTTGACTATTTAGGAAAAAATTTTGGATGATCACTTCGATGGCTTTAGGTGTTTCTCATGGAGGTCCACTCCGAACAAAGTTGAGAATGGAAAATGTCCCTTGCAATGACCTTTCACAACACTTCCATGTTGATCTGAAAGTTTCAATGGATTATAACTTAAACATTTTGATGATGATGATTACCACACATCTTTGTGCACAACCTACAGACAATATGTAGAGTAGGATGAGTTTCAAAATACACTATTGAGAAAGTAATCCACGAGCATTGATGAGTGAACTATTGATGACATTGAATAATGTTTACTACATGGCATGAAGCACCACCATCCTTGTGATCTTCTGACACACCTAGATATAAAAATGGAATAATTCCCACAAGAAATTTAATCCTCCAATTTTTTGAAGTCCCCTAGAGTTGCCTTTCTATCCCTCATACCTTAATGAACTGGTCTTACACTTGAAAACTTGAATTTCATGGCTTTTGAAACACCTGTTATACTTTGACCAAACACTTATTATTTTTATTAAGTATCAAAATCTACATCTTTGAACTCCAACTGATGATATCAACTTGAGTGTTTATCTCTTTATATGTTCCCTTTGTGAAATCTACCTACTAGAACAACTTACTATTTATAGCAAGTGTCTATGAGACAACTTACTAACTATAGTAAGTGGTGATTTTTGGCCGACATGACCGCACCAATTTTTACCAATATTCCTGCCCCTGTATACATTATCTTCTATTAGATGGATCTTCTAACGTAACTTACTAAAAATAGTAGGAACCCATATGGGAGACTTACTTGTTTAGTAAGTGATGAATTTCACTTTTTTTCAGACTGACTAATCAATCTGACCTTTTTTTCCTCTTTTATGCACATTGTTTTATTTGCATCTTCTTATGATGATGACTTACCCAGAATAGTAGCCACTCATGTAGGAAGGCTTACTATTTTTAGTAAGTGGGTCTCTGGCACTTGGATTGTGATGGAATGAAATTTTCTAATATTGGTTTTTTCCTAATAGCACTCCTCTAAAATTTTAGCTTCACCCGTTCACCGATTTGGGAGATTTTAAAAATTAATTTTTTTTGTGAAGGGGAATGAGGGTTTTTCCACTTGAAAACATTTGGGTTGTGCATGAAAAAACTACCTTTTGGATATTCAAGGCTCCTATAATTCTATATGAATTAAAAATGTTTCATTTTAATATGACTTACATAGTTTGTGAGATATGAATATTTTTTGTTTTAGTGACTTCGGATTTTTCCAGCAAAAAATCTTCATTTTCCTTCATTTCGATCCGTTATTTTTTAATTTTTTAATGTTTTAAATGTTATTATATTAATTAGGATTTCATTGGGTTGATCAAGTGAAAAATAAAATATTGATAAAATTATGAAGAGTTCCGACAGTGTTTAGAGGCATACGAGGAAAAATGGAAAACAAAATATGCTAAGTGTTGCTATTTATAATGTTTGAAATGAAAGGGGTAGGTATGGGGAAATTTTTTTTGTTCCTTACATCCATTTTCAAAAGGTAAAAATGGGACATAAAATTCAGCTTCATCCTAAGCTTAACACTTGGCATGTTTTTATTTGATGTGTAACTTAAGCGAGGGGGTTGAATTTGAGCACCTATGAGTTCATTTGTGGTTGTATTGAGAACCAAGATGAATAATAGTGGTAGGGAAAATTTTCATGTCCCTTTTTCACCTTTCCAAAAGGGACATAAGGTGAAAGAAAATTCACCTCATTTTAGTGAGGACATGTGGTGAGCATTGAGGGTTAGGTGAGTGCATAGGTCAAACTGGTCAACAGGGGCTAGAGGATGAGTACTTGGTCATATCGGTCACTTGAGGGATGAAAAATGGTAAGGAAAATTTTTTATTTCCATTTTTTCCCTTTACAAAGGGATTTAAGGGATATTAAAGTGTTCCTTCACCACATTCTTCCACATGTCCAGCTTTAAAAATGACTAATTGTTTAAAAGTGTACTTTGGGAGTCAACTTGTGAAGACGATATCTCGAGCTCCTGGCTGAATGTTTAGGTAAAAATTTATATGATACCACCTTGAAAAAACCCTTTTAATAAAATGGTGATGGATAAAAGTTAAAATTTTGACTGAAATACCTCAAAATGGCTCCTTCTTTCTCGGTATTTCATGTTGTGCACCAGGAGAGTGAGCTGCCTAGAACAGCGTATGAAGTTTCAAGAAGTCTCGTCTTTTCCACCATGTAGAGCATTAAAAATTATTTCCATAGGAAATTTTTATGGATTTAAAATAATAATTGGAATCCCAACATATTTCTTTGAATCTCAGGTCTCTTTTACAGTGCATGTTCCTTTAGGCTCGAAAACCCACTTCTGGTGAATTGGTTTCAAAACCTCTTAATCTTCCCTTAATCTTCCAAAACCATTTAATTGATGTTCCTAGAACTTAAATAATCCTTCACAATGATTTTTAATCCTATTATCCACTTTGGGGGTGGTGCATTAGTCCTAAGAATGCCAATGGTAGCCCTTGCCAAAACTACTCGAATGCTTGAATGTTCCAGAAGATCCTAAATCACGTGGGGGGGTGACTTTAATTTATTAAATCAGATAGGTGGGAAGAATTTACATTCAATTAGAGATCACTATACTTACTAGGTAGGAATAGTGTTGTGAATGTACTGACCTAGGGGTTCCTTGGAAAGATATGACCTTAAAAATTTTCAACACTGTTATATCATTGTCCTTCTTTCCAATGAACTTTGTCCTTGCCAAAACACAAGAAAACAACTAGCTCTAGCTTGAGGGAATGTTATGGACTGATCACAGTGAATAAATTACATGATAAATCCCATAATCTCATTTGGCAATACACATACCAATGTCTTATCCATTGGGATTTATAGGAGTCACATACAACTTGCAAGAGATGGTCTGAAAGGAAGAGCACACACACAACGACAAAATGAAACACACAACACACAAAAATGGAAATACACACAACATGAAAGGGAAACCAAATTCCTAATAGTAATCACCTATGGTATAGATGTGGGGGACAACCTAGTTTCACTATAATAGTTTTCTCTCCTCAGAGGTCACCCTTGAGTGGGCAACACTAAGTGATGATATTTTGCAAAGCCATTGACTTATTCCAAGTCTTATTTTACATTTATTTCAATTGATGAGTGCATTAATGTTTTTTTTTTTTCAGGAAGGTCATGATATTGAAATTAATTAATTAGGTTAGTTACCAATATTTCTAGCTCGATGATAGAGTTTTTTTAGTGGATGTGATACTAATTCAAGATATTTCCTTTAAGAGTCTTAGCAAAGATTTTTGTTGTAGTGTACGATTTATTCTTAACCCAATATTTATAGATATTTATAAAATCCTTTATATGGAGAGTGGGGTTGGTAAAACCATCATAACTTATGGAAGGGGAGGCACCTCCAATGTCCATAACAGAGATTTAGGGAGCTATTGGTTCTCTTTTTAATAGCGTGAAAGGTTTTGTTATGAATGGCATGTTGTGAAATGAGAATTCCATTAGGCCCAATCAGAAGTAGAGGGGTCTGAAATTAATTTTCCATGCCCCAAGAGATCCTTTTAGGTCCATTAACAAGTTGAGTTAGACTGGTTTGGAACTATAAAAACTAATTTTCATCGGATAGTTTTTTGTTGACTTAGATGGTCTATGAGTTTAATTACAAGTTGGGTAGAATCCGTATTGGAAAGTATGTTGGTATTGTTAGTTGAATAAATATTCACTCCATTTGGAGGATGTTCAAGATGGTTTTTAACATCAAATTTCTAAGAAATATAGTCCTCAAAATTCTTGGATAGAATTTGAGGTGAATGTCCTATGTACTAAAAAAAATTAGAGAAACATTTGCATATCGTGGGTGTTTTTACACCATTATTATATTACAATATATTTAATGCTTCAAGAACAATAAAAGGATGTAAAGTGGAGCTACATAAGGTTATTTTAATTAATTAACTTACAACCTTAATAATGCACTATATCATAATAATTTGTTTTAATTCTTGCATCTAGTGTATATAATATGATAAGAACTCTAAAACACAAGAGGAAGAGTGCGCTTAGCTAACTATATATGAATCTAGGAAATTTTATTGTGTACAATGACTGAACTAGGATATTTAAACATGAGAGTGCTTCATTCCTGAAATTTTAGCTATAAAATCTCTTGGGGAAAGATTGTACATATATGTTAGGACCATCCATACAATGTTTCACCTACTATATGGTATTAGACCTGATATAAATCTTGTTTTATAAATTCTTCAGGTTTTCTCTTTCCTAAAAATGTTTTTCAAAATGTTGCAAAGCCTTTTGAATATTATGATTGAGGTCTCAAACCCTATCCATGGGTGTGATACCTTAGAAAATAATCATTAGTCAGGTTAAATGGTAATCATTTCATTTTCAATGTTACCACAACTACGAGGATGCCTCAAACCACATCTGAATGAATGAAACTATATTTGGCACTTGAAAACTCCTTCACAATTCTCAAATTGAGTTTGGATCATTTTAATACTTGAAGTAAGGATGTTTGAGTTATTTCAAATTAGGGAAGATGATCGTTTGACTTGGTAGGATGATTCATACCCATATCCATTATTTTCCTAATGATTTTGAGTGGATTTTGGAGAGATTTAGGGAGCCTTTTGTTCATTTTATGTTAGTTTAAGCAATAGGAAATTATGAAAATTCTAGGTTATGTCACATTATTAAATGAGGTGAGTTTAAATTTCTTATACATGGTTCTGAAGGTAAATTATCATGGAAATATTGACTTAGAGGGAGTAAAGGATCTAATGAAGAATATAAAATTGAAAGATAAGATAGAGGATATGTCAATTCAAAACCACACAAGTCATCTAAGGATAGATTCCACAAACTAATAAAAATTAGAAAATCATGCATAGGGATGAGAAATATGAAAACTGAAAGTTACATCTTTTCATGTTAAGTTTATATGTGGATTCTTGGCATTTAATTATTAAACTTTTTCAAAATATAAGTGTTTATGAGTAAAAAATTTATACAAGAGACCTCTGGATGTTATGAATGGGGATATAAAGAGGTATGTTTCTTATCAAATGTCCATTAGAAAAAATAGCAGTGCCAAATAGTGAATTGCCAAATTTAAGGTTCTATAATTCCTCACTTTAGGTTTGAAATGAAAAATACATGCTTAAAGGAAAAGATACATGAGTTTGTAGACATACTTTTTCTCTGATCAAAGTTTGTTTTAGAGGGTTCCATTGTGTTGGTGATGGTATGCTACATGATGAAACCTAAAACATAGAGTGTAGTCAATTTCCATAGTAAATAATTAAACTTTAACTCAAATGTAATATGTAATATGTAAAATTTACATTTATATAAAGTTAAAATAAAGAGATATAAGACACAGAAGGAATATACCAATTTTTTACAGACAAAGAGGCTCTAGTTAATTAATTTTTCTTAGAGATTTGAATTGCTAAACTTGTTAAAGGATTAATGGTGATCATTCCACAATTGTTATGAGTAGAAAACAAAGTGTTAGATGCACACAACCCAGTACATAATGGAAAAGAGAGAGACGAAGAGTGAGATACTAAAGGACCCTCTAAAGGAATAATATTATCTATCAAATTCATTCATCAACTTTTATATCCTCCTCTTTGAATGTAAGAGTGAAGGAAGGACTTATGAATAATTTATCCACTTTGATACATTTCAAAAAGACACGAGCCACACCACTACATAAATATATAGGCCTAATATTGTAAATAAGGAAAAACAGTAGAAAATATCTAACAAGTTCCCCCATGCCCTTCCCTTATGTTGCACACATGAACAAAAAATAAATTGAAATTCTACTATACTGACATTTATATGGGGAAAGGAGACCCATGCCCCCAAAATCCCTTAAATTGTAACAAAAATCAAGTGTTGTGTTGAAGGAGTGAAGTACTTTATGCCCCATTAATTGATCTAAAATGAGTGAAATATATGTGAAACTATATCAAGAACCTACACCTATAGGTGCAAATATGAAACTACTAAGAAAATTGATGTAACGTCCCCTAGGAAAAACCATTTCAAAAGCTAAAAACCATCCATTTAGTCTTGAAAATTTCTTAATTTTTTGAACATGTACATGATTTACTATATTTTTGTATTTGATATTATTTATGAGTACTTATACCATGTGTATACCTATGTTAAAGCCTGAAATTCTATTTGTGTCTATTTTAGGAGTAAAATTTATTTAGATGAATTCCTCCTATTTTGACGCATGTGTGATAAATTATTTAAGTGTGCATCTTAGATGTGTAATGACGTCTGATGATTTTAATATATTGAATTGAAATACATGGAAGGTTTTAGAGGTGGCCATCAATAATGGGATCCAAAACCTACAAGGGGATACTTGTGGTGGAAACCATCGTACAAAAATAAAACCAATAATAATAATATAAATAATATCAACAATAGTAATGAAACATGTATAAGAAAATAAGTGTAGGGAGATATATTTAAACACTAAATTTAGATTCAATTATATGCAAACAATGTCACACAAAAGGAATAAATCCGTAAACATGGGACACCCATGGTGTCACAAGATAATCAAGTCGCTCATGCCTATAAACATGGTAAGAAATATCACACAAGATATACATAAAGCCTTGAACATTGGACACCCATAGTTCCACAATAAAAAACGATACACTTAAGCCACAATTAGTGAAGAAAGAAAGTAATAGCACACACAAAAAGAAAACATGTATATAAAATAAGAGTTTCAAGCTTGAATGAAATAATATAGTAACTAATATAGATTAAAAAAAAAACATGTGAAATAAGAGGTTTCAATATTACACAAGACATGTGTGTTAGTCCTATTAGCTACAAATATAACATGCACACAATATATGTAATCAAATAGAATGAGGAATTAGAAATGTACTATAATGAAATAATAGCACCTATGTATATTATATGATAGATGCCCCTAGATGTATAGGAATTCTAGGTAAAGGGTTTTCCAACACATGTCATCATGTTCCAATATTTTTATTTCATGTATAAAACTCAAGGTACCATGTGAATGCAAGTGTGTAAAGAGTAAATAAATATATTATCTATAAAACCAAAGTGATAAAGAACATGTATAATGTAAAGTGATAACATTGAAAGCTATGTATATAGGTCCTTGTTTTTCATTTTTGTAAATATATGAATGTTTTTTATGTTGTAACTATTTCAATGTTGTGTTATTTTTTAATGTTAAACTACATATAGTGAAAAGGGTAACACAAGAATTACTTGATAATTAATAATGTATAAAAAATAAGTTCTAAGAGAAGAAATAGGTGGAGTTGATCTATGAGTATTGTGTGAAGTACAAGTTCTACCTAGAAATTTATAAGAGAAAATACTCCTAGACATACCATGTACATTAGAAGACATGTAAAAAACTATGGAGATCTCATGTGCACTAGAGAACTGACACAATATATTATGAGAGTGCGAGCCACTAGAGAAGTGTGTGAAACTGACGGCTTATTTGTATACCTAGGGAGATTAGAGTCATGGGAGACATTTTTTGAAAATTAATACGTATTAAGAGACGTAGGATGACTAGAGACACTATAGACAGTATGTTAAACCAAAGGCTTATGAGGATACCTAGGATGAAAAGATTGTTGAGAGGAATTGTATTCAATCAAATACCTTTCCATAGATGTAGTTATAAGTATGGATTGAAACTGTAAAATAATGACTAGAAAAACTAAGAGAATGGGCCTCAAAGGGAACACCTCAAACTGTGACAACCTTCTGACTATGAATAAAATTGAAACAGTATTGAATGACCAATAGAATATCCCTAAGATAATGTATCAAAGGGAGACCTCAATGTAATGTATCATAGCTAAGAGTAAAAGAAACAAATAATTAAATTGGTATAGTAAGAGAACCAATTGTAATAGATAGATTAATGTGTCAATATCGAGGATTTTAATTAAGTGGAAGTTTTTTGGTAGGGATTCCAAGAGCGTAAAGTAGATTCAAAGAGAATACATTGTCCTTGTTATATGGATTAAAAAAACACCATGTATATGTGCTTGATTATATAGAGACATGAATCGATAGAGTATCAGAAATAAGAATGTTATATAAATCATATTCATCAAAATTGATAATCAGTTTAGGAGATAACATATGAGTGACAATGTTAATCATTGCATACAAAGGGTGATCATAATATGTAGGTGAAGATGTTGCATGATAAGTATCATGTAATTCTCAAGTATTGTTTTCATTTTTATTCTTAGGAAGTGGATGAATAAAAAATTAACTCGGCATTGTCGTTGGTTCACTTAGAATATCTAGTGGGCTCATCCCATTCAATTTCATTATAGTCAATAATATCTTGAATGTTGTGATGAACTTTGATACACCAATAAGTCACGTGAACAATAAATCTATGATAATTACTATAATAATTATCATTAAAACTCTTGCTTTGGGGATTTCTCACATCAAGCTCAAATAGAGGATGGAGAGACACAATATTACACTCAAGAAATTGTTTCAATACAATGTGTGGAGCACAAGTTAATTGTATAAACTATTGTCATGTGGGTTATGATAAAAATTAAATAGCTTGGGTAATAACATTAATGGTGTCCTTTAAAGCATCCTTTGCATCATTCATCTTCCCTTTCAATGCAGATTTTATTGGAAAATTGTATTTAGAGGTATTAGGAGTGCTAGCAACATACTTGAAATTTTTTATATGTAATAACTTAGCTTCATGTCTTTTATTATGTGACATATATGGTCAAATGATCAAAATTTGTCAAATATGAATTATTCTTACAAATAAGAAAGAAACATTTGTGTGAAGAGATCTTTTAATTCACTATCAACAAGGATATTGCACATCATACTAAGCATGTTCTTGTATTTTAAGACATAATCGTTGATAAGTTCATTAGATCCTTGTTGAATTTTAATCAGTTGTGCTGATACAAGAGCATCTTCTCCATTTTTGGAAATTTTTGTTTGAGTGTTCAATTTTGGCTTAATAATAGGTTAGGAGTTGTTAGGAATGTTTCATAGGTCCTTGTACTTCATGTAGACACCAATAATTTAGCTCAAGTAATTTAAATACTTAAATTGCACTAATTATACTCTTTCTCGCAAATTGACGACATATCATCAATATTACACTTTTTATCTTCTATCACCGTTAATAAGTTACATTACGCTAATTAATTAATTATTCTATCCAAAAATGATGCCAATTAAGGACTTTCTATTAATCATCTCCCCTTTATATCTAGATTAATTAATTATTTCTAGCTAATTGAGCTCCCTTTCTATCTAAATTAATTAATTCTTTCTAATTAGTTGAGTTCCCCTTCTTATCTAGATTAATTAATTATTTCTAATTAATTAAGATCCCCTTTCTATTTATATTAATTAATTATTTATAATTAATTAAGCTTCCCCTTCTACTAGATCAATAAATCATCATTTATTTGATTAAATTCCTCCCATAGTCTAAATAATGCTAATTATTCCTCTAAAAATATTTTATAACCTTCCACAGCTATTAATTAATCTCTTTGAGTAATCAATAAACCATCTCAACTCCCATGATTCACTAGATGACAAACTAAACTCTCCTAAAGTAAACTTAACCACTTCTAAACTATCCTTATCCACAACTAACTCAACCTTGTTATTATCTCACATGTAAAGTGATGCAAGGCTTCTTTTATCCATTGAGCTCTATAAGAATCCCTCCTCTTACCATTCTAATTACACCTAAATGAGAATAGATCCTATACTATAGCCATTTTATCATCTTAGAGAATTATTCCAATAGAGGAGCTAGTTATCTTCATTTCTTGCATTCATCCATCCAAGTTTTGAAGTCATATGGAGATATGTCAAATGGTCTTGTAGCCATGGATTGACAAAACTCCATTCAAGAAAACTTTGGGATTCAAGTATACAATCAACCCTTTCGATTTCTAATGATATAAATAGGTTCATTTCATTAGAATTAAATTAGAGATAGAGTTTGATTTTTTTAGCATGTTAGTTTGAATCTTCATTTCATGTTTTAATGCAAATATGTTAATAGATTAGCTTTACTTAAGCTCTAAGCATGATGGTATATTGATCTAGTTAGAATTTTATTGAAGTTATTAGGTGCTAGATTTGATTTTATTTTCATTGTTAACTAATTCATTAACACATTTGGCACACCCAGTGGGAGTTAATCCATTATCCTTTGCACTTAATTTCAATTTTTGTAGTTATGTTTCAATTTTGGTTACCAACCCTCTTTTGCACATGTTGAGCTAACTTGTTTTTCTTAACTTGTTTTGTTGGTTTTGCATGTGTTGAGTCTTCCTTATAGGTAAAAAGGAGGTGAAGTGTTGTCAAATTTTGATCTTGATGGGAAAATTTCAATATTTCTCCATGTTTTCATGTTTAGAGCTTCATTTTTCAACATTCTACATGCTAGTTTTGTCAATTTTTTGAAAATATTAAACTTGAGCATGTAGGTTAGTGTTTGATAGTGTTTAGTATTATATTTACATATTAATGTGTTTGTTTGCTATAAAAATTGAATCTTGGTGACAAAATTTCAATATTTCTCCATGTTTGCATTTTTAGAGCTTACTTTTTCATCATTCTACATGCTAGTTTTGTCAATTTCTTTAAAATGTTAAGTTTTTTATCGTGAATGTTAATGTTTGATAGTGTTGAGTATTCTACTCATATACTAATGTGATGGGTTGTCAAAACTGAATCTTGGTTGGAAAAATTTTACCTTTTTACAGATTAAGGGACATTTTTTGAGTACATGTTAAGTGCATACCCATGAGCATAAGAGCATGTGCATAACCCATCTTCTGAAGGCCATAATTTTTGTTCCCAAACTCAAAATGACTCTGTTGTTTTGAATTGGAAAGGTATTGAAGTTATCTATGCAATGAAAATATAAATTTGGGATTTGTAATTATAGAAATTTTAGGTTTTCCCTTTATTGTATAACTGGTCATTTTCAAACATGTCTAATGTTTTGATGAATGTTGTATTTCCATGTTTTACTTGATTTAGACCAAAGCTTTTGAATGCTCTTCTCTTGTACCTTTTGGTGATCTTGAGAATAAAAAACAACTTTGATCTATATATTTTTAACATTTGGATTAACTTAATAATTTGATTATTCATTTTGCTTAAGGGAATGAACCTTTTACAATACGTTTTTATGGTCGGTTGATTTGAATTTTTCCATTTCTATCTAGTTGGGATAAATTTTGTTTATGCTCTTCTCTTGCATATTAGGGTGATCTTGAGAATAAAATGCAACTTTACTCTTCATTTTCTAACATTTGGTTAATTAGAAACTTCATCTTTCATTTTTGGTTTAAGGGAATGCACATTTACCAAGATGTTTGTATGGTTCATTAATTACAAAGTTTTCTTTTACTTTTTAGTTGGATTATTTTTTGTGTATGTTCTTCTGTTGCATCCTTGGATGATCTTGAGAATCAAAAGCAACTCATAGTCCTCTTTTAAATAATGTGATTTGTTTGGAGAACTATTAACGCTTGAGTGTATGACCTAAAAATGCTTGTCAAAGAAACCAGGTCGAAAAAAAAATTCTAACTACATATGTGTCAGAGGTTTTTGAATTACTAAGCCACATTAAGTATAAAACATAAAAAACATACCACATTCAAAACACTTGATTTGCACGTTCGGATAAGGGTATGCCCCATCTACTTAAAACTAGGACATAACCCCTTTGGCATAATCCTTAAGCTACAACAATGGGGGTAGTCCTAGGAACCCAGAAGTAGTCCACGCAAGAGGGAACCCTTTGGAAGAAATGGGAAGTGCTCCACACACTTTCACTATTATACACATGAGATTTAGCATCAAATTTATCTATGTCATGACCCTAGTGAGAGTACATGATGGAAGCATTTATTTCCAAATATGCTTGAAGGGGGTAATGTAAAGATAAGTCAATCCTTGGGAAACCTTAGCAAACCGAGCTCACTCTTAAATAACTTTTGACACCTAGTTGAGTGAACCACCAAGGAATCTATCTTTGACCAGGAACCAACTTTGACCATTTCAAAACCAATTTGAGTTGAGAGCCATTATTTATCACAAAACGTGTGAAGAATTACTTTTTCTCAGTTTTTCACTCATCCTAAGGCAAGGAGAAACTCTTCTATAGTAAGGCCAACATTTTTCACCCCCAATTGATCTGCTTCCTTCACTTTCTTTTAACACTTTGTTTATTAGAAGAAGAGTGACTACCCTTTTGTTGGTAATTGATTGTATTCACCAGTTTGTGTCCACTTATACTCATCCATTTTTTACGGTTGAGTTGTTAAATGTATAAAGTGTGTGGAGACGTTTTCATATCATAGGTAGTATTTTTTATCTTTATACCCAGGTCAATCATAGTTAGGGTGGATTCATCACCTTGAATCTCCTTTAAACGGTTATCTTGTTTATATCGTGTCGCTAAAATTTTGGTATTTACGTCTTGTTTCTTGTAAACTTGACCTAAATATCTATATTGTGATGTTATGTTATATACACTTCAACCATTCCTAGGTATACTCTAGATTTAGTTTGATTCAATTACTACCTCGATTTTAATAAGTGTTAAGTGTTTCCACTTATGCGCATTATATCAATATCATATTTATATCAATACCTTAATTTTTCACAAAGTTTGGTTAACATATCTTGGTGGTATTGTTGTGTCGTTCACAATCGTAACTAAAATTTTTTGGAATATAGATCTTGATTTGATTAAAGATCACTTTTAGTATAATTTTTTGGGCATCACATTAAATTATTTTTATTACTGATGCCTTGTTCATTTCTTTAAACTTGACATAAGCGGTGACATTTTTTAATCATCTTGAAACATCAACTACCATTTTGAAATAGACTTGGCAAGTACTATCACTGAATCACATCTCCCTTCAATTTTCACAAGTGTGTTTCTTTGAGCTCACAGTGTGACTTGGTAACATGGGTACAATCTCAAAGTTATGGAACTTTCTACTTGAGATATATCTCCAAATAAATCTAGTTCATCTTCCTAATCCTAGTGCAAAATAACTCTACTGAGATGAATCTACTATCTCTATCCTATGATTTACAAGGAACTAGGGAAAGGGAAATAACATGTAAATGAGGAAAAACTACACTATAGAGGTGATGCACAAAAGAAGGGAATGAGAACAGTTTCCAGTGTGAAAATGGAAGCAAAATACATATCAGAGAGGGTGATGACAATTCTCCACAGTCTAATAACAACATTCACAACATTTTTCCATGCATACACAATAATAATAGGTCCCTGCAAGAGTATATAGTACACACAAACATTTGTAATAACATTAGAGAGGCAGGGAGAATGTAACAAACTCAGCAAGGAAAAATACATCCACAAACTTAAATCTATTACTTCATTAATATGCAGAGTCCAAACTATTATAAAAGAAAGGCCTGATCACCATGCAAGGAGTCCACTATAAAGGCCTACAACAAATTGGCTTCACAAAACCAAAATGATAGTGTATTTCTACTCAAACTATCCTCCCCTAGAATGAACCCAACACAACATTTTTATAGAATTTTGACAGGAGAGGAAGGGGATGCAATTCCTGAAATTCTCTTTCCCATCAATTGAAAGTCATGATAAATGAGTGTGGTTGGTGGTTTTGGACCTAAAAAATCAATCTCAATGTGTCCCATATCCTACAATAGAGAAGGAATGGCATCCCATGCTCATTAAATGCCTCTCCAGCCACTAATAAAATCATTGTTCAAAATCTAACACATTTTCCTTAAAATCATCATTAAAAATTCATCAATTTCCACATTTCTTGATTGTTATGAGTTGTTTTCAAAGTCACAGTTCCAATGAGACCAATTTTTTGAAAATATATTGATAATTTCAAACTTTATGGCCTTTTGAGTTTCAAAAGTGGTTTTGAGCGGGCTCTCACAATCCACATCACACCACCTTCCTTTGTATTGTGGGTATTATGGATTTTCTAGGAACTCGTGGCACTGGGGTATAAGGGCCACCTGGGCTGCAAACTCCCACCTTACCTGCATCTAGCTTACTATAGACATTTCAGATTTCACGGGCTCATGAAGCACAATCCACACTTGGGCCACTTGGACTGCTTGACCCCACTATCGCCGCACCATTTAGGCTTATAGCTATTTTTTCCTTTTCGTGTATCCATGTCCCAAAATTCCTGGGACATTTTGGCTTTCTGATTTTTCCATATCCACAATAGACTGGCCTGCTTCAAATTCTTCATGAATCAAACAAGTTGGCATTTTGTGGAACAAGTGTCCCGATGGAACTTGGGCTACCTAGGCCATGAACTTCTTCCTTTTCCATAAAACATTGAATCCACTTCATTCCTTTTTCAAATTGGGTAAATCATATTTTCAGGGAACTTGCACGGCCTGATGGAACTTGGACCACCTAGGGTGTCGAGACCCAATTTACTAACAAATCATTGTTTCCTTAGCATTTTAGACCCAAGTGAGGGACAAGGAACCCTAGTTCAATCCGCAGTCATTCCACCCGTAGCCCCTAGACCTATAATAAATTAAAATAGGTCCCTTTTAAGTTTTTTCAAATTTTTAGCAAATTTTCGCTAACTCCTTGGATTTTCCTTGAATGGGGAAGTTAGAGAAAAGCAAAGGCATGCCCCCAAAATCCAGATTTCTTATTTTCACCATTTTTGTCTATCCAAGTGTAGAGAAATTGTGTAAGTTATCCAAATCACCTTGGGATAAATTTCAAATAACTAGAAGTACATCATTTGATTGATTGGTTTAGAAATAAACATTGTTTTATTTTATCTTATTCGTCATATTGACATATCCCTTTAGGACAATCATTTTGATCCTATTTTATCCTTTACACTCACAACTTATCGTCCAAACTTTGTTGGATTGTTGAAATTGTGTTATCACAATGTATTTTTTTCTTAGATCCCTTTTAGAAAATCACACAAGCATCCCCATCTTTATGAAATGTCAAGTTGGTTTCCATTATGCTACCCAAATTGACATGGAACTTCCTTCTATTTGAAGGAATTCAATCACACTATCTAGGTCTAGGAATTTAGACTTAGTGAATGCCAACCATGACTGATTATCATAGGGTTCCTTATACGTACGACCATAAAGAATCAAAATTTAGGCATTCACATAAAAAGATGCCCATCATGACTAAACCATGTTTGGTTCTTCATGCTAGATAACCCATTCGGTAACCTATTCCCCACCTTCATGTCATAGTCAATGGTATGGTTTAGAAACTTCTAATCTAAATTATTATTTGGGTTACCCCCACTCTTCTTCTAATTCTAATCCAAACATTTCCTCTTCTTCTAATTATTATAATCTAAATATTTCCTTTGATTCTTCTAATGATCCAAACTACTTTTCATATTCATCTAATTCGACTCCTAAGTCGCGGTCCTCCCCTTCTTTGCATGACCTCCTTCATCATACTTCTACTGCTATTCTTCAGTCCCCCCTTTATTCATGGTACCTCATTTATCATTCATCCAATTTGACTCCTAATTCGTGGTCCTCCCCTTCTTCGTAGGACCTTCTTTATAAAACATGTAATGTGATTCTTTAATCGCAGTCCTCCCCTTCTTCGCAAGACCTCTTTTAGCAGTCACCTCAATGAAATATTTCTCCTTTGAAGATTCGTGTGACTCAAATTCCTTCTATTCAATCATCTAATTCAACTCCTACATCACAATCTATAGAATTTTTGATACGAAATCCTCTTATTCTTCCTCCATGACATCGTCTTATAGGGAAACCTATGCCAACCAATTCTAGATCCACATCTTATTCTACTCACGGGACATCTAGCCCTAAGTCTCCTTCATCTCTTAAGTCATCTTCTTATATCAATCATCATCAAATATCTTCTAAGTGTTCCACACCAGTTGGACCTTTTTATTCCAATCAAATCTTTGTGGTCAATTAACAACCCCTACCAATTTATTTCTTTCAGAATAAAGGAGCGATCATGGCATTTATAGGGGCACATAAAGATATCCCTCTAATAAATTATGAGTAAGGATTATCTTTATACCTCAATGTGTTTACGTATTATGGGGAAAAGGTTGATTCCTTTTATCAAGAAATAGAATAATATCCTAAGAGCATGTAACTTGATCCTCCTCTTATTCTTACATCCTCACATTCTTCATTCTGCGATGAACTTCCTGGGTCTAGTATTGAGGCATGGCCCATCTTCTCATCACCTAATTCTTCTTTACATATCACAATGCATCAATCACAATCACACTTTGGGTCATCGCCAAGTATCCCATCACCTACTTCTATATATGAGCCACCTCTACGTAGCCCTTCATCATCTACTTTTAGGTCTCCTTTGAGTAGCCCATTACCTTTTATTCTTGGGACACGTCTAACTAGCCCCTTCTCTTATATATATGGGACAACTTCGGGTAGCCTCTCATATTCTATTCTTGGGACACTTTCTAGTATCCCTTCTTCCTCTATAATGGGGCCACATCCAAGTATCCTTCCATCTTCTTTCTGTGGCTCACCTCTTGGTATCCCATGTTCTTCAATTCTTGGACCATATCCTTTTCTTCTGTCACATTATGCTATCAATGATTGTGGCAAGCATGCCTTCATTCCCCTCATAAATTCTAAACATCCACATTATTCTCCCACTTCTCGGCATCTGAAAATCACACATTAGCTTATAAGAAACCCGGACAAGTTTTTTACCAAGCTAATACCAAAACGACGAAGAACTCCAAAGCTCCCAACAACTCAAATGATTATAAAATTCAAAATAAAACATGATTCTAGAATGCACATGAATGTACCCATCAAGTATGGTGCAAATTGCAGAAACCTATGGATAGGGAGCTCAACCTCCCACATACGAAACCCATGTTTCAAAACAAATCACAATCATTTGTTGAGTGTGAGCTCACCATGATCATTGAGATCAGGGATAATATTACACTTGATAAGTAAACATGCTTATCCCCTCTTATTAAAGAAATTGCAAACATCATTGTTGGATCCTATCACACAGAGTGACATGTTTCATTCTGATAACCATCAAAAAATTAAAAAATCATAAAATAGTTCAAAAATTCAAAAAAAATGAAAAAACATTAAAACATTACAAAAACAAAATCAAAGGTACAAAGATCAAACATTTCAATTAGCTATTGCATACACATGGATTTTCTTTCTCCCCTTTCTTTCATATTCCTCTACAATTCATCCACCATTTTCATGCCTTTGATGTTCTTGTGGTTAGCCTGTTCGCATGCATTTTGTAACATTCATCTCTATGGTATCTATTTAACCCTGGTCTTTTATCACCTTAGTAAATTAAAGAACGACTTACCTCTTAGATATCCTATCACAATTCACATTTAATAAAATTGTTGTGAAGCAATTTGGGATATAATTTTTGGCACTAGTCAATGTCATCATCGCAATCAATTTCATACCCTTCCATTAAGCCATCAATGATTCTTAACCCCTTGTCAAACAAGAGAGCTGAAATAATTTTTGAGAAAGCAAAAGAATCAAAATCAAATTGATGTATAACTCTCTCTTGGGGTATTTCCAATAATCTCTACCAAGGATATGGACACCTGATTGATAGTAGAGAAATTTTATTATTAGAATCAAATGCATCTTCATCAAGGCTACGGATGCCTGGCTAACAGTAGAGAAATGTATGACTCTCCTTCCATAATCCATTCAAAATTCACCTTTAAAACTAAATCATTCCTACACATTGTCTAGTGTCTTCACTTAATTTCTATCAACTCTTTCCTTCAAGAGGTAATTCATTTCCATGTGCACACACGGGATCTTGATGAGTAAACATGATTAGTATGTTACCAAGTGTTCCTTTTTGGACCTTGTTCAATTTCTTGCTTTAGCGCATGTCTTGTCTCATGATTTTTGCCTTGGGCTAATCACATTTTCATCGAACTCATTCTAAATATTTTCATAGAATCCTCTGTTCTTTGAAAATATTTTAAAACATCCATGTGTATTAGATGTCCTCTTTTTCATGTTTACTTACACTTTTTTCCCCTTTTAATAATACAATTTTCTACTTTCTTTCTCACATGTGTTTCTTGGTCAGCTTACGATGGGGGCATCCTTGATCCCTCATGATTAAACCAATTTTATATTGGATTAGATCCCCCTTCATCATGTGAAGATTTTTCTTTTGAATACTCCCACCTAATCACTAAGTAATTTTCACATCTTCACTTTCTTGTGCATACATGTGGCATTATACCCTTGTACATCCCATCTATTGTTGGGGGAATCCATGCTTCTTTGTCTTCCTGTACATAGTTTTAGACAACTTTCAAAATAAAAAGCATTTAAATATGTTTCTAAAAAATATAAAATAATAGAAATCATCCTACAAAATAGCATTCTTTGGTTCATGCTTGTTCTTGTACGTGACTAAGGGATCATCTTGATCTTCCTCCATTAACAAATTTGGCTTGCTTATTATGTCTATACTCTAGGGTAAACTGAGTTTTTTGGTACTATTTCATAGTGCACGATTTATTTTCATAGGACATAAGTTCTCTCTGTTATTCCCCTTGCATGTATCATGTCTTAGGGCACCATATTTTAACCCTTTTTCTTTAATTCGTATAGGTCATAATCAAATCTTGATAACAAAAATAGTGCATTATGTTTCTCTATTAGGTTAGCTTGTTTACTTTCTCGTATTTCATTACATTATGTATGTTGTAAGGAGTTAGGAATCTTTTACTTTCTCTTATTGCATTGCATTTTTTTATGTTGCTTGGAGTTGGTATTTTCTGTAATGGACAATTGTTCATACTATGGATTTTCATGCCATTCTACACTCTTGTCATATGCGTATATTTTCAATAAGGACTAATGATGTAGATCCTTGGCAATATGATGACACAGAAGCTTTTCTTAATACAATGGATGAAATATCATTCCTTTCTCACCATATTCATTTTTCCTCTATATCATTCTTTTTTCAACTTTATTTTTCTAATTTACCTCAGGCATCCTGCCCCTACCCATTCTTTTATCAATTTCTCTAACCTTTTTTTATCATCAATCGCCTTCTTTCAGCAGCCCATCGACACTCAAGGAGTAATCTCTCACTTCTACTAATTTTTGTTATACCCCTTCAAAATTTTACTTGTCTACTATCTTTGAAGTGGCGTCACTTATGCCACCCCAAAGAGTGGAAAATGTAGAAACCTATAATCTAGCTCAAATAATTTAAATACTTAAATTGCGCTAATTATACCCTTTCTCACAAATTGGTGACATATCATCAATATTGTTGTTTTTCTCTTCTATCATTGTTAATTAGTTAATTCTTCTATTTAACAATGACAATAATTAAGGAATTTTCGTCAATCAGCTCCCCTTTCTATCTAGATTATTTAGTTATTTATAATAAATTAATTTCCTCTTTCTATCTAGATTAATTAATTATTTCTCATTAATTAAGCTCCCCTTTCTATTTAGATTAATTAACTATTTCTAATTAATTAAGCTTCCCCTTCTACTAGATCAATAAATCATCATTTATTTGATTAAATTCCTCCCATAGTCTAAATCATGCTAATTATTCCTCTAAAAAGATTTTATAACCTTCCACATCTATTAATTAATCTCTTTGAGTAATCAATAAACCATCTCAACTCCCATGATTCACTAGAAGACAAACTAAACTCTCCTAAAGTAAACTCAACCACTTCTAAACCATCCTTATCCACAACTAACTTAACTTGGCTAATATCCTGCATATAAAGGGATGAAAAGCTTCCTTTATCCATTGGGCTATATAATAAGCCCTCCTCTTACCATTCTACTTACAACTAAATGACCATAGAGCCTATACTATAGAAATTTTATCATCTTAGAGAATTCTTCCATTAGATGAGCTAGTTATCTTCATTTCTTGCATTCATCCATCTAAGTTTTGAAGTCACATGGAGATATGTAAGATGGTATTATAGCCATAGACTGATAAGACTCCATTCTTGAAAACCTTAGGATTCATGCATACAATAAACCATTTTGATTGCTAAGGATATAAATAGGTACATTTCATTAGCATTCAAATAGAGATAAAGGTTAATTTTTGTAGCTTGTTAGTTTGAATCTTCATTTCATGTTCTAATGCAAATATGTTAATAGATTAGCTTTGCTTAAGCTCTACGAATAATGGTATATTAATCTAGTTAACATTGTATTGATGCTATTTGGTGTTAGATTTGATTTTCTTTACATTGTTAACTAATTCATATACACACTTCATTTCATGTGTTAAGATTAGTTCTAGGCTTGCTAAAATTTAAGTTTTTAATTTCCCTCAAAAAGTGGAAATTCAAATTTGTGAGCACTTTTGGCTTGTTTCTTAGTAAATTTTGTGTTTGCTTGGAGAAATTTACATGTAATTGTGTTAAAATGGTCCTCTTAAGGGACTTGAATGCAAAATATTTTGTTTAGGAAGAAATATTTGGTCTCTAACCTTTGGAAGGCTCATAAGATGTATGTAATTTGACAAACAGTAGGGGTAAGGGATAAGTCTTAATGACTTAGCTCAATGAAAAACTGATTTTTAAGAAGATACTATCCTTATAACTATTTTTCATACAATTCATTTGAATGTAAGAAAGGATAAGACTCCAAGAATATTTGAGAGGACTATTATGGTGATCCCAATTACTTGTTATAGTGAATTCTAGTTTGCATTTGCATTTTTCTGAGCAGGAGAATCTTAATTCATTCTTTTAATGAAATATCCTTCTTTTTCAATGTTATCACACAATTATTATTGCAATTAGTGTGTAAGGAATTTTTTAGTGAAGAGATTGGATCTATATTCATTAGATGATTGATTTATTAGTCAGAGTTACAAACTTTTGTGTTGAGTTGAATCCCTAAACAAGTGTAAAATCGATCTTGATAAGTTGTATATTATTGGAATTATCTAGTTTCCATCCTCTTGATCATGCAAGATTGCATAGAACCTCAATGAGACCCTATAGTTTTCTCTTAGACTAAAATAGAGTATCTTGAAGTTTTAAGTCTTGTTAAACTCATGTTGTGCATGATTTCTGAGGTTGTTCAAGAAAATTTTAGGCATCAAGAGTTTCTAATGGAGGGTGTAGAGCTCTAGTGATGCAACTTAGAATTTACCAGTAAAAGCCCAGGCATGCTGGCACATCACTCAGCCTAGACTGAGTTCTCACCCGAAGCGTGCAGAGGTACCAAGACCTCTTTAGGTTTGTTTTTGTAGAAGGTTGGCATCATGAAGACCTAATACATTAGGATCCATCATTAATACATCATTCTACAATGCATGTATATATCTAGTTCTTAAAGAATCATGAATCACACAATAAACATAGCGAAATCATTTATGCAGTAATAAACTATAACCATGATTAACACATTGATTCAGCCAATAACCTCCATTATGTTAAATGCATTAATACATAGAAGCTTCCTTACAATAATAGTAGTATATGCTTATGCGCATAACAAAACTTGATAACATAATTTCACACTAATTTTGTTCTCACACTTTCATACTTATATTTATCTCTATATATATCATACCACATAGACCATTACATATTTATAAGGGTGGGAAATTTCTCTTCACCACTTTTCCAATCCCAAAAATAGGTCGCATGCTATTATAAGCCACACGCCATTACAATAATAGTCACACATGCAAGTGTGCTAACAATAGACGTCTTTTAGTTAAATGTTAGTGGTAAATCTTATCTCAGCTTGTACCTATGCAAAGTGCTTCATAGCCAATCCTCCAAAATATGCAATACATGTCACACAATTCTTTAACCTGGTTGTGTGTTCGGCACGCTATCTCCAAAAATAGCTCATACACGTGAAAATGGCTAAGTCCCAAATCTATCTCTCTTCTTCACGCATGATTTTTTCTTGACCCTTCCACGTCTTTGAACACACTATGTTCTTCCACGTGAACCTTCTGTATGTTTTTCGCTAAGTGCCATATTTTGACTTACCAACATACTCTTTATATGCTTCTAGATAATAGTGTTCAGTAGTGCCTTGCTTAATATTCTTGAGAACACTTATACTCTTCTGTTCAAACTTAGGGATATGAAATTCTCTAAGGAAAGCATCTTTTAAAGTTGCATAGTCTATGCAAGTCTGATCAAGGTCAAACTTTTGGTACCAACAATGTGTGTGCCCTTGTAACGTAGTAGAAAATTGACTTGCCCTACACTCAGAAGTCTTGATTCCTTTTACACACCACATTATTTCACACATGTGCATATGTTCAACAACATCTTCTATGCCCCTGTACACTGGCAAATGAAGGGAAATCTCCATGTAAATATTCTGGGGTTGTTGTGGACCTTACCCACCTGATCCAAAACCTATTGTGTTTCCTCTGCCTCTAAAACTACCAGATCCACCAGAATTAGATCCACCTATACCTCTTGATCCTAACCCTATATATAAAGATGGACCAAAATATGTACTTCCCTATGTCCCAACAGTAGTACTAAATTACACCCTGATATTTTGTGAAGTATTACTACTCCTAAAAGATATTCCAAAAGTCTACGCACCTAAATTCTATGTAGATGATACACCCAAAAAGGTACTCCCATATAACAATGAATCTATTTGCACTACCATCATTGATATTTTTATATAACTCAATCTTACTCTCCCACTGCCTAAATTATCTTCCTAACTATTTGTTGTACTAGATACTGAAAAACAAAGCGCAAGGGAAAGGTTTTTAGGTGGATTTAGATGCACACCTATGGCCAAGTTCATCTCTGTTGGCACATTTCTACATGAGGCTGGGGAGAGTTCCCTCTTTCCCAAATGGGAGAGTTCATGATGCTTAGGTTCCACGTCTTCTACGTGAACTTCAAACCCTTCCCAAACTATCTCTCTCCACAACTCCATTCACTCTGCAACATCTTGTTGCTTCTCTATCTCCCTCTTGCGCACCTCATTATACTTAAGCCACTCTTTTCCTTTCTATCGCTAGATCTTCCATCTTTCACCAAACCTACTCCTACCCCCATGCATGGTGGGGTTTAGTTTGCCATTGGTTTTTTCTCCAAGTTCAGGATTACTATCAAAATTTTGATCGCCAATGGAATTCCTTGTAGGTAATTTCCCCTGGGATATTGTAAAAAATTGGAATTTAGCTACCTCTAGAAATGAATAAGTGGAAATTGAATAATCCAAGATATAGGTGTTCAAAACACCACAGAACCATGTATCCACAAAGTGATTCCAAATCAAATCAGCATTATAAAGGGTCTAAAATTCTTCCTGCATCAAAAAAAGTGTGTGATACCTCTAATTATTTTTAGACACATAAGCAACCAGCCACTCATACAGTTCTACTAGAAAGATAACGAAGAAGCTCTCATACAAACATTCATACAAATTATGATCCACCCATAAGCGTGTGTCAAACTCAGATCAAGTGTTAAACCTCCATGCGTATTCTTCTTCCAAATCTTTAATCCACTCCTCAACACTTGCTAATGTCAATTGGTATGTCTTCATCATGAATGATCTTGATAAAAATTGAAAAAGAGGTCCCAACAATGGAACCAATGATGCAGCCTAGAATTTACCAGTAAAAGCCCAGGCGTGTTGGCACATAACTCGTCCTAGACTGAGCACTCACCCAAAGTTGACAAAGGTATCAGGCCCCTATTTAGGGTTACTATTTTAGGAGGTTGGCATGATGAAGACTTAATGCATTTAGATCCATCATTAATACATCATTCTACATTGCATGTATAGATCTAGTTCTTAAAGAATCATGAATCACGTGATAAACATAGAGAAATCATTTATGCAGTAATAAACTTTAACCATGATTAATACCTTTATTTAGCCAATAACCTCCATTATATTAAATGAAATAATAAATAGAAGCTTCCTTACAATAATAATAGTATATGCTTATGCACGTAACAGAACTTGACAACATAACTTCACACTAACTTTTCTCTCACAGTCTCATACTTATATCTATCTATGTATATATCATACCATACAAACCATTACATACTTATAAGGGTGATGACTTTCCCTTCACCTCTTATCCAATCCCAAAAATAGGTCACATGTTAATATTAGTGATGTGCTATTACAATAATAGCCACACATGTAAGTGCACTAACAATAGAATTATTCTAGTCAACTATCAATAGTAAATCTATTCTCAGCCTGTACATATGTAAAGCAGTTCATATCCAATCCTCCAAAATTATCTAATGCATTTCACATAAGTATTTAACCGGTTTGTGTGTTTGGCACGCTATCTCCAAAAATAGCTCGTACAAGTGAAAATGGCTAAGTCCCAAAAATATCTCTCTTCTTCGCATGCAATTCTTTCCTGACCCTTCCGCACCTTTGAACACACTTTGTTCTTTTGTGAGAACCTTCTGTATCTTTTTTTCTAAGTATCATATTTTGACTGACCAACATCTAGAAGTTTATGGATTCTAAGAAGACCAGAAAATGAGAAAGAATCCTTCAAAACAGATCGCTCGGTTTTGCACATTCTTTTAAACCCTACTACTAGTGTTATGAAGGGGAAATTTTGAATATCTCTAGATTGAACCAATAGAAATTTCTAAGAATTAGAAGAATTATCTGCCCATGGGTCGTGAATAAGATTCAAAAGGAGTTAGATCGGTTCCTTTCAATTTGGGAGAGAAATTCATGACATCTTTTTCTCACATTCATTGAGGGTTTAAAATAGTAGTTCCTTATAAAGGAAGTGTCACTTTTATTGTTTTTCAAGCCTTGAAACCTTCAACATAGGTCAAGGAGATAAAAGGGTGATGGAAAAAAAAAATTATTTTGTTTTGAACATTCTTGCATGCCAACAAACCGTGATAGTGTATAAACAGAGAGCTAAATTGACATGATATAGATTTGAAATACAAGAATATTTTCTTGTTAAGGTAAGCTTTTGGTCCTTCTCCATAGAATATACACACAAAAGAAAGATCCTTCTCCATAAAAAAAATATTTTAAGATGAATACATATGCAAAAGAGAGATCCTTCTCCATAGCGAGCTAGATGACCTACACATCAAATGAACTCAACAAAAAATGGATTAGTAGATTGATGGGTGGGTTGCCTAAAAAATTCAATTTCAACAATTCAAAAGTTTCTAGGATGGATGTTAACCCACATTTGATAAAGATAAGATAGAATGTGGATAAATTAGATGTATCAGAATCAAAATTGTAACAGAACTAAAATGCAACAAAAGATAATAAAATACAGATCTGATCTAACAAAACTAAACCAAAATTTTACATGTCAATGGTAACCTAAGGCTGTAAAGGGGCATTCAACAGAGATTAGGGCAGGTTAATTAGAACATTGGAATAAAATACAAATCTAAAGGATCTAGAGGAATATCTAGAACTAATGATGCACTGATATATAATAGCAGGAACATGTAGAAGATCAGAATTTGAATCTGATAAAAAGGATGCAAGAAAATTATGAAATATGATGGAAAATGCAACAAAGACAAATCTAGTCAATGGAGACAAGGATGAGTTGGCAGTGACTTGGGATTAGAGGAATTGATCTAAAGTGACAAAAAGAGGAAAATGACATAATCTTAAAGTTGGTGGATGAATAGGGATCTGAATAGTAGAAAAAGGAAAAAATGGAGGATGGGTCAATGGTGACTAGATAGGGTCGATGGAAACTAGGACTGAGCTAGGGTTGGCTTAAAATTGATGAACTGAAATGAAGAGTTGCATATGAGATATGAAGGCCTAAAAATGACTAAGATAGAGAGTTGTTGATGATAGTTGAACCTATACAAATCTGATGATGATAGTTATACAGGAAGGTCCAAACATGCAATGATGAAAGAATACTTCCAATCTTCAAGAGTGTGCACAAGATCTTCAAAGGAGACTCCAAGAGAGTTATGGTAGCAGAAAAGACACATAAAAATAAAATCATGATCACAAAAATTCTTAAATACTCCAAAATTACATCCTGAGAAAAGAAGAGGTATGGGTGGATATATAGGGTCGATGGCGACTTAGATGGGTCACCATTGATTCAGGGATCTATCCATTTAGGTGATGAGATTTAGACAAAGAGACCATAAGAGGTAGAATTAGGGTTTTGAAGGGTTAGGATGAGTTAGGGCTGATAAGGATGAGTAAATTGGTAGGTAAAGGGTGAAAAATATTAAATGATGGCCGTGGAGAGGTGAAATCATTAAATGATGTGATAGAAAGGGTAAAATAGAATATTTAAGAAGATGAGATAAATTAAATGGGGGTTTATAATTAACTAAACATTATTAGGGATGAATAATGATGGGAAATATTAATAGGTGGGATAAATTGAATTTATGAGGGAAGAAAGGAATTTTAAAGGGAAGAGAGGTATGTATGTAGAAAAGATGACAGAGAGAGAGCTTTGGGTGAGGGGAAGTGATAAATAAAATTAGTGTCTACATTTTATCCTTTTTGTTAAGTGGCTTGTGTTAGGAAATCCATGAGACAAAAATGAGAAGAGATGAAAAGATGGTTGATGAGATGTTCCCCCTGAAACTATGGGTCAACGACACAAAAGCAATTCCATTAAGATTTTGAAATAAATAGATGAACAAGGATGAGAAAATAGGATGGGGACATAATTTATACTAGATAAGGATAAACAAAAACTAAAAAGTAAATAAAAATATGGCAGTGATTTTGGAATCACTTCCATTGGAAACAAAGTACGGCCTCAATAGAGATGACAAAAATATCCTACGGACCTATGAGTTAGCCAAAAACCACTACAAAATGGAGATAATCCAAAGGGAATCTGCTCAAATGGATATGCAAGTTGTGGGACCAACGGGTCAAAAGAAGAAATCAAATATGCACAAACAAATAAAAAAATGATCTTGACAAGGGTCGCGATAAAGGGGATAGGGGGTGGGTGAATGTAATGTCTTACTGATAGGAGGAATCAAAAATATGCATCCCAGGTGGGATGAAAAAGAGGTAAATTAATGGTGGCCCAAGAGGGATCATGAAGATGGCCATAAAGGTGAAATGATGTAAAATAAGTATGTGATATATAACGAAGTGGGTGGGGACAAATAGAGATGTGAAATGAATACCACAAAAGGAAAAAGTGGAAGAAAAGACAAGTTGAAAGGAAGGATTGATCGAAAAGAGCCAAAACTAATATTTATTAAAAATTCATGACCGTGTTGATGGTGATAGGACAGGGTCGGCAGTGACCCAGGGGGGTTAATGGTGACCACGGTCAGTGGGCTATATAATCCCCTAGGTCAACCGATTAGGCTAATTTGTATGGTGTGAGTTGACAATTAAGGTCTTTGAATATAAAAGAGAGTTGTGTTTATGAGAAAGATGGAGGCTGGTGGAGCAGCAAGGAAGTGTCAAATGACCCACGAGATATTAAGTTCCTAAACCTTATCCTTTTTTAAGAAAAAAAAATTATATATTTTTTTGCATTTTTCAAAATTTTGAGTTCGTTGTAATGGGTGGTCTCCAATGATTAGGTATGGTTGCCATCGACTGAGTCTAAAATGGTTTCGACCCAATCTAGGAGGCATCAACCCAACCTAGGTTAGCATTGACCAAGGCTAGAATGAGAAAAATTTTGATTTTTGGATTAAGATAATGAGTTGCTAATGTTTTCATGTTTGATTAGTTTTTAGGCTTAAAAGACCTTATATATTCAAGATAGGGTGTTTTCCTTGTATGATTAGATTAGAGGGGATGTCACAGATGTTGAGTGGGACCACTTGGTAGCAAAAATATTAGGTGGATTATGTCATTACTAGAGGATTCCATGAGATTTTGGACTAATGATTGCATTGGTGGAAAAATGAGATGTGTGTACACGCACATTTTGGTTTAGGACAAGTGAGATGAATGTGACTCTCGAGGATGTATACCACATCCTTAGGTTTCTGATATAAGGTGAACTAGTTTAGCCCATCATAGTTGATAGTATATTGGAGGTTTTGACATGATTTTTTGGATCCAATTCCCCTCATATCACATTCACATTTGGGGCATTTCACATAGAGAGATGATATGAGTGTGGGGTGGCCAGGAGAAGATTTATGCACTTGGTGATGATTGTCATTTCTGGTTACGCACTACTAAATTCAAGGGGTGTGAAATTCCCATGGATGTTTATGGGTTTTCTTGAAGATATTGTTCATCATAGGATGGTATTTTCATTTGGCACAACATTCCTGGCATAGGCATACCATGAGTTGTGATGGTATGGCGAGAGGAGGAGAACATGGATCGATGTAGTATTCTTACCTTCATTGCTAGGCATATGATAATATAGTAGTGATTAGGCCACTAGGGATCCCATGGAGTAAAAAAGATAACATTGAGTTTTCTATTGGGTTTTTGAGGTGGCTAGTAGATCAGGCTCACAACAACATGAGAGAAAGAGGAGAAGATTGGAATATAGATAGATAGGTAGGGTTAGAGATAGAGTAGTTGAGATGGAAGCAATACTGTGATTATCCTGTGTGGCCAGGGGTAGATGGGGAATTGATTAATATGATATGGATTAAATGGGTATAGGGGCAGAGGACTAAGCTTATAGGGGCCGTCTATTTTGATAGAGTTGAGAGGTAATTTGGAGGTGGTCAATATTTTGCCTAGGGAGCCTTTTAGATATAGGTGAGATGAGTCACAGAGGGACCTTCCTAGTCTCTATATGATAGACCCATTAGAGAAGGTGAGGCCAGCATGGGAAAATGATGATGATGTAGGATTTGGATCTGGATTTTTATATTAGATGAAAACCACATGGGTATTCCGGGATAGCGGTGGAGGGAGCCAAGGGAAGTAATGAGGAAGGAGGAGGTTCCAGCTGAGGAGGATGCAGTTCCTAGAGGTGACAAGAGTGATGATGGATGGTTTGCAGAAGATATAGCTCGCTTGTTTATAGAACATGATACAAACATGGCAAGGTAAGTATGTGGCTCACCAGGAGATGGAGATGATGTAATAAGAGGTTTTATTCCTACACTAGGAGAGGGGATCAGGCCATCCACCAGTGGGATTAGTACAAGAGGAAGTGAGAGGCCTATAGAGCTAGTTTTGGAGACCTCACACCTATACTGGTGACAAATTTGGGGAGTAGTGCACTAGTGCCATCACATGGGGCTAGACACATTTCACCCCCAAGTATTGTGCCCCTAGATCTGTACAGGTAACTAGAAGTCGACAACACAACTACTATGAGAATATTGTGACATCTAGGCTTCCACAAACATAGAGATATACAACATATATAGCTTAGCAGTGGGGATCCAGGGGTGTAGTGCCATATGCGGTTATAATGAGAGTGGCACAAACCATGGCGAGATGCAGGCCATGAGGGAGGAGGTGAGGCTCGAAGATAGATTCAGGAACCTACTCCAAGGTCAGGATTTGATAGTTTATGATGTAGATGTTACTGATTTTGATGATTTATCTACTTTGAGACAAGACCCTTAATGTCCTATCATGTATGTATAGGTTTATTTGGACTTATGATGATAAATATACATGATTTTGTCTCTATTTAATCATGTGGTATGTGTATGATTCATAGATTTGATGATGTATATGTTAGATTTAGAAGTGGATGTTTGATTATGATGTTATGGATATTTGTATGGTTGTAAATTGGATGTAGATATTGGATTTAGATGTTTATGGATCTGATTATGATTTGGAAATTAGAATATGATATTATGTGATATGTTATGATGAGTATATGATTAACATGTATAGATAGTTTTTATACATGATAGAATAATGGATAAATGATGTGGTGGATTTATAAATATGTTTAAATAGAGGTGATATGGAATAATTGATGTTATACTTAAAATATATACCATAAGCATGGAAAAAATATTTAGATTAGGAAAGACACACTCGGTGTGTCTATATATGATGACAAAAAGTAAACAAAGGACATTTGATCATAGTAAGGAGTGCAAAAAGAATCAATGATTTGAACTGGATTGGAGGTAAATAAGAAAGGGATCTAATCAAGGAAATGCCCTTACAGCCAATAGCAGGTAATAACACTTACCCATCGATAGTCAATAATCCAAGGGTCATGAGGAAAAGTATGGAAAATGGACTTATAAACCTAATTTTGACGTAACATGAGGTTTTAGGATGTAACTCGTATGTAGGAATATAGGTTCTCCTTATGGAGGTGTTCCTAGGTTTATGCCCTAGCTCTGAGAAATATGATGTAACCTAATTAATGCACAAAGTTTGCTATGGATGAGAAAGATGATCAATGTTGGAAACTTTCATAGGATGATTTATTTTACACTTTGTGTTTTTTTATTTTAATTATATGGAATGTTGGGCAATGCAGGAAGCCTTCACTGCCATGATTTGACATGGTAGCCATCCTTCGAGGAAGTGGTCTACATTTTCCTTTATACTTTTGGATTTTGAATTTTTTTTATAAATGGCAGGATATATAATATCTGTCCTTTGAGGGATCAGTCTATACTTTTGACATTTTTATGCTTTTACAAACTATCCTTTGAGGGAGCAACCTATTTTCTTTTGAGTGGGATAGATTTTTAGATGAGCATACATGGAATTTTGATTTTTTTATGGAATAGCTGGGGACAGCTAGGTAGACCACTTAGGAGGAGATAATAAGTGTATAAGTGACACCCATATACCCTTAGCATGGTTCCAATAGGTAGATAAAAAGGTGAAAACTATAATGATCATAGATTTCTCACCAAGGAGGAACCTATAATTAATGAATATGCTATGAAAATATCGGTGCTGCCCATATTCAAGGTCATTGATGGGTGTTGTCATTCCCTTCATTTAATCAACTTCTTGTTGATGTCATATCAAACCAGGGGTGTGTCTAAAGCTATATGCAACAAGAGTACTTTAACTAATCTAGTAGTTGACTATAACTATTTTTATATTTTCAGGGGGGATCTCTTTAATGTATTAAGGACTTCTTGGTAAAACCTTATTCAAATCAAACTATGAAAACTTTTTAAAGTAAAAACACACTGAAAGCTTGCTGAAAGGAAACACACTTGTTGGAAAATAAACACACTTTCTTTTGAAAGTAAAACTCAAATTAAAATGCTTGAAATCAATTGCAAGAAATATAAATATTTATCTAAACACCTGTAGGAACATGTATACAATAGAATTTAACTGAAATAACTAAAGCAATACAAAATTAACAAATCTAAGCTATTTTCTCAAGAAATATAAATACCAAATAAATGAATATCCTGGTCCTTAGGGGAGTAGGCCCTTGCTCCTCCTTGAATCAATATTTTAACAACTCAAAATTCTCTCAAATCAGAATGGCTATTTTATTGATGAAAACATTCAGTATTACACAATGTACTAGATCTGGATAGTTAATCTATTTATTTTATTTGTTCTATATCTCTAATTAATTTATTTCTATCTAATGTAGGTTTACTTTTATATACATTTTACAGTCACAGTTGTCTCAATGATTCTAATGAAATCGAATCATTCCCAGAATAGATGCTGAGTCAGATGGCAGTTGATCAGATAGAAGTAGGATAACTCTTCCTTGATCTACATTCAAAAATATTCTCATCCTTCATGATTATAGATGCAAAATATTTGGATGTGGTTTAAAATAGATAACTCCCGTTGGTTTAGGAACTTTGGAGAAGTTCTGGGACTATAGGAAATTTTTAAGAACCAAAACCTATGAGAGTTATAGAGCTGTCCCCAGGAGTTTCAAAACTAAGTCTGTAAATTCTAGAACTAAATTCTAGAGTTTCGGAACTAAATTTTGGAGTTTCGGAACTAATTCTGAAAGTTCTTGAACTAAATGATGACTGTGTGATGGAGTTCCAGAACTAGCTTGGAAGTTCTGTAACTTTTATGTGTAGGAACAGGCGCTATCAAAAACATACTAAATGACACCTGCTTCATTTCCGTAACTGATTAGACCTTCTTTATTACAAAACTGAATTTAAACACACACTATGTTAGGAATTTTAGAGTTTTTAACATTAGGATCACAATCAATCAAAAGACATACAATTACATCCTAACTCATATCAGATCAACTAAAAGTCACACAATGGAATCAAACTTAATCAAAAGGAGAGTATGAAGAGATCATATATTATACATTAATCAGACATATACTAGCCTCATCATTTCCCCCAAACTTACTTATTTTTAAGTCCCTTTACAAACTCATTCTTCAAAAGTGGGATCATATGTTCTACATTCCATTTGATTTCTCAGATCAAATGGCTGAAACTAAATTTTTCAATGCTTAAGCCCAAATGTACTGTACCTAGCTCCTTTTTTTATTTTCCTCTCCCACTTTTCAAATTTATCAGGGTCTTGAGGTTCTCTATTCTACCAAGCAGACATGGGGGTGAGAAGTAGAGGTGGCCTTGTTCGCATTCCCATCCATATTTGGCTGTAGGTTTCATTGACTTGGGTAATTATTGTGCATAATGCTTTGGCCCTCTCTAAACTCCATATCAGATTTGTAGGGGAAATTACTTCCCTTCTTTTGAAAGCAACAATAAGCAGTTCCCACCTTTTTGAGCATCCTTCATAAATATCTTCAAATTTTTCCTCATAGGAAGTGAAGGCATCAACACTCTTTTGTAGAATAGTAGGGTAATGTGTCTTGAATCTCTTATCAAAGGAATGAGTTCTAAAATGTGTGAGGAAGGCAGAAGGTTTACCATAATGAGCTCTCATGCAGAGGCATGTTGAGTTGTCTTTCAATAAAAATTTAGATTCTCTTTCCTTCCATGTAAGTTTGTTTTGTAAAAGAGATAAAAATGCATTAAGCTAGCTCTCCCCTACATATAAGTTAATCATAAATCTTGTATTTTTCTGTAGCATATAATTGCAAAGATAAAATTCACACCTGAGTTTTTTCTTATCAGGGCTGGATAGAGAGTAAGATGCCATGAATTCATATTCATCTTGTAGTTCATGTGGAAGCCCACATGCAATGCTTGACAACTACAAGTGAATGAACTACTCTTCCAAAAACACATTATATGCAGGAGAAGGTCTCCTGTAGGAAAAAAATTTCTCACTCATAATACAGACCATATGAATTTTGGCAAGACATTTATATCTATTTCCTTCCTCATAAAAGTTTTCTTCCCATTCCTTTCTTGTCTTCATCTCTTCCTCCATCTTGGTTTTTAATTCCTTATTGTTTTGGCTTCTCTGAGCTCTCTGTAAATATCATCCCATTGTTGTTTTAGTGGAAAATAGGTCAACTCAGTCTGTGCAGAGGCTATGGACACAGCACTCTATTTTTTGGAAGTCTGGAACTCTTCCTCTTTTTCTATTAGCTACTTCTTGGTTGCTGATAATTCCTCAGTTCTGGCTGTAAGCTGAGTTGTTAGCTCATCAATGAGCATTTCCCTTTGTTCCAATTTAATTTTGAGGAAGTCCAATTCCTCATCTTTTTCTCTGATAATAAACCCTACTCTAGACAAGAACAGATTCTGTTTAACTTGTTGTCTTTCCTCTTCCTCTAAAATTATTTGAGGAGTTTGGCATTCTTCCTCTATTAAAGGAAATTTTTCTTTTCTTATCCTAGATGCCCACTCTTCTTCTTCATGTGGCACTACTGAAGGTTTAGCCAACTCCTAAAAATTCTTGATCATCAAATCTCTCTTCTCCTCTGTCCATTTCAGCATGACTTGGCCCAGGTGGAGTCATGACCATACTACCCAAAATGTCAACAGCTTCCTCTTCATCCTTTCGTACTCACTCCTTACTTCTAGATTTCCCCTTGACCTCTTATGAATTTTTCTTATCTTGGGAAGTTCAACATGCCTAGTAGTGAATTTCCCTCTAGAACTTATTCTTACTATTCTTTTTGGTTCTTGTGTGGGTGAGCTATCACCGTCAAAGACAGATATTGGTTCTTCTAAAATTGTTGTGGAAGAAGGAATTTCCTTCACAGGTACAGAAGGCTCTGCTATTTTTATCTTTCTCATCAACCTTCTTTTCCTTGGTATGTTTTCTCTTTCCATTTCCCTCTATCCTTCTACAGGGGCATCAATTTCTAGATTAGCTAAAGGAAAGAATGGGGCTGGAATTGTCCTTTTGATAATATTAGGGTTTTTCTTGAACTTGCCAAGAAACTTGTCCCAAATTTCTTCTCCATTCTTTTTTGACAGGAAATGGTGCTAGCATATCAAGTGAATTAGACCATGATGCCTAATTGTTCCAACACCCCAGGAATATCTCTGAGCCATGGTTTGAATGGAATCAAAGAGAAACCCTGGGAGGTTTATTATGTATTCAGGCTTGGTGGCTTCATACTTCAGATATATGAGCATTTTTAAGACTTTTCTCCCACAGACCCAAACTGACCATCACAAGTTAAATATTTTACTATCCAAAATGCAACCCTGTCAAAGGGTTTGGGAAAACTAACCCTTCTGACCCCTTTTATGATTTTCTTTGTACTATAGGTATACTGGGGTTTAGCTTCTTCTTCTTGCAACAAAAATTCTACCAGTTCTTTCAAAGTCCCCTTTACAAGTTGTGGGACATGAACAATGGGTACTCTAGACACATTACTTACAGTATTTACATAAAAAGGAATAAAGACATTTCTTACTTTTGTTCTAGACTGTTCTAGATTTATGAAGAATTCTCTTACCAATTCGTCATTATGCCTTGAAAATTTCTTTAGGAATTCAAGCCATCCTGCACGCTCAAAGATGGATACTATTTCTTTGTCTATGAGCAACTGGGAATCATCCTTTGGTTCTAATTTCTTCTTAATCCCCATATCAGCTTGAGTTCTGTCTCCCTTGATTTTATGTGAATTGGTTGTAAGCCTTCTCCTTAGCTGCAGAACTAATGGCTTGGCTACAGAATCTCTGTTTTTAGCTACAGAACCATAGTTATATGTACAAAACGTCTGAATTCTTTGTTCTTTATTGTGGAATACAAACTCAATTCACTGCTCCTTCCTCAAGATTCTTCTGCAATCTTTATCTCACTTGATGTTTGTAATAATGATTACTAATGATAACCATGCTACCACTTATTCCATTCAAATCAATATCATGATTACACACTTGTAATCATAATGTATAAATAGATGACTCATCATACCTACTTTTAAATTAAGTCACATCACACATGTAAACATTTAATCAACCCTAAATAAGTTAAAATACATAATTATTGTCCTTGATGATGTAAACCTTTTTCTATGATGACTCGTCATTCCTACAAGTGGAACAAAACATGATTAGATAAGACAACTAGAATTAAAAATAATTCCTTTATTTGAACTAGCCAAAAAGAGGTCAACCACCATTTATTGGTTTTTAATTAACCTTGAGAGAATTTTTTTTATTATATATATATATATATATATATATATATTATTTTGGGGAAGAAGACGCCATTTGCTGGTTTTCATCTTCTTCCCTTTATTTTGGATGTATCATCTTATTATTTGATCATTTTAGAAAAACTGAGTTCTTCCATATGATCAAATTCTTTTTCTGCTTCAATCTTCCTCAAAAATTCATTCTTAGTGGGAGTCATCCTGTAGAGTTTTAGCCTATGTCCATTGACCAAGAGTGTTCTATTACTGCCATCAATGGGAAGTAACTGAATAGAACCATTGTCAAAAATTTGATCAATCTAATAAGGTCCCAACCATCTGGTTTTCAATTTTCCCTTGAACTATTGGTACTTAGAGTCAAATAGTAATGCCCAGTCTCCTACTTTGAATTTCCTTTTCTTGATATTTATGTCATGCCATTGCTTCCTTTTCTCTTGAATCATCTCTATCCACTGAAGTGCTTCCAACCTTAATTCATCCAACTCATTGAGTTGAAGGATTCTTTGTTTTTGAGCTACATTTAATTCAATTCCCACCTTCAGTATTGTCCTCAATGTCTGAAGTTCAAATTCTATAGGCAACAAGGGTTTTTTCCCATAGACTAATTCATATGTTGAAAACCTTTTTATAGTTTTCCAAGTTGTATTATACACCCAGACAGCTTTAGGTAGTCTCTTTACCCAATCTTTTCTCCCAGCTTCAACCATTTTGGTAAGGATGTTCTCCAATTCTCTGTTTGTTACTTCAGCTTGTCCATTTGACTGTGGATGGTAAGGAGATGACTTCCTATGATTGATTTGGTAATACCTTGTGAAAGCTTGGATCATATTAGACATGAATTGTGGTCCCTGATCTGAAACTATGCTCCTTGGTGCTCCAAAATTGATCATAATTTTGTTCCAAAGGAAATCAGCAACTGCTTCCTCAGTGGCATTTGTCAATGCCTACACTTCTGCCCATTTTTTCACATAGTCAGTACATACAAGAATATATTCCTTCCCTTATGAAGGAGGATAAAAGGGACCAAAAAAATCCAATCCCCATCTCTCAAATGGCTCAACCACAACTTGAGGATGAAGAGGCATTTCATTAATGAAAGTTGGCTGCCCCATCCTTTGACAAGGATCGCATCTCTTGATATATCTTTTCACATCCTTGTATAGAGATGGAAAATAATAACAGTGCCAAGTATATTATGATCTATTCTTTTTACTAAATAGTTTCCTCCACTTGGTTCATCATGACATAATTTGAGGATGTCAAAGATTTCATCCTCTCTTACACACCTGTGCAAGACAAAATCAAGACCACACTTCAATAGAATTCCATTTAACCATTTGAATTGTGCACTAGTTTTAATTAACTTATTTATTTGTTTCTTAGTGAAAGGAGGGAACTTCCTTATTGCAAGATAATTTTCCATATCAGCAAACCATGGTGTACTTTCTGAGATTACAAATAGTTGTTCATCTGGAAAGTTATCCTTGACTGGATATTGTTCCCCTGTGGTGGTTAGTCTTGATAGAAAATCAGATACCACATTAGATTTATCTGGATTGTCCACAAATGTAATATCAAATTCTTACAAAAGTAATAACCATCTAATGAATCTTTCTCCAACCACTGGTTTGTTCATTAAATACTTAATTGTTGAATGATTTGTGTATACAAATATCTTGTACCCTGTAATATAATGTTTGAATTTACTGATTGCATAAATTACAGCAAGAAATTCCTTTTCAGTGGTGGTGTAATTATTTTTAGTGGGAGTAAGATTCTTACTAAGATATTAAATGGAATACATATTTCCTTCTTCATCTTTTTGCCCCAATACTGCACTAATGAAATAATTTGAGGCATCTTTTTGGATATGAAATGGATTTTCCCAATTAGGACCTCTCAATATTGGGGCACTGATTAATTTTTTTTTAATTTCTCCAAAAGCATGCTGGCACTTTTCATCCCAAAGAAATTCACAGTCCTTGGTTAGCAAATTAAACATGTGGGCAGAAATTTTACTAAAATATTTTATAAAGTGTCTATAGTACCCAGCATGTCCTAAAAATGATTTGATATCTGTGGGAGTCTGAGGGATAGGTAAATCTGAAATGATCCTAATTTTTTTTTGATCCACCTGAATTCCTTTTTGTGAAATATGGTGTCCTAATAAAATTCCCTCATCCACCATCATCAAACATTTTTCATCACTAAGAGATAGGTTGTTTTGTTCACATCTTGTTAACAATCTATCCATATTTCTCAAATCATCTTCAAAGGTATCTCCATGTACAGTGAATTCATCTATATATACTTCAACACAATCATTTGTTAGATCAACAAAGATTGCAAGTACATCTCTCTAGAAAGTTGTAGGAGCATTGCATAAACCAAATGGTAACACTCTATAGGTAAAGGTTCCCCATGGACATGTAAATGTAATTTTTTCCTGATCCTTAGGAGAAAATTTGATCTGATTGTACTCACTAAAGCCATCCAAGAAAAATAAGTATCGTTTACCTAAAAGGTTATCTAGGACTTGATCTATGAATGGTAAGGGGAAATAATCTCTCATTGTGGATTTGTTTAGTTCCCTATAATCAACACATATTCTCCATTTTTTGTTCTTTTTGGGAACAATTACAAGAGGAGATACTCAATGGCTATTTGAGATAGGGTATATAAAACCTACTTGTAATAGTTTTTCAATTTCTTGTTTGACTATATCCCTTAAAGCTGGGTTAATCCTTCTTTGAGGATGCCTAATTGGTTTAGTGTTTTTATTATAGATGTGATGAGTGTAGATACTTGGATGAATCCCCTTCATATATTTGTAATCCCAAGAAAAATATTTAGTATTATTTTTTAGAACATTAAACAATTTAACGTCTTCATCCTCTTTCAACCAACTATTGATGTTTAAAGTTTTACCTATTTAAATTTCAACATGTGTGGTTCCAATATGTGATGAACTAATTTGTGGAAAGGGTTTCATTAAAGTATTTAATGGAAATACATGTGGTAGTAACATATGGTAGGTAGAAACATCTCCAAAAGTTCCTTGAGACAGAATACTGGAAAAAGGATAGTAATGAGAATTATGATACTTATCTCTTTACAGGCCAAATTCCTTGTCATTGCTACTTTCCAAAAATTCTTCACCACTTCCTTATGTACTTGAAACTGAATCTACTAATTCATCCTCTCCCCACAAGAAATCTCATTCCTCCAGATCGAAATCATTTTCAATCAAAGAGAACTGATGTTGTCGTGGTTCTAGAACTAACTGTAGTGGTTCTGGAACTAATTTTGTGGGTTCTAGAACTACTTCTGATTGCACTTAAGATAGTAGGTTCTCATCCAATGGTGGATTAATCATCTCTTCTACTTCTCTTACATGATCCTGCAATGTGATCATAGTCAAAGAAGACAAATTTTGCTTATTAGTTTTAGGAGAATCAACCCACAATTGTTCTTGACTGTCAATAAAAGGTTGTGCGGTAGGATATAAGGAAATTTGTTTAGAATTCTTACCATTCGAGATTGTAATATCACCTAACCTGTAATCTATCAAAGTAGAAACTGTAGCTAACCATGGTCTGCCCAAAATAATGGGATAACCCAATGTTTTACCTTTTGGTTGCAATATAAAAAAGTCAACTAGATATTCCCATTACTCTACCATAACCACAACGTCTTCAATAATTCCTTCTGGTTTTGCTACAAACTGATATTCCATCTGCAATATGGTATTAATAGGTTGTATACCTATTAATGGTAATGTTTTTCAGAGTATCCACTGTCATTACATTGATAGCAGCTCCCAAATCTATCAAAACATTATCTACATATTGATTTCCTATAGAGATAGAAATAACAGGACTTCTAGGATCTCCGTATTTGGGAAGTAATAGTTTTCTTGCTAATAAATTAGAAAGTTTCCCATCTACTTTGATAGTCTTGGGATACTGTTTCTTTCTTCCAATTTTTTTCATGCATAACATTTTGATCAATTTGTTCAATTCTGGAATATCTTTAATTACTTGTAACAGTGGTATTTTAATATTCAATTTCCTTAATTCCTGAACCAATTCAGACTCCTTGATTTCTATATCTTCTTTAAATCTCTCAAGAAATGGAGTCTCAGTACTATTGCTATCTAGATCCTTTTCTTTTCTTTCTATATCCTCTTTTGGAACAACAATACTAGGGTTCTCATTTTCTTCTGTCATTTTAGTGATTATAAGGGGTGGACTGTTAATGATTTTCCCAAATCTAGTTTGAATATCCTTACAATCCATAGCATGTAAATTAACTGATTTTTTAGGTTTTGTTCCATAAACAGGGGTTGTTTGTTTGTTTCTTGGGTTTGCTACTGGATGTGATGGAATTTGTGTTTGGACTAAATTCTCAATTTGTGAATTTTGTGCAGGGGATCCCATGATGGCATGTTGATTCTAATTTGGATATGTTATTCCTTGGGAATAATTAGGGTTCCATCTAGGTTGTGACCAAGCATAAGGATTTCCTTGACCAACCCATGGTTGTTGATGTCCCTGAGCATACCAATCTTGATTTTCTCAATCTTGAGGGTTCCAAGTTGGTTGAGGTACCCAGGGTGGTTGTCCCCAAATTTTTGGTACTTCCTGAGAAGACCATAGCATTGTCCATGGATTAGGAGCTGATCTTAGCATAAATTGCCCTTGGTTAGGTTGTCTCTGAACAAAATTCAATTCTTCAGTTATAGATGAGGCATTGGTTTGTTTAAGCTGATTTTTAATGATAGGAAGTAAAGAACAAACATCAGTATCATGTTCTTTAGATTCATATATAAGACACATTTCTTTTTTATCCAAAGGACAATCTCTTAATGCATGTTTATTCCTACATCTAGGACAATACATAGCCAATGGTTCAGTTTTGGAATTTGTTTTAGCCTGTAATCCATCCATAGTAGAGGTTAATTGCACTAAAATGTTGGTTTTAAAGTTTGATAACTCATCCATTAGTTTGTTCATATCTGGATTCAGAATTTTTACTGATTTTCCTTTTCTAGGTCCACCTCTTGTTCTAGAATATCTTCTACAAATCTCTTTAATTTCATTCTTCTTATCTAATCAATGTCTCCCCCTCCTATCAAGTTAAGGGATTCTCTATATTCGTCATCCAAACCTTTTAGAAAAATGGTTTTAATTAATTCCTCTATAAGCAAAAATTCACATCTTCTGCTAACAAAGAGGAATCTGTCTAAATAGTCTTCTATGTTTTCATCCTCTTCCTGCTTGATTTTGAAGAATTCTTCCTTCCTATTTCTTCCTCTGCAATAATCTTGGTATTTATCTAGGAAGTCAGTCTCCATTTGTGTCCAAGTGCTAATAGAGTTAGATGTTAATCCCATGAACCACCTCATTGTTGCATCCTTCAAAGTGGATGGAAACAACTTGAGTTTTTTATTATCTATTTTATAGTCATAGGTCTCACATAGTACCTTGAATTCAAATAGAAATTGGCCAAGATCTTCAGATGAAGTCCCTCTAAAGGTGGGTAAATGTGCAGGTGATATATTTTTTATTGATGTGTCATCATCTCCCAATTGGATTAGATAAGTAAAGGTCCTATCAGGTACTCCCTCAACTTCTCGTGCCATTTCAAAAATATTTTTTGAATTTTCCTCCCAATCATTGTGGTAAGTTGTATGCTTTGGGGAAGGTGAAAAATCAGGAGTAGGAGGTTGACTACTCAATTGAGAATCAAAACTTACCCTCAATGGATCTTGGGTAATAAGCCTTCTCCTAAAAGTTCTACTCCCTTCAGGTGACTGATCTAAGAATTCCAAAAATGGAAATTTTGTTTCTTGTCTAACAGGAGATGGTGGTTCCTCCAATTCTTGATCAATTTCCTTACTTTGACTAGATGATGTTATGAATTCTTGTGAAGGATTTTTTGGAAGGAATCTACCCTGTGAGTCTCTTGGTCTACTCATATATTTTGTGATATAGTAGATAAGATTCTTCAACTACTAGATGTATGTTTTGTTGCTCTTGCTAACACTTAATTAGAAAATTCCAACTGGTGTTCCCTAGTAATGGTGCCAAAAATTATGGGTTTCATCATTCCCTTCATTTAATAAAATTCGTGTTGATGTCATATCAAACTAGGGGTGTGTCTAAAGCTATATGCAACAAGAGTACTTTAACTGATCTAGTAGTTGACTGTAACTATTTTTATATTTTCTGGGGGATCTCTTTAATGTCTTAAGTACTTCTTAGTAAAACATTATTCAAATCAAACTATGAAAACTTGCTAAAAGTAAAAACACACTAAAAGCTTGTTGAAAGGAAACCACCGTGCAGAAAGGAAACACACTTGTTGTTGGAAAATTAACACACTTGCTTTTGAAAGTAAACACTTAGATTAAAATGCTTGAAAGCAATTGTAAGAAATATAAAGATTCATCTAAACACCTGCAGGAACAAGTATACAACAGAATTTAACTGAAATAACTAAAGAAATACAAAATTAACAGATCTAAGCTATTTGTTGAAGAAATATAAATACCAAATAAATGAAAATCCTGGTCCTTGGGGGAGTGGGCCCTTGCTCCTCCTTGAATTAGGATTTTAACAACTCAGAATTCTCTCAAATCAGAATGGCTATTTTATTGATGAAAACATTCAGTATTAAAAAATGTACTGGATCTAGATACTTAATCTATTTATTTTCTCTGTTCTATATCTCTAATTAATTTTATTTCTATCTAATGCAAGTTTACTTTTATATACATTTTACAATCACAATAGTCTCAATGATTCTAATGAAATCAAATCATGACCAGAATAGATGTTGAGTTGGAAGATGATTGATTAGATAGTTGTAGGATAACTCTTCCTAGATCTGTGTTCAGAAATCTTCTCGTCCTTCATTATTGTAGATGTAAAATCTCTGGATGTGGTTTAAAATAGATAACTCGCATCGGTTATGGAACTTTGGAGAAGTTCTGGAACTATAGGAAATTGTTAAGAACCAAAACCTCTAAGAGTTCCAGAGCTGTCCCTAGGAGTTTCAGAACTATGTCTAAAAATTATAGAACTACATTCTGAAGTTTTGGAACTAAATTCTAGAGTTCTGAAACTAAGTCTGAAAGTTTCGGAACTAAATGATGACTATGTGATGGAGTTCTGGAACTAGCTTGGAAGTTCTAGAAATTTGTTGTGTAGGAACAAACATTATCAAAAATATATTGAATGCCACCTTCTTTATTTCCTCGATTGATTAGACCTTATTTATTACAAAATTGAATTTAAACACACACTATGTTAGGAATTTCAAAGTTTTAACATTAGGATCACAATCAATCAAAAGAGAGACAGTTACATCCTAACTCATATCAGATCAACTAAAAGTCACACAATGCAATCAAATTTAATCAAAAGGAGAGTGTGATGAGATCATATATTATACATTAATCAGACATATACAGGCCTCATCAGTCATAGATAGGAAAGTTATGGTAGACCACACAATTCCAAATCATTATGATTAAGGATGGAAGAGGTTAATAATAGATGGATGACCACAAAGATAACTAAATTTTCATTGGTAGTTATGCTAACAATAAAATGGATGCAAGTGCAATGAGTTAAGAGGTTTCATTTTCATTTTACCATCAAGGGAAGCCAAATGATAGGCTCCAGACCCGTACTTATGTGTGATAATATATGGTATAATCCAGTTGGGAGAAAACATTCCACATTGACTCCTTTCTAGATTAGTGACATTTTGATTTTATTTAAGGACAAGGTCACCGATGTTAAATTTTTTCTCCTTGAGATGTTTTTTGTAAGCATGTTTAATGCAATCTTGATACACATTATGATGTTCAAGCGAAATAAGGTGATGTTTTTCTAACAAATCAAGTTATGTTAGACGCTCTTGTTGATAATATTTGTCAGAGACAAAGTCACAGAGAGAAATGCATAAGGATGGGATTTGGACCTCAAGAGGGAGAATGACCTCAAATCCTTAAACAAGAGAGAAAGGAGTAGCACCTGTAGAGGTGCATATGATAATTAAATAAGCCCATAGGGAAAAAAGGATATGAAGGTGCCAGTAACGACTGGATTTATCAATAGTCTTGGCAAGGATATTACGGAGGGTCTTGTTAGTGGCTTCAGCTTGACCATTAGCTTGAGGGTAAAATGGATAAGATAAGCTAATATTAATATTAAATGAGTCACAAATATTCTTGATTTTTTTATTTTTGAAGGAATTTCCATTGTCCATGATGAATTTATGAGGAACACCGAAGTGACAAATGATGTGTTGATAGTGAAATTAATGATTTAAATAGATTTATTTGATGCAAGTGGAATTGATTCTACCCATTTAGTGAAGTACTCAATAGTGGTTATGATAGAATGATGGCGTTGAGATGAATGTGGATTGATGAGGTAAATGAGGTCGAGCCCCCACTGTGAGAAAGTCCAAAGGTCCTCAGGAAACTATAAGGCCTAACTAGGAATGTAGATAAGATTAGAATGTTGTTGGCAAAAGAAACATTTCGTAACATACTCATAGCAGTCTTGATTGAGAGAGGGCCAATAATAAACCATGCAAAGGACTCACTTGGAAAAAACCAAAACACTAAAATTGCCACCATAGATATTTTTGTGGAATTCTTGGATAGCTCATGTGGATTCATGAGACTTAAGGAAATGAAGCAAGATTCCATCAAATCCATGTTTGTAGAGGATGCCACAAAGGATGACATAACGACTAGCGTATTGAATAAAATACCTCCTAAATTTTTTGGATAGATCAGGGGGATGATGGATTGAGAAATATAATCAAATATTTGAGATAACCAAACATCACGAGGATTAGAATCAATGAGATTGATGCCAAGTAACTCACTAAGATGAGATGGCTTTTCAATGTGATGAATTATAATAGAGATTTTAGAATTTTTTATAGACCAAGGCATGAGAGATGCAAGAGAAGACATAATGTCTATGGAAGTGGTTAGATGATCGATGGAGGGTTTTTGTTGGGTATTAATGTCAAGTCAGGATATCCTTTGGTCGACCACCACTTAGATAGCCCTTGTCTTAAATAATATTTTTAATAATCTTAGTTAGTCTTTCAAAGCTAAAAGAGTGGAGCAACATGACCTACCACCCATCCTATCTAAATAGGATGATTCCTCGTAGGTTTGGGTCACTTAGTGATCTTACTTTTACTAAGAATCATATAGATTATTTGATCTAAAGCTTAAGTTACTTATATGTGTTGTTATTACAGCGAGATAGAAGTATGTTGGTGTTTACTATGAGACCGAGGAGTGAAGTGAGATTTTTGGGTGAAAATCTAATATATTCTTAATATAAGACAATGTTTTTTCCATGGAGTTTTTCCCTTCAGGTTTCTCCACTTAAATATGGTGTCTCTTGTCCAGTTTACTTTCAGCCATTGTTATTTTCTTTCGGTCATAATTTTTTAACTTTTATATGCATATGTAAACATTTAGTTAATTTCTATACATTATAATCTATAATCCTCAACTGTTAATTCATGGATCTATAATTCTTCAATTATATCTTCCCACATTTATTATAACATGGTATCAGATTCTGGTGATTATGGGTGTGTAGAATATAGATCTAGATGTTTTATGGCTTACAAGAGTAAGAAGCTTCAAGATCTTTTGACCTGCAAAACTCTAAAAATTCAGCCGACAACTTCAAGCTAACCAGTTTAAAATTTTCAATTCCTACCTAAATATTGTTTGGAATATTGGTTAATTATTGGCTAAATGCCTTCTTAGATCTTGTTTAACCTATTGTATGCTTATATATTTGCTTTTACAACTTGTTTTAGTCGTTTTCTATTTAAATCCATCATCTGCGAGCTTATTTTTTGTTTTTACGTCATTTATAGTTGTTTGGGTCATGTTTTGACTATATATCTGAATGATCTTTTTAGATCTAGTTAATTTGGAGCCTTTAAATCCATTCCATTTTTTAAAAATCTTTATTTTTTGCTAGATCTTATTTTGTGAATCCTGATCCAATAATTTTATGCCATCAGGGTTCACTTGTCGCTTTGTATTAATCTCCTATTGGTTTTGCAAAGCTTGGACCAATAAAATTGATCCAAATAGCTTTGTTGTTCTTTTTTCATGTTTGCAAAGTCTTACCCACTCTTAGAATTCCAAGTGGCCTCAATCTGAAATCTTTCTAATTAGATCTTTAATTTTCTACAATTTTTTGTCTTTGCAAACCTTGGGCCAATCGTGTTATGCCAACTAGCATTGCTCTGTCAATATTTTTTGAATTTTTCCATTTTCTGTGAATTTCTTTTAACTACGAAGCTTGAGCCAATCATTTTCCTCTAGCTATCTTTGTGTTGTCAGTCTTCTAATTAGAAATTTCTATCTTTGTGAATCCTAAGCCAATCAGAGAGCTCCATCTTGCTTCACTTTGTCAGTCATATTGTTTGTTTGATTGTCAAATTGTGAAACGTGAGCCAATAAGGGTTGTACACATGTCTCCACGTTGTTAGACTTGGATTAGCTATCATCTGTCATTTGTGAAATGTGATCTAATAGGAAAGCTCCAAGTCACCTAATATTTCACACTATTAGACTTTTTTTATCTTGCTTTTGTCATATGCAAAAGGTGAGCCAATATAATTGCTCCAAGTATATTTTTATTTCACATTTGTTAGATTTGTGAAATCCAAGCCAATAGAATTTCTTCATATTTCACGTTTGTAATTTGCTCATTTGTGGTAGTAATTATCCAATAAGAATTTTTCACCTCTTTCACATTTTTTAGTATTTTTCAATCTTGTGAAAAGCGAGCCATTTAAAAGGCTCCATGTATTTTTTTTGGCTTAGTCTTTGTTAGATTTCTGAAGCATGAACCAATTGTTTTTTGACACATGTATTAATCTTTTAATTGTGTCACCCTTCGCAAGTGTCAGGGTGTCAGTTTTTTTCTTTGACTTAGTCACTTAAATTTTGACACCTGTTTTGTACCTTTCGGGGACCTTAACTCCGTCCAAGGATTTTTTTTTTAAAAAGGGTTTGGTGAAGCAACAAAGTGTCAAGCCTTTAGTCATTAAATTTTATACAAGTGGCATCTTTCAATTGATTTTTTTTATTAACTTTGATTTCGCATTGTGTCAGAGTGTGAAAAAGTTATATAATTAATTTAAGACACGTATATATGGTTCTTTTTTAATTAATTGTCTTCTGACTTATTATTTGTATTTTGAAATGCAAGCTAATTAAAAAGAAACATGTGTATTTTTTTCGATGTTGTCATTCTTCTCAAAAAAATTGATGTGTGTTTATTTTACTTTTTGTTGCAGGCCCGAAAAGGCATTAAATTTAAATTTTTAAAGATTTCACATCCACCCGAGGATCTATTTTAAACTCGACATGTGCCTCTCTTGTTTTTATTTGTTACGTAGCTTATTTTTGAGCTCACCCTGTCGAGTTTGCTAAATAACTCATCGAGATCCTGTAGCTCAACTCTGAATAAGCTCTATTAAATCGATCTTAATCTCAATTAAAGCTAGTCTTTTTTTTATTAAATTTGTGTTTTTTTGCATTCGTATAGGTATTAAGAAGATCTGTAGCTAGTTGTTTTCCTCCATTTGGCTTCCTTGACTCGATTTTTAGCTGTATTTGTTTCCATTGCCATCTTAACATTAAAAATGGCCATTTCTACCATTTTTTGTTGGATAACTCTCAGCTCTTAAATGGAACTGTTATCCAAAATTCACCCCCCCAGGGTAAATTTTGATAACATGCATCAGAATATTCAAATCCCAAGCAAATTGATTGATTCAGAGCAAAAATCAGGTTTCTAGGGTCCCTTCAGGAAATTTTCTAACTCTCCTGTCCAGGCTGAAAAGAACAAGCTCTGAGAAAATGTGAAAAAAAGGTTGCAGAAGGCAAGTAGGTTGATCCAGGAAAAATTGTGAAAATCGGCTAAGTCCTAGTCCTAGGAGTAACTGGGACATTTGGGACGTCAAGGCGCGGATCGGCCAAAAAGCCTCCAGGCGGCCCAAATAGCAACAGGAACATCTGGGACAGAAGTACGCGGCGGGCGCGAGAAGCCAATCCGGCCGAAAAAGAGAACTTTCACACTAACTGCTTTGGGACATCTAGGACAAAGATACCCGAACCGGCCGGTTCGGCCGAAATGGGAACTAACAGTCTGAAGCAAAGTGGGACAAGTGGGACAAAAATGCGCGAACCGGGCGAAATAGGAATAAACAGTCCAGAAACAGTTTGGGACATCTGGGCCGCGAGGACGTGAATTGGCCGAATCAGGTGAACCGGAAGAATTTGTCCTGCGAGGCACTGGGACATCCGGGACAAATGGACGCGAAGGGCGCGAAACAGCCGGCAGGGCTGAGAACCAATGGGATAGTGCCACGTGTCCCAGCTAGGGCCCACAAGCAAATTTCAAAAGGAAAGCCCATGAAAGGTAGAGGAGAGAGAATTACTCGTCCAATCAGCACGTGCCACGTGTCATCCAGGAGGCAGAGCACGGGAAAGATTTCAAAACGTGTTTTCGCCTGTTCTGTGCCCTAAATCTTCAGATCGCCATAACTTTCAATCCAAAGCTCAGATTTGCACTTTCTTTATATCAACGGAAAGCTGGTGAAATTCGCTACACGATTCCAGGGTCAATCTTGCATTTTGGAGCAGTTTGGAGGGAGAAAATCAAGAAACGGATCTGACGTGTGTTCATGGCTAGAAATGACATTCCAGCGACCAGATTTAATGCAGAATGGGTCGCATTCTCCTGTAATCCAGTAAAAGTGACAGGGTATGGGTTTGTAAGGTCCCCCATGCCATTTTAATGCACCTGCAGTCAAGAAAGAATGGGCTCCCATGCCTTTGTACGTTTTCTGTCTCCTGGGTTCGACCCATGCAATGTAAAAAGCTAGATTTGGCTCATTCCAAAGGGGGAACATTTTTTGGGCATAGCGGACTTCTTCTTTCACCGCCAACAAGTGATTGATGAAGGATCAGACCTCTCCAAGGATTATAACAATTTTCTTTTACCTCTCTGAGGGTGTAATGCGTGTTTTGACATTGAAATGATAATGCAAAGCTCTGTGAATGGGTTTCAATCCTCTGTTTGTATTATTTGCTTGATTTCAGATACTAAATTATACATTATCATTCTGTGTATGTTTTATGTTGTGAACTTTGGTCTGTGTCTATTTGCATGACAAATATGTTTCACCACTCCTTTTGGTGCATCACCATCTTTAGTTAGTTTCAATTTTTGCACTTCTACCCCTGTCTCCTTGCAAGTTAGAATAGTATTAGGATCTAAACCTCTGTAGTTTTGCAAAATATAGATCTAAATTAGAGGAGTTTGAGGAACCGGCCTCTAATCTGGAGATTCCTCTCTCAGTTTCACAAGTCCCCATGCTCGGAGAGAGGTTTCCATGTTGTGCAATCACACTTGATGCTAGAGTGATCAACCTAGAAGCCTGATCTGCATCCAGGGGTGCTGTGAGTCTGCAACAACAGGAACAAATTATAGCATTTCAAGAGTGCATTTAAAATCTTGTTTCATGGCTAGAAAGCTCTGGGATCTTGTGAATGGTATAGAAAAATGTCCCATAGGGAGAAAAGCTTCCCCTGAAAACCTTAGTTATTTTTCTCAGGGATCTTAGGAATATTTTTTCTATCCTATTACAAAGCATTATAGATGAATTCTTAATGCATATAGGTCATATGGACTCACCTATAGATGCATGGAATAAATTATAAACCATGCATGAAGGAAATAGGTTGTCTAAGAACATTAAAATGGTTTTAGAGTTGTTTACAACACCCATGAAGGGGCATGAGAAAATTATCAATTATTTAGATAAAATTAAGAACATTAAAGCTCAATTAGATGGCTAAAACTATGAATTATTTCAAGATAAGATTTTGTACTTTATAATTCAGATTAATATTCATTAAAATTTCATAAACTACATCTCAATTATCAATTCTAAGTATCAGAATGAGAATGATTTTTCTCATCTAAACACTTTGTCTTCTCTGTTGATTCAAAATAGACTTCTTCTCAATCTTTGTTCTCACATAATCATAAGTTTACTCATAATCAGAATAGAAGCAATCATAATAGAAGTATAATATCAGATGTAGATTTAAATAAAATCCTAAGACTAATGCTAATAATAACAATTAGAACTTTAAAGCCAACTTTAATGGAACTTGTAAAAAATGAGGAAATTTTGGGCATAAAGAGTTTAATAATCATAAGAAAAATCAGAATCAAATTCAAGTAAATGTGGTTGATCAGTTTATTACCTTGTATATTTCTCTTTCAGTTTCAAATAAAAATGAATGGATTCTTGAAATTGGTGCCTCTAGGTACATGACTTGTACTCCTGGTATCCTCTCAGATGTAGTTAAATGTGAAGAGAATATATATCTAGGAGATAAATCAATCATTAGGTCTAAAGGTTGTGAAAATGTTAAGATATCAAATGGTGTAATTATGAATGTATTACATATTCCTCAATTTAATAAGAATATTTTTTCTTGCTCTCAGCTAACTAAAGAGAACTATAAATTTGTTTTGTTGCAAGATAAGTGGTACGTAAAAGATAAGTTAAAAATTGTTATTGCTTTTGGAATTCAAAAAAATGGCTTGTATATCTTTGATGGTTCTGTGTTTGAGTCTTACTTTTCTTCCTCTTCTAGGAATGATATTCAGCTTTGACATGAAAGACTTGGTCATGTAAATTTCAAATGCTTGTATGATATGTCCAGATTAAATCTTGTTGTTGGTCTTCTAAAGATAAATTTAGGTCATGAAACTTGTGAAATTTTCCTATGTGATAAGCAACATGCTCAACCATTTAACAAACATCATGACCCAAATTTTAATCAATTATTAGAACTGATTCATAGTGATGTGAGAGGTCCACTTGAGGTCCCTTCTCTCATTAGTGCTTTGTATGTTATTTTCTTTATTGATGATTACTCTAGAATGACTTGGTCGTATTTCATTAAGAAGAAGTCTGATGTCCTAACTAATTTTCAGGAATTTAAATGTCTAGTTTAAAAATATTCTAATCTGAAAATTAAGAGAATTAGGACTGATAATCAAGGTGAATATGTTATCAAAAAGTTTAATGAGATATATTTGTCATGTGGGATTCAAAGAGATTTGACTACTCCTTATTCCCCTTTACAAAATGGTATTGCAGAAAGAAAGAATAAGACTGTCTTAGAAATGGCTAGGACTATGATTCATGCTTCCAATGTGCCTAAATTCTTATGGGCTTAAGCTATGAACATTTTTTCCTATATTTTTAATAAATTAACTACTAAATATCTTCATCAAGATAATCCTCATGAATTTTTATAAAGTAAAAAGTAAATATTTTTCACTTAACTATATTTGGTAGTTCCGCTTCTATCTTCATTCCAAAAGACAAAAGGAAAAAGCTTGATCCAACCTATTTTTCTTGTATTTTTGTTTTCTATGGCTGTTAAAATAAAGGATTGAGAGTTTATGATCCATTCAAGTATGAAATTATTGAAAACATAAATGTTCAAGTCTTAGAAAGAACTTTCTTTAATGATCCTCACAAACCCTCTTATGTTGCTCTAGAGATAGATCCTAATAATTATTCTCCCTTGGAAACATAAGTCCAAGAGTTTGTTCATACATATATAGATATGATGGAGATTGAGGGGAATTCATCTTAAAATGTCTTGCAACATAAAGATTTGTAAATGCGCTCAAATTCTTGTTCAAAAATCTCAGCTTGATAATCTTAGAAAGCTAACTAGAAGTTAGCAAAATTATCAGGCCTTGATGACCCTATATGAGGTAGAACCACAATCCTTTGAAGAAACATCTCAAGATGATATATTTCTCTAGGCTATGAAGGATGAATATAATGCCTTAATCAAATATTACTCTTAGCAACTAGTCCCTCCTAAAAGAAGCATTGTAGGATCTAGGTGGTTGTCTAAAATCAAATATAACTCTCTAAGAGAGATTGAATAGTTCAAGGAAAGTTTGGTAGCTTGTGGTTTCACTCAGAAACTTGGTATTGACTATGTTGAGATTTTCTCTTTTGTTTCTAAGATGAGCATTGCAAGATTTCTTCTTGCATTAGTTTCCCAATATGGTTGGGAGATTCACCAAATGGATGTTAAAAATGATTTCTTAAATGGTGACTTAAAATAATAAATCTATATGAGTCAACCTAAAGGTTTTGAAGAATCTAGTAAAAAAATTATGTCTGGAAGCTTAAAAATTATTTGTATTGTCTTAAGCAAGCTCCTAGAGCTTGGTTTTTCTAATTGTTGTTCTGATAATGATTTCTTTCTTAATTTTGATAACAATCATATTATCATTATTGTTCTTTATGTTGATGATCTTTTGATTACTAGTAGTGATAGAAAATTAATTGTTAGAATCAAACAAAGGTTAAAACAGTGTTTTGAAATGACTGATTTAGGTTTATTGAATCATTTTGTTGGCATGATTATATTTCAAGATCATAAGTCTATTTTTGCATCTCAATCTCAGTATGTTGTGAATTTGAATAGAATATTTATCATGATTGACTGTAATCCATTTATCATTCCTATTTAAGTCGGTGTTAAGTTAGACCCTATACCAACTTGTGTTAAATTTAATCCTACTCTATATAGGCAGCTAGTTGGTATTCTAATTTATTTGACTATTACTAGACCTGATATTTCTTATGCAATAGGAGCAGTTTCAAGATTTATTCAAGAAATTTATGAGGATAATTGGAAAATAGAAAAAATAATTTTTAAATATATTAAAGGAAGAATCAATTATGGTATTTTTTATTCTTCTTATAATGATGCACAAATTTTTAGTTATTGTGATTCTGATCATCCTGGTGATACTACAGATAGAAATTCTACTCATAGATATATTTTCAAGTTGGGTGTAGGTGCCATCATTTTGAGTAGTAAGAAGCAACCAATAGTGTTTATCTCTTCTACTGAAGCAGAGTATAACAGTGTTATGGAAGCTACAAAATAAGCTATGTGGCTGAAAATACTGTTGAATGTGTTGCACATGGGCATAAAAGGGAGCACTACTCTTCTATGTGATAGCCAGAGTTACATTTCTATTGCAAAGAATCTACTTCAACATCAAAGGACTAAGCATATTAAAGTTCATATCTACTTTATTTGAGAGAAATTCCTGAATGGTGAAATAGATCTCAAGTTTTTGTTACACTGAAGATCAAGTTGCAGATATCTTCACCAAGTCATTGTGTGTTGTGAAGTTTTGCAAGTTTCATGCCTTGTTGGGTCTATCAATTTTTCCATAGATAGGGAGTGTGCATGATAATGCCACCTCTTAACAGTTGTTGTAAACTTTCAATACTTCCTTCATTTTGTAATAAGTATATGTGTCACTCTATGTGAAGTTACTTATAAATCCTAGAGATGATTTAGTTATGGGTATGCCTTAGTTTATAAAATGCTCCATAATCGGATCTAATTCTTTATATGTAAAGAACTTGTTCTTAAGAATTTTTTGTATGGTAAGATTAGTTGATTTCCCTTATTTACATGCGATCCTGAATCAATGTTGTTGATTCAAGGATCTGTAAATCCTTTCGTAGAAAAAGGTAAATTTTACATGTATGTTTTTGTTTTCCCTGCTTAACATTAAGGGGGAGTGTTGGGGTGTTAATGTCAAGTGGGTATACCATTTGGTGGACCACCACTTAGATAGGAAATGTCTTAAATGTTATTTTTAATAATATTAGTTGGTTTTTCACAACTAAAAGAGTGGAACGACATGAATTACCACCCATCCAATATAAATAGGATGATCCCTCACGGGATTGGGTCATTTAGTGATATTAATTTTACTAAGGAGTAGATAAACCATTTGATCTAAAGCTTTCACTACTTATGTGAGATGTTATACAGTGAGATAGAAGTTAGCTAGTGTTTACTATGAGACCGACGAGTGAAGTGGAAGTGTTGGGTGAAAGTATGCACATTATAATCTATAATCCTCAAATGTTAATTCGTAAATCTATAATTATTCAATTATATCTTCCCGTATTTTTTTCTAATAGTTTGAATGGTATAGAAATTAAATTCTCTGAAGAAGGAAGTCAAAAATATCCTTATATTTTTTTAAGGATCTCATTTTTCAATTTTTTTTATTATTGGTAAATAGTTTTGAAGGGACTATACCCTGTTTACATAGAGGGCCTAAAATCCAGATAAAACATGAAGAGGTTCCACAAAAAAAGGATCAACATATAGAATAGGCATTAAAGCCAACAGTAAATGAATGAGATTTACTAAAGAAAAGTAAAATAGAGCGTGCGCTACAACAAAGCAACCAAAAAATAGAAAAAAAATAGCAAAAAGTATGATTAAAAGTAGCATCTACAATGAAGACCTCTTTTACTTCTTGGCAGCTCTGTTAATTATAGACTTAATAGTTTGCAGCGAGGTGAAAAGAGCCACTATTGTCATGTGTGTGTGGTCCTTAGCATCCAACTATGCTATGGTTTGACTGCTTTCCTTGTCTGTTCCCCAAACAGTGTTTGGGATCTCACTAAGCATAGAAATGCTATGAACATGTTGTTCAAGGAAATCACTGATTGCATTAAAAATTGCCATGTTGTGATCATGGCGATCCTTTGCTCTCCCCAGATGATTGTCTAAGGATTTTAGCTATTTGTAGATGTCCTCAACTTGCCTACTGCCAAGGTTATTATCCTCATCCATATTCCTTTTACCTTTTTGATTGGCCTAATGTTGCACTTCTTCTTTTAGTTGCATCATTTCATTTTCCAAATCTTCCAGCCTTTGGGAAGTAATTCTTCCCTCTTTTTATAAGGTCTCTTCTTGGCCTGCACTACTGATGTATAATAAGTATTAGACATCTTCCAAATCCTGATTACTGCGAAGAATTCTACCCAAAATAGGGGTGTCCAAATTGGGCTTCTTATGGTTCTTTTTTTTAGGCTTGGTCGTGGTGGAAGGGATGGGGGTGGGGGTAGTGGTGGTAGGAAAGAGTGGAACGGTGTTGGGGGATGATGGGAGACTGGGGTATTTATAAATATAGAGCTTGTGCAGCAAAAGGATAAGGCCTTGATGCAAGGGAATAGCACAGGAATGCTTCTAGAAATCCAAGATGGAGCTTTTCAGGGAGTTCAAAAGATAATGTGGGAAGCAGATAGTGATTTACCTATAAAAATGGTTTAGGAACACCAGGTGTTTAATAGGAACTGTAACATATCTCCGTTCCAAAGAGATATACTAGACCATCATTCAAATGATTTCATCAAAGGGTGAGGGGATAAAACTTACCCTCAATCCCGCAGTAACAAAAACCAGCTCCTCGTTATCAGCAGAAAACTTCTTCTCCTCAACATTTTTTTCGATCCTCTTATTGAAGAAACAAAAGCCATCCATCTCTAGGCCTGTAGCTTTAGCAATTATCTCTTCATTAACAGTGATTTTATGTCCTCCATACTCCACTTTTCAATCTTTCCAAACCATATCAAACTGGACCAAAATGCTTTGATCGTGTCCCTGAATTCGATCAATGAAGTTTTTGATTCCGCCCTTCTTGAGGAGGTTCCACAGATCCTTTTTTCTCTTCCATTCTAGGTCACTTTTGAGTTCTAACTGGCACGGGGCTCCTCCCATTTTTTCCTCTCTGAAATTACTAAAAATCTTGTCCTAAAAAACCTTGTTTGAACTGTTGTTTGAAATGTAGTTATCTTTCTACCTATCCCAGATTTTAAGAGTTCCGCACACTTATTGGGAGTAATGAAAGTTAATGTGGTTGTATCTTACATGATATTTCCCACATGTGTGATATTTCATCCCCTCTGTAGCCCACTCTAATTTATCATTATCCTTACTCCATAGTTGAGTGGCCATAAATATCCACTTTAATGTTGCTTTGTACCTTCTCAAGGATTGTGATTAACATTATCCCAAATAATTAGATTATTATTTATGTCATGATTAGCCAATGCATCAGCAACCTTATTTCCCTCCCAGTATATATGCTTGATTCAGATATTTTTGAAGGTTTAACAAATTCTTATTGATTCCATGATGAAATCCTTGATATTCTAGCTAGGAGGCAAAGACTGATTTAGATGATTAATGATGTTTAGTGAGTCTCCTTCCAGCATAATATTCTAAATGTTATGTTTCTGAGCAATTATGAGCCCCCATAAAGCAGCCAAGGCTTCAGCACACTGGTTAGTTTGTATCCCCATTTTTTCATCATAGGTAGCAATCAGCCTACCTCTATGGTCTTGAATCACTCCTCCCCCTGCAGTAATCCTAGGATTAACCTTAGAAGCCCCATCAAAGTTTAGCTTGTGCCAGTTTAGATCAGGAGGTTTCCAATGTATCAAATACATGTCAATGTTGGAAATGATGCTATTCTAAATATTATCAACTCCAATCTTCCAGTTGGACAAAATATGCTCTTCATTTTCAGGATAATTCTTGTTCTTAGGAGGTTTGAATCTTTCGATGTTCTCTTTAACAACATTAGTGATCTTAACAAAGCTAATCTTGCAATGATGTTTAATATTTCTAAAAATGATGTCATTTCTATCTTTCCATATCCTCCAAATAATATGGGCATTACCAGTTTCCAGAGTCTTCTCACAACACATTGTTTAAAAGGAGGGTTCCATTTGGTCCAAAACTAGATGAAATCCTTCGGCATAGCCCAGGAAACTTTGAATTTAGAAAAGGGAAAACTCCAAATTTTAGTGGCATACTCACAATGGACTAACAGGTGTCTGATATCCTTATATTCTTATTTACAAAGGTGACATCTATTTGGCATTATGGAACCTTTTCTTATCAGGTTGTCATTGGTTGGCATTATTTGACATCTATTTGGCATTTTTCAATTGATAAACACCTTTGACTTGATTAATATTGATTTGAGAATCCTCGTAGATTTCAAGGATTTGGACACTAAGTAAGAAGTATTTTTGAAGGTCTAATATGAGAGCTTCATATTTGTCCATATTGTTTATACATTAGAAATTAAGTTTATAAGTGATATGAATAGGAGTGTCCCAAGTAGGAATGATAATGATTTCATCGCATCCCCTTTTCTGAAACTTATAGCCTACAAAGAAGACTTTCATTTTTAGATGAGAAAAATCATGCTCAAAATGGTTGATAAATTCATCTGGAAACTTATCATGAGGAAGATGGGTATTGGGAAGATGGGCGTTGGCTAATTGACCTATGATAGCTTCACCCTTGGTTGATTTCTGTGAGATGAAATCGAGGTCAAACTATGTCATGATAATGAGCCATCGAGTGATTTGATCACTATGATAAAGCTTGGAATGCATGTTCTTGAGAAGATGAAATCTAGTGATGACATATGTCTTATGATTGAGAAGATAATGGTGAAGCTTAGAGGTAGCGAAGAAAACAACATAACACATATTTTCACCTTCAGTGTAGCGAGTCTCATAATCATGAAAAGGTACACCTGATATAGTATAATGCTTGTTCCCTACCTTTCTCATTGTGATGTACCAACATGACACCCAGAGCATGATCAAAGGAAGTGACATAGAGATATAAAGGATCCCCCTCACATGGAGGTGTAATCAAAGGAGGGGATAAGAGATACTTCTTGATATTATTGAAGGATTTCTATAAGTTATCATCCCATTTGAATTTGATGTCTTTATGAAGGTGATGGTGAAAGGGTTGGCAATGATCAAAAATTTGTGAGAGGAAAAGGTGGACTAATTGAAGTTGGCCTTGAAGACTTCAAAGCTGATTTAAGTTAGGAGGGGGCATCTCAACGATGGCTTATATTTTGGCATGGTCAACTTCAATACCATGATGGAAATTATAAATGCAAGGATTTTACCAGTAAGAACTTATGAACACACACACTTTGATAGATTGAGACAGAGGAAGAAGAAGATTAGGTTCTTGAAAATGAATTCAAGGATTACAAGGTGGTCACAAAGATGCTTGGATTTACCACAAGGGTCATCAACATAATCCTCTATATTCTTATGGATGAGATAGTAAAAGATGTAAGTCATAGCTTTATAATAGGTGGCTCTAGAATTTTTCAAACTGAAGGACATAACGTGATAGCAGAAATTCCCCTAATGAGTGATGAATGAGGTCTTACGTTAGTATTATGGTGTGATGATAATTTTATTGTACCTAGAGAAACCATCCATAAGAGAAAGCATCTCACGGCCTATAGTAAAGTCTACAATCTTATCAATGTTAAGAAGAGGAAAATTGTCTTTAGGGAAACCTATATTTAGATCTCAAAATTCAATGCATATGAAAATATTTCCACAAGTTTTATAAACAGGTACGATATTGGAAACCCATTAGGTATATGTCAATAGGGATGATGAAATTATTAGAAAGGAGGCATTGCAGCTCCTCTTTAACAAGGAGGGAAACTCAAGGGTGCATACGGCAAAGCTTCTGCTTAACCGACTGGTCATTAGGAAAGGTAAGGATGTTATGTAAAATATTGGAAGGATCAAGACCCTGACATATTGTAATATGACCATGTGAAGCCCATGATATATCTAGAAAGGATGGCGGTAAAATATTCAATTTCCTACAGATTAAGGGATTGACCCACTTTGAGAATGTGGGGCTCTTATAGAGTCCTAATATTGATGTAGATGGTGGATTCGTTAAGAAGAGTGCATTTTTTTGGCGGTAAGGTCTTATGAAGATAGGTATATTCTTCCCACATGTAAGAAAGGATAGAAATGTCATCAGTACATTGAAGAATGTCAATGGTAGGGGAATCTTCCTCTATCATTTCTAGGAATTAAAGAGGGAAGGACCTAGATTTGTCGTCACACTGATAAGTGACTGGTCCCAAGGTAATGGTGGAGATTAAAAAAGAGCCAGAGGCAATATAAACAGTTGTCATCCATATCCATAACTATCGTGGGATGGAGAAGATAGGGAGGATTTATGTCCATAAGAGCTAAATATGGTGGGAGAGGGTCTGACAGAATATGTTCTTTATATCCCAATAAAAATCTCTTCATGGGGTTTGTGAGATTAATCAATGACGAGGTCATGCATTCCTTGTTCATAACGCCCCATTCTAAATCCTTTATAGTTGCAGCAATGATGAAGATAGGTGTAGATAAAGGATATCTTGTAAATAAATTCAAATTCGTTAGTATACGGTTTAGTGTGTGGTTGAGTGTCAATTTGGGAGGAAGGGCGATCGATTCCACCATATATGAGGTTGGTTTGAAGATGAGATGGACCAAAATGAGTGAATATTCCTAACATAAGTTTGATACATTAGGAGCTTTATCGGGTCTACTGATTCAATGAGGTGTGGGAAGAGTGTTGCAGCATGAGGAGGTGATACTCCCCCATCGTGTGCTAGATCCATTAATTTTTCTAAGGATTCATTATTGGGAGGTCTTAGATGTGGAGATATGAATGAGCTAGTGGATTCCTTCAGAAGGATCGTGTATGGGAATGAGCACGTTTTTAGGATGATAAGTCATGTGACATGTTTTGAATAGAGGAATTTCTATGGGGAGAGTTAATATTTTCCCCTCATGTTCATACTTAATGCATCGATGAAGGGTGGAAGGAACGCAATGCATGGCGTGAATCCATGGTCATCTAAGGAGGATAATTGTATTGAAACTCCCCTTCTATGATATAGAATATCTCATGGAGGATTTTTTAACAAACACATATGGGTAGAATAATTATGCCCAAAGTGGGGGAAACATCATCATTAAATTCATGAAAGACCACGTGTGATTGGGAAACAATGGAGTTAGGGGGCTTAAGTTGATCAAAAGTGTGAGATGAGATTATGTTTATACTAGCTCCATTGTCTATCATAGAATAATGGGTGAAAGTGTCATTAATATGCATAGTGATGAAGAGGGTAAGGTAATGCTCTTTAAGTGATATGTTGGGGATTTTAGTGTCATCGAAGTATGTGGAAGAGCTGAAGCGATGAGTGACTCCAACAAGAGATGTAAAGTGCTGAGCCTCATCGTTAGGGGTTGGGATATGCTTGATAGATCTTTAATGATAGCTTTCCTATTATTTTTAGAGCATTTGGATGAGCTCATAAAATTGACATGTATTAATTATGTCCTACGTGAAGTTGTTGTCCTAATGCTTTGTTCAATAGCAGCAAGCCGAGGGGAAGCTAAGATAGATACTTTGGGTCTTAATGAAGAATGGGGTTGAGTAAAATATTTCGAAGGAGAAGTGACAAACACTTTAGTATTTCTATTGAGCAAGTTGATTAGCAAGTCATGGGGGTGATAATGTTTTGTGACCCAAACAACATTAATGAATAGAGGAGGACCCTCCTTAGGAAAGGTCAAGGTTAGAGGAGGAATAAAAATGTAAATCTTGTATGAATGAGGAGATTTTTTAATGTCTTGGTGGATGAGGATTGAGATGAAGACGTGATATAAGTTGATGGAGTAGGGTGATCCCCTTCAATGAGAAGATCATCCTTATCGATAATATTATAAATGATAGTTTGGAGGTATTTGCAATGTTTTTTATCATGTCTTGGTGCACGATGGTGTGAAAAAATGATATTAGAGTCAAACCATGAATGTATTTGGGCACATGTGGATCAAAAGGTTTGATAGGTGGAAGGGTGATTACAAATTCTTGAAGTAATATGTTGAAATATTTTTGTGGAAGAACCAATGGGGGTGGTTGAGAGAATATATCATAGCTGAAGTGACTCTTAATGAATGGTGAGATGAAGGTAAGAGGGATGGTTTTCTTAGAGGTTGATTTCATAGGAGACTTTGATTCCATCTTGGGCTTAAAAGAAGAGGAAAATGGTTGTGTTTTGATTTCAGTTTTCATTGGTGGTGACTTAGATGGTTTGGATTTCAGATTTAATGGTGGAGGGTGTGGACGATTCAGAAGAGAAGGTTGGATTTGGATGAAGGTTTAGATTGTGTTGACTTGTTGATAATGGGTGTTTCTGGACAAAGGGGGGTTGTCCCTAGAGATGGAATTAGATGCTCCTAACATTGATGATGTGACATTAAGTTTCTTAGCAAGGTTAGCCTTAGGATAAATGAAGCTCTAACGTTTTGTGTGAATACTGTGAGTGATTTTTGGATGGGGCATGCCAAGATTTTTAGACTTTGGTTGCATAGGATTTACCCTTGGTGGTAATGATGAACACTTCAACCGCGGTAATCTATGGGAGTAAAACTAGGTAATGTGGGTTATGTATTGTAGGGAATGTATATTTAAGATGAGAAGTGGATTTTTCTATGATGCGCTTGACAATATATAAAGGGGTTGATAGATTGTGTAATTTTAGGACTTGTTGGTGTAGCTATGATTTGATTTGTAAGACATAATGAGAGTTTCATTTGTAGATGTATTGACTATGGGTGTTTGTATGGTGGATGATTCAAAGAGGGTGGTATGGATGTGGATCTAAATTTATATTTATATGTGAGTATAGTCATGCTAGTAGATGTGTTTAGGATGGAAGTGAGTGTAGAGGTGTGAGATGAATATGTTAAAATAGGTGTTGAGGTAATTATAGGTGAATGAAAAGATGCAATAGATGAGGATGTAGATGATATGGATGGAGGAGTGGGTATGATTAATATTTATGAGGATATCATTATTGTCATCATAGTTGATTTTTATGAATTTGAGATCATGGGGGAAAGATCTAAAATAGGGTTGGATGCGATGGGTGATGAGTTGATGGGTGTAGGTGATGGTGTTGGATCTTGGTCTATAGTATTAATTGTATCGGTATTAGGTGACTGTGATGTGAAGGGTGGAGCTTGATTATTAGGTGGATGATTAGGAAAAGATTTATTTGAAGACGTCAAGAGGCTGATTAGGTGGTGCATTAGGATTGTGTACTTGGAGGTTGCTAGAGTCTATAAGCTTTTGGATGATGTATTTGAAAGTGTGACACTTCTCTATGTCATGGCCATAGAATTGGTGATATTTATAGTAATGTTCCTCATGGTACCATGTTGTTTTGGGTCTTTATTCATCGTAAGGCCAGATGGGAGGAATTTGAATAAGATTGAATGCCATTAAGTTGTCAAATATTAAACTATAATACTCCCCAAGAGTGGTATAGTTAGAAGGTGGTCTAGGAGCTCTTTGTGGAGGCTCCATGTAAGAAGTGGATGCAAAGGAAAAATTAACCATGATTGTGTTAGTGATGTTCATGGATTTTTCACCATGTGTGGAGGATTTAGTGGACTCGGTCTTGGGTTTTTTTTATCGAAGTTTAATATGGCCTTGCTCAAGGGAACGGAATTAGATTTTGCTATCCATGTTGAATTCCTCTTCAAAGGTTCGGAATGATTGAATTTGAAAAGTTAAGGATATGTGCTTCACACAAGAACATGATAAAATTTCAATTAATTCAAGTTGTGGAATACTAGTCAAATGTAGTAAAATTTTATTAGGAATAAATGGTAGAAATGGGAATGTTATTAGATAACATATTTTGTTCCATTTTTTTTTTCTTGGGGTCTTGTAATAACTAGCATGAAACAAACAATAAACAAAATTGTGTTGATTTTTAATTAACTCAAGAAAGTCACACAACAAATTTTTGGTTATCTTGATTTTTAAAGATGTGAAGAGAAATTAAAAAATGGGCTTGAAGGGAACCTAGGAAATGGAAATCTATGGATGGTTTCAGGTAGTTTTTGTTAGAATCCTTGATATACCTAAAGGTACATGAGGCTAAAATCTATGATGAATACTGGTACAGGGCTTGGTATTGGGGCCTACCCCTCACTTCATAGTCCTGCAGTGATAAGGGAGTTGGGTGTTTAGCCAATATACCATTAGACAAAAAGTGTATAACCCAGTCAGAAAACCGCCACAACATTCCTATTGGCTAATGAAATCCCAATAGTTCCTGTATATATCCTAAACTAATTAAGATAATCTAAATGAAACTAACACCAAATATCTTCAAAGAAAAATTAATCTACCATTAACATCATGATAAGAGATTAAAGAAAATTACTTTTAATGAATAAACATGAAAAAAATCACCTAATGCTAAGCCATTCCTAAAGTTTTGTGATTACTACTATAAATATAAAGCTAATGTGATCATTAAGAAATTAAAAAATTGTTTGTCTCAAGAATGAGGATGAGATCTCACCAAGAAATGGCTACAAATCCATATTTGGATCTTCCCATACTACTCAGTTTGAGAGAATGGATGCAAGATATGAAAAAGCTATTCCAAAACAATAGAGAATGCTCAAATCAAAATGCTTATAGGTTTCACTAATCAAAGTTTGGTGTAATTTTGAGAGGAAGAAGCTTCGTATTTTAAATAGCTTTCCACTTTGGGAGAAGCTTGTAAATTAGTGAATGTGGGACAAATGATAAAGTGCATTTTGAAGGGATAAGTTTGTTTAGAAGAATTAATTAGTAATTAGCAAGTCATGGGAGTTAGAGATGATTTATTTAATCAACTAGGATTAATTAATAGGATAGGATAAGCTTCGAAAGCTATTTACAGATGCTGTAGAGGAAAATAGGTAGAATATAGAGGATTTAAAAGGGGTTTTTAATTAATAATAAGGTTTATTAATGAAATACAAGGTTAAAAAGGCTTAAATTAACTAATAATAGTTCATTAATTGATTAGAAGAGGATTATAATGAATGAAATGTCATTGATTGGAGTTTAGAAAGTGGATTTAACTAATAAGAAGGTTTATTGATTAAATAGAAGATTAAAATAGGCCAATTAACTAATAAACAGTTAGTTAAAGAATAGAAGAGGATTATAATTTAAAAAAAAGTCATTAATTGGCATCTAGAATAAGTTAAAATCTAGTTTATTAAAAAAAAGGTCGGTAATTAACCGAAATGGAGGGGAATGTTAGTTAATTATTGGGAAATTGCTAATTGTTATAGAAATGAAGAGAAAGTGGGTAATTAGTGCACTTTTAGTATTAAAACTACGTAAACAGATTTTAGGTGTCTACATTTTCCCCTCTTCGGGGTGGCATAAGTGATGTCACTTCAAAGATAGTATATGATTACAGACAAGTAAAACTTTTGAAGGGATAGAAGAAAAATTAGCAAAATGAAGGATGCCCCCTTGAGTGTTGATGAGGTGAGGAAAGAGGTTGATCGAGGCTTGAAAAGATGAAGGTAATAGATAGAAGAAATAAGGATGGGGTGGGGATTAAATATAATCCTTATTTCCCCAAGTTTTCAAGAAAATGATAATGAAGAAGAATGAAGATGAAGAGAATGGAAATAGCTTTCATCCAGCTTAACTCAAGAGAAACTTTGTTTCATCATTTTTCTTTATGATCTATATCATCAACCCTTTATTAGAATATAAGCATACAACAATAGCATAAAATAACATGAATAGCTATAATAATAACATTTGTTCATTGCCAGAACACTAACTCAATGCAACATACATAGCAAAATGCAATACGAGAAATTAAACAAGCTAACCTTATAAGGAAACAAGTACAAACACACACTAAAACAAACAACGGTCAAAATAGTTGCACCAATGTTTTTGTTATCTTCAGTTCCCAAATGTTTGAGTTAATGAAAAGGCTTAAAATGGCACCCCAAAAAAGGATACATGTGAGGTGAATATATAAAGGACATAAGGGTCCTATGAAAACTAAATCATGCACTATGAAACAATACCAAGTAACTCATTATGGAAGGGAGTACAAACATAGTAAGTAAACTAGATTTTTTAATGGAGGTAGATCCAGATGATCTATAAGTCTTTTGTGAGAACAATTGAGAAGCAAAGAAATATTTTTTGTAGGGAAAATTTTTTATGTTTGAGGACAATGTGTCTGATAAATGTTTCATCTGCTTGCATACTTCTTACCAATTTTTGATTGTTTTACCAATGGTTTGGATTTCTAAATGTTTTACCAATATTTTGGATTTTTGAATGTTACTAATTTTTTGGATTTTTATATTTTTACCATTATTTTGGATTTTCCAAGATTTTGTGAATTTTTAGGTTTCTTTTTTTTTACCAATTTTTTAGGATTTTTTTGAAATTTTTACCATTTTTTTAAGTTTTACGAATTATACCAAATTTTAAGATATTTAATAATTTTTGATGATGTTTTTAGGGTTTTTTTAAATTTTTCTAAAGCTATGTATAGGAAAATGAAGATGAAAAGATTACCCCAGCGAGAGGTGAGAATGTACAAGGGAAAATCTTGTGCATATATATAAGAAGAAGATAAACAGGTTCAAGGCCAAGATGGATAGGTTCAACAAGATGATGAACTCAATCTTATGAAGAGCTAAGAAGTAGCAAGTGTGCCACCAGTACCATCTAGCCAAGAAACACATGATAGAAAGAAGTAGAAGATTGTTTATTGAAATGAGTGACAAATTTTTACTCAAACATGGTAAAAATAAAATCTTATACAAATGGATGTTCTAAACAAATTATAAGAACAAAAATGGTTATGAAAGGATATGGAAAATGTAACTAGAAGATTGGAGATGAAAAGGTGATTATCCTGAGGAATAAATCGTGAAACAAGATACGGACTAAAGGAAGATTTTGAACATAGTCCAAACAACACTTGGTAACATAATAATCATATTTTTTTATTGAGATCTAGTGTGTGCATGTGGAAATTAATTACTTCTCGAAGTGAATATTTAATAGGTAGTAAGTGAAGACAAAATAGCCAATGTGTAGGAATGATTTATTATGATAAGTGATTTGTGAATGGAGGGTGAAAGGATAGCTGTACATTTCTCTACTACTAACCAAGTGTCCATAGCCCTGACAGTGACGTATTTGATTCTATTTGTAACATTTCTCTACTGCCAGCTAGGTGTCCATATCCCTGATAGAGATACTTGAAATACCCCAAGAGAGAGTTGTATTTTCTTTTCTTTTGATTTTTTGATACATTTTTTTACTTTCTAAAAACTTATTTCATCTCTCTTGATTTGTTTTTGTAAGGGGTTAAAAACCGCATATGGCTTGATGGAAGGATGTGGAAGTGATTGTGATGACGAAATTGGCTAGTTTTAACAAAACATCCAAAATATCTTCATAGCAAGTTTTTTAAATATATTATAGTGCTAGGATCTCTAAAAGGTCATTCATTATTTAATTTACTAAGGTGATAAAATACCAAGGTCAAACAGATACCATAGAGATAAATGTCACACAATGAGCATGATTAGACTAACCAAAAGATCACCAAAGGGATGAATATGGTGGGTGACTTGCAGAGGAATGAAAAGAAAGGGAAGAAAGAACATCCATGTGTATGTAATACCTGAGTACAATGTTTGATCCTTGTACCTTTTTTTTGGTAATCTTTTAATATTTTCTCATTTTTTATATTTTTTAATTTATTTGATTTTTTCAAATTTTAATGGTTTTGCAAAGGGAAAACCATGAAGGGAGAAGATGATGAATATGAATTATTGGGAAGTTGGGACCAAAAATGTCACTTTGTGTGATAAGATCCAACAATTATTCTTGTAATTTCTTTGATGAGGGAGACTAGGAGTTTTTTCTTATCAAGAGTGATATTATCTCCCATCTGGATGATCTTTGTGAGCTCATACTCAATAAGTTACTGTGACTTATCATGAAATATGGATTTTGTATGTGGGAGATTGAGTTCCCTATCCATAAATTTTTAAACTTTTTTCCATACTTTATGGATATGTTGGGTTGCATTCTTGAATCATGTTTGATTTTTATATTTATGAGTGTTGGATTTAGTGTGTTCTTTTGAGATCTTCAGTATTTTTATTTTATCTTGATGAATAAATTTTTGGTGCTTCCTATAAGATAATGTGGGGTTTTGTTCATCCCGAGAAGTGGGAGAAGAAATTAGATGTTTAGGATTGATGATAGGAACGTTAGGGATGATGGTGGGATTTCTAAAAATTTTGATAGAAGGATGATATGATTTAAAAAGAGGATATGGTCCAAGAATTGAAGAGGATTGGCTACCAAGAGATGAGCCAGAGACAATAGATGAGTGGCTACTAGGATGTGGCCCAAGAACAGAAGAGAATGGGCTACTAGGAGGTGATACATAGATATAAGATAAAGTACTACTAGCATGTGGCCCAAGTATATAAGATAATAGGCTACAAGGAGGTGTCATATAGATGGAAGATGAAGGACTATCAAGAGGTGTCCCATAGCTAGAAGATGAAGGGCTACTAGGACGTGGCCCAAGTATAGAAGATGAGGGGATACTAGGATGTGGACCAAGAATAGAATATGATGGGATACTAGGACATAGTCAAAGAATAGAAGATGAGGTGCTATTATGATGTAGCCCAAGAATAGAATATGAGGGGATACTAGGACGTGGCCCAAGAATAGAAGATAATTGGCTACTTGGAGTTGACCCATAAATAGAAGATGAAGAGTTATTAGAAGGTGGCCCACATATAGAAGAAGATGATGGGCTACCAGGAGGTGACCCAATGTAAAATTGTGATTGAGGAATTGTTATATGAAAATAATGATGAGATGATGAGAAGATAGGGTAGGGATCAATGATATACCCGAGCATTTCTCCATGTAATGGAGGGTGTGAAGACGGAAGCATAAGAGGAGGATCAAATTTGATGATCTTAGGATCTTCCAATGTTTTATGACAAAAGGAGTTAACTTCTTCCCCACAATACATGAATGCATCGAGGTCAAAATAGAATCCTTACTCATGATAGTCTAGAGGAATGTCATCATTCAGCCCAATAAATTCTCTGATTGCTTATTCATTCTGAAATAGATCAATCAGTATGGGTCATTTTTTATCGATGATAGTAGGTTGATTAGAAGAAAGAGGTCCAATAAGTGTGGAATATTTAGAAGATGTTTGATGATGTATATGAGGGAAAGGTTTGACCTTATTTCTCTCAAAAATTTATTTTATAGTGCTTCAAAAAGATATCTTAGCACATTTTTCTTATTAATTGTTTGACATGGACGCAAACATTGGTCTTTAGAAGATTGATAAGGATATGGTAATATTTATTTGAAAGGGATCAAGGGCCAAAGAGGGATTGGATTTTGATTTATAGAATAAGATGAACCAAGAGACGAAGTTGATTTGTATTTGGACATCTCACAAGTTGAAGAATATGTGGATTTGGAATAGCTTGGTATAGGTTTGTCTATAAGATGACATAGTGCAGGTAGAAAAAGAGGACCGTGTAGCCAATCAGGGGATTGCGATGTAGGGGTCAACTTAGATGATTGATTCGAGGATTTTTGAGTCACACAAATCTTCAATGGAGGAATATGTCATTGAGGCAGCTGATAAAGGGGTCCTCCAAGGAGGACCATGACTCAAGAGTCAAATTAGATGTTTGATTGGAGGAAGTTAGAGTCACATGGATCTTCAAAGTAGGAATATGTCATTGAGGAAACTTATAAAGGGGGTCCTACAAAGTAAGGGAGGACCATGACTCAGGAGTCAAATTAGAGGAATGATGGGGAGAATTTATAGTAACAAAAATCCTTAGAGAAGTAAAACATCATTTAGGTGAGTAATTATTCCTTATAATAAATTCAATCAAATGAGGCTCGGGAGACTGAGGGGAATATGAATAATAACATGGATCAAAGTAATTAGGAGACTAAGGGAAACTAGAAGAATAAAATTGATTAGACTCGTCAGAATCATACCACCGACTATGACATGAAGGTGGGGAAAGGGGTAATTGAACGGGTTCTCTAGTGCAAAGAACCAACCAAGGTTTAGTCACAATGGGAATATTTTTATGTGAATGCCTAAACCTAGGTTCTTTGTTGTTGTAAGTGTGAGGAAACATGTGATAGTCAATCATGGTTGGCATTGTTGGGTCCAAATTCCTAGACCTAGATTATATGATTGAACTCCTTGAAATGCAAGGAAGTTCCATGTTGATTCGGGCAGTATAATGATGACTAGCTATGCCCATAATGATGACTAGCTAGACATTTTGTAAATAAATAGGGGATGCCACTGTTATTTTCCAAAGTGGATATAAGGAAAAAACATATTGATGACACAATTTCGACAATCCAAACAGATTTGGAAAACAATTTATAAGTGTAAATGTCAAAATGATTGATCAAAATTTAGTAACATAATGGCTACAAAGAAAACTTTTCCAATGTTCAGATTGTCTCAAGAGTTGCTTGATATGAAATTTTTTTGCTAAGGTTTGAAAAATGTGTACAAAGACTACAATCAACCTAGGAAAAAATCTAGCAGCGTGATAGATTCAAATGTCAAAATGAATTTCAAATACGGAATGACAAAGAATTGACAAAAAATGACAAGGACAAGACTAGCAGGTTTCAAACCAAATACTAATCAAATATGAAACTTACTCCCTAATGTTTGTATGTTTCTCTCAAAGTTTACTTTTTTAGATGACAAAACAATTTCAACACTTAAATCGAGGTTTAGGAAAACAAGATTTAAGTATTAGAAAAGGGTTGAAGTGACTTCCGACTCAAGGTATACTACAACAAGTTTAGATACAAAAAAGGCCTAAATCCCCAAAAAGTGGAAGTTACAAATGCAAGTAGTGCAAAAATACCACTTGGATATGTTAATCAAGTTTTACGGAAAAGAAAGATATTAGTATCAAAATAATATTGATACGATGTGAATAGCGTAACAACACTTTTCAAAGCTAAAGGAAATTTTTCGATGAAAACAAGGTTGAAGTATAACAAGGAGTTTCTAATATTTTAGCAGTGTAACAATACAATTTAGAAGCTTATATCAAGTTTTTATAAAAACAAGATGTAAGTATCAAAATTGAATTGATATAATGTGAGAAGCGTAACAACTTAAGAGAAGGTCAGTGATGATAAAGTGTAGCTACAATGAGATGTCTTGATATGGGTGTCAAGACAAGGTTACCCAAAATATGAAGACATACCAACACACTTTTAACGCTTACTAATCGCAGTCGCAATAAGGAAGGATGTAAGCAGGTACAAAAGTGGTGGACATGATTTTGAGTAATAATTTGTATGTATCTCCTATTTTGATCAAAAATATCAACACGAGGGTAAAAGAGATAGATCAAGAGGGGATGAAACAAAATTAGCCCGACTTTGATAGATTTTCACCTTGTTGAAAAACAATGTAGAAACTAAAAAAAATTAATGTGTAGCAAGTTTTGTGATGAGTAACACACACCTCCAACTTTGATGGACTCTCCCCTTATTCAACAAACAAGGTTTTTACTCGAAAAAAGTTATCACTTTATGAGAGTTCTTTAAAATGTGATTGGTTAAGGTAAATTTATTGTCAATGCCATATGGTTCCCTATGGATTTTGTTTGCAACACTCGTCAATCCTTACCTGAGAGAGGTACACACTTCTAGGATTTCTCCTAGATAGCTTTATCATTACCCCACAATCAAATTAATGAATGGGGCCTCATATGGGTAACATGAAGCTTTTCTCACATGGGTTTTCAACTAGTCAAGTGGGTAGTGGGGCACTTCCCATTTCATCCACCAGTTCCCTCAAGGTGTGGACTACTTTGGGGTTCTTATGGTAATACTCATAATGAGTTTTATGGATTATGCCAATATACTTCCCATAGTTTAAAGGGGACAATCTCTAGCTCTTATTTGAATCTTAAAATATAGTGTTTTGAATAAAGTGGTTTATTTTTTATCTTTTGATCTTAATGTGTTTTTTCACATCATTGGAAACCTACAAAAAATTGTATTTAGTATTGATTTAGACCATTTTTATTTGACAATAAAATAAGGTCATGTACTCAAAATTTAGTAGTTCTCTATGGAAACTTATAACATTTTAAAATGAGGATCAAATGTTGTTTCTAATTCTAAAGATTGTCTAAAAGATGCAAGAGAAAAGTATATGCAATAGGTAACCCAATGTGATAGTAATGGAAAAATCTAAATCAAAGGACCATTAAACATGTTTTCAAAATTACTCATTCCCTTAAGCAATAATGAAATGAATTTTTCAAATTTCTCAAGATCGCTAAAAGATGCAAGAGAAGAGCATACACAAACTTTTATCTAACTAAGTGAAAATGGAAAAAAAACATTCATTAAAGAATTTAAATGTGCTATAAAAATATCCATAATCATAGTAATTTCTTATTCTCAAGGTCACTTGAAATTGGAAGAGAAGATCACACATGGTGTAAATAAAAAATAAATCTAACATACAACAAAAATGACTAGTTTTATAATAAAGGAAAAATATGTCATTTTTGTAAATCTAAATCTCAAATTTATGTGTTAATTGCATAGTTAATTTCAATACCTTTCCGTCAAAAAAAAAATGGATTCATTTTGAGTTCAAGAGAAAAAATTATGGCCTCCGGAAGATAGGTTATGCATATGCTCTTATACTCACGGGTATGCACTTAACTTGTACTCAAAAAATGTCAAAAAATGTCCATTAATCTGTAAAAAGGTCAAATTTTTCCAACCAAGATTCAATTTTTACAACCCATCTAATTAATATATGCAAAGAATACTCAACGCTATCAAACATTAACGTTCAAATTCAAAAAATTAACATTTTCAACAAACTGACAAAACTAGCATGTAAAATGATGAATAATAAAGCTCTAAAAATGAAAACATGGAGAAATCTTCAATTTTTCTCAAAAAGATTCAATTTTTCTCAAAAAGATTCAATTTTTACATACAACGATCTCCTTAATATATAAATAGAATACCCAACACTATCAAACACTAACCTACATGCTCAAAAATTTAATATTTTCAAGAAATTGACAAAACTAGCATGTAGAAGGATGAACAATGAAACTCTAAAAATGAAAACATGGTGAAATCTTGAATTTTTATCACAAAGATTCAATTTTAACATCAGCCCATCTCCTTAATATGTGAATAAAGGACTCACACTATCAAACACTAACCTACATGCTCAAAAAATTAAGATTTTCAACAAATTGATAAAACTAGCATGTAAAATGATGAAAAATGAACCTCAAAAAAAGAAAACATGGAAAAATCTTGAATTTTTCTCATCAAGATCCAATTTTAACGGAATTTTTCCTCATTTATACCTACAAGGAATACTAAACACATTCAAAATCAACAAAACATTGTTAGAAACATAATTTATGTCAATATATTCAAAAAAACGTTAGTATGCAAAAACAAACTTAACCAAAATAAAGAATGCATGTGAGATAAAAGGGTGTCCCACCGGGCATGCCAAATGTATGCATGCTAAACTAATTAAGATAATATAAATTAAACTAACACCAAGTAGCTTCAAAGCTAAATTAATCTAACATTAACATCATGATAAGAGCTTAAAGGAAATTACTAATTCTAATTTGCATAAACATGAAAATAATCACCTAATGCTAAGCCCCCCCCCCCCCCCCCCCCCCCCCCCCATTCCTACTCTTTTGTGATAACTATTTAAAATATGAAGATAATTAGATCATTAAGAAATCATATTTGTTTTTTTTGTCTCAAAAATGAGGATGATATCTCACCAAGAAATGGATACAAAGCCATATTTGGATCTTCCCATAGTACTTAGTTATAGAGAATGGATGCAAGAGATGAAGAATCTATTCAAAAACAATGGAGAATGATCAAATCAAAATGTCTATAGGTTTCACTAATCAAAGTGTGGTGTAAGTTTAAGATGAAGGAGCTTGGTCCTTTAAATAGATTTCCACTTTGGAAGAAGCTTGCAAATTAGTGAATGTGGGACAAATGATAAAGTGCATTTTGAAGGGATAAGCTTATTTAGAAGAATCAATTAGTAATTAGCAACTCATGGGAGTTAGAGATGATTTAATTAATCAACTAGGATTCATTAATAGGATAGGATAAGCTTAGAAAGCTATTTAGAGATGATTTATAGGAAAATAGGTAGAATATAGAGGATTTAAAAGGGGGATTTAATTAATAAGAAGGTTTATTGATTAAATAAAGGATTAAAAAGGGCTAATTAACTAATAAATAGTTAATCAAAGAATCCAAGAGGATTATAACTAATGAAATGTTGTTAATTGGCATCCAAAATGAGGTAAAAGCTAGTTTATTAATGAAAGGTCATTAATTAACCAAAATGGGGGGGAATGTTGGTTAATTAGAGGGAAATTGCTAATTATTACAGAAATGAGGGGAAAGTGGGTAATTAGTGCAATTTTAGTATTAAAACTGTGTAAGCGGATTTTATGTGTTTACAGTTCCACTTGGTAGGAGATTTTTATATGTGTAAATTGGTTTGTGTGTTTGGATGTGTGATATGAAGTATATGAAATGAGTTATACCACCTACTTAAAATAGATTTCCAAGAAAATATGAGGGGTTATTTTTAGATCCAAAATGAAAGATGTAGATTCGATGAGGACAATCAAGTAAGAAAGGAAAGTACGATGTAAAAGGAGAAACTAAGAAAAAGAGGAATACATGGACAACACTTTTCCTTTTTATCTGATTTTTTAAATTTTTAAGCAAGCAAGAAAAAAATAATCTAAGAAACATGATCCAATGTAAGAAATCAAATCAATGCTCCTACCTATGACGTTAGTAGAAAATGGACCAAAGAAGATGAAAATGAATTACCTATAATAAGAATCTCAAAGAAAGGGTGTGTCCCACCGGGCGTGCCAGAATTTTTACCAAATTCCCTCGTTCCTATTTTAGATTAGTGAACTAGTACTAAAGAAAATAAGTTACTCCAAATATGTGAGTGTTTAAATTACCTCGAGATGGGATGATGATGAATATGGGTGCAAAAGAGAGATCCTTATCCATAATGAGATAGTTGATCTGCAAATCAAATGAACTCAATAGAAAATAGATTAGTAGATTGATGGGTAGGTTTCCTAACAAATTCAATCCTAAGAAGTGAAAGCTTCCTAGGATTGATGTAAACCTACATTTTGATAAAGCTAAGATAAAATATTGATAAATTAGATGTAGAAGAATTAGAACTGTAATAGAACTAAAATGCAACAAAATATGAGAAAATGTATATCTAATCAAACAAAATTAAACCAAACCTATGCAGTTCAATGAAAACCTAAGGCTGTAGAGGGGCAGTAGATGGTGACAAAGTTAGGTCAACTGTAACAATAGAAGAAAATGCAGATCTGAAGGCTCAGGAGGCAGATCTAGAACTAAAGATGTACTAAGATGGAATGGTAGGAACATGCAAGAAATCTGAAGATGAATCTAAGAGAAAGGATACTAGAAAATTATGAAATTTGGTGGCAAATGTAACAAAAATAGAGTTAGTCAATGGAGAATAGAAGAATTGATCTAAAGCAATAGAAAGGGGGATATGATAGAATCTAAAAGTTAGGTGGCTATAGAAACAAAAAGTGGATGGTTGGGGATCTAAATGGAATAAAAGGAAACAAAATGGAGGTTGGGTCGATGAAAACCAGATAGGGTCGATGATGACTGGGATTGAGCTAGATTTGGTTGAAAATAGAAAAACTGAAATGAAGACCTGTAAATGAGAAATGAAGCCCTGGAAATGAGAAATGAAGCCCTGGAAATGACTAAGAAATAGTGTTCCTGATGATAGCTAAACTTACATAAGATCAAATGATGATATTTTCAAAGGAAGGTCCAAACATGAAATTATGAAAGAAGACCTCCAATATCCAAGAGTGAGCTCAATATTTTCAAAGGTGACTCCATGAGGATAATGGTAGCTACAAGGAAAAACAAAAATGAAAGAAAGATCACAAGAGGGCTTGAAGGATCCAAAATTGCTATCCTGAGAAAAATAGGGGTAGGGGCAACTTAATAGGGTCAACAATGACCTGGATGGGTCACCACCAATTTCACTGATCCATCCATTTGGGAAATGAAATGGCAATGAGATCAAGATGAAGAGCCCTTAAAATGTGGAATTATGATTTTGGAGGGTAAGCACGAGTTAGGGTTGTTTAGCATGAGTAAATGGGTAGGTAGAGGGTGACAAATATTAAATGAAGGGCATGGAGAGGTGAAATCATTAAATGATGGCATAGAAAGGATAAAATGGAATATTTAAAAGGAGGAAATAAATTAAATGGGGGTTTAGAATTAACTAAACATGATTAGGGATGAATAATTATGGTAAATAATAATAGGTGGGATAAATTAAATTTAGGATGGAAGAAGGGAATTCTAAAGGGACGAGAGGTATATATGCAGAAAAGATGACAAAGAGCGAACACAGGGTGAGGTGTAGTGATACCAAAAATTTGTGTCTATAATTTAGTTCTCTAACCGAGTGAGGATGCCATGTCAAATTTCATTAAGAGTGGGGTGTGTCTCAAGGAGAGGTAGACACCCATATGTAGGTTTTGGTATAGGTGGTCTAGGGGAGAGTGGGCATCTCTAAGAGGAGTTGGATCTATAATTTTTTCCACATGAAGAGGACTTAGGAACCAGGTGCCTTCCATGCATAACCCAATAGTATTTGTCGATTTGCAAGTAGTGGCCATGATGTGAACAATATAATGGGGCTGAGGTAGAAGGTTGTGTGGCATTTCAATCTTGATTTTTTCTAACCTCGTCCTCAAGCTTTTTAATATGTTTTCTATAAGCTCTGCAGTCAGATTAATCATGGCCTAGATCCTCATGCCATGTATAGTATAGCTCTACCCCACAAGGTGGAGGATTCATAAGGTCTAGAGGTAAGGGAGGATGTGAGTGACTGGAATGGGTCAACATGGATGATGTCTACACATCTGGTGTTTCATCATCCATGATATCATTAGTTTCATAGTAAAAAAAAAGTATATGCTTCCTTCATCTATACGAGGAGGTATACCATGTGATATATAAATGGAGTCATAAGGATAGAGTAAGGCTAGAAGAGCTTTTTGAAGCTCAAATATTAGTCTACTAGGAGGCTCAACAAAATGTGAAGAATCTTCTTGTACAAGAATGACATTCACATCACAAGAGAACGTGCTTTGGAGGGTTCTTTGATAACGTCATTATTTTGTGTCCAAAAATTTGTCATAACTATACAAATGGGAATCATCCAAAGTGTAACCATCATCAAAGTCAGGGGTAATGGTATTTATTATGCAAGAAACCACTTTAGTTTCTACTTGATCCTTTTGTTAACGTGAAGGTTGATGCGTTCATGAAATGGTGATGGGAAGAGATGGAACCTTCTTACGGGGTCACAAGTTAAGAAGTAGTTGGGATATCATAAGATCTAGTAGATCAGAGGTATTGATCCTAATAGTAATCTAATCAGGTTTGTCATCGTTAAAATCTAAGATATTGGGATGTGGGTGCTTGAGTAACTCTAGATGTCCCGCATTTCCATGAAGAGACTCCACAGGATAGTTAAAGCATTGATATTCACAGAACATGATGGGATATAGTTCTTGAAGGTTTGGGAATTTATAACTCCCATTTTGTTGGAGAGTATCATAATTCCACATATTTGGGTCTCCTTGGATTTTATAGATTTCCCCTTGATGTGTGAACTTAACACATTGATATATTAAAAAGGTGACTGTTGTAGCGGGCTCATAGCATCCCTGTTCCATTGGACACGTGTCCAATTCCTACTGGCTCGGGCCAACGCTTAAAACCTTGCCCTTTGAACTTTTGGACGTTTCCCCCCCTTGTGACATGTGTCGTGATTTGATTGGTCTCCGGGTCTGCCGGATTTTCACGTCCCTCACGTCCTCACGGCCCGGCTGTCCCAAACTGCTTGGGACAAATTCCTCCGATCCGCCCGAAATGGGCTTCCTTGTCCCTTTTCTGCCGATGACACATGGCGTAATGTGATTGGCTCTCGGCTCCTTCAGCTATCCACGTCTTCTATGTCCCTTTTTCCCAAATGTCTGGGACTGGAGTTCTCTGCGCCGGACGATCTGGGTGGTTCACGTCCTTCACGTCCTTGTGGCCCAGATGTCCCAGACTATTACGCTTAGCAGTTAGTCGATTTTCCTCTGACCTTCGTCCAGTTTGCCTTTCTGCCTCCCGCGCGTCCACACGGCCCGGATGTCCCTTTGCTCTGCAGACTGCCTGGCAGCCTTTCGGCTGATTCGTGCCCAGATGTCCCTCATGTCCCGACTGTTGCGAGGACTAGGACTTAGCCATTTTTCATGATTTTTCCTGGCCCAAGCTTGTTTTCTGCAACTTTTTCACCTTTTCTCAGAACTTGCTCTTTTCTTCTTGGATAGGGGAGTTAGAAAAAATCTGAGGGGACCCTAGAAACATGATTTTTTCCCTGAATCAATCTATTTACCTGGGACTTGAGAATTTAATGCATGTTATCCAAAATTACCCTGGGGGTGAATTTTGGATAACAATTTGGCGACTCAGCGGGGTTACCTACCTGCTAGGTAGAAGATACCAGTTGCCTGAAGCAGTCCATTGGGCATGGATTCATCAAATATTCAGTTTAGAACCCCAACTGACTCAGAATGTGTAAGGAGGAAGATGGAATATCACCTGCTGAAAGCAAGGACTGCAAAACATCTCCATGGATAGCAAGTTGTGCCAAAGCACTTAGGGAAAACAAAACTAACCTACAGCAAAACAATGTGCACAGCACTTGGAGGAATGAAAATCTAATCTAATATTTACAAAGTAGTGAACTTCCCTCTAGAAGCAACACTTGAGATAGATTCCATTAACTGGAATCTGCAGTTCTTCACCATCCAATGAGGCCAATTGAAAAGCATTGTTGTTCTTGCACTTCTTGACCATGTATGGGCCACTCCAAATGGCATCAAATTTTGAATGCCTTCCCGGTTTTGCTCTATCCACATCCCATTTCAACACTAGATCTCTAACTTGAAAAGATCTATCCTTGGCCTTTCTATCAAATGTCTTCTTGATCAAAGCTTGATCCTTTTCCATTGCTTGGGATGCCTGATTTCTGATCTCTTGCAGCTCCATCAACTCTGCATACCTCACCTCCATGGGCTCAAATTCAAGCAACTCCAGCTGCTTCATGAGTTCCAATGTTGGCAACTCAAGTGACATGGGCAAGATTGCCTCTCTTCCATAGACGAGCCTGAATGGAGAGTTACCTGTGGATCTTTTGGGAGTTATCCTATCAGCCCATAAGGCTGATTTCAGTTTGGTATGCCAAGACCTCTGATTCTCGTCAAGAGTCCTCCTAATGATCCTCAACAAGTTCTTGTTTTTAGACTTGGCCTGGCCATTACCTTGGGGGTAATAGTTTGATGAAGTGCTTAGGTAAATGTAGTTCTTGACAGCCCACTCAGTCACCTTAGATCCAATGAATGCCAATACATTATCAGAGATTATTGTAATAGGTACACCAAATCTGGTTGTTATCCCTTCATAAAATTCTAAGATGCTAGACTCATTTGCCTCTTTGAGTGCTACTGCTTCTGTCCATTTGGTGAAGTAGTCTGTGGCTGTCAAAATCCATTTGTGCCCTTGGCTTGAATTGGGATTAATGACTCCAATGAAGTCCAAACCCCATTGCATGAATGGCTGGTCAACTGAGATTTGATGTAATGGAAGGGCAGCAAATCTTTCTTTTCCTGTGAAGAATGCACAATTCTTACACCTCTTGATCTATGCATAGCAATCACTGAAGATCTTAGGCCAATAATAACCAGCCTTCATGATTTTTAGAGCTGTCACTCTTGGTGCAAAATGGCCACCAGCTGGTCCACCATGGAACTCTTCCAACACCCTTTGAATCTGATTTGTGCTAATGCATCTCAGCAACACTCCATTTACATCTTTCTTGAACAAAACTCCATCAACAATGGCATACGGGACAGCCTGCAATCTGAAGTGTCTCCTTTGGGTCTTGTTCATCTCCGGAGGGCATAGGCCTGTGCCTAAGAAGTGTATAATACCTTGGGTCCAGCAAGGAGTGGGGGCAGCATTGTCTTTTTCTTGCTTGCCACTTGGCTCATGGCTGTCCTGGACTGTTAAAACAGCCTCTTCTTCAATGCATACTTCTTTTTGCTTCCCCAAAACCAGCTGCTCACACAATCCTTTCCCTCTTACCAGCTTGGTGATCTTGATCTCAATGTCATACTCCATGACATGGGTGATCCAACCTGCCCTTTTCTCATTCAAATCCTTGTTGAGGAGGAAGTCCTTAACCCCAGCATGTGAGACCAGCAACTGGACCTTGTTGTTTGAGACTAAATGCTTGAATTTCTTCAAGCTTCTAATTACTGCAAGCACATGCTTCTCAATAAAAGAGTATCTCACCTCATAGTCATCTAGGCTCTGGCTGAAGAAGGCAATTGGTTGCTCATCATTATCCTTGTTCTGCTGTACCAAAATGGCAGAGATAGTGTCATTACCTCCAAATGCATAGAGGATGAAATCCTTGGAGAAGTCTGGGTTGATGAGAGTTGGTGCTTAAGAGATAGCTTCTTTGATTGCTTCAAAACTCTCCTTGCCTTCTGCTGTCCACTTGAAAGCCATGCTCTTCTTTAACATTTTGGTGATGGGCTTGACGAGGGCTGCAAAATCTGGGACAAACCTCCGAACAAAGTTTATCCTTCCCAAGAAACTCTGAAGGGATTTCTTGTGGCTTGGCAATGGTAGTGCTCTTATGGCTTCAACCCTCTCTGGATCAATTGCTAATCCTTCCTTGGAGACAATATGGCCAAGGAGCTTTCCTTCATGTGCAAGAAAGATGCACTTCTTAGGATTCAAAGACACTCCAAATCTCCTACACCTCTGAAACACTTGCCTGAGGTGAAAGAGATGGTCTGCTACATTCTTTGAGAAGACAGTGATATCATCTAGGTATACCAGCACTATCTTATTGATCAAGCCTTTGAATGCCATATCCATAGCTCGCTGGAATGTTGCTCCAGCATTCGAAAGTCCAAATGGCATCTTCTTGTAAGCATATGTGCCCCATTTTGTAGTGAAGGCCGTTTTGAATTGATCTTCTTCCTTCACCACTATCTGATTATAGCCTGAATATCCATCTAGCAATGAAAACCTTTCTGAACCAGCTACAACCTGCAATATTTGTTCCATTGATGGAAGCGGATAATGATCTTTGAGTGATGCTCTATTTAGATCATGAAAGTCCACACACAATCTTATTTCTCCATTTCTCTTTCTTACTGGCACCAAGTTTGCAACCCAACTCGAGTGTTTGATGGGGAAGATGATACTGGCCTCAATAAGCTTGCTTAACTCTTTTCTCATGAGAGGTTCAATATGGGGATTGACTGGCCTTTGCTTTTGCCTGACAGGGTTGGATTCCGGATTCAACTCAATAGTATGTTGTGCCAACTTTGGGTTGAAACCTCTTAGATCTTTGTAAGTCCAAGCAAAGACATCTGGGAACTCTTGACAAAGCTGAACAAAATCAGATTTCTCTTGTGAGGTACTTACTTTGCCAATTTGCAATGTTTTGCCTTCTTCCACTAAAATAGGCTCTGAATCTTCACCCTTTACTTGAATGTTCGCTTTCTCCTTCTGGAACTGATCATTCGGGTTGAAGATTGACTCCAAGGTTATGAGGCCTTTTGGTAATTTGTTAGTTCTCAGCTGCACCACTTGGTCACCATACTGCTGCTAGCAGCTTGTCTTGATTCATGGCGGAGAACTCAGCTTCTTCTTGGAGGAAATTAACAATTTGTTGATCATTCTCGAAGACTTGCCAACTTGCATTGTTATCTGGAACAGCTGGTCTCACAAACTAATTTGATATGAGGCTGAGATTTCTCACTTTTGATACTTTCTACAACATCAAACGTAGCCCCAATTGTTGCTAGCCTGTCAGCGGCTTCATTATTTTTTCTTGGGATGGAATTGATGCTAAAAAGCTTCAAAATCTTCAATAAGATCCCATACCCGACTTTTGTAGTTCTTCAACAGATCATTTTTGGCAGCATTTTTTTCCTTTGACTTGGTTTACAATCAGCTCACTATCACCAAATACTTGCAAGTTCTTTATTCCTCTCTTGATTGCCCAATGCATCCCTTGTACCAAGGCTTCATATTCAAGTAGTGTTATTGGAGCATGCAAACTGAAATCTAAAAGCTGAATAGTACCTTACTCCTTGAGGTGAAACAAGCATAGCTCCACCTCCTGCACCTTGTCTACTCCTTGATCCATCAAAAAATAGCTGCCATACCTCATTGTCATCCTTGTGGTCTGGCTTAGTGATGCTAGGAATAGGCTGATTTTCTTTGTGTATACAATAGACTCCCAGCTCAGATTCTTCCACTTCTTGATAAGGATAAAATGCATGTATCTTGTTTGCCCATTCATCAAGAGTTAGGTCCAGGATGCTTCCAACCTTAGTGTCATCCTCATCAGTGCTTGGGTGATCCTCTTGATCAAATGCTGAGCAATTGGCATTAATCTGACTTGGAGTGTAAGGCTGAATGTGGAAGTTTGCAATAGGTTCTGACCTGATTGTAGCCTTAGTTCCGTACCTTTTTCTGAACAGCATGTGAGACCAATCAGCAGACAAATATCCCCCAATCTTGGCTATGAAGTCCCTTGACAAGCAAAGGGCAAAGAGTGGTGGGAGGTCTATGACTGATACATCTTGTAGAACAACAACATTTGGGCATGCACGCAAGGTAAGACTCAAGTTTCTAATCACCCCAACTATTGCTACTGCTGTCCCATATAGCTGCACTACCCCTTTGGATGTTGTTTCATACTGGATCCCTAACTTATCAGCTATTTTTTAGGCATTACAGAACTACTTGCCCCAGAGTCTATCATGTAATTATTCACTAGCTGATTTCCAATGATCAATGAAACATAGAAAGGAGGGGGCTTCAACATCTTACCTTGCTGTCCTTCATGATTTCCCTCAGGCTGGACAACATTTGTAAGCACTTTTTCTTGCATCTAAACTTGCTGATTCGAAGTTGGCCAGTCCTTCATGGCAGCTTGCAGCAAATCTCTTTGGCCTGGGATAGATAGGGATTCCCACATTGATATGTTGACGTTTGTCTTCTTCATCTGATCAATGATACTGAATGGGGATGAAGTATCCTTTTGTTGTCCCTTGGTTTGCACATTCACTCTTTTCATGTGGGAAGGAACAACTGGTATTTGAGTTGGCCTAGGGGCTGTTCTTGGCTGCCCTTGTGTATTTGAAACTGGACTTTGCTTGCCAACCATTTGTGGAGCCATGGAAGGTTGTGGATTGGTTGGGGCTAATGGTTGTTCTTCACCCAAATTCCTCCTTTTTGACCTTGTGTTGGCTGCAACACCTTGAGAAACTGCTTGATTCATGCCACAAAAATCTTCTGCTTGCCAATTTACCAACGTGGTGTCATTTGGGGCTGATTGCTGTTGGAATGTTTCTTGTTGTTGACTATTTACTTGATTTCCCTCACCCTCCACACCAGTAGTTGTCACCATTAGTGCTTGATTCAAAGCACCATTGAAGCACATGGATTGGTTATGAGGCTCATTGCATGGAAAACACCAATCATACTCCTGAGCAATGTTGTTTTGTGTTGGCACCAATGCCTTAGAGGCAGATATGGCATTTGGATTATATGGCTGAAATGGTCTATTGGCAGGAGGCCTTGTTTGATTAATATTTGCAACTGGATTAGGAGGCCTTTGTGGTTGGTATGGCTGCCTATTAGGCTGAGCCTAGGGTTGATAAGAAGGTCTGAAACCTTGGACTTGCTGCCTCTTGAGAGTAACTAGCTCATTGCCTAGGTTTTGCAATTGCTTCATGACCTCTTGAAGCTCATTTAAGGCACTCAGAGATGAAGTGGAAGCTTCATTTGAACTCTGATTTCTAGGATTTGGAGAAGGAGCCAAATTAGGTGCTTGACTGGTGTTTGGATTCTCTAAACTTGGAAACAGTGGCATGGGAGGTCTAGGGGCAATTTTTCCAGCTTGGATCAAACAATTTTCAGCCCTAATGGCAATGCTATAAGCCATAGGGATAGTTATGCCTCCTATGGACTGAATTAACATAGAAATATCAGAATTTAGAGCTTTGAGATAGTAGAGAAAAGCACCTTCTGCTGTTGGCCTGACTGCTACTGGAATTCTCTCCCAAGTCCTTTGATATTTGAAGTTGAAATCAGTCAGCTGCTCATTGGGAGCTCTCTTGATGGTTGTCAGCTACTCCAAAAGAGACAAGTTGTCTCCCTTCTCTCCAAATTACTCGTGAAGTGCAATACACAACTGATTCCAGTTTGTGATAGAAATAGCTCCAAGGCTTCTAAACCATTGCAATGCTTTACCCTTGAATGAAGACACCAACAACTTGACAGCCACTTACATTTTATTGATTTCATGGATCGCACAAAGGTTAGCAATATCTTTAACATGATCACCTGGAGTAGTCTGATTTTCTCCAGTGAAGTAGGGGATGTTCTTCAAGGATGCAATAGGAATTGGATGTTGCACATTGAGGGCAAGTGGGCTGCTGCCTGTGAAGTTGACGTAGGGATTGTTTTGAGCCATTCTAATTGGTCTTAAAACCCTTGTTGACTGAATGAAAGGCCTACCAGGTGGAGGAGTTGAGAGGGTTCTGTTTTGTGGAGATGGAGACCTTTGAATCCTTCTTCCTCTTTGCCTTCTTCTTGGAGATAATTGCAAGTATTCAAACAACACCTCTTCTTCTCCAACTCTTGACCTTGTGGTGATTCTTCTCATGAGTTTTCAGGCCTGCACTTGAAACCAATCGATTCTTCCCCTTGGAGTCACCAAATATGTAAATAATAGCTCTTTTTAAGCAAGAAAATTGCAGCAGATGCACATCAACCTTGCTGCAATAAAAATGAGACCTCTAGTGTCCCACCGGGCGTGCCAAAACTGTTGTAGCGGGCTCACAGCACCCCTGTTCCATTGGAAACGTGTCCAATTCCTATTGGCTCGGGCCAACACTTGAAACCTTGCCCTTTGAACTTTTGGATGTTTCCCCCTTGTGACACATGTCATGATTTGATTGGTCTCCGGGTCTGCCGGCTTTTCGCGTCCCTCGCATCCTCACGGCCCGGCTGTCCCAAACTGCTTGGGACAAATTCCTCTGATCCACCCAAAATGGGCTTCCTTGTCCCTTTTTTGTCGATGACACGTGGCATAATGTGATTGGCTCTCAGATCCTTCAGATATCCACGTCTTCCACATCTCTTTTTCCCAGATGTCCCGAACTAGAGTTCTCTGCACCGGCCAATCCGAGTGGTTCGCGTCCTCACGGCCCAGATGTCCCAGACTGTTACGCTTAGCAGTTAGTCAATTTTCCTCTGACCTTTAGCCGGTTCACCTTTCTACGTCCTGCGCATCCTCACGGCCTGGATGTCCCTTTACTCTGCAGACTACCTAGTGGCCTTTCAGCTGATTCGCGCCTAGATGTCCCTCATGTCCCGACTATTGCGAGGACTAGGACTTAGCCATTTTTCATGATTTTTCCTGGCCCAAGCTTGTTTTCTGCAACTTTTTCACCTTTTCTCAAAACTTGCTCTTTTCTTCTTGGACAGGGGAGTTAGAAAAAATCTGAGGGGACCCTAGAAACATGATTTTTTCCTTGAATCAATCTATTTTCCTGGGACTTGAGAATTTAATGCATGTTATCCAAAATTACCCTAGGGGTGAATTTTGGATAACAGTGACCGCATGCATATGCTGGGTCAAAGATTGACCAAGGAGGATGTTATAAGATAAAGGTTTATTGAAGACCACAACCTTCACACATACTTTCCTGGGAGGAATAGTGATGGGTAGCCAAATGTAACCCATGGGAGGCATCATTCGATGATCATACCCTTGACAAGTATTATTTGTGGTATTGAGGTTGCTTATTGAGTATCCAAGGGCATTGATGAAATCTAAAGAGGGCATAAATGTGTCAGCACCTTCATCACTGAGGGAACTCTTGAATATGTTTTGACCAATTTGTACAAAAATAAAGAATGGAGGACCGTCCACCCAAAGTAAGAGTTCATCTAGAATCATGACATCTATAGGGAAATGGATACAAGTTTGGATGTCAGTGGTTTAGTCCATAAAAATAGAGAGTTCTTCACACTGACGATAGATACTTTCCTCTGAACCATGTAGGGTAGGAGACTTCCCCAAAGTAGGTGGGAAAGGAATTTTCATATCAAACAGTGTGGTCATGAGACACTCACGATGGTGAGTCAACGTGCACATGATATCTAAAAAGGGAATTGGACTTGGAATTTGAGACAATGATTTCAAAGGATCCCACTTATCATGGCTAGTCTGATAAGTAGGATGAGAGTAATGAGGATCTCCAGAAATAGGCTCAGAAGTAGGAGGAATAATTAGAGATAATTCAGAAATTTTTGTTTGCTTATACCCAATGCCATCATCCTGGCAGAAGGCGTATGTGTTTACAAAATAAGTTTCAGACACCTGTGGTCCTATAATAGTTTTTTCAGAGGGGCCAATGACATCTGTAGAAGGTGATGTTTTGATGTTGGGAGTCTTATTTTGGAACACACAATGGTAAATGACTCTATGAGTTCGAGGATTAACTAATGGAGGGTATTCTAGCTATTTATATTCTATCACATGGATCTCATCATTTATGACCACTATGTTCATAGAGGGGTAGTCAGGGTCAACCATGTTTGTCATGTTGTTTTATGATTTCTTATGAGCTTTCACCTGAACTATGGTTAGGCATAAGGTAAGAGAAACACTTGAGTTCTTCATTGGCTTGATTAATGTCATTATGATTATCCTTTAATCTTTGAACATCACAATCCTTGATGGTTACAGTGAAATGCTCTCTATGGGTGGCCTCATGGTCAAATTGAGGGCCTAAAAAGAAAGTGATGGTAGCCATGTAAATGGCATGAAAATTCTAATGAGAATGACCCTAATTGGCGTGCCCTCAAAATAATTTTTGCTCATCATGCCATTATGGGATAGGTCAAGAATGATCAAGGATATGACTACATAGTTTAGACATGATTTTTATCATCTCATCCTTAGTTAATGGTTGATAATATGCACGTTGATTATTGTTATTATCTTTTTGATCAATAGAAAAATTATTCCTATTTGTAGAAGCCATAAGAGGAATGATAACTGAGACCCCATCATCTATGGTGTTTATGTTCTTTGATTTTTGAAAGATTTGAATCTGTTTAGTTTCTTGGGTCTTAGTAAAAGCCTTCTCAAACTCCCTCATGAGCTAATCTTGTCTTTTATCTAGTTCTAAAGCTTCATCTAAGAAAGTAGGAGAAAATAACATAACATTATATTGAATGTGAGGTTCTAAGGCTCGAAGAAAGATTTGGAAAAGGATGTGATTTAGCATATTGTGTTCTACCTCAGTAGATAGGGTCTTCCAACATTTAAGGAATACTTCAGTTGATTCATTCTCATATTGTTGATAGTTAATGAAAGCATTGATGTTATTTTTAGGTAAATTATGGTATTGAAATTCATTAACTAGGATTTTACTAGAGATTATAGCTCCACTATGGAGTTAGGGGATAAAGTTTGATAATAGTCCAAGGCATATCTAGTAAAAGTCTTAGCTAAGATTTTAGTGGAAGCATAATCATTAACTTTGATCCATTCTTTATGAATATTACCAAATACCTTAATTTGTAGGTTAGGATTAGTTGATCCTTCATATGAAATAGAAGGGGCAATGCCTCCAATATCCATGCTAGCAATCTAGTGTGCTAGAAGATTTTATTGGATAGACCGCAAAAATGTTTTTTAAATGGGAGGTTGGGCACTAGGTGCTCCATCAGGTCCATTGGGTAAGGGCTAGGGCATTACACCCTCAAATCCCTAGCTAGGATGATTGACCATTTGAACCATATTGGTTTGCATTTGGAGGATTTGAGTCATAGTGGTGATTTTTTGTTGACTCCTCTTTTCAACAAGTTGGAGGATAAGGTGAGTGGGGTTAGAGCTAGAGGAATTTTAATTTGATCCTTCCATAGTAGCCTTCCCGCTATCCATCCTATTGTCAAGTTTCTTATATACAAAGTCAAGAATATGTTTATGAATTACTTACTCATGTTCCCCTTTGCATTGAGAAAACTTATCAAGGAAGTTTTGAATCTCAGGTGGATGATTAGAAATGTCCTCAACCTGAATTTCTTCCTCTTCATTTCCTAACACATTAATATTTTGGATGTAGTATTTTTTCCTGATAGCTACTATCACAATATAGTTTGAGTAGAAAGGAAAACTATATTTTGGGTGAGTAATTTCTAACAATTATTGTTCAGTAAAATTGGAGAGCCCCAAACCAAGATATGACGTGATGGAGTGGTGATACGACCCAAAAGAATATCGGAAGAATATGCTACTGACATAATTATCCCTAAAAAATGTTTCCCAGGGGCCAAAGGAATCTATGATGGGATCTAGATAAGACATACATTATCATCCATGTACATAAATGACATAGGGGATAAATGCATCTGAGAAAATGGGTTTTTAGGGTTTTTAGGGTTTTTTGGAATTTTTAAACACTAAAACAAGACAAAAATTAAAATGGATGCTTTTAACAAGTTGTACTCAATCAGAAGGAACAAAATAAGATTCACATCGGGTTCACCAAGGATGTATGGCACTAAAAAATGTGTCTAAACATCGTGCACTCTTATCATTCATTTAAATAGGGTATCGAGGAAATGAGTAAGGGACACACCAATACCGACATATAAATGAATAGAATTAAAGGGGGTACAGGGACCACTATGATCACATACCCCAAGGGAAGTTCCATTACACTAGGACAACATATGGTTTCCAAGGCCCTAGGTCGACGAAGAGGAAGGAACCCTATGGAGGTATCGACACTATGGGGGGAAGATTATGATCAAAATAAATATGAAATATCTATGTTAACCAAAGTAAAACATGTAACATAAAATGAAGAATTGAAATACAATATGATAACCTAGCATGTGCATAAAATACTAAGCTAACATATAGTAAATGGAGAATATATGAGAATACTCTATACAGAATGATAAGTTGGCTAGAGAACTTACCTATTGGATGGCGGTCACTGATGCATATATCTCCCAAAGGACAATACACCAATGGAGAAGATCTTACAAGTGGAGAAAGGAAAACAATCTATTCCTAACTCACTACAATTGACCCAAAATTGCAAGAAAACAAATTCAAGAAAGAATAATCTCCAAGTAAAGAGTCAAGATGCAAGAAATTTAGAAGTTGAGTGAGCATATGCAATTTTACGTAAGAGAGAAAAGCTAATAGAAATTTCCTTTTTGAAATTATTTTCTTTGATCTATCAAAGATGAAAGTTGTGGTACTTATACCAACATCATCACCCGTGGGCAAAGGCATCAGCCAAGAATTTGAATTTACACCGACGCAATCACCCATAGGCGATGGCGTTGGCTAGAGGTGAAAAAGAAAAGAGGGATGTGCAAAGTGTGTTATCTCTATTTTGAGTTCACGACAAAACGATCAGATAACCCCTACGAAATTTTTGAAGTTTATTTTGCAATATTGCTTCTTTAAGAGAAATTCAGGTTTTTGGACCTCCGGCGCATCGGAACATGACTTATTCAAAACATGCTTTGTGTCGCCTGCTTTCTGATACCCGAAACCCGCTTCATGTAGAGTCAATTCAGGTTTTCGGACCTCCGACGCATCGGAACATGCCTTATTCATAACATGTTTTGTGTCACCTATTCCCCGCTACCCGAAGTCCTATTTAGTCCTTTGTATCAGGTTTTCAGAGCTGTGAAGCATCTAAACATCTCGTGCACTATGTCTTGTGTTTCCCGAAACCCGAATTGCTCTAAGCTCCCTTGTGTCGGGTTTTCAGACATCTCGAACATGCTGACATGGCATTAATGCTGAGTTGTCAGTGAGTTGGCACGTGCCGAGCTGAAGTGTATTAATTACAAATTTTCTTATAAATACGTGGATTTCCATGTCATTTTTATCGGACGTATTTTTAACTCGTGGATTTTCGTACATGCTCTTCCAATCTCGAAACCCGAAAGCTCGCTTGTGCCCGATTGAATCACCTGTTTTCAATTTTTCCTTTCTCTGGTTAAAGGTATTTATCTCTCCATTCTTTGTTCCTAGTTTTTATGGATTGATTGCACATGAATTCTTCTCATTTTCTAACTGGTTTTTGAGGGATTTTTATTCTTCTTCTTTCTGGAGTCGTATTCTAAAAAGGGTTTAGGTTTTAGGGTCTATCTCTTTGAAATTTCCACTTGGTGTTATTTCCTCAAAATTTTATTATATGCTTGGTACATGAATGGTTAAAAAGGAGATTGCATGTTTGAAATTCAACAAAAAACCCTGTTTTTCCCTTCTCAGGTTTTGAAGGCTGTTGTGCAGTGTCGAAGACCTGAGGTATATTGAAGGTTTGAAGTGTCGGACTTTCTTCAGTTTCTAACATCAACATAAGTGTTGGACTTTCTTTAGTTTCTGACATCATCAGCAGTGCCAGACTTTCCAGAGTTTCTGAAACTCTCAGAAGATCGGGTTTCCTGGATTTCCCGCTAGTATCGGACTCTTCCGTTCTTCCGACATATCTAGTAGATCGGGTTTTTCACAGTGCTCGACATCCCCTGATCTCTGGAACTTCCTCTCTTCGACATCCTTCATGTCAGACCCTGGTCCATCTCAAGAAAGGACAGAGAAGACGGGAAGAATGAAATACAAGTTTAAAAAGGTGGAGTCTACATCATATATTGATTGCAACTATGACATCCGGGACACAGAGCTCGGGAATATAGATATTGAAGATTTCTGGAGTAGGGTAAGGAGTTCCTCCCCAACTCCATGGATGAAATCTATAACTGATAGTGGTTTTCCTCTCACAGCGGGTTTTCCCATGTCCACTCAGTGTTCGGAATTCATCTTGGCATGTGCCTCCAGTTATGACTCAGCTTCTCATTCTGTCAGAAGTCAGGCAGGTGAAGTAGTGATCAAATTGGACGGAGGATACTTTGACGACCTCCTTAAACTACCCAATTTTGAAGAGTATGGAGAGTTGGACATCAAGATAGCTCAGAAAGCCTGGGACAACGATCAAGAAGACTGCATCAAGCATGTAAACAAGAAGTTCCTGATCAAGGCCAAGCCGGTTGTCTCCAGATTTCTAAGGCTTATCCCCAGGAGTGATTTCATCCAAGAAATCAATGACATCATTACTCTGCTGAGTCGGGTTTTTGGTTTGCCCGAATCGAATGTGTTCCAAGGATGGATGTATCAATTCATGATCACCATCAAGAAGAATTAGCAAGGGATTGACTGGGGCACTCTCATCAGCAATGAGATTGATTCCCAAATGACAACGGTCTTGTCAACGGAGAAATTTTATATGTCTTCATATGTCACATACGCAGCATTCGGGATGAGGAATTATCCCGGGATGGATACCAAGGGAAGAAGAACGGTGAACCAGGTGTATCAATACTTCCCTCAATTGACAAAGAAGGGATCCAAAGACCAATTCAGAAGGGTGAATGATGCCTTCTTCTATGAAAACATCTGCAGGCTAAACCCTGAATTGAGGAAGACAAGAGTCTTAGATGAGGCTTGGGCCGAAGTTTCCAAATGGGGATGTATCTTCTTACAATTCAAGAAGTTTACATATCTTCGGGTGGTCATGTACTCGGGAGATCCTTTTCGCCTACCTCGATATCCAGGGGATAAACTGATATTAATGGAATTGGTTAGGCAGCTGTTGGATTTCCATAAATTCCAACAAAGTAAACATAAGGCTGCGGTATCCTTCCCAATTTCTATTGGGAGATACACTTTCTCAACAGTAGTGAAGACCAAAAATGTTGTCCACGAACTTCAGGACAAGTTGAAGAAGCATATGAATCCTCGAGACGGTTTTGACATCCGAGGAGTGCTCAGGGCATATGGAACCCAGCATCTGCACAGGCCAAACATAGAGGATATTTGGATTGATCTGCATAATGAGGTTGCTGTTCGCAGAAAGGATAATAGCATATTGAAAATTGCTGAGATTTAAACACTGGAGCTTGCTGATTTACCAGAAGGTACGAGCAAAAATGAAAGTGTTTTGGATCTTTCCTTATGATGGGATAAATGAAGATCAATATGTTCTCCCACCTATTGATTGGTCAGTCAGTGAAAAAGCCTCCATTTCAGATAGGTCGGCTCTAATCCTTGCTCGCACCAAAGCATGGCTCTCCTCTTGGGGAATGAATTTTAAAGATGATAAGTTTTCAAAGTTGGCCGCTTCAAAGGTGGGGCCCTCCAAAAAGGAAAAGGACAGAAAGTCTTCTAGGGGGCCTATAAAGGTCAAGATTGTCAAAAAGAGGAAAGAAAGAGAAATCTCTTCAATTGTTTCTCCAGTAGAAACGGTGAATGTGCCAGAATCACCAACACCACCAGAAATAGGAGAAATTACTTTGGAAGGAGAAGGAAGTCAGCCTCTAGTTTCACCATTTGCTGATTGCTCAACTGAAGAGACCTTATCTCTTGCATCCAAGGCTTTGGAGTCTGGATCTGTGCCACTTTCCTCACAACCACTCCTACCTCCTTATTCTCCATCAACTTCTTCAGTAATGGCCAGTATTTTCTCTGGAATTTCACCCCTCTCTGCTTGTACCCAAGTGATCACCAACACGCCCCCTCCTGTGCCTCCTTTTATTAGATCTACTACCATGTTGGTAACTATTCCTCCTCCACTAGTAGAATCTTCTCCCCTTGAGGGTATGATACCAACTTCTACAACCATGGCAACTCCCTCTGATACGCTGCAATGGCTACTCGAGCAAACTCTGAGGAAGAGGAAGGTGATTGTGCCCCTACCAGCCTTTGATTTCAACTCACTCAAGGCTCCTACTGCTAAATCAGGAAAGAAGCCCAAAACAGTTTCAAGGGTTTTGGTGGACGCTTTAGGAGATAAGTTCGCAGAGATTGCCACTCCCTCGACTGACAAAACTAGAGAGGATATAACAGCCTCTGATTATCAAATAGCCAGGGTGGCTCTAGGGAAAGTGACAGCAGAAGGGGCGCAACAAGATGCACGGGATGCCACAAACGTGTTGTGTCAAAAGTTAAAAGAAACAAAAGACAGCAGAGATGAACTAAAGAGAAAAGTGGAGCAGTTGACAGAGGTTTTGCTTAAACTCTCAAAACCCCTTGAATCCATACCACCTTCTTCTATCTCTGTCGGACTTGATTTTTCATCGGTGCCTACAATTGACAAGATTGCTAAAAAAGGAAGGGTGGTTGATGAATGGATCCAAAGGTTGCTCCAACAGGGGAAGGAAGTAATTCAAGACGTTGTGAAAGTTCATCAGTCTTTAGGGGACATTCAGAAGGAGGGAGAGAAGATGGATGATGAATTCTCTCAAGAAATTGGATATCTTGATTTGACTTTTGAAGCTCTCCATGTGTTAAAGCAAATACCAGCACATCTCTTAGTAGAAGAAGGTGTTCTCCCACATACGGATAAGCATTTTCAGCTGACCAAGGCCATCAGGTTCAGAGTAAAGATTCTCAATGAAGCCTGCAGCAAGTTGAGAGAATCGAGGGATAAATTGATTGATGGAAAAAGTGATCTAGAAGAAGAATTGCTGAAGATTTGTCCAAAGGTGTTAGTTGGGAACTCAGGTATCTTATCAGCAGATGATCTCTTCAAACAAGTCCAAGAGTCTGTTCAATATGAACCAGTACATGGATTTGGTCTTGAGATCATTGATCGGTTGGTAAGGATTGAAAATTCTTTGGAGGCCTTAAGAAAGATCAGCAAAGGATTGAAAAAGCTTCTAGGAAATGCCAGCGATACTCATGAAACTTGTGAAATTTGGAATGATCATTCCACTGTGCCTGATGAGAACGAGATGCAAGGCATAATTCGGAAGTTCCAAGAATTTCAGAACAAACAGTCTCAGCTGGAGCAAGAAAAAGATGAAGGAGCAAAGGATGACGATTCAGACTAAGTCCCAATGTTTCATGTCATTTCAATCTTGAAATTGACATGTCTTTTTCATTTCTGTTTCGTCACATAGGAAGCAAATTTTGACTTGGTCTCCTACGTGAGAGTCAAGCAAAATAGAACTCTGTTTTAAAGAACACTATTTTCTAGGATTTATCCTATTTTCTCTCATTTCCTTTTATTATAAATAAGGGATGCTTATGCATTCCAAAGGGGTCGAGATTTTGTAATATTTGGAGCTATTGGAAAGAAGAAAAACTTTGTGTTTTCGTTCGATCATTTCAAAGAATAGGATTTGATATTATTTTACAAACTTTGTGTTGTGGGATATATCTTACTTAAGACATTGTTCTTATGTTCATGATCTTAAGCTATTCTTTACATAGCATCTTAGTGTGGCTAATCATCTCAGACATTATATTTATGATCTAAAGCTCATATGATTATTTTGTGCTCTGCGTTTACTCGAAAGAAAATGCGTTTCTCTCATTTCCTTTCCATTGTGCTTCTTTCATTGTAATAGTTTCTAACCCCGTTCATTTATGAAAGAAATATCTTTGAATCGTGTGAATGCGGATTTCGGGATTCTATCCCAACCCCCAATGGTTAGATTAGTGTGAATACTGTATATATTGTTTTCGTTGTGTTTTAGATTAGTAGCAAGTAGGCAGCCTCACCTATCTTTGAGGAGGGATTTAATCTCATATATTGTGGTTGAACCTCATATTTTGGTTTGACAAAATATCCAACCAACAAAGTGTCATGGGAATAAAGGGTGATGATAGGTAGAAGAAATGAGGTCATGGGAGAGCAAGATGTCAGAATAATGAGGGATAAAATAAGAGGATAAGAGAAAAAAATACATAAATGGGACTAAAATTTGTTCTCTCTCTATGTATCATCCCTAACCTAATGATTACGTGAATAAACATACCCCTTTCTAAGTACGAGCCCCTTCTTAAGGCACCCATTCCTATAAATAGATGCATTAGTGACCTCTAACCTAAAAAGATAAATTATTATTTTTACTATTGGTAAATGGTTTTGGAGGGACCATACCATGTAGTAAAAAAAGGCTTCTAAATCCAGATAGAGAAATAGTAGTAAAGTGGTTTTTTGATATGTGGGGGCCACACCCCAACCAAAATCATAGAAGCAAGATAAACATGAAAAAACCAAGGTAGTGGCCATCTACCTACAAGGATCCCAAAACTACGCAAAATAATTAAACTAAAGTAGCAACACAACAAAACAGTAGTACAAAAAATTAAAACATTGGATGGTAAACTCTTTTATTAAACCAGAGCTATGAACTGGAGTATTTGAGGAGAAATTTCTCTAAGTAGGACATGTGGGTGGGATTGGGTCCTTAATTTCCTCCAAGTGATCTGCATTCTGAGTACCCCAATATGTTCCGCTTTGTCCATATGGAGAATTTTAACCCCTACCTCAAGGTGTCCCCATGGCTACCTATTAAAAGCATCCAATGAACTCAATGAGAATGGAACTTGGGTTGATGACTATAAACTAATTGTAACTCACCAATAGCCCAAGACAAGATAAATTTTTACTAACATGTATGAAAATAGAAAGCATGAAAAAATAGGTGTATACAATGTTATCACCATTATGGTTGTAATCATAAGAATGTTCATTATTAGTTCCAATTTCAAGAAATTGTATCTCATTTTTATGGTCAAACATGGGTGGATTAATAATGATATGTACTAGGAAGAATAAGCCATGAGACTATGATACTTTTGAGTATGAGGAGAAATACCAATATGATCAATGGGATTATTGTGATGCCAATTTAAATGCCAAAAGGACATGACATATGAAATAATAATATGAAACCATAAAATATTCAACTACTAATGTTATCAAGTGAAACCTTGGGATAAATAGGGTGTTAGTAACAAATATTTGATTCAGAATTTAGGTTCACCAAAAAAATTAAACCCTTAGTATATTATAATAGATTTAGTGATTCAGGTAAACTAAAATAATGTAAAGGGGATATGTAGGATATTATTATGACTAATTAAATTGAAACATTTATTTTTCTATATCGAAATAAGACATTAATTCTTACAACTAGTGTATACAATATGGTATGAACTTAAAAACACAATGATGATTGCACTTAGCTGATTAAATATGGATCTCGAAATTTTTGGGTGTGCACAATGCTGGAACTAAAAGAGGTCAATTTGAGAGTGCTTTGTTCCTAGAATTGTAGTTGTAAAATGATCTCATCTAGGACCACATAGATCATCCAAGACTATCTATATGGTTCTATACCTACTATATGGTTTTGGACCTACTATGAATATGGATTTATAACTTCCTAAGCCTATATCCTTCCTAATTTTTATTGTTGTCGTCAAACCTTTGTTTTCATTCATGTTGTGAAACTACCTGAATATTTTGAGTGAGGTATTAAACCCTAACCATGGGTGGGAGGCCTTGCAAAATAACCATTAGTTGGTTTTAAGTGTAATTTTTTCACTGGTGGCATTGACGTTGCTTCAAAGAGGCCTTGAAGCACACATATTTCTCCACCTAACATGTGATATTTGAATGAATACAACTAGATTTGGTACTTGGAAACTCCTTGACAATACTTGAATTATGTTTGGCTCTTACTAATACTTAAGAAAGGATTAATGATGCTTTTAAATGAAGGAAGGTTGTTCTTTAAACTTGTAGGATTCTTCACACCTATAGTGATTGTTGTCTTAATGATTTTGCATGAACTTTGGAAATATGTAGGGATCCTTGGGTTCCTTTTCTATAAGTTTAAGCAATATTCATTCATGATATTGTTAGGTTGTGTCATGTTCTTAAATACCATGAATTGGATTTGTTCATATAGGGTTTTAAAGGTAAATTATCATGGAAAGGATGACATAGAGGGAGTAAATAACTTGATGAAGAATATGAAATTGAAAGATCAGATGGAGGATATGTCAGTTAAAAACCCTACACATCAACTAGGACCAGATTTCACAAACCAATGAAAGTGGACAATTTTACACAAGGATGAGAAATATGAAAACTAAAGGTTGCATGTTGTTAAGTTGAGTTTGTGTATGGATTTCGTGCGGTTAAATCTCATAAGTTTTTGACCTATTAGTGTATATGAATAAACAAGTTAGAAAATAGATCTCATGATGTAATAAATGGGAATAAAAGAAGGATTTTGTCTTAAGATGTGTACATTGTCAAAACCACAAGTGTCAAAGTGTAAATTACCAAATTTAAGTGTATGTAGAACATATAAATAGATTTATGGACATTTTCATGTTCCCCCTTTTCCTAAGGATCAAAGACATGGTTTCAATTTTTGGTAGTGGTTTATATGTTTTAAGGTGGGGTTTTTTACTTCCTACCATTGGCTACTATGTCAAGGAAATTAACATAATGTGGAATTAGATATAGAAGGCCATCATTTTGAGAGCTAGTCTATTGACAAAAAGATGACTCAACTGAAGATGTAGTAGAATCATCAAGAAATTAATATATGGTGAAGTGAAATTTCTCATAGGATACTTATTGGAAATGTTTCTTGGATGGGATCAATCATGCATTAATTTTCCATAGGGGTCAGCTCCATTGGAAGTAAGTTGTGAAACAAGAAAATATTTCCAAATTGGATCGACTACGTAGGAAATATGCACATGGGCCAATGGCGTTGAGAAGGAGAGATTAGAAGAAGTCAATATCTTTGGATAGGATGAGCTATGTAGGAAATCTGCATAGGGGCCGATGACATCAAAAAGAAAAAATGATGCTCATATTGGAGAATTCGTGCAATAGGGTTCTGCACAAGGGTTAAAGGTGTTCAAAAAAGTAAGAAAAATAAAAAGGACTAAATATGTACTCATTTAAAGTGGATTAATATTCATGTTAGGTTCACCAGAGTGTATGATGGGTAAAAGAGAGGTGTGCATCTGGGTTCTCAAATATAGGGATCCAATATAAGATCAATCACATTGTCTAGATACAAATGTGCTCAAGGATTGCTAATGTTGTAAATGTAAAGGATAGTATCCCTAACCTTAGGATAGCTATAGATTTTCAAGGCCTAAAACTAAGATAAAGATAGGTATTTTAATAGGATTATAAAATAAGAGGAATAACCAAGGGGTGGATAAAGAAAATGGGCATAATAATAATAATACAATGCAATAAACGCATATATTCCACAACTACCTCAGTTGAGTAAATAATTATCCCTGTGATGAATGTGAATTCTTTCCCAAGCCCTAATCATTCTTGTTAGATCACCAATCCCATGAGTAATGGTGGCAGCAAAGGATCCCGACTTACTATGGGCATATCAGTTAGGTAGCAACAAAGCCCAATAAGAGACACACAAAGGTCTTCTCTGGTCAAGAACCAGAGAAATGGATGTGTAATGCTCTATTCAAACCCTCCCCAAAATCTAAACACAACTAATAATGGAGAGGACACTAGAGGCATATGCCTATCCTAGATTGCTCTAGATTTTGCCAAGCAAGGACAAAGCACCCTTTCATGGTGTCCTTTGACAAAACTTGGCAGCAAAAGGGATAATAAAAGCAGATCTGACAACTTCACCAAGGCTTCTAGAAAGGAAAATACAGCTGTGAATGGGAAGGGTAGATCAACTCAAACTAGTGGGAAACAAAGTCCCAATACAAATGGTGCTGGAGGAGTAGTTGTCTCTCCCTTTAAGCATAAAAAAAATCCTCATGCCCAGAGATCAAGAGGCAGCACTTCAGGGGCTAAAGGATCACACACTACCATTACTAGGACTGGGGTATAATCTGGATTTGATGGAAATACCAAGCCATCTAGAGCCAATGTCCCTTCCCCTTCTGCAACACATCACAGATCTATTGGCGGAAATAAATAGGGAATTACAGCTACTCAAAAGAATTGCAATGGAAAGAGGAGTGGAGGACCTACCTTTACAGAAGTTTCTTCCTAACATCCTATGGCTAGCATTAGGACTATAGAGAAGCCCCTGAAACCCTCCCTAACGATCCCGATGCTAAAGATAGAGGAAGATATACTTCATCGAGTATTAAAGGAGTAGGACAATTTTACTCAGCTCAGCTTTATTTACAGGTTTCAAAAATTTTGGCCTAAACTGTCTCAACTACTTGAGTGAATTACACAAAGATGGAGAGAAAAAATACAAGGTAAGATTGAGCTTTATCCTTTTTCCAAAGTATATTTCATTGTTGTCTTTGAAACTCCTGAGGATTAGGCTTTTATTTTCAATCATTATTGGGTTTGGGGTGAGAATGGGATCATGTTTAAGCCATGGTATCCATCATTTGATCCTCTAAAATATTCCTTTGATACCTATCCTATTTGGGTTCGATTGTTAGGACTCCCACTTCATCTTTGGAATAGATCTTACTTGCTTTCCATAGGTGATACTTGTTATCCAAATAACTCTCCTAGTTATTTGGATAACTTGTATACATATTATAGCTTTGAAGCTCTTTATTTCAAGGTTCTCCATGTGCACTCAAGTTCACTTATCACATCCCCTTGGTTATAGATTGCTCATGTGCCTCCCTTCTTTTCCTCATGTGCCTGTGCATGCTTCCCCTTCTCGACTTTCCATTTTCCTTTTTCTCTTTGTTACACTTTTCCCCTTACGTAAATTTTTTGTGCATTCACCTTCTTCATAATAAACTATTTCATCTTAGTGCATCACATACCTTACACTTGATTCAATCCAGCTAAGTCCTTGTTCCTCTCGGGTGCACCCTTCACATTACCTTGTAATAGTTACATCTTGACCATGCGTTCTCCACTCATCCATTTAGACTTATTTCCTTGCACATGTATTACATGCAGCACCTTCCTTTTGTCCTCCTTCCTGCATGCCTAATTCTTCCACACACATATCTTTATGCACCCTCCTTTACACGTTTATGTGCCACATCATTCTCTGACATGTGTGATTGTGCCACATGTTAGGACATTTAAAGCATGCCAATAGGGCGTCAAATTCTACAATGAATCAATGAGTGACATGTGGTAGATATGGCAAAAGAAAATTGCACAATTTGTCATCCTTTGAGCCAATACAACCAAACCACATGTCTTGTGTGTGCAAAACGACTCTGAAAAAATTATGACAGCCATATATTTTTCTGCAGATTTTTGATTTATGCATGCGCCTAGTCTCAATCAATAGTCTACTAATATGGGATACAATGCTTAAACATTGAAATTAAAATTCTTGGTGGATCTAGTAGGTGAGAAATTGGGAAATTACATTTCTAGTAATTGATTAATAGATTTGATTTCTTCAACCACTCGATTTTATATAATTCTCACTCCTTCCCTTCTCCAAGCATGCCAAACAAACTTAGGGAAATGCATTTGAAAAATTTTCAGGTGGATTTGCAAGTATTGAATTCTTATTGTTTGTGGTAGCATATCAAACTTGTATTTTTCCTCCTTCTTATCTTTTTCTTCCATAGATTCATGTCACAAATATAGGAGCTGGGATAATTTTTTATGTTGGATGCTTTGGATCCATATGCTCTTTTCCAAGGACTTCATATTCTCTATATTTTAAATCGTCAGACCTCTAGATTTAGCTCATGCATGTGCATACCAACTTCTTTCAACATTGTAAAAAAATGTGTGCATTTCTTGTGAAGTAACGGAAGCATGGTTTTGTGACTATTCATTTGTCTTGAGTGTGTTCATATTATTTATTCTCACCTTTCTTTTAGATTGTCATGGTCATTGTGCCATTCTACATCCCTTACAGCTCATTATTAAGTTTTGTTCCATGAAACTGATCTAGTAAATACATTTTGGTTTTTCTACATGTTCCTAGCCTTCTTTTATGCATTTTCCTTCACTTTTTCTTAGAACAAGATTGTATTCCATACCTATTTTTCTGGTGCTTATTGACATTTTAGTGTAGTTTCCTTTCTTGTTATCCTTCTATCCATGGTCCCCTTAGCTTTATTAGCTTTGTTTTCCCCTTTCACCATTAGGAATAGTAGTAGTAGTAGAAATAGATAGAGAGAACCTGCCTTCTCATGAATATCTTTCTCAAGCTCACAAGGTCCCACAAATCAGAGATGGCTCCATTTTTGTCTCAAACATCCCAAATCTTCAAGATCCAAGACACGGGTGCATGTTTTGTAATGAAAAAAAATTTCTAGACACGCTTGGTCGGAGCAAGCATATGAAATATTACATTTCATATTTCTAAGTTCTCATGTGTGGACTTTGTGTTTCAGCCTTTGGAGGCTCATTTAAACACATTTCGTGACCCCCAACACTTGTAGATATTTTTATTAGCAGCTCTAAGAACCCTTTCATAAGAAGAGTGCATACAAGAAGAAGTGCATAGTAGCTAAATATTACTTTCGAGTACCTCTAGCTATTCCTGAGGATAGTTTTTTTCCAAAAATCCCATGTACACATCTCCTTCTCTAGTGCATACCACACCCATTCAACTCCCCCTCAGAAGAAACATCCAGTGCATGCCCTACTATGGTGCATATCACCCACCTCCTCCATTAAGGAACTTTTCTAACTTCACTAGAAGAAGTCTCCTGGTATCTAGTTGTATGTGCAACATGATATGTCAAGTGGTGCACTCAAAAGTATTGCATAATTTACTAGTGAGAATGACAGTCACCCCTTAGGAGTATATCTAGGATATAACAAGTGTATGCTAACTTTACTTGATCACACATGGTGATGTAGCAGTCAGGATACTTCTGGTCCTATTTTAAAGGTAAAGTTCATTCAATGGTACTCAGGTTTGAGACTTGGATCTATTTCCACCTGGGATGAGCTTAGGATAACTCTTTGCAATTATTTCGAAGATAAGTTAGATCACTTGTCTATTGGTGGAGCAAGTGAACAAGAATAAGGAGGGTGCCCAACGAGAATATAATTGACTTCAAGATCATATTTCAAAAGACTTGGGAAAGAATCACCTCTTATGGTAAGACCTATGACCCAAGATTATTTTTTGTATTATCTAAGGGAACTTAAACAATGATATCTCAGTCATGATTCAATCCAATGGGAGTTAGGACTTTGCTAGCATGCTTATAATATTACAAAGAGGGGAGAAAATATTCTTGTTACAAGCAGGAAAGATAGTCTCCTATACTTCACCTATGCCCTTATTACATAGAAATCTCACAAGCGCCTCAGCCCTTTTGTGGCCCTTGTTCTTATTCGTGAGTAGAGTGCGTGCAACTTGTAACATCCACTTCCTGAACTCTCGAATGTAGCAAAAAGAAGATGAATAATTAAAGACCATGATTATAATTTTGTCCAAATAAGGTCATATCATTGGACAAATTAAAAGGCACAGGCCTATAGATGAAGTTCTAATTAGGTACATATCCAAAGTAGTCAGCCTTACGTGGAATAAATATGAAAATAAAATATATGCATGCCTAACCAATAAAATGACATACGGCATGCTAATGAACATCTGTTCTTGACAAGTTATTCCTCCCACAACTCTCTCTTCCAGCAATTCAAGTACTTGTTTGAGTTTAGAACAATTTGGAAAAGGATTCAGAAAGGTGCGTCCCTAGTAATATGTCTCACATTCAATAATCATTATGCCTAACGCTACATACGCACACATAATCCTATATGATCCTAGAATTATTCAACTTGTGAAGCATTCGACAAGTGTACCTAGAAATACTTAAATAAGAAGGTCTAGAAGCTCTTCGTAGATTCCAAGTTTGATGTTCTTTGGCACTAAGTAACTTTTGTGCAATTAAACAAGATGTAGATGGAAACAAGCACAAACCACGTGGGCCCGAGTTGCAGACACACACATAAGATACAATAAGAGAATGCTAGCACTCAGGCATGGGAAGGTCTCAATTCTAACAACATAAGTATGACCTTTAAAATTAGAAAGACACAACTAAGTCATCCAAGTGATAAAAGCACTCAAGTCCCTACATAAGAGGTCCCGTGTAAAGCTCCTCCTGAAGTAGCACACACTCCTTCTTTGGTAGGTCAAGCATTAGCTTCGGCTAAAGACTCCTACTTCCACATCTAAATAGTTAAGAAATGGATGTTGTTGTACCCCAAATGCAAAATTCAGTGGGTCTTCCATTTATCTTTGTGGACCAGATGAAGACAGACAAACATAAATGTCACAATGTTGAATTCACTATGACTATTCCATATTAACATGCGACTTATTACATGAGGCCTTATCCCAACTTTCTTCACGCATTGATCTGAACTACTCACAAACTATGTGCTGTCTATCAACATCTGTCAAGACATGAGGAGAAGACAAGTCAAGTAAAATTACTAAAAACCCCACCGTTTTATATGTTCATTGATTATAGGAAAACACCTAATACAAAATTGACATGAGTAGACTGAGGTGCTAGTACTTCTATTATGCCCAAGAAGATAGATGATGTCCAAGGTCTTAAGTATAGCCCCTTGTCTAAAGGAGTCATGTAAATTGATGGCTCAACTATTACTACCTTATGAATCATCAAGGATATCTACTTAAACCTTCACGCATGCCTAAGCCTCACCATAACTCAAGAAGTGTCTATCATTGATCTACCTCCTTTGTTTATCATATGTCTATCAAGAGAATTTACTGCAAAAGTGGGTGGTTAGTTGTCTTCTGATTGGTCTCATATGTTACTCAAGATAAGGTATGGTACCCAGTTTACCATACAAGCTAAGCCAATATTTTCTTATCATGTAGAGTCATATGTTCCATTCCCTCTCCAAGCCAACTATTTAATTCAACAAGAATAAGCTTCAATTCTTGAAGAGCAGCCTCTTCCACCCTCTCTTCTTGATCTAGTACTTGATGAGTGGGTAGAGAGGCACCATAAATTTGATTCATATGCCAAAGAACTAGAAGATTATGAAACTGGGCTCAGTACTTACTGCATTCTTGAAGAATAAGTTGTCTTACCACATGTGCTCAAGAAAGACCAAGTCAAACCTGGTCTAGGGAAATTATACACTGATGGTTCCAGGAGCAGAAATGGTGTGGGAATAGGAGTCACTCTCATTTCCCCTAAGGATGAGAATTTCTTCTTCACACACATATTATAGTTTGCATGTTCTAATAATGTGGAGGAGTATGAGGCATTGGTGCATAGCCTTCTTATTGCTAAAAAATAAGAATATTAAGGAGCTACAAATATTTGGGGATATATAATTGGTTATCCACCAGGTTACCAACAAGTGCCACGAAAAAAATAAGCTTCTAAAATCTTATGAACATAGAGTTTGGGACCTCCTTGAGATCTTTGATGCTCTAAACATGTAGATAGTACCGTGCTAAATGAACAAGGAAGCTAATCAAATGGCCGTGGTTGGTTTGCAGTTCTCTCCTGCTAAGGAATTTGTCAAAGGAAATACCTAGCACATTAAGATGGTGATCAAACCATCCATTCCACATAACAATACCAACTGGAATGTGTTTGAAAGTGATGCAAAGATCGTCTAGTTCATCCAAAATGAAGTTGAGTTCTCATCAAGTATGCAAGTTGACTTGTATGACAGTTATGGTGATCAAGTGATATAGCTAAAGAAAAACAAGTTGCCTAAAGGTTTGGTCACCTTAGAGAAAATGTTTAGCCCTAATGATGAGTTCAAGGGTGAAGAAAAGTATGTGGACACCGTGCAAGAAGATTACTCCCTGGTCACTATTGCAAATTGAAAGGAGTTTTTACTCAATAAGACTTGCATGCATGATGAAAAGAAGGCCTTCATCTCTCTCTATCAAAAATACAGTGATATCTTGTCATGGGAATATGAAGACCTCAAATGTTTTGATCCAAGTGTTTCTCAACATTCCATTGACCTTGGTCCTAGTATCAAGCCCGTCAAATAGAAGCATTGACTAGTCAATCCAAAGATAGAACCCCTCATCAAAAAGGAGGTATCCAAACTCATTGAGATGAAAAATATTTTTCCCATCAAGTAATTTACTTGGGTCATGAATCTAGTTCCAGCATTTAAGAAGAATGGTGAAATCAAACTATGCGTTGATTTCACAAATTTGAACAAAGCATCTCTAAAGGATATTTATCCTTTGCCTTCAATGGAGCAGATTTTGTAGACTGTGGCTAGCACACAAAGATTCTTAATGTTGGATGGGTATTCATGTTTCAATTAGATCTTGGTAAAGGAAGAGGATCAATTCAAGACAACGTTTACAACCAAGTGGGGAACATATGCATATCAGAAAATGCCCTTTGGTCTATCAAATGAGGGCGCCACATTTCTAGCTTGCACCATGAACATTTCCTTCAAAGGTTACATAAATGAGTTCATCTTGGTTTACCTTGATGACATAACAATATACTCAAAGAAGAAGCAAGGATCATATGGATGCACCCAGAGAAAGTATTTGAGAGGTGCATAAAATTATGGAGTTATCTCTTAACCCCAAGCAGTTTAATTTTGTAGTGGCGCAGGGTAAGATTTTGGGCCATGTGGTTTCCAAGGATGGCATTGCAATTGTTCCTAAGCACATTTCAGCAATCGTAGCTCTTTCCCTTTCAGCGCATAAGAAAGTCCTTATAGTCCTTCCTTGTGCAAGAAAAATTTCATTAGGTTCTTTATTCCTAACTTTACATGACTAGTAAAGTTAATCACCCTAATGCTCAATCAGGACATAGCTTTCAAATGGACAACAAGAAGGAAGAGAAAGCTTCAACAAGATTAATTAAGAAATTACTTGTACATCCAACAGTAATCAAACCTAGATTATTCAAAGGATTTTATCCTTTACACTTATGGAGTTAATGCTAGTTTTGCCACTCTCATAACACAAGAAAATGAACAAGGCCTAGAACAACTAGTTTCTTTCTTCATCTAGACATCTGAATGATTATGAATTATAATATAGTCACACAAAAAATTAGGTCTTCTACATCATACGCGCGTGTTCAATAAATTCATAAAGTATACTTTCACAACAAATCATATCAAGCTGCTAGTATCACACTCTTCTATCAGAGACTTCATCATGGGAGAAAAAATAAGTGAAAAGAGAGCACTGATGGGTGACCAAAATCATGCAATATGATAAGTGACTTTTAAAGCCACAAAAATTGTAAGAGGTAGCGCGCTTTGCAAGTAAATTTCTTGAGGATGTGCACAAAATGAATTTGAGACTTCTTTATTTATGGATGAGTTTGTATCGTCCCGCATGCAGAACTTGAGTAGAATATAGGTCCTGGCATGTGGGCGACTAGATGAAGGACATGATCACATTACTTTCTAAGGGTGCATACCCTCCTCGTTTAAATTAAATCAAAGAGAAGACATTTGAGGTTGCATAGTATATCCCTTATGTTTTTATTGATGGAATTCTCTTCAATAATTAATCATTATGGCAGTGATGTTAAGATGTATCAATGACACACATAATTGAAAAAGTGTTAGCATAATTTCATGATGGATTCTCTGGTGGATACTTTTCTACCAAAACTACAGCAACAAAGATCATAATGGCAGGAATATTTTGACCTACCCTATTTTTGCAAATGCACATAAGTGGGTTACATGAAATGTCAAAGAATGTAATTTCTTTATAGGATAAGAAGAGATTAAAAATGATTCCCCTCTAAACCAATCCAAGAAGATCAACCTTTTGCACAATGGGGTCTCGAATTCATAGGCATGATTAATCCACCTTCAAGTGTTGGACAACAAGTGGGTGTTGATAGCTAGAGATTACTTCACCAGATGGATAGAAGTTGTCATGCTCAAGGAATCAACCTATTCAGTCATCCTTGAATCTCTTGAAGGTATAGTCACAAGGTTTGACATTCCTCAAACCATTATCTTTGATAATGCAAAAGCCTTCCTTGGGACCAAGATCACTGATTGGGCTCTAAATCTGGGCATCTTATCTGAAAAATTCTTCCAACTATTACCCTAAAGGAAATGGTATGGAAGAATCAACAAACAAGAAACTGATCAGGATCATGAAGCACAAAATGAACATTAGCCAAAGACAATGGCATAAAAAGGTCTCGGACGCACTCTAGAGAAGATAGAATCATAGTTTAAAAAGGTAGTACGGAATTCACATTACAATCTTTTCTATGGTTAGGAGGCTACCATTCCTTTGATGCTAGAGTTGAACTCATTGGCACTTGCCCAACAGATGGAATTCAAAGGCAAAAACTAGAGATAAATAAGGATGGAAGAGCTAATAAATAATTAAGAGTTAAATAACCTATCCATGATCAAGCTAGAACAACATCAGTATGTAATAAAGAAATTCTTTGACAAAAAGGCTTGGCCTCAAGATTTCAAAATTGGGGACTTGGTTTTGATATGGGATGTTGACAAAGCTAAAATAGGGTGCCATTCAAGGTTTGATGCAATTTGGAGTGGCCCATACATAATTAGTTCATGCAAGGAGGCTAATTCTTTTGAGTTAACTCATATTGATGGAGGCACACTACAAATCCAGTAAATGGGATTGATCTCAAACCCTTCCATTAATTTTGTTGTATCATCTTGTAAATATTAGAGTAGTTTCATTCCTCAAGTGCATAGCGCGCACATTGTTTGTTTGTGCGTAGTTCTTTCTTCTCACGTGATTCTTGTGCATGATCTTCCTTTGCTTCCAGGGTGTCAATTTTCTTTCAACAATTTTCAGTAGTTTGTAGGATTCAGAATAGAGTCAAGAAATGATCCTTTAAGTGACTTCAGGGGTAGTTCTTCAAAGTTACTGTTATCTAAAATAAGCCCCTACTTATTTTGGCTAACTTTCCTTAATCCTTCCTTCTTTTGTGCCTTAGTTGAATTTTTCCACTTTTCAGTTACTTAAAATTATCTAGAAATGGCTTAATTAGATAGAGAATTTTCTCACCTTGCCAGAAATGTAAAATTTTCCTTCTAACTCCTTGTATTTTGCAAGTTATGGCTCGACGGAGTTTTTGAGGGAAATTTTCCCTTGGAAGGCCTACAACCAATAGGAATGTGCCATGTGGTGGTGAAATGGCGGGTCAGCGGAGGTAAGTTAGAAAAATCACCAAGGAGTGGGTGAGGTGCATAGGAAAACTTTTTCCCACGGGCCCACCAAGGAGAAGGAAAAGAAATGGTTTGAACCTATGGACAAAGATCAGATCGGTGGGGGTAAGTTGAAAAAGTGGTCAAAAAAGGCGCAAAGGAAAATTTTTCCCCGTGGGCCTGCAGAGGAAATAAAGTTGATTAATTCCCACACCAAATCAAAGTGTGCCACATGTCCATGAAACTGGTGAGAGTCAAAGGGGTGTGGTAAATTTTGGCTTTTTGCCAAAGTAGTGGAAGGCGTAAAGGAAAGAATTACCCGCAGGCCCGCCAAGGAGGAAATGGGAATTTTGGTTAAATCCCCATGAATGAATAGGGTTGTGACATGTGTCCTATTATTGGCAGAGGTCGAGGGCATGGGGAGAATTTGGAAATTTTTCTAAAGTGGTAAGTGGCATCAAAGGAAAAATTTGGAGCGTGTGCCCGCAGTGAATAAGGTCGTGACACGTGTCCCGGAGCGGCGGGGGCGTGGAGAAATTTTGGAATTTTTTCCAAACTTAAAAAAAAGTGTAAAATGGCTATTTGAACCCATAGACCAATGGGAATGTGCCATGTGGCAGCAGAGCGGTGGGGGACAGAGCTTTTTGGGGAACTTTTCCCAAATTCAAAAAAGGGGAAAAATTTTAGGTTTCATCCCGCCGACCTGATTTTTGCCCCATTTTTTCCCTAAATGTTTACAGGGGCATATATTTCGATCCAGAGCTTAGTTTTTCTCGATTTTGGTGTCATTATAAATATATTGAAGTCCTCTACATGATGGAATCTTCAATTTTGTTTTTTGGTGGAGTTTATTGAGAGAAAAATTAAAAAAACACCTTTGGCATGGGGAAAAGAGTAGAATCGACATTAAACCACCATTTTTAATGCAGTATGGCTTCCATTCTTCTCCAGCATTATCTAAAATCTTGGGGAATGAGTTTTTAAGGGTACCCATGCTATTTTGATGGATCTAGTTGGTGGTTAAATCATTCATTTCAATTTTCCCATGTTTCTCCTTCCTGAACTCAGTTTTTCATTGTTAAAAGCCAAATTTGGCTCATTTGTAAAGGGTTGGATGTTTTTTTATGTTCTATAGGCTCTCTCCTTCACCCTGGCAAGTGAATTTGTGGAATATTAGACCTTTTTTTTGGACTGCAACACATTTTCCACCTCCTTGCTGTTGTAATGCACTGTATTTAAAAATGAAAATGATAATGCAAGCTCTATGAATGAATTTTCAATCCTTTCTTGTGTTGTTTGCTCTATCTAGATCCTTCATTACAATTTTGGAAATTTTTGCATGATTTTTGTTGCATTTTTCATAATCTGTGTCAATCTGCAGAAATAGATGTTCACCACTCCTTTGGTGTATCACCTTGTCAGTTTAGTTTTATCTTCTTTTCTTTCTATCCTTGTCTCCTTGGTAGAATTAGAGTAGAATTTTGAGTTAAACCTCTGACAAATTTCATGCATACATCTTATCAGAGGAGTAGAGGAACCAACCTTTCAATCTGGAGAGTTTTTTCCCATTTTTGCAAGTCCCACACTTGGGGAAAAGATTCCATGTTGTGCAATCACACTAAATGACCCAATTCTCACTTGCAGATCTGAAGGTCATTTAGGGGGTGCTGTTGATTTGCACTAACAGTTTTGGCATGCCCAGGTGGGACCTTAGAGGTACTCATCTTCATTACAACAAAGTTGATGTGCATTTTTTGTAAGTTTCTTGCTTAAAAAGAGCCCTGATTTACACATCTGGCAACTCCAAAGGGATAAAATCAACTGGTTTCAGCAGTTCCAAGTCTGAAGATTCATGAGAAGGATCCAAACAAGGTCAAGGTATAGAGAAGAGGGATTTTTTGAGTACCTACAAGTTATCCCCTAGGAAGAAGAGAGAGGGGAAGAAGAATTCAAAGGTCTCCATCTCCACCAAACAGAACTCTATCAACTCCTCCACCTGGTAGACCTTTCACCCAATCAACAAGGGTTCTCAGGCCAATCAGAATGGCACAAACCTAACCCTTATGTCAACTTCACTGGTAGCAGCCCACTTGCTCTCTAATGCACAAAACCTAGTTCCAGTTGCAGCATTGAAGAACATCCCATACTTTACTGGGGAAAATCAGACCACTCCTGGTGATCATGTCAAAGACATTACTAATGTTTGTGTAATCCATGAGATTGTTGAGATGCAAATTGTGGTCAAATTGTTGGCATCTTCATTTAAAGGGAAATCCTTGCAATGGTTTAGGAGCCTTGGGGCAGGCTCTATCCAAAATTAGAACCAGTTGTGCATAGCTCTCCATGATTAGTTTGGAGAAAAGGGAGATAATTTGTCTCTATTGGAACAACTGACAACTATCAAGAGAGCTCCCAATGAGCAGCTAACAGACTTCAATTTCAGATTTCAAAGGACATGGGATAGAATCCCAGTGACAGTAAGGCCAACAGCTGTGAAGGTGCTTTCTTATACTATCTCAAAGCTTTAAATTCTGATATTTCTATGTTAATCCAATCCATGGGAGGTGCAAATATACCTGCAGCTTATAACATCACCATTAGGGCTGAGAATTGTTTGATCCAAGCTGGTAAACTGGTGCCTAGGCCTCCTATGCCCTTATATCCAAACTTGGAAAGCCCAAGCACTAGTCAAGCACCTACTTTAGCTCCTATTCCCACTCCTAGAAATCAGAGTTCAAATGAAACTTCTACTTCATCCTCTAGTGCCTCAAATGAACTTCAAGAAATCATGAAACAATTACAAAATTTAGGCAATGAGCTAGTTACACTCAAGAGGTAGCAAGCCCAAAGTTTTAGACCTTCTTATCAGTCTCAAACTCAGCCTAATAGGCAGCCATATCAGCCTAATAGGCCACCCAATCCAGCTGCAAATCAAAATCAAGTAAGGCCTCCATACCAACTAAACCATTTCTGCCCTATAACCCCAATGTTGCATCTACCTCTAAAGCCTTAGTGCCAGTGCAAAATAATATAGCTCAAGAGTATGATTGGTGTTTCCCATGAAATGAACCTCACAACTAGTCTATGTGCTTCAATGGTGCTTTGAACCAAGCTTTGATGGTGACAGCAATTGGCATAGAGAGTGAGGTGAGTCAAGAAAAAAACCAACAACAAGGAACATCTCAACAAAATACAACTCCAAATGAGACTACACTTGTGAATTGGCAGGCTGAAGATTTTTGTGGTATGAATCAAACAATTTCTCAGAATGTAGCAGCTAACACATGGTCAAAGAAGAGGAATATTGGTGAAGGGCAGTCATTAGCTCCAGGTGATCCACAACCTTCCATCACTCCACAAAGTGTTGGCAAGCAAAATGCAGTTCCAAATGTGCAAGGACAGCCCAAGCCACCTTCTAGACCAGCTCAAATGCCAGCTATTGCAGCCCATGTACAAGAAAATAATGTGTAGGCTAAGGGGCAGAAAAGAGATGTTTCATCCCCATTTAACATCATTGAACAAATGAAGAAGACAAATGTGAATATATCTATGTGGGAATCACTATCCATCCTAGGCCAAAGGGATCTACTACAAGCTGCCATGAAGAATTGGTCAACTTCAAATCAGTAAGCTCATATGCAAGAGAAGGTACTCACAAATGCTTCTCAGCCTGAGGGGAAGCATGGAGGATAGCAAGGTAAATTTTTGAAGCCCCCTCCATTCTATGTTTCATTGATCATTGGGGATAAACTAGTACACAATTGTATGATTGATTCTGGGGCAAGTAGTTCTGTGATGCCCAAGCAAATAGCTGATCAGCTGGGCCTCCAATATGAATTCATATCCAAAGGGGTGGTGCAACTGGATGGGACAACATAGTAACAATAGTATGGGTAATTAAATATTTGAGCCTCACTTTGCATGCATGCCCCAATGTCACTGTTTTGCAAGATGTGTTAGTGATAGATTTACCACCACTTTTTGCCCTATGTTTGTCAAGGGATTTCACAGCTAGAATTGGAGGCTATTTATCTACTGATTGGTCACACATGTTGTTTCAGACCAGATATGGAACTAAGGCCATAATCAGGTCTGAACCTATTGCAAACTTTCACATTGAGCCTCATACTCCAAGCCCAATCAATGTCAATTGTTTAGCATTTGATCAAGAGGATTATCCAGGCACAGATGAAGCTGACACCAAAGTTGGAAGCATCCCAGATTTGACTCTTGATGAATGGGAAATCAAGGTACATGCTTTTGATCCCTACAAGGAAATAGAGGAATCTGAACTAGGATTTTATTACATGCATGAAGAAAATCAGCCTATTCCTAGCATCACCAAGCTAGACCATAAAGATGACAATGAGGTATGGCAGCTTTTCTTTGATGGATCAAGAAGTAGACAAGGTGCAGGGGGGGAGCTATGCTTATTTCACCTCAAGGCATTAAATATTATTCAGCTTTTAGATTTCAGTTTGCATGTTATAACAACACTGCTGAATATGAAGCTTTGATACACAGATTGCATTGGTCAAGAAAGAGAGGTATCAAAAACTTACAAGTCTTTGGTGATAGTGAGTTGATTGTTAATCAAGTTAAAGGACAACATGCTGCCAAAAATGACCTACTCAAGAGTTATAAGAATAGGGTGTGGGACCTCATTGAGGATTTTGAAGGCTTTGGCATCAACTCCATCCCTAGGAAAGAAAACCAAGCTGCTGATAGGCTTGCAGTAGTTGGAGCAGCCTTTGATGTTGTGGAGAGTATCAAGGAAGATAAAGTGCAGCCAAACATTCATGTGATTGTAAGGCCATTAGTGCCAGACAATAATGTAAGTTGGCAAGTGTTTGAAAGTGACCAACAAATCATCAATTTCTTGCAAGAAGAAGCTGAGTTCTCAGCCAAAAATCAGGAAAAGTTAGAACAATAGTATGGTGATCAAGTGGTATAGCTGAGAACCAACAAACTGCCAAAAGGACTTGTCACTTTGGAGTCCATATTTAATCCTAATGATCAATTTAGGAAGGAGAAAGAAAACATCCAAGTCAAGGGAGAAGATTCAGTGCCCATCTCGGTGGGAGAAGGCAAATCACTTCAAATTGGTAAAGTGGCAACCAAGCAAGAAAGGTATGAGTTCATGAAACTTTTCCAAGAGTTCCTGGATATATTTTCTTGGAGCTATGAAGACTTGAGAGGTTTCAATCCCAAGCTAGCTCAACACACAATTGAATTAGATCCAAGTGCTAAACCCATCAGGAAAAAACAAAGACCGGTCAATCCACACATGGAGCCTCTCATGAAGAAGGAATTGAATAAGTTAATAGAGGCAAGTATCATATTTCCCATCAAGCATTCAAGCTGGGTTGCAAACTTGGTTCCAGTTAGAAAGAAGAGTGGAGAAATCAGATTGTGTGTAGACTTTAGAGATTTGAATAGAGCATCCCTCAAGGATCATTACCCACTTCCTTCTATGGAGCAGATTTTGCAAGTTGTTGCTGGCTCTGAGAGGTTTTCATTGCTAGATGGTTATTTAGGGTATAATCAGATCATGGTAAAGGAGGATGATCAGTTCAAAACAACCTTCACCACCAAATGGGGAACCTATGCATATAGGAAAATGCCATTTGGGTTGTCTAATGCCGGAGCTACCTTCCAAAGGGAAATGGATATGGCGTTCAAGGGATTGATCAACAAAATAGTGTTGATATACCTAGATGATATTATTGTATTTTCTAAAAGTGCAGCAGATCATCTCTTTCATTTGAGACAAGTGTTCCAAAGATGTAGAAGATTTGGGGTATCCTTGAATCCCAAAAAATGTATTTTCCTAGCTCATGAAGGAAAGCTCCTAGGCCACATTGTTTCCAAAGAGGGATTAGTAATTGATCTAGAGAGGGTTGAAGCAATAAAATCACTACCATTACCAAGTCACAAGAAGGCCCTTCAAAGTTTCTTGGGAAGAATCAATTTTGTTTGAAGGTTTGTTCCAGACTTTGCAGCCCTTGTCAAGCCAATAACTATGATGTTGAAGAAAAGTATGGCTTTCAAATGGACAGCTGAAGGTAAGGAAAGTTTTGAGGAAATCAAAGAGGCTATCTCACAAGCTCCAACTCTCATTAACCCAGATTTCTCTAAGGATTTTATCCTTTATGCATTTGGCGGTGATGATACAATTTCTACAATTTTAGTACAGCAGAACAAAGAAAATGCAGAGCAGCCAATTTCCTTCTTTAGCCAAAGCTTGGAGGACTATGAGGTGAGGTATTCCTTCATTGAGAAGCATGTTCTTGCAGTGATTAGGAGCTTGAAGAAATTTAAGCATCTAGTTTCAAACAACAAGGTTCAACTGTTGGTTTCTCATGTGGGAGTTAAGGACTTCCTCCTCAACAAAGACCTAAATGAAAAACGTGCAGGGTGGATTACTCGTGTCATGGAGTATGACATTGAGATCAAAGTCACCAAGCTGGTCTGAGGAAAGGGATTGTGTGAGCAGTTGGTCTTGAGAAAATCAATGGAAGCAAGCAATGGGAAGGATGTTGTTTTGGCATTGTAAGACAACCAAGAACAAAGAGGTGTTCAAGAAGAGAATGGTGGTATGCTCACTCCTTGCTGGACCCAAGACATAATGCACTTCTTACAAATAGGCCTATGCCCTCCAGAGATGAACAAAACCAAGAGAAGACACTTCAGATTGTAGGCTATTCCATATGCACTTGTTGATGGTGTCTTGTTCAAAAAGGATATAAATGGAGTGCTGCTGAGATGCATTGGGACAAATCAAATTAAGAGAATGTTAGAAGAGTTCCATGGTGGATCAGCTGGGGGTCATTTTTCTCCAAGAGTGATAGCCCTCAAGATTATGAAGGCTGGCTATTATTGGCCCAAGGTGTTTAGTGATTGTTATGCGTGGATCAAGAGGTGCAAAAATTGTGCATTCTTCACAGGCAAGGAAAGATTAGCAGCCCTTCCATTGCACCCAATTTCAGTTGACCAGCCATTCATGCAATGGGGTTTGGACTTCATTAGAGTCATTAACCCAAACTCAAGCCAAGGACACAAGTGGATTCTAACAGCAACAGACTACTTCACCAAATGGACTGAGGCGGTGGCACTCAAAGAGGCAAATGAATCTAGCATTCTAGACTTCTATGAGGGGATAGTAACCAGATTTGGTATACCTACCACTATAATATCAGATAATGCATTGGCATTCATAGGATCAAAGGTAACTGAATGGGCTGTTAAGAATGGGATCTATCTAAGCACTTCATCAAATTATTACCCTCAAGGTAATGGCCAAGCTGAGTCTACCAACAAGAACCTATTAAAGATCATCAAGAGGACTCTTGATGAAAATCAGAGGACTTGGCACACTAAACTTAAATCAGCCTTATGGGCTGATAGGATAACTCCCAAGAGATCCACCGGTAACTCTCCATTCAGACTTGTTTATGGAAGAGAGGCAATCTTTCCTATGTCACTTGAGTTGCCAACATTGGAACTCATGAAGCAATTGGAATTGTTGGAGTTTGAACCCATGGAGGTTAGATATGCAGAATTGATGGAACTCCAAGAAATCAAAGAGCATGCAGCCCAAACAATGGAGAAGGACCAAGCCTTGATCAAGAGAACCTTTGATAGGAAAGCTAAGGCTAGAACCTTCCAAGTTGGAGATTTAGTGTTGAAATGGGATGCAGACCGAGAAAAGCCAGGAAGGCATTCAAAGTTTGATGCCATTTGGAGTGGCCCCTACATGGTCACAAAATGTAAGAACAAACAATGCCTTCCAATTGTCTACATTGGATGGTGAAGAACTACAGATTCCAGTTAATGGAATCCATCTAAAGCATTGCTACTAGAAGGGAAACTCCTCACCTTGTACATATTAGCTTAGATTTTCATTCCTCCAAGTGCTTGTGCACATTGTTTTGTTGTAGCTTAGTTTTACATTTCCCTAAGTGCTTTGGCACAAGCTTTGTTGTCCCAAGGATGCATCTTTGCAGGCCATGTTCCAGATCAAGTGATGTTCTACTCTCACAATCTTCTTTCTAGAAATTTTCTAATGAGTTGAGAGTACCAAGTAGTTAAGTTGATGACTCCATTGCCTAATGGATTGCTTCAGGCAGCTGGTCACTTCATCCAGCAGGTAAGATGACCCCTCTGAGTCACCAAATTGTTATCCAAAATAAGCCCCTTGCTTATTTTGGCTAACTTTCTTTCATTCCTTCCTTCCTTGTGCCTCAATCAAATTTTTTGACTTTTCAGGCACTCAAAATTATCTAGAAATGGCTTCATCAAATAGAGAATTTTCTCACCTTTCCAGAAAGGTAAAATTTTCCTTCTAACTCCTTGTATTTTTCAAGTTATGGCTCGGTGGAGTTTTTGAGGGAAATTTTCCCTGGGAAGGTCCGTAACCAATAGGAATGTGCCACGTGGTGGTAGATGGTGGGTCAGCGGAGGTAAGTTGGAAAAATTTTCCAAAGGAGTGGGTGGGGCGTAAAGGAAAAATTTTTCCCATGGGCCCACCAAGGAGAAGGAAAAGAAATGGCTTGAGGCCCGCAGATGAATGAGAATGTGCCACGTGGCGGCAGAGGTCAGACTAGCGGGGGTAGTTGAAAAAATTTCCAAAAATGGTGCAAAGGAAACAATTTTCCTGGCCCAGAAGCCCCAAAGTTGAATAAGATGAAATGTGTGCCATGTGTCCATGAAATTGGTGGGAGTTAGAGGGGCATGGAGTAAATTTTGGTTTTTCTAAAGTAGTAAAGGTGCAAAGGAAAAAATTGGCCCGTAGGCCCTACCAAGGAGGAAATGGAAATTTTGGTTAAATTGAACCCACGAACTAAATAGGGAGGATGACACGTGTCCTGTTCTTGGCAGAGGTCAAGGGCATGCGGAAGTGATTTGGATATTTTTCCAAAGTGTTCAGCAGCGTCAAAGGGAAAATTTGGAAATCAGCATACCCGCAACGAATAAGGTGGTGACACGTGTCTTGGAGTGGTGGGGCGTGGAGAAATTTTGGTATTTTTTCCAAAATTTAAAAAAGCGTAAAATGGCCCTTTGAACCCATGTGAATTAATGGGAATGTGCCATGTGGTAGTAGAGTGGTGGGGTATGGAGATTTTTGGGGAATTTTTCCCAAATTCAAAAAAGGGGAAAAATTTTAGGTTTCGGCCCGCCGACCTGATTTTTGCCCCAGTTTTTCCCTAAATCTTCAGAGGGGCATATCTTTCAATCCAGAGCTCAATTTTTCTTGATTTTGGTGTCATTGGAAATCTATTGAAGTCCTCTATATGATGGAATCTTCAAGTTTGTTTTTAGTGGAGTTTAGTGAGAGAAAAATGAAAAAACATGCCTTTGGCATGGGGAAAAGAGCAGAACCGACATTCAACCACCATTTTTAATGCAGTATGGCTTCCATTCTTCTCCAGCATGGTCTAAAATCTTAGGGAATGAAATTTTAAGGGTACCCATCCTATTTTGATGGATCTGGTTGGTGGTTAAATCATTCATTTCAATTTTCCCACATTTCTCCTTCCTGAACTCAGTTTTTCATTGTTAAAAGCTAGATTTGGCTCATTTGTAAAGGGTTGGATGTTTTTTATGTTCTGCAGGCTCCCTCCTTCACCCTGGCAAGTGAATTTTTGGAATATTAGACCTTTTTTTAGGACTGCAACATGTTTTCTACCTCCTTGCTGTTGTAATGCACTGTATTTAAAAATGGAAATGACAATGCAAGCTCTGTGAATGAATTTTCAATCCTTTCTTGTGTTGTTTTCTCTATCCTGATCCTTCATTACAATTTTAGCAATTTTTTACATGATTTGTGTTGCATTTTTCATAATTTGTGTCAATCTGTAGAAATAGATGTTCACCACTCCTTTGGTGTATCACCTTGTCAGTTTAGTTTTATCTTCTTTTCTTTCTATCCTTGTCTCCTTGGCAGAATTAGAGTAGAATTTTGAGTTAAACCTCTGCAAATTTCATGCATACATCTGATCAGAGGAGTAGAGGAACCAGCCTTCAATCTGGAGATTTTTTTCCCATTTTTGGAAGTCCCACACTTGGGGAAAATATTCCATGTTGTGCAATCACACTAAATGACCCAATTCTCACTTGCAAGATCTGAAGGTCATTTAGGGGGTGCTGCTGATTTGCACTAACAGTTACAAATCAGAATTTCATGGTTACCTAGTAGACTCCATGCCCGATGGATTTTCTAGGCTACTGGTCTCCTTCATCTAGCAAGAAAAATGGCCTCGAAAGTCACCAACATTGCTATCCAAATAACTCTCCTAGTTATTTAGAAAACTTGTATACATATTTTGGCTCTGAGCTCTTCATTACAAGGTTGCACGCACTCATGTTCACTTGGAAAATTACCTTGGGTCATATAATTCCTCACATACCTCCCTTATTTTCCTCGCACACCCCTTGCATCCTTCCCCTTCTCCCCCTTTCCATTTTCCTTTTCCTCTTTGTTCCACTCTCTCCTACGCACATCTTCTATGCATTTGATTTCTCCCTAGCAGTTATTTCATCTTATGCGCGCCTTGCACTTACTTCAAATAGATGTCCCTAGCCCTCTCGTGTGCCCTGCACATTATCTTGTAATAATTTCTCCTTGACTATGTGTTATCCGCTCACCGGTTTGCCTCATTTCTATTACGAAATAAGGGATAAAATATGTGGAATAATCCCTCACAGAATCACAAAAGTAGAAACTAATATACAAAAAATATTACATATCTAAAATAAAAGTGCAGAATAATAAAAGAACAACACAAAGAGACATTATTTAACGTGGTTCACCCAATTTGGGCTACATCCACCAAGAATCACTTAGTCAGATTTTATTACAAGCCACCGCTCTCTCAGTACAATACCCAGATCTGTTTAGAGCTATGCTCAACAAATTCTATAGAATTCACACCTTAATTCAGACACATCTGCAATGTTACATTAACCCTACCATATGCAAAAAACCACATACGTAGACAACTGCTTAAGTAGTTTCACAAAACCGTGGGTATAAAAAACCATGGGCCAAAACCGTCCCATAAACCTATGGGTCGAAAATCATGTCCATATGAGAAGAGTGCATACTGAGAAGAACACATTTTTCGAGGCCCAAAAAATTTCTCGGGGGTTGTGCCCCTAAACCCTAGCAAGACAACTATGGAAGGTGTATAAGTACTCTTAGTGTATAGTCTTCAACACTTTCACACATGAAAACAGGCTCCACAACCTAACAATTTCCCTATGTGCATTGCGAACGGCTTCCTTCTACCTCCTTCGCATGCCTCATTCTTTCGTGTGCATATTTTTGTGCGCTCCTTTGCGCATTTTTGTGCCACATCATTCTCTAACACGCTTGAGTGTGCCACATGTAACCAATTCAAATCGCACCAATAATGTTTCAAATCCTTGCAACGAATCAATGAGCGACACGTGAGCAGAGACGTCAAAATATTTGCACAATTGGTCGTCCTTTCAACCAACTCATGCATGTCACATGTCTTACATGCACATATAACTCTGAAAAACTTCTGACACCCATATATTTGCTATAGAGCTCTGATCAATGCACACCTAGTCTCAATTAATAGCTATTGACATAGGCTACAATGCTAGACATTCAAATTCAAATTCTTTGTGGATCTAGTAGGTGAGAAATGGGAAAATGAATTTCTAGACATTAATGAGCAGATCTAATTTCTCTAACCACCTGATTTGCATCTTATTCAGCCCTCCTTCCTTCTTTATGATGCCAAATAGACTTGGGGAAGTGCATTTGACAGAATTTCCAGGTGGGATTATTGCAGGCATTTGAATGCTCTCTTGTTGGTGGTTGCATTTCAAATTAGGATTTTCCCTAATCCTTCTCTTCTTCTTCCATGAATTCATCTATAAATGTAAGAGTTGGGCTCATTTTTTATGTTGGACACTTTGGATCCCCTACGCACTTCACTAAGGATTTCATATTTTATGTATTTTGAGTTGTAAAGCCTCTAGATCCGGCTCGTGTATGTGGATATCAGCATCTTTCATCATTATAATATCTCTGTGCATTTATGGAAGTAATGGAAGCATCGTTTTGAGACTATTCTCTGTCTTGAACGTTGTTTGTATTATTTCTTCTTGCCTTTCTCTTACATTGTGTGCTCATTGTGCCATTCTACGTCCCTTGCAACTCCTTATTTAGTTGTGTTCCATGAATCTGATCTGGTAAATACATTTTAGTTGTGCTACATGTGCCTAGCCTTCTTTCATGCATTTCCCTTCATTTTCGCTCAGAACATAGTGTTCATCCGTCTTTTTCTGGTGCTATGGCATTAGTGTGTAGTTTCATTTCATGTTATCCTTTTATCCTTGGTCCCCTGGCATTATTAGCTTAGCTTTCCCTTTCAAAACTAGGAGTAGTAGTAGCAGTAGAAGTAGATAGAGGAACCGACCTTCTCTAGAGACTCGTCTCAAGCTCACAAGGTCCCACAACTTGGAGATGGTTCCATTGTTGTCTCAAACAACTCAGCTCTTCTAGATCTGAGACACGGGTGCAAATTTGAATGACCAGTAATATTATAGACTTATGTGTGAAATTTGATGATAAGACAGGTCTCTGTTCAAATCCATACCACTTATGCTCACGTCCTTGTAGATATTCAGACCTCCCAAGACCTACCATCATAAATCAATCTGCAAATTGGAGATAGAATCTAGATACAAAGATTGGACTACGAGGGTCTTAATTTTTTTATGTCAGTGTTGCTTTCAAATTGGTCATATTTCAGAGGATTGCGAAAATTCTAAATGCAAGGTTAAACCTACATGGTGGAAGGATTCTCTACCTAAACATCTAACAATCAATCCTCACACAGAGTCGATTGTGGAACCCCCACAATATGACTTACCCATCATGGAAGAGATTAAGAACACTACAGAAAAGAAACCTCAAGGTTCATCTTCTCAGGGTATTGTTACAGTGATAGTGTGTGATTTGATGCCCCTTGCTGAGGATCACATCCCTATCATGTCACTTGAAGTTTCTCTTCCAATCTCAATGAAAGATAGAAATGAGGAATGGAAGGTGGTGGATAGAAAAAAGTAGGGATACACCAAATCTAAACCCTTCATTGTCTCAGAAAAGGCATGAGACATGTCCTGTTGTGTGCTATCATCGTTGCATCTGGGTTGTTGGCCTGATGTGTTGTTGTTGAGCACTTTTTGTTTCTGTGAAGTTATTGTCTATTGGCTATTTTTTAACTGTAGGTGTACTGGCATTAGGCTGTGATCTTGGTAGAATTTTTCTGTTGTTGGGCTTATTTTTTAAATCTTGATTTTGATCTCGCTTTGATTTGTTGAACTTGTAAAATATGTCTTTTGAGCCTTTTTGTACTTGGGTATAGTCCCTTTCAAAACTATTTGCCATTAATTAAAAAAACAATGCAATAAACCAAAGAAAACATACATCTACTCTATTCTATAACAATGAATGAACAATAAACACATAAAAAATAAGAGATTAAAGAGTGTTATAAATACTTATAAGTACCGTGTGTGTGAATGTTGATTCATAATCCTCCTCAGAGACTACATCACCGAGAAGATCTCTAGTCCTAACTCACTATGGTGACCCAAATGCAAAAGTGTTAAGCTCCAAGACTCCAAAGTCAAGCAATAAGTGTGAAATAGTGTGAGCAAGATTAACTATGTAAGTATTGTATGTATGCAAGTATTTATGTTGTTGTTGTTGGTAGGTGTTTGGTGAAGTATATATACCCGACACCATTAGTCATGGTTGATAGCATCAGCTATATGGAAAATCCAAAACATATACCATCGCTCATGGGCAATGGTATCGGCCTTGGGGGAAAGGATAAAGCCACAAGGAGAAAAATATGGAGAATGAAGGCCAAAAGGTAAATGAAGGTAAGTAACGAAGGTCCGGGTTGACCAAAAGCAAGGATGATGGGGCACAATAAGAAGAACTAGGTAGATATGTTGGGAGAAGTAGACATAATCAGTACGATGTGTAAACAAACGAACAAAACAAGCCATGTATATGGTGACTAATGTTAATAACATCTCTCAAATGTTTTCGTTGAGTCCACATGACCAATTTTTATCATACGCCAATCTCGACAGACCCCTTAAGTCACTCGCTCAGGAGGAAAATACATCAGCAGCCCCTACACAAAAGAAATGGTTAATAAGCATAAAAAATATGGTGTATACACTATTTTCCAATGGAGAATCTCAACCTTGGTCCTTTGGTGTTGACGAATAGTCAAAATATTAAACCTTTGGAGGTATCACTAATTAAAAGTATTGATGTATAATGTAAAATTTTTTCCAATAAAATTCAGGGTCTTTAGATAATAAGACTTAAGAAGATTTGAGTGTTTAAAAAAGATCATTCTACATTAAATTTCAAATAAATAGATAGCTGTAACGTTGAATCTTTAAAAAAATTAGTTGAATATGGGCAAAAAAACAAAGTTGGTTATCTTCACAGTGCAATAAGCTTACTTAAAGAACATGCGAACATAATAAAAGAGAAGATAACAAAGACTCGGAGGAGTTGTATAACTTGCCAAAGGCTATTAACTAAATGTTAGAGATAGATTTTTCAAGACAGAATTCACAGCACAACCATGACTCGGGACAATTCTACAAGAAAAATTGCGTAATATGATATATCTCTATGTTAATTATATAATGCATGTAAGAAAAGGCTCCTTAAAAACAATGAAACAAGAAACCATTGAAAATTAAGTCATCCTTAGATTTTGAACAATATAGATGAAGTGGAGAACGGGCTCGCACATCATACCCCATTGGAAAAGCCTCTTTTACATGTCGGGCCCACGTTAATGAATCCACTGGCAAGCAATATACCACAATTCAACATAAACTAGTTGTTGCCCAACCAGCCACTTTTTGGCCCTATGTAAAGGCAGTCTCCTTTTCACCATTTAAAAGTCCATCTTCTAATAATATTGTTCCAGCATATTGCATTGTGGGGTCCATAATTAGATATAACAATCTAAGGAGGGGGTTTCTTTGGGTGCAGATTTGTAGGCATAATGTCACTTTTAGAGGGAAATCAGTCTTGAAAATTTCGCTCGTTTTTCAAAGATTAAAAATAAAACATAAGAGAGAGTGCCATCATGAGAAACGTATTGGAATGCCCACTTATATAATCCAACCATGATGCTTACATATAATGTTAAAATACATATGTATCCAAAATAATATATGAGTCATAATCATGTGGAGAAATTGGAGATGATTGATGATTTTGGCTGTGATAATAAGCATGGACTCTGTTGTCATTTAAAATGATATTATATGGGCAGAGAATAGGAAAAAAAAAGGGGTAAACATGGACCGATTTATATGAATGAATCATCACATAAGCAAGAATAAAATGGGGATATCGTGAAATGAAAGGACTAAAACGAGCTGAATTTTATGTAAGTGCGATGAATATGGGGTTTTCCTACGTGGGAGGGGGACGTCATATTGTACGCAATGGAAGCGAAAGAAAGAGAAAATGTGAGGAAACCGGAAACCCCTCTCTCTCTTTCTTCTCTCGCAAAAAGTTGACGCATTATGTCAACAGGGGATCCACTTGAAGCTGCAAAATCTGACTGTAACTTTATCAAAAGTCAACAAATGATCACGCCCATAACTCCATCATCATTACCACCGCCAAAGCTGAACAACAAGAGGAAAAGAACAAACCCCATCGATTGCAATCTTTGTTCCTATTCATCAATCTGCATCATTTCAATCTGTACTAAACCCCTTTGTGATCATAACATTCCCTTTGGCAAACCAGACATTTTTCATACATATTCTTTGAATTCTCTGACAGATCGTCGTCGTTGAGTGAGAGAGAAAAATAAACATGACCGAGACGTCGGAGGAAAATAACTTCAGCCCGATGAACCCATTTGTTTCGGCAGAGTGCGTGCAAGGTTTTTTTCTGCACCAATCTACGCCTCGTCAGCTTAATTCAATTAACCCCTTCGAGGATTTCAGAAGAAATGATGTCCCAGCTGAAGAAGATTTACAGTTTGCTTCGCACAGCGACAATAATTCTGATTATTCCTTTCTTCGACCCACCTACTCACCTACCACCCAATTCAAGGTTAGTCATGTAGACGGGAAAACTAGGGTTTGTGAAGAAGCTTTTCTCAACTGCACCGGATATGATGCCGATCAACCAGGGTTTCACACGGTTGATCACCATGACTTTGGCTGCGCAGATCCGTCTGAGTTCGAAATAGAAAGATGCGAGGATTCTCCTATTTCCAATGTTTTAAATGTCAAAGAAATTTCAAAAAGAACGGAGGGAGTTAAAAGCTTGAGCAATTTCTGGTAAGTGATCCCAGCTTATTCTTGTAAGTGCCGTTTCAACCGCCCCCAACTTAGTGTCTAGATATAGATTTAGATTTACTAGCTAATTGATCTGAGTTGATCAAAATTAAGGTTTTATTTTCTATGTATATATAGAAAATCTTCTGAAGAGAGAATGATAGCATAGCATACCTACTATACTTATGGGAAGGTCGCGATGAATCTTGCCTCTAACCAAGAGACAAAAGACCAGTTTTACATTATTTTTATCATTTAAATGTAAGATCTTCCCATAATTATATTGGGATAACTGGTTTTTTCGGCCCCAGTACGGTTAAATATGAGGTTATTGGTCCTTAGCCTTTACTGAAGACAAAGTTTCTTCAAGTTTCAGTTTGAGCACTGAGCTTCACTAACTTAAAATCACAAAATATTACCATGATATGTAACTTTGCTTTTATTGACTAGATATTACACTCAACATTCTTATGGCTCGTTTATACATCTAATCTCCGATCCTCACCTGCTCAAAATACAACAAAACAAACCTTTATTAAAAGAGAGTTTTATATAATTGTCCATCATTCAAATACCTTGATCCCTGACTTACATGCAAAAATGTAGGTCCAGTTCATTATAAAGATAAGCTTATCGATGATAAAATTTGGTTGTTATATTTTTAATTTTATTATAATTTTTCTACTAGTTTGTTAAATATATTAAACTCTATGGTTTTCCTTAGTTTTCTATAAATTTTAGAAGTTTGTTAAATATAAACCCTGTATCTAGAAATGGATTGGTTGGAAAAAAACAAACTGATTGTTTTTGTAATGTAACTTTTTTCTGTCTTTTGGAAAGTGTAGGTGGGGAGGAGCTTCAGCTAGTTGTGTGAAGATGAAAAAAGGTGAAGATAAGGAGAAAGCTGAGGGAGCCGAGGTTTTGCTTCCAAACCATGAGCGAGGTAGATGTACTGGACGATGGATACAAATGGAGAAAATACGGCCAAAAAGTGGTCAAGAACACTCACCATCCCAGGTTACTCAGTTTGCCAATATCGTTACTTCCTCCTCATTTCATTTGGAACAGTTATTATCATAACATTAAATAACCATAAACAATATCACACACACTCTTGATGTAGAAATAAAAGATTTTGTTAAAGATTTGTGTCCGTCAAACTACAACGAACGTAATTCTTTTATCTTACCATGAATTCTTCGCGAAACAAATTATACTGCATCTATAAATCTTAAACATTAAGTTTTCAAATAAACCCAATGAAGAAATTGCAAAAAAGCTCTATTTATAAATAATAAATTATTTCAATGGAGGCACCCTCTCTCGTGTTCGTACTCTTTGTATCCCCCAAACCACGTTTATTAGTATATGTAAATACAAGTCATCTCATTCTGTTGGACGTATTTTTCAGTATACACCATACCTGCGTCTTTTATTGAAAAGTTAAAAAGTTTATACTTTAACTTATTTTTTAAACTTTTTAAATGTATGTCATTTTATTTATGTTTTTGCAAGATCGAGATATACAAGGAAATTTCTTATATTCTCTATAAAGATAATTTAAAATTTTGTGTTTTAGATAGTAACTTAATTTACGTTAACAAAAATAAGAAATGTGCTACGTAAAAGACAACAAAAATAATTGAAAATTAGATTTTTTTAATTGTAAAACACACTTTTATTACTAATTTTTTAAAATTATATAAATTAACAAAATTGTATGAAGTTTTTGAATATAATTATGTTATGTTTCATATAGTTGCATCCACAAACAATAAATTTTACTTAGTTGTGTCCATAACTTCACACAATAATTGTCACTATGATATTTCACTAGGAAACAAAATTAATAAAATAATTTTCAATAAAAATAATAAAACTAAACAATATACAATCAAACCATAATGGTAAGAGTAGATCATAGGTTCTATTAATCATAACTTACTTGTGACGTGTGGAATGAGGCATTTGTAACCACTCCAAAAAAGGCTATCACAAACAATTTTTTCCAAACATAATACTATTATAAAATATATTGTAAAATTAATATATATATATTGATTTATAGATAAAATATAACATATTATATATATTTATAAATATAAATATTAAATAATAAATAAATTAAGTAAATCCAAATCTAAAAAAATCATCACATTAATATCTAAAACTCTCATCACTAAATCTTGAGTTTTTAACACTTTGTTTAAAATCAAATAAAGTTTTTAATTACAATTAAATCACATTATGTTTTTACATTTCATTAGTCACCTTATTTTTTATTGACACCATCAAAGAAATATGAAGAAAATCTAATGAAATTTTTAATCAATGTAATAAGCATAACATAAAAAACATTTTTTTTGAGATTAATATCTATCAACATTTTTCAAATAAATATATTTATACTATATAGAAAGTGTATATAGATATCATATTATTTTCATATTTTGATATTGTTATATTTCAATTTTTTAATCTTTATTTCATATTTATTTGTATATAAATGTTGAGCTATAAAATTATCTATCATAAAATCTCACACATTATTGAATGTACGACGATTAAAATGAAATATATTCACATTATCAATATCCAACCCGCACCACCACTCCAAATACATTAGATTGTTTTAGATTTATATTATTAAAGAAACAATATAAGGAAGGCATCAAAATAAACCCCGTGTATTAAATGCTTTAATATTTGCTAATGATAATAAAAATTATATTATTCTATAACCACAATTAAATAAAATAATGGTATTTACGTCAAGAGGCATTCTATCATGGTAGGCAAGGTTGTAATGGAGCGAGTTGTTCAATGTTATTCTCGATATTAAATTTGAAATTCGTTTGACCGTCATGTGATAGTTCATTCCTAAATTTGACTTCTATTAGACTTTAATTTAAATAATTTTGTTTTTGTTTTCTTGAAGAAGTCAATCAAAATATAGTAATATATTAGCATTGTAGTAATGCTCGGTTCTTTTTTCTTTACTAAGTATTTTTGGACTGATCATAATTGTGTAACTAAATGATTCTATTTTCCATAAATCAATAGGATATTGATAGAGAATTTAATGAAGTTGTTGATTAAAGAGATATATAAAAATCATACCTAAGAACCTTGAAATTGATATCTATTGATGTATTTCGTATAGATACATTTATTATAGTTATATATTTACTATACTATATTTCTTTTTAATTATTTTTTTGTATATTTATACTAAGGCGCATCATGATTGATATCTCTTAGCATATTTTAGATAGATAAATGTAAGATATCTATACTAATAGTTATGATAATTTTCATAACGTATACATGCATATATTTCATTTCATATATTTTATTTCTAAAATATATTTTTTAATTTAGATAGATAAATGTAAGATATCTATACTAATAATTATGATAATTTTCATAACGTATACATGCATATATTCCTTTTCTTATATTTTATTTCTAAAATATATTTTTAATCAATATAATTTTTTAATTTTCATAACTTTTAATTTTTTAATTATTTTTAATATTTAAAAAAGTCTATATGGATATAATAAAGAAAGTAGAAATGTTTCTAAGGATTGGTCTCTATAGTATGTTATTGTATTTATGATCATTACGATAAAACTAATTTGAAATGCAGCATTGTAAACTAGGGTGTTGACTCTAGAAGATTAATGTGTTGGGCTTGGTTTAGAACTATACACCTATAAATATACTAGGTTGTTGGATCCTTTCAAAATGTGAATAAATGAAAGATGATTTTAAAATGTCATACCTTAATTAAATAAATAAAAATTTAAAAATAAATATATCAAAATAATGATACATATAGTTTTTATTATTTAAAATTATTATAATAAAATATTTAATATAATAAAGAATTAATTCTAAAAATACATATTCTTATAATTATAATTAATAAGATTTTATAATAATTAATATTAAAAATATAAAACATGTGTGTAATTATGTTTATGATTAGATATAATTTTATTTAGAGTTTTAGTTATCTTTTTATTTGTTTTATAAAAGTGCATTTTATTAATTAGTATTATAAGGAAAGTAAAAAAAATTGTTAAATATTTTCATTTTTTTTAGGTTGTATTTTTTTTAGAGTGTAGTTGAATAACTAATTCAGAGATAAATGTTTTTCATAATAATTATTATATAACTTTTGAATTATCTAGTCTTCCAAATATTTTGTACATGATTGAATGAGAAAATAATTATGTACATATTTCCTTAAAGATTTGTTCTTACTTTATATTAACATATTTTAAGTGTTTTGTTTTTAATAAGAGAAGTTATTGGCCTACCATAGACTACTCTTAACCTTAATCAGTATTAGTATATAAATTAATTTAAATTTTGTTTTGATTTTTGTAACTTTGTTGGATGACTAATTACTTAAAATTAATTTATCTAAAATTCCAATTGTTATTTCGATTTTCTTCTATTAATAATTAATAATAAAAAATATATTCTTTACATATTAAATATTGTAATATGTTATTTTCATATTATTTTGTATTATATATAAAAAATTATTAAACAATTCAAAAAATTAATAGACTTAATTTTCATTTATAATAATAATTATTACAATTTTTAATTTATCGCTTGTTTTCTATAAAACGAAAGCAAACATTTTTTTTAACTGTTTTTAATATTCTTCATAATATATCTTTTAAAACCTCGTAAATTAAATTAAATCTAAATACTAATATAAAAAATTAAATTAAATTATAGTTTATTATCCCTACCAAACTACTATTAGAAATATAAACTTGGTACAAGCATAGCTTCGAGACTCTATAACGAAACTTGTCAAACTTGTCTCTTATAACTTCATACCAACCTACTTAAACGAATAATCGTGTTAGATTATAACCATAAAATGAATAGGTATTAGTTATTAATAAATATATTATCCTGAGATTGTTATTTCGGCTCGGCACGTTTTCTTTGAAAATTCATTATATGGGAAATAGAAGAGAAATATCTAATTTTTAAACCCTATTTATGATTTTTTAATTGGATATTTAAATTATATTGATGTTCGTAAGTGATGATCAATTAGAATACAGTTAGGACAATGAAATAAGGACCTTTTCAGACCTGTAAAGTCACTCTTGAAGAATGTATCTTTCATTTCTATCATTTTTAATTGCCATTTACACAAAGTCTGATTTAGAAAGCTTGTTCTCGAAAATGTGAACCTTCTTCACACTCTCAACAAATTGGATATTTAAATGTAGTTTTTTGGTAAATATAATATTATAGGGTTCAGTATATGACTGAGCATTGAGAGTTAATATATTTTTGCAGAAGTTACTACCGATGCACACAGAATAATTGCCGCGTGAAGAAGAGAGTGGAGAGATTAGCCGATGACCCTCGCATGGTTATCACCACCTACGAAGGCCGACATACTCACTCACCTTGCACAGATACACAGTCTGAACAAGCTGATTTTCTTAATTCTCTTTGACAGGTATAATTTCCTATGATAAATACATACTATTGTATCCACCCACCAACATCATCAATACTTTGAATTAAATTTGTATCTTCACCTGCAATTCCTACTTATATTCACAGAAATCTCCCAGACGGAATTTGTAATTTGAACTAAATCTCGCAGAGATTGGATTTAATAAACAGAAATCGCAAGTTGCAAATCGCTACTTTTGCTTAACACATAACAATACTTCATAAACTTCATTCAATTGAGCAATTGAGGTCATCTTATATCTTCTTGGAAATGTTGAAGGCAGTATAAGTTGGTAAATTTAAGATTTATGTTAGTTTATGGACAGTCAACACAAATATATTATTAATTATTTATTTAAATTTATGTATTCAGTAAGTGTTTCGGAAAGATCACATAATGTAATTCAATAGATCAAAAGATAAAAATATAGAAGACTAACAAATATAAGTTGAAAATCCCCCCACTGAAAAAGACCCTGCCGTGAAATTCCAATCAGCAAAACTTCATTTGTTGAAATATTAGAAAACAATCAGCTAATCTCGCTAAATACTAAACAAAACATTTACAAAATGCAATAGTAGTATCTCTCCAACTATCTACATCTAGACCTAACCATCTTCTTCATTTTTGCACCTTTTGTTTTTCTAACACTTAGCTGAACTATTCTCTTAGATTTGCTTTGTTTTGTTTGAAACCATCATCCACCATCATCCTCTCCCACCTCTTGGAGAGGCTCTATTTCCATAGCCACCAATACCTTTAAAACATACTCTGAATATTTGGGTTCCTTCTAGAATACAAAAACATTTGTATTCCTCCCATCTATCTCTATAGTCAGAATATGATTTTTTAATTTGTATGTATGGGGTATTAAACTTAAAGGGACCATTGTTTTCCTCTTCCCCCTATTGCTAATCTTGATATTGATCTTCCATGTTTATGATATTTCCATCCTCAATATTTGTAAGAGAGTCTTCCTCCTCCATCAAAGGAGCCTCCAATATACCTTCATTTTCTCATGTTGACCCTACCCTTGGACTTCCACATCTCCCAATACTTCCTTCTCAAGATCTTTGATAAAGCCCTTCAAATATTTCTCCTTGTTCTTTGTATGTTTTAGATCCACCTCACGAAGACAAGACCCACACTCACAATTATGTCTTTATATAGTTTCCTAATTTTTGTCCACCCTTTGAGATGAAGCCTTTAAAAATTCTCCCTAATCTTTAGAAGGTTCTTCTCCTTGCTTTTGTAATTGGTTTCTCTCTTCCCCTACATATTGAGATTAGAAGATTTTATTCTTTTTTCCAAAATAAGTTTTTATTTTATTTTTGAAGGACAAGTTTCGGTTTCACCGCTCATCTTCTTACATTTTGCATAAACCAGAGGCTTTCTTTCATTTTCAATATGTTGTGTCAATATCAGATACTTGGAAGAGAGTTTTATTTTTAAGGCGAGAGCTTCTTTTTGATAGGATTCTCACAAATAACCTAACATATATCAATCTACTTCTATTTTATGTTACCAAGTCGAAAGTTAGGATTGGCCCCATATCTTTATTGATTCATATATAAAAAATTTCTTCCCAAAACTCTAGGGGAAGGCCTCACAGTCTAACCCAAGATGGGATTTCATTGAATAGTTCCATATCAAGATTAAATTGTTGTTTCAATTTATTCAATGCCAAGTTAGTTTTTCCGAGGAATACCAATACAATCACTCTTGTTAGAGAAAGATATTACAAATAAATTACCTTAGGGCAAAGCATATATTTCTACCTAGCCCTTAGGCTTCCATTTTTTTGATCATTCATTCTTTGAAAATATACATGTTTAGTCTTGAACCCAAGAACTCGCATTTTAAGGAGTTCTCTATTCATATTTGAGAAACATCTATAATATTTTTGTTGGTGATATTTATGCAGAGAACTTATTGCTTACGACCACCATTGGCACCTAAGGTGTTAGAACAAAGTTTTGGACTTACCATTTTACCTAAAACTTTGTCCACCCATGAATGTTGGATAGATTCACTAGTCTAAAAAGAAGACAAACCTATTCTAGGAGCTCTAAGGATGTCCTACTCCTTTTCTCTCCCATCACCTAGATTTTGGAAGGAAAACTTGGACAGAATCATACCTAGGCTCTAGGCGTGGCCTCCATTAGAAGTGCCCTACATCGTACAAGGGCTGATCCACTATAGTTCGCAGGAAAATAGGTAAAACAAGAGCTAGTGGGGGTGGACAACATCCAAAACCAATAGGGCATAATCATTGTTATTATGTCTACCCGCAAGGGCTTCACAACTTGTTCCTTCCTTTCGTTGTTTGGGTTTTCAAAGGTAAGATTATATTTTAGAGACTTAAAAGTAAATACTTGGAAAACGCAAATGGTATTTCATTGTTTTGTTTCATCTTTCAATGTGAAACAAAAATGTTTTTTGTCTACCAAATTGTAGTCATCTCTACCTTTTGGGCCTTTATTATAGTTTTTACATAGAGAAGCCCCTTATAATCGGTACATTTTGGACTTCTTTTTACGATTCGATTTTAAGTAGAAAGATGTTTATCACTTTTACATATTTATACATCTATTAAACACAGAACAATCTTCTAACTTCAAAACGAACACACTATTTACTCTCAGCCTTGAAGTTGGATAGTAATTTTTTTCAATAAAATTAAAATATCTAGTTTGGAAAGGGAGCGCATCTCTTTAAATTTAAATCGAAAAATTTAAGATGAAGAAAATGGAAAAAAAGCTGGCTTTCATTTGGAACTAAAGAACTCCAAATCACATGTCTGCTTAAAAAAATATTTGATGAAACTAATGGGAGCATTTCCGGTCAACTGAACTGATTGTACACACTTAAATAATGATCTGTAACCCTTTATATGAAGACTTTATAATGTCAACCCTTTATTGCTTTAATAGGACAGCCGATACAAAACAGATTCTCTTCTCCACTAAGGGGAATAGAGAATAATATATGGTAACACAGTACACTGCTCACAGTACAAGAACAAACAATTTACAAAAGCGATTTGACACAAAGTGAAATATTGCAGTGTCTTTTGCAATCGACAACGCAATCTTTCAGTGCATTACAGAATGGCGGCAAATTGCAATGATCAACATTTTTGTGCAGACATGGCTAAAATATTTGTGAGTGGCAAAAAGATTAGACGGCATTGGCAGGAATTGCAATCGGAGTAGAATATTATTAAAACACAGATCCTGTTATGCAGTGAAATGACATAATAGTTGGGAATCGGGATGGCGTGAATATTTTGCATCCATACCTACTTCTCCTCTCAATGTGAACTTTGTTTGTCTCTCAACTTTTTCTTGTGCAATCAGTTCAATTCTTTTGCGGCGAATTTCACAACCACATATGCCTAATTGGACCCCACCTCTGTACCCTCCACTGGTTCAGCATCAATGGAGTCTTATCAAAATCTAAACCAATACACCTAATTTAAAAATAGAGAAAATTCGAGGTGGTTAATAGTGCAATAGTTTGGGAGCTACTAATAGGAGGGTAGAGTTTTAATTAGATGTATGGCTAAACATATAAGTATGTTTTATTTGGTGGTTAAAAATATTGTAAAATTTGAGTAATTGCAAAAAAAAAAAAAAAAATTAAGGATGTGGTGTGTCTTAGTGTATTTAAGCTTTTAAAAATACATGTTTGGTCATTTTATACGTGTTTTGTCAAGTTTTGGTTGTTGCTGGAACAAAGAAGTGACAAAAATGTGGGACAGAGTATAGTGACAAACCAAATTATAGCATACTCTATTATAATAACATATAAAATGTCATTTATGTCTCTACACTTTTGAAGTAAGATCAACTATTGTCATGTCGCTAACTCAAAAAGTAATTTATATAGAGAAATGCCACATCATATCATCTACATTGTTCCAAGCATTTTCTTCTGACATTGCTCTCATTTCGAAACTCATTGACACATTTACAAATTGTATCGCCACTACAATTTTTGTAGAAGCTAAAACAAAGACCGTGTTACTGACTGTTGCAAAGAGCCAATGTTTTTTATTGTCTAAATTTGTGATATCCAAAGTAGAGACCACAATAATATTTAAAAGTAAAAAAGTTGTTTTTGACAACAAGAGAAACATTATGAACCAATTGTATAGGACAAAAGGACTTCTGCTATAAGAAAACATGACACCCTTCACTACCATAACCTAGATAGATTATGTAGACTTGAAAATCCCGTGTTTATGTATGAAAACAAATATCCTCAAAATGACTTGTTAATTTATTTTTGTATACTTTTATCTAAAAGAAAGCAAAAGGGAAAATAACTTTAAGGTTTTCATGGATCATTGTATTATTGTTGTGCACCTTTTAGATCTGGTCAATGCATTGATTATTATAAATTCATGTCATTTATTCATGTGTTTTGTCTCATAAGATACCATGATCTGATACATTTAAATATTTCCCTTCAACATATTTACATTACCTTTTTGAGTGTGTATTTCTTATCGATTTATCAAATTTTTGAATGTTGGTACTCTATGTATTTTTAGAATGTGTATTTCGTGAAACTTAAAAGTTGAACAAATGTTGTGGATGAATTGAAAACTATACACCATCTCATTTTCTTGTAAGTTTTTTTATCAAATAAATGTTGGGATAAACAAAAAAAAAAAAACAAACCATCACATGGGAGTTTTAATTTCCACACCATTCCATTGACATCCAGATTTATTTACCAAAATTTATATATAAAAAACCTAGATACCTAGAATTTTAAAATACCTCATACAAAATTATTCATGCTTCAATACAAAAGGTAACCCATAGTAAAAATGGGATACTAATTACCAAAATTCTATTTTTTTTTATAATATAGACTATATGAACGAAAATATAGATAATAGCTAATTTTCTTTTTAAAAATATGGAGTAATTGTAGGTATAGAGTCTTGGAAATGTGTATTTTAAAACTTTTGTCTTCTCTTAATATTCAAATCACTAAAATCTATTTATTTATTTTTGAATAACATTATTTTTAAAGATGTAAATAACAATTGAGATATTATTATGTTAAAAGGTTTTGTGATTGGTCTTTGTATGACATGTTAGTCTTATATTATTTCTATAATATATTGATCCTTAAATAAAATAAAATAAAATGTTATAATGAAAATTGAGTAAAAATTGATTTATTTATTTATTTAAGGTATCAAATTCTAAATTTGAGTTAGAATATAATATTGTGTATTATATTATCATGATTAATAAAATTATAATGTTATTGAGTTTAAATCCAAGTATCTAGTGTTATATTTATTTTCTTATGTATGATTAGTGGTTATAGAAAGTTTTATATAGATTAATGACCTATGAGAGTTAGAGGAGGTTTAGTTAATCCATTGTGATTAATCAATAGGTCATGTTTATCTTGTAAAAGCTATTTAGTGATTTACAAAATATCAGAATTTGTAAAACCCTAATTGCAGAGTTACATAAATAAATAAATGTTTTAGTACAGATCTGACACAAGTAATACACTAGATAAAAAATGAAACTCTAGGTGTAAGAGAGGGGAAAAAAGACTTAGTTGATTTTGCAATAAATCCCAAAGTGTTATGGACTGGAAAACTGGTAAAAAGGAGGGGTAGACTGTTGTAAATTTTCTTGCTAAATTACGGAACTGTCATATCTCCCTAAACTAGGGTGCCTTGATTAGGTCAGGAGCGCCTGGGCATTGGAGACTGCTTCTGGGTGCCCGTGACTGTGAAAGACCCCAAAAATTGATTTTAGTCATAAGATGGTCATTAACCTTCGTTGTTGATCACTTTTGTGTCGCTAGTTGATCACAAAATTTTCCTGTAACTTTCAAAACAAATGATATCCTAAAAAACCCCAAAAACACATCAAATATTTTTTAAAAATATGTAAATGGGGAGTTGGAATGACCCCAGCGGTCACCTGACAGATTGAACCTACGACCGAGCATTGCACTACATCTTAGACTCCATGTAGTTCTTATGAAGTCTATGAAAAATTGTGTCATAGGAAGATCTTGTGCAAGATTCACTTGATAGCGAACGATATCTGGATGTACCAAAGTTAGTAGATGTGTGGATGGAAAAATGAACTTCCCCTCCTATGTGTGTATGTAAAAAAATGTAGTCACTTATCCCTTGAATGAGTGTTAGATGGAATGCTTTGATAGCTCTTAGAATTCCTTTGGATGCAACCTTAGGTGGTGATAGTATATGCTTAGAGCTTAAGTCCCTTATTTTGCTCACATATCTTTGTATTTATATGATCTCCTTGTTTAAGTTTACACGTAGTTGATAAATAAAAGGTCGAGCCATAATGTAAACAAGATGCCCAAAAGATAAAAGTGGCCCAAAAGAGGCTTAGTAAGACACAAAGAGGTTGGGGCACCTAGAGGGGATGAGGGTGCCTGAGGGCTAGCATCCTAGCTAGGCATTGATTTCCAGAGTCAATAAAGATCAATAAATTGCAAGATCAGACTTTATCTGTGGGATGGTGTAAGACCAAAATGGAAACTAGGAAGATAGAAAAGAGGTCAAAGATAGATGTCAATTACTATTTTCTTCTTGGCTTAGGAATTCATATGAATCAGTAGTATGTTATTAGGACATATAAATGTACCCAAGTGTGTTATTTTGTGTCTACATTTAGAGGAATGAAACCATGAAAGAGGGAAATTGGTGGATTTCTATGGGTTTAAGAGAAAAGGATTTAATTAATAAGATGGTTTATTAATTAAATACAAGACTGTGAAACGGGACATTAATTAATTAAGAAGAAGGTAAAGTTTATTAATCAAAAAGGGATTTTAGATAATGAAGTTACATTAATTGACATCTCAAGATAAGGGAATTAAATAACTACATTATTTTTGAAGGTTTCCTAATGGTATGGTATGTCGATGGGAAGAAGACAATTAGTGTAGTTTGCAGTATTAAAATTGTGCGATGGAAATTAGGTGTCTACAAAATATAAAAAGACATTAGAGGGAGAGTACGCTTAGCTAAATAAAGTGATAGAAGGAGTGAGATGGGTGTGAATAAATAGTAGTGTAGAAAAAGGATGACCTATACATGCTTCACCTCAAAAAATAAAATTCAAAGATAAATAAGGACAATATAATATAAAAGGATATGACCATCTAGTCTATTATGCACCTGAGTTTTCTTATTCATTTCCGAAGGATGTTTGCACTCTAGAATTTTAGGTGGTTTTTGCTGACATGTAAATGTGCTTCATTGTTATATATTATGGTTTGTACAAATAAAAAAATGTATAGTTACATGCAACAAGTATTAAACTCTAGATACCTATAACACACTTTATACAACCATAAGAAAAAAAGGAGAAATCTATATACGATTAAAAAAGGGTTTCTAATAGGTTTTATATATATATATATATACATACATACAATAATCAAAAACCCTAATCGACATGCAAATTAGAATATAGATATAAAAAATAGATGATGTGAACAATAAGATACAATTTCTTAAATGAAAAGAATAGAAAAAAAATATATTATAGAAAGGTTTATAAGGTAATATGGATGTGTAAATAAGCTATGGATACTGACAAAGACCTAGAGAGGCTTTGTTCTAAATATTGGAACTAGAAAATGCTTAACAATGAGATAGTATAGGATAGGAATGTAGTGGATTATGGTCTGGTCGTTTTTTATAGTTTAGCACACCTCTAAATTAGGGTTCTTCAAATTTGGGTGTTCATCGATGGTCCATAAACTTTATTTTTTGTCACATATTAGGTTTCACATAACTACAATAGTCCATATAGTTATCAACACAAAAATTTTAAAACCTTAGATACACACAACAAACTTCATTCAACCATTAGATAATAATAGGAAAAATCCATTTGTGGTGAGGATGGACCATCCCTGGTGGTAAACCCCTACTAAAATGATCATCGTGTTTTAGTACATCCTCTTAAGTGGGAGAAATCCTCATGTATTTCTCCTATAATAGGTAGGAATATGAATGCAACTCTAAGCAAACCCATGTTATCTCTATTTTGTTCCCTGACAAAATAGATCAAACATAGCCCGTGTTGGAAGAAATTCAAGAAAATGGTTCCATCGAGTGAATCCATGCTTCAAATCCATGAGAAGGTTGCAGACGGGTTCTAAAAATGGAGGAGCATGATCAGGGAAGGAAGAAACATCATCAAAGAAACCACAGGCTCAAAGGAAAAGGAATAGCGAAGAGACGAAGTATTCGGGCTTTGCAAATGACTCAAAACGAGCCCCAAAATTGGCTAAGTATAGAGAGTCAACGGAAGCTACTAAGTGTCCAAATGACGTACTTCCAAAGATTGAATCTAAAAGGGCAGACTCAAACAAGTGCTAGGCCTCCATATGTCCTAGGCCCAAAGAGGGACAGAGTCAATAGCTAAAAGTCAAAAAATTTTATAGGGCGGGCCTAAAATTGGCTAAGTATAAAGGTGCTAGTGGAAGCTACCACACGTGAGCTCAGTGCACCTCTAAAGGTAAATCCAAAAGCGGAGACCTAAATGAGTGCGGGCTTGCCACATATTCCAAGTTAAAAATGGGACATAGCGGGCCCAAAATCGACTAAGTATAGAGAACCAATGGATGACGCCACGTGTTGCATTAGTGTAATTTCAAAGGTGTGGCCCAAAAGGTAATCCCCAAATAAGCACCATCTCGCCATGTATTCAGGGCCCGAAAAAGTAAGAGCGGTCGTTGAAAATTTCAAGAGCCTGTGGAGGCTTCCACGTGTCAACCCAACGCTCCTTCAAAGGTAGAATATTGAGCGGGTTTCCAAATGAGCGCGGACCTTCCACGTGTCCCAGGTCTGAAAAAAGGGACAGGGTCAGCGTTGAATAGTCAAAGCAGAGACAAGCCAGCGGAGGGTGCCAAGTGTCAGCATAATTCTCCTTTAAAGGTAGAAATTTGGGGTGGGTTTTCAAAAAAGTGCCAGGCCTCCACTTGTCCCTAGTTAGAGGTATGGCCCCATCAAGTAAAAGGAATTAGCCAAAACATGAAGAAAATGAGCAAGCTGCGGAAGATGCCATGTGTCAATCCAACACAACTTCAAAAGTAAAATTCAAAACTGGTCCCCAAACATGTGCCAAGCCTCCACATGTCCAAGGGACCTATTTTGGTAACTGGTTCCCGCCATTTTGTACAGGCCTAATTCAAATCTTCAAATGGGCATATCTTTTGATTCAGTGCTTGAAATCTGACAAATTTGGCACTATTGGAAAGAGCTCGACCTCGTATACGCCAGGGAGACCTGAAAATTTAATTTTGAAGAAGTTAGGTGGGGAAAAATTAAAAAACATCTTTGTACCATTAATACATGATCTTTTTGCTCCAACAACCAGATCGGATTTGATCTGATCCACCATTCTTCCTCCTTCAACGCGCCGAACAAGTAAGCAGTGGACATGACAGATTTGGGGTGGATTTGTAGGAGGCATTGATGGCCAGTAGATGAGCCTCAAATTAATTTTCCTATCTCTCTCTCCTTCTTCTCTCTATGCTTAATCTATAAAGGAAGGGTTGGGACTCATTGTAAAAGGCAAGACATTTTTGTTTTGCGCCCTCCCTTTTTCTTTTGCTCGCAAGAGGATTTGTGGAGCTTTCCTAACCTCTCATTTGGGTTGTAATGCAAGTTATGTTTCTTGGCCACTACGATATACTGTATCGACTCCTGAGAAATAATATATATGTCTGTGGATGATTATAGACCCTCTCATGTATTCGTTGTTGTCTTTCTGATCTCTTATCACAGTTTGGTCATCTGTGCACAGTGTTGTATTGCATTTCTGAGGTCTGTGTTAAATTGCAAGATGAGTGTCTAACATTTCTTTGGTGCATCACCTTGTTAGCTTAGTTTATTTTCTTGCCTCTCCTCAACCTTGTCTCCTTGGTAGAATAGAGTAGATTTAGAATAGATCCTCTACAATTTATTTGTATGCACCTGAACAGAGGAATAGGAACCAACCTTAATCCATGGAGCTCTCTCAACTCGCAAGGTCCCACACTCTGAGAGATGTTCCATGTTTTGTAAGCACACTGAGAGTCTCAATCCATCTTGCTACAAACATTCAGGGGTGGGTGTGATTTTACACTAATAGTTTTGGCACTCAATCGGTAAGACTAAGAATTCTCCATCTTTATTATAGTAAGATTGATGTGCACTTGCTGTGATTTTAGTTTTTAAGAAGCTTTGAAATTACACATTTGACAAATCTGAAAAGGGACAGAATCCATTGGTTTCAATAGTCCAAGCTTTTCAAGTTCATGAGAAGAATACAAACAAGGTCAAGAACCAGAGAAGAGGGACTATTTATCTATCTACACTTGTCCCTAGATAGAAGGAGAAGGGGGATAATAGCCTAGAGGTCTCCATCTCCACCAAACAGAACCTTGTCAGCACCTCCTCTTGGTAGGGCCGTTCATTCAATCAAATAAGGGTTATCAGACCAATCAGAATGGTAAAACTACCCAATCCTTATGTCAATTTCACTGACAGCATCCCACTCGCTCTCAATGCACAAAATCCAATACCATTGGGTAGCATTAAAGAGCATCCCATATTTCACTGGAGAGAACTAGACTTCTCCTAGTGACCAAATTCAAGACATTGCAAATGTCTATGCAATCCATGAGATCACTGAGATGGAGATTGCAGTCAAGTTACTAGCCTCTTCACTAGAGGTTAAAGCTTCACAATGGTTCAAGAGTCTAACAACAGACTCTATTCAAACTTGGGACCATTTGTGTAGAGCTCTCTGTTAGTGTAAATCAGCAACACCCCTTGGATGTTTATCATATTTCTAGTTTGATAATGGGACATCTAGTGTGATTGCACAACATTGAATCTTTTCCCCAAGTGTGGGACCTGTAAAAATGGGAAAAGAGTCTCTAGATTAGAGGCTGGTTCCTCAACTCCTTTGATCAAATGTATAACTTGAAAATTGTAGAGGTTTAATATCATATCCTACTCTAATTCTAAGGGGACAGAGGTAGAGGATGTAAAAGAAATAAAACTAATACTTACAAGGTGATACACCAAAGGAGTGGTGAACATTTACTTTTGCAAATTGACACAGATCACATAAATGAAACAAATACCATACACAAACTGATGAAAATGTAATGAAATACTAGAAATGAAACAAACAACACAAGAAGAGGACTGAAAAATCATTCACAGAGCTTGCATTGTCATTTCTAGTGTCAAAAATACATGCATTACAACAAAAGAGAGGAAGAAAACATGTTGCAATCCTAGAAGAGGTCTGATATTCCAAAAAGTCACTTTCCAAGGTGAAAGAGAGAGTCTACAACACATAAAAATGTCCAACCCTTACAAAATGAGCCAAATCTAGCTTTTAACAATGAAGGTTCGAGCCCAGGAAGGAGAAAACGTGGGAAACGTGAAAGGATTCTTCAACCACCAACCAAATTGCATTAAAAAAACATGGGCACCCTCAAAATTTCATTCCCCAATGTTTTTGACCATGCTGGGAGAGAATGTGAGCCATACTTCATCAAAATGGTGGTTGAGATGTCAGTTCTGCTTTCTTTCCCGTGCTAGACACGTTTTCCATTTTTCTCTCTTCAAATCTGACCAAAACACAAAATTTATCCCTCTATCATGTAGATAATTTCACCATCTTTCTAATTACTCTAAGAACGTGAAAATCTGAGCTCTGGATCAAAATTTATGCCCTTCTGAAGATTTAGGGCAAAACTAGGGCAAATTTGAGTTTTGGAGGGCCCGAAATTTAAAATTTTCCCTCTTTTTGACCTTTGGGAAAAATTTCCCAAAATGTTCCATCTCCCACCAGTCTGATGCCATGTGGCACCTTTTGATTGGTAGCGGGCCTTCCACTTACCTTTTTTTACGCCTTTTCGGTCTTTGGAAATTTTTCCAAAAAATCTTCGCCGGCCTGACCGCTCCAAGGACAACGTGGCGTGTACCCTTGCGGGCATTTCCTCAAATGGGACACATGGCACTTTGTCATTGGCTCGGGCCTGAACAATATCTTTCTCCTTTGTGGGCCCGCCTTAAGGTTTTCGCCGGCCACATGGACACGTGGCATGCTCTGATTGGTGCGGGCCATCAGGGGCGGGCTTTCATCACTTTATTTTCCATATTTTGGTGAAAAAGGAAAATTTCCTTCCACCTCTCCACCTTCCAACACTATGAGGACATGTGGTAGGTTGTGATTCGTTGGCAGGCCTTCGGGCCGAGATATTTCATTTGTGCTAACTTTAGAATTTTTTTCTAACTTCTCCTCGCTGAGCTGATCTTCGACGGGCCTCTGGACATGTGGCCGCTTTCTATTGGCTGACAGGCCTTTAGGCCAAAAAATTTATTTTTGCACCCCGCCAATACTTGGTAAAAATTTCTAATTTGCCTCTACCAATCCTCCATTTTGCCGCTGACGTGGCGCATTCTGATTCACCGGCGGACCTCCCTTGGGAAAATTTCCCTCCAAAATTCCGTCGAGCCATAACTCGCAAAATATAAGGAGTTAGAAGGAAAAATTTACCTTTATGGAAATCTAAGAAGATTCTCTATCTAATGAATCCATTTCCAGAAAAATTTGAGTGCCTAAAAAGTAGAAAAATTCATTTGATGCATAAGGAAGGAAGAAATGAAGGGAGTTAGCCAAAAATGAGCAAGGGGCTTATTTTGGATAACAATTTTGGTGACTTAGAGGGGTCATCTACCTGCTGGATGAAGATACCAATTGCTTGAAGCAATCCATTGGGCATGGAGTCATCAAACTTTTTGCTTGGTACCCCCAACTGATTAGAAAATTACAAGCAGGAATATTGTGAGAGTAGAACATCACATGATTTGGAACATGGCCTGTAAAATGCATCGCAAGAGAGTAAGCTTGTGCCAAAGCACTTAGGGAAAGTAAAACTAAGCTACAAAAAAACAATGTGCAGAAGCACTTGGAGGAATGAAAATCTAAGCTAATATGTACAAGGTGGAGAGTTCCCTTCTAGTAGCAATGCTTTAGATGGATTCCATTAACTGGAATCTGCAGTTCTTCACCATCCAATGTAGACAATTGGAAGGCATTGTTGTTCTTACATCTTGTGACCATATAAGGGCCACTCCAAATGGCATCAACCTTTGAATTCCTTCCTGGCTTTGTTCGGTCTGCATCCCATTTCAACACTAGATCTCCAACTTGAAAGGCTCTAGCCTTAGCCTTCCTATCAAAGGTCTTCTTGATCAAAGCTTGATCCTTCTCCATTGCTTGGGCTGCATGCTCTCTGATTTCTTAGAGCTCCATCAATTCTGCATATCTAACCTCCATGGGTACAAACTCCAACAACTCCATTTGCTTCATGAGTTCCGATGTTGGCAACTCAAGTGACATGGGCAAAATTGCCTCTCTTCCATAAACAAGCTTGAATGGAGAGTTACCTGTGGACCTCTTGGGAGTTATCCTATCAACCCACAAGGCTGATTTAAGTTTAGTATGCCAAGTTCTCTGATTTTCATCAAGGGTCCTCTTGATGATCCTTAACAAGTTCTTGTTGGTAGAATCAGCTTGGCCATTACCTTGAGGGTAATAATTTGATGAAGTGCTCAAATAAATCCCATTTTTAACAACCCATTCAGTTACCTTGGATTCTATGAATGCCAATGCATTATCTGATATCATAGTGGTAGGTACACCAAATTTGGTTGCTATCCCCTCATAGAAGTCTAGAATACTAGATTCATTTTCTTCTTTAAGTGCCACTGCCTCAGTCCATTTGTTGAAGTAATCTATTATTGTTAGAATCCACTTATGTCCTTGGATTGAGTTTGGGTTAATGACTCCAATGAAGTCCAAACCCCATTGCATGAATGGCTGGTCAACTGAAATTGGATGCAATGGAAGGGCAGCTAATCTCTCCTTGCCTGTGAAGAATGCACATTTTTTACACCTCTTGATCCATGCATAACAATCACTGAATACCTTGGGCCAATAATAGCCAGCCTTCATGATCTTGAGGGTTGTCACTCTTGGAGAAAAGTGACCTCCATCTGTCCCACCATGGAACTCTTCCAATGTTCTATCAATTTGGTTTGTTCCACTACATCTCAACAACACTCCATTTACATCTTTCTTGAACAAAACACCATCAACAAGTGCATATGGGACAACCTACAATCTGAAGTGTCTTCTCTTAGTTTTGTTCATCTCTAGAGGGCATAGGTCTGTCTGTAGGAAGTGCACTATGTCTTGGGTCCAGCAAGGAGTGAGGATGCCATCTTTCTCTTCTTGAATGTTTCTTTGTTCTTGGTTGTCTTGTAGCACCAAAACAACATCTTTCCCATTGCTTGCTTCCATTGATTTGCTCAAGACCAGCTGTTCATATAATCCCTTTCCTCTAACCAGCTTGGTGACTTTGATCTCAATGTCATACTCCATGACACGATTAATCCACCCTGCACATTTTTCATTTAGGTCCTTGTTAAGGAGGAAGTCTTTGACTCCCACATGAGAAACTAGCAGTTGAACCTTGTTGTTTGAAACTAGATGCTTAAATTTCTTCAAGCTCCTAATCACTACAAGAACTTGCTTCTCAATGAAAGAATACCTCAACTCATAGTCCTCTAGGATTTGGCTAAAGAAAGCAATTGGATGCTCTTCCTTTTCTTCATTCTGATGTACTAAAATTACAGAGATTGTATCATCACCTCCAAATGCATAAAGGATAAAATCCTTGGAGAAATCCTGGTTAATGAGAGTTGGAGCTTGTGAGATAGCCTCTTTGATTGCCTCAAAACTTGCCTTACCTTCAGTTATCCATTTGAAAGCCATGGTTTTCTTCAACATCATGGTTATTGGCTTGATAAGGGCTGCGAAATTTGGAACAAACCTCCGAACAAAATTGATCCTTCCCAAGAAAATTTGGAGGGCCTTCTTATGACTTGGTAATGGCAGGGATTTTATTACTTCAACCCTCTTTAGATCAATTGTTAATCCTTCTTTGGAGACAATGTGGCCAAGAAGCTTCCCCTCATGAGCAAGGAAGATACATTTTTTAGGATTCAAGGATACCCCAAATCTTCTACATCTTTGGAACACATGTCTCAAATGAAAGAGATGATCTGCTGTACTTTTATAAAAAATAGTGATATCATCTAAGTATACCAGCACTATTTTGTTGATCAATCCCTTAAACACCATATCCATTACCCTTTGGAAGGTAGCTCCAGTGTTGGACAACCCAAATGGCATTTTTCTATATGCATAAGTTCCCCATTTGGTGTTGAAGGCAGTATTCAACTGATCATCTTCCTTTACCATGATCTGATTATACCCTAAATAACCATCTAGCAATGAAAACCTCTCAGAGCCAGCAATAACTTGCAAAATATGCTCCATAGAAGGAAGTGGGTAATGATCCTTGAGAGATGCTCTATTCAAATCTCTGAAGTAGACACACAATCTGATTTCCCCACTCTTCTTTCTAATTGGAACTAAGTTTACAACCCAACTAGAATGCTTGATGGGAAATATGATACTTACCTCTATCAACTTATTCAATTCCTTCTTCATGAGAGGCTCCATGTGTGGATTGACTGGCCTTTTTTTTTCCTGATGGGCTTAGCACTCGGATCCAATTCAATTGTATGCTGAGCTAGGTTGGGATTGAAACCCTTCAGATCCTCATAGCTCCAAGAAAATATATCAAGGAACTCTTGACAAGGTTACATGAACTCATACCTTTCTTGCTCAGTTGTCACTTTACTAATTTGAAGTGACTTGCCTTCTCCAACCAAGATGGGCACTAAATCTTCTCCCTTGACTTGGATATTTGCCTTCTCCTTCCTAAATTGATCATTAGGACTAAAAATGGATTCTAAAGTGACAAGTCCCTTTGGTAGTTTGTTGGTTCTTATCTGTACCACTTGATCACTATACTACTATTCTAATTTTTTGGCTGAGAACTCAGCTTCTTCTTGCAAGAAATTGATGATTTGCTGGTCATTTTCAAACACTTGCCAACTTATATTATTGTCTGGCATTGATGGCCTTATAATCACATGAATGTTTGGCTGTACTTTATCTTTCTTGATACTTTCAACAACATCAAAGGCTTCCTTAATTGCTGCAAGCCTGTCACTAGCTTGGTTTTCTTTCCTAGGGATGGAATTGATGCCAAAGCCTTCAAAATATTCAATGAGGTCCCACACCCTATTCTTGTAACACTTGAGCAAGTCATTCTTGGTAACATATTGCCCTCTAACTTGATTAACAATCAGCTCACTGTCACCAAAGACTTGTAAGTTTTTGATAGCCCTCTTGATTGACCAATGAAATCCTTGTATCAGAGCTTCATATTCAGCAGTGTTATTAGAACATGCAAACTGAAATCTAAAAGCTGAATAATATTTGATGCCTTGAGGTGAAATAAGCATAGCTCCCCCTCCTGCACCTTGTCTACTTCTTGATCCATCAAAGAATAGCTGCCATACCTCATTGTAATCCTTATGGTTTGATTTGGTGATACTAGGAATAGGCTGATTTTCTTCATGTATGCAATAAACTCCTAGCTTAGATTTTTCTATTTCTTGGTAGGGATCAAAATCATGTACCTTGCTTGCCCATTCATCAAGAGTCAAATCTAGGATGCTTCCAACTTTTTTATTAACTTCATTTGTGCTTGGATAATCCTCTTTATCAAATGTTGAACAGTTGGCATTGATTTGGCTTGGAGTATGAAGCTCAATGTGAAAGTTTGCAATAGGTACAGATCTGATTGTGGCCTTAGTTCCATATATTGTTCTAAACAACATGTGTTACCAATCAACAGACAAGTAGCCCCCAATTCTAGCTGTGAAATCCCTTGACAAACATAGGGCAAAGAGTGGTGGAAAATCTATCACTGACACATCTTACAAAACAGTAACATTGGGGCATGCATGCAAAGTAAGATTCAAATATTTAATCACTCCCACTATTGTTACTGTTGTCCCATCCAGTTGCACTACCCCTTTGGATATGACTTCATATTGGAGACCCAACTAATCAACGATTTCCTTGGGCATTACAAAACTACTTGCCCCAGAATCAATCATGTAATTGTGTACTAGTTTATCCCTAATGATCAATGAAACATAGAATGGAAGGGGCTTCAAAACTTTACCTTTCTTTCCTCCATGATTCCCTTCAGGATGAGCAACATTTGTGAGTACCTTCTCTTGCATATGAACTTGCTAATTTGAAGTTGACCAATTCTTCATGGCAGCTTGTAGTAGATCTCTTTGGCCTTAGATGGATAGTGATTCCCACATTGATATATTCACATTTTTCTTCTTCATTTTCTCAATGATGTTGAATGGGGATGAAACATATCTCTGCTATCCCTTAGCCTACACATTCCTTTCTTGTACATGGGCTGCAACAGCTAGCATTTGAGCTGGTCTAGAAGGTGGCTTGGGCTGCCCTTGCATGTTTGGAACTAGATTTTGCTTACCAACAATTTGTGGAGTGATGGAAGGTTGTGGATCACCTGGAGCCAATGATTTCCCTTCACAAATATTCCTCTTTTTTGATCTTGTGTTAGCTGTTACATTCTGAGAAATTGCTTGATTCATTCCACAAAAATCCTCAGCTTGCCAATTCACAAGTGTAGTCTCATTTGGAGTTGTATTTTGCTGAGATGTTCCTTTTTGTTGGTTTGTTTCTTGGCTCACCTCACTCTCTACGCCAGTTGTTGTCACCATCAAGGCTTGGTTCAAAGCACCATTAAAGCACATAGACTGGTTGTGGGGTTCATTGCATGGGAAACACCACTCATATTCTTGAGCTATATTGTTTTACACTGGCACTAAAGCTTTAGAGGTAGAAGCAAGATTGGGATTATAGGGCTGAAATGGTCTATTGGCAGGAGGCCTTGCTTGATTTTGATTTGCAGCTGGGTTGGATGGCCTATTGGGCTGATATGGTTGCCTATTAAGCTGAGCTTGAGGTTGATAAGAAGGTCTAAAACTTTGGGCCTACTGCCTCTTGAGTGTAACCAGCTCATTGCCTAAATTTTGCAATTGTTTCATGACTTCTTAAAGTTCATTTGAGGCACTAGAGGATGAAGTAGAAGTTTCATTTGAACTCTGATTTCTAGGAGTGGGAATAGGAGCTATAGTAGGTGCTTGACTAGTGCTTAGACTTTCTAAGTTTGGATACAAGGGCATGAGAGGTCTAGGATCTAGTTTACCAGCTTGAATCAAACAATTTTCAGCCTCAATGGAAATGCTATAAGCAACAGGTATAGTTGTACCTCCTATGGATTGAATTAACATAAAAATATTCAGAATTCAAAGATTTAATATAGTATAAGAAAGCACCTTCAGCTGTTGGCCTTACTACCACTAGAGTTCTATCCCAAGTCCTTTGAAATATGAAGTTGAAGTCAGTCAGTTGTTCATTGGGAGCTCTCTTGATAGTTGTCAGTTGTTCCAAAAGAGACAAGTTATCCCCCTTTTCTCCAAACTGCTCATGGAGAGCTATGCACAATTGATTCCAAATTTGGATAGAACAAGCCCCAAGGCTTCTAAACCATTGCAATGCTTTCCATTTGAATGAATATTACATCAATTTGACAGCAATATGTATCTCAACAATCTCATGGATCACACAAACATTAGCAATTTCCTTGACATGATCACCAGGAGTGGTCTGATTTTCTCTAGTGAAATATGGAATGTTCTTTAAGGTTGCAACTGGAACTGGATTTTGTGCATTGAGAGCAAGTGGGCTGCTGCCAATGAAATTGACATAAGGGTTGGGTTGGCCCATTCTAATTGGCCTGAGAACCCTTGTTGATTAAGTGAAAGGTCTAGAAGGTGGAGGAGTTGATAGAGTTTTTTTTTGTGGAGATGGAGACCTTTGAATCCTCCTTCCTCTATGCCTTCTTCCAAGAGATAGATGAAAATACTCAGACAATCCTTCTTCTCTGGATCTCGACCTTATGTTGATTCTTCTCATGAATCTTCAGACTTGGACTGCTAAAACCAGTTGATTTTCCTCTTTGGAGTTGCCAGATGTGTAAATCAGGGCTCTCTTTAAATAAGAAACTTGCAAAAAATTCACATCAACTTTGTTGCAATGAAGATGACGACCTCTCAGGTCCCACCGGGCATGCCAAAACTGTTAGTGCAAATGAGAAGCACCCCCTGGATGTTTATCAGATTTCTATTTTGATAATGGACATCTAGTGTGATTGCACAACATTGAATCTTTTCCCCAAGTGAGGGACTTGTAAAAATGGGAAAAGAGTCTCCAGATTAGAGGCTGATTCCTCAACTCCTCTGATCAGATGTATAACTTGAAAATTATAGAGGTTTAATATCAGATCCTACTCTAAATTCCAATCGGATAGAGGTAGAGGATGCAAAAGAGATAAAACTAATACTAACAAGGTGATACACTAAAGGAGCGGTTAACATTTACTTCTGCAAATTGACACAGATCACATAAATGCAAAAAATACCATAAACAAACTGATGAAAATGTAATGAAATACCATAAGTGAAACAAACAACATAAGAAGAGGACTGAAAACTCATTCACAGAGCTTGCATTGTCATTTCCAATGTCAAAAATACATTCATTACAACAACAGAGAGATGGAAAACATGTTACAATTCTGGAAGAGGTCTAATATTCCACAAAATCACTTTCCAAGGTGAAAGAGGGAGTCTGCAAAACATAAAAATGTCCAACCCTTACAAAATGAGCCAAATCTGGATTTTAACAATGAAGGTTCGAGCATAGGAAGGAGAAAAACGTGGGAAACAATAAAGGATGCTTCAACCACCAACCAAATTGCATTAAAACAACATGGGCACCCTTAAAAGTTCATTCCCCAATGTTTTTGACCATGTTGGGAGAGAATGCGAGCCATACTTCATCAAAATGGTCGTTGAGATGTTAGTTATGCTTTCTTTCACGTGCCAGAGTTGTTTTCCATTTTCTCTCTCTAAATTTCACCAAAACAAAAAATTGATCCCTCCATCATGTATAGAATTTTACTAGCTTTCCAATGACACCAAGAACATGAAAATCCAAGATATGGATCAAAAGTTATGCCCTTCTGAAGATTTAGAGAAAAACTAGGGCAAAATTGAGTTTTGCTGGGCCCAAAATTTAAAATTTTCCCTCTTTTTGACCTTTGGTAAAAATTCCCAGAAAAGTTCCACCTCCCACTGGTCTAATGCCACGTGGCACATTTTGATTGGTCTTGGGCCTTTCCCTTACCTTTTTACATCTTTTCAATCTTTGGAAATTTTTCCAAAAAATCTCCGCTGACCCGACTCTCTAAGGACACATGGCGTGTTCTTATTGGCCCTCGGGGGCATGCTTCCATATTTTACTTTGACTCTGACCATTTACCCGAATGGGACATGTGGCACTTTGTCATTGGCTCAAGCCTGAATAAGCTCTTTCTCCTCTGCGGGCCCACCTTAAGGTTTTCACCGGCCACATGGACACGTGGCATGCTCTGATTGGCGCGGGCCATCAGGGTTAGGCTTTCATCACTTTATTTTCCATATTTTGGTGAAAAAGGAAAATTTCCTTCTACCCCTCTACCTTCTGATGTTTTGAGGACACATGGCAGGTTGTGATTTGTTGGCAGGCCTTCAGGCTGAGATATTTCATTTGTGCCAACTTTGGAATTTTTTCTAACTTCTCCCTGCTGAGATGATCTCCGATGGGCCTCTGGACACGTGGCCTTTTTCTATTGGCTGGTGGGCCTTCAGGCCAAAAATTTTATTTGTGTTCCCTACCAATACTTGGTAAAAATTTCTAAGTCACCTCCGCCAATCCGCCATTCCACCGCTGACGTGGCGCATTCTGATTCGCCCGTGGACCTCCCTTGGGAAAATTTCCCTCCAAAACTTCGCCGAGCCATAACTCGCAAAATACAAGGAGTTAGAAGGAAAAACTTTACCTTTCTGGAAAGTTGATAAGATTCTCTATCCAATGAAGCCATTTTTCTGAAAAATTTGAGTGCCTAAAAAGTATAAAAATTCATCTGAGGCACAAGGAAGGAAGAAATGAAGGGAGTTAGCCAAAAATGAGCAAGAGGCTTATTTTGGATAACACTCTCCATGATCAGTTTGGAGAAAAAAGGGGATAACCTGTCCTTGTTAGATAATTTGAAAACCATCAAGAGGGCCCCTAAGGATAAGTTGACAAATTTTAACTTCAGATTCCAAAGGACCTGGGATAGGATTCCATTGGCTGTAAGGCCCACAGAGGAAGGTGTTTTCTTATACTTTCTTAGAGCTCTAAATTATGATATTGCTTTAATGATTCAGTCAACAGGAGGTGCAACCTTACCTATAACTTATAACATTTCCATAGGAGTTCAGGTTGGTGAACTTTCTCCTATGGCCACCCATGCCTCTATACCCAGAATTAGGAGATCTAAGCACTAGTCAGACACCCACATTAGCTCCTATACCTACTCCTAGGAATCAGAGTTCAGCTGAAGCCTTCACCTCATCCTCTAACACCTCAAAGGAGCTTCAAGAAGTTATGAAGTAGCTGTAAAACCTAGGGAATGAGTTAGTAAGTATCAAGAGGCAACAAGCTCAGAGTTGTAGGCCATATAAGCCTTAGACTCAGTATCAAGCTAGACCCCCGTATCAACAAAATAGGCCACCATCTCAGGCTGTAAATCGGAATCAAAACTATGGACAACCTCAAGCTACTAGACCTTTCAGGTCATATAATCCAAACACAACTTCAACATCAAGGGCATTAGTTCCAACACAAAACAACATGGCCCAAGAATATGATTGGTGTTTCCCATGCAATCAACCACATAACCAATCAATGTGTTTTAATGGTGCACTAAAATAGGCCTTGATGGTACAAACCATTAGTGTGTCATAAGAGTCTAGCCAAGAAGAAAATCAACAGCAAGGAGCATCTCCAAGTGAAACTATGCTTGTTAATTGGCAAGTTGAAGACTTCTTTGGAATGAATCAAGCCCCTTCTCAAAGTGTAGCTACCAATACATGCTCCAAGAAACTGAATATTGGAGAGGGAAAATCACCAAACTTAGGTAATCCTCAACCCTCCATTACTCCATAAGGTATTGGAACTGAGAATGCAACTCCCAATATGCAAAGTCAGCCCAAGCCAGCTTCCAAACCCACTCAGTCACTAGTTTTAACGACCCATGTACAAGAGAAAAAATGTTCCAAGGAAAGGGCAGCAAACAGATAGATCATCTAATATCATTGAACAAATGATGAATACAAATGTGAACATTCCAATGTGGGAGTCACTGGCCATTCCAGGATAGAGAGATCTATTATAGACTACTATGGCCAACTGGTCAAGCACAAATAGCCCCCTAACCAGTAAGAGAAAGTGCTTACCAATGCAGCTCAACCTGAGGGAAACCATGGAGGAAAAAAAGGTAAGAATCTAAAGCCTCCTCCATTCTTTGTTTCATTGATCATTGGGGACAAATTGGTACATAATTACATGATTGATTCAGGGGAAAGTAGTTTTGTAATGCTAAAATAAATAGCTGATCAACTGGGTCTTCAATACAAAGTCATCTCCAAAGGGGTAGTGTAATTGGATGGGACAGAAGTGACAAATGTTGGATTCATCAAAGATTTGAGCCTTACACTGCATGCTTGCCCTAGTGTGACTGTATTACAAAACATACTAGTCATAGACTTGCCACCCCCATTTTGCAATCTGTTTGTCGATAGACTTCACTGCTAAAATTGGAGGCTATTTGTCTGTTGATTGGTCGCACATGCTCTTTAGAACAAGGTATGGAGCTAAAGCCACAATCAGATCTGAGCCCATAACAACTTACCATATTGAGTCTTATGTACCCAACTCGATCAATGCTAATTACTCAGCCTTTGATTAGGAGGACCTCCCAAGCATTTGTGGGATAGATACCAAGGTGTTGTTTATCCCAGACTTGACCCTTGATGAGTGGGATAACAAGAGGCATGATTTTGAACCCTATAAAGAGATGGATGAATCTGAGCTAGCAGTATACTATTTGCAAGAGGAGAAACCCCCTCTTCCTGACATCATTAAGCCTGACCACAAAGATGATAATGAAGTATGGCAATTGTTCTTTGATGGCTCAAGAAGTAGGCAATGATCCAGAGGAGGAGCTATGGCAATTGTTCTTTGATGGCTCAAGAAGTAGGTAATGATCCGGAGGAGGAGCTATGATTCTGTCACCCCAAGGTATGAAATACTACTCAACTTTCCATTTCTGATTTTCATGTTCAAACAATACAGCAAAATATGATGCTTTGGTCTATGGACTACATTGGGCAAGAAAAAGAGGTATAAAGAAATTTTAAGTGTTTAGCGACAGTGAACTAGTTGCTAATCAGGTCTGAGGACAAAATGCTACCAAGAACGACCTGTTAAAGAGTTACAAGAACTGGGTATGGGACCTCATTGAGGATTTTGAAGCATTTAACATCAATTCCATCCCAAGTAAGAAGAATGAAGTAGTAGACAGATTGGCAGCAATTGGGGGCAGCATTTGATGTCATAGATAGTATCAAGAGTGATAAGCATCAACCCTATATCAAGATGGTTGTAAGTCCAGCTATCCTAGACAATAAAACAAGTTGGCAAGTATTTGAAAATGATCAACAAATTGTCAAATTTCTACAAGAAGAAGATGCGTTCTCCTCCAGGAATCAAGACAGGTTGGAGCAGCAATATGGTGATCAAGTGGTGTAGCTAAGGACCAAAAAACTACCAAAGGGTCTTGTCACTTTGGAATCAATCTTCAACCCAAATGACCAATTCTGAAAGGAGAAGGAAAATATTCAAGTAAAGGGTGAAGATTCAAAACCCATTTTATAGAAGAAGGAAAAACATTGTAGATTGGCAAAGTAAGCACTTAACAAGAAAAATCTGAATTTGTTCAACTTTGTCAAGAGTTCCCAGATGTCTTTTCATGGACTTATAAAAATTTAAGAGTTTTCAACCCAAAGATGGCATATCACACCATCGATTTGGATCCACAAGCTAAGCCTTTCAGACATAAGAAAAGGCCAATACATCCCCACATTAAGCCTCTCATGAGAAATGAATTGAACAAGCTAATTGAGGCCAATAACATCTTTCCTATCAAGCATTTGAGTTGGATTGCTAACTTGGTGCCTTTGAGGAATAAAAATGGAGGAATCAGGTTTTGTGTGGATTTTCATGATCTGAATAGAGTATCACTTAAGGATCACTACCCACTTCCATCAATGGAATACCGATCTTACAAGTTGTAGCTGGTTTTGAGAGTTTTTCATTGTTGGATGGGTACTTAAGGTTATAACTAAATAATGGTAAAAGAGGAAGATCAATTCAAGAACAACCTTCACCACCAAATGGGGTACATATGCTTATAAGAAAATGTCATTTGGAATCTCAAATGCTAGAGCAACATTTTAGTGAGATATGGATATGGAATTCAAAGGCTTGATCAACAAAATATTCATGGTCTATCTATGGATGATATCACTGTCTTCTTCAAAGAATGTTGCAGACCATATCTTTCACCTTAGACAGGTATTTCCTAGAGATATAAAAGGTTTGGGGTGTGATTAAACCCCAAAAAAGTGTGTGTTTCCTGGCTCATGAAGGGAAATTGTTGGGCCACATTGTTTTAAGAGAGAGACTGATAATTGATCCTGAAAGGATTGAAGCCGTCCAAACATTTCCATTACCACAACACAGAAAGGTCTCTCCAAATTTTCTTTGAGAAGATAAACTTTATTTGCATAGGTTTGTACCTAATTTTTCTACTCTTGTGAAGCCTATAACAATGTTGTTAAAAGAAGAGCCTTACATTTAAATAGATAGCAGAAGGCAAAGAGATAGTTTTGATGGCCATAAAGCTTACAATATCACAGGCTCCAACTCTTATTAATCCATAATTCTCAAAAGAAATCATGCTATATGCTTTTAAAGGGTCAGACACCATCTCAGTCATCTTGGTCCAGCCAAAAAAGGAAGGTTCAGAGCAAACCCATATCTTTCTTCATCAAAAGCTTGGAGGACTATGAGGTAAAATAATCTTTCATTTAAAAGCATCTTCTTGTTGTTATTAGGAGCCTGAAAAATGTTCAGACACTTGGTCTCAAATAACAAGATTCAACTGCTAGTATCTCATGTTGGTGTTAAGGAATTACTTTTAAATAACGATTTGAATGAGAAGAGAGAATGTTAAATCACGTGGGTAATGGAATATTACATTGAGATCAAGAGTGACCAAACTTGTTCAAGGAAAGGGTCTATGTGAACATCTCACCTCTAAGCAACATGATGAGTCAGTGGGTGAAAAAGAGGTTGTCGTATTTCTAAAGAACGATCAAGAACAACCAGCTAATGATGCACTTACTCCATGTTGGACCCAATCCTTGGTGCATTATCTTCAAATAGGTTTGTGCCCTTTAGAATAGAACAAAGCAAAGAGAAGATACTTCAGTCCACAGGACATACCATATATACTTATTAGTGATGTCTTTTTTAAGAAGGATATCAATAGCATCCTACTGAGGTGCATTATGACATGAAAAATTGTGAGAGTGTTGCATGAGTTTCATGATGGATAAGGATGAGGTCACATTTTCCCCCTCAAGTAATAGCTCTCAACGATCATGAAAGCTGGTTATTATTGGCCTACCAGTGTTCAGGGACTACTGCTCATGGGTTTAAAAAGTGTAAAAAGTATGGATTCTTCACAAGGAAAGTAGAAGCTAGCATTTGTGCCCCTTCATCCCATTTCAGTGGATCATGCCATTCATATAGTTGGGAATAGACTTCATTGGGGTGATTAACCCGAATTCAAGCCAAGGCTACAAATGGATACTTTCTGCAACAGACTATTTCACCAAGATGGACAGAAGAAATGGCACTAAAAAAAGCAAATGAATCCAACATCTTAGATTTTTATGAAGGAATAGCCACTAGGTTTGGAGTCCCTACCACTATTATATCAAACAATGCATTGTAATTCCTTGGTACAAGGATCATTGAATGGGTAGTTAAGAATTGTTGTGTATCTCAACACCTCATAAAATTATTACCCTCAAGGTAATTTCTAAGGAGAGTCCAAAAATAAGAACCGATTAAGGATTATTAGAAGGACTCTTGATGAAAATAAGAGGAAATGGCATACAAATATCAAATCAGCTCTATGGGTTGATAGGATCAAGCCCAAAAGATCCACGGGTAGCTCACCATACAAGCTTGTATATGGAAAAGAGGCATTATTGCCCATCTCATTGGAGTTTCCTGCTTTTGAGCTCATGAATCAGTCGGAGATGGTTGAGTTTGAACCTATGGAAATTATGTATGTAGAGATAATGGAGGTAGGGGAGGTAAAGAGAGCATGTAATGCAAGTCATGGAAAAGGATCAAGCATTGATAAAAATGAGTTTTGATAAGAACGCAAGAACGAGGACCCTACAAGAAGGAGACTTGGTGCTAAAGTGGGATGCAGATTGGGAAAGGCCAGGAAAGCACTCCAAATTTTATGTCATCTGGAGTGGCCCTTAAATGATCACAAAGTGCAAGAGTAGTAATTACTTCCAGCTAGCTGAATTGAATGGTGAATGAATTGCAAATCTCAATGAATTGGATCTATCTCAAACATTAGTATTGAAAGGAGAATTTTCCACCCTTGTAAATATTAATATAGGATTTTAATTTCCCTAAGTGTGCATATTTACATCCTTTTTTGTGTAGCATAGGTGTTTGTTTCCCTAAGTGTTATGGTACAGGTTCTTTGTTTGCTCTAGGTTTGTGTCATTATAAAGTATCAACGTGCCTCCGAGTGAATGTGTTATTCCCATTCAAGTATTTGCATTATGGAGTGACCCATAGTTGTCATGTAATAGTTACCCGTAATTTCTAAATAGAAACAAATGCAGACCAACTAGAAATGTTTTCAACTACAATCTATTTATGGGTTAGGCTCAGAGTCAGCAAGTGTAAGAAATTGAGAATTCCATTTTAGGAAAAAGAACATTATCAAATTCAAGTAGCCAATCACGACTCTGCACCCGATCGATATAAGAAGGACAATTGATCTCTTCATCTAGCAGGAAAATGCCCCTATGAGCTGCACTGAATTGTTATCTCTATTTTGTTCCCCATGACAAAATACAGATCAAACATGACCTGTTGCAAGAAGAAATTCAAGAAATGGTTTTCGTTCAAACAAACCCACGCTTAAAATCTAATAAACATGTTACAGAAAGATTCTAAAAATGGAGGATCAGGGTGGGGAAAGGAATAAACAGTTTCAAACAAACTAGAGATTCACAAGAAAAAGGAATTGAAAAAAAGTCAAAGTCTTTGAAGTTCTACAAATGACTCAGAACGAGCCCCAAAATTGGATAAGTATAGAGAGTCAGCGAAAGCTTCCAAGTATCCAAATAGAGTACACTTCCAAAGATTGAATCCAAAAGGATAGACTGAAACAAGTGCCAAGGCCTCCATGTGTCCCTGGCCCAAAGAGGGGCAGAGTCAATAGCTAAAAGTCAAAAAAGTAGATAGGGCAGGCCTAAAATTGGCTAAGTATAAAGGTGCTAGCGGAAGCTGCCACGCGTAAGCTCGTTGCATCTCCAAAGGTAAATCAAAAAGTGGAGACCCAAATGAGCATGGGCTCGCCACGTAGTCCAAGTTAAAAATGGGACAGAGTGGGCCCAAAATTGATTAAGTATAGAGAACGAGGCGAATGACGCCATGTGTTGCATCAACCCAATTTCAAATGCATGGCCCAAAAGGTGATCCTAAAATGAGTGCCAAATCCCCACATGTTCAGGGCCTGAAAAAGTAAGAGCAGTCATTGAAAATTCCAAGAGCATACGGAGGCTTCCACTTATCAACCCAATGCTCCTTCAAATGTAGAATCCTTAGCGGGTTTCCAAATGAGCACGGACCTTCACATGTCTCGGAGGTCTAAAAAAAGGGACAGGGTTGGGGTTAAATAGTCAAAGAAAAGACATGCTAGTAGAGGGATGTCAAGTGTCAGCACGATGCTACTTCAAAGATTAAAATTTGGGGCAGGCTTCCAAACAAGTGCCAAGCCTCCGCATGTGCCTAGTTAGAGGTATGGTCCCTGCTCGAGTAAAAGGACTTAGCAAAAATATTAGGAAACTAAAAAAGATGCGGAAGATGCCACGTGTCAACCTGATACAACTTCAAAAGAAAAATCCAAAAGCGGTCTCCAAACAATGCACTAAGTCCTTCCATGTGTCCAATTTCCAAAAGACCCATTTTTGATAACTAGTTCCAGCCATTTTTGTACGGGCCCGATTCAAATATTCAAATGGGTATATATTTTGATAACATTGCTTTAAATGTGACAAATTTGGCACCATTTTAAAGAAATCAACCTTTGTCTATGCCATAGAGATCATAAAAATTTAATTTTGAAGAAATTAGGCGGGGAAAAAAGTTTAAAATACATATTTGTGCCATTAATATAAGATTTATTTGACTCCAACCACCAGATCGGATTTGATCTGATCCATCTATTGTTTCTCCTTCAATGCACCAAACAAGTAATTGATGTAGACATGAACAGATTTGGGGTAGATTTGTAGGAGGCATTGATGGCCAGTAGTTGAGCCTCAAATTAATTTTCCCACATCTCTCTCCTTCTTCTCTCTGTGCTGAATCTATAAAGGAAGGGTTGGGAATCATTATACAAGGTTGGAAATTTCAGTTTTGTGCCCTCCCTTATTCTTTTTCTCGTAAGAGGATTTGTGGAGATTTCCTAACCTATCATTCAGGTTGTAATGTAATTTCTACTTCTTGGCCACTATGATATACTGTATCAACTCCTGATCAATAATATATATGTTCATGGATTATTCTTGACCCTCTCTTATATTCGTTGTTTTCTTTCTAATCTCTTATCACAATTTGGTCATCTGTGCACAGTGTTTGTATTGCATTTCTGAGGTCTGTGTTGAATTATAAGACGAGCGTCTAACATTCCTTTGGTGCATCACCTCATTAGCTTAGTTTATTTTCTTCCATCTCCTCAACCCTTTCTCCTTGGTAGAATAGAGTAGATTTAGAATAGATCCTCTGCAATTTATTTATATGCACCTAAATAGAGGAATAGAAACTGGCCTTAATCTAGAGAGATCTCTTAACTTGTAAGGTCCTAGACTTTGAGAGATGGTCCATGTTGTGCAATCACACTGAGAGTCTCAACCCATCTAGATACAGACATTAAGGGGTTCTGTGATTTTTCACTAACAAACCCCTAATGTTTCCTAAGATGTATTGACATAAAAGTAACAAGTGTAGTTATTTAGTTATGGATAGATAAAAATGTACCCTCATGATTGTGTAAGTGTATGTAAACTTAGAATAAATACTTATAACCATTTTGGTGTTTGTTTGGAAATGTGTACCCTTAGTTTGACCTTGAATATGACATGGATCATATAGACGGAAGCTACACTCATTGACCTAGTCGATCTATTTATACCTAATGTATGTTACTTATAAGGTTGTGCCATTGTTGTGTATATGGAGAGAGGAGAGATTGAGAGTGATTTGCAATTGTATTTACAATAGTATTATTTTAAATTGGTGGGTGAGATAAAATGGTGAAGTATAATTACTTGTAAAGGTAATTGTGATTACAAAATTTTCCTAAAGTAGACCAAGGGGATAGGAAATGGCCTGAATAAAGGTATTAAATTAACAAACTATTCATTAGATTCAAAAGGACAACGTCATTAGGTCAAGTGAGACCTTAATATGGATTTCTCCAAGATCGTAGGGTTTCATATAAGTAGGTCATGGAATTAATCTAGAGTTTTGGGTGAGATTCATGGTATTTGTTAGCTTATTTTCATTTATGTGACTAGGTATATTGATGATTTAGAAAAGTATGCAATAGAAAAAGTAATGGAATAGAAACATGAATATGACACTTAGGATTAAAATTTGTGCACAAGACATAATGTAGGGATGAATTCAAAGTTTTCATTTCCAAATTTAAGTGTATACATTTTCCAATGTTTATGTGTGAAATTGAAAATCACATACTTAAAATAAATGCTACCTGAGTGTGGAAACACACTTTTTATTCACTCAACATCATGTGCACTATTGCATTTTTTAGCACACTCAATAATAAAAGCTATAAAACATATTGTATTCAATATCAAAAATAGAAATCAATTGTAAATAAATTTAGAAACAATGAATTTTAATTTGTACATTTGCAATTTTTAACTAGTAATAATGGAAAGGAGGAAAAAACATAGAACAAATACACCTAATAACTCTACCAAAAGAGAAGATCCCCACGGTCGCATGATTAGAGATTGATAAATTTTTAGTTGTTTTCAAAGGATTAGGGGTAATTAGTCCCAAATGTGCCAAGGAGATGCCAAATTTACATGAAGGAGTCAAGTGTCACAAAACTTAATGCCCAAAGGAGGTTCCAAAGGATTGGTCCAAAAAAACTCAAAAGATGGAATATTGTTTTTGAATATTCTAGTCACTCCTCTTTATTTCAAAAATAAAATGAGATTTAAGATTTCTACAAGGATTTCTATTCACCTTGTTTTTCTTCAATTTGCATAACCATGTACAATACCTTTACAATTAGATTTAGGTTCAAGTGTAAACTGATATAAATTCAAAAGGGAGTGGTTGGCCCATGCCCTTATCAGATGACTCCCTAAAATTATTATCATATTTTTATACTTGTATGCTAGCTAAATAAGAAAAATAAATTCTTGTGTCATCATACCCCATAAGTGTAGAAGTGTGTATTTGTGCATGTTAGAAGAGAAAGTGAAGTCTTTCATGACCCATCTAAAGTTTAGTAATTATGTCATGGATTGAGCCTAGGAATTTTGAGTCTATATAAAACTCCCCATAATTGATATGTAACTGTTATCCAAATTCACCCCCAAGGTTGATTTGATAACATACATCAGGATTATCAAGTCCCAGGCAAATAAATGGATTCAGGGCAAAGAATCATGTTTCCAGGGTCCCCTCATAATTTTTTCTAACTCTCCTATCTAGGTTGAAAAGAGCAAGTTCTAAGAAAAGGTGAAAAGGCTGTAGAAAATAAGCTTGGGCCAGAAAAAATTGTGAAAATTGGCTAAGTCCTAGTCCTCGCAATAGTCAGGACGCGAGGGACGTCTGGGCACGAATCGGCAGAAAGGCCGTCAGGCAGTCTGCAGGGGCGAAGGAACATCCGGGCCGTCGAGACGCGTGGGACGCGGAAAGCCGGTTCGGCCGAAGGAGAAGAAAATCGACTACATGCTCTGAGACATTTGGGACATGAAGACGTGAAGGGCGCGAACCGGCTCGGTTCGGCCGAAAAGGAAAACTTTCTACACTAAGTAGTCTGGGAAATCTGGGACATCGAGAACGTGAAGGACGCGAAAAGGCAAAGTGGCTGAGAGCAAAGGAAGCCCGTTTCAGACGGTTCGGAAGAATTTGTCCCAGACAGTCTGGGACAGTTGGAACAAAAGGACGCGAAGGACGCGAACCGGCCGGTTCGGCTGAAACGGGGAATTTTAGCACTGGGACAGTTGGGACAAAGGGATGCATGGGACGCGGATCGCCGAAGGAGCCGAAAGCCATTCAAGCAACGCCATGTGTCATCGGCCGAATAAGGGACAAGGAAGCCCATTTCGGGTGGATCAGTGAGATTCTGTCCCAAACAGCACTGGGACAACCGGGACAAAATGAACGTGAAGGGCACGAAAAGCCAGGCAGACCCCGTGGACCAATCAAATCGTGACACGTGTCACAAGGGAGAAAGTCCAAAATTCAAAGGGCGAGGTTTCAAGCACTGACCATGAGCTAATAAAAAGAGGACATGTATCCAATGAAGCAGGGAAGGAGAGATAATTACGTGATCCAATCAGCGCTTGACACATGTCATCCAGGTGGCAGAGTGCGGGAAGAGATTTTCAAAATCATATTTTCGCCTGTTTTGTGCCCTAGATCTTCAGATCAACATATCTTTCGATCCAAAGCTCAGAATTTGCACGTTTTTTATATCAACGGAAAGCTCATGAAATTCTATACGTGATTTTAGGATTAATATTGAATTTTGGTGTAGTCTAGAGAGAGAAATTTGAGAAACATCTCTAACGCGTGTTCATGGCCAGAAGTGACATTCCAACGACCAGTTTTAATGTAGAATGGGTCGCATTCTCCTATAATCCGGTCAAAATGATCAAGGTATGGGTTTGTAAGGTCCCTCATGCCATTTTAATGCATCTACAGTCAAGGAGGGATGGGTTCTCATGTTTTTATACGTTTTCTGTCCCCTGGGCTCGACCCATTCACTGTAAAAGCCAGATTCGGCTCATTTCCAAAAGGGGGAACAATTTTTGAGCATAACAGCTTCTTCTTTCACCTCCAGCAGGTGGTTGACGTAAGAATCAGACCTCTCCAAAGGATTGTAACAGTTTTTACCTCTCTGAGGTTGTAATGCAGTGATTTGGGTAATGGAAACGATAATGCAAGCCTTGTGAATGGTTTTCAGTCCTTCATTTGTATTATTTGCTTCATTTCAGATCCTAAGGTATATCTTATCAACCTGTGTATGTTTCATGCTACAAATCTCTGGTTTGTGTCTATATTCTTGATAGAAATGTTTCACCACTCCTTTTAGTGCATCACCATATTTAGTTATTTTCAATTTCTTGCATTTCTACCCCTGTCTCCTTACAAGTTAGAGTAGGATTACGATCTGAACCTCTGTAGTTGTGCAAGCATATAGATCTGAAATCAGAGGAGTTTGAGGAACCAGTCTCTAATCTGTATATTCCTCTCTGAGTTTCACAAATCCCCACACTTAGAGAGAGGTTTCCATGTTGTGAAATCACATTGGATGCTAAGAGTGATCAACCTAGAAGCCTGATCTACTTTCTAGGGGTGCTGTGAGTCTGCAACAACAGCTTTGGCACGCCCGGTGGGACACTAGAGGTCTAATTTTTATTTGCAGCAAAGTTGATGTGCATCTGCTACATTTTTCTTGCTTGAAAAGAGCTATTATTTACATATCTGGCGACTCCAAGGGGAAGAATCAACTGGCTTCCAAGCTGCAGGCCTGAAAACTCACGAGAAGAATCACCACAAGGTCAAGGGTTGGAGAAGAAGAAGTGTTGTTTAAATACCTACAGTTATCTCCAAGAAGAAGGCAAAGAGGAAGAAGGATTCAAAGGTCTCCATCTCCACCAAATATAACTCTCTCAACTCATCCACCTGACAGACCTTTCATTCAGTCAACAAGGGTTTTGAGACCAATCAGAATGGCTCAAAACAATCCCTACATCAACTTCACTAGGTAGCAGCCCACTTTCTCTCAATGCACAACATCCAATTCCCATTGCAGCCTTGAAGAACATTCCCTACTTCGCCGGAGAAAATCAGACTACTCCAGGTGATCATGTTAAAGATATTTCTAACCTTTGTGCAATCCATGAAATCAATGAAATGCAAGTGGCTGCCAAGTTACTGGCATCTTCTTTCAAGGGTAAAGAATTACAGTGGTTTAGGATCCTTGGGGCTGGTTCTATCACAAACTGGAATCAACTGTGTATTGCACTTCATGAGCAATTTGGAGAGAAGGGAGACAACTTGTCTCTTTTGGAGCAGCTAAAAACTATCAAGAGAGCCCCCAACGAGTAGTTAACTGACTTCAACTTCAGATTTCAAAGGTCTTTGGATAGGATTTCCAGTGGCAGTCAGGCCAACAGCAGAAGGTGCTTTTCTATATTACCTTAAAGATTTGAATTATGATATTTCTATGCTAATTCAATCTATGGGAGGCACAACCTATACCCTGCTGGCTTATAACATTGCCATTAGAGCCGAAAACTGTCTTATTCAAGTTGGTAAACTAGCTCCTAGGCCTCTCATGCCCTTATATCCAAACTTAGAAAATCCAAGCACTAGTCAAGCACCCACTTTGGCTCCTGTTCCCACCCCTAGAAATCAAAGTTCAAGTGAAAGCTTCTACTTCATCCTCTAGTGCTTCAAATGAACTCCAAGAGGTCATGAAACAGTTGCAAAACCTAGGCAATGAGCTGGTTACTCTCAAGAGGCAGCAAGCCCAAGGTTTCAGACCTTCTTATCAACCCCAAGCTCAGCCTAATAGGCAGCCATACCAACCACAAAGACCACCTAATCCAGCTGCAAATATGAATCAAACAAGGCCTCCTGCCAATAGACCATTCCAGCCCTATAATCCAAATGCCATATCTGCCTCTAAGGCATTAGTGCCAACACAGAACAACATTGCTCAGGAATATGATTGGTGCTTTCCATGCAATGAGCCTCATAACCAATCCATGTGTTTCAATGGTGCTCTCAATCAAGCACTAATGGTGACAACTACTGGTGTGGAGGGCGAGGGCAGTCAAGGAAACAGTCAACAACAAGAAACATTCCAATAGCAATCAGCCCCAAATGACACCACATTGGTGAACTGGCAAGCAGAAGATTTCTGTGGCATGAATCAAGTAGTTTCTCAAGGTGTTGCAGCCAACACAAGGTCAAAGAGGAGAAATTTGGGTGAAGAACAGCCATTAGCCCCAGCCAATCCACAACCTTCCACGGCTCCACAAATGATTGGCAAGCAAAGTCCAGTTTCAAATGCACAAGGGCAGCCAAGAACAGCCCCTAGGCCAACTCAAATGCCAGCTGTTGTTGCCCACGTGCAAGGAGTAAATGTGCAAACCAAGGGACAGCAGAGAGATCCTTCATCACCATTCAGTATCATTGATCAGATGAAGAAGACAAACGTCAATATATCAATGTGGGAATCCCTATCTATCCCAGGCCAAAGAGATCTGCTGCAAGCTGCCATGAAGGACTGGCCAACTTCGAATCAGCAGGTTCAGATGCAAGACAAAGTGCTTACAAATGCTGCCCAGCCTGAAGGAAGTTATGGAGCACAACAAGGTAAAATGTTGAAGCCCCCTCCTTTCTATGTTTCGTTAATCATTGGAAATCAGCTAGTACATAATTACATGATAGACTCCAGGGCAAGTAGCTCAGTAATGCCTAAGCAGATAGCTGATCAGCTAGGGCTCCAGTATGAAATAACATCTAAAGGGGTAGTGTAGCTAGATGGGACAGAAATAGCAATAGTTGGAGTGATTAGAAATTTGAGTCTTACCTTGCATGCATGTCCAAATGTTGTTGTTTTACAAGATGTATCAGTCATAGACCTTCCACCACTCTTTGCCCTTGTGTTTGTCAAGAGAATTCATTGCTAAAATTGAGAGGCTATCTTTCTAGCAGATTGGTCTCACATGCTATTTAGAACAAGGTATGGAACTAAGGCTACAATTAGGTCTGAACCTATTGCAAACTTCCATATTGAGCCTTACACTCCAAGTCAGATTAATGCCAATTGCTCAGCATTTGATCAAGAAGATCACCCTATCACTGACGAGGCTGACACCAAGGTTGGAAGCATCCCAGATCTAACTCTAGATGAATGGGCAAACAAGAGTACATGCTTTTGATCCTTATCAAGAAGTAGAAGAAGTCTGAGCTAGGGGTTTATTGTTTACATGAAGAAGATCAACCTCTCCCTAGCATCACCAAGCCAGATCATAAGGACAAGAATGAAGTATGGAAATTGTTCTTTGATGGATTAAGGAGTAGGCAAGGTGCAGGAGGAGGAGCTATGCTCATTTCACCACAAGGTATAAGGTATTACTCAGCCTTCCGTTTTCAGTTTTCCTTGTTCAAACAACACAACTGAGTATGAAGCCTTGATTCATGGACTGCACTGGGCAATGAAGAAAGGCATCAGGAATTTACAAGTATTTGGTGATAGTGAGCTGATTGTAAACCAAGTCAAGGGAAAAAATGCTGCCAAAAATGATCTGTTGAAGAACTACAAAAATCGGGTATGGGATCTCATTGAAGATTTTGAAGCTTTTAGCATCAATTCCATCCCAAGAAGAAAGAATGAAGCCGCTAACAGGCTGGCAGCAATTGGGGCTGCATTTGATGTTGTAGAGAGTATCAAAAGTGAGAAACCTCAGCCTCATATCAAATTGGTTGTGAGACCAGCTATCCCAGATAACAACACAAGTTGGCAAGTCTTCGAGAATGATCAGCAAATTTTTAATTTCCTATAAGAAGAAGTTGTGTTCTCTGCCAGAAATCAAGACAAGCTGGATCAGCAGTATGGTGACCAAGTGGTGCAGCTGAGGACTAACAAATTACCAAAAGGCCTCATAACCTTGGAGTCAATATTCAACCCGAATGATCAGTTCCGGAAGGAGAAAGCGAACATTCAAGTAAAGGGTGAAGATTCAGAGCCTATTTTAGTGGAAGAAGGCAAGACATTGCAAATTGGCAAAGTAAGTACTCCACAAGAGAAATCTGATTTTGTTCAGCTTTTTCAAGAGTTCCCAGATGTCTTTTCTTGGACTTACAAAGATCTAAGAGGTTTCAACCCAAAGTTGGCACAACATACTATTGAGCTGGATCCGGAATCCAGGCTTGTCAGGAAAAAGCAAAGGCCAGTGAATCCCCATATTGAACCTCTCATAAGAAAAGAGTTAAGCAAGCTTATTGAGACCAGTATCATCTTCCACATCAAACACTCAAGTTGGGTCACCAACTTAGTCCCAGTCAGAAAGAAGAATGGAGAGATCAGGTTGTGTGTCGACTTCAGAGATTTGAATAGAGCCTCCCTCAAGGACCATTACCCACTCCCTTCCATGGAGAAAATATTGCAAGTTGTAGCTGGTTCAGAAAGGTTCTCACTACTTGATGGCTACTCAGGCTATAATCAGATTATGGTGAGGGAGGAAGATCAGTTCAAGACAACTTTCACAACCAAATGGGGCACATTTGCCTACAAGAAGATGCCATTTGGCCTATCAAATGCTGGAGCCACTTTCCAAAGGGCAATGGATATGGCATTCAAGGGGTTGATCAATAAAATAGTTTTGATATATCTTGATGACATCACTGTATTCTCCAAAAATGCAGTGGATCACCTTTTTCACCTCAGGCAAGTATTTCAGAGGTGTAGAAAATTTGGGGTATCATTGAATCCCAAAAAATGCATATTCCTGGCTCACGAGGGGAAACTTCTAGGCCATATTGTCTCAAAAGAGGGACTGGCAATTGATCCAGAGAGAGTTGAAGCCATAGGAGCACTACCATTGCCAAGTCACAAGAAGGCTCTTCAAAGCTTCTTGGGAAGGATCAATTTTGTCCACAGGTTTGTCCCAGATTTTGCAGCCCTTGTCAAGCCCATCACCAAAATGTTAAAGAAGATCATGGATTTTAAGTGGATAGCAGAAGGCAAGGAGAGATTCAAAATAATCAAAGAAGCTATCTCTAAAGCACCAACTCTCATCAACCCAGACTTCTCCAAGGATTTCATCCTCTGTGCATTTGGAGGTGATGACACTATTTCTGTCATTCTAGTACAGCAGAACAAAGATAATGATGAGTAGCCGGTTGCCTTCTTCAGCCAGAGCCTAGATGACTATGAGGTGAGGTACTCTTTTATTGAGAAGCATGTGCTTGTAGTAATCAGAAGCTTGAAGAAATTCAAGAATTTAATCTCAAACAATAAGGTCCAGTTGCTGGTCTCACATGACGGAGTTAAGGACTTCCTCCTCAACAAGGATTTGAATGAGAAAAGGGTAGGTTGGATTACCCGTGTCATGGAATATGACATTGAGATCAAGATCACCAAGTTGGTAAGAGGGAAAGGACTGTGTGAGCAGATAGTTTAAGGGAAGCAAAAGGAAGTATGGAACAAAGAAGAAACTGCTTTGACAGTCCAGGACAGCCATGAGACAAGTGGCAACCATGAAGAAGACAATGCTTCCCCCACTCCTTGCTGGACCCAAGGTATTATGCACTTCCTAGGCATAGGCGTATGCCCTCCAGAAATGAACAAGACACAAAGGAGACATTTCAGATTGCAGGCTGACCTGTATGCCATTGTTGATGGAGTTTTGTTCAAGAAAGATGTAAATGGAGTGCTGCTGAGATGCATTAGCACAGGTCAGATTCAAAGGGTATTAGAAGAGTTCCATGATGGACCAGCTGGTGGCCATTTTTCACCAAGAGTGACAGCTCTAAAAATCATGAAGGATGGTTATTATTGGCCTAAAATCTTCAGTGATAGCTATGCATGGATCAAAAGGTGTAAGAATTGTGCATTCTTCACAAGAAAAGAGAGACTTGCTGCCCTTCCATTGCATCCAATCTCAGTTGACCAGCCATTCATGCAATGGGGTTTGGACTTCATTGGAGTCATTAATCCCAATTCAAGCCAAGGGCACAAATAGATTTTGACAGCCACATACTACTTCACCAAATGGACAGAAGCGGTAGCACTCAAAGAGGCAAATGAGTTTAGCATCTTAGAATTTTATGAGGGGATAACAACCAGATTTGGTGTACCTGCCATAATAATATCTGATAATGCATTGGCATTCATTGGATCTAAGGTGACTGAGTGAGCTGTCAAGAATGGTATTTACCTAATCACTTCATCGAACTATTACCCTCAGGGTAATGGCCAGGCCGAGTCTACAAACAAGAACTTGTTGAGGATCATTAGGAGGACTCTTGATGAGAATCAGAGGTCTTGGTATACCAAGCTGAGATCAGCCTTATGGGCTGATAGGATAACTCCCAAAATATCCACATGTAACTCTCCATTTAGGCTTGTCTTTTGAAGAGAGGCAATCTTGCCCATGTCACTTGAGTTGCCAATGTTGGAAATCATGAAGCAGCTGGAGTTGCTAGAGTTTGAGCCTATGGAAGTGAGGTATGTAGAGTTGATGGAGCTGCAGGAGATCAGAAAACCAGGCATCCCAAGTAATGGAAAAGGATCAAGCTTTGATCAAGAAGACCTTTGATAGGAAGGCCAAAGATATATCTTTTTAGGTTAGAGATCTAGTGTTAAAATGGGATGTGGATAGAGAAAAACCGGGAAGGCATTAAAAATTTGATGCCATTTGGAGTGGCCCATACATGGTCACAAAGTGCAAGAACAGCAATGCTTTCTAATTGGCCTCATTGGATGGTGAAGAACTGCAGATTCGAGTCAATGGAATCTATCTCAAGCGTTGCTTCTAGAGGGAAGTTCACTACCTCTGTAAATATTAGATTAGATTTTCTTTCCTCTAAGTGCTTGTGCACATTGTTTTGCTGTAGGTTAGTTTTATTTTCCCTAAGTGCTTTGGCACAACTTGCTGTCCATGGAGATGTTTAGTAGTCCTTGCTTTCATCAGGTGACATTCCATCTTCCTCCTTGCACATTTTGAGTCAGTTGACGGTTCTGAATAGAATATTTGATGACTCCATGCCCAATGGACTACTTCAGGCAACTGGTATCTTCTACCTAGCAGGCAGGTACCCCCGCTAAGTCGCCAAATTGTTATCCAAATTCACCCCTAGGGTTGATTTGATGACATACATCAGGATTCTCAAGTCCCAGGCAAATAAATTGATTCAGGGAAAAAAATCATGTTTCCAGGGTCCCCTCATACTTTTTCTAACTCTCCTGTCCGAGGTTGAAAAGAGCAAGTTATGAGAAAATGCGAAAAAGTTGTAGAAAACAAGCTTGGGCCAGAAAAAATTGTGAAAATTGGCTAAGTCCTAGTCCTCGCAATAGTTGGGACATGAGGGACGTCTGGGCGCAAACCAGCCGAAAGGCCGCCAGGCAGTCTGCAGGGCAAAGGAACATCTGGGCCGTCGGGACGCGGAAAGCCGGTTTGGCCGAAGGAGAAGAAAATTGACTAACTGGTCTAGGAGAAGTGGAACAAATGGATGCGAAGGGCGCGAAACACCCAGTTCAGCCAAAAAGGGGAACTTTTGCACTAAGCAGTTGGGACATCTGGGATGCGAGGATGCGAAGGACGTGAAAAGGTGAAGTGGCCGAGAGCAAAGGAAGCCCATTTCGGGTGGTTTGGAAGAATTTGTCCCAGACAGTCTGGGACAGTTGGAACAAATGGATGCGAAGGACGCGAACCGGCCGGTTTGGCCGAAACGGGGAACTTCAGCACTGGGACAGTTGGGACAAAGAGACACGTGGGACGCAGATAGTCGAAGGAGCCGAAAGCCAATCAAACAACGCCATGTGTCACCGGCCGAATGAGGGACAAGGAAGCCCGTTTCAGGTGGATCAGGAGTTTTTGTCCCAAACAGTTTGGGACATTCGGGACATGAAGACGCGAAGGGCGCGAAAATCCGGCAGACCCGTGGACCAATCAAATCACGACACGTGTCACAAGGGAGAAAGTCCAAAAGTCAAAGGGCGAGGTTTCAAGCACTGACTCAAGCTAATAAAAAGAAGACATGTGTCCAATGAAGTAGGGAAGGAGAGAGAATTACGTGACCAATCAATGCATGCCACGTGTCATCCAGGTGGCAGAGTGCGGGAAGAAATTTAAAAATCTGTTTGGCCTGTTTTGTGCCCTAAATCTTTAGATCTCCATATCTTTTGATCCAAAGCTTGGATTTGCACGTTCTTGATATCAACGAAAATCTTATGAAATTCTCTACATGATTCTGGGGTTAATCTTGAATTTTGGTGTAGTATGGAGAGAGAAAATTGAGAAACAGCTCTGACTCGTGTTCATGGCCAGAAGTGACATTTCAACGACCAGATTTAGTGTAGAATGAGTCGCATTCTCCTGTAATTCAGTCAAAGTGATAGGGTATGGGTTTGTAAGGTCTCCCATGCCGTTTTAATGCATCTGTAGTTGAGGAGGGATGGGCTCTCATGTTTTTGTACGTTTCTGTCTCCTGGGCTCGACCCATGTAATGTAAAAGCTAGATTTGGCTCATTTCTAAAGGGGGAACATTTTTTGACATAGCAACTTCTTCTTTCACCTCCAGCAGGTGGTTGATGCAAGAACCAGACCTCTCCAAAAGATTGTAACAGTTTTTACCTATCTGAGGTTGTAATGCAGTGATTTGGGTACTGGAAATGATAATGCAAGCTTTGTGAATGGTTTTTAGTCCTTTGTTTGTATTATTTGCTTCATTTCAGATCCTAAGTTATATCTTATCAGTCTGTGTATGTTTCATGTTGCAAATCTCTGGTTTATGTCTATTTTCTTGATAGAAATGTTTCACCACTCCTTTTGGTGCATCACCATCTTTATTTAGTTTCAATTTCTTGCACTTCTACCCCTGTCTCCTTGCAAGTTCGAGTAAGATTAGGATCTGAACCTCTGTAGTTTTGTAAAATATAGATCTAAATCAGAGGAGTTTGAGGAACCAGCCTCTAATCTGGAGATTCCTCTCTCATTTTCACAAGTCCCCACACTTGGAGAGAGGTTTCCATGTTGTGCAATCACACTGGATGCTAGAGTGATCAACCTAGAAGCCTGATCCGTATCCAGGGGTGCTGTGACCCTGCAACAACAGTAACTATATAAGAACATTTATCTTCCAAAAATTCCCCCAAGATGGAACCATCCCTTTCTAGAGCATAGCATGTCATAGTTTTGTCTCTAATGTATAATTTTTTACCCATATGCACATTGTTTATCTTTTGTATATATTTCTATCCTAGTGTATCTATATTATATGTTACACCATTTATAATTCTAGAATCATTTTGGTAACTATATAATATTCCACTTAATAACCCCCTTTCAGGAGAGCGAGATATGCCATTATAATTCTCTACTCAAAAGACATGATGTATTCCCATGTCATATTTGTTTTTATAGTCTATGTTAGATAACATAAAGGTGATGACCAATATGGGAATCATATATATACACAAAACAAAGGATTTTTTTTCGTTGCTACCATGGTACACAAATCAAGTGCAACATGAAATAAGTAATAGAAATAATTAAGAAATATAAGAGGAAAATAAGTATGTAAGTAAATTACTATATAAATAAGCAGCCATGAAATGAAACACACATATGGTAGTAATATATGATTAAGTGGATATACATGGTTAAGTTGTTCCCTAAACTTATCAAAATGGGTTACATGTGGAATAAATCATCGAGATATTTATTACACATTCGAATGGAGGAAAACAGTTACCATATGAAAAAGATAGAGTCTGCTAAAATTTCTATCCAACATGAAAAAATTAAGCACAATTTTCTCAACGATGATGTGGCATGTTGAGAATATGAAAAGTGAACAAGCGTGTTGGAAACAAGTGGTAGATTCTACCTGAGAAAAAAGAGGTTTTCTATTCTCTAGTCTTTGATGGTCGAGGTGGATCCCACATGGTATACTGACTAGGGTCCCAAAAACCAGTGGGGTCCAATCTCTTTCAAAAAGGGTATCCTACCACCTATTTCAAATTACATTACAACCAAATTTTATTATTAAGCTCATCAATGTCTAAAATTTGGTGCATGTAGGAAAGTTTCTATAAATATTGTCAAAGTTTGTTAACCATCTTGATGAGATGGAGGGAAAGTTAGGGGCGAGTCATAAGAACCAACTCATGGTCATCTTGGTGGTTGAGCCACCTCATAATCCTAGTCACATTGAAATAGAACTTAGTGTTAAGTTATCCATCTCACCAAGTCATATCACAACTACCAACGATTCCAAGGGCAAGTCATATAGAATGCAACCACTAACTTAAAGATAAAAATCTAGATCATTGTGGGATAAGAAAAAATCACTAAAAAACCTCCAAATAACTAACGCCGAGCATGTGGTGAGCTAGGTAGACCAAACCAGCTAAACACCAACTTCCAAGTTTGATATGCCAAAACATCACAACCAAACTTGCAGGGATTAATTCCAATGTACAACTCATTAGTCAACAAAACAAGCTCAATACATGGCTATAAAAATACACCTTCCCAACCACCAAAGGCTAAAATAAGCCTTGACTCAAACATCAAGTGGGGAATGTGGGATATTTCCCTCCCACATAGTGACTAAAATTCAAAAATGGGATAAAATATATCCCACATGACTCAAACTTTGTCCATGTTAGGAAAAACGACATGCCTTAACCATTGAGACATAGGGGTAACAAAAAAATTAAAAGGTATACATTTACATTTAAAATGGACTTTTTAATGGATTATGTGAATTTTTTAGCCCTTCTTAAAAAGGCGAGAGCCCTTGAAAAGGAGATTATTTCCTGTTATGTAATATTTATGCAATAATGTTGTTGTAAGGACATAACAAAGATATTATAGCTTGTAATTGGAGAATTTTTAGCCTTGTAAAGAGAGAAAAAATTCCTCTTAGGAGAGAGAAATGTAAGTGGAGAATATGTTATGTGGGAAGAAAATGTTGTAAAGTGGAGAGCTTGTTGTAGAGTCTTACTAGATGTGGTCATAGATATTTGCAAGTCCTATTTTCTGATTTTAGAGAATTGATGTTTATTTTGAATCATTAATAGGATTAGTTCACCATATTCGCAAACTCGGAGACGAAGTCCCTAACGGAAAAAATTGTTATCATGTATTGATTTGTGAGTTCGATTTCCTTCATTATTATGTTATCTTTAATCATTTCTAATATGATTTAAAAATTTATAAGTCAATTTACGTAATATACAAGTTTTACAGGAAAATTGAAAAATGAAGGGAAATGAATTTGGAATTGGTAGGGTAGGTTTTATTTGCATTTTGTTCATCAATTTTAGAGTTTTGTTGGAAACTTAGAAATTGGGAGGGGGGTGAATCAATGTCTTTGTAAAATTATTTTCTCAAATTAGTTATGATTAACACATAAAACCACTCACAAGTAATTAATAAAGAAGTACACACAAAGGAACCAATTTTAATGTGGGAAACCTAAACTGGGAAAAAACCCACTAGAACTAAGAACCAGCCTTAGGACCAAATTATCCTTTATCAGTTATATTTATTTGATGGTTGAGGTTCTACTCAACCTGGAGCTACAAATCCTAAGTTTGACCAAGTTGCTACTCAGTCTAGAGGATTCAACCCCCTATAATTGAACAAACTACAAATGATATTTAGTAAGCTACTACTTACAAGGAGGCTGCAACCCCTATATGTTAAACTACAACTTAGACTTGTTTTGTGTTTTAGTCACACCTTGTTAACCATCTTACACGACTGATAATGACCTCTACATTTGCACACTTTTCTCCTTCTTCTCTTCTTCAAAATTTTTCTCCTAATAAACTTTATTTTGATCATATGACTTCATCCAGTCTCTATTTTACAAGGCTGGTTTTATTCAAAAATTCATCTTAGGTTTTCACTCCTTTGATCACTCAGCCAATCACCTACCTGCTGCAGTTCAATATTAGCCTAAATCTCCCTATATTTCTTGAATTCAATCACATTCAAAGCTGGTCATCATCACCTTATCTAACTGCTCATTACTTCTCATTCAACTGGCATGATTGACACAAACTCCTTATTCTCCTTTCTTTCAAAACAACTAATCACCTTCAAGGTTATTTCAACATCAACTCAAATCTCTATCAGGTCAAAAAAAACTTCTAAATCTAATATTTTTTACTATAATTTTAGATCCACTTTCTACACGAAGAATCTCCTATAAAACATATTCAATTCATGTTTGTACTATGTTAGTTGATCAACCTAACATAACCTTGCCTTTTGTCACCACATATATCCTTCACCAAGGACACTTCATATCAGAATCACCATACTCATTTATTCAACACAACATTAAACCTTTTATGGACACACCTGTGTCATTCCATGTAACTCACTTGTTATTCACTATTTCATATTGTCATCTCATTCTCATATTTTGTCTCTGAATCACCAAAAACTAAAACCTAGAGTTCCAGTTCTCATTTAACTAAATATATATTTTTAGGAGTTTGCATTATTCTTCACATATATGCCTCTAAAAATCTCCTCATCTTCTTTGTATTTTCTTCATACTCTATATCTCTTTGTGACAATCTTTCATCATACTGCAATTGTGTGACATCACTCTTCTTTTGGCAGCTATCACTCTTTTTCTTGAATTTGCTCTATCATTCACATGTATTATGTTGCATATTCACTGAAAATTTTGTCAAAGATATTATTTCACTAAGTCTTCATATTATTTTTCTCAAGCACACAAGGCATAACAATGCATTCTCCTTAGAATCAACAAAACAAAATACCTAACACCACTAACTCTTCAACTTATAAGTTATATCTCCTTTTTGAATTTTCACTGGTCTAACTCTTCAACTTATAACTCATAAGTTATATTTCCTTCCATATTTATGTTTGAGCTTATAAGAAGACATCAATTTTTTTTGAATGTCTCTAAAATTTTAGCTTCTCCAAGAACTCATGCAATTCGAATGAGGCAATCTCTTGATCTTTTATGTTCTCAAAAACCTTACCACAACTTATCATCTTAACTGCTCAGTAGAATTTCAAGCCATGTAATGAAATCCAACAGTTACTGAAGAATTTTTAAGACCTTTCAGGCTCTTTGACAACATTCTTTTGATGCAAAAACTAGCCTACTTCATTGTTCATGATGTTTCTTGAGGAATCTTGCACTTTTCCATTTGCCAATGGTAGCATACAACAAGTTTGTGCATACTTCTAATCACTATCACAAAATATTTTAATTTTCAAATCAAACTAATCAAATAATTATGTTGATTGAATTATTCCATGATGCCTCTAATCTTTGAACGATGATTTAGAACATTTACACTAATGATTTACATTAAAAATAGATTTCTTTCTCTTAATAGAATTGAAAAGTAGTCTTTGAGGACACTGCCAACGAATATTCCCTTATTCCTTGATGAAACCTCTTGAATGTTTTTGAAATTTGTTTTTTTCCTTGCTAAAGAGCTTTCTTCAAATTTTTATAGAATTTTAGCGTTGCAAAACTTTGTTTGATGTAAAACCCTAGTTTCAGGGTTTGAACCCACTGTAGATATTTGAGAATCATAAACAATGATTTCTCACTTAGTTTTTAATGAAGTTTGAAAATTAAAAATACTGAGGATAGATGAGACCATTTTCCAACTCCTTCAATTATTAAAAAATATTGAAACACTCCAATTTACTTCCAACTTCAAAAGAATATAGTCCATAGTTAGATAGTGCATCATGTAAATGGTCTACACAATGTAATTTGAGTTTTAGGGAAACACCCTTACATTGAAACATTTATCACTCACCCAAGTATGTCATGTCATGTACATACACTATTTTAATAGTGTTTTGTATCCCAAGTATGTCAGTACAGTGTTGAAGGCACCACATGTCAGGTTTGATCATTAGCCTCTTACTTACATCCTTTCATTTCACAAAATAGACTTTGTATTTGACCCTTACAGAGAGTGGTTTCCAAACATGCTCAGCCTCCTTTTGGTATAGTATATATGCTTCTAAATAAATTGATACAACTTGGTAAGACTTTCTCACTAGATACATGATATAAGATATATGCAAGATATCAACATGCCTAGACAAGATATATACTCCACCAACTACTTGAAAGTAACCTACAAGTTCCCTTAATCTTGTAGAGGGTGATTGCTAACTCATGACCTTTGAATAATTATTTCATTCCATCTTCTATTGAATAAATACAATCCTAGAGTGCTTAGTGACTACATGCCTAAACCTAGCTTTGCCAAGCACAACATGCCTACATGGAAAAGTACATCCTGAGATGCAATGTAATCATAAGTTTGAAGTAGAAAGGATTTTATATGCTTATAAGGAGTGTAAAATTTTCACAAATTATTTAGAGTCAAAAAATTCATGTTGAGCCTGTCAACTCAAGAAAAATCCCTAGAAAGAGAGAAAACACTGGTTGAAAAAAACTCTTAACTTCTCTGAAACTTAACTAATTTGATTCAAAAAATTTTACAAAATTTCAAGCTTGGAATCATCTCCAAAAATTTATTCTATTATTTATCTGAAGGAGTATTCATATTTTTCCTTGAGTTCTAAGAAGACTAACGACTCATTTTGCACTTTTTCAAAGAACCAGTTTTAGAAAAACTACCATAAATTTCACATACTTATTAAAAACTTGATAAAATTTAGAATGAAGCACCCAAATGCACCCCTATACATGATCCAAGAGTTTATTTTCCATAAATTTTCCTGTAGTGTTCAAACCTATCTCACTTACCTCATCCTACACTATCACATCTCAAGGCCAACTTTGGTAAACTTTTAAAATTTGACTCCATGAGCTAAAATACACCTTGTAGTTGCTCATAAATTCCATAAAAAACATTCTTAGGATCCTTCCATGCTTGTATGATCTTTCATGACCTTTACCAAGTTGTCACAACTCAGTAGGCTCTAAAACTAGGCCTAAATGAGTCAGTTACAACTGTGACTCCAAACATCTAACCTATTACTCACTTCAATAGTTCTTTCACATGATGAAACCATAATATATGATCTGTAGAAACTCTTAGATAAACATACTAACCATTTCCATACCTGTAGTAGATTCCCACTTCACTAACCAAGCCTACAGAGCATTGAAGTCATCCTGAAACCATCCTAAAATCTCAAAACACTACTGATAAGACACTAAAAATCAACATTCATGCCTCTTACAAAGCCTCACTTCACTACTCATTGCTTTGCCATAGATTCCACTTGACATCAATTACAACACCAATGACCAAGGTTCAACAATCTCCCCCTTTGTCACTGATGGCAACGACTCAGAAACTTTGATGGAAAATGCACACACCAACATTTTACAATCACCACTCCTAGTTTATAATAGCTTCTCTCCCCCTTTGACATCTATGAAAAAGCGTTCTTGGCCACTTGACATGAAACAATGACAATTGAAAAACAATTATGCATGATAAAATAAACTTACATGTCCACAAGCTCCCCCTAGAACTATGTTTGCTCTCTTTTGATCTCTTATACTACCCTTGAGTGACCTCTTCTTGACCAAATAAAACTTCCCTTGAATTGATATTCTCATTATTTTCCCTTCATTCATGTTTTGCATCATTTTCTAGGCCATTCTCATGCTTAAAATAAAAAAAATGCCTCTAACTTTGTCATATCCACTTTTAGGACCATTATCTATGAATGAAAACTTTAGTAAATCTGAGAGAACCTTCTATAAACATTAGAATGCTACTCACATCATGAAGATCATACACATCACTCCCCCTAGGCCAATTCTACCTTCTTCAACTATAAAATTCAAGAGTTTGAGTTCTTACCTTATTTTCATGACTCATGGAGTAAATAGTCTCTATTGCCCTGCCCTCAAGCATTATATCAGTGTATTTAATCTATCTTGAATTGTTTTTCAAATTACTTGTACTGATTTCCTACACAATCCTACACCTTCTTGCTTCTTGGTTCTCAATCTCCATTCTTCTGCATTGTATCTTTCTTCTATGATCTGTTTTTTTTTCAAACCGTTAACTAAAATGTTCTCCTATCTCTTCATAACTTATATTTCTTCTCATATATTCATGCTCACTTTCCTAGAGTCGCCAACTCATCACACACTTGATGCAAACTAATTTTTTTCTCTATAAATGCCTATAACTGACATGTATATGCTCAATAATTCTATGCAAATAATATCTAATCTAAATAATTCTGTTTTAAACTTTGAGATGCGATATTAGATCCAAAACCTTCATCAAATTAATAAATGATAAATTTAGCCTATATTGAACCATGTCTAGACTCAACTTTGTCATTTTGAACTTGATGCTTAATAAATTCCAAGGACTCTTCCAAACCCTTCCTTCATGTTTATGCACTTGCAACCTTTTTATATTTAATAAAGGAATGCATTCAAGATAAAAAACACCACATCACTTCTTGCACAAGACTGTCCTATATAGAGCCTTAAGACAATGATCATGCAACCACCATACATTCAAACTTTCATAAGAGCCCAATTTTTAAAAAAATCTCCATTATTTTCCTCTTACCTATCCTTACATGTTCCCAAAAATTTAAGCTCCCACTCCATATACAACTCTCTATACTTCTCTTGTTCCATTCTTACCTCCTAGGTCCTTACTAGGTCTGTCAACATACATTGTCTACTATATCTTTAGTTTTATATGGTTCCCATGCAAAACAAGAGTATTTTATGGTACCCAATAGGCTCTTGATCACTTTTTAAAAATTTCATGAGCTGAATGTAAGGGAACAATATAGCTCCTTTGTTAATTCCTTCACCAAATTAGCCTCTAACTGCATTTTAACAACCCTCTTCCAAACTCTCATAGAAATATTTGATATCTTTCAAGAAAATATCAAAAAACCTTCATAATCCCTTCCTAGAGTTTGTGAAGATGATTAGTTCAAATTTTAAAGGTGATATCTCTTAGTTTGAGCCTTCAAATGATAAGCTCTGGTTCACATAGATTGTTCAACATTGTGAGACCTGAGACACAAAATTGGAAATAAATTATCGTATTTCATGATTCTAGACTCAAAATTTCAGCCAAATCTCTGTCCTTAAGAATTCCACCCTATTTTCATATCAGTGAATGATTAGGTTTCAATTTAGTGTGCAAGATATCTCACTGTCATCTCTCATACCTGTAAAGTTTTAAATTACTTGTTCACCATACCATCCTTTGACTTCATGATGATATGAAATAGAATTTTCAATATACTTGTGCTTACACATAATTAAAAACCTTCAATGCAAACTTGACATAGTGTTTTCATGCAAATGTGCACCAGGGAAATTAACAATTTTCAAGCACGAAAACTATACCCCAGTGTCAAATTTTTCTAGTTCTATCATTCCAAGATACCTCGGATCTATCAAATAAGTCAAAGTGACCTCCCAAATAATGTTATATAATCCCCCTAGGTGATTTAGGAAATTCCATTCATTCCCCCTAGGTAATTAAAGGAGTTCATTTGCAAACTACAAACAGTTGTAGGAAGGGCTATCGCTGGCCTTCCTAGGATTGGATCAACCCCCCTAGAATGGAAAGGAAGGGAAAAATTAAACATGGAGGTGAATTGAATAAATTATAACATCATGGAAATTATTTTCGAATGTTTGGGGAAGTTTTGAAAGACTTGGAGCAGTCTGAGTGAAAACAAGGTTCACAAGCCTAGGTAGTTCATAGGCCTAAAACAACTATTGGGATTCAGAAGAAGATTACGGGAGCTCTAGATGGAGTTATAAGTAAAAATAAAAATACATGGAAAGAGGATTACAATACCTACATGATGGTGAAATAATATTTTTCACAACACCTTAGCGCATAGGATTTTTAGGCAATTTTTATCAGGCACAAGTGTAGTCTCAAATCACAAATATAATTTTTCAAGGATATAATGGATGCATTACAACATCAGAACCCCACCATTGGATTAAAAATGAAATTTACAATTAGGATCATATAAACATTCACCAAGAAATTCAATAGGGAGATCAAGTTATCACTGTCACAAGTTCATGACTTAGCCAAATTTTGGGAGGATGTGTGTTAGCTCCATGAGCCTCACGGGAATTTGTGTCCTTGACGTCCCTCAAGGTCAGGGACACCAAGGATGGAAAATTTCTCTCATCCCCCTTGAAGCCCTCCCATCCCCCATGTGACCTCCAAACTTGACAGTTCAGCCCCTAGGTGCATTTTTGGAGCATCCATTCCCTGCTGTCGGATCAAGCGCCACGTGTCAGCTCCAGGACCTCTGTGGAAACTAATATCCATCATGTACCTAAGATGAGGGAAATTAAACATGAAAAAATGTGCCCATCCCCTATGGGGAGTCTTTTGGTCATCCACGTGACCGAATTTCAGCCCCCAGGTGCATTTTTGGAGCATCCATTCCCTGCTGTCCGATCAAGCACCACGTGTCAGCTCTAGGACCACCGTGGAAACTGATGTCCCTCATGTACCTAAGGTGAGGGACATAAAACATGGAAAAATATTCCCATCCCTCTAGGATATTGTTTTTTTCACCCATATAACCAATTTCCAGCCCCTTGGTGCTTTAAAGCTGATTGTGGAGCACTCATTCCCTGTCGTCGGATTGCCACCATGTGTCATCCTCTTGACCACTATGGAATTTAATGTCCATCACATCGTTAAGGTTAGGGAAATCAAACATGAAAAAATTCACCCAAATCCAACCTAAAAATTTGAAAACATTTCTAACTTTTAGCTGCTTCTTGTTGCTTCTCCATTACCAGAATAAAATTTCAGAGAACATCAGTCCACCACTCCACCATTGCTGAAGCTTGAACTAGATCTATTAAAAAACATCATCCTTAAATCCATGATGGCACACATGTCTCATAAGAATAATTCATTGAGATAAGAAGAAGAAATGAAGAATAGAGAAGAAGAACAGTGGAAATCCCCATTGCCATGAAATCAAAATTTGAAGAAATCTTCCAAACCGGAGCACAGATTGAAAAAATATTTGTTGCTGAGTTATTATCTATTGAATGCCAATAAAAAATAATATTTAAACCTACAATTTGAATCAAGGAATTATCCCAGTGAAGAAATCATCTTTCCAGCTCTACGAAGGAAAAAGCTTGATTTCACATCAAACTGATCGTCAAATTGAAGAGAAAGTTCACGTGAAGCACCATAATGAAAAACCTAATGCAATGGAGTTGATTTTGTTGTGATCGGAGAAAAAAACCAGACCTATAAATTTCAAGCTCCATTAATGAATTCCATGACAAAATAGTGGAAAAAATCAGCGAGCTACCTCTCCACTTCTCAAGGTTCTGGAGAGCGAAATCGCCCAAAAATTGAGGAAACGATCATCGAAAAATCTAGTTTTGCACGAACTAGTTTTTGGCCCATGAAGTCCCTATTTTTTAGGGATATGGAGGTCTATGTTTTTATTAGCATTCTTCCCTCTTCGAATAAATTTTCAAATTCCCGAAGATCCGATGGGTGAAATCATCCAAAAATTGGAGGGAATGATCGTTGAAAAATCTAGTTTCACGTGAACTAGTTTTTACGCCATGAAGCCCCTATTTTTTAGTGATATGGAGGACTAAGTTTTTTGTTAGTATTATGCCCCCACCGATGAAAACATCATTTTACCATTTGTTTAGATGAAGGAATTACTCAAAATTCGGAACGTGGAACCCTGGAATAAAACCTAGAATTTCAAGACCCATTTTGTCATAATTTGACATTCATGGCGCCCTTACTAAAAATAGCATGTATCCTTGCATATAGGGGTCTGTTACTTTGATTAAGACACCATTTGAAGATGACATGAATAATGAAGTGAACATAGAGGGAGCATCGTAGGAAAGGTCATCAAACAGTTCATCTCGACTCACAATTCACACTTACTAAAAATAGTAAGTTACACTTAAAAGGTAGTTCTAGCACAATGGGTCCTACACGGATAATCATTCAAGGGGACATCATTGTTTAGGATCATCCTATCCATCTTAGTTCATTCAACTTGGTGAGTGTTCACAAGTTGATTTGAAGGAGATTCACAGTGTGCAAGGGATTCAAAGATCCATAGTTTCATTGCATTTGGAGCATTCCATCAATGAGGATCAACAAACTTCATCGAAAATGGCATATCCCCTTCTTATTCTCTCTCCCTCTTTCTCTCTCCTCTTCCCCCCAACTTTCTCTCACTTTCCAATATTCTAATTTTGCATTGGGATTGCACTTTTTCATATGTCCTAATGTTCCTAATGTAATACGTCACCTTTACATTATAAAAAGGGACTTAAAAGTTTCCTAGGAAGTTGAAAAGTTTCAAGTTGTGTGAGGACATATGAAAAGGAATTGGGGGGTAGATGAAGAGTCATATTCTACTCCATAAATTGTAATGCCATTCCCATTTCAAAGTGTTGGTGATTGATCTTATAAACTCAAGAGTGCATTGTACCTAGAGAAAGCAAAGGAGATAGCCATTTTCTTCTACTATCCTCTACTCTCAAATTTCCTCCATTCCCACATTATGTATGAATTTGATTTGAGCAATCAATACAAGAATAAGGAGTTTCTAGCTTTCTTTTACTAAGGGGTTTCTTGATACTTGATGATCAGTGGATTCTATTTGGTCTTGTTGCTATTCACAGAGTTGTTTCTTCCCATAAATGCATGTGTTGAAGTTTTTAGCTAGTGGGTGTGTAGGAATATGATTTTGTACCTACAACATTAGTTCTCCTACCTCTTTTCTCACTCTCCTTTTCCACTCTTCAGATAAATTATTCCCTAGAAATATATTGCTAGATTTTCTACAGGGTCAATGGAGTGCCCAACTTGGGTCTTCGGTCGAATGGCCACCACAGAAATCCACATTTTCTCATGCATGCATATACAACAACTGCACCAGTTAAGTAGAGGGACTTATATTCCTAGAGAATTGGCAAGAAATCCACAAGTTTGTCTACCCGATAAATTTTCTTGCCAACAGTTTTTGGCACCCACCGTTGGGCAGATTTAGCAGCATTTGCACCCAAAATATGACAACAATGTCTTAAAATACAAAAAAATGAAATATTGAAAAAACCAAAAAAAAAGAGTTCATGAAATTTTGTTATTGAAAGATACACTTATGATTTCTGCATGTGAATTTTCACATTCCACAATTTCCTTTGGTGTTCCCACTACAAAAGTTTCCAAAAGCTAGCTGCAGGAAGATACACCAGGTTGAGTAGGTCGCGAGGTGTTGTTGATTCCAATTTCAAGGATTTGTAAAATCATCAAGAATAAATTATAGATAATCCATACTTCTTCTCTCAAGCCTCCTCTCCATCTATATCTTTAAACAATTCATTTGGAAATCTTGTCAAGACTCCTATTAATACTCCCCCTTAAAATTCTCCCATTTGTCAACCACCATTGGTCATTGAGTTCCTAGAAGAAGAAGAATTTGTAGAAGCAAGAGAAGAAACAAAAATGGAAATGGAAGATGAAGAAGAAATACCTGAACCCATTGTTTCATGGGGAAGGAATACAGGCCCACTTTCTCTTAAACCACCTCTCCATGATCTACCAAAAAGTTCCCGCAAGAACTTACCAAAGTTGAAAGGTGAAAAAACATAAAATCCTGAAGAAAACATCACTGCCTTCATGACATCATGTGGAATTCTTGGTGTGCAACATGAAGATGTTGTTGTAATATTGTTCGTGGAGTCCCTCTAAGAAAAAGAAGTAGAATGGTTCTAACTCCTGCCTACCCATTCTGTCATTGGTTGAAATAACATCAAGACTACCTTCGAAGAGAGATTTAAATCAAATGAAGACTATTAGGACTCCTGGTGCAGTTGGCTCAAATGAAGAAAGGAGAAAATGAAACCATGAGATTACTTTATGGCTCATTTCAAACAACTAATTCACAGGATACATAGAGAGGATTAACCCTCTCAAATCAATATCAAGATATTCTTAATCAATGCTCAATCATTGGAGAGAGGATTTATCCTACAAAGAGTTCAACCAAGGGATATTACATAAGTAAAAAAGATTGGCCATTGAACTTGATGATGATCTCATCCTATCTTGAAAGATCAAGAATCCCTCAAAGGGTAAAGCTCAATGTCCTGGAGATGAAAGAACCAATCCTTTAATGCAGAAAATGGTGAAATAAATGGCATCATTGAGGAGGGAAATATCTAAATGAGTTTCTTCTCAAAGAAGCAATTAAAATCAGATTGCAAGAGAACCCCGAAGGTTTTCCTTAGATGCCCCACAAATGAACGCAAATTACAGATTTCAAGAAACTGAAGAAGATATTGAACAAGAAAGTTAAGGTTGTGGTTATCTAGAAAGTGATGAGTTTGAAAACGATACACAAATAAGAATTTGTTCAGTATTCTGGAGATTATGAAGAAGATGCACCCAGTTTCTCATGCATGGTATTCACTTGTTCTCAGTCTGAGAAAAGAGAATCTCCCTCCACTATTGCAAAGGAAAAGAAGGTTGATGATCCTCCTATGGTGACTCTACAAAATAAAATAATCAGTTAAGGATCCCCACTTCCATCTTACATGAAGTCTACATTGTTGGAGCCTGACCATGTAGCAAGTAAGAATACTCCTACAATCCCAAGTAAGTCTTCCGATGTCTCTTCCAAGTCTAAATCTAAATCTACTCCCATAAAATCTAGTAATCTGAAAGCTCCTAGTGTACCTTTCAAAATACCCGTTATTCCCAAAAAATATACTCCTGCTTCTGAAGTTGTCCTAAATCCAAAAGAAGTCCCTTCATCCCCCTTTTCCACATATGTTCCCTTTGACTTCATAGAATATATAAACAAAGCCAAAGTACAGATTACTGAAACTGAATATTTGGGGACTCATCCTGAAAAATTTGAGAGGTTCGTTTGATATATCAGTAGTGGTAGTCTAACACCCAATTTTGTAAGTTATAGTTCCAAAGGAATGCTACCAAACTCACTTACACCTCCCTCACAGAACATGCTTTCTATGAGTGCATCAAAGACTTATAAAGTTGAATCTTTGTACGTCTCCCTTCTTGTTGGAGAATATGTACTGAAAAATTACATAATAGATTATGGTGCCTCAGAAAACATGATGCATTTGAAGGTCACCAAGGCTCTCAAACTTACTATGACTCCACTTAATGGATCTTGTTACTCTTTGGAATCAAAATATTTCTCTCTTGTAGGGAAGGTGAAAGATGCACAGGTGGCTCTTTCAAAATTTCTAGACAAGAAAATTTTAGCGATGATTTTGGTAGTAGACATCCCAACCTCATTCGGAATGTTGCTGAGTAGAATTTTCTGATGACACTTGGGAGGGAAAATTTAGATGAATTGGTCTTTCACAACGATGACAGTTAAGGGGGACATGGAAAAATTTCTTCCTAAGAAGAAGATGAGGTATGCGATACAAAAGTACAGAAGCCCAAAAGATAACATTTTGTACCAGGGTAGTAGCCAGATGAATCAATTTGTGACAATGGAGGAGGAAGAGGATATTCCCATCTTGATAGGTCCATAAATGCCTTCCCCAAGATATTTGGACTTTGAAGAAGCATTGAGGAGATTAGAGTTACAAGAGGGTAGTTCAGAATTACCAGATGATGCAAATGATGAAGAAGAGGAGATGATTCTCGATGGTTTTCAAGAAGAAAAATCATCTTATATGCTTTTCCAAGGTGAGGAGTTATTATCATTCCCATTTGGGGATGAAAATGATATCAGTCATGCCATCTATGTAGAGACAAAACCAGCTTTCGATGAGCCTTTGAAAGGCTTGAATGAAATCTCTATATAAGGACAGCTAAGAGCTGCGGAAGAAACAAAATACCTTGAGATAAGTCTCAAACTCTTGATGCAAGCCATGAATATGCTAGACAAACATGAAGCTGACTTGGAAGCCTTGACCAGTGTGAAGGTTGGCTATGTTGAAATAAAGTAAAATGTGAAATATGATGTCCTTCTCAAACAATGGTTGATGGATACAACAACAAAATGGATATATTTTATTTCCCATTTGTAGAAGAAGATATTTCCATGACGAAGAAATTTAAGCAAGGAGTTTCGAGACCTCTAAAGATGAAGCTATTTTTGATGAAGGATTAGTAGAGTGTAGAGATTCTATAGATGATGAGGTAATCCCTCCAGATAGTTACCTTGAGCTGAAAAATAAATATTCTTCAAAGGAATATAAAGATGAGCTATAGGAAATGATGAAGCATAACTCTGTGCAAAAAATATTGGATGCAGTAGAAGTTGCGAAAGACCCCGAGCTAATTCTTGATCTCTTCACTTGTGCCATGCATATATACAAAACAAGTATGAGTTTTCCTTCAATCCTCCCATAAATACTCAAATGCCTCACAATGGTGTAGAGATAAAGGACGAATATGTGAATGAGCATAAACCCGAGAAATAAAGTAACTCAGAATATCAATGAAATTGGAACAAAAATCAGCTCTGGGGTAGTGATAGCATGCTCAATGGAGAATCAACTATATGGATAAACATGGAAGGAAATTGGTACTATGAAATTGATTTCAAAGAATGTGAAGGTAATGGAATTTCCAAGAAATGAATTGAGCATAAAGAAGCTCACATGGACTCACTCCTACCAAGTACACAGAAAATTGTGAAAGCACCTGGATTTCATAAGCATCTAAGGAGGGGAGTCTACTTTCTGGAACCCATCAACAGCTTCGTAGAACATCATCATTTAGTGTTGCCTCTTCAAGGGTAACTTTTTAGAAATGCAAAGTGTTTCAATGAAACTGGGTTGTCCCCCGCCTTGTACCATAGGTTATTGTTAGGTGTGTTTCCCTTTCTGTTGTTTGTGTTTCACTTCTTGTTGTGTCGTGTGTTTACTTTTCATCCTTTACGTGTGTGTGTGTGTGTGTGTGTGTGTCTGTTTCCTTCTTCTCTCTCTCTCTCTCTCATTGTAAGTTATACATGACTCTGCAAGGCCCAATGGATAAGGAATTGGTCAACAAATTATATGGTCTAAAATTGAGATTATGGATTCTCATGTCATGTCTTCACTATGCTCATTCCATGTCATGTGTAAATGTGCAACAAGGAAATTGAAAATTTCTGAGCACAAAAACTATACCCCAGTGTCAAATTTTTCAATTTATATCATTCCAAGATACCCCAGATCTATCTAATAAGTCAAAGTGACATCCCAACTAATGTTATATCACCCCCTGATGTGATTTAGGAAATTTCATTCATTCCCCGTAGGTGATTTCAGGAGTTCATTTGCAAACTACAGGCAGTTGTAGGAAGGGCTATTGTTGGCCTTCCCAGGACTAGATCAACCCCCTATAATGGAACAAAAAGGCCAAATCAAACACAGAGGTGAATTTAATACATTATAACATCATGGAAATTATTTTTGAAGGTTTGGGGAAGTTTTTAAAGACTTGGAGCAGTCTAAGTGAAAATAGGGTTCACAAGCCTAGGCAATTCACAAGCCTAAAATAGTTTTTGGGCTTCAGATGAAGATTCTAGGATCTTCGTATGGATTTATAAGTAAAAAATCATCTCCAGAAATAGGATTCCAAGACATACATGATGGTGAAATAATATTTTTCACAAAATCTTTGTGCATAGGATTTTCAGGCAGTTTTTATCAGGTACAAGTGTAGTCTCAAATCAAAAATCTGATTTTTCAAGGATAAAATGGATGAATTAAGACATCCTAATCCAACCATTGGATTCAAAATTCAATTTCCAATCAGGATTATATAAACTGTCCACCAATAAATTCCACCGGGATCTCAAGTTATCACTGTTACAACTTCATGACTTAGCCAAATTTTTGGGAGGACATGTGTTAGCTCGAGGAGCCTGATAGGATTTTGTGTCCTTGACATCCCTCAAGGTCAGGGAAATCAAGGTTGAAAAATTTCACCCAACCCCCTTAAAGCCCTCCTAGCCCCCATGTGACCTCCAGACTTGACAGTCCCCCAGGTGCATTTTTGGAGCATCCATTCCCTGTCGTCGGATCAAGTGCCACATGTAAGCACCAGGACCATCATTGAAAATGATGTCCCTCATGTACTTAAGGTGAGGGAAATAAAACATGGAAAATTGTGCCCAGCACTTATGGGTATTCTTTTGGTCACCCACGTGACCGAATTTCAGCCCCTAGGTGCATTTTTTGAGCATCCATTCCTTGCCGTCAGATCAAGTGCCAAGTGTCAGCTCCAGAACCACTGTGGAAATCTATGTCCCTTATGTACCTAAGGTGAGGGAAATAAAATTTGGAAAAATGTGGCCATCCATCTAGGAGAGTGTTTTGGTCACCCATATGACCAGTTTCTAGCTCCTTGGTGCTTTAAAGCTGATTTTGGAGCACTCATTCCCTCCTGTCGGATCGCCGCCATGTGTTATCCTCTTGACCACTATGGAATTTGATGTCCCTCACATCATTGAGGTTAGGGAAATAAAACATGAAAAATTTTTCCCAACTCTAACCTAAAAATTTGAAAACATTTCTAACTGTTAGCTTCTTCTTGCTGCTTCTCCATTACAAAAAGAAAATTACAGAGAACACCAGTCCACCACTCCACCATTGTAAAATCTTGAACCAGATCTATTACAACACATAATCCTTCACTCCATGATGGAACATAGGTATCATAATAATAATTTATTGAGATAAGAAGAATAAAAAAATAATAGAGAAGAAGAGCAGTGGAAATCCCCATTGCAATGAAATCAAAATTTAAAGAAATCTTCCAAACCAGAGCACAGATTGACAAACCATTTGTTGTTGAGTTCTTCTCTCTTGAAGGAAATTAAAAACTCATATTTAAACCTCCAATTTGCAGCAATAAATTCTCGCAGCAAAGAAATCCTCTTTCTAGATCTACAAAGGAAAAAGCTTGATTTCCCATCAAACTGGTCACCAGATTGAAGAGAAATTTCACATGAAGCACCATAATGAAAATCCTATCGCAATGGAGTTGATTTCATTGTGAACAGAGACAAAAACAAGACCTAAAAATTTCAAGCTCCATTAATGGCCACCATGACACAATATTGGAAAAAATCAGCGAGCTACCTCTGCACTTCTCAAGGTTCTAGTGGGTGAAATTGCCCAATCTTTGGAGGAAACGATCTTTGAAAAATTGTGCCATGAAGTCCCTATTTTTTAGGGATATTTAGGGCTGTGTTTTTTATCAACATTCTTCCCTCTTCGAATAAATTTTCAAATTCCTAAAGATCTTATGGGCGAAATCATCTGGAAATTTGAGGGAATGATCGTTGATCTAGTTTCACGTGACCTAGTATTTGAGCCATAAAGCTCCTATTTTCTAGGGATATGGAGGACTGAGTTTGTTGTTAGTATTCTGCCCCCGCCGGTGAAAAAATAATTTTCCCACTTGTTAAGATGAAGTAATTATTCAAAATTCGGAGCGTGGAACCCTGGAATAAAAACCAAAATTTCAAGACCCACTTTGTTGCAATTTGACATTCGTGGCGCACTTACTAAAAATAGCATGTATCCTTACATAGGGGTCTCTTACTTCGGATAAGCTGCCATTTGAACATGCCATGAATAAGGAAGTGAAAACAGAGGGAGCATTTTAGGCAAGGTCATCAAAAAGGTCATCTCAGTTTGCAATTCACATTTACTAAAAAAAGTAAGTTACAGTCAAAAAGTAGTTTTGGCACAATGGGTCATACACAGATAATCATTGAGGGGGACATCATTGTTTAGGAGAATCCTAGTCATTTTTCATAGGGCATTCAATATCCATCTTATTTCATTCAACTTGGTGAGTGTTCACGAGCTTATTTGAAGGAGATTCACAGTGTGCAAGGGATTTGAAGATTCAGAGTTTCATTGCATTTGGAGCTTTCCATCAATGAGGATCAACATAATTCATCGGAAGTGACATCTCCCCTTCTTATTTTCTCTCTTTCTCTCTCCTCTTCCCTCCCAACTTTCTCTCACTTTCCAATATTCTAATTTTGCGTTGGGATTGTACTTTTTCATGTCCTAATGTTCCTAATATAATACGTCACCTTTACATTATAAAAAGGGACTTAAAAGTTTCCTAGGAAGTTGAAAAGTTTTAAGTTGTGTGAGGACATATGAAAAGGAATTGGGGGGTAGATAAAGAGTCATATTCTACTCTATAAATTGTAACGCCATTCCCATTTCAAAGTGTTGGTGATTGATCTTGTAAACTCAAGAGTGCATTGTACCTAGAGAAAGCAAAGGAGATAGCCATTTTCTTCTACTATCCTCTACTCTCAAATTTCCTCCATTCCCACATTATGTAAGACTTTGATTTGAGTAAGATCAATACAAGAATAAGAAGTTTCTAGATTTCTTTTATTAAGGGGTTTCTTGATACTTGATGATTAGTGGATTCTATTTGGTCTTTTTGCTATTCACAAAGTTGTTTCTTCCCATAAATGCATGTGTTGAAGTTTCTAACTAGTGGGTGTGTAGGAATCTGATTTTATATCTATAGCATTAGTTCTCCTACCCATTTCTCACTCCCCTTTCCCACTCTTTAGAAAAATTCTTCCCTAACAAGAGATTGCTAGATTTACTGCAAGGTCAGTGGAGTGCCCATGTTGGATCCTCGGTCGAATGACCACCACATAAATCTACATTTTCTCATGCATGCTTATATAGTAGCTGCACCAGTTAAGTAGAGGGACTTAGATTCCATAGAGCATTGGAAAGAAATCCACAAGTTTTTCCAACTAACAATTTTTTTCGCCAGCAAATAGTTTGATGGTGATCTCTTACTTTTACACACAAAATTGGGTGGACATAAACATACAACACCTTTACTTTTGCATGACATAAATAGAGAAATGTTACTTCCCACTCAACTAGGATTGTAAACTTCAAAATATGACCAACCAGACTCATCATGACTACATGAGTGAAAAAATATGATCTCATTACTAAACACCACAATTTTACCATCACTTGAGTCTACAGACCAGAGAGTACACTTTGAATCCTTGATTGACTTCTACTCACTTTTACAGACCCAGGAATTGACCATAATGACTATACAGATGCATACAAATGCACTTCAAATATCCAAAAAACAATTTTGACTCACATACATTCATATAAAACATTGACTAATTGAGTCCAATCCTTTCATAAACTAAATTTTTAAGGGTTAATAAAGACACCATGACAGATAGACCTTATAACTAGATCAGACTCAAACTTTCAGGTACTTGATACAATTTAACTATACCAAACATAATTTTAAGAGAAGAATGGACTAAGCATACCTTTTCATTGATAATCTATTTGAAACATGAACACCTATTGATGATGATTCTTCTTAAGTACTCATCAATGCTTTTTTCAAAGAGAGTATGACTTCTAGAAACATAGAGAAGGTACTCTATTCTTGATAAATTCTCTCAAAACATTAGGAAGTCATCAAAGAGGCTTGATGACTCACTCTTTCTTTCTCTATCTTGTGAAGCCTTGTCTATCTTTTTTTGATATACTACTGAATGTTCTACCTTCATTTCATGATACTTTCCTTCCATTCAAAAATGTATAGTATGTTTCATTTCCTTGTCTTCTCATGACTACAAATGAGTGTTCTTCATAACTAGTTCTTGGCTATCTTTCACTCTTCTTGGCTTCATCATAAACTCTTGGTGTCTTTCTTGAGATTACATAATCTACCCACACTATTTTCTTGTCCTTTTTTTCTTCCTCGACTCTTGGGTTTTCTTCCTTGACCTAGTATATCCATTTAGTTTTCTTCTTTTCAGGATTTCTTTTACACATTGCAGACTTAGTCTCATTTCTAGGACTAATCTTCATTAGATTCCTTATTATCTTGTCCTTTGAAGGTATAATACCTATTTTTGTACTTAGATTTCTTATGATAATAGCATTGCTTTGAAAATTTCCCAAAATTGTGACAAGTATAACACATGGCATTACTTTTTCCTCTTACTAGATGTGAATCATCATTTCTATCATAATTTGAAACCTTGAACTCATGACACCTTTTATCATAGTTTCCAAATTTGTTACAGTTATAGCACACTAACATGCTCATGCCTCTTAACTATTATTTATTCAAAAACTGAATTGAAGGTTTTTCTTAATAGTTCCTAACAAAATGCCCTTTTCATTGATAATTCAAACACACTATATTCTTCTCATAATCAGTTTTATAACTTATGTATGGGTATTCCCTATCAAAATTCTTTATACATTCTCTAGGTTTATGTCCAAAACTATAACATGAATAACAATATCCATTAAAATTTATTTCATACCTGAAAGCATTTGGTTTCATAATAGGTTTATACCATCTTGAATTTGTCCACTTATTTGTCTTCATGTTTGAATGTCAACTTAAACCAACTTTGTTATCTTCACTCTCCCTTACAGGATCTTTAATGAAGCCTAGTCCAATTTTGTCATTTTCTGCCTTCTACTTGTCCAATATTTCATTTATATCCTAAGAGATCTTTTATAACTTTCTATGCATCTTTAGTCTATTTGGTTCTTCCTCTAATTCAGCTCTAAAAGAGATCAATTCTTCTTCATATCTCATGCAGGTGTCTTCTTTGGCCTATAGAGATTTTTTCACTATTTTAACTTGAGATATCACCTTTGTACTAATTTTGAGATGCTCTTTCTCTTTATCTCTGAGAGATGCTGAAACGAGCTCTAATTGTGCCTCAAGATCCTAAACTCCCTCTTAATATTCCTTATTTTTTCTCTTATCAAGAATATTGATCCACTGTTCATACTCTTTCAACTTGGACTTCAATTTCTTTTTCTTTTTCCTTTGATATTTAAGTTCATCCAGAGCACATATCAGTTCTGCTTCAATATTTACCTTTTCTTCCTCTTCATATGAGATTTCATCCTCACTGACATATTTATCTCTTGAACTGCTACTACAAATTACTTCAATAACCATGCTTGTGACTCAACAGGGACCTACTCCAAGCTATTAGACTTGATTCCAAAGTACCAAGCTCTGATACCAATTGTTGGAAACTTGGACACTGAGAGAGGGGGGGGGGGTAAATCAGTGTCTTCTCAAATTTATTTTATCAAATTAGCTACGATTAACACAAAAAACCAAACACAATAAATTAACAAATAAGTACACACAAAGACACCAATTTTAATGTCAGAAATAAAAATAGGGATCTACTAAATCAAGAAATAGACTCATGACCAAATTGTCCTATATCAATTACATTAATTTCATGGTTGAGCTTCTACTCAACCTAGAGCTGAAAATTCTAAGTTTGACTAAGTTGTTACTCAGTCTAGAGGATTCAATCCCCTATAATGTAACCAAATACAACCGATCTTTAGTAATCTACTACTTTCAAGGAGGCTACAACCCCCTATATGCTAAGTTACAACTTAGACTTGTTTTTTTTTTGGTCACACTTTGTTAACTATATTACATAGCTGATAATCACCTCTATATTTGCACACTTTGGTTCTTCTTCTTTACTTCAAAATTATACTCCTGATACACTTTCTTCTAATCATATGACTTCATATAGTCTCTATCTTACAAGGTTTCTTTTACTCACAAATTCATCTCAAGTTTTCACTCCTTGGATTACTCAGCTAATCACTTGCTGCAGTTCAATATTAGCCTTAATTTCCTTATATTTCATGAATTCAATCACATTCAAATTTGGTCATCATCACCTTATTTTATTACTCATTCCTTCTCATTTAACTGACATGCTTTGACACAAACTCCTGATTCTCCATTCTTTAAAAAAATAGTCAGATTCAAGTTTCTTTCAACATCAACTCAAATCTCTATCAGATCAAAAACATCTTCTAAATATGCTCTTTCTACTGCAATTTCAGTTCCACATTCTAGAAACAAGAATTACCTATAAAACATATTTATTTCATTTCTCAACTATGTTCATTGATCAAACTTACATAAACTTTCTCTTTGTTACCACATATATCCTTCACCAAGGGCAATTCATATCTAATCCACCCAACTTATTTCTTCATCACAACATCAATTTTTTTTTGCACAAAACTATGTCATTCCATGCAACTCACTTGTTATTCACTATTTCATATTGTTATCTCATTCTCATATTGTGTCTCAAAATTATCAAATATTGAAACCTAGAGTTCTAGTTCTCATTCAACTGTATATATGTTTTTAGGAGTCTGCACTATTCTTCACCTATATGCATCTAAGAATATCCTCATCTTCTTTTCATTTTATTCACACTATATATCTCTCCGACACACTCTTTCATCATACTACAATTGTTTCACATCACTCTTCTTTTGGCCTGTGTCACCCTCTTTCTTGTATTTTATCTATCATTCACATATATCATACAACATATTTACTGAAAAAGTTTTCAAAGATATTCTTTCACTAAATATTCATATTCTTTTTCTCAAGCACACATGCCACAACCATTCATTCTCCTTCGAATTAGCAAAAAAAAAACCTAACACCACTAAATATTCAACTTATAAGTTATATATCCTTTTTGAATTTTCACAGGTCTAACTCTTCAACTTACAACTCATAATTCATAGTCTTGATCAAGCTTAGAATAAGACATCAAGATTTTTTTACTACCTCTAACCTTTTAGTTTCTCCAAGAACTTCTTATCACCAAATCAAAACACCCTTATGTTTACACAAGTGCATATACTTGAGCTCATAGTGTGATTGGATAACATGGGAACTATCTCCAAGTTGTGGGACTCGCTACTTGAGATAGACCTTCAGAGAAAGTCGGTTCTTGCTCCTAAACTACCTGCCACAATCTACTCTAATGTTGGTAGAACTAACTGTCCTAATCTAACTTTCCAAGGGACCAAGGAGAGAGAATGCATAAAAAATGAAAGCCTACACTAAAGGGGTGATACACCAAAAAAGGATGGGTGTGAGATTAGTCTTCCAATGAGTGAAAAATAGAAGTAAAATACATACTAGAAGGGGTGATAACAGTTCTCCACAATCTAGTAAATGCATTCACAATAATATTTCATACACGCACAATAATAATGAGTCCTTACAAGAGAATAAAAATGACACAATATTCTTGTAATGAAGGTTGAAAGGGAAAGAAGAGTGTAAACAAACATAGCAGGGGAAGATGCATCCACAAACTTGTATTTTATTGCTTCATGATATGCACAGTTCAATCTATTACAAGATAAGGGCCTAGATCACCATGCAAGGAGTCCACTACAAGGGCTTATAGCACATTGGATTCACAGAGCAATTTTGACATAGCTTTGCTACAATAAAAATCTCTCCCCTTTACAATGAGCTCAACACTCCAATTTATAGAAAAATAAGAAGAGAGAGAGAGGGAAAATGGAAATCCCAAAATCTATCCTTCAACCACTTGTAAAAGGTATTAAATGGAGTGAAATGATGTTTTGTTGCTTGAAAAAAGGATCCCCATACTATCCCATGACTTGCAGTAGTGAAATATGTTAGCCCATGCTTCATTGACTACGTCCAACTACCAAATAAAGAACTATTCCAAACTTGGACACATTTTCTACAAAATATCTATCTATCCTTCATAAAATCTAGAATTTATTGATTTCTGTGCATTGGGATTGAAAACATGATTCCAATGGTACCAATTTCATGCAATTTTGTTGAGAAATGCAAAAGTTATGGCTCTCTGAGTGTGAGCAGCTATTTTGGGTTTGCCAGTCATTTTCTGTCATTTGACGGGAATGAGCATTAATTGACTGGAGCTGAATATGTTTATTTTATTTTAATATATATACCCTTATCAAAATTATGAAATCCATTTTTTGTGATGTAGAGGATGTCGTGCTCCTTCTAGAAATTCCAATTTTATGAAAATCAGAGCTCAGAATCAAAAGTTATGGCCGTTTGAAGTTTGGGAGGTCAAAATTGACTTTTTCTCTTCACCACGACTATTTTGGCAGAATCGGGTCCACGTGTGTCCCGGATGTCCCAAAAATATTCTTCCACATCACCCGATTTGGGCTTCCTTGTCCTTATTCGTTTGTCATTGACCGGGTCGCGAGGGCCGTTGACTTCTGCATTCGCCACATCCCATTTAGCTTAGCTCCTTATGCGGCGATTTCACCTTTTCGCGTCACGCGTGTCCCAATATCAGACCATTCTTGACACATTTCTCCATGCCACCCACAATGTACTGACTTGTGGTAAAATCAACTTTGTGAATCCCGCGTGTACCTATGTCCCAACTATCTCCGCGTACCACCTGGGACAAAAATGTCTGAACTTTTCCGCAAAACACCTGAATGAGTCCATTTTCCATATTTTTTTCTAATTTTCTCTAACTTCTTGGGTTTTTTCCTAGATGGGGAAGTTAGAGAGAAGCCAAGGGGACCCCAAAAACATGATTTTTGGATTTGAATCAATTCTACTTGCTCAGGACTTAAGAATTTGATGCATGTTATCAAAATTACCTCGAGGGGTGAAATTTGGATAACATAACTCATATAATTTGAATGAGGTAGTATCTTGATGTTTCATGTTCTCAAAAAATCAACCACAACTTAGCATCTTAACTTGTCAATAAAATTTCAAGCCATGTATTGAAATCAAAAAGTTATTGAAGAGTTCTTAAGACCTGTAGGCTCTTTAAAAACATTCTTTTGATGAAATTACTAGCTGTAGTCACAAAATCACGCACTTACAATTACATTTACACTACCGAGTATGTTATTTTATAGATTCCCCTTGTCCTATCATCTATTATTTGGTCATTTTCATCAATTGTCTTGCACATTCGTCAGTTGTTTACATGGTTCTAGTCATCTCTTAGGGAGTACCTAGTGTCATTACTTAGTCATTTTTCATCTCTAGTCTCTTACTCAGGTGTCTAGGGTAATGTTGGGGTGCCCATGGGTGCCCCGGTCCATGATTTTAGGTGCCTTAGTCCCTGTAACACTAGCGTCTAATTTATCTATTCAAGGCCAATCTTTTTCATTTTCCTATTTATTCCCCTAGGTAATAGTCGACATATCAGGTCATTAATGTCAAAATTTGAAAAGAGATCCCTATATAAAAATAGCATACTCACCATATTATGTGTAGAAAATCTCCTATAAAATCTAGATATCTAGGTAAAGGATTGCATTTGGGCATCATTTACATCTGCATCACACAAACATATGGGGAAAGGGTTGTATTCATTCTATTCCATCCACCATTTTCATTTTTACATGTAGTTACTACCCCCCTACTTCTACGTCATTAATGCTACGACACCCTAGCCACATAATTACACACAAACACACACAAAACTTACATTGGGTATGGAATGTAGTGCAGTGCTTAGTTGTAAGTCCACCATTATGGAAACTAAGGTCAGTCCGACCCCTTCATATGCACCTTTCTTTTTTAGGAGTTTGATGCTTTATACGGGGTTTTGCAGGTAGATCTTCACATTAGATTCATGATGACATAATTGAACATATTACGACAACAATGAGACAAGGATAAAGAAATTGTGAAGACCTAGTGACACTATGAAATTCATATCTTGACTTTTTTGCAGACCAGAGAACCCAAATTACTGACAAGGCACCCGTAGGTGCCCTAGTACTCTCCTAGGTTCCCCAATCTAGTAGGATCTTCAATTGTTGCAATTCCTAGCATATCACTCTCACATCTTGTATTTTCCACACATCCGTCATTTCAAGTTTAGCACACAACAAGGTAAATCATATTCAAGTCAATATCTTATCCCTCTCATTTTCATTATTCCATTTTACTTAAACATCAAAATAAAATATTTAGCATCAATATTCTAGCTTACGGTATTTATTGCATTTTGGTATTTACTTAGATTAACTATAAAATAACATTCAAATTCCAGAATTTATAGTTAATAATTTTGCTGAACCCATATTTTTAAATAGTTTTCCCTAGGATCCAATTAAACCCTAATGGATAAATATATCTCACCTTCTTTCACCCATCATGTCTCATTTTAGCATTAACCCTATCTATGATGAGGCTGTCATAACTAATCTCAAAGCCCTATATAGTGCTCCAGTTGTTACACCCAATCATATTCAACAACAACTTTTAGATGGCCAACAATATGTGCGTACTATTTTTAAAGATTCTCTTATAGGCATTAGCATTGTTGAGGATACAACAGCCTTTACTCATTTTACACCATGTCATACGACTACTTACGATCCTCCTTTCAAAATTTCATAGGATAATTTAGATGATTCTCTTATTGATTACTTAATTGGTGTTGAAAATCATTCACATGTGCATAAGGATCCCTCTTTTACTCCAATAACTAATATAGTCCCTACACATGCTTCTACCTATTGGTACCCATTTTTTTTCTCCTTTTTTAGTCTAAGTAGCATTAGAGATATGGCATGAAGCTTGAAGATAGATAGATCATGATGTATGTCATTTTGTAGTTGAGGATGTGATCTAACTGGCACTCAGATTTGTGGAGAGATGGATAGCACTCAAATAGGACTTGATCTATCCTAACTATTTTAGGTTATGCCTTTCAACCAAGGTAAGAGGACCTATTTTGCAACCCTCAAATGGTGAAGGAGATGAAGATATCCCTCAATTTGTGCAAATAGTATGAAGGGGCCTTGGGAAAATATGATCAACACTCCAAATCTGACTTTCACAAGTTGTCACTTCCAGATTATGGAGATAATTTCAATGCAAGGCAAGGGTTACTGAAGACATTTTGAAATCCTGATCTGTTCTGCATACTTTAGCAAATGGATTTTGATCTTCTGTGGGTATACAGGTCAAAATAGGGGTAGTATGGGGTAGGATTAGTTGTTTAGAATGATTTTTGGTGGGATATTGACAAGACAAACTTGACTATGCCAGATCTTTGACAACCTCTTACAACATTTGAACAACTATAAGATAAAATGCTTCAAAATAGTCAGGATGTTCTTTCAACTAGAAGAGATACACAAATGGAGGCCCAAGTTTGCACTCTTCACACAATCTTTGAGACCTCAACACAAAAGCTTGAGTTAAAGGACTCAATTAAACATCAAAATCTCTGATCAAATCACGCCTAAGGTACCCCCAAAGGCTTACAAGCAATCTCTATCAACAAAATGAAGGTGAAGTGATTTTAAACTACTTATTTTCAATGCCAGATGAAAGCTCTTCTGACAAATGAAATTGCAAATGCCACTAAACAATCAATAAGGATGAGATCTGTGTGATTCCTAAAAATTTCAATGCAAGATTGCAACAAGAACAAGGAAAACTATTTGTAGACATTTAAACATGATAACAAACATCATATTGCCCAAAATAACATAGATTAATTCAAAATCTTGTTAGATTCATCAGCAGGGGAGAGTTTCAGGAACAATCTCAAAGCTGTGTGATGGCTATACACTTGTAACCAACTCAACATGAATGAAGATCTAACACAGAAGACATTAACCAGGTTTTTTGGAGGGTTTCTTAGAAGATGAGCTTCTCTCAAAATTTTCTCATGATTTTCAATTTCCCAACCCTTTGCATGTCTCAAAACATGCATTATATATCACTCTATTACATTTGATCCTTCTTTCCCAAGAAAAGAATATCCTATGGCATCTTAGTTTGTTACAAATTCACTCATGACTTGTAGAAAGGGACATCTAATAGAAAAACATTCAAAAAGTTGCCAGGTGCCTCAAAAAAGGTGAATCATTGCAAAATTCACATCATTATCCATTCATGGAGGCAGCATTTTTCATCTTCAAAGCATGCAGACCCCCTTCCTTTCATTATTTCATCCTTATCCCTCCAAAATTTGACTCTAGTAACTTTTGGATCTGATATTTCACATTTTTTGCTCGAGCCCGAACAAAATTTCATTTCAAAAGTACCTCAGATCTACAAATTGAATTTTCAAATTGATTCCATTGATCCTTGAAGGCAAAAACGACATGAATTCACCAAAAATTTGGTGAAAATTGATGCAAAAATCACATTTCCACACTTCCTGGAGCAAAAATGGCGGCCAAACTGAAAAATGCATAGTTACCATGATTTTCCTTTCTCCCTTCAATCTGAGCCCTCCACGTGTCACAATGTGATTGGAAATGGGTTTGGGATCATTTTTTGATATTTTAACACTTTTTGGAAAAATGTAAAAATTTGACATTTTTCTCCGCCCCTCCGCCCTTGAAAACGGTGCTTGACACATGTCCCAATGTGGGCCCCATTGGAATCGCGGCTTGATTCTACACATTTCCACCTTTTTTGGAAAAAAAAGGAAAATTTTTCAATTTTCCTCCACACTCTACCCTTGAGATTTGGCGCTGACTATCCATTGTGGGCCCTGATTGGAATCACGGCTCGATTCTACACATTGGGCCACCTTTTTTGGAAAAAAAGAAAATTTTCACAATTTTCCTCCACTACTCCGCCCTCCAATTTATTTCCTCTGACATGTGGCATCAGTATGATTCATCTGCGGGTCATGGTTAAGTTTTGCACATTTTTCTTCCTTCACAAAAAAAAGTTTTTCAAAAATTTCTCCGCACTCCCCTGCACCCTCTTTTGACACCATGTCTCCCTCTGATTCATTGCAGAGCCACTCTTCAAATTACCACTTTAACTCACTTTTCCAAAAAGGAAAAATTTCCCTTTTCCCCCCAAGGCCCAAAGTTCTGCCTTTGACCCTACTCCTGCCATGTGTCCTCTTCAGAGTGGCTAGATGGACCCACGGCCTTTTTCACAACTTTTGTTCCCACTCGCCAAAAAGCAAAAAAAATTTCTAAGTCCTCCGCTAGCCTTCCATCCCGCTTTTGATGAAAACATGACACGTGTCCACCTCTGATTCATTGAGGGCCTGCTCTGAAGCCGCCACGTGTTCTATTCTATTTCATTGCGGGCCTACACTTGATGAAGCTGCCACGTGTTCCATTCTAATTCGTTGCGGGCCCTAGGTAATTTCTTTGTACTTTAACTCTTTTTTCCAAAATTCCTTAAGGCACAAAAAACCTGCCCGTCTGCCTTCACTCTGCTTATGCAATATGTGTACCTCCTCTGGGACCTACGGAGGTGCGAGGGACAACTTACAAATTTTTCCAAAACACAAAAAATGTTAAGTTTTTCGAGCAGACCCGCCGAACCTTATCCAACCACAAATGGCCACGTAGGAGAAGATTTTGAGCTAAAATTTGATGGGAAAAGGATGCCTGTATGACCGTCAAAAATGCAAAAATTTCCAGCAATGCCCTAGAATGCTGAAGATGAATTTGATGGGCAAATGACACTTGTCTGACCGTAAAAAAACACAGAAAATGCCAGGGATGCCCAAAATTGATTTTTTCTTCATGGGTGAAGAATTTTTTGATCAAAGGAACAAATGGAAAGTGTTTTTAAGAAATTTACGACCATGGGAAAGGGATTTTTGAGGGAAAATAAGTATAAAATGAACAATTTTCAAGCTCCAAAGGCCAGGAAAACATAGGAAAAATGGCAGAGGCCCGTTTTTTGAACGGGAAAAATTAGGGCAAGGTAATTTCTCCTTTTAGGACAAAATGAGTTTGCAAAAATCCAATGCATAAGAATGGAGCTAAAATTCAAATCATCGATTTCATGAGGAAAAATGTTTCAGAGCACAAAGAGTAAAGGGAAAACATGGAAAAATGGTAGAGGATCAAAATGGCACCAACATCGGCTCCTTCTCGGGGATGGGCACTCCCAGTGAGTGCCACAAGAACAAAAGTAGACCAAGTGCCAAAATAATCCATTGGGAAAATGGAGTCATGAGCCAGAACCACCAAAAAACAGCTGAGAAACTGACAAAAATGGCTTCCACACACCAAGGCAAACCACAAACTGACAAAACACCAAAAACAGAGCAAAAAACCAAACACTATACACTATACAAGTGGTGCATACCTCAAATTTGGGGATTAATCCAAGAAATGCTTCAAATGCCTACCATTAACAGGTAGTTCAAGCAATTCCCCATCTAAGTCCTTGAGAAAAAAGGTATTTTCACCAATTCTGATATCAATGGAGTAAGGGCCCATCCATAATGCATCAAATTTACCATGTTTGCCCTTATCTTCATTTCTACTATCCCATAACAAAACCAGATCTCTAACATTGAAATCCCTAGGAGTGACCTTCTTATCAAACAACCTCTTAAACTTCTCTCTAAATCTGACATGCCTTTGGTGTGATGCTCTTCTTTCTTCATCCAGTTCAACAATCTGATTAATCCTTGCTTCATATGGACTAGACCTCTTGATCTTCAAGTTGTTGAACAAACTGAAATGAAGATAATTGCAGATGTAATGGCAGCAGAGCTTGAGTTCCATACACCAACTCAAATGGGATCTTACTAGTAGCTCTTTTGGCAGTAATTCTATCAGTCCAAACTACAAATTTCAGTTGTTCACCCCATTTTCTCTTGTTCAACTCCAAGGTTCTCCTAATGATCTTCAATAAGTTCTTATTGCGAGACTCAGCTTGTCCATTTACTTTAGGGTTATAGTTTGAAGCATAAGTTAGATTGGTTCCATAATCCTTGCACATTTCCATCAAGGGTTTAGCTCTGAAGCATATGGCATTATCAACAACAATTTTTACTAGCACACCAAATCTGCATATGATGTGATTCAACAAGAAGTCCATAACAACTTGGTGTGTTGCTTTCTTGGTGGGGATTGCTTCTACCCACTTGGTGAAGTAATCTGTGGCTACAAGAATCCACTTATGTCTAGCACTAGAAGGGTCTGAAATCTCACTAATGAAGTCTATTCCCCATTGTTTGAAAGGATCTTCAATTGATACAAGTTGCAAAGGAAGGGAGCCTAAAGCTTTCATTCTTCTAGAGAAATGCTGTCAGCTTTCACATTTTCTAACCAATAGGGTTGCATCTTTGAAAAGAGTAGGCCACCAATAACCAAATCTCAAAACTTTGTGTGTTGTAACCCTTCCAGCAAAGTGTCCTCCACAAACTCCCCCATGGAAATCAACAACTATTTTGGGAGCTTCATCTTCAGTTACACATTTCAAGAGGACACCTTCAAGGTTATTCCAAGCCAGCCCAAAGTCAGTGATGATGTATTTTTGAGAAGCCAGCTTGAGGGCTCTTTTCTAATTTTTATTTAAATGATCAGGGAAGCATAGGTGTTTGAGGTAAAATATTACATCCTTGTACCACTTAGAACTTACCAACTTCTCAAGAACATCTACCCTTTCTTCCTCTACTTCATTCACTTCAATTGTCTGCAGGTTGCTCTCAGCCATGAGCTTAGCAAGACCCAAACCTCTTTCCAACTTTGTGGTTTGGATGTCCATATCATACTCCTACAGTTTTTTCACCCATCTACATCTTTTTCTTGAGATCTCCATCTCTGATAAGATGTCTTTTACCATGGTGTGGGGAACATAAGCAATAACTTTTGAACTTAAGATATAAGGCCTGAAAACCTTTGTTGCTTTCACCAAGGAAAATGCTTGTTTTTCCATGATTGTGTACTTTAACTCAGTAGCTTGTAAATCCTTGCTAAAGAAGGCAATAGGCCTCTCAGCCCCATCTTCATCCTTTTGGAGCAAAACAGATGCAATAGTATTTTCAAAAGCAAAAGAGAAGATTTGGAAAGGCTTCTTGTAATTTGGAGCTACCAAGATGGGTGCATGCTTAAGTGCTTCTTTGATTCCTTCAAAATCCTTAATAGCAGCCTCCTCCCACCTGATAACTTGGTCTTTCTTTAACATGCATGTAATAGGAAGAGTCAATTCAACAAAATTATACACAAACCTTCTACTTGAAATTGATCTACCCAAAGAAGGATTGGATGCCCTTCTTTGTTCTTGGAATTGGAACCTTGCTGATTACTTCTACCCTCTCAGGGTCAATCATGACACTAGCCTTTGAAACAATATGACCAAGCAAATTGGCCTTTTGCACCCCAAAATGGAACTTCTTTGGATTCAAAGAGATTCCAAATTCTCTACATCTGATCAACATTCTTTCCAAGTGCTGCAAGTGATCTTTTCTGCTCCTTGAAAACATAGTCACATCATCCTGATAAACTACAATGAAGTCATTTATGTAACCAGAAAAAGTGGCATCCATTTCTCTTTGGAAGGTAGCTCCAACATTCATGAGACCAAAAGGCATTCTTACATAAACATATGTTCCCCAAGGAGTGGTAAAGGTAGTTTTAAATCTTTCTAACTCCTTGACAACAACTTGATTGTAGCCAGAGAAACCATCCAAGGTGGACAACAATTCAGATCCAGTCACTAACTGCAGCATGTTTTCCATGTTTGGAAAAGGATAATTGTCCTTCAATGAAGCTCTATTCAGATTTTTAAAGTCTACACAAAGTCTGATATCTCCATTTTTCTTTCTGACTGGCACAAGGTTTGCAACCCAAGATGAATACCTTGTGGGCTGAATGATCCCTCCCTCCTTTCAGTTTCTTCAATTCATCTTGCATTTTCATGGAGAGGAGTGGATTAATTAGCCTCTTATTTTGTCTAAAGGGCTTGGCATTTGTTTCAAGAGGAATCTCATGCTGAAACAAGTCCTCTCTATATGCTTTCAGCTCTGAATAAGACCAAGCAAGACAGTCCTGATATTTATTCAATAGTTGGACATAGGACTGTTTTTCTTCTTTGTTTAGATTGCTGCCCAAACAATTTTTTCTTGGTTTATCTGTAGTGCCCAAGTTATGCTCTTCCACATCCCTTGAGGTAGACATGTTTTTATTGATTATGCAATCAACATTGTTAAAATTTGACTCAAGTGCAACAAGACCTCTAGGAATGGTGTTAGTTTTCAATTGGATAATATCCTTTCCAAAAAAAGTCTCTCTTCCTTCAGTCACACACACCATTGGTTCCCAATCAATATTCTGATCTACAAACTCACCTTGATTTTGTAAGAACCTTTGCACTTGAGCATCATCATTAAACACTTGCCAATGCTTGATGTTGTCAGGGACAGCTAGCCTAGTTAACACTTCAACATTGTACTCACAATAAGGTGAAATGGTGCAATTTCCAAATCTTGACGCCAACACTGCCAACTTGTCAGCAGTAACATTGAAACTTCTTTCATGATGCACAATGTTGAAGGAATCAAACATCTCAATTAGATCCCAAACTGTATGTTTTTACTATTTCATCCGCTAATTTTTTGTAGCATACAGTTTTCTTATTTGTTTGACAACTAGATCGGAATCTCCTTTTGCAATGATGTCCTTGACACCATACTTCCATGTAATTCTTAGACCCAACAACAAGGCTTCATACTCAGCAATGTTGTTAGTACATTCAAAATTAAGCTTGAAGGAAAAAACAAACTCTTCCAAACTAGGAGAAATCAGAATTATACCAACACCATTTCCAAATTTGGAGCAAGCTCCATAAAATAGCAAGGTCCAAGGAGAACCTACCTATTCAAGGCACTTTGAATGATCCATCTTGTGCTCCTTACCATCAAAAAACCCAATAAAATTATCAACATCAACATCAGCAAATAACTACTTCATAAGAAGCATTGTTTGGATCCTCAATTAGATGCAACATCTTCTTTTCTCCATAGAGCTTGACAAGGCTGCCCTCAATGGGAATAGTGGAAAAGACATGTCCATCTGGACACTCCCTCCAACACTTGCAACCCACTTTCTTGACAATAACATACCCCATTTGGTAGGGCAATCAATAATCACAACATCTAATTTTAAATTCCTCCCAGGATAAGATGCAAGCTACACCACCAGACCCTTCACACAACCAACTACCGGAACTTCTCTTGAGTCCATGGCAGTACACTTTCCATAGGCTATTGTCACTTTGATATCCAACTCATTCATGACTTCTAGAGGCATGACATTACATGATGCACCAGAATCAAACATATAATTGTGAAGTACTCTATCCTTTATGATCAAAGTTGTAAAGAATGGATCAACATTCAATTGGGAATCAACTGAGGATGTCCCCAAGTATACCTTAGGTGTTTCTCCAAGATCCTCTAATGCTGGTGTGTTTCAAGGTCTGCAATGATCTGAGGAGGAGTTTCAACAACATTTACATTTCTGCTTGGGGTACTCTTCTCCTCTTTCAATCCTAGGTACTCAAATGCTCTCTTCTTGTGCTCAAGAATCCTAAGCAACTCAATGATTGGAACACTCACTTTGATTTGGCTCAATACCTGGGATATGTCATATGGAACACTTTTAGGCAAGGTAACATTGGAATGGAGACAAACAGATTCATTAGATGGCATGGGATTCTTGGCAGCTTGGGCATGAGGAGGACTGTAATTTTTGCTTGGGACAACAGAGCTTTTGGCAGGTGTTTCTCTTCTAGGAGCTTCTTTGGGAATACTTGTAAGCAAGGGTGTTTTAGGTTTGGCTTGAGGCCCAACTCCCTTAACAACCTTTCTCCTAGTGTTATAATCTTTCTCTTGAGCCACAACAACATTCATTAACAATTGTCTATCTTCCTCTGAAGGTATACCACCATCATACTTCTTAATCATCAAAGCTCTTAAGTATTCAAAGTCATTGTTAGGAATTTCAAAAGCTTGCACTACATCAACTTCAAGAGTATGAGGGGAAGAAATACTTGTACCCATTTGATGCAATCCCAAAAGGTTGCAGTTGTCCTTGCACTTATTACCTCAATTGATGTTGCTCCTTCTTGTGAGCTTGAAGAACAACCCACCATGCAAATATCATCATCAGTACCATCATCATTATTAGCTTCACCATCTTAATGGTCCATTTCACATGGAGGATGGGGTAGAAAACACCTATCACACCAATCAATATCAACAACTTCCTCAATAGAAGCAACCCTAGTAGTTAGGGGATCAGGTAACACTCTTCCTTCATGTGCTTGAGGATGTCTATTTATAGACCCCATGGGTCCTTTCCCTCTATCATCTACCCTTTGATCACCCCTAGGATGATTGGAAAATTTGTCATGGTTTTGTGCTTTTTGCTAACCTTGTGAAGTCTTCCCAATTCCCTTCTCAGCTCTTTCCAACTTGTAGGAAATCTCTTTGACAACCCCTGCCAAAGTTTTCACCACTTCCTCTAAGTCAACACTCTTACTTGCTTGAGGCTTGTCAGGGTTTATCAACTTTACACCATCTCTCTTGAGAGGTTTCCCCAATGGCCTTAATATTATTTTCAATTTGCAGTGCCATGGTAAAGGCCTACCTTAAATTGGTAGGGTTCTTGTCTCTTAGGTAATAGGCTGCCTTCTTGTCAAATGCATCTGCATATTTGATCAAGCATGACTAGATCACATGGCCTCAAATTAACGAGCAACCTTCTCAAATTTTTGTTAAACCTTGTGTTGAAGTTTTGAACTGATTCATTGGGGTTCTTCTTGATATTTTCAAATTCAGACAAGAGAAATCTAGGATCAGTCTTGTCACCATATTGCAATCTGAATGCATTCTACATTTCAATCCATGAATCAATAGAATTATCAGGAAGAGCCTTGTACGAATCCCTTGCATCCTCTTCTAGAGTATGAATGAATAATTTAATATACACATCTTCATGCTCAATCTCAAAGTCCTCCATCACGTTAACAAAATGTTTGAGATGTTGATCACTAGTTATTGCATTGTTACCTTGGAATTTTGGCAACCTATTCCGTACATATTGTGGGACAGCATTTGGGTAACCATCCATTCCTCTAAATTTTATAGGACCAAAGGTGTTAACAACAAATGGAGGTCTAGGGGGAGGCTGAGCCATATGATTTTGAGGTGGTGATCTTGGGGGTGACACAAAATTATGAGGAGTGAGAGGTCTTTGGGGCTTAAGAATGTGGTTCACAAGATTGGTATTCTCTAGGTGCTGATTTTCTTAGAAAGTTTTACTAGAATTGAAACACACAGGTGCAGATTGAAAAAGGAACTCACTAGGTACAATAGAAGGACCTTTACTAGTTGAAGTAAACAAGTTTATGAGAGGATTGCTTGAATTAGAATCACTGGAAGAAGAGTGATAATCCTCTACTAAAGGATGATCTCTCTCACCAATGAATATTCCTTTTGCTCGATGTCTGACCTTCAACAACCTTCCAAACTTTTCTTTCCTCTGAAAATATTTTTCCCAATTCTTGAAATAACTTTCTACTTAGGTCCCTCCTGAAGAGAGATATCTTCTTCCTTCCAGTTTTGTAGAGTTTAGCAACACCAAAAAATAAATGACAGAAAGCTAAGACACTGGTATTTATCAAGATCAAATTAGCATGGAGTCATTACTAAGGACTTTCACCCTAGTTGTGTAAATGCACCAAAATACTCTGTCAAATACCTATCAGCACTGAAAATCTTGCCAAAATTTATAGATTAGACCTTCCTTTTCTTGAATCTATCAACCACAAATACAAATGAAGTGAAACTACTGCTAGAAACTGATAAAATTGGAGGTAGAACTTATATCTTCACTTAATCCTTACAAATATGATTATAAAATGATGCTTCAATAATGTACTTACATATAACACTTTTAAGAAACATTACCAGGGTTTGATATGCATGTCAAATACCTCAAATATGTATGCAAATGGATCTCCAAGAATTCCCCGGCAACGACGCCACCGGTGTTGGTACCCAAATTTGTTCTCCTTTTCAGTCTGAGCAACATCAGAGATATGACATGAAGCTTAATTAAAAATAGATCATGATGTATATCATTTTGTAGCCGAGGGATGTGATCTAATTGGAACTCAGATTTGTGGAGAGATGGATAGCACTCAAATAGGACTTGATCTTGTCCTAACTGTTTTAGGTTGTGACTTTCAACCAAGGTAAGAGGACCTATTTTGTAACCCTCAAATGGTGAAGGAGATGAAGATATCCCTCAATTTGTGTAAATAGTATGAAAAGGGCCTTGGGAAAATATGATCAACACTCCAAATTTAACTTTCACAAGTTTTCACTTCCAGATTATGGAGATATTTTCAATGCAAGGCAAGGGTTACTGAAAGACATTTTTAAATCTTGATCTATTCTGCATACTTTAGAAAATGGATTTTGATCTTTTGTGGGTATATAGGCCAAAACAGGGGTAGTATGGGGTAGGATTAGTTGTTTAGAATGATTTTTGGTGGGATATTGACAAGACAAACTTGACTATGCCAGATCTTTGACAACCTTTACAACATTTGAACAACTATCAGATAAAATGCTTCAAAACAATGAAGGATGTTCTTTCAACCAGAAGAGATACAAAAATGGAGGCCTAGGTTTTCACTCTTCACACAATATTTGAGACCTCAACACAAAATATTGAGTTAAAGGACTCAATTAAACATCAAAATATCTGATCAAATCATGCCTAAGGTACCCCCAAAGGCTTACAAGCAATCTCTGTCAACAAAATGAAGGTGAAGTGATTTTAAACTTACTTATTTTCAATGCCAGATGAAAGATCTTTCCGATAAATGAAATTTCAAATGCCACTAAACAATCAATAAGGATGAGACCTTTGTGATTCCTAAAAATTTCAATGCAAGATTGCAACAAGAACAAGGAGAACTGTTTACAGACATTTAAACATGATAACAAACATCATATTGCCCAAAATAATTCAAAATAGATTCATCAGCAAGGGAGGGTTTCAGGAACAATATCAGAGCTGTGTGATGGCTATACACTTGTAACCAACTCAACATGAATGAAGATTTAACACAGAAGACATTAACCAGGTTTTTTGGAGGGTTTCTCAGAAGATGAGCTTCTCTCAAAATTTGCTCGTGATTTTCAATTTCCCAACCCTTTGCATGTCAAAAAACATGCATTATATATCTCTCTATTACATTTGATCCTTCTTTCCCAAGAAAAGAATATCCTATGACATCTTAGTTTGTTACAAATTCACTCATGACTTGCAGAAAGGGACATCTAACAGAAAAATGTTCAAAAAGTTGCCAGGTGCCTCACAAAAGGTGAGTCATTGCAAATTTCATGTCATTATCCATTATGGAGGCACATTTTTCATCTTCAAAGCATGCAGACCCCCTTCCTTTCATTATTTCATCCATTATCCCTCCAAAATTTGACTCTGCAACTTTTGGATATGATATTTCACATTTTTTCTCGAGCCCGAACAAAATTTCATTTCAAAAGTACCTCAGATCTACAAATTGAATTTTCAAATTGATTCCATTGATCCTTGAAGGAAAAAATGACATGAATTTGCCAAAAATTTGGTGAAAATTGATGCAAAAATCACATTTCCACACTTCCTAGAGCAAAAATGGTGGCCAAACTGAAAAAATGCACAGTTACCATTGATTTTCCTTTCTCCCTTTAATCTGAGCCCTCCACGTGTCACAATGTGATTGGAAATGGATTTGGGATCACTTTTTGATATTTTAACACTTTTTGAAAAAATATAAAAAATTTGACATTTTTCTCCACCTCTCCACCCTTGAGATTTGGCACTGACACATGTCCCAAGGTGGGCACCATTGGAATCATGGCTTGATTCTACACATTTCCACCTTTTTTGGAAAAAAAAACTTTTTTTTTCAATTTTCCTTTGCCACTCCACCCTTGAGATTTGGTGCTGACACATGGCACAATATGATTGGATTTGGGGTTGTGGTTCACTTTTACACATTCTTGTTCTTTTCAAAAAAAGGAAATTTTTTCAATTTTCCTCCACACTCCTGCACCTCCAATTGTATCCTTGCCATGTGTCTTTGTTTGACTCATTGTAGAGCCACGCTTAAAATTACAACTCTAACTCACTTTTCCAAAATGGGAATAATTCTCAAGTTTCCCCCGAGGCCTAAAGTTCTACCTTTGACCCTGTTCCTACCATGTGTCCTCTCCAGAGTGGCCTGATGGACCCGCTACCTTTTTCACAACTTTGTTCCCACTCACCAAAAAGTAAAACTTTTTCTAAGTCCTCCACTAGCCTTCCATCCCACTTTTGATGAAAACATGACACATGTCCACCTCTGACTCGTTGAGGGCTCGCGCTCCGAAGCCGCCACGTGTTCCATTCTTTTTCGTTACGGGCCTACACTCTAAATCCGCCACATGTTCCATTCTAATTCGTTGTGGGCCCTAAGCACTTTATTTGTACTTTAACTCTTTTTTCCAAAATTCCTTAAGGCACAAAACGACCTGCCTGCCTGCCTTCACTCTACTTGCGACACGTGTACCTCCTCTGGGACCTGCAGCGGCAGCTTGTAAATTTTTTCAAAACACAAAAAATGTTAAGTTTTTCGAGAAGACCTGTCGAACCTTGTCCAACCACAAACAACCACGTAGGAGAAGACTCTAAGCTAAAATTTGACGGGAAAATGACACCCGTATGAATGTCAAACAACGTAGAAATTGCCAGCTATGCCTTAGAATGCTGAAGATAAATTTGATGGGAAAATGATGCCCGTATGACCGTCAAATAACACAGAAAATGCCAGGGATGCCCAAAATTGATTTTTTCTTTGTGGGTGAAGAAGTGTTTTTAGGCAATTTACGACCATGGCAAGGGATGTTTGAGGGGGAAATATGTATAAAAATGAATAATTTCATGCTCCAAAGGCCAGGAAAACATGGGAAAAACAACATAGGTGTTTAAATGGGAAAAATTAGGGCAAGGTAATGAGTTTGCAAACAATCCAATGCACAAGAATGGAGCTACAACTTCACATCATCGATTTCATGAGGAAAAAATATTTCAGAGCATAAAGAGCAAAGGGGAAAAAATAGCAAAATGGAAGAGGATCAAAATGGGCACCAACCACTACCACTTTTAATATTACTCCCTACTAGCTTGAATACTCCTTCACATTATATTGACGATCCTATTGATAGCACGTTTAGTGACATTATCATTTTAGAGTGTCTATTTGATACTGGGTAAGGTAGATGATAGTCCTTGGTTATCTTTCTTTCCACATAGCTGAATGTGACTCACCTGCTCCATTGTTACCTTATCATGAGATTAAATGTACCAATGTGCATGAGTCTCCACCAGATATCACTTCCCTCTTCTCTTATTGTTATGTCTCCTCTTGCTATATCATTTGCATCTCCTACTCCATACTCTCCTATAGAAGTGTCTTCATCAGTCACCTCATCTATTAAAGGTAATTATGATGCTAGTCCTACCATATCTATGGACACTCTATCTACATCTCCTACTATATCTTTCTCGACACCTATTCCTAGTGTTGTTTTAGCATCAAAATATCCCACATCACCTCTTTATATTCCTATGATCACTCATAATGGAAACTACAATTGCTTAATACACTTTTCCAATCTTCCACCATTCCTTCACAGGATATCATCTCTCTCATGCATGCAGTATGCCAACTCCAATCTCAGGTTCACTCCCACACTTAAGAAATTAGGGATTATTATGATTCAATTGACAACAATTCATTACATGGTAACCCTATCCCTAAGAAGATTCATAACTGTGCATTTCCTCAAGATTTTATCTTTCTTATTTTCACATGTTTTAACAGTACCAGTGACCCTCATGCCCATCTCCTACATTACTGCATGCTTATGGCCTCTCACTTTAATAACAAATTGTTATTTAAGGCCTTTTGATATAGTCTTTTTGATGTGAAACTACATTGGTACACTCATCTCCTTTTGGGTCCATTAGTACCTTTTATGACATGGAGGATGCTTTCCTCTATCATTTCATCATCAACAATGGCCCTAGAGTCACTTATGACTGCATACCTACTTTAGATCATGACTCCACTAAACCTATCAAGGATTATATCTTATAATTCAATGTTTGCATACATAAACTAAAATTCCAACCTATCGATTTAGAGAAACAATTCATTTTTTGTCATGATCTAATACCTCAACTCAAGTAAATATTGCAATATGACATGTGTGAGTCATTCATCCTCCTATGTTATAAAGTTATTTACCTAGAACAAGATTTTATCACATCACACACCATCTGGCCTCCACACATCTCTATGAATATTGCATCATTTAGTTCTCATCCCATGACTCTGGTTAAGCATCCAAAGCAATCTCAACTTTTACCTCAAAAATAAAGCAAACAAGCTCAACCCACCCCACCACAAAAACATATACCTTCTCTGGCTCCAAGACAAGATACTTCTCCTACCACTCAACATAGGTCATGTGAGCCTTTACATTTCTCTCACCATGCTTAACCACATGATGTGCTACTTATTTTACTTACCAAGAATTTAATTCACTTACCCTCTAACCAACATGATCCACAACACGCAGTTACAACATAAACGTGAGCAACCTTATTGTAACTATCATTACATAAATGGCCATAGGGATAATGAATTTCTTTCCCTTTAGGATCGATTATAACAACTCGAGGGTAAGGGAATCATAACCTTTGGCTCTTGGTCATGTGAGAAATTTATTTATCCTCTACCTTGTTAGACATTTTCTACTACCGATGACTCATCTCCTACATATGGTACTTAGGATATGGTACGTCCACCAGATTCATTTATTCATACAAAATTTTCACCACGTCCATACATTGTTATATCATCACATATATCACATTCACTACATTTATCTCATCCATAAAATTAACGCTATCTACCACATCAGGATACTCATTTGCATTACCCTCCACAACACTCCACTCTTGCACATCCCACTGAAGCTCCATATGAAATTCAATTTTGTTCATACACTCATGCTGCTTCCATTCCACATGCTTCCACCATTTCGCACCACCTTGGTATTTTTTACGTGATTTCTATTAGCTTAGCACTTGATGACACACTTTTGTTCTTATGGTTCTTATAAAAATGTTAAGGTATTTTCTCTAAGAACCTCTCATCTTGCATTTATTCATTTAATCTAGCACACTTGATCATTTCTTGATGATGCACTATTACTTATGTAAATCATACTTAACTTATTGAGGGGTCTTAACTAAATGAGCCTATTCATTTACATGCTAGGGGGCATCACTAATCTCCCCCATTTTTAATTTCGTCATACTAAAATCTTATGACTATATTACACCTTCACGCATTCATTACGATACATCCATTTTCCTATCATATATTTCTCTATCTTTCACATCTATTCTACTCTCATCATTTTACTAACTATGTGCTACACATTCCATTCAGTTAACATTTCATCGATCACATTACATTTTTTTATTTATTATCACCTTTTGTCTACCATTATCAACATTATAATGCAAATATATGTTAATAAAATATAGAAAATACACAACACATTACATAAATTAGGACAATAACCATAGAATCATAGATCATCAATTACATGGCGATATCAATACACTACAATGTAGGTTTACCATATATCAAAAACATGTGTCCATACATATATAGAAAATATGATCATCATAAAAAAAACATGTCTCATCACTAGGGGGAAATACCCCTACATCATAATATACCATGGTACAAATCAGACCTCATCATCATTATTGCTCTCGGGTACTACAAGAGCCCTTAAACTAGATGCCCTTTCCACCAACGTGACACCATTCATGGAATTGATATCATTTGACCTTCCTCTGTATCAATGTAATCTCCATAGCCTTCTCTAAACACTAGCGGTGCACATCTACATATCATGTAAACACATCATGTGCTAAGGTACCACTACCTACCACCTCTCTAGCGTGTCAAGTCTCCTCACATGCCTCGTCCCTCTCACCTAGGAACACAGTACATGTCGCCACTTCTATGGCCATTGGCTCAAATAAATGGGCATGCTCACCCATGATATCATCCACATGATCAAGTATAACTCCACCAAAAACATTGATTGACACATTCCGCATCCATGTGTGGATGGATGTATAAAAAATCAATGACCAATATGCATCACCTGCTGAAACAAATCACACAACATGTGAGATAAATCATATAGGAAAACAAAAAGGTAAATAATGCAACTATATACATACTTACACTCCACTACAGTTGCTACTATAGGGTCAGGGGCATGGGGTTCACCATCTCCTCCTACATGTGGTAACTCAATTAGACCGTAAAATAATGAGAACAACAATACCCATCGATGAGCTGCCCACCATGCATGATACTCCTTGGTGCAACCCACATCATTTGTTTCTACAAGCTATATCATCGTATCTACCTCATTTGGACCTAGCAGTACTAACTACTCTATTGTGGGCCTTGGTCTAGCTCTAGCCCTCCTAGGGGCTCTGATAGCTCACAACGATATATATGGCTCTCGAGGCACATCTTGAGCTATACCAAATTGACGTGATACTCTCTACCTAAAAAACCTCGGCCACACCTGGAAATCAATCCTCAAGCCACATCATCCTCCGAATACACCACAACTTTACCGCATCCTCAGACCATCCTCCATAGTCATGATATGGCCTCCATGTGACTGCCTCAGTCTTATCCTATCGATTTGTGCCCTATAGGTATCTATGTCCATCTTCCTACCACGAATATAAATCTACCTCTGAGCATAGATCTCTAGCCTAGCCCACTCTCCTCGTGAACCTCCAATTGGTCTCAATATGGTTATGTGTTCATATGCCAATACATGTAATAGTGTGGCTGATCCTATCCCCCCACCATTCTCCTCATGTGTAAATTGGTATATATATCTGTATAGGTGGGACAACACTCACCGTACCCACGTGTATCTAGTACCCTCCTCCTCTATCCACTGGTATATTTCATACATCTTATATAAGCTACCTACACCTCCTTCCCCTATGGTTATACATGACGTAATCACAACCACCATGAACTTCCGCAAGTGTGGAACCCCAAATCGCAATATAGCATCTAAGCCAATATGGGCCTCTACATGTACTTGATTCCCCCATAGAATGCCATCTCATGGATCACATATGTCACTCCATATCCTCTACTGGCATAACCCGTACTCTCTCCCCAATCACTAAAAAGCATAGTATATGATATACATCCTCCAGCGTAATAGTCATCTCTCCCATAGGTAACTAAAATTTACACATATCGACACACCATATCTCACATAATGTAGTCAATATGGGAATGTTATGGGGCACATATCCCATCTGTGTAATATGTCGCAAGATGGAACAATCTATCACATCCCAATCATCATCTAACAACCTCAATCCAAGAAACATACTCATATGACGCCTACCGCAGAACTCGTTTGAGTGGATATCCCTCTACACACCACAAAACAACAACAACACCCAATGTTAGAACATGTTTCAAGATCAAACATACTCATCTATTACACTACAAACCTTTTTTTTACTATTATACACCAAATGCAAAAATTATGGACTAGAGTGCCTAGATTTAAGACTAGGGCGCCTAGGAGTAGGACACTAGTGCCCAGATTTGGGAACTCCTATCCTAGGGGTCACTATTGCCATCACCACTATAGTCCAATTCCAAAATGCTGAGAAAATTTAAATTCTCAAAATTATGAAATTTCAACCAAAATAACTACTACACCCTATATTTTTTGAAAAACAATATGCTTACCAACTCCGCATTCATACGCGACACTACGACGGTCGCCACCCTCTCAAACCAAGTAGGATATGCTGCTCTCACTTACAACATCTTCACTCACTTCATGCACAATCTCACAATCACGTAAAAAATAAATTAAGTGGCTATTTTTATTTACTTCACTACTTATAGTTACTTTTTCATCACCTACTTCACTACAATTATTATTTCGCATTATTACCACTACTAATACACACTACACTGTTTCTGTCATATCTTGAGCGTTGATACTCCAATTTACACCTCGTTTATGGTGTTATTTTTAGAATTCCACCTACCATCATATTGAACACATTTCATACACATTATCTCTCCATGACATTGTCTCCCTTTCCATTTATACACATTTTGGCCAATTTTTATATATCTCATGCTTACTTTTGGCTTAGCATTTATTTTTTCATCACTTTCCCTTTCACTGAAAATGGGGAATATCATTTTGGTCATCCTATAATACCCCTTATGTCACCATGCATTTAAAAAACTAATGATGTGAAAATTACAAAACATTTACTAATTCACCATGTGACATTTAACCATTAATTCCCCCTAACGGCCTAATATGGGGGCAAAAAAATGTAATTTTTCTATGCAACATTTCATCACTTCCCCCTAATGATCTAAATTGGGGGAAACAAGTGATTAAAAATATCTCCATGTGAATATTAACCAATTACTATCGATTCTCGGTAATGACCTAACCTAGGGGCAACTAGCATAAAATCTATCTATGAGTAACCAAATCAATCAATCAATCAACCTGTTCAAATTTATAACAATCGATATCATTTAATCAACAAAACTATAACATAATTGGCCTCTTAGATGACCTTACTTGGGATTTGTGTTCATCACTTTTCCCAGATTACCTAACTTGGGAAGTTATTATACATTTTGTGCTTGCTTCTAGATGACCTAACTTGGAAGCCGTCACATATTTTTGCACTTGATTCCAGAGGACCCAACTTGGAAGATATCATACATTTTGCGTTCATTTCTAGATGACCTGACTTAGAAGCTATCACATTGTGACAACACTCGTGAGGTGGGGGAAAGAGTTCCTTCCCTATATGAATCCTATATGGGTCAACAATTTAATCAAAATCATGTAGATCCAATAACCAAAAAGTATTTTGATATGAGTCTGTAGACACCTATAATTATGCATAAGCAATTTAAATACTTAAATTATGCTAATTATCCCCTTTCTCACAAATCAACGATATATCATGAAAAGCACACATTTTCCCTCATATTATCATTAATTAATTACACTAAGCTAATTAATTAAGTTTCCTATCCAACAAATACCCTAATTAACGACCTTCCATTAATAAATCACCCCTTCTACCTAGACTAATTAATTAATTAGCTTTCCCTTCCATTTAACCAATAAATCAATATTTAATTGATTTAATCCCCTTATAATAGCCTAAATCGCACTAATATTCCTCTAATTGGCTTCTATAAGCTTACACCTACCTATTAATTAATCACCTTTGATTAATTAAAATACCCCCAACTCCCATGACTTGCTAAACATGTATTAACCCTTCTAAAGTAAGGTTACCTTTAATAAAGCAACCTTATCCATTCCTAATCATGTTTTACCTTTATCCCACATTCACGAGAATGTGTTGAATCCTTTATCCTTTGGGCTATATAAAGAGCCCTCCACCTACCTTTTTACTTACACCTAAAAATTCTAAGAGAGCAAATGCAAAGCATATAGCAAAGAGACTAAGAGCTTGCACCTTTCCCTTTTGAGAGTTCATCATCTTGAAGAGTTAAGCCTCTTTCTTAAAGTGCTTGGGTCATATGGGAGGTGTCAAAAGGGTCTTGTAGCCCAACTTTGATTAGCCCCCATTCCTAGGTTCTTGGAACATTAAGGACAACTATTTTGATAGCCATGGAGCTTACTTAGGTCCATTCATTTATTTGTTGTTAGAGAATAGAGGAGTTTATGTATTTAGCATTGTTAGTTTCAAAGTTTGTATTGATGAATGCTAGCATCTAACCCTTGTTTAATTCTTATCATGATGGTGTTTATGCTTTGTTTTAGCTAAATTGTAGAACTATTTTAGGTGGTAGTTCTTGCTTCATTTGATTTATCATTAAGCAAAGTATACATGCACACATTTGGCATGCCCGGTGGGACATACTCCATTGTCCTTTGCACTTAATTTCAAGTTTTTGTAGTTAAGTTTTATTTTTGGTTACTAACCCTCTTTTACACGTTGATCGAACTTATTTTTCTTAACATGTTTTGTTGAGTTTGCATGTGTTGAGTCTTCCTTGTAGGTATAAATGAGGTGAAGTGCTATAAAAATTGAAATTGAGGCGAAAATTTCAATATTTCTCCATGTTTTCATTTTTAGAGCTTACTTTTTCAACATTTTACATGCTAGTTTTGTCAATTTCTTGAAAATTTTCAATTCTTGAGCATGTAGGTTAGTGTTTTATAGTGCTGAGTCTTCTATTTACATATTAATGTGGTGGGTTGCTGTCAAAATTTAATCTTGGTGAGAAAATTTCAAGATTTCATCATGTTTTCATTTTTAGAGCTTACTTTTTCATCATTTTACATGCTAATTGTCAATTTCTTGAAAATTTTCAATTCTTGAGCATATAGGTTAGTGTTTGATAGTGTTGAGTCTTATATTTACATATTAATGTGGTGGGTTGCTGTCAAAATTTAAATCTTGGTGAGAAAATTTTAAGATTTCATCATGTTTTCATTTTTAGAGCTTACTTTTTCATCATTCTACACGCTAGTTTTTGTCAATTTCTTGAAAATCTTTAATTCTTGAGCATGTATGTTAATGTTTGATAGTGTTGAGTCTTCTATTCATATATTAATGTGATGGGTTGTTGTCAAAATTGAATCTTGGCTGGAAATTTTTTCCAATTTTGTAGATTAACGGATGTTTTTTTTTGACATTTTTTTAGTGCATGTCAAGTGCACACCCATGAGCATAAGAGCATATGCGTAACCCATCTTCCGAAGGCCATAAATTTTGCTCCCAAAATCAAAATGACTCCATTTTTTTTGTGTTGGAAAGGTATTGAAGTCAAATATGTAATGAAAACATAAATTTGGGATTTATACTTACAAAAGTTGTAGGTTTTTCTATTATTTTAAAACTGGTCATTTTCTAACATGTCTAATGTTTTGATGAATGTTGTATTTCCATGCTTACTCAATTTAGACCAAAGCGTGTGTATGATCTTTTCTTGCACCTTTTGGTGATCTTGAGAATCAGAAAATAACTTTGATCTCTATCTTGTTAACATTGGGATTAAACTTGGAAACTTGATTATTCATTTTGCTTAAGGGAATGAACCTTTTACAAAGCATTTTTTTAATGGTCCTTTGATTTGAAGTTTTCCATTTCTATATAGTTGGGATAAAGTTTTTATATTCTCTTCTCTTGCACCTTAGGGTGATCTTAAGAATCAAAAGCAACTTTAGTCTTTATTTTATAACATTTGGTAAATTTGAAACTTCATCTTTCACTTTTGGTTTAAAGGAATGAACATTTATCAAGAATTTTGTATGGTTCATTGATTGAAAAGATTTTCTTTACTTTTTAGTTAGATTATTTGTTGTGTATGCTCTTCTCTTGCATCCTTAGATGATCTTGAGGATCAAAAGCAACTTTTAATCCTCTTTTAAATAATATGATTTTCTTGGAGAACTACTAATGCTTAACTGCAGGACCTAAAAACACTCGTCAAAGAAAGGAGGAATCAAAATGAAATCAAAAACTACTAATACAGTTGTTATACAGGTTTCCAAAAGGTGTTCAATCAAACCACATCTAATTAAACAAGATAAAAAGTAACAACATATTGAAAACACTATATTGTAGGTTTTGGAAAAAGGGTACGTCCCTCTCCGCTCAACTGGAACATAACCCCTTTGGCATGATGCCTTAAGCTACAACAATGGGGGTGGTTCCAGGAACCCAAAAGTAGTCCACGCAAGAGGGAACCTTGTGGATGAAATGGGAAGTTCTCCACACTATCTATTTGACTAGTGTTTCCTTTGTGAGATAGCGTTACAAGTTGTATGTTGTGGCGACCCCAGTGATAGTACACGTAGACGCACTAGTTTCCTACTATTCTTAAAGGGGGGTAAAGTAAAGCTGAGATACTCCCAAACTAGTCAGTGTGACTTTTTGGGTAAATTGCACTTGCTCGTAGAAACTTTGTAACACCTAGGGCGAGAGAACCACCTAGGAGAATATACTTTGGCTAGGAGCCCACTTTGACCACTTTAAAACAGTGTTGAGTTGTGAACCTTCTTTTTGAGAAACATGTGATGTATTATTTTCACCTAGTTTTTACTTGCCTTAGGGTGAGGCGAAACTCTGCCGAAATGAGACTAGCATTTTTGTCATTTTTTGTTGATTTATTTCCTTCACATTCTTTTGACACTTTGTTGATCAAAAGAGGTGTGATTACCTTTGTGTTGCCATTCGACTGTTTCTCTCACTTTTATGTCCGTTTACGCCCATCCATGTTTGCAGCTGGGTTAGTTAAACATCTAAAGTGAGTGGAGGTGTTTTCACGTCATTTGGTAGCCATTGTGATCTTGATACCCATGTCAAGATCATCATTGTAGTTAGGCATGGTTCATCACTGCAAACTTCCATAGAGGAGTTAGCTTGTTTGTCTCGTATCATTACAATTTTGATATTTACATATTGTTTCTTGTAAACTCGACATAAATACCTATATTGTACGGTTACACTGCACACATTCTTAACTATTCCTAGCTATACTTTGAGCATTTTTTTTTTCAGGTTTTATTATTACCTCGATTTCAAAAGATGCTAGGCACTACCATTTGTGCATGTTATGTTAATAACACCTCGATATCAATACTTCACTTTCTTGAAAAGTGGGTTAACATATCTTGGTGATATTGTTGTGTCATTCACAAAATCGTAATTGACACTTTTTGAGATATAGGTCTTAATCAAACTTGACCTTGCTCATCGTATATCTTGATTGGGAGATCGCATTTAACTTCATGTATTTACTTATGTCTTGTTCATTCCTTTGAACTTGGCATAAGTGGAGACATCTTGTTAATCATCTGGCGTCACAAATTACTTTAAAAACGTAGTCTAAGAGGTACTTCATTTGATTAATTTTTTATACCAAACGATTGTTTCATTGCTGACTTTATCACTCTATCACATTGGTATTCTCACACGGTTAATTTACTCTTAACACGTACATCTTGTGTTTTACTTGGGGGGGTAGTCATTGAATTTTAAACAAATCTACAACTTACCTTAGTGAAACTTATCACGAAAACATGGCTCCCAAGATGCGTCTAGGTTTAAAGAAACAAACATATGAGGAAACAACAGGCGCAAGCTTGGGAAACCTCTAATAGACAAGGGTCAAACCCATTTATCGGACATGATCTAGGACCACTATTATCTGCAGAAAAGGAAATAGAAGAAATGGTTGACCATAGTGGAAATGAATTAGAATCACCACACGCAGACATTGATTTTGACCCCACTCAACTAGATGAGTTTCTCCTTAGAAATAAAGATAGAGTTTTGGCACAGGTCATGCAATTAGGGGCCAAATTTCCCACCGAGAATGAACCAATATTACATACAAATGACACTACTAAGGAAGAACGCCCCCTTATCAATATGGAAGATATTTTAACAGGTGGGCATGCTTCCACTTCCTACGTAGAAAATGATAAAGTGGTAGGGCATAGAATACCCCTCATCAAAGTGGGCACGAAGAAATAAGATAGAACATGAAATAGGGGAAGATCCTCCACAATACAAAAAGGAAGAACCTTTAGAAGAATAAGACACAAACCAAGTCACAATCCAACAAAAACTCAGTAACCTAAGCCAACAACTAGCTTTGCTTACTTTCCAGGTACAAAAAGATACACAAACAAGAATGTTCAAAAGTCAAAGCCTAAGTTTAGGATCCACGAACTCCATCAAGAAAACCAATGAGAAAAATACACGGGGTACCATCATGTACACGTACCCGCTTCTCCCACTAGAGAACAATTGCTCACACAAGAAGTGCAATCTATGAAAGCAATGCTTGCGAGCATATAAGAGAGCAATATAAGGAGTATTAGGAAATACCAATACAAAGAACTATGCCCCTATCCTTTTGATAAGACAATGACCCTTCAACCCTTTCCAAAGAAATTTGATATGCCAAAGTTTGACAACTACAAAGGAAAGGGAGACCCAAGGGATCATGTTAAAGATTTCTACATGGCATGTCAAGAGGTGTCTTATAGTGATAATTACCTCATTAAACTTTTTCCTAAGAGTCTCAGAGGTCAAGCATTGGAATGGTTTTATGCGCTTACCATGAGGATCAATTTTCACCTAGCCCGAATTGGTAGAAAGATTCATGCGTCATTTCTCGTATAACATAGAGAGTGACATCACCATGGCAGACTTGTGCGGCACAAAACAACACCCAAATAAGACCTTCAGCAGTTTCCTCTAATGATGGAGAGGGATAGCTAGTCACTTCCCTTGCGCTTTCCCTGAGAAGCAGCTGGTCAGTATTTTTTATCCCTAATCTCAGACCCAGATATAGCTTTCCACCTGCCAAATGCATTGTGTCCACACCTTTGAGGAGGTTATCGAGAAAGGGATTCAAATAGAAAATGATCTCATTGCCAAAGGCACCCTCAAAACCCAATCTAAAGACAACAAAAGTGTCTAACCCACTGGAAAGCCAAAGATCTTTAACAAAAACAAAAACGTGGTGGGAGATGGAATCACTGATTCCAAACGTGTTCAAATGGTCCAAACCAGTCAACCTTTTAAACTAACCAAGGGCCTAATTCAACCACCACCAAAGCGATGAACATTCACCTCCCTCAATGAACCGTTGTCCCTCATACTAAAATAGTTGGATGCAGCTAACATGATGACCTATCCTAAAACACAACCGTTTGATGACAACGCTCCTAAAACTTCATGGTATAAGGAGCATGAATATTGTGAAATGCATCGCGTTAAAGGTCGTAAAACAGACAAATGTTTACGACTTCACCACTATATTCAAGACCTCATTGACAATGAGGAGATAGAGGTGGATAACCCTGGCCACATGCAAACACCTAACGAGAAAATGGGGATTTATAAGGAACCATTCCCCAAGCATGATAAGTTTGAAATGACAAAGCCGGATCGGGGAGAGTCATCCCAAACCTATAAAGCTGAAAATTACTTGTATACCAAAAGAGATAACAATCATTACGATTCGCTTATCGGATGTATTCACTCCCTTGCTGACCGTGTCAACACCATCCGGATTAAGGGAAAGGACTGTGCTGCAGTAACAAGGCACACCCGCCTCATAATTCCAAACCCCTCTCCATCGACCCTGCATACTGGTAAGTATAACCTTTTAGAACAACTTGAGAAGACGTCTGCTAAGATTTCAATCTTAGACCTTCTCAAGATTTCCAATGTATATAAGGACATCCTATATCAAACTCTTCAGGGGTCGGGAGTGCCTTTAGAAGTCGATCATGCGTACCTTCAAGCCGCAGTGGCAAATATTGCACCAAGTGAGCATCTCACTTTCAACCATAGGGAGGTCCCTACCGAGAATCCTACACATAATCTTCCCTTATACATTGAGGTAGTTGTTACTCGCAGGAAAATCAAATGGGTGCTTGTGGATAACAGATCTGGATTGAACATCTGCATGCTTAAATTAGTCAAACAATTGGGACATACGGAAGAAGATCTTGAGTCCCATATCATCACTATCACCGCATACGACAACGCAGAAAAAGAGTCAGCAGGCACCATTACGCTGCCAATGGAGGTGGGCCCCACTTGCCATCAGACAATTTTTCACATCTTAGACTTGGAACTTCCATATAATATGCTTCTAGGCTGACCATGGATCCATGCCATGCAAGCCGTGCCATCAACATTTCATCAATGCATCAAGCTGAAGCATGAGGGACATACGGTAACAATACCAGGAGACTTAGAGCCCTTTGCTCATTGTAGAGCTCTTAATAGCTTTGCACAAAATGGTACATATGCATGTCCCTCCGCGGATATGGCCATTCCTTTTTAGTCTGAGGCTATGGAATCCTGGCTATATTCAGATTCTCTTAGGTCTTACACTCATGGGGCGTCCACTTCCACATCTCCATTTGATTCATGGGAGATGAAAATTATGGAATATGGTTGTGGGGAGTATAATATACAACAAGTGCTCTTGGTTTCTGACCTCTCCTTGTCGCCCAAGACTAGAGGTCAACCCAACTACCGCTTCAAGAGACTTAGAGAGGAACACACTATTGGGTCGTTCCTACATGGAGGCTTGTTAGCTGAGGAAAAATTACTTGATCCACCTACTACGTGGGTCCCTGAGGACACTCAGCCATCTTGTTATCAAACCCCAGAATATGAAAAATATAGCAAAATGATGTACTCCATGGGCTACAAACACCTAGGATGTGGGAGGAATGAACAAGGACAAAGAGAACCAGTCCCTCTACCACATTTCAAAACAAAAAGATATGGCATTGGGATTCACCCTTATGGAGCACACCGTAACGATCAAGATGTGACTTGTTCTGAGCTTGAGGATAGCTTCGATTATCTAGACAATGATACAGCTTCCTGTTGTAGCCAATATGAGGATCTGGCCTCACATAAACCTTTTCATGAATAATGCTATCCTAACCATCACCCCCACTAAACCAACCCTTGACATTGTATACCCCTCCCTTGTTGAATGAGACCAACAACGTCACATGCCACTAGATTTATTCGAGAATGATGAGGCTATTGCAGAGTTCATGGGCATAAGGGATACAATTCCCATTGAAGATCAAAAGAAGGGTTTCTTTATCGACTTAGACACCTGCGCCTACTTTGACGAGGAGGCTGAACTTCGTGGTCAGTAAAATTTAAAGAAAAGTGAGGGCAAGAGTTCTAAATAAAAGCCTCGGCAAAAATTGAAGTCCAAGTCACACAGTGAAAACCTTTTTGAGGCATTGGCTGACAAACAAATAAGAAAATCAAAGGATAAATAAAGTGACCATGCCAAGGATGAAAATCTCGTAGAGACATCCTTGGATGAAGATATCAACCTACCTCCCGATCCCATGCGTATGGAGGATTTATTAAAATTGTTAGTTGAAGAAACCATTGATGTCAATATTGGTACTGAAGAAGATTCCAAGAAAGTAAAATTGGGAGCATCGCTCTCAGCCAAAGAACAAAAGACGTTCACTATGCTACTGCGAGAGTTTATTGATGTGTTCGCATGGTCTTACAAAGACATGCCCGGCTTAGATCCAACTTTGGTCGTGCATAACTTGGTTGTGCATGCAGATGCTAATCCTATCAAACAGAAGCTTCGAAAGATGCACCCAAGAGTGGCCTTATTAGTTAAAGAAGAGTTGGAAAGGTTGCTTGTAGCAGGATTCATCAGGCCAATTGATTATTCTGAATGGGTATCGAACATTGTTCCTCTCCAAAAGAAACCTATTGGTATCCAAATTTGTACAAATTTTAGGGACATCAATAAAGCTTGCCCTAAAGATGACTTTCTGTTGTCCAACATTGACATGATTGTTGACTCGACTGCAGGGTACGAAATTCTATCACTTATGGATGGGTTTTTGGGTTATAATCAAATTAAGATCACTGAGGAAGACCAACACAAAACAACTTTCACAACTCCTTGGGGCACCTTCTGTTATCAGGTGATGCCATTTGGCCTTAAGAATGTGGGAGAAAATTATCAACCGGCCATGATAGTAATATTTCACGATATGATTCATGACATCATGGAAGACTACATAGACGACATCCTGGGAAAGTCCAAAACAAGAGAGGATCATCCTATCATTTTGTGGCATATCTTTGAATGCCTGTGTGAATACAAAGTCAGGATAAATCCAAAGAAGTGTGTCTTTGGTGTGCTATCTGGGAAACTATTAGGCTTCATCGGGTCAAGACGAGGTATTGAGGTATACCCTGTTAAAGTGTCTACCATCACAAAAATGCCTCCACCTGAGAATATCAAGCAACTACATAGCTTGCAAGGGAAAATTCAAGCCATTCACCGCTTTATCTCCCAGCTTGCAGATAAATGTCACTCATTCACTCATTTTCTTAAGAAGGACATCACTTTCATCTGGGGACGTGAGAAACAACAAGCCTTTGTTTTGCTTAAACAGTACCTGGCTAATCCACCTGTCCTCATGCCTCCCACTCCGAGAGAACAACTTTTGCTCTATATTTCCGCTACGTAATACGCTATTGGTGCACTGCTCGCCCAATATGACCTTAGCCATAAAGAGAAAACAGTGTACTATCTGAGTCACACCCTCATCGCCTATGAACATGATTATTTTCAGATTGAAAAGGCTTGTTTGGTCATTTTTTTTACCTTTCAGAAACTTCACCATTACTTGCTAAATACTAATACCAAGCTCATATCCAAGGTCAACCCACTCAAGTATTTGTTTTCCAAACCCGCCCTCATAGGTAGAATGGCTAATTGGATCATTCTACTCAATGAGTTTGATATAGAATTTGTCCATCAAAAATCAGTTAAAGGACAAGTACTTTCTGACCAACTAGCAGAAGAACCTTTGCAAAGCATAGAACCTTTGATTCTGGATCTGCCAGATGCATCTTTTCTCTACATTGAAGAATCTATCGTATGGTAGATACATTTTGATGGATCTTTTACATTTCATAGTTCAGGTGTAGGAGTGTTCCTTATTACTCCTTTGGGTGATCCTATACCACATGCTTTTCACCTGGCCTTCCCTTGCACAAACAACATTGTGGAATATGAAGCACTCATTGCAGGGATGAAGCTAGCCATCAAGTGGAATATTCAACATGTTAAGGTTGTAGGTGATTCACAGCTAATCATCAAACAGGTTAATGATGAGTATAAAGTTAAGGATGATAAGCTCATACCTTACAAAAAGTTAGTGGAAACTCTAAAGGAGTATTTTGTGCACATCACCTTTGAGAAGATTCCAAGAGCACAGAACAGATCGGCAGATGCTATGGCAACGGTGGGATCTATGCTTTGTATTCTGCCAGGGAAAAATGATATGTCATTTTTCGTAGAAAATCTACACCAGCCCGCGTATGACGTACCGGAATCTTGCCTGGCTTGTGAGGTTGTTGGTCCCTATTCCCCGTGTTACGAACCCATTTTCACCTATCTTAAGGATAGTACTTTCCCTCCCAATATCTCCCATTCTAAAAAGAAAATCCTGATTCGCTAGATAGCCCGTTACACCCTTTTAGGAGGTACACTTTATCGTCGTGGCTACGACGGGAATCTATTACGTTGTCTGGATGTGATGGAGTCAATCCAGGAAATCAAGGAAGTACACAAAGGAGTATGTAGAGCGCATACAAACGGAATGGTCTTGGCTAAAAAATTGCTAAGAGTAGGTTACTATTGGCCTACCATGGAAACTGATTGTTGTAACTATGTTAGAAAATGTGTGCTTTTCCAAAAGTATGGAAATTTTATCCATGCTCCATCGCAACCATTGCAACCAATCACTACCCCATGGCCATTCTCCAAGTGGGGACTTGATCTAATAGGGAAGCTTACTCCTACCTCATCTGATGGTCATACACATATCATCACAACTACAGAATACTTTAAAAAATGGGTGGGTGATTTAGTTATGAAGGAGAACTAGTTTAACACTAGAGCAGAGCGAGAAAAGAAAGGGAAGTTTGAACCACACTGGTTAGGACCCTATGTCATAGTTGCCAAGTATGGCACAGGGGCATATAAGTTGGCTCACCCCAATGGTGATGAGCTCCGGGAGCCCATGAATTCCATGCATCTTAAGAGGTTTTATGCCTAAACATGGCACAAGAAAGTCATAAAAATCACAAAAAAATATAAAAACATTGAAAAAAAACAAATCAGAACAAGAAAAAGAGAAAACTGGTCGTCCACTAATGAAAACCACGCAATTGTGGCACTTTGGACAAGTCCTTGGGTGAGAACCAGTTTCCGGCGCCTTGGGAGGATTCGTTGTTCATAAGCATTATGTATTAGAAGGGTAGTTGTCTTTGTCTTGGACCTGGTTCTACCTTCGAGTTTCCTTGTGCACACCATCTAGTCCAGCCTTGATCCGGCTTTTCCTTCTTCTATTCATCTGTAAGGTACGTGGTCTTTCGTTATTTCTCATCTTACGCTGGGGGCAACTCAATGACTTCACCTTCTTGTTCATAAGCGCGTGGCTTCTGCCCTTGTATATTCCCCACCTAACGCTGGGGGCATCCATGCTTTCTTGGTTACCTGTACATAGCTGTGGAAAACTGTTAAAAACACAAAAACAATAGAAACATTGTTTTGAGAAAACACAAAAACAATAGAAAATTGTTTCACAAAACAAAAAAACAATAGAAAATTGTTTCACAAAACACAAAAACAATAGAAAATTGTTTCGAGAAAACACAAAAACAATAGAAACATTATTTTGAGAAAACACAAAAACAATAGAAAATTGTTTCACAAAACACAAAAACGATAGAAAATTGTTTCAGACAACACAAAAACAATAGAATATTGTTTCGAGAAAACACAAAAACAATAGAAAATTGTTTCGAGAAAACACAAACAATAGAACATTGTTTTGAGAAAACACAAAAACAATAGAAAATTGTTTCACAAAACACAAAAACAATAGAAACATTGTTTTGAGAAAACACAAAAACAATAGAAAATTGTTTCACAAAACACAAAAACAATAGAAAATTGTTTCGAGAAAAACACAAAAACAATAGAACATTGTTTTGAGAAAACAACAAAAACAATATATATATATATATATATATATATATATATATATTGATATATATCAAAAAAATCTAAAAACAAGGCAAAATTTTTCAAAAAATTCCTGAAAAGTAAAACACCCTACAAAATGGTAACTTGCTTCTTACGGCTGAAACTTGTGTCTTGCGCATGGTATTTTCTCCATATCCTTTTGGTTTGTCTCACATCTTCCCCGATTAATACGACTCGCAGATCACTAGATTCACAACCATTCACAAAAGCTAGCTACTTGCTTCGTCTGTACTCTGGGGCACTTTTGGTTTCCTGGTGTTGTTTCGTTGCGCACAAATGCTTTTCATGGACCCTGTGTCCTTTTTCATTTCCCCTTGCATGTATCCTTGCTTGGGGCATCCTTTTAAACCCTTTTCATCAATCACAAACTTGTGGATCTCTTCAACACTGATAACAAAACATTTGTACAACTGTCTTGACTGTTGTTGGGTTATATATGTGCGTTCGTACTTGTTTTCCCTGTTATATGAGCTTGTTTACTTCTCGTATTGCATTGCATTATTGTATGCTGTGTGGAGTTGGTACTTTCAGCAATGGAAAATTGTTCGTAGTATGGCTTTTTATGTCATTCTACCTTTATCGTATGCTTATATTTTTCATAAGGACCGATGATGTAGTTCCTATGACAATATGATGACATCACATTTGTTCCAAACAAATAAGTGGCTAGAGGTTAAGCTCTTCTCTCCCCTCATCCATATTTCTTCTAAACAACTTCCCTTTCACCCCTAATTCTCCCTCTCCTCAGGGCATTCTGCCTCATCCCCATTCTTCTACCTACTTCTCATATTTTTCGATCGTCGATCGGCTTCCTTCGTCACCCCATCGACACTCGAGGGGGCATCTCTCTGTCCTACTAATTTTTCTTCTATCCCTTCAAAATATCTTCTGTCTACTATCTTTGAAGTAGCATCACTTACGCCACCCTAAAGAGGGGCAAATTTAGACACCTATAATTACGCTTAAGCAATTTAAATACTTAAATTGTGTTAATTATCCCCTTTCTCACAAATCAATGACATATCGTGAAAAGCACTCATTTTCCCTCATATCATCATTAATTAATTACACTAAGCTAATTAATTAAGTTTCCTATCCAACAAATACCCTAATTAATGACCTTCCATTAATAAATCACCCCTTCTACCTAAACTAATTAATTATTATTAATTAATTATCTTTCCCTTCCATTTAACCAATAAATCAATATTTAATTGATTTAATCCCCTTATAATAGCCTAAATCACACTAATATTCCTCTAATTGGCTTCTATAAGCTTACACCTACCTATTAATTAATCACCTTTGATTAATTAAAATACCCCCAACTCCCATGACTTGCTAAACATGTATTAAACCCTTCTAAAGTAAGGTTACCTTTAATAAAGTAACCTTATCCATTCCTAATCATGTTTTACCTTTATCCCACATTCATGAGAATGTGTTGAATCCTTTATCCTTTGGGCTATATAAAGAGCCCTCCACCTACACTTTCTAAGAGAGCAAATGCAAAGCATATAGCAAAGAGACTAAGAGCTTGCACCTTGCCCTTTTGAGAGTTCATCATCTTAAAGAGTTAAGCCTCTTTCTTAAAGTGCTTGGGTCATATGGGAGGTGTCAAAAGGGTCTTGTAGCCCAACTTTGATTAGCTCACATTCCTAGGTTCTTGGAACATTAAGGACAACTATTTTGATAGCCATGGAGCTTACTTAGGTCCATTCATTTATTTGTTGTTAGAGAATAAAGGAGTTTAGATATTTAGCATTGTTAGTTTCAAAGTTTGTATTGATGAATGCTAGCATCTAACCCTTGTTTAATTCTTATCATGATGGTGTTTATGCTTTGTTTTAGCTAAATTGTAGAACTATTTTAGGTGGTAGTTCTTGCTTCATTTGATTTAGCATTAAGAAAAGTATACATGCACACAGAGTCTATCTGCAATAGCTAGATCTTGTGGTTGTAGTTAGAGATTGGAGAATAAAACACTTTTCTCCCTACACTCTTCTTCTAGCGGTAGGACACCCAAATCCTCTGGTTGATTTTTCGTATGCATGCCTTTCGGTTGGAATTGATCACTCCCTACCCCATCTCATCGGCATCACGTAATGTTCAAAATCATAAATCATCTCACATTTATGTCATCACTCGTATTTAGTGCACTTCATCAGCATGGTACATTTTTAGTTACACGGATCAACAAGTTGATTCATGGTTCGACGTAATATATGGTTCTTTCGAAAAACTTCTACTACATATATGTGCATTCCACTACAACATGGACTTCTTAAACTTCTCTCAGGTATGCATATCTATCAACTTTATGTTATCGAGATTTCCATTCACCAACATAAAGTGGGGATAAATCTATTCAAAAAATCATGCACTTACTATTACATTTACACCATCGAGTATGTTATTTTATATATGGATCTTGCGTAATAAAAGTATTCACTAATGATCTATCCTATAGTCATGTCATGAGTTAGTTATTTTTTATCTTCATTTGTCTTGCATAGTCAAAAATTGTTTACATGGTTCTAGTCATCTCTTGGGGAGTACCAGGTGTTTTTATTAGTCATTTTTCATCTTTAGTATTTGACTGGGGCACTTAGGGTAGTGCTGGGGTGCCCATGGGTGCCCTGATTTTTGATTTTAGGTGCCACATTCCCTAAAACACTTGGGTCTAATTTATTTATTTGAGGTTTTTCTTTATCATTTTCTCATCAATTCCCCTAGGTACTAGTCGGCATGTCAGTTCATTAGTGTCAAAATTTGAGCAAGATATCCTTATATAAACATATCATACTCACCATATTTTGTGCAACCTATCTATTATAAAAATCTAGCTATCTACTAAGGTAAAGGAATACATTTGGGCATCATTTACATCTGCATCACACATGCATATGGGTAAAGGGTTGTATTCATTCTATTCCATCCACCATTTACATTTTTACATATAGTTACTACCCCCTACTTCTATGTCATTGGCGTTAGGAAACCCTAGGCACATAATTGCACACACAAGCACACACAACTACATTGGGTATGGAATGTAGTGTAGTGCTTAGTTGTAAGTCCACCATTGTGGTAGCTAAGGTTAGTTTGATCCCTTCATATGCATCTTTCTTTTTTAGGAATTTGATGCTTTGTAAGGGGTTTTGTAGGTAGATATTCACATCAGATTCATGGTGACATAAGCCAACATATTGTGACAACCATGTGACAAGGATAAAGACACTGCGACAAATGAGTGAAACTGTCAAATTCAAATCTTGATATTTTTTTAGACCAAAGCAACTAGATTACAGACTAGGGCACCCGCATGTGCCTCAGTACTCTCCCAGGCACCCCAATCTAATTAGATATTCAATTTTTGAAATTCCCATAGTATCACTTTCACATCCTGTCATTTCCACACATTAACCTTTTCAAGTTCAACACACAAAAAAGTAAGTCATATTAAGGTTAGTATCTTATCCCTCTCATTTTTCATTATTCCATTTCACTTAAACATCAAAATAAAATATTTAGCATCAATATTCTAGCTTATGGTATTTATTACATTTTTGTAACTACTTAGATTAACTATAAAATAGTATTACAATTCCACATTTATAGTTAGTCAATAACCTACTTCACTATTCATGATGTTTCTTGTGAAATCTTACATTTTTCCATTTTCCAGTGGTAACATATAATAAGTCTGTGCATACTTCTAATCACTTTCACAAATTTTTTACATTTTAAAATCAAACTAATCAAATAATTATGTTGATTGACTTATTTCATGATGCCTCTAACCTTTACATAATGATTTAGAACATTTACACTGATGATTTGCATTAAAAATAGATTTCTTCCTCTTACTAGAATTGAAAAACATCCTTCGAGGATACTATCAAATAATATTCGCTCAAGCCTTGATGAAATCTCTTGATTTTTTTAAATGTGTTCATTTCCTTTTTACAGAAATTTCTTTAAATTTTTAGAGAATTTTATTAGTGAAAAACTTTATTTGATGTAAAACCCTAGTTCTAGGGTTTGAAAAGACTATAAATACTTGAGAATCATAAAATTTTGATTTCTCACTTATTTTTGAATGAAATTTGAAAATTTAAAATGTTATGGATAGATGAGACCATTTTTCAACTCCAAAATAATATAGTCCACAGTATGACAATTCACCATGTGAATGGTCTTCAGAGTGTAATTTGAGTTTTAGGGTAACAACCTTACATTGATACCTTTCTCAATCACCCAAATATGTCATGTCATTGACATACACTTTTTTTATAGGGTTTTTTTAGCCCATGTATGTCAATAATATGTTGAAGGGACCATATTCCATGTTAGATCATTAGCCTCTTACTTACATCCTTTAATTTCAAAAACTAGACTTTGGATTTGACCCTTACAGAGAGTGGTTTATAAACATACTCAACCTCCTTTTAATATAGTATAGATGCTTATAAAGAAATGGATACAACTTGGTAAGACTTTCTTACTAGATAAACCATACAAGATATATGCAAGATATCAACATGCCTAGACTAGATATGAACTCCACCAACTACCTGAAAGTTACATATAAGTTACCTTAATCATGTATAGTGTGATTTAAACCTCGTTACCTCTAAATAATGATTTCATTCCATCTTCTACTAAAGAAACACAAGCCTGGAGTGCTTAGTGACTATCTGCCCAGACCTAGCTTTGCCAAGCACAACATGCCTACATGGTACAATTCACCCAAAGATGCAATGGAATCATAATTTTGACTTAGAAAGTATTTTTTATGCTTCTCAAGAGTTTACAAAGTTAAACAAATGATTTAGAGTGATAAAACTCATATTGAGCTTGTCAACTCAAGAAAGAGCTCTGGAAAGAGAGAAAACACTGGTGGAAAAAGACTCATAAATTATTTTAAACTTAACCAATTTTCTTAAACACTTTTGCAACATTTCATGCTTAGAATCCTCTAGAAAAGTTTATTCTATGATTTAACCGAAGGATTCTTCAAATATTTCCTTGAGTGCTAAGAAGATAGATAACTCATTTTGTACTTTTCAAAGAACCAATTTTAGAAAAAATAGCATGACTTTCACATACCTCTTCAAAAGTTGATAAAATTTTGCATGAACCACAAAAAATAACCCCTCTACATGATCTAAGAATTTATTTTACATATATTTGACTATAATATTCAAACCTATCCAACTTACCTAAGCTTACACTATTAGTCCTCAAGGCCACATTTGGTAATCTTTTAAAATTTTCCTCTAGGAGCTAAAATAAACCTTTTTGTTTCTCACACATGCCTTAAAACAATATTCCTATGATCCTTCAATGCTTGTATGATATTTTCATGATGTGTAGCAAGCTGTTAAAGATGATTAGGCTCTAGAAATAGGCCTAAATGAGCCAGTTACAACTGTGACTCCCAAAATATGACTTGTTACTCACTTAAATTGTTATTACCCACATTGAAACCATCATATCTATTCTATAGAACCTTTGATCCAAGAATACAAACCATTTCCATACCTTTGGTAGAATCCTACTTCACTAACCAATCCTATAGATAACTGAAACCATCCTGAAACCATTATGAAAACTCAAAACACCACTGATAAGGAGCTACCAATCAACCTTCATGCCTCTTAAAAAGCCTCACTTCATTACTCATTGATTTTCCATCACTACCACTTGAAATAAATGAAAACACTAATGACCAGGGTTCAATAATTTTTACATTACCAATTTAACATAGTATGTTAATATGAGAGAAATTAGCTATCCATAACATTATGAACTAAGTTATTTTTCATTTTAACCATTTTCATATCAAATTTTGCATTAGATAAGGATTTGTGAAGCATTTCTAACCTTTTCCACTTTAGATTATTACATTGGTTTAGTTTGCAATTGGATATATAGGTTACAACAAGATAACCTCGGGAAAGGCTCTAAAAAAGGAGATACTTGAGGAGCTAGAATCCACTAATTAGCAAATTTAGGAAGAAATTTAGGATCTTAGAAGAATATTGAATTCCTTGGAGGATGAAAATAAATATCTCCAAGAGAGATTGAAAAACCAAGGATAAATCTTCTTAGGTGTGATAAAAGCATTGCAGCTTGAGTTGTAATCCAAGGATAAAATATTGAAAAAGTATCATAATGGTGAAGTGGAGGAGACAAACAAGTCTATCAGACAAACAAATCCCTCTACCAAAAGTACAAAAAATGTATCAGAGGTATGGACTGTAATTGAATCACTATATATTCTTTCCTCCCATCAAGAACCGAATGTTTATTTTAGTAAATTGGTGAATCATGATAAGGGTATTGGATGAAAATTACTTAATAGGATTAGTTTTGATGTGAAGAGCTTTAGGATAAATGGCCAATGTTTTACTAATCCCATACAGGTAGAGGAAATACCTTGTTATTTAGGTTTGGGATATGGAAGCGGTAAGAGAAACATTGGGGAATTCTCTATAATAACTAAAGCAAGAAATGCTTCCAGAGAAAATTCACCACCACTAAAAATCCAAAAAATATCTTATTCAAGGTAAATATATTATTTGTTTTATCAGTCCTACTAATAATGGCGTTGTTTCTTTGAAAACTAGGTATGCCTCACAAAGTGATTGTGGGAGTGAGTGCAAGTTAGGGAAGGAATATCCTTCCAATAAAGGAGAAAACATCGAAAAAGGGTGTAGGACATCTCGAAGCCAAGGTGAAAATTCTAAAGAAGGAGAGAAAACATGTTCCTCTTGAAAATATTGCACACAAGTGAAATTCCAAAAATAAATGGACAACGTAAATACTCTAATGTTCATTTCATTTATACGAATGATGGTCAGGTAAAAGAAACTGTGGTAATCATTTCCATGTACATTTTATGGAATAAGTAACCACTATCTATCCATGTGTTGGAAGAGAAAACCCTTAGAAAATATGATTAACAAATACTAATCTAAAAAAACATACATGGAATTAAAAAAAATTCTTATTGTAGAATGAGTAGACACTAGATTGAAAATGTTGGAAAGTCCACCCTCATATTCGTTTAAATAAAGTGGAACAAAAATATACAAGCCAATATTATATAGAAAACTAGTCTCTCCAATAAAAAACCTAGTGAAAAGGAGAAACCCACAGAGGAACATTCATTAGAATGGTTTAGTACGATAACAATTGCTTTATATAGACAAAAAATTATCATATATGAAATTTATTTAGTATGTATATTTTTAAACCTTCATTTCATATCTTTGAAAATATTGAGTTGAGAAGAGACAATATGAGCAACTAATTATAAGTAGAATCACTTTATTATCCTTCTTATATACATGTTTAATTTACATGTATGATGACTAATTCTTACAGTAGTGACAATATGGGTAAAAAGTGTTTCTTTATTAAGAGGTAAATTTAAAAAAATATTTTCCAAAAACTAGTTTTGAAATAAAGAACAATTATAATACATGTTAAACAAAAAATTTTTAGTCACGAGCTGAAGTGATCTTCCAAGAAGGAAGACGATGTGGCATGATGTCTTTAATAAAGTTAACAAGTAATCTTGTTTCATAAATGTACGTTGGAATTCATTTCTTGGCATTTGAAAAATGTACTTGTAATAAATGTGTAATTTACTATATGTAATTTGTAAGACCCAAATACTTGGGAAATGTTTGTAAAAGAAAATAAATATATTATAATTAATTACAAGACATTATAAAAGGGGAAACTTATACAAGTGGATTTCAATGTAAGATATGAATGCTTACATACATCCATGGAGAAACTACTTATATTTCAATGTATTTTATTTCATTTTTATCAAGCAAGGTGAAATAAACATCTCTTCATTCTAGCCTATAAATAGTAAAAAGTAAGAAGTTTTTTCCAAAAAAATGACTGAGACACCATATGTGTATAAGATCAAATGGAAAAGATAGGAGGGAGTTGTAAAAATTATTTTCCACCTAGTTATAGGCTCCAGTTTGGGATAGACTTCGAGACTAAGAAAAAATGTATATACCGGTACATTCCAAGACATAACTCCTAATGGAAGATACTTCCCCTATTGGGAGAGACCAATCCATAATCAGAATAAATAGACCCATTTTGAGAGATAACATCATACATAGAGATAACCACAAATTATATTAAATCAAGTTTAAGAGTTAAATTTTCCTTTTGATGATGTTTTTCTCATGAGTACTTAACAAGTTGTAGGAAAAAAATGATACTTCACATAAGGGATGGGAAAGTTACAAAATAAAGGAATTATTCATCCAGAGATTCTATGAGAATGGATACTTTTGGAGGTACAAAATATTTTAAATGGGGAGGTGTGATTTGGAGGATAATTATGGTTCAATTGTTCCTTAAACATCTCAAAACTAGTTGCATATGGGAGAGATCATTGAGATATATTTTCCACATTTTGAATGGAGGAAAATGTTTATCGTATACAAAATATACAGTCCACAAAATTTTATCTCCAACTAGAAAAAATTAAAGTATAGGTTGCACAATGTTGATATGGCATGTTTATAATGCAATAAGTGGACACGTGTGGTGGAGACATGTGATATATTCTAATAATAAAAAATAGGGTTTTTATCCTCCTGTATTCGATGGTCGAAGTGGGTCCCACATGGTATGTAGGTTGGGGGCCCAATAACTAATGGGTTCCACTCTTTTTCATGAGGGGGACCTTGTTGCCTATTTCACATTGCATTGTAACCACATTTACTTATTCATTTCATTAAAGTCCATATTTTGGTATATGTGGGACACTTTCTATTAGTATTGTCAAAGTTTCCCAACTAGCTCGATGAGATGGAGGTTGAGTTAGGGGTGAGTCATAGTAGCCAAATAATTTCCAGTTTAGTTGCTAAGTCAAATTGATATACAATTCATTGCTATGGAGGCCAACTCACCAAGCTATATCACAATCACTGGTGAGTGCAAGGGAAATTCATATGTAATTCAACCACCAAATAAGATATAAACAACCATCTCATGAAGGGGTAAGCAAAACTCATTAAAAATATTCCAATCAACCAACATTGAGCTTGAGATGAGATGGGAGGATCAAACTAACTAAACACCAAGTAAAATGTTCCAAATATTCACAATAAATATTGCAAGGACTGAGTCCAATGCAGAACTAAATGGAACATTAAACAATGTTAAGATGTGGTTGTAATCACACAACTCCCCAACGACCAAAGGCTATTAAAATCCTTGTTTCATGCATCAAATAGGGAATGTGGGACATTTACCTCTCAGACGGAAACTAAAATGTAAAAAAAGGATAAAATATATGCCATGGGAATCGAACTCTTCCCCTCTTAACAAAAAATATATTCCTTGTCCATTGAGTCACATGGGTTGTAAAAAATATAAAAGGTGGCAACTTACATATAAAGGGGAATTTTTAGTTGACTGTGTGAAATTTGCAGCCCTTCTTGAAAAGGAGAGAGCCCTTGTAAAGGATATTATGGACTGTTATGTAATTTTTATTCAGGAATGCTATTGTAAGGATGTATTAGAGATATTATATCCTGTAATTGGATAATTTTTATTCTTGTCAAGAGAGATAAAAAATCTCTTAGTAAAGAGAAAATATAGGTGAAGACTATGTTATGTGGGAAGACAATACTGTAAAGATGAGAGTTGGCTATGGAGTCTTACTAGAGATGGTCAGAGATACTTGCATGTTTTATTTTACCATTTTGGAGAATTGATGTAAGAATTTGCATTTATTTTATATCATTAATAGGACTTGTTTGTCATATTCACAAACCTAGAAATGTAGTGCCTCACAGAAGAACTCTGTTATCATTTTTTGTGTTTTTCCTATAATTTTCTTCATTATTATATTAATTTTAATTAGTTATCATCTTATTTAAAATTTGATAAGACAATTTATGTAATTCACAAGTTTTTATGGGAAAATTGAGAAAGTAAGGGAAGTGAATGCATAATTGGTAGGATAAGGTTTATTTTTATTTGTCTCAACAATTTCATAGTTTTTACATGCTAGTTTTAATGTAGTACATGAATTTGAGAAAAATTAATTAAGTATCCTTAAAAATAGGAACTGATTCATTTTGCATTTTAACCATTTTTAGATCAATATAGTATGGAGGTGAGTAGTCAAGTAACCAAATGATCAATCAATAAGGCACAAATTTGGATAACCATACAAGTACATAATTAGTAGCATAGGTGTTAGTCACATAACAAGCTAAGAGATAAAGACATGGGACACCAGTTTATCACAAAAAATATCATGATCAATAGGCTATGATAGCTAGAAGTAAGGAACACTATAGTGTAACTCACACATTATATAAGAACTTAGGTTGTATACATGATTCAAACATATTAGTAAGCAATCAAACAAAACAATTGAGATATAACAAGAAAATAGTCAAATAAGTGAAATACTAAACATAGATCTAGATAACAAGAGCTACTCAATACACATGAATTATCCATATTAGTCTAAAAATATAACATGTTTATAGTAAAATTAGTGAGCAATAATGAGAAAGTGACTAGTAATTATAAAGAAACAATGTCATCTACAAAGGCACAAATAATTCCTCCAAAAAAAATATGGCACCCATGGAAGGGAATATTCTATGGATCTTATATATGATGGATGAGAGAAAACCCCACTTTATCTTCAGTGAATCCACAAAATTTAAAACACTCTTTCAGGTTTAGAAAAATATTCCATGTATTAATGGGCATATAATACTTTTAGAAGTAGTGTAGAGAAGAAGAGACACATCAGCATTCCAAGCCTTCTCAAGACATTTGAATTTTGTGGACTCTAAGTCCACGGAATTAGGTGGAATTGATAATGATTTTAGTTCCATGGCATGGTGATATAGTATTGCAGTCAAAGAAAGAGGTAGATATGTCAATGAACAATTAGCATCCAAAATGTGTTGTAAGATCAACAGGGAAGGAAGGATAATGTGACATAATTCCATCACCACCCTTAAAAGATGCATTACGTGGAGTTTAAGCCCATAAAATAAGGCAGATGTAGTAAAATTGAAGTCCACACTGGGGTAGAGACACGTGGCGTAATTCCACTGCACTTTCATGGAAAATTATTTCGTGAACATCAAGTCTATGGAATAAACAAAATTAGAGGGAGTTTCATGACCGCATCATGAAAAAGGTAAAAAAAAGTAGGCAAGACACTAGGAAAATAATGACCCTACAATGAACTAGAAGGTACTGCCTCACAATTCCTAAGAAAATCAAGAGCTACCACATGTCACACAACATTTTTAAAAATCACTATTTAGTCCTATCATGTTACAAATTTTCATTTGGCCATATATTTTTCCCTGGAACTCCAAATTGAACAAAATTGGTCTTTTTATAATCATCACGATGAGGGTTTCAAAAGAGGTAAATATTGAAATAAATGAAGAAGTAGTTAAAGAAATCAAGTTTGTGAACTTGGGGTCATTTCATTCATTGTCAAAAGGTAGAAAATGCTAAATTTATTTAGACGATGTTGTTGGAGCTCCAGAAGCATGAGCTGTCATGAAGAATGAAGTGACCAGTTAGAGGTAATTTCTCTTTTTAGTTAGAGAAATATGGTTTTTCATTTTAATGGGCTTACCACCATTCTCTATGAAAAATTTCTCTCTGTAGGTGGTTTTTGGGTATATTCCTTTGTGGAATTTTATGTATAAGAATGAGGTCCTTTCCTCATTCAAAAAGTTGTGGGATTTTAGGGTTGGAATTTGGGTGTCCTTTAGGACATCATGCTAGATAAGAATTATGGGGAAAACACGTTGGGTTTTTGTACTTCTTGGGTTGATTTTTGTAAGGAATTGGTTACTGGTAATTTTTATTTGGGGTTCATGTTAAGGTGGTTGCAAATGTACATCCTTTAACAAGCTTTGAGAGAATTCATATATGTCTCTCTTATCATCCTTTGTAAATGAATACACACGACTTTTCCTCTATGCACATGCTCATTTTTTATTGTTGTTAAAATATTTGACATGAATAGATTATTATTTTCCTTTGTAATCTTATGTTTATTATGTTGAATAAATACATAAAATCATTTTGCAGCTAATTGTTTGATTAAGTATTGAGGGAATGTTGCTTTATAGTGTCACTTTTCATCATTGTCTTTAGTTATAAATTCCTCTTTACAACTGTTGGGTAATGAATATTTACTACCTTAGGGATTTCTATAATTTTAGGGATTTGATATGAAAAATGCATGAAGATTACTTCTTAGGTGTCTGTCCTAAAGTTTTAGGGATTATTCTACATTGTTTGCCTCGTTTGGGTGTCCATCAAGGTAATTGACCTTTAGAGAATGATTTAATTTTTATTTTAGGTTTGGAAGTAGTAATGACATTAGATCTAGATGATTATAGAAGTTACTACTTCCATGTTCATCCCCCATTCTATTATTTCCATCCATCCCCATTCCCACCTTTTCACTTTCACTATCCTTGCATTCTACCCTTATGCAGATATCATCTCCATTGCATTTGACATATGAGATCTTTTGGTAACTCAAAAAAGCTATGCTATGTGTGATTTCCTTGATTCACATGTTATAAGAACTATTATATACCCAGTTGTTAACAAATTCTTTAGGAGTGGTGCTTGAGATAACATTTCATCTCTCTTCAATAGCATGTGTCTGAATCCCTAAGTTTCTACAATGATTTTTTGACAACTCTTTTGAGAGAGAATCACATTTAGATGTTGCATTTGGTTTCAAATTAACCTTCTAAACAAGATTAAGGGTTTAAAATATACCATTTCCCTCTCACTTTTAGGCTACAACTTGGGTCCTCTCACCTTGTTTCAGGAAGAGCGAGAAGTAGCAGGTGGATAGCCACACCATTAGTTAAGTGCCTCCCTGTCACTCCCAAAATGATTGGTCTGGTGAGTGAAGATAAATCCAATCCCTAGCTACAAAATGAAAAATTCATTAGATCTATTCTTTCTCCTTGTATCATCATTCATTTCATTCCTTTTTTAGTTGTGTTAGAGTGGGAAAAAACATTTCTTTGGTTCCGTTACTAGGTAATTTATCCTATTTTATGATATTTTATCAAAGTTTTCATGTCAAATCTACACAAGGTCAATTCTCAAAGTTCAGAGGTTTTGAAAGGTTTTATTTGTTAACATTTGTTGTTTTTGTAAAAGAGTTACCAATTTATATAAGATAATTCTTATTTTTAAGTAGGTGAATCAAAATTTCCTATAGTACACAATCTCTAGTATTGAATTTTTTCCCATTTTCTAGGTTAGATCATTGTTTATTATTGCTACATCTTATTGGTTATTCATATTTTTAAGCTTTGAAGAGTTTAGGTCATTAATGTTATTCAGGTTATATAGTGTAACTTTTCCTTAAGTTGGATACTGTGCATTGTAATGGGTAGGTAGGTTTGGATTTGTAGTGATGATTAGATTTCATAAGGTATGATCCTGTTCTCCTACATTTTTGAAAGGATAAAATTCAACTGAAAAACAAGACAATTATACCCTAGCGTTGAAAATTTTCATTGTAAACCTTCACTGACACCCCTCCAGCTCAATCCATCCCATATGATAGAACTATACCATAAATATAATATCTATGATTGTGGTCCCAACCTCACCCATGTGTTGAAAATAAGAAAACAAGTTCACAATATTCTTTGGAGACAATGTCTTTCAAGGAGGATCTTTCAACAGGCTTATGCATTAATATTTTTAGCCTTTATAATAATGGTGCATATTATCTAGAGCTGATTTGAAATCATAAATTCACCAATAAAATTTATTCATGATCCAATATCATAGTACATGTGATTTAGGAATACTTAGGGAAGATTTGGAGATTCAGGAGCAAGTTCAACAAAAGTGGGGTTTTGAGGTCAAAGGAGCTTAAACTGCGAAAAGGAACATAAGCTTCAGGAGATTATTTTAGGAGATGTGGAATGAGTTGGAGGTCAAAAACATATAAATGGAAATATGATTTAATTACATACATGGTGGTAATATCAATGTTTTTACGATGCCCATGAATTTCTTTCCACAATTCATTCTTCATAGGCATAATTGGCGCTCCCAATTAAAAAGGTATTTATTGATAAGGTTTAAAATGAATAATACCTTGAGACCCATACCATTATTATAAAAATGTATTTTAAAGTCATAATCATATAAGGAAGTTCCTAAAAATACCTCTGAGAGCTCTGACAATGTCATTTTCAAGCTCCTCTCCAAGGTACAAGCTCCTTCCTTAGCCAAATTTTTCAGTGCCACATGGTAGTATGAGGATGAGGTGTAATTTTTTTTCCATTTCATCCCTTTCTAAGGGGAAAAAGGGGAAATAAAAAATGTTTCCCCCCACTTATACCTCATGGACACACAACATGACCCTGGAAGGCTCTGTTAAGCTCTTTTTGGCAATTTTCTAGCCCCCGCTCTAGACCACACATGTTTGCCACTTGTCACCTAGGGGATAAGGAACAATTTTTGTGTCCCTTAGTCCATTTCCAAGGGTAAAAGGGGGAAATAAAAATGTTCCCCCACCTTTCTCCTGCCAAGTTCCTCATTTTCCCCAAAAATAAGCTCATGGGTGCTTAATCTCAGCCTTTTCCACTATCTCCTCCACCTGTGCATGCATGCCACTTCTCACCTAGGGGATAAGGAAAATTTTTGGTGTTTGTTCATCCCATTCCAAGTGGAAAATGGGGACAAAAAATTCAGCCCCTTCCTTATGATTATTAAATCCAACACTTAGCCATTCTCTCACTCTCCCCCATTTTGCTTTGTTTCTACCCAGAACTCTGGTGATTTTTTTCCAGATTCCTCCATTTAAATTCTTTCTCTTCCATTCATCCATAAAATTTTCCATGATTGAAGTGGAATATTTCTCTTAAAAAATTACAAATTAAAAATCTGTAGACTCGTATTTTTCCACATTGACTCCGTAGCCCGCAAAAGAAAAAACTTTGTATCTTGCAAACCAACGCACAGATTGAAGTGGATGTTTTTGTGTTCTTCACAATTTATAGGCATATTGAAGACCCAAGTGATAGGATTTACATACATAGCCTTTATTTTTTATAGCAAAGAAACCTTGAATTTATGCCCTCATTTTGTATTTTTTTAATTTCTCATTGATCTGAAGATCAAATTGAGCTAAAAATTTGTATGGGAGATTGTGAGAAAAAACCTATTCCAGTGGATGTGGTTTCACCAAAAACTAAGGTGTCGAAGGCCACTTTTCAAAAATAGTAATTCTCTACACAAGAACTTACTATAAATAGTAAAATATGTGCAGAGGGAAAACTATTCAAAGGCAGTATTTACAAGGAACAACCAGTGGAACAAGAAATTTGTTCAATCATAAAAAAGAGAGAAAAAATTAATTTGCTAAAAATTTTAAATTCCCATTCCAGTTGCAGAGGAGTGCTAATTTCATTCATGAAATTAAAATTTTTAAGGCTTGAACTAGTCTCAACTCTCTCATCAGAGTAATCGGTGTGAGGGATAGTGATGTCACCCACATGGACATTGAATATCTCAAAGAGCACATGTTTGGTGGACCCAGAGAGCTAGTAGAAGAATATTTTTTATAAGTGGATTATATATAGTAGGTGGACATCCATTGTTAACGCAGAGTATAGAATTGGTTTTGGCATGTTCTCATCACTACAAGCTAGACACCCGTACCATTCAAGTGGATGAAAACTCAAGCCTGGTAGGTATCACCCCCAGAGGCATATCGCACGCAATGCATGATGAGTACATTATTTGACTTATTTATATCATTTATATGATTGATAATTTTTCATTTAAAAATGATTTACTAGTGCATGGGGATTCTTTATATGCTTATATCTTAGTGAGTTTAATGCATTTTCCTTGCTCTTGTTCATGCAACTTGTTAACCGTATAAATTCCTACGAATTGCCTTTGTGAGTGAAATGTGGTAACGTGTGTAGGATAATAATGAATATTTACTACCATTTTTGAAGTGTAGTCAAGGAGCTCGAGTCTGGAATCAGTATGCAGTTGTGGAGGAAGTTTTCCATTAACAACCTATAAACATGGGTCTTGTTTCTAGCAGTTCTGTAGGGTTTTATGAACCTTAATCAAATTTTTTTAGTGGAAGAACTTAGTGCCTACCACTTTGGTATAATATGCAACCGAATATGTCTATATAAAGACATCTCCTTGAGGAACAATTTAGTAGTTGAATAATATTGATAATCTGTAATATAGTTAGTCGCAGTTAGTATTTACTTTCCAGATGCACTGAATATTCCATAAAACTTATTTGAATCAATATAAATGGATATCATTATGAGTATATAGTGTTTTTAAGATTACCTCTATCCCAAGAAAGAGCAAGGGGCCACTTGACTAAGGTCTCTTGAGGCTGTTTACGTTTATGCATGAATGTGGTTATCTGATAAGTCATAATTTTCTCATTTCCTCTACTACAATTTCCATTCAGTGTGTTTATTTCCTTTATCACAATTTCCATTCAGATAGTGTATTTCCTTTTATGCAAATTCTATTTAATGTGTTATTTTCTCTTATTGCAATTTCAATTATGAGTATGTAATTTCAATTCCGCTATTTTAATTTTGTGTGCACATTTTCATTCTAGTTAAGAATATATCTTCCAGAACTTATTTATATCACAGTAATTTAATTTCCATAGCTTAGCATTGAGTTTTGGTAGATTAGTAGAAAAGGAAGATAGATCTAGTAGAACCCCCCCAAAGAAAGACCCAATATCATAACTAGTTATATAGGGCTTCATTGCATACAACCTAGGACACAACCCTGGTTTTATAATGACACTAGCAGAAGAATATATTATTTAAATGATTGGAGAATACAAAGACCCATAATTTTTAGTGCACGGTTTTGGGGACACCATAAACACAACTTTCGATTTTATCTATCTTACATGCTATGGGTGTTAATGAAGCTTGTCTATGCAATCAAGAGGAGTCCCAAACCTTGTTTAGACATGACCAATATTGGTTCATAGGCCACAAGAAATTCAAGAGAGATTTATACCATCTAATATCCAAAGAATATCTCCAAACAAAGTACAAGTAGGGAATACTGAAAGCGACACTGAATCTAATCCAACACCTAGAATCCCTTCTGATCATTCTGCATCATCCTATTTAGAACTAAAACAACATTTAGAAATGGGAGATAATGGGAATAATGAGAACTGACCCTTGGGTAGAAACTTTACCTATCCCATTGTCTCTAGATGAAGATGAGGATGCACCTATGAAACATATCTCACATCCATCCTATCTTCAGGAATGTCTACTTCTTGTTTGAATTCAAAGTTCTCTTGCTAGACATATGACTACATAATAGAAAATAAAAAAATCAAACTATTTCCTTCTAATTTAAAAGACTCTGATATGATTTGGTTCATGGGATTGTCCCCTAACTCCATTCATTATTAAAAGAACATGAGGAAAAAGTTTTTTGATAAATATCAAGACTACTAGAGTGGAAGGGATAGGGAAGAAGAGTTCTTCCAGATAAAGCAAAAAGAAGATGAAAATCTAGAAGATTATCTAGATAGATTTCTCTTTCTCCATCATAGGAGTGGTTATGAGTTACATGAAGAAATCACTAAGACAATTTTCCTGAAAGGACTTGATGAGGAAAAAAAGGATTCCCTCCATCTTATGGGATGAGGTGATGCGCACAAACTTAGAATGGAGAATATCACTAAGCTATGTAGAAATTACTCTAGAACACGAGGAGGTATAAGGAAAATAAAAACTTCCAAGATTTTCCTAGGTACCTCATAACTTCTGGAGGAAATGGCTAACAAGAAAAAAGACATCTTGTCGCAATTGAAATCAACCATATATGGACTGAAATCCAAAACCAATGCTGCAAAATAACCTCTAGACATATATTCCATAAATACACGAAGAGACATCCCTTGAGAGAGTGTCCTTTGGATGTCACAGACATGTGTTTGATCTGTGATGTCGTTGATCATGATACTAAACATTGCACTTTCTTACCTCAGTTGAAAGAAGGATTGAATGTCGTCTCTCAAACTAGATGCAGAGGTAAAATTTTTTCAAAGGCTAAATAATCAGGCTATGTATGATACTCGACCTGATTAGAACCCTTGGAGGATGTCATGGCCCAATCAAGATCCTCAGCCTACTTAGGGACAACCTGATTTGACACCACCAAATTAGATGGCTTACCCACATCCACCACCATGGATGACTCCCTACAATCAGCTAGGGTTGGACACCACTAGCTTATGTAAATCCATGAAAAAACCAACAATGGGAACCTTAATATAATTCTAATCAAAACCAACAATGTGCTCCTGAATATAATTATAATCAACAGAGGAGGTTCGAGAAATGACAACATGATTTATTGGCCCCACCAAAAAACTATCAACAACATGGGAAAATAGGAAAAACTCATCTTCTAGCCCATCATGTAACAAACCCTAAACATTAGTAGAAAGATTCAATTAATGAAACAAGACAGAGTGATATAATGTAGGTTAATACTATCAATAATTTGTGACTAAGGTCTGGGAGAAAATTGAATCATCCTCCTATTGTTATCGTAGCAATACCTAAAGAAAATGAGAAAGAAGAGACACCTAGGGAAAATTATGAAACAAAACATGTTCCAAAAATGTAAGACACTAGGGATGCTCAAGGAAAATATAATAATGTGCATACAAATTCTTTTCCAAAATGATTACAAGAAACTCAAACTACAGAAGAAACAACTCTAGTTCAAGAGTTGAAAAAGATGAACATTAAGGTCCCACTTCTGAGAGTAATAAGGGACATTCCTTAATTAAACCAAACCGTTAGAAATCAAGTGTATAAAGACACCATGAAGGAATAAGAAATACCCAAAAAAAATTCAAAGTGGAAGGGAATCTAGCTCATCTTGTTGCTAGAATAGCTTATTTCACCAAAATATGGGATCCTAGGAGTCCAATCATTTCTATTTTTGTAAATGGTTAGTCAATATATAACATTTTCATAGATCTTGGTGTTTCCATCAATGTTATAAAAATAGATATGTTCAATATGTTGTCTTTAATAAGATTGCAACCAACCAATATCGTTCTTCAGTTGACAGATCAATCTATTTCCATACCAGATGGAGTGATTGAGGATGTAATGGTCAAGATTGAATCTTGGGACTATCCCATCAATTTTGTGGTCTTAAAACTTAAATCTCAGAAGTTGGGATATCCAGTCATCTTATGAAGACTCTGGTTGGCTATTGTTGCTGCATATATTGACTATAGGTTAGGAAAAATGACCATTTTAAATGGGTTAAAATCAAAGAATATTTCATTATATCCTCCTGCCCATCCATATGTGTATGATTGTGAATGTGTATGGGTAGATTATTTAGATACTGAATCCTCTAAATTCTTCTTATCTGACCACCATTGTAGTGAAAAATCACATGACCAAAATTGTTGAGCCATACACAATGCCTGATGAAGGGGACACTATGGCTACAAAAATCAGAACTAGGGATATGGAAATTGAAACTAATGCTACAGAACCATCTATGTTTGAACACATTATATACTATTTCCTTGGTAAGTTACATTTCCAATGAAAATTGTAAAGAAAACTATGCTTATAATGTGGAATGTGTAGTAATTGATTTCTATTGTCCTTTAACAAAGATTATGTCTCTTAAAAATATGACTATATTACACATGGTTCAGCCTCATGTTTTCCCCTTGAATTCTTTAATTGATGATGCAGATATCGTTATTTTGAAACATACCAAGAAAGTGATTGTTGACATAGGAAAAGAGCTAAGAATTAGTAATAACTTAGAGGCCAACCAAGAGACTAGGGTTTTAGAAATATTGAGGAAGAATTCCAAAGATTTTGTTTGGGATTATACTAATATGAAGGGGATTCATCCAAGCATCTTCACTTGCCATATCTGCATTGATGATTTTAAACCCGTAAGATAGTTGTAATGAAGAATTAATCCAACACTTAGAGACATATTCAAAAATGTGATAGAAAAATTGCTGAAGGTAGGATTCATCTATCATATATCTGATAGTCAGTGGGTATCACCACTAGTTATAGTTCCAAAAAAAATAGTAAATGGATAATTTTTGTAGACTATAGGGAACTTAATAAATCCACCAAGAAAGACTAATTTCCCCTACCCTTAATTGATAAGGTTTTGGATAATCTTGTAGGTAAGAAATATTTTTCCTTCTTGGATGGGTTTAGTGAGTATAACCAAATTAGTATTGCACCTACTGATTAGGATAGAAACACCTTCACTTGTCCCTAGGGTACATTTGCATATAGAGTCTTACCATTTGGACTTTGTAATGCATCCACTACTTTCTAGAGATAATTTTTATCCATTTTTGCAGATCTTACAAATGACTGTGTTGAAGTTTACATGGACAACTTCACTATCCACAAATCCACTTTTAATGAATCTCTAAAAAAACTTGAAAAATTATTAACTAGATGTGAGTACCACTAACTATCCTTGAGTCATGAAAAATATATTATTGTGGTTGATCAAAGAATTATCTTAGGTCATCATATTTCTACCAAAGTAATACAGGTTAACCCCAAAAAGATTACAATAATTACTTAGCTACATATGCCAACAAATAAGACTGACATTAAGAGTTTCCCTAGAAATGTAGGGTATTATAGGTGGTTCATCAAAGACATTAGTAAAGTTGTTGCACCTATGTTTTATTTGCTGACAAAAGATTTTGTTTTTGAATGGTATCCTTAATGTAAGTAGGATTTTTATATTATCTAAGAGAAGATAACCACCACTCTAGTCTTGAGAGGACCTGATTGGGGGAAACCTTTCCATATTCACATTGATGCATCTAATACAGTCATCAGACATGTTCTTGGGAAAAAATATGAATAATATTAGATGTATGCAATTTATTTTATTAGCAAGAATCTGACCCCTACAGAGAGAAACTACACCACTACGGAAAAGGAATTTTTAGCTGTTGTTTACTCTCTAAATAAATTCAGATATTATATTACTGGGTACAAAATCTTTGCTTATACTAACCATTTTTCCATAAGGTATTTGATGAATAAGCTAGCAATGGGGAGCATAATAATTATATGGTTACTATTGTTATAGAAATTTAATTTATCCATTATTGATAAGCCAGGAAAATCTAATGTTGTTGCTGATTTTCTTTCAAGATTCAATGTTTCAGGTAATGAAGAAGTAATATAGGATCATTTTCCAGATGAACATTTGTTTGTAGTATCAAATCAACCTCCATGGTTTTTTGATCTTGCAAATTATCTAACTACAAGGAATTTTCCTACCTATTTTACTAATAGAGAGCGATGAATATTAGTTAAAAATAGTGCAACATATAAGTGGTGTAATGAAATTTTATTCAAATGTTGTCCTCATATGGTTCTTTGCAAGAGTGCTTGTGAGGATGAAGTATATGACATACTAAGAGCTTTTCATGATGAGCTTGGAGGAGGACATTAATCCGTGAAGAGTACTATTCACAAGGTCCTTGGAGATGGGTATTAGTGGCCTTCTCTTCACAATTTTTTCAAGAAGTACGTATGGCAGTGTGATGCATGTAAAATAATGGGAAATCCTACATCGTCCATGGAAATGCCTCTCAACCCTCAGCTGGTCTTAGGATCATTTGAGAAATGGGAATTGATTTTGTTGGACCTTTTGATCTCCCATCCTTAGGGAAAGAATACATGTTGGTGTGTACTGACTATGCCATGAAATGGGCCAAATTTTAAGAACTGGCATCTGCCAATGAGGATGTTGTTGTTGAATTTATGTACAATCATATAATGCTAATATTTGGTGCCCCTGGGGAAATTTTATCTAATCAAGGCCCTCAATTTTTATCTAACATTATATAAGCTTTTATGGAAATATACCGAATCAAGCACCAAAAATCCTCACCATATCACCCCCAATCCAATGGGCAGGTGGAAGTCACAAACAAAGAACTTGAGAACTTTTTGACCACAATGGTCAATACAGATAGAAAAAATGGGGTATCGAAACTCCCATAAGTGGTATGGGCCTATAACACAATCTGGAAGACTACGAAGGGATTCTCCCCTTATGAATTGGTATATGGAAAAAAATCACTGTTGACCATAGAAATCAAGTTGCGAACATGGAGAACAACATTGGAAATTAGAATCGACTTCGATGAAGCACGTCATGAGAGAGTGATGAAGATGAACAAATTGGATGAAATGAGGATGGAAGCACAGAAAAAAAACATAAATTTTCCAACATCAGAGGAAAACATGGCATGACGCTCGTATCAAATATGAGAATTTTAACGAGGGAGAATGGGTCTTATGTTTTGATTCAAAATATCAACAGTAGTGGTTGTTACCATCCCAAATTGAATAAGTGTTTGATAATGGGTCTATGTGATTATTACCAATTGGTGGAGACATAAGAAATCTTCTTGTGAATGGACACATACTCAAGATGTATCGGCATCCTTTGGATAAGGAAACCTTTAACAAAGATATGTTGCTATGTGAGGAAATGGACTTAGTGGAGGTGTTCAACTCTTCCTGTCAGGAGTGATTGTTTTTCAAATTTGAATAAAGGAAGATGATAATGATTTATAAATTCTTCCCTTATTTAGATGTTTTTCTTTCAATAAGGAATAAATATTCATTGTTTGAATGAACACTAATCACATTTTATCTAAGAGTTCAGGATGTGGAAATAAATGAATATTGGGAAGATGGGATGGAAAGGGTAAGTGCATTTTACTTCACTATGGATATTTCCTTTTGAAACAATTCCCCATTACTTGTACCTAGCATGATTAAATCACTACAAAATGTTCAATGTGTTTATTGGGAATATCATTCCAAATCTTAATATATGGAGTGGGGTGTAATGACTCATAATTATCAAGGAAACCACATGTGTCAAGTTTCTACGAAGAGGACGTAGTGCTTTATAGGAAGGATAGGTGGAATTACTATTCAAAATGATGGGATAAGTGATGTACCACTCATTAAAACTTCCCACACATACCTATTTATGTCAAATTTTCACACCACCAAATTTTTAACCAACTACAGACAACTAAAAGATTATGGTTTATTTAAAATTGTGACTCACTAATCACTTTCTATGGTTGCTTTGTGGATTTTAGAACACCATTATCATTTTCCTCTGTTACTATGTGCATTTAGAAAAAAACCTTTTTTTTGTCTTTTCCACTCTTTGGATTTGTCTACACTATGGGGAAAAAGAAAAAATTTAAACCAAACTCTTCAGACCCACTTCTCTGGAATGTTGTAATTTCCTAGGTATTTTATGATGTCAGTTGACTAGATTTCATTAGAAAATTTGAAGGCTTTGATGAAAATTTAGTGGATGAGTTGGACTGGTAAATTTTGAAGCCAACTGTTCACGCATTAGTGGAAATTGAGTAGAAATCAATAGTCAGGTTGTTTCTAAACTATCTAGTTTACTGTATTTTGGTCTCAAGGTTATGAAAAATGCTCCTCTTAAGGACCTGATTCTCCTATTTCATGAGGATGGTGAAGCTTTTCTAGAGGTAATCCTCACCTACAATGGTGCTCAGAAGGGGATTTAGAGGGAAATTTTTCCTGACATTTGAAAAGAAGTAGCTAAAGGGGTCAACAGATATTTCATCTGTGATGGAAAATCCTCTATTCTTGGTAGGGATTTGCTAAAAATTCTAATTCATTTAAAGAAAAACTGCATAAACCCTGCACCCAAGGTAAATTTACCTGAATATTTAGTTGATTAAGTCATCAAGGTAGGAAAAAAATATAAGAATGGAGGTAGTGAGGTAGTGATAAAACACCTAGGGCTTATTCAACTTCTCTTATCGCATCAAGTTTTCTAAAGACCGAAGAGAAGTATTGAATAGATAAGTGCGGGAGAGGGTTCTAAACCAAGGAAACTCAAAAAGGGGCCATCTTCCATTATTCGACCTAAGCTCGAGTTAGCCTGTCACCCTTCATAGGAGAATGTGGAGGAACCTGGTAGTTAGGGGAGCCCATCTTCTATGCCTCAACATTCTAAGGGTAATAACATCTTTCCACTTTATTCTTCTATTTTTTTAATGACAAGGTGGTCATGTACTTTGAAAAGACCTAGAATTTCCCATCTAGAAGGTTTTGATGATGATTCTGCTCCCATTTGTGAAGGAAAGGAAGAGGCTACGACCTCGACTATCCCTACGGAAAAATCTTGGGATGTTGCATTCACCACAACTATCCCTACCACACATTTCTCAAATATTCTTGCATCTTCAAAAATCAACTCAACAGCTCCAGAAATACCCTTAGAACCTAAAACACAAACCCCAACTCCAGAATCAGTTGCAATGGAGACCGGTGGTAGTGGGTTACATGAAGATGATGTACCAAAGTGTTATTTGGAAGAAATGACCTCCCTCAAAGAAAAATTTAAAGGTATACAGGAATTTTTTTTATCTTTGCAAACTACATCCACACAAAGAATGATATAAAAAGTTAGAGAAATTTCTACTTTATAGGTAGAAATTAGCAGTCTAAATAGACAAAAAGATATAGGCCTTAGAGTTTTGGATGATTTCAATCAATTATCTCTTCAGAATAAAGATTTAAAAAAGGAAAACAAAATATTAAAGGAAGAGTTTAAGGCAGGAACAAATGAGAAAAGTAAGTTACAATCTCTTTTGGACTTTGTTTGTCCTTTGGCCTATAATCTTGTAGCTTGTAGGAAAAATTCTTGTATCTATACTATGTTTATTCAACAAAATTTTTACTCTTGGCAGTTACTGAGATTGTGTAGTCAAGAACCTTATGAAGCTCCTAATTGTAACACCTTTCTATCAATTTATCAAGACAATCCCCTTGACATATAGAATCAGCTATGTGAATTCTACCTCCATAACATGCTAGCCACTAATGTTCCTTCTTTATTAACCTGTTTGTGGGAGATTTGTAGTTAAAGGCCTTCCCGTCACTACTTAGGAATCAAATTGTGTGGGGAGAGAAAATGGAAATTTTCAATCAAACAGCTCACACCATTGCATTCTACATTAGGCCTACCCATCACAATGATGTGGCCATGAGAAAGAATTTAAGATCTCTTTACTATAAGGTTGGAATTGGATAAAATACTTCAAAAATCCTACTAAAATATGGACAAGAATTTGAAGTCTGTAGTTAATGGAATTTTGGAGAAGCAAGGCATGTTTGTGACCGAAGGTGGGATACTTTGAGTTTACCATTAAAAGGGAGAGAGGTTATCTCCCCTAAAAATTTAAGTTGGAGTATAAGATGAAGTGATGCACTCATCACAATAATTTAGAAATTGTCAGAAAGGAATGACGAGCAATATAATGACAAATGAATAGGACTGCAGGTGAGGCCACCTCTTCTCTTGAGTCCAACTACAACCTAGAAAAAATAATTTTTCCAAGTCACATGAAAGTTTCATAGCTTGGGTAGAAGTGATTTCAAAAAATTACGGATGTAAGGGAACCCAAAAACAATATTTTGATCAATTTGAGGAGTATAATAGGGCTCATCAACTTGGTCAAAGGGTAGAAAAAAATTAGTTGCATTAGGACATGCAATAGGTAAAGTGTAGGGGAGATGATGAGTACTTTATTTGACTTATTTATATAATTTATATGAATGATACTTTGTCATTCAAACATGATTTACTAGTCCATGGGGATGCTTTATATGGTTATATCTTAGTAATTTTAATGCATTTTATTTTCTTTTGTTCATACATCTTGTTAACCATATAAATTCCTACTAATTTCCTTTGTGAGTGAAATGCGGTAATGTGTGTAGGATAATAATGAAATTTTACTACCAGTTTTGGAGTGCAGTCAAGAAGTCCAAGTCTAGAATCGGTATGTAGTCGTGGAGGAATTTTTCCATTAACGACCTATAAACATGGGTCTTGTTTCTAGCAGCTTTGTAGGGTTTGATGAGCCTTAATAAAAAAAATTTAGTACAAGAACTTAGTGCTTATCATTTTGGCATGATATGTAACTGACTATGTCCATATAAAGACATCTCCTTGAGGAACAATTTAGTAGTTGGATAATATTGATAATCTACAATATAGTTTGTAACAGTTAGTATTTACTCTCTAGATGCACTAAATATGTCATAGAACTTCATTGAATCAATATAAGTGGATATTGTTCTGAGTATCTCATGTTGTTAAGATTACCTATATCCCAAGGAAGAGCAAGGGCCCACTCGACCAAGGTGACTAGAGGTTGTTTACATTTACACATGAATGTGGTTTTCTAATATTCATAATTTTCTCATGTCCTATACTACAATTTCCATTCAGTGTGTTTTACGTAATTTCCATTAGTCACAATTTCCATTCAGAGTGTGTATTTTCTTTTATGTTAATTCTATTTAATATGTGTTTTTACTTGTATTGCAATTTCAATTTTATTATTTCAGATTAATATTGTGTTCACATTTTAATTTGCGTTAAGAATATCACTTTCATAACTTATTTCTATCATAGTAATTTAATTTCCATATCTTAGCATTAATTTTCCATAGATTAGTATAAAATGAAGGAAGATCTAGCAGAAAATCCCCCCCAAAGAAATACCTAACAACATAACTGGTTGTATATGGATTCATTGCATACAACCTAGGCCACAACCCTGGTTTTATATTGACACTAGTAGAATAATATATTAGTTAAATGACTGGAGAATACAACAACCCATCAATGCAAATTCAAACTTGAGTAATATAGCCGTCATCTCAAAAGATTTTGCAATGATAGAATGTACTAATACATATTCTTACCTTCAGGGATTTGTATTGGGCTCATGGTTAAAATAAATAATAAATCCTTCTTGCATGCCAAAGTATCTATTGAGAGTGTATTCCACAAATGATATTCATATGCAATCATCCTCCTCAGTCAGGTGATGGGAGAAGAAACCATGAAATAATTTCAAGATTGGATGGCCTTATTCATGCTCACAATCATAGAAGGTAGGAAAAGAATTAATTGGGTGTAGATCATTAGTGACAACCTACACCATCAGTTTCTCCAAGTACAAGTTTCAAATAAATTCATGATGACCTCATATTTGGTGTATGTTCTTACGAGGTTAAGAGAATTCAAAGGGTTGACACTTTCTTAGAACATATCTCATGAGGATCAAGCATTTCAAAGATATCCATAGTTGGTTTGTAAGGAGAGGAATATACATTTCATGAGGGTGAATGATGCCTTCACCATGTTCACCATTAGAACATTACAGGGGAATCCTCACTCATGGTTGTCTCTACAAGAATCCTATTTGATCAAGAAGTATGGGTCATATTTCAATCAGTTTTCCACTTTCTCCTACATTCGTATATCCAACTTTGATCTTTCTCTAAAAATGTCACCTCAGTATCTTAGCAACAAGATCGTATTGTTCAAGCTATGCAAAAAATGTGTCCATGTTCATAGTAAGCTCAAGAACTGGAAGAGATAGAATGTATCATTTTCCATCTCGATCGGAATCTTCACTTACAAGAGCGTCATTGATGCTACACATCTGGAAACTTCCTTCACACCCCTCACCATGTATTCATATGCTCTGAGGGAAAAATTTGAAATCCAAAGTGATCTAGACACCTTACACCTTCCATAGTCATATCATGTTCTGAAGATTGATTATTTTTGGGTAAATTACACAGATGGATTTGATATCAGGGAAAGAGGTCCAAATGCAGATTATAGTTAGAAAAATGAAGAGATTCAAGTTTAACTAGTACATGGAGGGAATTCAAGATGATGGCACAAAGTTGTATGATCCTGAATATGAAGTAATGGAGGTTTTATCTCTGCCACATGTGATATGAAGTTTCCATGAGTTGGGAGACATAAGTGAGTGAACTGAGGTAGTAATTAAAAGATAAAAGATAAAAGGAATGGTTCAAGAAGAACAAGGCTACCTCCATCACATCGGTAAGTTTCCCCACCCTTCAAAGACAAGCATCACACCACTCTTTATCAAATATTGTGGAGAAGACTTCAAGCTTAGTTCTTCTAGAGAGATTTCAAAGCATAAAGTAGTGGAGTCGAAATCCCCATACTAAAAGAGATTACACAAGAAATTTAAAACAACAAAATATCTTGTATTATAAGTAGAACTTGATGATAATGAGTCAATCCATATTTTATCTTCTCAATATCCCTAGAACATCCCATCTTTCACTACCAATCCTTCTCCTCTTGCACAAGATGTACCATCTCACCCTGAGAAAGAAACAAAATTATGCCAATTATCAAGCCTTAAACAAATGAGATGTTTCCCTAGATGAAAGAGATGATCACAAAAGAGTCTCACATAGTTCAAAAAGTGCTAATTTCTTGGTGCTAATTTCTCACAAGCAACTTCCCTATTTTTAGTGGTTTCATGGGAAATCAGTATGTATATGAGATGAGCACCATTTTTCTAGGAATAAACACTTACGAGGGAGATGTACATATGTTCCAAGAGTATTCCACTCACATCCTCACGAGGAACCAGGAATAAAAAGAGAAGATTGATCAGTTTGAAGAGCACATGCATACACTCTCCTCATATGTGCAACATTTCATGGACCCAAATGATCCTTCACGACTCCCAATTAAACAAGTTACATAAATCAATAGATTCAATCTACAGTCCATCTTAAAAACAATAGGATTCATCATGAAAGGATGAGAAAATGGTAAATGGGTGAGCATGATCATAGAGAAAGGGAAATAAGTACTTCCATAAATTATCTCTATATATAGGTACATGTGTTCCATTTACGAAAAGGTACATATGCCAAAGTAAGCATTGGAAAAGGAAAATGAACATTGGGACCAAGTTCATCAATTATTGATGGAGACTAGAGATGCTCATTCTCGGGTATTGGTAAGAAGGAAAGTGTTCAATGCTCCATTTAAGGACTAATCAAGTGTTTGGGAAATAACTCTTGCATATCGATATGAAATGTTGAACCGGTATATTGATGAGTTGGAATCAAATGAGGAGTGTGTGTTCAAGACACAGAACAATGTCAACATTAGGATACAAAATCTTGGAGTCCCTACCATTGGTGAGAACACTTCCACATATGAGTTATTAAAACCATTTGAGGAAAATGTCTAGAAGAAAGATGGGGACCCCTTTTCTTTCAATGAAGATACATTAGAGTATCCATCTAATATTAGAGCCACAATTTCAAACATTACAAAAAAACATTAGTCGTGGTTCGCTAACAGAATCAATGATGTCTTAGATGGTTGGCTCGAGTCCTTGAGTTATGTCTACATTCCTCAAATAGAGAAAGTTTCACTTACATAATCCTAGTATGGTACAGAGTTCAAGGGAGTGAATATTTTTCCAGTGGAGCTTATAGGGATTAATCAAGTGGTGAAGTGGAATCAGTAGAGGCAACACCGTCATCAACTCAATTATATCTTGTCTTCTCTCCCTCCCTCCCTCTCTCTTCTCTTCCCCTCCCCCTCCTCCTTCATGTTTTATTTCTTTGTTGGAGGTTGTAATTTCTCATTTTTTCTTATTCCTATTTTGTCTTATTAATTTAAACGTGACTATAGTTCATAATGTAATAAATCACCTTTAATTAATGAAAGGGGACTTAATTATAGTCCTAGGAATATGAAAATTCACATGTTGTAGGGGACAAATGAAAATTCATTTGGGGCATATGAAAAGAGTATTTCTCAAGTCTATAGATTGTAATGACAAGCTCATTCTTAAGTATTGTCAATTGTGTATGCTAAGGAGTATAGAACTACTTGTGAAAAAGCTAAAGAGATAGAAAATTTCTTGTATTATCCTTCCTCACATGTTCTTAAATTTCTCACTATGTAAAACTTTTCCACAATATAAATGAAGAAGAAAGGAGTTTATTACTTTTATTGATGAGATAATTATTGAAACTTTCTGTTCATGATTCTACCTTGTCTTAGTGTTATTAACAAAGTTGTTTTCTTTCCAAATTTGTGTGATGATATGTTCCAAGTAGTATTTGCAAGAATATGATTTTGTACTTGTAATATTAATCCTGATCCCTTATTCCCCAATTCCTTTCCCAAATTTTTTTAGAAAATTCCTCCTTTGAAAGAAATTATAAGCATTTTCCATAGGTTTAATGGAATTCTCCTATTAGATCACCGACCTCTAATCCACCCAAAAATTTCATTTTCATCAATGCATAATAAATGGAGCTCCACCATTCAAGTAGAGGGACCTAGAGTCTTAGAGAATTTCCAAAAACCCACCAATTTGTCCACCTGACAAATTTTATCACCAATATTTTTTGGCGCCCACCATGGGGAAGACCTAGAAAATTATGTACTTGCATACAAATCACAAAAAAACACCTAAAAATGTAAAATATCCCCAAAATACAAAATTTAGAATTTGAAGAGTCACAAAGCCTTATGTCTCTCACCAATGGCTATTACCGATAACCCTCCTATTTAAATCCCTAAATTACTTTTCCACATAGAAGAAGATATCATATCTGAATTGAGGGAATCTATCTGACATAACAAAGAAAAATTTTGCACACTACTTCACAGCTACCAAGGTGTTAGATAATGAAGAGAAATGTGCTAGAGAACAAGAAATAATGAGATAATCCCAAGTGAAAAAAATGAGATATTAAGTCCATCTCAAGTGTACAAGTTGGTTGATTGCATGTACATCAAGTCACAAAGATAAGGAAGATATCTTAACACCATATTTCAAGAGCTTTAAATAAGGATATAAATAATTATAAATTCCTAAAAATACTCTCACTGGTTTTCTAAGTGGTGTCAGTACATTGGTTATAGAGTTTCCAAATCTCAACAAATATTTTGAAAACTTTACTGACTTAGAAACTAAAACAGAAGCTGAAGTGAGAGCAGAAGCCGAAGTAGAAGCACTAGTGGAATTTGAAGCATAATCAAGAGCTAGAGTAAGAGAATAGGAATGAGTTGCAGCTAGAGAAGAAGAAAGATAAAGGTACAATGTTGAAGATGAATCCATAATGGGTGACAAAGAGATACCACAACCAATCGTGTCATGGGGGAGGAACACAATCCCACTTGCACTCCCACTACCTATTCATGAATTTCCATGAGGTTCAATGAAAATATTTCCCAAGTTTAAGGAAGATGGTTCAAAAATACCAGAAGAAAATGTGGAAACATTCTTCACCACCTGTGGTGTGATAGGAGTTCAACATGAAGATGTTTCCATTAGATTGATCATGGAATAACTATAGGAAAATACAGTTGAATGGTTTTACCTCCTACTAGCTAGATCAATCACTTGATGAGATGATATCATAAAATACTTCAAAGAAATATTCAAATCCACCTGATACTACCATGACCTCTTGATGAAATTGGTGCATATGAATTAAGAGTCTAATGAAATCATGAGGAATTTTTTAGCTAGATATAATAGATTTATAAAGAGAATACCCTTCCAATCCATGCCCTCAAATGAAAACATTAAAATATTCTTCATAAATGATCAACTGCCTAAATTTGGGTTCATTCTAAGAATATCCCATCCTGGAACTCTGAAGGAAGCACAATACTACACCATTAAGATGGAGGGTGATCTAGTTTTATCCAACAAGGTGAAGAATCTGAATGGAAAGAAAAAGAGTAAAAGTTTTAGATTTATTCTCATAGATCCTTTGGTTCAAAATTTGGAAAATGATATAATTTCTCTCAAAAAGCAACTCTCTCAAAGCACTATGAGAAATGTGCTAAAGAATCAAAATATCCCAAATTGGAAAGGGATTTATCCACCTCCCCACATGTTTTCTCTTGAGACACCTCCGATCAATGCAACCTGTGATGCTGAAGAATTACAAGAAGAGGAAGAAGTGGAGGATATAGATGAAGAAAATGAATATGGAAATTTCCTTGATATTAAAGAAGTTGAAGATGATGCTCAAGTCAGTTTCCTTAAGTAATATCTAGGGGATGATGCAGATGATAATGAATAGGCACCGATATTATCATGTTCCATGTTTACCTACTCTGAGTCTCAAAAGGGAGATTACTCTTCAAAAAATACTGTAAAGAAGAAAATAAAGGATGATCCTCAGGTGGTGGCCCCATAGAAAAATATATTCAACAAAGGATTCCACTCCTGCCATCAATGGAGTCAGAAAAGGAGAAACTAAACCCAATATAATGTAAGATGATAACTACAGTGAAAAGTAATTAGTTTGGTGTTCCATCAAGATCTAATTCTACACCTATAGCTAATACTTTTCCCAAATTTAGTCTTGCAAAGTCCCCAAATTATTAACTAAAGTCAACCAATCCTTCCAAACCCATAACCTTATCCACTAAAAGTTCTCAATATTCTAAGGTAGCATATCTTACATAATGAAATACTTCCAATATCCTTGGAACATCAATTTCACCCACCATAGCTCCATTAGATATCATCAAACATTTAAACAAAAACAAATTTCAGATTTTTTAAGCTGGATAATTGTAAACACACCCGAAGTAATTCGAGAGGCTCATTAGTTTTATTAAAGGTGGTATCTGGAATCCTAACATTGTAAGTCCCAATCCTAATGATGTACTTCTGAAGCCACCCACACCTCATACACAATACATTCTTGTAATAAGTTCATCTAAAAAAATAAGGTGGAAACCCTTCTATATAACCCTCTTAATCAAAGGCTACTAGCTAAATAATTACATCATAGACTTAGGATCCTGTGATAATGTCATGCCCATTAAAGTTGTAAATGACTTAGGACTTACTCTAACATGAGAAAATGGTTCTATTTAATCTATAGAGTCTAAAGAATTTCTACTAGTGGGAAGGATCAAAGATGTGTAAGTGGCCCTTACAGACTTCCCAGACAAGAAGATGTTTCTCACAATCTTGGTGGTGTAAATCACATCATCATTTGGTATGTTATTGAGTAGAAGATTATGTAGACACCTAGGTGGTGACATAAAAATTTATTGGTCATTCATAACCATTCCAGTAAAGGGGTAAATGAAGAATTTTATCCCTGTGCGTAAAATGAAGTACACAGTCCAGAAGTTAGAAGAAATAAGAGCTAACATCTTATTCTAGGATAATGGTTTGGGTAACTACTTCCTCACATTGAAAAGAGATGAAAATTTACCTCACCTCACCAAATATGAGGAAGATCAATTTAGGATCATGGAATTTTATGGAATCCATTCAAGTGTAGGGTCTAGAGATGGCATTGTTATAATCCCTCCCTCGGGTGAGTTCTTCCCATTTTCATATAAGATGCAATTTGAAAATACCAACAACATTATGGAATATGAGGATCTTCTCCTTGGAATGAATATCACTAATTCCATGGGTATCAAAAAAGATCCAATGTCCTAGAGATGTTTAAGTAATCATCAAGTAAGTGAGAGATCGGTATCAAGTAAAAAACCCAAGACTCAAGCAATATAGGAGCATAATTAAAGACTGTATCGAATCTTTCAATGCTTTCTCCATTCAATCCATTCCTCGTGAGAACAATGTATAAGCTAACTCACTCATAGTCTCTGAATCGTTGGTGACTCCACACCCATCCTTTGATAAGGACAAGCTGACTGTCAAAATTGTTTTCAAACCAAGTGTTCTTGAAAATACAAACCATTGGAAAGTATTCAATGATAAAAGTAATCTCCTTTCTTTCTTGGAGTAAAGAGATAACTTCAATAGTCTCTTCTATCAGGGAAGTGAAAATTCACATCGAAAGTCAATGGCAAAGGTGAAAAAAGAAGGAATAGAAGGAGTTGACTTGGAGGGGGTAATAAAACTCAAAGGTAAAAATATCCCAAGGTCTTGTGTTTCTAGAGTATTTTTTGACAATTATTACCAGTTCATCAAAGAAATGAGAAAATAGTCATCACGGTGCACAACTGATTTTGAAAAGGAAAATATTGACACCTCAGGTCAACCCAAGATGGTGATTATTGGAAAAATGTTTCTCACCTGAAGAAAAAAGAAGGTTTTTCTCACTATTGAGGAAGTATTTTGATGTCTTGGCATATTCCTATGATGAACTCAAATATTTTCAGCCCAAGGAGATGCACCACTCTATTCCTTTAAATCCTGAGGCCAAACATTTTTGAAAAAAAAAATCAATACAACCCAAAGATCACGAATACCATCGAGGAATAAGCTGTGAAGATGCTGAATGTGAGGATAAAATTTCCTATCCACCAATCCATGTGGGTAGCAAACATTTTTCTAGTGTGAAAGAAAAATGGGGAGATAAGGATTTTTGTGGAATTTCACAACCTAGACCAGGCATCTCTAAAAGACAACTACCTACTTCTAATCATGGACCATATCCTACAAGAGATCATATGGTCTGAAATGATCTCACTAATTGATGGATTCTCTAGAAATAATGAGATTGAGGTGGAAGAGGAAGACAGATCCAAGACAACCTTCAAAACACCTCGGGGCACCTTTGTAATCAACATAATGCCTTTTGGGTTGATCAATGTAGGAGAAACTTTCCAAACAGAAATGGTCCTAGAGTTAAAGGACCTCAAGAATTATATTATGATCTATCTGGATAAGCTCACAATTTTCTCAAATAAGCAATGAGATCACATACAACACCTTGAACAAGTGTTCATTAGATGCAGGCAACACGCAATATCCCTAAATCCCAAGAAGTGAAATTTTAGGGTCATTGAAGGAAAAATCCTTAGGCACATTGAGAAAAAGGAGGGGGAAAAAGATTGATCTAGAAAGAATAAAATACATCTAAGAATTGTGGTTTCCAATAAGAAAAAGGGAGTCCATTCTTCATTTGGAAAAGTTAGCATTCTCTAGTACTTTGTCCTAGAATTTTCCAAGTTGACTAAGCATATCATGGTCATGATAAAACCTCAAGCTAGTTTTAAATGGAACAAGGAAAAATGGAATTCAAGGTAATAAAAGAACCAATAGCAAAGATTACTACGTTGGTGCACCCAAAATTTGATAAAGAAATCATCTTATACTGTTATGCTTTAGAGCACACGATATCAACCCATTTTGGTCTAAAATAATGAAGAATACCTCGAATCTCCCATTGCATTCATGATAAATAATCTTAAGAACGAGGAGCTGAAGTAAAAAAAACTGGAAAATCATTCATATGTTATAGTCAAGGTAGTTAAGAAATTTAGGTTCTACATACTCAACTCCCACACAGTGGTAGTGTTTGTAGGTTTTGCTATCAAGTAAATTCTCAGTCAACAGGATCTAGGAACCAAAAGAGGAAATTAGGTAGCAAGAATCTAGGACTATGAATTAGAGATCAAACCTTCAAATATTGCTAAAGGAAAATAGATGTGTAGGTTTATTGTAGAAGATGGATCATTGTTGACAAAGAATGATATATGAGAATGTTTGTGTTGTGATAGTATTAACAAAGAATTACCTCAAGTCCTTTTTGTAAACACAACAAGTGAGTGGTATGTGGACATTTCCTAATTCTTAACCTTTGGTGAGTTCCCTCATCATCTTTATCACAAACAAAAAATAACCCTCAAGTTGAGGTCAGATAAATATTTCATATGGAATCATGTGCTCTACAAGAGGGGGTTTTATGGATGCTTTCTAAAATGTGGAGACAGAGAAATAGGAGATGTTGCTAAAGGTGTACCCTGATCAAGCATGTGGTGGAAATTTTTCATGTGATGGTAAAAGCTCCAAAAATCCTTAGCAAAAAGTGACTCCAAAAATCCTCCATTGTTGATACTAATAGCCTACCTTTTTCATGAATTCCCAAGAATGGGTATCCAAATGTGAAGTGTGTCAAAAATCCAATGAAAAACAAAATATTGGTCCACTTCCCCTCACACCGATGGTAATTGAAAAGCAAGAATTGTAGTCAATTGAAAAGCCTTTCCAATAGTGGGGTCTAGATTTCATTGGAGTTATAAATCATCACTCAAGCATAGGTCATAACCATTAGCAAAAAGTGACCTAATATTAGGTAAAAATATATCTTACATGCTTTCGCCTTGCGTGCCCTTCTTCAGATATTCATATCCCTCCCCTTGGCCTTGTGTGCCGAAGTGCCTTCTTATACTTAGTCAATATTTTAGGGGCCCAACATCAGCTCACACTATGCCTGTTCTCCACCATTAGGAACACCTTCTCAATGAATAAAGAATGGCCTTGTGTGCCGAAGTGCCTTCTTATCCGCCCTTGAATAGTTTGGAGAAATAATAAAGGAATGAAGAATTAGGGGAAGAATGAAAGAATGGGGGAATTATGATTACTTCTACAAGAGGAGGTGGAAATATTTTTTCAAGTCTTCCTCCAACTTATTCTAGGTATCGACCTCGCTCTATGCTTTTTGATAGAAGTCGCCAAATAGGGTACTCACGCTCTTCAAAGATTAGCCCTTCTCATTGGATATTCATTGTTTCCATGATCCCCTCCAATTTTTTACCCAAATCCTCAAGTGCATCCATCCTTCAAGTGATCTAGGGATATAACTCCTTCACCCAGTTTTTGATTGAGCCCCATAAGGTCTCAATAGCCTATGATTTCTTCTCCAACTCGGCTAGAATTTTTTCACATTCTACCCTATTCCCCTTGTGCTTCTCCTAGAACTCCTTGAGCTCTACTTCATGGGTGGTGACCAGAATTCTTGCCACTCTATCTCTATTGGTGTAGTTTTCATAAGTGGCATCAACGACTTGGATGGAGGCTTTCACATCTATGAGGAATTTCTTGTACTAGCCAACAATTACCACAACCTTCATCTTGTCCTCCTTATCTTTGCATGTTGATGCCTCCTCTGCAGAATCCAAGACTAGTGGTCACCTTTCCAATGTCAGGACATGGGTCAAGTCCTCTAGGAACTCCAGGGTGGATCCATACTTTTGCATTCATGGTGTTAGATCTAGATGCTTAAAAAAAATGACACCTATGATCATCTCTACTTTCTTGTAAACCTTGTGCACCCTTGCCTTATCTTATTTCAACTCACGCCTTAGCTGAGCACTGATTATTTCCTTGAGCTCTTCTTATTTTTCTCCAGTTATTCCTCTAGGAACTTCACCCTTTCATTCCTCTCAAAGAGTTTGGCTTCTACTTCAACTGAAACCTTGTTCAACACATCATGGACTTACTCGCCTAATACCCGTTGAGTGTTTACCAAGGGGTTGTCTCCTTTTGACTTTGGTACCTACAGTATTTCCCCTTGGCTTACTTTGAATTCTGGCTCGTCGATGTGGAACTCAAATGCCCAAGAAAGAATTTTCCTCATTTGAGGGTATGCATCTTCCTCATCAAATGATGCCACAAACCAATATTTGCTTCATTGGTATGGTGCTTTGAAAGTGCACGTGTAAAACCTTGTTTGTATCATCAATATAGTCCATCCTCTAAACTTGTGATGCTTATGCAATCTTTCTCCCCATGCGCGAGGCCTTAGGAAATCTCACAGCCAAACTGGGATCTCCTCCCATGCTGCCATATTCCTTTTCTACACTCTCCTTCTCTACTTCATCACTAGGTCCGCGCTGCATTCCATCTCTTTCTTTGTCAGGTCTTCGATTATATGTGCTACTTATTTCTCCATGGCCTCATCTATCTGTTCCTTTGTGAGGCTTGGGGTCCTTTTTTCTTTTGTAACTTCTTTGCTTACCCCTTTGGCCTGAGTATCCTCTTCTTCCTTATCATTGTTCCTCTTCACAAAGATGTACTCATTTTCTTCTTCCTATCCTTCCTCCTTCGAATCATGTAATTCAAATATGGGAGGGAATTGAAATACCTCAATTTCATCATCATCATTATCTCTTTCACCTCTATAGGACTCCAAGCTCTATGTACCCTCTGATTCATCTTCTTTTATCACCTTCTTCTTCTTCTTCATAGGATATTATACTTTCTTCTCCTCCTCCTCTAGTGACCTCTCCTGAGTGATGGGTACTTTGTGCTCCAGTGCTTCTTCCTCTGGAGTATTTTCTTTAACCGGGGGTATTCATTCTCTGTGCTTAAGTACTATGCTTAGTGCTTGTCTCTGGCATGCTTTCCACTTGTGTAGTTTGAACACTTGGTGATTTTTGTACCTCTTCTCTTTCCCTCTTGTTTGGCATGGGATTCTTTCTTCCTATGGGGTCTTCAGGGATGGATACATCATTTTCCAAGTATGCGCCCTTTTAAAATTTTGGCCTTATGTGAAGGTATATCCTTATTGTAGTCCTTTCAGTGATTGGCAATGTTATTGGATTCATCATCTGTATCTCTTGGGAGACATATCTCTCCATGTATGCATGCTTCTTAGGGTAAACGAACTTTCCTCATAGCTCCCTGTGGTCTTGATCCACCTCACTAAGGTCTAACCTTAGTCTCTTGGCCTCTTTGAACTTGTTAACCCTCGCTTAGAAGTACTACATGGTGAAGGAGAAGGGTAGCTTGCACCATGGACTCATGTTTTCATCTATCAACCTAAATCTACCAATGTAGAAGTGTTGATATACTGTGAATTCTACTTCTCCTTTCACAAGCATGGGTAACTACTCTAGAATCCTCCATTCTACCCTAAACATGTCCCTTATGTGCTTGTACCACTTCTCTAAATGCAACTTGTGAACTTGGTTGTCATGGTCTCACAAGTATATTTTATGAACTGCTTCATGAGTGATAGATCCTCTTCTGGCTACTCCCAAAAAAACCTTTCCGGCCCATCAGGCACTCTGATCTCTGAGAAAACAATTTTGAGGAGGACATTTCCAAATAGTATCTTCTCACCTTCTTGCACACTGCTAATGATTTCATCCACGATGATAGCGCACAAGTTGTAGATGGTCCCCTAAGATATTTTCCAACATATGTTTAGCAATGCCTTGTTCACTTGAGTCTATTTCTCTTGGTCATTGAGCTTGGTTACCAAGTGTGTGACCATCCTCATCAGGGGGTATGAGATCTTTGCGATGGCAAAGTATTGTGATCCTTTCTTGTAGTCATATGCAACTATTGTTTCCTTGATGGCCTCCTTACCGCTTAGGTCATCATCAATGTTATCCACCTCATAGATAAGGTCTGTGAAATTGGAAATTAATTGGGGAGTTATGTGCATCTTATGCCCCACAAAATAAAAAATGGTCTTCATGAACACATGCCATTAGCCACTAATAGAGGCACTCAGGTTTTTTGAAGTAGGGTAATGCATAAAGTTGTAGTAACCCTGCCTTTTCCAACTTAACCTTTACTTCATCGCTGTATATGAGCATGCCCTCTGGTGTTCTCTTGTCTGTTGGGAAAACCAACTCCAAAGACATTTATTTTTATATCGTGCTGGTGTGGTGATTATAGTCACTCACAGTCATTTTCTGCAAATGAGATTCTCATTCTTTTCCTAGTAATACCTTATCTAGGTATTGCATCTCTACATACCACTCTTCATTTGTGCTTGTAACAACAGTTGTTTGCTTCTCCTTTCCCTTTCCCTTCTACTTTTTAGGTGAGATGGTTGCTTTCTTTGGTGCCACTCTTATTATTAGGTTAACATTTCAGACATCTTCTTGTTGTTTTGCTCTACCCACTCTATCAAATCCTAATGCACAACCTTTGCAAAGAAACCCTCCTAACACCATGCCCTAGCCAAAAAACCTAACTGGAACAATTCTACCATAGGACAAAGCTTCTCAACCAACTTTCTTCTCAACCACTTTCTCCACACCTGTGTACTCCTTTCCTACTAGTTTGTGGATCTAATCTAGTCACGTCCTCTCAAATTTCTTAATTTTTTCTTCACACAGATCACCTTTGGATGCCGTAGTTGTTGAGAAATCTTTTCACTTCATAAATGCAAGGCAAATAATGAAGTTCCTGACTTCGTATTTATAGATTTTCCTTCTTTTCCAGTATTAAATGCTATTTTACCTACCACCATACTTAACACTAAATGTGGCCTTTTCCACCAAGACAGCCTTACGCACCTTCATGTACGCACCCAATCTTGTGCGAGACATTTTATAACCTTCTGGTGCACAAACAATCCATCCTAATAGAAGACACTTACGCACATGTCAACAATGCCAAAGGCACTTCTTCTGTCTACCTAATTTTTGTTCTCACCTACCCTGTGTTGTTCTTGTGCTTCTTCCTCCTCTATACGTGGTTTTTCTGAAGTCTTCTCCTGACACCAAATTTTTTTTCCACCTCTTATTTCACGCGTTTACTTAATTCTTACACGCTTTATATCCATCAACCAGAACATTCACCTCATCTTCGACTACCAGTTCAACTTGTATTACGGGCCTATACTTTACATCACTCCACCCCATACTAAAAAATATGTGTGGTCCTCTGCACATGTACAAACTTTAAAAATTAATGTGGTTACCGGTGCCCAAGGCGCAAAATAGAACAAACGACGAGAAAGGAAAACATAAGAAAATAAAATTGCATAAAGGGAAATTATAAACTAATTGACAATACTACCTTATTTCAAACACCAAGAAGAATTATTTATAGTAGGGCTTCAAGATACTCCCATTGAAATGGCCTGGTAATCTGCATCCCATCCAGCACCCTCAACTGGCATGTGCCTGAATCAAGGATGTTTGAGATGATATATGGCCCCAACCAATGGACTTTCAACTTTTCGAGATGGCGCAAAAACTTGGAATCGTATAACAATACCATCTTCCCAACCTCAAATAATTTTTTTAATGTGGTGATCATGCCATTCTTTTTGTTTAGCCTTTTCATTCTTTTGACTCCACCTGGCCAATGATAAACTTTCATCCAATTTCATTGATTTGTTAATCCTTTATTCCAGCGCTTGTTCGTCAGTCAATCCTCTTGCACATGCTATATGTAGAGAAGGTAACATGAATTCAATGGGTAGGTCACCCTCCGTGCAAAACACCAATTGGAATGGTTTGGCTTTATTCAACCTCTTGTAGGTTGCATAATACGCCCATAAAACTACTGATACTTTGTCATCCTAATCTTGTCTAGCAACGTCACAAATTTTGGTTAGGGTATGACTCAGTATTATATTAAATGCTTCGTTAGTTCCATTTTCTTATGGATGGTAAGGGGGTAGTATTATGATGAGCCACCATGAACTATGCTAATAGAATTCAGATGGTCTTGTTTAGGAAATGCGTACCCCTATCACTAGTTAAGCTCAACGGGCATCCATACCTTGTAATAATATTTTCCCATAGAAACCTGGTTGTTGTAGCCACTGTACAATCCTTAGTAGGCATTGCTTCTTCCCATATTGCCAAATAATCTATGCAAGTGATTACATAACATGATCCCCTCCTATGCGCAACTAGTGAAATGGGGCCTACAAAATATATGGCCCATTTTTCAAATGGCTTTGTACTTGGAATATGGCATAAAAGTATTTCATATCTCCACCCTAGTTTGCCAAGGCGCTGAAAATGATCACATGCATTGCAATAATCTTTATAATATTGATATAGGGTTTCCCACCATAACCCAACTTGTAATATCTTACATGCAATGACATCCCCTACACAGTGTTCACCTACACTTCCTCCATAATAGCTAGGCACTCATTTTCTACCATGCACCGGTGCAATACTTCATCACATCCTAACTTGTAAAAATCACCACTAACCAACATGTAGGGTGTGACGTGTATGGCTAACTACTTCCTCTATAATGATTTCATCCCTTCTGGTGCCATACTTGTTTTGAGAAACATTGCAATATCCTCTAAGTTTGAGGGTGTGCACTATAACTGAAACAGTTGCGTGTTTGGCATGGTATCCTTAATACTTTGTGCATCCTCCCCTGAGTCAATTATATACAAGTGATTGGGTCCAGAATTACTCTTTCCCGACTTGATAACCATCCTGAAATCAAATTCTTGGAAGAGAAGGACCCATCGACATATGCCCCCTTGCAGAATGGGCTTGTTTACCAAGTATTTTAATGCCATGTCATCAGTGTAGAATACAAATGGTGTTGCCTATAGATATTTCCTAAACTTGTGTAGTGCATAGATCATGGACAGTGCTTCACACTTAGTAGTGGTGTAATTTTGTTCTGTTGATGTTAACTTCTTGTTTGCAAAACACAAGGGATGCTCAACAATCCCCTCACCAGGTTGTGCCAGGTACTACTCCAATGGCTATACCAGAGGCATCCACATGAATATGGAAAGGCTTATCTCGAACAGGGAAATGGAGAATGGGGTGCTGTGACAAGCCTATCCTTCAAAGTGTTGATTTCCATCTGTTGCACCTCTCCCCAATGAAAGGTACTCTTGTATCTAATTAATTCCTCTAATGAAATGGTGATCTTAGCATATCCGTTGATGAACTTCCTATAGTAACCAATATGACCAAGTAATCTACACATGACACTTTGGCTAGTAGGCTCCCCTAAACCCACAATGGCTGCAACCTTGGCGGGATCTACTACTAAGCCTTCCTTTCATATGATATGTCCTAGTAAGGTTTCGAATGGGGTAGAAAAGACACACTTCTTGATGTTGAGGGATATCCTCAACTATCGACACCTATCAAACATTAGCCTTAAGTTATCACAATGGTCTTTGACTAGACCATACATAGTCCAATCGTCCAAATAGACCTAAAGAAATCTATGGATGAAGTCCTAAAAGGATTGTAATACAATGCGCAAGAACACAATAGGCATATTCTTTAATCTAAAAGGCATGATTGTATAGGAAAAAAATCCCCATTCAGTGATGAAAGTTGTCTTTCTCTAGTCTTCCTTTGCAATCCTCACCTGGTGGTACCCTAAGAACCCATCTGTGAAAGAGTAGACTTCATGCCCAGCCGCTCCCTCTAATATTTCTTTGGTAAATGGGGTTGGGAAGGGATCAATGACATATACTGCATTCAGGTCCCTGTAGTCAACGCATATCTTGATCATTTCGTCCTTCTTGATGCTGATGACCATTGGGCTTATCTATTCTGATTCTTCCACAACCTTAATCATACCTGATGCTATTATTATTTCTATCTTCTCCTTGACCCATACACGTAAATTTGGGTTCATCTAGTATGGCCTCTTTCTGATTTGGTGCATACCTTCCTTTAGTTTTATCATCATCTACCCTAAGGAATGGTGGACCCCTTTAAGTTCATGATACCAGCGTGGGAACAAATCTTGGAACTTGTATAACAGATCAATGATATTTGAGATCTCATTTTCCAACCAATAGTTTCCAATGATAGCTTCCTTGGGTTCTACTTCTAACCCAATGTTAACCTTGTTGATTTTTAGGGGCTCATGGTAATCGTGAGTCCTATCATCAGTAATGTCTATAACGTCACACGTACCTATAGAGTGGTTAACATCTAGAATTTCCATTTCCTCTCCATCTATGACATAAAACATCTTTCCTTTTTTCCTTTTCTATGCATGTGCACTCAAATTTCATCTCCTCTGACTCCTCATCAAAGCTTGCCTCTAAACTAGGCTCACCTAGTAAATCTAGTAGTCTGTCTTCCACCATGACACTACCCCCCATCGTAAGGTGTTTGGTTTCTTGTAATTCCCTAACCACTGATGGATTTGTGCTATGATATTCAAAATGTTGGATGAGATCAATTATCATCTCCTGCCAATTTCCTATCTAGCGGTGTGTTTCTGAATGGATATACCATGCATGCACACAACCTTGTAGTGTGGAATATAGCTTATGCATCCATAGTGATGGTGGTAGGCTTATGCGCCTCCTATCTAGGCCTTCTCACATGCTTGGATATGAAATGAAGTGGTCTCTTTACCATGGTAGTCTTGAATGACCTTGGGTGAATTTCTCCTAGAAAACCTTACAAAGAACGTGATTCTTACCTCATGCCACTCTAGGAGGTTCTCCCGATGTGTAGTCAACCAGTGCACTGCAGTCCCGAGTAGGTTATAACTGAGCATCCCTATTATTTTTTCCTCATTTTTCCATTGAGCTTCCATGTCTCATAAGAAAATTTCAAGGTATGCCCCTCCAGAGTAACTTGGTAAATTCTTTCCTCCTAGGCACTTGAGTGAGTGCACCTTGGTCACTTTTGTTACAGACCCCCTCAATTGTCACCCAATTAACTCAAATGTCCCGTGTACCCAATTTTCACACGCCATGCTTTTGGTATCACTCACAGACTGGGCATCCTCAAATTGGATAAGTCCTTCTGTAGGGTAAATTATCTTTGGGTCTTTGATGGATCACACATAAATTCTATCAAGGACCTCTTCTCCCAAAGGTTCAATGTAAGGCACTAACTTCCCATCTGTTAAGGGGATTATGACCCGTTCTTCCTTGTTCTTGAAATTGATATATCCTTTTTTGAACCTTAGGTCAAAATTATTCTTATAGCACCATGGGAGCCTAAGCAATACTAGAAAATTGTCTACCTTGGTGAGCACCAAGGATTCAAAGTCTCCAGTAAACTTGGCCCCCGTAATGGTGATCACTGCATCCTTTAATATTCCAATGGGAATTACCTTAGTTTTTTTTTGCCATATACAACACATTCGAAGATGGTTGTAATGTGGTCCTTTCCATTTGATGCCAGGAATCCAATGTAAGAAAATTGACTGATCTCATGTAAATCAATATCTTACTTAGTAGCCATCCATCCACAACTACTTTTATCCTCATTTTAGACAATAGAACAAGTCGATTTTTTTTTTTTTGATAAATGCATTTTGGTTCTAAATACATAATTTAGAACTCACAAATCAAATAACCATTCATATAACAGACAACCATATGCAGCTGTAATGACTCGGATTACTTCCGATCTATTCATTCCATGACTCGGTAATCTACCGATCTATTCATGTGTAATAAGAGTTGGCGTTATTACTTAACCCTTCACTCTTGTGGTTCTCTTCCCTATTCTGGGATTCAGAATGCTCTGTCCAAGGAACCTAACTGAATAATTGTTACCATTATTCATCGGCATCTCATCCCTTAGACTAGGTGAATTAGGACAACGCAATCAGCAGCTTGCGATACTTTGGCCAAAGATTTGAAACATACTGTTTATGTCTCGTATTCCTTAACGGCATACTCGTCAATCTGGAATACGTCCTTCACCCCATTCTTATGTTATATAGAATGTCTTACACTGACTACTGTCAGTCCTTCCTTTCACAAACGAATCGCTCGGAGGCAGATTATCAAGGTGATAATGTTATATGGATGCCCACGAGGATTAGGGATATGGTGACATACTGGTTCAACCTTGCAGTTCAACCAGTGTGTCATGATACCCCGAATCTCCTAGGCAGCCTTATAACATGACCACGTTCATAATCGGACCCTGAGTAACTCGTGCGAGAACAAAGTGTAAATCTTAGCGATCAATGCAAAGGGTGTCGCCAGAAGTCTCCTGCATTGTTGTAACTTCGAGAAGATCCTAATCTTCTCGGAGGTACAACCCTGCAGTTGACTTGTGTCGTCAACCTTTAAATCCGCCTCGAAAAGATCTACTTAACAACATGCGTTACGCACTTGAGTTTAAATTACTTTAAAGACTTTTCCCTAAGGTTAGCCTTTCCCGATCCCTGGATTCTTCGTCTTAAGACGACCCTCCTCTATAAAACCCATTACATGGTAGAGGTATTAAGGTCAAACTCTCATCAAGGAGTCATTAGAATACACCTGTTTCTAAACAACAGAATTGGACAATATCTCATACCCTTCACATGAGATTGCCATCCGAACTTCATTTGATTTATATCAGTTCTCTTAACTGAATTTATATCATACTTATTAGTATAAGGATATAAATGATTAAGAATCCAATTTAATATTGTCCTGTCATACTCAGGACTAGGGATTAGTAATTTAATCCAGCTTGTTTAGCGTTCTGCTTAGGTTCATTTTTAACCTATCTTTTAGAAAGACAATTATTTAAATTCAATATTGCTTTCGCTAGAACAATAAGATCTGCTAAACACTCATATGAATTCAACCACATTTTCTTGTAAGCTTTCATAGTTAATCCCAAAAGCATCCAAAATTTTACAAAGATATCATTGCCATTCCGGTATATAAACCGAAGAAGGTCAACTATCAGAAATAGAATACAATACATAAGTATCAAACACTTATTTCCATTCCTTTCAAAATTATACAATTACATTTTATGCAAGCAGCATACTTGATACAATGCTTAACGGAAAAGAAACATCTTTCCACATACAGTACATTTATATAATCAAGCTGTAATTCATTATGAAACAAATTAAATAATCTGATCATCCTGTCAGATCTGCATTGCTTTTACCACTTACGGCAACCATCTGCAAAATAGTCAACATGAGTCAGTTCAATGAACTGAGCATGATAAGCACTAACTTTTAAAACAATTGCAATCCATCAATTGTTTTCATTAAACACCCTGTTTAAATGATATCAATAATCCAAACAAGTAAACATGATTCAGACTATTCCTTTGTAATCCAAAATGACTACGATTATGTAACTCTATCACCGTTACAGAATAGTCCTAAACACTTCTCAAATATTTCATCGAATATTAAGAATCAAGGGACGAATGTATACAAACAATCATTGAATCCAAAATCACAACATTGGGCAGATCGTTTCATTCATCCAAAAAGGAAAATATCATAACAGTTCGTAATTCCACCAATATGTTACAAAACAATTCCCACTGTTAGACAGATATCAACAAATATTAAAATAAAAGAAGAGAAAGAACCAAATCATTCATACTTCCTTTCACATAAGTTCATTACTGTACTGTCTACACATATGAAAAACATTCACCCAGTATGTATATGAACAAGTCCGACAAGCCACAAGAAGGATCGCTGTTTTAAATCAAGAAATAAAACACAACAAAACTCCTGTACAGCAGCTAACACATCAACAATCCCATATATCAACCTTAAGCCCAACACTGGTTCCTTTTATACACAGTATGGCTTTTCAACACAAGTTGAAATCAAGGAACTTTTAGCATAAAGCTGTAAACAACAGACTTCATTGCATTAAGCAATTTGAGGTTTCCTAAAGACTATGCCAAGACGACCACACAGTAATACCGAAACATGCTCAGTCTCACTCAGACAGGAGTAAACGGAAAGGAATACAACCAATCTATTCTTACCTTGGCGCATGCAAGTCTAAAGTATGGTATTCGCGACTCACCTCAACAGAGCCAGAACACGAAATAATTATCCATACTCAAGGAACTCAAACAGTGACAAACGACAGTGTCCAAGTATTAGGTTCAATAAGAGACAGAAATACAAGTTACCATCCAAGAATTCAAATGATTCCAACAGTGGTAACAAGTCAAACAATTGCATACTGTTACGGGTTATTATCCATGACCTATATCATAAAGCCGATATACAAGATGTCAAACTATTCACAGAAATCCATCAAGGCCAAATAAACATCACGAGTTCAATCTCAGGCTTATACAGAAGCCAAAAGAAACAAGATACCCTCCACAGGGTCAAACAGCAGAATAAACCCAACAGTCCTAATTGAAACAGTTACACTGTCCATCTGTCAAGAATTCAACTGAGTCCTAACAACAGTAACCAAAATAATGTAAGATGATAAATCCATCCGTGCCAACAATGGCAACATTATAATCAGGCAAAAACAAACCAGAATACTGAAATTCCAAAACAAGGAATCCAACGGTACCCTTACCAACATTTCGCACAAGATGGCACAGGAAAGAAACGTAGAATTTCATCCAAAGAGTTTAAACCACAAATTCTTGCAACACAAAGGTAAAATAACAAAGGTCGTGCTACCCGTTACTCTTCGAGTACAAAATCGAATTACCAGTATCCAAATAGATATTCAAACGAAGTTCAACAGTGGTCCACAATATGAATCATTCAATGGACTCAACAGAGTCGTCCGAATAAAATACATATATCCATACTGTACACTGTCAACGGGTTAGATCCCGTTACCAAAATAACAAGGAAAAACAACTACCACCGAGTCGAAAGGAAAACTGTAACACAATAGTTACCTGTTCCTAAACAATTTTAAAAGACAGAACGAAACCAAAAAGTATCATTAGCCACTGTCATTAAAACCCACGACAGAGCTTACAATGATTTCATAATACTGAACAAACAAACAGTTCCATCAATATTTCTTCCGACTGTTTCCAAAACAAGAATCAACGACCAAAAATCGACAGACAATCAATGGCCTATACCCATCACAGGAACGATTCATGGGCTCACGCCGAACAGGCCGAGCAATCTTACATTTCACATGTTTTGCATAATTAAGCCAGAATGCAAACACAAGTAATTAATGCTACAGTTCGAATTTAATAAACACCCATCAAAGGATAAATGAAAATTTCGAACCAGAAGAGATACAGTACCAAAATCAAACAAGACCTTCATAGAAAATCATCTATTTTCTCAAAACATTTGAACAGAGTTGTTCTAATGAAATCACTTGAAAGACAGTAAGATTTTTAAAGGTTAGGGCCTAACATGCCTGGATTTTTGCTCAAATTTCCGAAGCAGACCACTGGAAGAGCTCAGACTTTCTTTTCCTTTTCCAAGTTAGAGCGACCAACAAAATTTTGCTATCTCCATCACATATATATCCTCCTTGACAGAGAAAAGAGCTAGATAAGTTCATACTTGCCATGCAACACAGAGAAGACTGGTGCGAAGAACCAGTGAACAGGCAGAGAGAAACCCGAAAATCGCGACAAGCCAAACAAACCAACAAACTTCCTGTTTGCATGCCTTCTCGCGAGTTCCGAGCTCGACTACCGAGAATATTGAATGCAATTAAACCAACTTTCCCGCTAAAACTCCACTTCCACCGACCGCCAGAATTGGCGATAGTCAAACAAAATCCCAAGTTCATTTCCAGTTTTGGCGACCTGCCACGTCGGCACAGATTAGCCGTCCCCAAAACCTCCGCCAAGACCTGTCCCTCATCCTTATCCCATGCATTTAATAACATAGAAAACGCCGCCCATGGTTCACACCCCTCCATAGGCCCCTTTATACTCTTGCTCATAGTTAGGTTAGTATCTTAGGTTAGAATTTAGGATAATACTCATTCTAACCATATTACACATAGATACTAACTTAGGACATTAACACATAGCCTAGGTCTAGGTTAGATTAACACTAATCTAACCCCTAGGTTAGGTTTAGTCTTAGGTTACTAATCATTTAATAATTCCAGTTAGGTCTACATTCTGTACACTCAGAAAAGACCTACCTCTTACCTTCTTGAACAGGGTTAGCTCCTGTTCTGCTGCAGAATCGTATGTAAACGAATTATTACCTGGTCCACGATCGAGACCTTCCAGATATTCTTCGATATCGGGAACCAATCCATTTCACTTGATCAGCCTGAGTCATACTCCTGACTAGCTTATTCAATGCTGCTAAACCTTGCAACCTGTTCAAGGTCTGTGATTTTAAATCATCATGAACAAACTTAAAGCATTACTTGGATCAATTCCACTGATCCAAGACTAGATCTTATAGATGGATAACTCTATAATTTATTCCGAGATCAGATTAAACTCAGATACAAAATGAAATAGATAAAAGAGTCTAATCATATTCTGACTCAGTCAAAGATCTGCAAAGAAATACAGTACATATCAAGCATGATTTCTCAATCGAGGAACACATCCTTTTACAAGAAATCACATATCAACACTTGTATGCTCAGGAGAAAGTAACAACAGTTCAGGGTGTTACATGCTTCCCTCCTAAAAAGATTCATCGTCCCGATGAATTACATATTAAATTATCCTTCAGGTCAATCAATTTATCAGTACACAAATAATGTGCCTATTTCATATTGAATAGTTCCAGAAATCAATGTCACAACACATTTTATTCAACCTGAATAAAGTCTGCCTTCATCTGGCTTTCATAAATACTTAAAAACAATCAGTTCATAAAAGTATGTTTTGTCAACAGATTTCATTCTGTTGAAAAAGAGAAGGAAAAGCAATTTTCATCTCTTCCAGATTTTCCCAAGTTGCACTTTCTTCGCTAAACTGGTCCCACTGGACCTTACATTGCTGTATATCACGATTTCTTAAATGCAATTGGCGAGTTTCCAGCACTCGTGTGGGTTTAACCACGATTATTCCTGGGTCTTGGACCTGCAAGGAATTCCAATTTAAAACATGTGACAGATCTGAAACGTATTTCTTAAGCAAAGAAATATGGAAAACATCATGCATGCGAGATAAAGCAGGTGGCAAAGCTAAACGATAAGCTACAGGATTGATTATTTCGACAATTTCAAAAGGTCCCACAAATCGAGGTGACAACTTGGCAGCCTTGCCAAAAGTTATAGAACTCTTTCTGGGTTTAACACGAAGAAAAACCTTATCACCAAGCTCAAACTTTCTATCAACCCGCTTAAGGTCAGCATAGCTCTTCTGCCTATCCGCTGCTTCCTTTAATCTTTCACGAATCAGCTTAACTTGCTGTTCCATTTCTGTGAGAATCTCTGGTCCAATTACCACTCTATCCTCAACACTGTCCCAACTAACAGGGGTTCTGCACTTTCTTCCGTAAAGTGCTTCAAATGGTGCCATCTTAAGAGATGAATGATAAGTGTTGTTGTATGCGAACTCAACTAATGGAAGATACTCTTCCCATTTATACTGTTGATCCATGCAATACATTCGCAACATGTCCTCCAACACTTGATTTACCCTCTCAGTTTGTCCATCCGTTTCCGGATGATATGCAGAACTGAAGTTTAGTTTCGTTCCAAGAGCTGCGTTAAGCGTTTGCCAAAACCTTGACGTCATTCTAGGATCCCTGTCAGATATAATCAGTTCTGGTACACCATGTAATCTGAAAATTTCGTGTACGAATCTCTTGGCCAGCACTGGTGAATCATCCTTTAGATTTCCAGCGATGAAATGAGCTACCTTGGTCAGTTTATCTACAACTACCAGGATAACATCATGTTTATTCCTGGACATAGGTAGTCCTTGTACAAAATCCATGGTTATTACTTGCCATTTGTACTGCGGTATGCTATGAGGATATAACAGTCCAGCAGGGTGCATATGTTCTGCCTTCACCCGCTGACATTCCAGACAATGAGTCACAAAATTAATCACATCCTTTTTCATACCTTTCCAGAAGTATTGCTGTTTCAAATCAGCAAGCATTTTTGTGATACCTGGGTGTCCAGAGAAAGGTGAATTGTGAAATTCAACTAACAACTTCTTTCTCAAATCGTTCAGCATAGGTACATATACCCTGTTTTCATAACGCAAGATTCCTTCATTATCAAAATGAAAACCTTTATACCTTATATCCTTAGGTTCTGCAGCAAGCGCTGCTTTTACTTGCTGAAAGTATGCATCTGATTCTGAAGCACTTTTTACCTCGTCTTTAAACTGAGTTCTTAATGTTATAAGAGCAGAAATGTGCCTCCTACGACTTAGAGCATCAGCTACTCTATTCTCCTTCCCTTTGATATAGCTAATATCAAAGTCATATTGTGATAAAAATTCTAACCACCTTCTTTGTCTGGCATTCAGATTGGGCTGAGTAAAAATATATTTCAGTCCCAAGTGATCAGTTTTCAACTCAAAAGGTTTCCCAAGTAAGTAGTGTCTCCAGACTTGAAGTGCATGAACAATGGCAGCAAGTTCCAAATCATGAGGGGCATAATTCAGCTCATGTATCTTAAGTTTTCTACTTTCATAAGCAATGACTTGATCATTTTGTAGCAAAACACCTCCAAGGCCTTCCCCAGAAGCATCCGTTACAACAGTAAAATTCCCATTAGGGTCTGGTACAGCTAAAATAGGTGCAGAAGTCAACTGGTCCTTCAGAATTTTGAAAGCCGCTTCGCACTTATCATTCCATATGAATTTCTTATCCTTCTTTTGCAAAGAAGTTATTGGTGCAGCTATTTTAGAAAAATCCTTTACAAATTTTCTATAGTAACCTGCAAGACCCATGAAGCTTCTTACTTCATGTACATTCTTTGGCGCAGGCCATTCAGTTATTGCCACTATTTTTGAAGGATCTACAGCAATTCCTTCTTTACTTATGACATGACCCAAATAGTGAACTTCTGAATCAAAGAAAGAACATTTGGATAACTTACCATACAACTTCCTCTTTCTCAAAATTCCCAAAACTATCTTCAAATGCTCATTGTGCTCCTCAACGCTTTTAGAATAAATGAGAATATCGTCCAAGAATACAAGTACAAACTTGTCCAGGTATTCTTGAAAAATATTGTTCATTAAATTCATAAAGGCTGCAGGTGCATTAGTTAACCCGAAGGGTAGAACTGTGAATTCATAATGTCCGTACCTTGTTCGGAAAGCTGTTTTATGAATGTCTTCTTCTTTAATCCTTAACTGATGATAACCAGATCGAAGGTCTATCTTAGAATAAACTGCTGCTCCACGCATCTGATCAAACAGATCATCGATCCTAGGAAGTGGATATCGGTTCTTGACTGTTGCTTTGTTCAACATCCGATAATCAATGCACAGCCTTAGTGTTCCATCCTTCTTTTTCACAAATATCACAGGTGCTCCCCAAGGTGAAACACTTGGTCTAATCAATCCTTTAGACAAAAGCTCTTGTAACTGTGCCTTAAGCTCGACTAACTCAGTAGTAGTCATCCGATAAGGTGCTTTGGAAATAGGTTCCGTTCCAGGCTTGATTTCAATGGTAAAGTCAAATTCTCTCTTGGGTGGTAACCCTGGTAATTCCTCAGGAAAAACATCCCTGAAACCTTGTAAAAGAGGGAATCGTTTCATGAAATCATCATCTTCTTCAGAAGATTCAGATATCTTTACCGCATAAAGGGTACATCCTTTATTTTTAGCCTTTTTAAGCTGCATAGCTGACAGTTTTCTAACTGAAATTTCCCGTTTCACACCTTGAATCTCTGCTGATTCCAGCTGATCATCTAAACATTTTATGTTCTTTTCATAGCAATCTACCTTTGCCTTATGGTCAGCTAACCAATTGACACCAATAATAATGTCATATGATCCTAAAGGTGTAACATAGAGATCAACTTCCATGGAGAAGTTAGGTAAATCAAGGACTGCCCCAAAAAGACACTCACTCACTGTATGAACAGAGTTATTACCATACTCTACAGTCCAAGATTTATCCATTTTTCCAGCTTTTCTTTTAAGTTTAGAAGCAAGTTTATTAGAAATAAAACATTCAGTAGCTCCTGTATCAAAAAGAATTGTGACAGGTATGCCGAATAACTTACCCGGAACTTCTATAGGTGTTACTTGCTTTTCAGCTTGCTTGTCTGCTACTGCAGCATGTATCTTATGCTGCTGATTACGATCATCCTTCTTCAAAGGGCATTGATTAGCATAGTGGTCTTTGCCACAATTGTAGCAGCCTCCTACAGGTCCCTTCTTAGGCTCAGAATTACCTCCAGCCTTGTAATTGTCACGCTGTCCTCCATAGGGCTTCTGCCCATTGTTATAATTTTTAACAAAATTATCCCTTACATTTCCAGCAGGCTTATTTACTGCTGCTTTCTTATTGTTATCCCCTGGAAACTTACTCTTGTTTCCAAACTTTTTCCACGGTCCTTTTCTGGGTGCAAGAGAGGTTGAAGAAGGGTTTGCAGTCTTCTTCCGCACTTCCTCCTTATGGGCAGAAATAGCCTTTAATTTCTGTTCTTGCCTTATGGCCTTTTCAACAACTCCTTCCATAGTGGTTGGACTGTGAACATCAACCTCTCCCCCTATCACAGGATTCAATCCCATGATGAATTTCCGTATCCTGAACTTTTCGTCAGTTTGATACTGCGGTACATACTTGAGGAGTTTTGTAAACCGCTCCCAGTATTCAGTTACCGTTAGCTTCCCTTGAGCTAAGTTCTGAAATTCTGTCATTTTCTGATCATAGAAAAGTTGTGGCAGCCAACGTTGCCTAAAATAGCCTTTAAATTGATCCCAAGTAATATTGGTCTCATCAATGTTTAGTTCAGCTTTACGGCTATCCCACCACGAAGATGCTTCGTGTGAAAGCTGATAGGCTCCCCAAATAGCTTTGGTTTCCTCTGAGAAGTTCCTTATTGCAAAGTACTTCTCCATTTCGCTGAGCCAGTTCTCAGCTCCATCTCCTAATGTGGTGCCATCATACTTAGGTGGACTTATCCTTTTTATATCATTAGTGAGTTCTGCTGCCAATCTGGCCTTTTTGTTTTCTGGTTGGACAGGTGCATTCACAGCATTAACATCAACACCCATATTGGGGTTGTCCTCAGGAGGTGGCTGATTATTATTATCAGCTTCTTCATCCTCCTCATTTCCCATCACCTGCTGTTCCAATACAGCTAAGCGATCTCTTGTGTCCAACAGGGCAGCAAGGATCTCATCAAGTTTCTGGGTTGTTGCCGCTCCTCCTTCAGGTGGAGCATTACCCGCAACGTTCCCCCTTGTTCTAACCATTTTCTGTTACAAGAAAAATTCAGGTTTTTATCAGATTATGGACTCAATAGGTCCAAGAGCTGCAACCTTCAGCTCTGATACCAAGATGTAACATCCTCATTTTAGACAATAGAACAAGTTGATTTTTTTTTTTTTTTTTTTTGATAAATGCATTCTGGTTCTAAATACATAATTTAGAACTCACAAATCAAATAACCATTCATATAACAGACAACCATATGCAGCTGTAATGACTCGGATTACTTCCGATCTATTCATTCCATGACTCGGTAATCTACCGATCTATTCATGTGTAATAAGAGTTGGCGTTATTACTTAACCCTTCACTCTTGTGGTTCTCTTCCCTATTCTGGGATTCAAAATGCTCTGTCCAAGGAACCTAACTGAATAATTGTTACCATTATTCATCGGCATCTCATCCCTTAGACTAGGTGAATTAGGACAACGCAATCAGCAGCTTGCGATACTTTGGCCAAAGATTTGAAACATACTGTTTATGTCTCGTATTCCTTAACGGCATACTCGTCAATCTGGAATACGTCCTTCACCCCATTCTTATGTTATATAGAATGTCTTACACTGACTACTGTCAGTCCTTCCTTTCACAAACGAATCACTCGGAGGCAGATTATCAAGGTGATAATGTTATATGGATGCCCACGAGGATTAGGGATATGGTGACATACTGGTTCAACCTTGCAGTTCAACCAGTGTGTCATGATACCCCGAATCTCCTAGGCAGCCTTATAACATGACCACGTTCATAATCGGACCCTGAGTAACTCGTGCGAGAACAAAGTGTAAATCTTAGCGATCAATGCAAAGGGTGTCACCAGAAGTCTCCTGCATTGTTGTAACTTCGAGAAGATCCTAATCTTCTCGGAGGTACAACCCTGCAGTTGACTTGTGTCGTCAACCTTTAAATCCGCCTCGAAAAGATCTACTTAACAACATGCGTTACGCACTTGAGTTTAAATTACTTTAAAGACTTTTCCCTAAGGTTAGCCTTTCCCGATCCCTGGATTCTTCATCTTAAGACGACCCTCCTCTATAAAACCCATTACATGGTAGAGGTATTAAGGTCAAACTCTCATCAAGGAGTCATTAGAATACACCTATTTCTAAACAAAAAAATTGGAAAAATATCTCATACCCTTCACATGAGATTGCCATCCAAACTTCATTTGATTTATATCAGTTTTTCCTGTCATACTCAGGACTAGGGATTAGTAATTTAATCCAGCTTGTTTAGCGTTCTACTTAGGTTCATTTTTAACCTATCTTTTAGAAAGACAATTATTTAAATTCAATATTGCTTTCGCTAGAACAATAAGATCTGCTAAACACTCATATGAATTCAACCACATTTTCTTGTAAGCTTTCATAGTTAATCCCAAAAGCATCCAAAATTTTACAAAGATATCATTGCCATTCCGGTATATAAACCGAAGAAGGTCAACTATCAGAAATAGAATACAATACATGAGTATCAAACACTTATTTCCATTCCTTTCAAAATTATACAATTACATTTTATGCAAGCAACATACTTGATACAATGCTTAACGGAAAAGAAACATCTTTCCACATATAGTACATTTATATAATCAAGCTGTAATTCATTATGAAACAAATTAAATAATCTGATCATCCTTTCAGATCTACATTGCTTTTACCACTTACGGCAACCATCTGCAAAATAGTCAACATGAGTCAGTTCAATGAACTGAGCATGATAAGCACTAACTTTTAAAACAATTGCAATCCATCAATTGTTTTCATTAAACACCCTGTTTAAATGATATCAATAATCCAAACAAGTAAACATGATTCAGACTATTCCTTTGTAATCCAAAATGACTACGATTATGTAACTCTATCACCATTACAGAATAGTCCTAAACACTTCTCAAATATTTCATCGAATATTAAGAATCAAGGGACGAATGTATACAAACAATCATTGAATCCAAAATCACAACATTGGGCAGATCATTTCATTCATCCAAAAAGGAAAATATCATAACAGTTCGTAATTCCACCAATATGTTACAAAACAATTCCCACTGTTAGACAGATATCAACAAATATTAAAATAACATAAGAGAAAGAACCAAATCATTCATACTTCCTTTCACATAAGTTCATTACTGTACTATCTACACATATGAAAAACATTCACCCAGTATGTATATGAACAAGTCCGACAAGCCACAAGAAGGATCGCTGTTTTAAATCAAGAAATAAAACACAACAAAACTCCTGTACAACAGCTAACACATCAACAATCCCATATATCAACCTTAAGCCCAACACTGGTTCCTTTTATACACAGTATGGCTTTTCAACACAAGTTGAAATCAAGGAACTTTTAGCATAAAGCTATAAACAACAGACTTCATTGCATTAAGCAATTTGAGGTTTCCTAAAGACTATGCCAAGACGACCACACAGTAATACCGAAACATGCTCAGTCTCACTCAGACAGGAGTAAACGGAAAGGAATACAACCAATCTATTCTTAGCTTGGCGCATGCAAGTCTAAAGTATGGTATTTGCGACTCACCTCAACAGAGCCAGAACACGAAATAATTATCCATACTCAAGGAACTCAAACAGTGACAAACGACAATGTCCAAGTATTAGGTTCAATAAGAGACAGAAATACCAGTTACCATCCAAGAATTCAAATGATTCCAACAGTGGTAACAAGTCAAACAATTACATACTGTTACGGGTTATTATCCATGACCTATATCATAAAGCCGATATACAAGATGTCAAACTATTCACAGAAATCCATCAAGGCCAAATAAACATCACGAGTTCAATCTCAGGCTTATATAGAAGCCAAAAGAAACAAGATAATCTCCATAGGGTCAAACAGCAGAATAAACCGAACAGTCCTAATTGAAACAGTTACACTGTCCATCTGTCAAGAATTCAACCGAGTCCTAACAACAATAACCAATATAATGTAAGATGATAAATCCATCCGTGCCAACAATGGCAACATTATAATCAGGCAAAAACGAACCAGAATACTGAAATTCCAAAACAAGGAATCCAACGGTACCCTTACCAACATTTCACTCAAGATGGCACAGGAAAGAATGTAGAATTTCATCCAAAGAGTTTAAACCACAAATTCTTGCAACACAAAGGTAAAATAATAAAGGTCGTGCTACCCGTTACTCTTCGAGTACAAAATCGAATTACCATTATCCAAATAGATATTCAAATGAAGTTCAACAGTGGTCCACAATATGAATCATTCAATGGACTCAACAGAGTCATCTGAATAAAATACATATATCCATACTGTACACTGTCAACGGGTTAGATCCCGTTACCAAAATAACAAGGAAAAACAACTATCACCGAGTCGAAAGGAAAACTGTAACACAATAGTTACCTATTCCTAAAAAAATTTAAAAGACAGAATGAAACCAAAAAGTATCATTAGCCACTGTCATTAAAACCCACGATAGAGCTTACAATGATTTCATAATACTGAACAAACAAACATTTCCATCAATATTTCTTCCGACTGTTTCCAACACAAGAATCAACAACCAAAAATCGACAGACAATCAATGGCCTATACCCATCACAGGAACGATTCATGGGCTCACGCCGAACAAGCCGAGCAATCTTACATTTCACATGTTTTGCATAATTAAGCCAGAATGCAAACACAAGTAATTAATGCTACAGTTCGAATTTAATAAACACCCATCAAAGGATAAATGAAAATTTCAAACCAGAAGAGATACAATACCAAAATCAAACAAGACCTTCATAGAAAATCATCTATTTTCTCAAAACATTTGAACAGAGTTGTTCTAATGAAATCACTTGAAAGACAGTAAGATTTTTAAAGGTTAGGGCCTAACATGCCTGGATTTTTGCTCAAATTTCCGAAGCAGACCACTGGAAGAGCTCAGACTTTCTTTTCCTTTTCCAAGTTAGAGTGACCAACAAAATTTTGCTATCTCCATCACATATATATCCTCCTTGACAGAGAAAAGAGCTAGATAAGTTCATACTTGCCATGCAACACAGAGAAGACTGGTGTGAAGAACCAATGAACAGGTAGAGAGAAACCCGAAAATCGTGATAAGCCAAACAAACCAACAAACTTCCTGTTTGCATGCCTTCTCGCGAGTTCCAAGCTCGACTACCAAGAATATTAAATGCAATTAAACCAACTTTCCTGCTAAAACTCCACTTCCACCGACTGCCAGAATTGGCGATAGTCAAACAAAATCCCAAGTTCATTTCCAGTTTTGGCGACCTGCCACGTCGGCACAGATTAGCCGTCCCCAAAACCTCCGCCAAGACCTGTCCCTCATCCTTATCCCATGAATTTAATAACATAGAAAATGCCGCCCATGGTTCACACCCCTCCATAGGCCCCTTTATACTCTTGCTCATAGTTAGGTTAGTATCTTAGGTTAGAATTTAGGATAATACTCATTCTAACCATATTACACATAGATACTAACTTAGGACATTAACACATAGCCTAGGTCTAGGTTAGATTAACACTAATCTAACCCCTAGGTTAGGTTTAGTCTTAGGTTACTAATCATTTAATAATTCCAGTTAGGTCTACATTCTGTACACTCAGAAAAGACCTACCTCTTACCTTCTTGAACAGGGTTAGCTCCTGTTCTGCTGCAGAATCGTATGTAAACAAATTATTACCTGGTCCACGATCGAGACCTTCCAGATATTCTTCGATATCGGGAACCAATCTATTTCACTTGATCAGCCTGAGTCATACTCCTGACTAGCTTATTCAATGCTGCTAAACCTTGCAACCTGTTCAAGGTCTGTGATTTTAAATCATCATGAACAAACTTAAAGCATTACTTGGATCAATTCCACTGATCCAAGACTAGATCTTATAGATGGATAACTCTATAATTTATTCCGAGATCAGATTAAACTCAGATACAAAATGAAATAGATAAAAGAGTCTAATCATATTCTGACTCAGTCAAGATCTGCAATCTGCAAAGAAATTATAGTACATATCAAGCATGATTTCTAAATCGAGGAACACATCCTTTTACAAGAAATCACATATCAACACTTGTATGCTTAGGAGAAAGTAACAACAGTTCAGGGTGTTACACAAACCCTGACTCATGCACCACTCTAGGCATCCACTATGTGTCATCCTTCTTTATACTCACCATCCTAGTGCCCTTGTTCTTCTGGTGTTGCTGGCTCATGTGCTCAAAACACTCAGGGAAATCCTCATACTGATGCTTCTTCCCGCACCATGAGCACTACAATAAATTTGGACACTAGCACCTGTAATGTTCTATAGATCCATAATTATAGTAGGTTCCTTATGGGAACTCACTTCTTCCTCTTCCACGGTTAGTGTGACCATGGAATACTCCACGAGAACTTCTCCCTTGCACCCCTCCATCCGTGTTTCCTTCATAATGGCAATGATGTTATTTGGAACTAATGGTAAGGCTGGTCTTGTGCACACCATGATCAAAGGCCTCATGAATCTGGTCAATAAGCTTATAATCCTTAGTATCATGGGTCGTAGAAGTGTAGATTTTGGAGTAGTAAGAAAAATTCTTCCGAATTACACACTATAACAAGGGACATCTACTTACATCATGCTCCCCATGACAAATTTCATAATCTACTGTTATGGCACGTACTGACTTCTGGGGGAAACTATCCTTGTCATGCCCCTCTATTTCACAATCCACGCACCAAAGAACACTACCAGTCTCATGTGCAGAGTTTGCAGATAACTTCTCTAACTGTTTAGCCATGGAAGTGATTTGAGCCTAAAGAAAAGGGTTCACACTAGTATCAATGCTCCCCACTGCTTCAGTGTGTAAGTTAGCCTCTAGAGCCTCACGTGGGTCAATGATGTTTTATGGGACAATGCCCTCCTAAAAGGAGTGATCAACCCTCTAAAAAACCATTGAGTATGTTGTGAAGGGTGAATTTCATATGATAGTTTTGACAGGATATTTTTAAACCATGCATCATACTCCCGCACACTCTTTGCAATTCCATGTTGGATCTCTTTCAATACATTGATGCTCTTCTGTTGGAACTCCGATATATGGAAATCTACTAGGAATACATTCTTCAATGCAGTGTATTTTACCACTGTCTGATAGGGGTCGTATTTCCTATACCAGCTATATGTGCACCTTGCAATGTTGTTGCAAACTAACTTACCTTCCACTCTAGGGTAGAGATCCCTTTCACACACAATAGGAATTCACACTTGTGTATGAGTTCTGCAACATCTTCTATACCTTGGTAATCTAGCAAGTGTAAAGACATTTAAAAGAACACCTGAGGAGGTGGTTGAGGCCCCTGTCCTCCTAATCCAGATCCTTGGTTCCCTCCAGTATTTCCTTTGATATTCCCTCCACCAGATCCAATGGATGAACCAGGTCTTGTGCCTCCAGATCCACTAGTTCCACCTCCAGATCCTCATGTAACTGGAAATGGGTCTCAATTTTTCATTCCTAGTATCCCCAATGTCTCACTGAACTGTGTGCCAACATTCTACAAAATTTCTACACTACTAGAAGTGTGTCCCATGCCACTCCTAGAAACCTTTCCTAAACCTTGCATACTTTCACTTTGCCAAAAAAATCCTCCAAACACTGGAATAATATGTGCATCCATGGATGTTCCCAACAAAAAATTATATCTCCTAGACATCAATCAGTCACTCCCACAGATATGAAATGGGTTATCAATACTCCTTTGATTTCGAAAACCAAGCACTAGGGGTTGGTTACAAGGTTGGTTCAGATGCACGTCAATGAATCTTCTTTCTCCATGCGATGAAATCACATTAGAAGTTGAAGGGGCCTCTCTCCCATGCTTTCCAAGATGAGGTAGTATATAATTCTCAAGCTCCACATCCTCTACATGAACTTCAACACCCTCTCGCAATGTCTGCCTCCATAGATCCATCACATTTGCAACCTCGCATTGTCTAGTCATCTTCCTTTCATGAGCTTCTCTATACTTGAGTCATCTCTCCTCCCTTTCCTTTTCATCCATAATGTCTACCATCTTCCTCCACCTTAGCTTCCTCTCCCAACACTTAGAGTAGCTTATCCAACCATAGGGAATGCTTCTAAACTCAAATTAATGACCAAGATCTTCATAGCCAAAGGAATAGAACTCAAAAATTACCCTCAGAAACTCGAACTCAGTAACTTATGGGTAAGAATATGTCGAAATGGTATATTCTAAAGTGTAACTAGCCAGAAATCCCTTCCAATAGTGATCAATAGCACGTGTCCAAGTCATGTCTGCATCCTACAACCTCTGATAGTCATCTTGGGTCCACACACGTGATCTATGGAACCATCTTGATATGGATGCGTATGCTGAAAGCCATTCATATATCTCTACTGGGGAGAAACAAAATATTGTCTCATAAAGCTCATGGTATAGGTTCTCTTCTACCAATCCATGTCCATTAAACATGGGTCCAACTCTTAATCTTTGAGAAAAATCATTGTTCGTGCTCTTGAACCATGTTTCAACACATTCTAAAGTTAGGCACTCTATCATTACACATCACAAAGATAAGGATGCATGCCATTTCTCATAATAACTTTGAAAATAGGGTCCTAGAAATAGAACCAAGATGTAGTCATTTTTATGCCCTCCCAAAGAACAAGGAAATCCCATACGTGCCAACTTATCACCCATCGAACGTTGGGCACTCAACCAAGGCACACATGGGCATTGAGCTCCTCCTTTATGTGAGTTGTGTGAGAATGCATTAGCTCTAGTAGAAACTTAAATGAAGAGACTAGAAATGAACCATACATTCATCTTAGAGCTCAGAATGACTTCTAGATGAATGCATTCATTCAGATAAGAAAAACATTACAAAATATAGATCTGAATCATAACATAAGGGAAATACATAGGGGTTTACACCCACTCATGTGAAATATATATAAAATTGATCCATATAGATGTAAGTGAAAATGGAACCAAACATATATTCATTTTAAGTATGTTGATAACCATATTACATTAACTAAAGCAATCATAGATCCTTATAATAGTGTAGACCAATGTCATGCATCAGAACTAGACTTAAGTCCTTCATAGTACAAAGAAAATTATTTAGACCCCTCCCTTTGATACAACATACTCCTACAGATCCTCTAAACCCAAACCATAGAGATCTCACAGTATTCTTGCATGGTTTCACCTCTCTTCAATTCTCGGTCTCTCCATGTGTCATCTCTTTTTCTTCTACCAGGCACTCATACATATAGCCTTACCAAGCACCGCCATGCCTTTTTGAAGTTATAGATCAACTACCATGTATCCAAGTGGTCCTCCATGGTAGCATGCTCCTTCGTTCACCATGATGATCTTCTATAATCTTCTATCACAAGGTATATTCCTTTCATGGGCACCAAGTTGCTAGGATGGCACCTTATCCACTCCGTATGTGCAAACGGGTCATGTTTTCCTTGTGTTATGCCTGATATGCAAAATATGGCTAAGTCCCAAAACCTATTCTCTTCCTTGCATGTGTGTACCACTGGTTATTCTAAACTCTCCTCAAACCCTGTCCTATATGCTTTCACCTTGTGCACCCTTCTTGAAATAGGCCTTGTGCGCCCACGCACCTTCTTTTACTTAGTCAATATTTTAGCAGCCCAACAATAATATTGAGGAAGATAGGTTAAGGGTGGTGAACCATAGTAAAGCACATCAATTAAAGGTAAAGATTTTTTTTGACAAGAAATCCAAAGCCAGAGACTTCAAAGTTGGAGACCTTATTTTTCTCTAGGACAAGAAGAATGAACCTAAGGGAAGCCATGCAAAATTTTGTATGGATAAAATGACCAAGTATGGGCCATGCACAAAGGTTTAGGGAGCACACAAGGAAAACATGAAGGTGCACACATAAATGGTATGGAACAAAGCATAACGATTCATGCTCGAGTAGGGTAATTTTAGGACTTAGCCGATTTTGTGAAACACGAGCTAAAAATAGAAAAACAAAGTTGTAATGGTGACCAAGTAAAGATTTAGAACCAGATAAAATCAAGGAGACTTGGTGGTCAAGGAAAGTCTATTTTTTGATAAAATAACATGTAGAATGAAGATGGAAGAACATGTATGGATTGAGATATTAATAGGAATAATGAAATTCTTATTTATAGGATGATCTATTATTAGCAGTGGATATAAAAGCATGTAAGCTTTAATGTTTGGATATTTTTAGGATTGCAATGCATGTAATGTATGCATGACTATTTGAGCATACAACCTATCTATATGAAGTATATGGTTGGTGAAGGGAAATTCCCCACCCTGATTTATATGGCGTCGATCTAATGTAGAAGAGGTGTGGCTATATCAAGTGGATAAAGGATATAGTTGATGTTATATTTGTATGCATAGATCTATGAAGTGATGTAGAAGTTGTGTATGTATCCATCTTTTGTCTATAGACACAAAATCACATACTTCAAGTCATTATTTAGTCTCGATCACATACTACTATTTGCATGGTTCCTAAGTAAGAAAAGTAATAACTACCCCATGTCTTTGACCATCGTTTTTCACTTTCTGTAGACACTAAAATTAGCTCACACTCCCCTTGATCCCTCATCAAATAAATACCTTGAACACATCCACCTAGCCATGGCCCCCTTCACCCTAGTATAATATTAATTTAATTAATTTAATTTAATTAATTCATTATCCTTATAATATTTATTATTTAAACATTCTAATTGGGATAATGCCCACATATTGGGCATTATCCACCTCATCTAGCCACCTCACCCTAAGAACTATTCTTAGTAAGTTGCTATAACTAACTAAGACTTAATCAAAGCCTAAAAATCAATGCCTACATTCCCTTTAACCACATTCCCTCCCATTAGAAGGACATTTCCATGCTAATCCGTAGAGAAAATGAAACAAGATCTTAGAAAATCATGGGGATCTACCTAGTTTAGTAAACCTAGGAAATCCTGCCCTAACCGATGCTGGTTACCCTTAACCACCACCGGTTAAGCCGGAACCACTGTGAGTTGCCATTTAACTCACAATAAAACCTTATTTCGGGGTTGGCACATTATTTTGGAGGTTTGCATGTTTCTAAGAGAGAGAGACATCTTCTAAGAATAAGTGATGAAACCAGAGCTGCATGCAAGCAGAACTAGTATCTGTACCTACATCAGAACACCCATAGTCAGCACCCGAAGCAATCACATAGCCATCTACCTTCACAGGAGAATTCGGGGAAGCACCAAAACTACACCAAGTTCATTTGATCACCCACCATTACCAACTAGGCATTAAGTTCATACAAAGAGTAAGTTTGTAAACCTGTATTGGTTTCATTGTCATTTTCAGTAGATCCTTTTACATATGTTATTGGTTTCTGATCTCATTTCCATTCCCCACCCTTTTACCTCCATGCAAACTTGACCATCCTTTTGTCCACACCCTTACACTTTCCATAGCTAGAACTCTATCATTCCTGTGCATATTTAGGATCCATACGAATCTCACCATTTCCCCTCCACCTTTATCTAATCCTAGATCTATCACCCAACCATGTTTTATTAAGTTTCCTATACCCTAACCATACCAATGTTGGTCAGCCACAACCATCACCAGTTAACCTAAACCGACGCTGATCTCTATGTATTTTATTAGAAACCCATATTAGTGCCTAAAACCATGACCAAATACCCTAATTTGACTAGAATTTGATCTTGATCAATAATAGTATCCTGATAGTGACCTTGACCTTAAGATTCAATCATAGCTTATCCTGTTGTGAATGAATTCACTTATTGTAGATGAATGAGATACCTAAACCATTTTTGCTATAGTAGGATTTATTTTATTACTAGCATTAAGTTGTTTTAAATAGTGGATTGACAGCCATCTAGGAAGTATCACACTTCCCGGATCTAGCACACGTTAGGCAGTCCACTGCATATATTGTTTAACTTTTATTTGGTGGTCTTGTGTTCCATTTCAGGTAGTTCCTCCAAGAAAAAATAAATCTCTCAAGATCAGCTGTGGATTCAACAGTCATACACATGTAACAACCTATCAAATAGTATCTCAACAGGTATTCCTCCTACACCCATTACCCTCATTTGTTTTATGCATTTTCTTAGAAACGCTCCAGGATCAAGTGAAAAATTTTGGCACGCTGGGTGGGACCCATTCCATTTCTAGGGGAACGGTTGCACGTTTGTTTCCTTTCTAAAAGGTTCTCACATTAAAATTTCTCCCTTGGAATCATCTCTTCTTCTATTATCTCAAAGCAATCGTGTTTTGGTGCTTAAAATGAACTCTTCTTCTATTTCATTTGTATTGTATTAGTAAAAGATCATACTTTCTCCTATTCCTCTTATTGTGTCATCAAATTTTATATTTCGATTTGGGTTTAAAATTAACTTCATTTCATCACGCTTTTCTTCATTAGCTCACATTAAATGAGGGCAACCTATACGCTATAAGTCATGACCAGTTGATGGTTGAAAAACAAATCGTAGAAAAGCACTTCTTTCTCTTAGTCTTACCAAATATCACAAAAATTGAAAATATACATATTATTAAATAACATCTTTCCTGGAAGAATTTGTAGGTGATCACATGATCATGACACAATGGGAACCCAACTCGCTGTTCTATCGAGTCATACTTCAAAGCTGGCCTGCCCCCACCATAACATACTTGAAACCTCTCGTTGTAGATTTCCTTCTTTATAGGAAGTCATCCTCACCAAAAAACTCTCCTCTATAGTTCATGAGTCAGTCCTTAAATAGCATAAGCTAAACAAACATAAAAGAAAAAGCACTCTTAGGATCATATTTTTCTTAGTGTTTCTACTTGGCTTGCATTTTGAGGTGAGAGGTCATGATTTTCATTTTTCTTATTTTCTCCTTGCACACTCCTCATCACAGTTGGTGTATTCCAACTTTATCTAAGTGTTCCTGGACCATATTCTCATCATTCCTAGAATTATGGGTTTAATTCCACATTAAATTTTAATTCACAACCACATTTTCTTCATCACTATTTCAATTTTACAGTGACCGGTGTTGGTCCAACGACCATCATCAGTTACCCTCTGACCGTCATCGGTTATACCTAACTGACATCAGATCATTGTTCTTTTGGTTAACCTACCCAAAGGGACACATATTCACCTTCTTCGACTATTTAGAGTCCCTGTAACTCTCATCATATTCACTTTACTGGAAAATCTCATCAGAATTTTGAATACCTGGTAAATTTGGCCTTATATCTTGTATTTGACCAACTGTCCACTTTCCATGGTGACTGGGAGAGGTTACTTGTGACTGGCGTCAGTTTAACGTAACTGACATCAGTTAGCCTGTTTCATTTTCTAGATGACATTTTAGCCCCAACTCACCCACCACCACCTATTTATCCTGCATGTGTTGTATTTTTGTGTGACTTACAGAAAGTAGTCTTACCATGTTAGTACCTATTCACATGGTACTGACACATTGACAAGCAAGCGCCCTTGTTTTCCATGCCAGTTGTCAACCACTCCCACCTAGCCCTTCACCACCTTCTATTTTATCACCCACCATGGATCCTACCCAACCTATCACTATTGCTACCGATGATAAGGAGTTCACATGACTCCTTGATCAAAATCCTACCACCTTGCAGTTTTACCTTTCCCAGTCATCCACTCGAGATGCCTCGGGTCAGTTGATATACGACATGCCCGTATCTATCCCCTAAAACTCACACTTACTCCTGTGTTAGCCCCATCTAGCTCCATCATTCCCGCATTTACCTTACCCCCAGTCGTTTCACAGCTAGGCACTATACCCACTCTGACTGCCATGTCTACTACATCTGTTGTACCCGCCACATCCACTACACCTTCGCCAACTACCTAGAATACAACCTCATCCATACCTGTTGTCTCTCATATACATGTAGCTACACTATTGCCCTCGGTGTCAGTGACCCCAACCCATTTTCAAAACATCATCCTTTCTATTCCGTAATCGTTAGCCCCCATTACCACTAGGGTCACCACGACCCTTCCACATCCATATACGTACTATTAACAGCCTCCTGTTTCATTTGTTATTCACTCTAGGTACATACCCCCTATTTCACTGCCTTCTTCTTAATCCACCTATGCAGTGGTACCATATATAGGAATGCCACCCCTGTCATATGCCCAACACAACCCCTCTTACCCTACAAGAGGCACCCATCCATCACAACCTACCAATGACCTAATCAAGTTAATGATAGACAAGATGTAGACATTGGAGGCATTGGTTTCTAGCTCGAGAAACACTCTCACCTATGATGATATTTGTAATGAGCCTATACACCAATCCATTCCTATTTTTTCATACCCCATGCATTGGGAAATGCCTAAATTCAACTGTTTCAATAGAAAGAAATACCCACAACAACATTTTTGGTCTTTCAAACATGAGTGCTACCTAATCGCACAAGTTGATGATCTTCTCTTGAGGACCTTTCCCATGTCTCTAACTGGACCTGCATTAGATTGGTATAGTGGGTTACCTAGACACTCTATATTTTCATTTAATTAGGTAGCCCAAGCCTTATTAGATCACTTCTCCATCAATATCATTAAGAAGGTTACCATGACTAACCTATATTCCACACGTTAGTATGATGATAAATCTATCACAGATTTCATTGCTGACTGGCATATCTTGATCAATCAACTCACATTCCAACTACCACAAAATGAACTCATTGATCTCTTCAAGCGGGCTTGCGCTAGAAATATCTCACCGACCCTGCAGGTCTAAACCTTCCAAACCTTTGATGAAGCATTCACCATTGCACTAAACCTTGAGATTCAGGCCATCAAAGAGAAGAAAATCCAACTACGTAATAATAATTTGGCATTTAAGTCAAAGGATACCTCTTCTTCTTCCAAACCATAGAGTAATTATTCAAATGCCAAGGGGGCCACTAATGCTGTGGTACTCAAAGTTGGCCCAGCTCATCCGAAAAATTGGGCCATCGCCTCATCTAATCTCTCACCCATTCAGACTTTTCAATTCAAATGCGAACAATGGAAATATACCCCAATTGGGGAACCTTATTGTTATGTCTTAGAAAAGCTCATCAAAGTTGGGGCCATTACCCTCCCTCCTTTAAAACCACACATTGGTTTTGACCCTGCTTGCCCAACACCCACATGGTATAAAGAACATGACTTTTGTAACTATCATTGAGTAAAGGGTCATAGTAACAGAAATTGCATAAATTTTAAAAACATTATACAAGAAATTCTCGAGAAAGGTGAGTTAACCATGCATAATCCCAACACACCTGCCAATCAAAACCTACACATATTCTAGAAACCCTTTTCCCAATCATATCCCTTTGTCTGATCAAACCAAAGAAACATCAACTCATGATAGACATAACTGCAAGGCCCACGCTATTTTTAGCAACGTTCCTGTTGCTTCCCAATTGCCATATATTCCTTCCATTGAGGAAATTCTAGCCTAATGTCCTCCACCTACACTTGAACCCACTTCACCTATTCCTCCACACATAGAGGAAAACCTTTCACCTCCTTACTCACCCATGGAGGATCCTTCCACTAATATTGAGGCTATTTCACCTTTGGCTTCTCCACTTAGAGAGCCATCACCCATAATACTTCTTCAGTCCATGGAGGATATTTTTTTACATCCTCCACCCACAGAGGAGCACCCATCATCTCATTCACCTATAGAGGAGCACCCATTTTCTCCTCCACCTATCAAAGATCCAGTAGTGATACATTTTCCTCTAGGCAAGCATGCTCCATTAGTTACCCAAGATCCTATAGACTACTTTTGGCTTTCTTACCCATCGAAGCCGTAGCTAATAAATTTGGCTTCTCTAAGACACATTTTATGGGAATTTCCATTAGGTCCTCATCAACCTCACCTATAGATGCGCCATTCTCATGTTTATCTGATCACTTAGATTATGTGGACAGAGCCTTACTATGGGGGCATATTCTTCTTCTTATCTCAATACAAATGTAGATGTCACTTGCTAACACTTACAGTATTTACCGAAAAATATTTCGACTAATCGAACTAAAAAAAAACAAACTCTATCACAACTTATTCCATGACACCTATCACAGCTCAACATACACCCTCAACCATAACCCAACATACATCTAAGTCAAAACCCACACCTACATCGTCCTCCTCGCCTAAACCTATTACTACCTTAGGGGTCACCCCAACCACCAGCCTTACTCATCCACCTATTAAGCTAGATTTAGCTACGTCCTCCACAATCAACACACCAACCTACTCCAGCACCCAAATAAAAGAACCAAACACATAGAACTCACACCCTGGTTACACCAATCATACCTTTATCACCTTCTCCCATTCCATCTGTTTGAGGACCTCAACCTCCCAGTGTGGTGAAGAAACCTCCACCCATAAATAAACCAAAAACACAACAGCTCATTCCTTCCTTGAAAACCTCTAACATACCTAGTGCCTGACATGGCTTACACCCACACCTGTAACATCTTTACCACCCATACCCACAATACCCTCCACAAATTTTTCACTACCCACTACACTTCAATCTCTATCCCTCACATCCCCTCCAAAATCTGCATCATCTACCTTCATAGCACCTCCTGTATTCCCTTGGGTAATTGGTCCTCTTCCCCCATCTTCTTTTCCCTCTAGATCTAGTACACCCATATCACCTTTATCCAAGAAGCTACAACCCAAAGATAAATATCTGCTACCCTCTAATAAGGTAGTCAAAACAACCATACACCCTCCTACCAGTTCATCTACCATATCCCTAACTAATCAAACATGACCAACACCTAAGACCATGCCAGCACCTAAAAACCATAGCTTAACCCACTACCCCTCCTGTAAAGACCATTCCGCAACAATCAGCCGCACCTACGCCTAAACTCACTTTCACTTCCCATTGCAACCGACTAGCAGGGTCCTATGCCAAAATAATAACCATCCCCCTTGAGACTTCTATCATCACATTAGCACTGCTTAGACCTTATGACCACCTCAAACTCAAGCCAAAAGGGTTTGATGACACTAAAATTTACACCTACCTTCATGTTCCAGGGAATGATGTGGAGAAATGTAAGGATTTGAAAACCATCCTTATCCAGTTATGTCCTCCTGAAGCAAACTTTGACAATGATGACCTTCTTGATGAGGACCCAGTTTCATCAACACCCATTCCCAAATTCCTTCCCTCATTTCCTACTCAACAAACATGACCTCCACTCCCACAACTCTTAGAGCCACCCCCAAGATTTGAAATCTAACATGGTTCACATCAGATAACTTACCACACCATTACCTAAATGTCATTGTACCCAACTCAGTTCACAAGGCTTTTCTCCCCTGGTAGGTTTTTGCCCGTCATGTCGTTATACCACTCATCCTACACCTTCTCCATTTTTCAAATCCCCTCAAATTAACATGATCCACGTCACTACCCATACTCAGAGAGACAAAGGAAAGGAAAATGAAACTAACCCGCCAACCAATCCTATACCCAACATACCATCTGCACCCACACCTAAAATTACTATTCACCACCCCACATACACTATTTATAATGGGGTCACACATTACACAATGCTCAAACAACTACACCAATCCCCCCTCAAAATGTCCTTATATGACCTCATCCAAACCTTAGAATCCCATTGTCAAGCTCTCATGGAGGTCCTGCAAACTATTGAGGTTTTACCTAATGACCCTACACCCATAGCCTCCATTATCACACCCCATCATGTATCCTCTCTCACCCAATTGCCACCTTTATCCACCACCTCACCCTACTCACCAAGTAGCCTCCCTTATCTTCTTAGAGGAAGAGATCACACCACACCAAATGGATGACCTAGACCCAGCTCTCTTCATCTCTATCCACATCGATGATATATGTGTATGACATGTAATGATTGATGCAAGTGCTAGCATTAACATCATTTCATCCCATGCATTCACTCAAATGTGCATACCTAACAATTACATGCATAAACATCCTGTCATGTTGCGTTCATTCAATGAAACTATCACCTCTACACTAGGAACCGTCATCCTCCGCATTTTTGTGGGCCTTTGTATTATTCCAAAGTTATTTTACATCTTGGAGGGGGAATTTCAATATAACCTGTTGCTTGACAGACCCTAGATTTGTGTCATGGGTTGTGTTCCTTCCACTTTACATCACTATGTAAAGTTTGATCATGAAGGACACACCTATACTATTCCAGTTGACGCATCAACTTTTAAAACATGCAACATGCTTTACTGACCCAATGACATGCTTATACCCATTAAGCTATCTACCTCCATAACTACTACCACATCACCTACACCTCCGCTTACCAGTATAGTTGCTACCTACACCGCACATACCTCCTCCATTCCTGTCACTGCGACAATCTCCACGGCCAACCCATCAGTCTCCCAATCCGATTAACTCCACCTCCACATTGACCTTTGATGCATCATTTATTCCAGCTACCCACATACTGACCACTAATCCCTTGGAATGAAGTTTTCAATGCCTCACTCTAGGGGAGTATCGCCTATATAGTGTTAACACATTTGTTACTCCATAAGAGTATGGAAGTCTTCACCAGCATCCTCACTATGATCACCACATAAGAGAATGCCTCCTTTATGGTCCTCCTCACCTTCGTACCAGTCTCACCTATGGGGGACTTTATAATACCACTTACACACTTGAACCACCATAACAAACCCACCCATTTTATACTGACTTCCACTCTCTCACCAATCACCATTTCACCCACACCTTCCTACACCAATGTGTGTGGAAGGGTTTTAGTTTTAGATTTTACAAGCAATGTTGCCATACTATTATTCCATGTACTACCTATAAACATAACAACTATAGTGGTATCGGATTCGCTGAACCACCTACCAAACAACCCCACATTGAACTCATCAAGGACATTAGCCCTCCTCCACCCTCTTCTCTCGCTCCGTCTTCATCACTGCCTTTGCCGACAGAGTCGATGGATCCAGAGTCCATCCCTCCTAACTTTTTTTTTTTCATAAACACCATTTCCTTGGGGCCTCTAAATTATAAATGTGAGGGCGAGGCTCCTTCCTCTCATTCCTTCTTGTATCCTAAAATGGTCGATGATGATACACCTTCAATTAACATCATTCAATGTCAAGATGATGAATCTATACTCACCTACCTTGGTGCAAAAGACTCATATATTCATCGGTCGTTACCATATGAGACGCAAACTATGTTGAATGAATTGACTATCGAGATCAACATTCATACTCAAGATGACCCACACACCCTAAAGATCAGTCAATCTTTAGATGTTGCTGAATAGGAAGCCATTACTTCTTATCTAAAGGATCATAACCATACATTTGCTTGATCCTACACAGACATGCCCGGTATTGACCCCACCATAGTGGTCCACAATATCATAACCGTTCCTGATGCCAAGCTCATCAAAGAAAAGCTGAGGAAAATACACCCTCGCATTGCCCTTCTCGTCAAAGAAGAACTTTACCACCTTTCTGTTTCCTTCATATTACCCATTGATTATCCTTGTTGGATTTCTAACATTGTCCCTGTCACCAAGGTGATAGGGGGACTTCAAAGTTGAACAAATTTTTGTGACCTCTGTTGGTGTAATTTCTAGGTTTGCATGCTTTTCCTTAATTTCCATGTTCCATTTTTGCTCCAGAAATGTTCATTTGTTCTATCTGGTGGCCTACAATTCATGTTTACCATTTGAATGCATTGAAAGTTCCCTCATATTGCCCTAAATTGAAACAAAATCCAAGTTTCCCCTTTGTTGTGCCCTAATTTTTTCATTTAAATGGGATGTGTCATATTTTCCTTGCCCTAAACATGAAAAAATTCAAAATAGATCAAATCAAAGTTACTTATTGCTAAAATCCTAATCCCCATGCCTAAACAATTGTGAAATCATGATTCATTGGATTCAAAATGGAAAAATCTACCTTCCTTATGGATTTTTTTGATTTCTAGGGCATCCCCTGCATTTTTTACTCTTTGACGGGCATACGAGTGTCATCTACTCGTCAAAGTTATCCTTGCATGTTATCGCTGATGTGATAGGTTTCTATTGGCTAGGAGCAGTCGGGAAAATGTTATAAGTTGTTACTTTTTGAAAATTTGACAAAGGAAAATTTTGCTCCACGGCCTCGCATTTGCTACAGTGATGTGCATACATGGCATGATTTGATTGGTTGGGGGATCGGCTAGTGGCGGGGGTCACTTAGAACATTTTCTTCCATTTTGGAAAATTTCTCAAAGTCACTTTTTGGTCCGAAGGCTCGCGTCTAATGGGAAGCGGACACGTGGCAGGGGGAGTTGGAGAAAAATTTTGATTCGGGGATTTGTGGGAAAATTTTTACCCAAGGGCCCACATCCAATGAAAAGAGGACACATGTTTAGGAGGGTCAAGTAGAGAGGTGAAGATTTAGAAAAATTTGATGTTTTTGGCTTCAAAATGTCAATGGAAAAATTTGGCCCGAGATCCCGCAACGAATTGGAAGGTGACACATGGCACAAGAAGGTCAGGCGGGTGGAGGCGACTTGTAAAAATTTATTGTTTTTTGCCTCAGATGCCAAGGTAACATTTTGACCAAAAGGCCTGCCTCCAATAAGATGTGGACACATGTCTAAGAAAGTTAGCATAGAGGGGCAGAGTTTGTGAAAATTTTGAAATTTTTTAGGTTTTAAAATGTTAAAGTTAAAATTTGGCACGAGGGCCCACCTCCAATTAGAGGAAGACACGTGTCCAGGAGGTGAGATGGATGAAGGGACCAAAGGAAAATTCTATGAATTTTTGCCTTTATGTTTACAGGGTAAGAATTGAAAAATGGGCCCGCCTCCAATGAAACATGGACACGTGTCCAGGAGAGAAAAAGGAGAAGCAGGGTTGTGCATTTTTTTGGATTTTTTCCTTTGGAGGAAAAATCTCAAAGTTAAAATTTGAGTTGAATCTCCATAATGAATCACGAAGCAACATGTGTCCACAAGCGTAAAATGGATTGGCGGACTTTGTGATAGTTTTAAAGATTTTTAAATTCAAAGGGTAAAAAGAAATTGTTCTTACTAAAATCTCGTAACCAATTAAAATAGGACACGTGTCCAAAAGGAGGTGGAGGATTTTGTACTCGCAGAGGAATGAAGGAAAAAATGAAGGATTGGCTCCGCAGTGAATGGGAGACCGCCACGTGCCGAAGGAAGCAACGGACGTTTGGGCCCTCCTAGGTTCTCAAGGAAATTTTCTTTTTTTCATAAAAGGAGAAAAAAAATTTATTTTGGCTTGCGGATCTTGGTTAGGGTCCACCTAGGGACACATGGCCTGTCCAAGGGGCATGTGGGGAAAATTTTCAAATTTTTCCCGAGGTTAGAAAAGGTTCGAAATGCATTTTTAAGGTTGGATGCCCGGTCTGATGGTATTTGGACATGTTTCCACCTTATCCAAAAGTCAAAAAAGATATTTTTGAGCCTACATGTCGAATCTCATCAAGACACATGGAGGACGGAAATTTAAAGTTGATTTTAAATCAACGGTTGTTGACTGTTTTTGTTTCTTGCCGCCATTGGAGTTCCAAGATGCTTGGAATCATCATTTTTGCACCAAATTGCATGAAATTTTATATGAAATCACATCCCCTTGACCTTCTAGATGTAATGACATCATTCATTTGAGCTATTTCAGTGCCCTTTAGTTATTTTCATGAAATATTTTTCTCGGCCCGTGTAAAAACGTGAAAAGTGAAAAATTAAAGTTGCAGAGTTAAAAATAATGAGGGAAAATGGTGGAAAATGATTGTGAATGCATGCTGGCATGGTGGAATGAGAAAAACATGACCCTAGGATGGATAAGGATCCGAATCCATGCAATATTTTACAATATTTGTGCATCTCTGGCATTTTCTGAGCTGTTTTATAGTTTTATATCATTTTTCATCAAATGGATAGGGTTTTGTAAAAAATTTGTTCCCTTTGGCATTTTTTTTTCTTGGGATGCAAGGATCTAAGCTGGCATAGGGTATATTATGTAATTTGGAGTCATTTTGTAAAGTCTGTTGAAAATTTTGGAGAAAGAGAGAAGAAATTTCACGAGGAAAACCGGAAGAGGTCCATTTTCTTTTAGAGAAACTTCCTGAGTGCCATTTTTGATTCCTATTTGCATCAAATGTTCATAATGTTGAGTTGGTTTCAGCTATAAAGCCATACAAAAGATTTGAGATTGTCTAAATAACATTCCCTTGCTGATATATTTGATCAAATTCTTGGATTAACTGGTTTTATCTCTTGGCAAAGCTTGCATACACTTGTATTTCAGTATGTTTTCATTTTGTGTTTCATGCTCATGTTGCAATCTTGTGTTTGGGAGATTTATGGGTCATACATGTTCTCATTTATTGTAGAGGGTTTGAAGGCATCTACAATATTCCATTCAGAAGAGCATTCATTTAAGTGAAGATAAACGGATTTAAATTCATCTTACCTTCCTTGTAAATTGAGGGTGTTTGTAAACCTTTGGGTGTACCTTCGGTTATGCTCTAACAAGGGTTTCTAAATGCTTCATTGATATTTTTATTCAAGCCTTTGTGGCAGGTTATCAAAGTTTGTATGGAATAGTTTAGATTTGGGCATCCATGTGTGCACACATCCTGGTTGAAAGAGCACTTCAAATTCATTGAAACATCTCTATTGTTTAGGTGTTGTAATTCATTTGCAAAGCTTCCCAAAGAAGGTGATGATTTCTAGCTACTCTTGTCCCAAAATCTCTCATCATAATTTCATTTTAAACTAACTCATCCTACCTACAATACCCTTGCATTTGCATTGTGTGTCCACAAAAGAATTCAATCTTTTCACTAAAATGCACAAAGTTGATCAGGGTTTTATCATGTCTTTAGCAGCTCTAGCTTTGTTTTGAAAACATTTCCATCATTTAGTGGTGACAACTTATTTGAGTTTGGATAATGGATACTTGATCATGTTTTCACAAAACCTCTTCCATATCATATGAAAAACACAAGGATATTTCCATCTCCTTACCATATAAGAGCTGTAATATAGGTTCTCTTGCCCTAGTTGATAGGCACAACCTAAAATAGTGAGGGTTAGATAAAAACCCTCTTTAAGGTGCTATCCACTCCCTCAATTCTTGAATTCAAACAAGCAAATAGGTGTGCTTCCCTAGCTACAAACGAAATACAAAACATCTATCTATCCTTGAGTGTCTTGTGCAAATTTATGATGTTGTTCAAGTTGTGAAGGAGAGTAAAATTGGATACCAACACCCGAGTTGCGCCATTGCTGGGGAATTTCTTTGATTTTCTTATTGGTTTTGAGGTGTTTGAAAGGTTTGAGCATTTGTGTGATCTAGTATTTGAGCTGTTACATTCTTGAAGTATCATTTCATATTTCATATCTGTATGTTTTGTGTAAAAAATATTTCAAACTCAGCTTGCTCTTCTCATTTACTAGCAGTTTATATGATTTGGATGCATTGTTTTTGGTTGAATCAAGAAGAAGAAGATATGATTTGTAAATCATTGCAAAGTTTTCAGTCATAGCATGCATTTGACATAATATTTTAGTTATTTTTTGCACAACTAAGGTTGAATTCCTTAGTGGTGACTCCATGTTGTTTGGATCATGAAATACCAGTTGTCATACACATTTTTGCCTTTTGAAACTTGTTGTTTAAATTTTTCAAGATGGAGGGAAGGAGATCCCTCTTTGATCAGGGGATCATTTTCAAAAGTTCCCTAAACATACTTAAATGGTGTCAGTGTAGAAGATCATCTTGATAGCTTTCCAACGACTGTGAGAATGCTACAAACAGACATCGGGAGCTCTAGATATGTTTGGTCAAAGTTCAGACAGCGGGAAAGTCAAACTATGGTCAACTGGTCAATATTGGACCGAATCACACTGTGACACATGGCTGGCCACCACTCATCAAATTCACTCGATTTTCCTATTGGAAATGACAATTGGGCTCTATGCTATTTACCAAGTTAATTATTTCTATACCACATTATATTGGTCGAAATTATATTATCTTGGTAAGTCCACTTTCCAAATGCCACATATATATATTAATGTTTAAAACATTAGTATGGACCACCAAATCAAATGCATATGCTTTGACCACATGGAAGGTGGTGAAGTGGTTGTTAGGGGGCATTAGACCCTTGCATGGAAACTTCCACGTGGAGAAGGAGGATGAAGCGGTTGAGATGGGGGCGATTAAGCCTAACGTGGTCTTTTGACCACTTCAAATATGCGTGGAAGGCTATTTAAAGCCTTACAAATTATTCCCCACCGCCAAAAAATGTGAAAAATTATTCAAATGTGGTTCCTTATGGGATTTTTATCCTATTTTAAAATGCAATCCGCTCCACATGGGATTTTAACCCATTTAAAAATACATCCGCCCAATTTGGGATTTGATCCCAATTTCTATGTACAGGTAAGGCTAATATTAGCCTAAGGATGATGTTAAATGCATATTTTAAGGGCCCTATTTTTTGTATAAATAGGGAACCCATTCTATTGTAATGGACACACACCAATGCAATAGAGAAGCTCATTGCTAGAGTGCGGAATGGTGGACAACGGTGCAACAAACAACTCAAGCTTATTATTTGTTAAGCTTGTTGTGGGGACACACAACCCGAGCTTATTATTTAAGCTTTTTTGTGGAAATTGTCAACAGGTATTTTCTATTGGCCTATTATTTTAGGCAATATTAGATGAAATATTTGTGATTGGGAGTGAAATGTAAACTACCCAATAGGCCCATTGAGCCACACCAATTACTTGCAAATCCTGGATTGTCGACTGGAGTGCTAGCTTCGCATTGATTGCGTCGAGAAGGCTGATCACAGCCAAAGGAGATTGTATGCCAGGAAGGTGGAAGTCGGGTGTTATTTTTCACCCTTGTCGTCAGAAGAATTGGTGTACTGATAGGCAAGTAAAATTCCATTAGGTTTTCTTCTGAAAGTATTATTGTAACTTACAAGTTTTGACTAGTGGAACGGTTCGACCATGAACCCGGAGACGTAGGAAATTGCTGAACTCCGTAATCAATCTATGTGCAATTGTCATTATTGTCTTGCATTATTTTAAATTGATTACTTAAAAGGAGTAAATCATCGGTAAATAATTAAAGCCTATAAGGGTCTGAGATCAGGTAGTAATAATCTAATTATTTTCGGATCATGTTTGGTATCAGAGCTGGTAATCGACACCTGCAAACTTACTAATCTTTAAAGCAAGTTGGTATCAAGTAGGTTAATCAGTATAGGTTGCTTTGACAGGGATAGCATTGGCTTGTACTTCTGGATTTACAGATTGGTGGGATAGACTGAGAGACAGGTTTACCATACTCAGTAATTTTCTCGCATTTCTATTTGGATGAATCCATTATATCTCATATGCAGATAAAACCATAAACTATTGTGTTAGGTAGAATGTATTGGTAAGACCCCTTTGAGGGCAATGTTTTTATACATCTAACCAGATATGGCACATTAGTTAAAGACCCAATTCTGGGAAATGTTTGTACTCTATTATACTTGCATTAATAAGACCCCCAGAGGGCAATTATTTTGGTGATTTTGCTAACACCATAAAATGCAGTATATTTTCCTTGTTTATTCATTATTCTGGCAGGGAGGAGTCAAATGAAGTCAATCCACATTGCGATGCAGTGGAGAAAGACCAATCTTGGCATGTAGAGTCGAGAAATGGTAGAAAGAGTTCCTCATCCCAGAAGAAGGAGATTAAGAGGAATTTTTGTGCTCATTTCTAAAGGAATGGGCATTGGGTCAAAAATTATGCATCCATCTCACCATCAGAGTAATGGTAAGCCAAAGATGGAATGGATGCCTATTGCAAAGGCAGAAGAAGTTTCTACTCCACCACCAGTTAACAATTCAACCCAGGACCAGGTAATACCTGAAAGTGAAAGTCCTTTAAAATGGGTAAGTCAACAGTTTTTCAATTATATATTACATAATTCAGATTGATGAATCATATGCAGTATTAAGTTTGGAGATAAGATATTGTGAGGAAATGATGAGAGAAATGTTTACAATACTCAGTGGATTTTCTTACTTAGAAAATTTTATTAATGCTCCAAACATATCTCCTAATCAGCTTGTGAGTACCTGTTACAGATTGGATACAGGAATTGACTCATATAAATCTTGGATATTGATCTGCCATTTGTGTAGACAATAGAGTTCTCAAAAGATCAGCTTAGAACTTCATTCTATGTAGAGGCATTATGACCATGCAGCAGAATGGTAGCTGAGTCACCATTGGCATTGACGTCAGGTTAGAACTTCATTCTGTGTAGAGGCATTGCGACCATGCAGCAGAATGGTACCTAATATTAGTATGTCAACAAGAGGAGCTCTCAAAGGATTAGCTCAGAATGTCATTCGGTGTCAAGGCATTGCAATAACACATACGAATGGTAGTTGATCAACAGACTTAACATTGTGCATTGGAGGATCGAGGTCTTGAAAGAGGCTTAGCATCATGCATCAGAGGCGTTGAGGTCTATAGAGACTTAGCATCATGCATCAGAGGCTCGATGTCTTGAAAAAGGCTTACCATCATGCATTGGAGGTGTTGAGGTCTACAGAGACTTAGCATCATGCATTGGAGGCTCGAGGTCTTGCAAAAGGCTTAGCATCATACATCGGAGGCGTTGAGGTCTATAACAGACTTAGCATCGTGCATCGGAGGCTCGAGGTCTTGAAAGAGGCTTAGCATCATGCATCGGAGGCATTGAGGTCTGTAAAGGGGACAAGGCATTATCCATCACCGACATCGGATCAATCAAAGCTCTACATAACATGGAGTTCCTTCAAACTAGTTCAGATTTTTCGGAATCAACTTGGAGCCAAGAGCTATGTTATAGAGTCAAAGAAGATCCTTGTTGTCAGATATCAAGAAGCTTAGCACCGCATAGAAGGAGTGTTGAGGTTTCATTCAGAAAATTAGCACCAAAAAGAGAAGGCGTGGAGGTCTTCTTTGGATATCAGAATGGCGCAACAGAAGCGTCGTGGGCCCATAACCCATAGGTCCCAATATTGGAATAGAGTTTTTGAAGTGAGAAGGTTGGAGGAGAAGACCCAAGGGTCTACTACAGCAGCACTTCCAAGGTGGCAGTAGAGTTTTTCAGATTCGGGACAGTATGGAATCTTTTTGGGACAAAAAGCTTTTCTCAGTAGGGAGGTGTGATCAAGGGATCATTTTCAAAAGTTCTCTAAACATCCCTAAATGGTGTCAGTGTAGAATATCATCTTGATATATTTCCAACGACTATGAGAATGTGACAAATGGACATCGGGAGCTCTAGATATGTTCGGTCAAAGTTCAGACAGCAGGAAAGTCAAACTATGGTCAACTAGTCAATATTGGACCGAATCGCACTGTGACACGTGGCTGGCCACCACTCGTCGAATTCACTCGATTTTCCTATCGGGAGATGACAAGTGGGCTATATGCTATTTACTGAGTTAATTATTTCTATACCACATTATATTGGTCGAAATTATATTATCTTGGTAAGTCCACTTTCCAAATGCCACATATATATATTAATGTTTAAAACATTAGTATGAACCGCCAAATCAAATGCATATACTTTGACCACGTGGAAGGTGGTGAAGCGGTTGTTAGGGGGCATTAGACCCATGCGTGGAAACTTCCACGTGGAGGAGGAGGATGAAGTGGTTGAGATGCGGGTGGTTAAGCCTAACGTGGTCTTTTGACCACTTCAAATATGCGTGGAAGGCTATTTAAAGCCTTAGACATTATTCCCCACCACCAAAAAAATGTGGAAACTTATTCAAATGTGGTTCCTTATGGGATTTTTATCCTATTTTAAAATGCAATCTACTCCACATAGGATTTTAACCCATTTAATAATACATTTGCCCAATTTGGGATTTAATCCCAATTTCTATGTAAGGGTAAGGATAATATTAGCCTAAGGATGATGTTAAATGCATATTTTAAGGGTCCTATTTTTTGTATAAATAGGGAACCCATTCTATTGTAAAGGACACACACCGATGCAACGGAGAAACTCATTGATAGAGCGCGGAACGGTGGACACCGGTGCAACAAACAACTCAAGCTTATTATTTGTTAAGCTTGTTGTGGGGACACACAACCCGAGCTTATTATTTAAGCTTTTTTGTGGAATGTGTCAACAGGTATTTTCTATTGGCCTATTATTTTAGGCAATATTAGATGAAATATTTGTGATTGGGAGTGAAATGTAAACTACCCAATAGGCCCATTGAGCCACACCAATTACTTGCAAATCTTGGATTGTCGACTGGAGTACTAGCTTCACATTAATTGCATCGGGAAGGCTGATCACAGCCGAAGGAGATTATACGCCAGGAAGGTGGAAATCAGGTTCTATTTTTCACCCTTTTCGTCTGAAGAATTGGTGTACTGATAGGCAAGTAAAATTCCATTAGGTTTTCTTGTGAAAGTACTATTGTAACTTACAAGTTTTGACTAGTGGAACGGTTCGACCACGAACCCAGAGACGTAGGCAATTGCCAAACTCCGTAATCAATCTTTGTGCAATTTTCATTATTGTCTTGCATTATTTTAAATTGATTACTTAAAAGGAGTAAATCATCGGCAAATAATTAAATCCTATAAGGGTCCGAGATCAGGTAGTAATAATCTGATTATTTTCGGATCACTCTTCATCAAGGACTCTTCTAAGAAGTTACTCACCGAATCAAGAAGCTCAGAACTAGAAGGAAGAAGAGTGTGGAAAGTGGTTGGTGATTTGGTTTCAAGGAAAGAGATCCCCATAGTTGAATTTGAAGGAGAGCAGCCTATTATTTAAGATTATAGTTCTTCTTCAAGTAGATCTGATTTAGGAAATCTTCTTGTGGATTTTCATTCTCCATCAGGTGAGGGACCTTCTTGTGTATTTAAAAAACTTTCTCCTAAATCTACTCATGTGGTTTCTAAGTTTTCAGAGTTTATCAAGAGAGTGATCCTTTGGGGGGTTTTCATTTTAAAGATCACTCATCTATTCCAATCAGACCCATTACTACTCCCAACCAGATTGTTTCACCTCCAAGATCACCCCCACTAAACAATATGGCTCAGCCTAGACCTCTATTTGTTGTTAACACCTTTGGTCCTATAAATTTTGGAGGAATGGATGGTTATCCAAATGCTGTCCCACAAGATGTGAGAAATAGGTTACCAAAATTCTAAGGTAACAATGCCATTACCGGTGATCAGCATCTCAAACTGTTTGATAATATGATGGAAGATTTTGAGATAGAATTTGAGGATGTGTAAATCAAGTTGTTTATCCATACACTTGAAGAAGATGCTAGGGACTGGTACAAGGCTCTACCTGATAACTCTATTGATTCTTGGACTGAGATGAAAAATGCATTTAGATTACAATATGGTGACATGACTGATCCTAGATTTCTTTTGTCTAAATTTGAAAATATCAAGAAGAACTTGAATGAGACATTCCATGACTTCAATAAAAGATTCAATAAAAAATTGAGAAGGATGCCTATCATTTTGAGGCCTTGTGATGAATCTTGCTTGATCAAATATGCAGATGCATTTGATAAAAACGCAGCCTATTACTTGAGAGACAAAAATCCTACAAACTTGAGGCAAGCTTTCACCATGGCACTTCAAATTGAAAATAATATTAAAGCTATTAGTAAACCACTTAAGAGGGATGGTGTGGATCTAGTAAACCTTGAGAAGCCTCAAGCTAGCAAGGGTTCTGATTTAGAAGATGTTGTCAAGACTTTGGCAGGGGTTGTCAATGAAATTTCTTATAAATTAGCCCAGGCTAAGAAAGGAATTGGGAAAAGTTCACAATGACAACAAAGAACTAAAAACCATGATAGATTTGGAAATCATCCTAGGGGTGATCAAAGACAAGATGATAGAGGTAAAGGGCCTGTTGGATCTGCAAATAGACAACTCCAAGCACATGAAAATAGAGTGGTGCCTAACCCTCTGACTGCAAGGGTTGCTGTTGTTTAAGAAATTACTGATATGGATTGGTGTGATAGATGTTTTCTTCCTCATTCTCCATGTGAAATGGACCAGAAAGATATTGATGATGATAATGAGAATGAAATGAATGATGACATTTGTATGATGGGCAGTTGTTCAGGCTCACAGCAAGTAGCAACATCTACAGATGTGATAAATGCAAGGAATGCTACAACCTTTTGGGATTGCATAAAGAGGGTACAATTTCTTTCTATTCCTCAAATTGATGATGTAGATGTAGTTCAGGCCTTTGAAATTCCTAATAATGACTTTGAATATCTAAGGGCTTTAATGATCAAGAAGTATGATGGTGGTATTCCTTCGGAGGAAGATAGACAATTGTTAATGAATGTTGTGGTTGGTAAAGAGAAAGAGTACAATATTGGAAGTAAAGTTGTTAGAGGAGCTGGTCATCAGGCCAAGCCAAAGAAATCCTTGCTCACAAGAATTCCCAAAGATAATCCTAGAAAAGAAACAATTTCCAAGAACCCTATTGTTCCATGTAAAAATATCAGTCCTCTTCATGCCCAGGCTGCCATGAATACTTCTCCATCTAATGAACCTTCTTGTTTCCCTTCCAATGTTGTTTTACCAAAGAATGTTCCATATGATATAGCCCAGGTTTTGAGCCAAATTAAAGTGAGTGTTCCAATTATTGAACTGCTTAGAATTCCTGAGCATAAAAAGAGATCATTCAAGTACTTGGGATTGAAAGAAAAAAAGATTACCCCAAGAAGAAATGTAAATGTTGTTGAGAATCCTCTTCAAAGAATTGCTGGCCTTGGAACACCATCACCAATGCAAGATTTTGGAGAGGCACCTAAAGTATATTTGGGGACATCCTTGGTTAATTCCCAATTGAATGTTGATCCATTCTTCACAACTTTTCTCATAAAAGATAGGTTGCTTCACAATTGCATGTTTGATTCCAGTGTATCATGTAATGTCATGCCTCTAGAAGTCATGAATGATTTGGATATCAAGGTGACAACAGCATATGGGAAGTGTACAGCCATGGATTCAAGGGAGTTTCCAGTTGTTGGTTGTGTGAAGGGTTTAGTAGTGCAGCTTGCAGCCGATCTGGGTAAGGATTTAAAACTTGATGTTGTAATTTTTGATTTCCCTGCCAAATGGGGTATGCTTTTGTCAAGAAAGTGGGCTGTGAGTGTTGGTGGTAGTGTTCAAATGGACATGTCCTATGCCACCATTCCTATTGAGGGAAACCTTGTCAAGCTCTATGGTGAGAAGAAGATGTTACACTTGAATGAAGATCCTAACAATGCTTCTTATGAAGTGTTGTTTGCTGATGTAGATGTCGATAACTTCATTGGTTTTGCTGATGGAAAAGAGAATAAGATGGAAAAATCAGAGTGCCTTGGTATGGTAGGTTATCCATGGACATTACTATTCTATGGAGCTTGCTCCAAGTTTGGGAATGGTGCTGTTATAGTGTTGGTTTCTCCAAGTTTAGAAGAGTTTCCTTTTTCCTTCAAACTCAATTTTGAATGCACTAACAATATAGCTGAATATGAAGCATTTTTGTTAGGGTTAAGGATTGCATGGAAATATGGAGTGAAGGATATTGTTGCTAAGGGAGATTTAGAGCTGGTGGTGAAGCAAGTAAGGAAGATGTATGCCACAAAAAATCAGCATATGAAGCAATATAAGAATGTTGTTTGGGACTTGATTGAAATGTTTGATTCCTTTAACATTGTTTATCATGATAGGAATATTAATGCTGCTGCTGATAAGTTGGCTGTCCTTGGCTCTAGATTTGACAATTGCACCATTTCACCCCTTTTTGTGAATATGACATTGAAGTACTAACAAGGCCAGTTGTCCCAGATAATGTAAAACATTGGCAGATTTTTGACGATGATGCAAAAATCTTGAGGTTCTTATAATGCCAAGGTGAGTTTTATGGTCAAAACATTGATTGGGAACCAATGATGTGAATGAATGAAGGTAAAGAAACCTTGTTTGACAAGGATATAATACAATTGAAGACAAACACCATTCCTAAAGGCCTTGTGGCACTTGAATCCAACTTTAGCAATGTTGATTGTATCATTAATAGAAACTTGTTTTCTTCAAGGGATGTCGAAGAGCACAACTTGGGAACCAAGGACAAACCAAGGAAGATTTGGTTGGGCAGCCATCTCAGCAAAGAAGAAAAATAGTCCTATGCCCAACTTTTAAAGAAATATCAAGATTGTCTTTCTTGGTATTATTCAGAGCTAAAGGCATATAGAGAAGATTTGTTCCAACATGAGATTCCTCTTGAGGCCAAAACCAATCCATTTAGACAAAGAAAAAGGCCCATTAGCCCACTAATTTCCATGAAAATGTAAGAATATTTAAAGAAATTGAGAGATGGTGGCATCATTCAACCTACTAGATACTCTTCTTGGGTTGCCAACCTTGTGCCAGTCAGGAAAAAGAATGGTGATATCAGAATTTGTGTGGATTTGAGGAATCTAAAAAAAGAATCTATGAAGGACAACTACCCATTGCCAAACATAGAGAATATGTTGCAGCTTGTAATAGGGTTAGAGATGCTTTCTACCTTGGATGGTTTCTTCGGATACAACCAAGTAGTTGTCAAAGAATCATAAAGATTAAAGATAGCCTTCACCACTCCTTGGGGGACTTATGTTTTTGTGAGGATGCCCTTTGGATTGATGAATGATGGTGCCACTTTTTAGAGGGAAATGGATGTTGCCTTGCTAGTTATATCAATGAATTCATAGTAGTTTACCTAGATGATGTGACTGTTTTTTCAAGGCAGCGAGGAGATCATTTGCAACGCCTAGAAAAAATGTTGATCAAATGTAAAGAGTATGGAATTTCCCTTAACTCAAAGAAATGTCATTTTGGCGTGCAAAAGGCCAAGTTTCTGGGACATATTGTGTCCAAATAAGGTGTTATGATAGACTTGGAGAGAGTAGAAGCAATCAGCAAAGTGCCTATTCCAAGAACCAAGAAATGTATTCAATCTTTCTTTGGCCAAATCAATTTCATTAGAAGGTTTGTTTCCAATTTTGCTGAGCTAACTCTTCCAATCACAAGCATGCTAAGAAAGGATCAAGTTATTAAGTGGGAAGAGGCTTCCATCCAAGATTTTGAAGGTATAAAGGATGCACTCAAGCATGCACCTATTTTGGCAACTCCAAACTATAAGATGCCTTTCCAAATCTTCTCTTTTGCATCTGAATTTACTATTGCATCAGTTTTGTTACAAAAGGATGAAAAGGGAGATGAGAGGCCTATTGCTTTCTTTAGCAAGGCTTTACAAGAAGTTGAGTTGAAGTATACAATCATGGAAAAACATGCATTTGCATTGGTAAAAGAAACAAATATTTTTAGGCCCTATATACTGAGTTCAAAAGTTGTTGCTTATGTTCCCCACACCATGGTTAAAGAAATCTTATCAGACATGGAGATATCAAGCAAGAGATGTAGATGGGTCAACAAATTACAATAATATGATATAGATATCCAAACAACAAAGCTGGTAAGAGGTTTGGGTCTTGCTAAGCTCATGGATGAGAGCAATTTGCAAAATGTAGAAATAAATCAGCTAGAGGAAGAAAGGGCAGATCTTCTTGACAAATTGATGAGGTTTGAGTGGTACAAAGATGTGATTTTTTACCTCAGACACCTATGTTGTCCTATTCACTTGAATAAAAATCAGAAAAGATCCCTCAAGCTGGCTTCTCAAAAATATATCATAATAGACCTTAGGCTGGCTTGGAAGAACCCTGAAGGTGTCCTCTTGAAATGCATAACTGAAGATCAAGCTCCTAATTTGATTGCTGATTTCCATGGGGGAGTTTGTGGAGGAAATTTTTCTGGTAGAGTGATAACACATAAGATTTTAAGAGCTGGTTATTGGTGGCCTACTCTTTGTAAAGATGCAACCTAGCTGGTTAGAAAGTGTGATAGTTGCCAACTATTTTCAGGAAGATTGAAGGCTTTAGGCTCCCTTACTTTGCAACCTATATCAGTTGAAGCCACTTTCAAACAATGGGGAATGGAATTCATAGGTGAGATTTCAAATCCTTCTAGTACTTTTCATAAATGGATCCTTGTTGCAACTGATTATCTCACAAAGTGGGTTGAGGCCATTCCATCTAGAAAGGCAACACACCAAGTGGTAATGTATTTCTTGTTGAATCATATCATATGCAGATTTGGAGTTATAGTTAAGATTGTATCTGATAATGCCATGTGTTTTAGAGCTAAGAATTTGATGGAAATGTGCAATGAATATGGGATAAATCTGAATTTTGCTTCAAATTACAATCCACAAGGGAATGGGCAAGCTAAATCAAGTAACAAGAACTTTCTCAAGATCATTAGGACTTTGGAAATCAACAAGAATAAGTGGGGAGAGAAATTGAAATTTTTAGTTTGGGCTGATAGAATAACTCCAAAAAGAGCAACTGGTAAAATTCCATTTGAATTGGTGTATGGAACTCAAGCATTACTGCCCTTGCACTTGCAATTATCCACTTTTCAGTTTTCCCAACAGTTGGAAGATCAAGAACATGGCCCATATGAATCAAGGATCAATAAAATCCTTGAGTTAGATGAAGAAAGAAGATCCTCTCATCAAAGACATGTTAGACTTAAGGAGAATTTGAAGAAGTTGTTTGACAAGAAGGTCAATCCTAGAGCCTTCAATGTTGGAGATCTGGTCTTGTTGTGGGATAGTAGGCATGAAGATAAGGGAAAACATGGAAATTTTGATGCCCTATGGATGTGCCCTTATGCCATTGACATCATAATTAGAGAGCATACATTCTTTCTCAAGGATTTGGATGGGGATTTACTGGAGCTTCCTATTAATGGAAGACATTTAAAAAACTTTTTGGATTAAATCCCCAAAGGAGGTATGCACAAGTTTGTTATCTCCGTTTTGAGTTTACGACAAAACGATTAGATAACCCATACGAAATTTTTGAAGTTGATTTTGCATTATGGCCTCTTTTAGCAAATTTCAGGTTTTCGGGTTTTACCAACAGTTCGACATGAGTTTTAACATGCTTTATGTCTTGTGTCTTCCGAAACTCGAAACCCGCTTCCTATTGTGAAAATCGGGTTTTCGGACCTCCGGTGCATCGGAACATGCCTTACCTAAAACATGTTTTACGCCTCATGCTTTCCGATACCCGAAGTCCGCTTAGTCCTTTGTATCGGGTTTTCAGAGCTATGTAACATCTAAACACCTCATGTTTTGTGCCTCATGCTTTCCGATACCCAAAACTTGAATTGCACTAAATCCCCTCGTGTCGGGTTTTCGGACCTCAAACATGCTGATATGGCATTCATGCTGAGTTGTCAGTGAATTGGCACGTGCCGAGCCCAAGTGTATTAATTGCCAATTTTCTTATAAATACGTGGATTTTCACGTCATTATTACCGGACTTATTTTTAATTCATGGATTTTTCACGCATGCTCTTCCGATTTCAAAACCCGACAGCTCACCTTGCCCGATTGAATCGCCTGTTTTCGATTTTCCATTTCTCTGATTGAAGGTATTTCTTTCTCCCTTCTTTGTTCTTGGTTTTTTATGGATCGATTGCACACAGTTTCTTCTCAATTTCCCGCCGGGTTTTTAGGGTTTTCCTTCCTTCTTCTTTCTAGAGTTATTTTGAAAAGGGTTTTAGGTTCTAGGGTTTATCTCTTCTGAGACTACCACTTGGTGCTATTTCTTCCAAGTTTTATTATATGCATGGAACATGAATAACAAAAAAGGAGATTGCATGTTTTGGAATTCAATGAAAAACCCTATTTTTCTTCTCGGGTTTTGAAGATTGTTTTACAGAGTCGAAGACCTGAAGTGTATCGAAAGTTTGAGGCGTCAAGGTTTCTCAAAGTTCCGATCTCCACAGTGAGTGCAGGTTTTCCCAGAGTTCCCGTCATCAACACAAGCATCGGGTTTTCCCTGAGTTCCGACAGTATCAGACGTGCCGGGCTTTCCCAAAGTTCTGGCATTACCAAGTGTGTCGCGTTTTTCAGAAGTTCCAACATTTTCAACACATCAGACTTTCAGGATATTCTGACATCCTCCTCAGTGTGTCGAACTCTTTGTTCTTCTGGCATATTCAGTAGATCAGGATTTTAAGTGTGGCCAACATCTCCTGAGCTTCGAACCTTTCTTCGTTCAACGTCCTTCATGTCGGACCCTGGTCCATCTCAGGAAAAGGCTGAGAAGTCTGGCAGAATGAAATACAAGTTCAAGAAGTCGGAATCTCCGTCATACATTGATTGCAACTATGACATCAGAGACACTGAACTCGGAAATATAGACATGGAAGATTTTTGGAGTAGGGTGAGGAGTTCCTCCCAAACTCCATGGATGAAAGCTATAGCTGACAGTGGCTTGCCTCTCGCAGCAGGTTTTCCCATGTCTGTCCAATGTCTGGAATTCGTTTTAGCTTGTGCATCCAGTTATGACTCGGCTTCTCGTTCTGTGAAGAGTCAGTCTGGTGAGGTAGTAATCAGACTGGATGGAGTTTACTTTGATGATCTCCTAAAATTGCCTGATTTTGAAAGAATATGGGGAGTTGAACATCAAGTCAGCTCAGAAGGCCTGGGACAGCAATCAGGAAGACTGCATCAAGGATGTAAACAAAAATTTCCTGATCAAGGCCAAACCGGCAGTCTCTAGATTTCCAAGGACTATCCCCAGGAGAGATTTCATCCAAGAAATCAATGATATTATCACCCTGCTGAGTCGGGTTTTTGGCTTGCCCGAATCGAATGTATTTCATGGATGGATGTATCAATTTATGGTCACCATCAAGAAAAATCAGCAAGGGATTGACTGGGGCACTCTCATCAGCAATGAGATTGATTCCCAAATGACAACGGTCTTGTCAACTGGGAAGTTTTATATGCTTTCATATGTCACATACGCAGCAGCCGGGATGAGGAACTATCCCAGGCTGGATACTAAGAGAAGCAGAACGGTGAACCCAGTTTATAAATATTTCACTCAATTGACCAAAAAGGGGTCTAAGGAACACTTCAGAAGGGTAAATGATGCCTTCTTCTATGAAAATATCTGCAGGATCAACCCAGAGCTGAGGAAGACAAGAGTCTGAGACGAGGCTTGGGCCGAAGTTTCTAAATGGGGATGTATCTTCTTACAATTCAAGAAGTTTACATATCTTCAGACAGTCATGTACTTGGGGGAACCTTTTCGCCTGCCCCGCTATCCAGGGGATAGACTGATATTAATAGAATTGGTTAGGCAGCTGTTGGATTTTCATAAATTCCAACAAAGCAAACATAAGGCCGCTGTGTCCTTCCCAATTTCTATTGGGAGATATACTTGCTCAACAGTAATAAAGGCCAAAAATGTTGAATGCGAACTTCAGGAAAAATTGAAAAAGCATATGAAGCCTCGAGATGGTTTTGACGTCCGAGGAGTGCTCAAAGCATATGGAACCCAGCATCTGCATAAGCCAAACATAGAGGATATTTGGGTTGATCTGCGTAACGAGGTTGCTGTTCGCAGGAAAGATAATAGCAGATTAACTATTGCTGAGATTCAAACACTGGAGATTTCTAATTTGCCAGAAGGAACGAGTGACAATGAAAGTGTTTTGGATCCTTCCTATGATGGACTAAATGAAGACCAATATGTTTTCCCATCTATTGATTGGTCAGCCAGCGAGAAGGCCTCTATTACAGATAGGTTAGATCTAATCCTTGCTCGTACCAAAGCATGGCTTTCCTCTTGGGGAATGAATTTTAAAGATGATGAGTTTTCAAAGTTGGATGCTTCAGAGGCGGGGCCCTCCAAAAAGGAAAAGGACAAGAGATCTTTTAGGGCGCCTATAAAAGTCAAGATTGTCAAGAAAAGGAAAGAAAGACAAATCTCTTCAATTATTTCTCCAGCTGAAATGGTGGATGTGCCAGAATCACCAACACCACCAGAAATAGGAGAAATTAATTTGGAAGAAGGAGGAAGCCAACTTCTGGTTTCATCATTTGTTGATTATCAAACCGAAGAGACCTTGTCTCTTACATCTCATGCTTTGGAATCTGAATCTGTGCCTCCCCCTCAACAACCACTCCTACCTCCTCATTCTCCATCCACTTCTTCAAGCATGGCCGGTATTTTCTCTGGACTCTCACCCCTCTCTGCTGGAACCCAAGTGATCACCAACACTCCCCCACAACCTGTGCCTCTCTTTATTGAATCTAATACCACATTAACAACTGTTCCCCCTTCAATAGTAGAATCTTCTCCTCTTAAGAGTAGAATACCAATTACTACAACATGGGAAATTTCCTCTGATACGCCACAATGGCTACTCGAGAAAACTCCGAGGAAGAGGAAGGTGATTGTACCCCTACCAGCCTTTGATTTCAGCTCACTCAAGGCTTCTACTGTGAAATCAGCCAAGAAACCCAAAACAGTTTCAAGGGTTTTGGTGGATGCTTCAGGAGATAAATTTGCAGAGATTGCCACTCCCTCGGCTGACAAAACTAGAGAGGATGTAACAGCCTCTGATTATCAGATAACCAGGGTGGCTCTAGGGAAAGTTGAAAGAAACAAAGGACAGCAGAGATGAGCTTAAGAGAAAAGTGGAGCAATTAACATAGGTTTTGATTAAACTCTCACAACCCCTCGAATCCATACCACCTTCTTCTGTTTCTGTTGGATTCAATTTCTCATCAGTGCCCACAATTGAAAAGATTGCCAAACAAGGAAGGGCGGTTGATGAATGTATCCAAAGGTTTCTCGAACAGGGGAAGGAAGTGATTCAAGACGTGGTGAAAGTTCATCAGTCTTTAGGGGACATTCAGAAGGAGGGAGAGAAGATGGATGATGAATTCTCTCAGGAGATTGGACAGCTTGATTTGAATTTTGAAGCTCTCCATGTATTAAAGAAAATCCTAGCACATCTCCTGGTAGAAGAAGGTGTTCTTCCACATACAGATAAGCATTTCCAGCTGACCAAGGCCATCAGATTCAGAATAAAGATTCTCAATGAAGCCTGCAGCAAGTTGAGGGAATCAAGGGATAAATTGATCGATGGGAAAAGTGATATGGAAGAAGAGTTGTTGAAGATTTGTCCAAAGGTGTTAGTTGGGAACTTAGGTATCCTATCAGTAGATGATCTCTTCAATCAAATTCGAGAGTATGTTCAGCAGGGATCAATACAAGGATTTGGTCTTGAAATCATCGATCGTTTTGTAAGGGTTGAGCATACTTTGGAGGCCTTAAGGAAACTCAGCAAAGGATTGAAAAAGCTTCCCGGTAATGCCAGCGACATTCATGAGACCTGCAAAATTTGGAATGATCATTCCACTGCGCCTGATGAGAATGAAATGCAAGGCATAATTCGGAAGTTCCAGGAATTTCAGAGCAAACAGTCTCAGCTGGAGGAAGAAAAAGAGGAAGTAGCAAAGGATGACGATTCAGACTAAGTCCCAACATTTCATGTCATTTCAATCTTGAAATTGACATGTCTTTTTCATTTCTGTTTCGTCACATTTTTGAATCAATGTTTTGACTTGATCTCCTGCGTGAGAATCATGCAAAACTAAACTCTAGTTAAATTGCTACTTTTTAGGATCTACCCTATTTTATCTCTACTTCTTTTTGTTATAAATAAGGGATGCTTTTGCATTCCAAAGGGTCGAGATTTTTTGGAATATTTAGGGGCTATTGGAAAGAAGAAAAACTTTGTGTTTTCATTCAATCATTTTGAAGAATAGGAATCGATATCGTTTTACAAACTTTGTGTTGTGGAATATATCTTACTTAAGACAGTGTTCTTATGTTCATGATCTTAAGCTATTCTTTGCATAGCATCTTAGTGTTTCTGATTATTTCGAACATTATATTTGTGATCTAAAACTCGTATGATTATTTCGTGCTCTGTGTTTACTCGAAAGAAAATACGTTTCTCTCATTTCCTTTCTATCGTGCTTCTTTCATTGTAACAGTTTCTAACCCAGTTCATTTACGAAAGAAATACCCTTGAATCTGTGAATGTGGATTTTGGGATTTCATTCCAACCCCCAATGGTTAGATTAGTGTGAATACTGTATATATTGTTTACTGTGTTTTAGATTAGCAATAAGCAGGCAGCCTCACCTGTCTTTGAGGAGGGATTTTATCCCATATACTGTGGTTGAACCTCATATTTTCGTTTGACAAAATATCCAACCAACAGTTTTTGGCGACTCCGCTGGGGACTACTGATCAATAGTATAAAGCTTATCCTCTCGGTGTCTAGCGACTCCATATTTGCCTTATTTTTAATAAGATCCCCTTTCAGTTCAAGCTGGCTAGGAAGATCTTCACTCGGTCTCGCCGAGCTCAAGGTGAAATTGATCCACTCTTTGAGTTACTGCAACAACAAAATTTCAGTCTTTCTCCCAACAGCATTGTCTCTAACCGAACCAGAAGTTCTTCGCCTGTTCGGAGAAACCGGATCCTTGAGGAACGGGAAGCATCTGCAACTTGTCGTGCACTACTCTTGTCTGATACTCAAATCCCTGTACGCACTCTTTTCAGAAGGATGGCGGTTCAACCTGTGCCTTGGGGTGCAGTTATTGGTCCTCTTTCCTTGATTCCTCCATTGAATGAGTTACCACGTGGATCTCGTAAAAACATTCCCAAGTTCAATGGGGATGGGAAACAACATCCTGATGAGCACATTGCATCTTTATTTGTTGCATGTGGTGTCCTCAGAGTAGCCCATGAGGATGTCTTCGTTCAACTCTTCGTCGAAACGTTGCAGGGAGTAGCAGCTAAATGGTTTTATCACCTCCCGAATGCATGCATCCCAAACTGGGCTACCATGCGGACTAAGTTTGAAGCACGTTTCAAACCAGCTGAAGATTCTCATGCATTGTTAGCTCAGCTCACACATATGAAGAAGGAGTCACATGAACCTATGCGGGAATTCGTGGCAAAGTTCAACAAGCTGATCCGGAAGATTCTGGAAATAGTTGTTCCTACTCTAGAAAACCAAAAATGCTTCTTTATCAATGCTCAACCTCCTGATATAAGCTTTTTATTAAGAAGGTCGGTTATCCCAGATTTGGCTATTGCTTAGTCAATGGCTACTGAAATAGAGGATGATCTCATCTTGGCTGGAAGGATCAAGAAAGACGTGCCTAAACTCAAAAATCAAGGTTCTTCTCAAGGTAACACTGATCCTGTGTTTCAAAAAATGGCTAATGATTTGATTGCTTTGAAGAAGAAAATGTGCCAGCAGGTGAACAATGTTCCGTATCGGGATATCCCTAGATGGTATTTTAATAACAACAATGGTGCTCCTACCAGAGATAGGCCACGGTTAACTCCTGCTCAACCAATACTAGCAATTGAAGCTCCTCCCATCAATGCAACAGTAGAACTAATTGAAGAAGATGAAGAACCAGAAGAACAAGATTCCCATGAGGCTTTCGAAGCTTCATGATATGCTGATGAGTCTTATGACGAGTCAGTTGGCGACTCCAGCATTAGGTATTTGGAATATGATGAAGATGAATGTGAGCCAGATGGTCAGTCATTTGTTGTGTTCACTCGGTCCCAATCTCAGAATCCTAGGAAAACTCTTGAAAACACTCAGGAGAAAAATGAGGAACCTCCCATATCAATAGTTAAGAGGGGTACTCCTATTTTGGCGTAGACTGAAAGAGAGGTTACTAAAAAGGTAGCTTCTCCTTATTCTGCTTCTCCTAAGATCAATGCCTCAGCACAAGCTCATGTAATTAGAACTGAGCCTACCATCATTCCTTCTTATACTGCTTTTGACATTATTGATCATGGAAAGAGAACCAAGATTCAAATGTCAGAAGCAGAATACCTTCAGTCAAATCCTGAACAATTTGAAAAGCTGGATAAGTTCATCAGAAGTAAAGCGGCTGTTCCGTCACCTTCTAAAGGTCTCCTTCCAAATCCTACTCAACTCCCACCTCAGAATAATCTGACCTCTGCTTCTTCCTCAGGAAAGATTGAACCATTTTATTTTTCTCTACTTATAAATGGGTTCAAACTCAGCAATTGCATCATTGACTTAGGGGCCTTTGATAATGTTATGCCCGCAAAAGTGGCTCATGCCCTTGGGCTTACTTTGACTAAGTCATATGGACAGTGCTATTCCATGGAAACTAAACAAGTCCCTCTGATTGGTCAAATCAAGGACGCACAGTTTGCATTTGTTGCTTTCCCTGAGAAGAGAGTGAAAATGACTATTCTAGTTGCCGACATTCCTGCAGCCTACGGTATCCTCTTGGGTAGAGGATTTTGTAAAGACGTCGGAGGAGAAATTAATATGGATTGGACCAAAGCTAAGATCCCGGTCAATGGGGTTCATCAGGTTCTTCATCCTGAACCACAGGCGAAGTATTTGGTGACCAAATCAGATGATCCAAAGGCTCAGATCCTTTTCGAAGATGCTAGCTTTGGGAATTATTTCATGACTTCAGAGATACCCATTGTAGATGTTGAAGAAGAAGATCCCAATGCTATTTGGACACTTGAATTTAATGGTAGCTGCTCAACCTCTAGATCAGGTACTGGTGTTGTCCTTATATCTCCTAGCTCTGAGATTTTCCCATCAGCTTACAAGTTGCAATTTGATAATACTAACAACACGGCCGAATATGAAGCCCTATTATTAGGATTAGAATTAGCCAGACACAAGGGAATCAAAAATCTCAAGGTTTAGGGAGATGCGGAACTGATTGTCAATCAGGTCAGGGGTATATATCAGGTGAAAAATGATCGGTTGAAACATTACCGGAATAAAGTTTGGGATAGTATAGAATGCTTTGATGCATTTTCTATCAAGACAGTTTTAAGAGATTATAATGACAACGCTGATTCTTTGGCCGTGTCTGCATCTCTTCTTCTTCCTCATCCTCAGTTTAAGCAAGATACATACTCTATCGAGATTATGTACCGCCCTAGCGTCCCAGATAATGCAACTCACTGGTAAGTGTTCAACAATGATCGACAGGTGTTGGCTTTTCTAGAAAAGGCTGACAATTTCAGCAAATTATATTTTGAAGGTTCGGAATCAGCCTTTCGTGAAACTATTTCAGATCCGTATCAAGAGGTTGATGGTGAATTCATCCAGCTGAAAGGCAACAAGATACCGAAAGGTCTGGTTTCCCTGGAAGGTTTGTTCGATAAGCATGATCGTTTTATTCAAAACAAAAGGCAAGTCGAAGGAGCTTCTTCCTCTAAAGTAGATCAAATCAATCTAGGTTCGTCTGATCAACCTCAGATGGTGAATATCGGGAAATGTTGTTCTCCTGAAGAGAAGGTAAGATTCACTTCGCTTTTGAAGAAATATATCGATGTGTTGGCCTGGTCTTATGCAGATTTGAAATCCTTCAAGCCCAAAGATGTACAACACAGTATCCCTTTGAAGCCTAATGTGAAGCCGTACAGACAAAAGCAAAGACATTACAGTCCAAAGATCTCAGGAACTATACTGGCAGAAATTCAGAAGATGTTAGATGCTAGAATTATTTTCCCAATCTATCACTCCACTTGGATTGCTAACATTGTTCCTGTCAGGAAGAAGAATGGTGAGATCCAGATCTGTGTTGACTTCCGAAACTTGAATCAGTCCTCGTTGAAGGATAACTATCCCTTTCCTATCATGGATCAGGTATTACAAATTGTTACCGGATCAGAAATGCTATCCATGCTCGACGGATTTTCGAGATATAATCAAGTCGAGGTAACCACAGAGGATCAACACAAAACGGCCTTCACGACACCATGGGGTACCTTTGCTTACAGGACGATGCCTTTCGGCTTGATCAACGCCAGAGCCACTTTTCAAAGAGCTATGGACTTAGCATTCAGAGATCTGATGAGCAAGGTTATAGTTGTTTATTTGGATGATTTGACTATTTTCTCTAAAAAACGGAGTGATCATTATGATCATTTAGAACAGGTACTTTTGAGATGCAGACGTCACGAGATTTCATTGAATCCCAAGAAGTCCATGTTCGGGGTGACCGAGGGAAAATTGCTGGGTCATATTGTGACTAAGGAAGGAACCAAAATTGACCCGGAAAGGGTAAAGGCTATTCAGAGCCTTACCTTTCCCACAAGTAAAACAGGAGTTCATTCTTTCTTCGGAAAGGTCAATTTCTTGAGAAGATTTGTACCTGATTTTGCTGACAAAACCAAGGATATCCTTGGAATGATGAAAGGAAAAGTTCCATTTCGTTGGAGTGCATAAGGGAAGCTTGCATTCGAAGAAATCAAAAGGGCAATTGCTTGCACTCCTATCTTAGTATGTCCAGACTTTAAGAAATATTTTATCATGTACAATTACGCCTCTGCCCACACAGTGTCAGCCATCCTGATGCAGGAAAATGGAGAAGGCATCAAAGCTCCTATCGCGTTCATGAGTTTCCCACTAAAGGAACATGAGTTGAAGATGTCACAGATTGAAAAACATGCTTACGCAGTGGTACGAGTAGTAAAACATTTCAGGTACTATGTGCTGAATTCCCATACTCTCATTCTTGTTCCTGATACTGCTGTTAAATCCATTCTAACTCAACAAGAGCTGGGAAGTCAACGAGGTACTTTGATAGCTAAGGTTTAGGAGTATGATTTGGACATCAAGCCTACCAAGTTGGTACGAGGAAGGGGCCTGTGCCAATTAATTGCAGAAAATCATGCCGAAGCAGAGTGCGAAAAGACTTAAGATACTTCTTCAGAGCTGCCTATGGTGCTATTCGTGAGTACGACCGATGAATGGTACACAGACATTGCTTTCTTCCTAACTTATGGTGAATTCCCCCCGCATTTAAATCAAAAGGAGAAGTGGACAGTCAAGTTGAGATCTGCAAAATACCTTTTGTGGAATAATGCAATATACAAGAAAGGTATTGATGGTGTTTTCTTGCGTTGTGTTGATAAATCACAACAGGAAAAGTTATTGGAGTCCTTTCATAGCCTAGCATGCGGAGGACATTTTTCATCCTCTGTAACAGCATATAAGATCCTACGGGCTAGGTACTATTGGCCTACTCTTTTCCGAGATTCAGTGGAATGGGTGTCTAAATGTGAAGCTTGTCAACATTTCGTTGGTCGTCCCAAGCTAGCAGCTCTTCCTCTGAAGCCTGTAGTGATTAAAGAACATTTTCACCAATGGGGGATTGATTTTATCGGAACATTGAATCCTGCTTCTAGTGCCAGACATAACTATGTGCTGACTGCCACAGATTATTTTACCAAGTGGGTAGAAGCCGCACCAATCAAGCAAGCAACTTCTGAAGCTGTTTGCAAGTTCTTGAAAGAAAATATAATCGTCAGATTCGGTGTGCCTCATAAGATCGTAGCTGATAATGCCTCTAACTTCTCATCACATGAGTTGACAGAATTTTACTATGGATTCAGCATCACTCTGGCTCACTCATCTGATTATTATCCTCAGGGTAATGGGCAAGCTGAGTCCAGCAATAAGAATCTGGTTACTATAATTAGGAAACTGGTGGATGAAAATCAGAGGACATGGCACAAAGCATTGTATGATGCATTGTGGGCTGATCGGATCACTCCAAAGCGAGCCATAGGGATGTCTCCTTTTCAATTGCTATACGGGATTGATGCTGAAATTCCTATCTCAGTAGAATTGTCGGCCTTGTAGTTGGCGAAAGCGGTTGAAGATGTAGCTTTTCAGAATTCTATCGAAAAGAGGGTTATGTACCTAACCAGGCTAGAAGAAGAATGAATCAAGGTAGTTGATCGCATCGCAGATCATCAGAGCAGAGTGAAGAAGATTTTTGACAAGAAATCAAAGCAGCGTGACTTCTAGATTGGAGACCTAGTGTTGCTTTGGGATAAGAGGAGAGAACAGAAAGGAATGCATGGAAAGTTTGATTCTTTATGGAAAGGACCTTTCAAGATCCACAAGCTGAATGGTGAAAATATTTTCCTTCTATCATAGCTGGATGGAGGATTACTCCCTTTTCCTTTCAGTGGACAACATCTAAAGCTGTTCCACCATTGATGCAAGATGCTCTCTTGCATTGTACATATTTTGCTTTTGTTGTGTGTTTGCTTTTGGTTTTCCTTCTTTCTTTCTTTCTTTGTCTTTGTTTTTGTTTCTTCTTTTCTCCGTAGCCCAATGAATAAGACCAGAGATTCTGAGTTCTCTTCCTTTGGTATTACAAAGAAAGTCCCCAGCTAGAGCCAGCTGTTATCTCCGTTTTGAGTTTACGACAAAACAATTAGATAACCCATACGAAATTTTTGAAGTTGATTTTGCATTATGGCCTCTTTTAGTGAATTTCGGGTTTTTGGGTTTTACCAACAGTTCGACATGAGTTTTAACATACTTTATGTCTTGTGTCTTTCGAAACCCAAAACCCGCTTCCTATTGTGAAAATCAGGTTTTCGGACCTCCGGTGCATCGGAACATGCCTTACCTAAAACATGTTTTACGCCTCATGCTTTCCGATACCCGAAGTCTGCTTAGCCCTTTGTATCGGGTTTTCGGAGCTATGTAACATCTAAACACCTCATGTTTTGTGCCTCATGATTTTCGATACCCGAAACCCGAATTGCACTAAATCCCCTCATGTCGGGTTTTCGGACCTCTCAAACATGCTGATATGGCATTCATGCTGAGTTGTCGGTGAATTGGCACGTGCCGAGCCCAAGTGTATTAATTGCCAATTTTCTTATAAACCCGACAGCTCGCCTTGCCCGATTGAATCGCCTATTTTCGATTTTCCATTTCTCTGATTGAAGGTATTTCTTTCTCCCTTCTTTGTTCTTGGTTTTTTATGGATCGATTGCACACGGTTTCTTCTCAATTTCCCGCCGGGTTTTTAGGGTTTTCCTTCCTTCTTCTTTCTGGAGTTATTTTGAAAAGGGTTTTAGTTTCTAGGGTTTATCTCTTCTGAGACTACCACTTGGTGCTATTTCTTCCAAGTTTTATTATATGCATGGAACATGAATAACAAAAAAGGAGATTGCATGTTTTGGAATTCAATGAAAAACCCTATTTTTCTTCTCGGGTTTTGAAGATTGTTTTGCAGAGTCGAAGACCTGAAGTGTATCGAAAGTTTGAGGCATCGAGGTTTCTCAAAGTTACGATCTCCACAGTGAGTGCGGGTTTTCCCAGAGTTCCCGTCATCAACGTAAGCGTCGGGTTTTCCCTGAGTTCCGACAGTATCAGATGTGCTGGGCTTTCCCAAAGTTCTGGCATTACCAAGTGTGTCAGGTTTTTCAGAAGTTCTGACATTTTCAACACATCGGACTTTCAGGATATTCCAACATCCTCCTCAGCGTGTCAGACTCTTTTGTTCTTTCGACATATTGAGCAGATCAGGATTTTCAGTGTGGCCAACATCTCGTGAGCTTCGAACCTTTCTTCGTTCAACGTCCTTCATGTCGGACCCTGGTCCATCTCAGGAAAAGGCTGAGAAGTTTGGCAGAATGAAATACAAGTTCAAGAAGTCGGAATCTCCGTCATACATTGATTGCAACTATGACATCAGAGACACTGAACTCGGGAAATATAGACATGGAAGATTTTTGGAGTAGGGTGAGGAGTTCCTCCCAAACTCCATGGATGAAAGCTATAGCTGACAGTGGCTTACCTCTCGCAGTGGGTTTTCCCATGTCTGTCCAATGTCTGGAATTCATTTTAGCTTGTGCATCCAGTTATGACTCGGCTTCTCGTTCTGTGAAGAGTCAGTCTGGTGAGGTAGTAATCAGAATGGATGGAGTTTACTTTGATGATCTCCTAAAATTGCCTAATTTTGAAGAATATGGGGAGTTGAACATCAAGTCAGCTCAGAAGGCCTGGGACAGCAATCAGGAAGACTGCATCAAGGATGTAAACAAAAAGTTCCTGATCAAGGCCAAACCGGTGGTCTCTAGATTTCCAAGGACTATCCCCAGGAGTGATTTCATCCAAGAAATCAATGATATTATCACCCTGCTGAGTCGGGTTTTTGGCTTGCCCGAATCGAATGTATTTCATGGATGGATGTATCAATTTATGGTCACCATCAAGAAAAATCAGCAAGGGATTGACTGGGGCACTCTCATCAGTAATGAGATTGATTCCCAAATGACAACGGTCTTGTCAACTGGGAAGTTTTATATGCTTTCATATGTCGCATACGCAGCAGCCGGGATGAGGAACTATCCCGGGCTGGATACTAAGGGAAGTAGAACAGTGAACCCGGTTTATAAATATTTCCCTCAATTGACCAAAAAGGGGTCTAAAGAACATTTCAGAAGGGTAAATGATGCCTTCTTCTATGAAAATATCTACAGGATCAACCCAGAGCTGAGGAAGACAAGAGTCTCAGATGAGGCTTGGGCTGAAGTTTCTAAATGGGGATGTATCTTCTTACAATTCAAGAAGTTTACATATCTTTAGATAGTCATGTACTTGGGGGAACCTTTTCACCTGCCCCGCTATCCAGGGGATAGACTGATATTAATAGAATTGGTTAGGCAGCTGTTGGATTTTCATAAATTCCAACAAAGCAAACATAAGGCCGCTGTGTCCTTCCCAATTTCTATTGGGAGATATACTTGCTCAATAGTAATAAAGGCCAAAAATGTTGAATGCGAACTTCAAGACAAATTGAAAAAGCATATGAATCCTCGAGATGGTTTTGACGTCCAAGGAGTGCTTAGAGCATATGGAACCCAACATCTGCATAGACCAAACATAGAGGATATTTGGGTTGATCTGCGTAACGAGGTTGCTGTTCGCAGGAAAGATAATAGCAGATTAACTATTGCTGAGATTCAAACACTGGAGCTTTCTGATTTTCCAGAAGGAACGAGTGACAATGAAAGTGTTTTGGATCCTTCCTATGATGGACTAAATGAAGACCAATATGTTTTCCCATCTATTGATTGGTCAGCCAGCGAGAAGGCCTCTATTACAGATAGGTCAGCTCTAATCCTTTCTTGTACCAAAGCATGGCTTTCCTCTTGGGGAATGAATTTTAAAGATGATGAGTTTTCAAAGTTGGATGCTTCAGAGGCGGGGCCCTCCAAAAAGGAAAAGGACAAGAGATCTTTTAGGGCACCTATAAAATTCAAGATTGTCAAGAAAAGGAAAGAAAGACAAATCACTTCAATTATTTCTCCAGCTGAAATGGTGGATGTGCCAGAATCACCAACACCACCAGAAATAGGAGAAATTAATTTGGAAGAGGGAGGAAGCCAACTTCTGGTTTCATCATTTGTTGATTATCAAACCGAAGAGACCTTTTCTCTTACATCTCAGGCTTTGGAATCTGAATCTGTGCCTCCCCCTCAACAACCACTCCCACCTCCTCATTCTCCATCCACTTCTTCAAGCATGGCCGGTATTTTCTCTGGACTCTCACCCCTCTCTGCTAGAACCCAAGTGATCACCAACACTCCCCCACAACCTGTGCCTCTCTTTATTGAATCTACTAACTCATTAACAATTGTTCCCCCTTCAATAGTAGAATCTTCTCCTCTTGAGAGTAGAATACCAGTTACTACAACATGGGCAATTTCCTCTGATACGCCAGAATGGCTACTCGAGCAAACTCCGAGGAAGAGGAAGGTGATTGTACCCCTACCAGCCTTTGATTTCAGCTCACTCAAGGCTTCTACTGCAAAATCAGCCAAGAAACCCAAAACAGTTTCAAGGGTTTTGGTGGATGCTTTAGGAGATAAATTCGCAGAGATTGCCACTCCCTCGGCTGACAAAACTAGAGAGGATGTAACAGCCTCTGATTATTAGATAACTAGGGTGGCTCTAGGGAAAGTGACAACAGAAGGGGTGCAACAAGATGTATGGGATTCCATAAACATGCTGTGCCAAAAGTTGAAAGAAACAAAGGACAGCAGAGATGAGCTTAAGAGAAAAGTGGAGCAATTAACATAGGTTTTGATTAAACTCTCACAACCCCTCGAATCCATACCACCTTCTTCTGTTTCTGTTGGATTCAATTTCTCATCAGTGCCCACAATTGAAAAGATTGCCAAACAAGGAAGGGCGGTTGATGAACGTATCCAAAGGTTGCTCCAACAGGGGAAGGAAGTGATTCAAGACGTGGTGAAAGTTCATCAGTCTTTAGGGGACATTCAGAAGGAGGGAGAGAAGATGGATGATGAATTCTCTCAGGAGATTGGACAGCTTGATTTGAATTTTGAAGCTCTCCATGTATTAAAGCAAATCCCAGCACATCTCCTGGTAGAAGAAGGTGTTCTTCCACATACAGATAAGCATTTCCAGCTGACCAAGGCCATCAGATTCAGAATAAAGATTCTCAATGAAGCCTGCAGCAAGTTGAGGGAATCAAGGGATAAATTGATCGATGGGAAAAGTGATCTGGAAGAAGAGTTGTTGAAGATTTGTCCAAAGGTGTTAGTTGGGAACTTAGGTATCCTATCAGTAGATGATCTCTTCAATCAAATTCGAGAGTCTGTTCAGCAGGGATCAATACAAGGATTTGGTCTTGAAATCATCGATCGTTTTGAAAGGGTTGAGCATACTTTGGAGGCCTTAAGGAAACTCAGCAAAGGATTGAAAAAGCTTCCCGGTAATGCCAGCGACATTCATGAGACCTGTAAAATTTGGAATGATCATTCCACTGCACCTGATAAGAATGAAATGCAAGGCATAATTCGGAAGTTCCAGGAATTTCAGAGCAAACAGTCTCAGCTGGAGGAAGAAAAAGAGGAAGTAGCAAAGGATGATGATTCAGACTAAGTCCCAACATTTCATGTCATTTCAATCTTGAAATTGACATGTCTTTTTCATTTCTGTTTCGTCACATTTTTGAATCAATGTTTTGACTTGATCTCCTGCGTGAGAATCATGCAAAACTGAACTCTAGTTAAATTGCTACTTTTTAGGATCTGCCCTATTTTATCTCTACTTCTTTTTGTTATAAATAAGGGATGCTTTTTCATTCCAAAGGGTCGAGATTTTTTGGAATATTTAGGGGCTATTGGAAAGAAGAAAAACTTTGTGTTTTCATTCAATCATTTTGAAGAATAGGAATCGATATCGTTTTACAAACTTTGTGTTGTGGAATATATCTTACTTAAGACAGTTTTCTTATGTTCATGATCTTAAGCTATTCTTTGGATAGCATCTTAATGTTTCTGATTATTTCGGACATTATATTTTTTATCTAAAACTCGTATGATTATTTCGTGCTCTATGTTTACTCGAAAGAAAATACGTTTCTCTCATTTCCTTTCTATCGTGCTTCTTTCATTGTAACAGTTTCTAACCCAGTTCATTTACGAAAGAAATACCCTTGAATCTGTGAATGTGGATTTCGGGATTTCATTCCAACCCCCAATGGTTAGATTAGTGTGAATACTGTATATATTGTTTACTGTGTTTTAGATTAGCAATAAGCAGGCAGCCTCACCTGTCTTTAAGGAGGGATTTTATCCCATATACTGTGGTTGAACCTCATATTTTGGTTTGACAAAATATCCAACCAACAAAGTTGTACATTTTGTATAGCCCTTGTTTTTGTTTTGTCTTTTCTTTGTTCTTGCTATTGTTGGCTTGTGGTTTGCCCTTTTTTCCTTGGCAACCATTGTTGGTCTAGTTTTCTCGGTCCTTTTTGGTGAATTTTTTTGTTTTTTGGGCTGCAAATGTGATTTTTAACTCCTTGCCCAATGGATTTTTGGCACTTGGTCTACATTTTGATATTGTGTCACTCACAGGGAGTGCCCATCCCTAAGCAGGAGACAATGTTAGTGTAATTTCTGGGTTTGCATGCTTTGCCTTAATTTCCATGTTCCATTTTTGCTCCAGAAACACTCATTTGTTCTATCTGGTGGCTTGTAATTCATGTTTTCCATTTGAATGCATTGAAAGTTCCCTCATATTTCCCTAAACTGAAGCAAAATCCAAGTTTCCCCTTTGTTGTGCCCTAATTTTTTCATTTACATGGGCTGTGTCATTTTTTCCTTGCCCTAATCATGAAGAAATCAAAATAGATTGAATCAGAGTTACTTGTTGCTAAAATCCTAATCCCCATGCCTAAATCATTGTGAAATCACGATTCATTGGATTCAAAATGGAAAAATCTGCCTTATGTTTTATTTTTATTTATAGGGTATCCCTTGCATTTTTTATTCTTTGACGGGCATACGAGTGTCATCTGCCTTTCAAAATTATCCTTGCATGTTATCCTTAACATGGCAGGTTTTTATTGGCCAGAAGCGGTCAGGAAAATGTTATAAGTTGTTAATTTTTGAAAAATTGACAAAGGAATTTTTTTTCCACTGCCCCACATTTGCTATAGTGATGTGCCTATGTGGCATGATTTGATTGGTTGGGGGATCGGCGAGTGGCGGGGGTCACTTAGAACATTTTCTTCCATTTTGGAAAATTTCTCGAAGTCACTTTTTGGTCTGAAGGCCTATGTTCAATGGGAAGCAGAAACGTGGCGGGGGGAGTTGGAGAAAAATTTTGATTCGGGGATTTACGGGAAAATTTTGACCCAAGGGCCCGCATCCAAAGAAAAGAGGACACGTGTCTAGGAGGGTCAAGTAGAGAGGTGAAGAGTTGGAAAAATTTGAAGTTTTTGGCTTCAAAATGCCAATGGAAAAATTTGGCTGAGAGCCCACAATGAATTGGAAGGTGACACGTGGCACAGGAAGGTCAGGCGGGTGGAGGGGACTTGAAAAATGTTATTGTTTTTTTCCTCGGATGCCAAGGTAACATTTTGACCAAAAGGCCAGCCTCCAATAAGATGTGGACACGTGTCCAGGGAAAGTCAGCATGGAGGGGCAGAGTTTGTGAAAATTTTGAAATTTTTAACTTCAAAAATGTTAAAGTTAAAATTTAGCCTAAGGGCCCACCTCCAATTAGAGGAAGACATGTGTCCAAGAGGTGAGATGGATGAAGGAACCGAAGGAAAATTTTATGAATTTTTACCTTTATGTTTACAGGGTAAGATTTGAAAAATGGGGCCCACCTCTAATGAAATGTGGACATGTGTCTAGGAGAGCTAAGGGGAGAAGTGGGGTTGTGCGTGTTTTCTGGATTTGTGCTTTTGGAGGCAAAAATCTCAAAATTAAAATTTGAGCTGAATCTCCATAACGAATCATGAAAGCAACACGTGTCCACAAGGGTAAAATGGATCGGTGGAATTTGTGATAGTTTCGAAGTTTTTGAACTTCAAAGGGTAAAAAGTAATTGTTCATGCCAAACTCTTACAGCCAATGAAAACATGACATGTTTCCAAAAGGAGGCAGAGGATTTTGTACTCGCGGAGGAATGCAGGAAAAAATGAAGGGTTGGCTCCGTAGCAAATGGGAGACCACCACATGGGTAGAGGAAGCAGTGGGCATTTGGGCTCATGATGGTTCTCAAGGAATTTTTCCTTTTTTTCACAAAAATAGAAAAATTTGTTATTTTGGCCTGTAGATCTTGGTAGGGTCCACCTACGGACACGTGGGTGTGTCCAGGGGACATTGCAAGGAAAATTTTCAAAGTTTTCTCGAGGTCAAAAAAGGTTCAAAATGCATTTTTAAGGTTGGATGCCCAGTCTAATGGTATTTTGACATGTGTCCACCTTATCTAGAAGTCAATGAAGAGTATTTTTGAGCCTACATGTTGAATCTCATCAAAACACGTGGAGGATGGAAATTTAAAGTTGATTTTAAATCAACGGTTGCCTAAGTGTTTTCGTTTCTTACCGCCATTGGAGTTCCAAGATGTTTGGAATCGTCATTTTTGCACCAAATTGCATGAAAATTTTATATGAAATCACATCCCCCTTTGACCTTCTGGATGTAATGACATCATTCATTTGAGCTATTTCGGGTGCCCTTTAGTTATTTTTATGGAATATTTTTCTCGGCCCATGTAAAAACATGAAAAGTGAAAAATTAAAGTTGTAGAGTTAAAAATAATGAGGGAAAAGGGTTGGAAAATGATTGCGAATGCATGTTGGCATGGTGGAATGACAAAAAAATGACCTTGGGATGGATATGGATCCGAATCCATGTAATATTTTAAAATATTTGTGCATCTCTTGCATTTTCTGAGCTGTTTTATAGTTTTATATCATTTTTCATCAAATGGATAGGGGTTTTGTAACAAATTTGTTCCCTTTGGCCATTTTATTTGCTTGGGATGCAAGGATCGAAGCTGGCATTAGGGTATATTATGTAATTTGGAGCCATTTTGTAAAGTTTTTTGAAAAATTTTTGAGAGAGAGAGAAGAATTTTCACGAGGAAAGCTAGAAGAAGTATATTTTCTTTTGGAGAAACTACCTGAGAGCCATTTTTGATTCTTGTTTGCATCTAATTTTCATCATGTTCAGTTGGTTTCAGCTATAAAGCCATCAAAAAGCTTTGATATTTTCTAAATAAGATTCCCTTGCTGATATATTTGATCAAATTCTTGGATTAACTGGTTTTATCTCTTGGCAAAGCTTGCATACACTTGTATTTGAGTATGTTTTCATTTTGTGTTTCTATGCTCATGATGAAATCTTGTGTTTGGTATATTTATGGGTCATACATGGTCTCATTTCTTGTAGAGGGTTTGAAGGCATCTGCAATCTTCCATTTAGAAGAGCATTCATTTGAGTGAAGGTAAACAAATTTAAATTCATCTTACCTTCCTTGTAAATTGAGTGTGTTTGTAAACCTTTGGGTGTACCTTAGGTCATGATCTAACAAGGATTTCTAAATCCTTCATTGATATTTTTTCTTCAAGCCTTTGTGGTAGGCTATCAAAGTTTGTATGGAATAGTGCAAATTTAGGCATCCATGTGTGCACACATCCTGGTTGAAAGAAGCACTTCAAATTCATTGAAACATCTTTGTTGTTTAGGTGTTGTAATTCATTTGCAACAGCTTCCCAAAGAAGGTGATGATTTCTAGCTACTCTTGTCCCAAAATCTCTCATCATAATTTCATTTTAAACTAACTCATCTCTACCTACAATACCCTTGCATTTGCATTGTGTGTCCACAAAAGAATTCAAATCTTTTCACTAAAATGCACAAAGTTGATCAGGGTTTTATCATGTCTTTAGCAGCTCTAGCTTTGTTTTGAAAACATTTCCATCATTTAGTGGTGACAAATTATTCGAGTTTGGATAATGGATACTTGATCATGTTTTCACAAAGGCCTCTTCCATATCATATGAAAAACACAAGGATATTTCCATCTCCTTACCATATAAGAGCTGCAATATAGGTTCTCTTGCCCTGGCTGATAGGCACAACCTAAAATAGTGAGGGTTAGATAAAAACCCTCTTTAAGGTGCTATCCACTCCCTCAATTCTTGAATTTAAACAAGCAAATAAGGTGTTGCTTCCCCGGCTACAAACGACATACAAAACATCTATCTATCCTTGAGTTTCTTGTGCAAATTTATGATGTTGTTCAAGTTGTGAAGGAGAGTAAAATTGGATACCAAAAAACGTCAACCTAGCCTACCCAAAAGAAGACTTCCCTTTACCTAGTATTGACCCAAATAGTTGACCTCACTGCTTGTCATGAGATGCTATCACTTATGGATGGATTCTTAGGTTATAACCAAATCTTGCTTGCCCCAGAGGATCACCAAAAAACCACGTTCGTCACCCCTTGGGGGACCCTTCTACTATCGAGTCATGCCATTTGGCCTTGAAAATACTAGAGCCACATATCAGTGGGCTATGACTTATATCTTCCATGATTTTATGCATCTTATATTGGAAGATTACGTGGATGATCTCCTGGCCAAATCTAAACACCACTCCAAGCATCACGTTGTCTTCAAAACTATTTTTGACTGCCTCATCAAATATACCCATTCACCTTTAGCCTTAGAAGTGTATCTTCGTTGCCCTCTCAGGAAATCTCCTGGGATTTATCACTTCCCCTACGTGGTATAGAAGTTGACCCTACTAAAGTCAAGGCCATTCTAGAAATGCCTCCACCCACTAAGCTTAGACAACTCCATAGTCTGCAAGGTAAGTTGCAGTCTATTCATCGATTCATTTCACAATTGTTTGATTGGTGTCAACCATTTCATCATCTTCTCAAGAAGGATGTCTCCTTTAAATGGGATGATGACTTCCATAAAGCTTTTGAAGCCTTAAAACAATACCTTCTCTAACCAGTTGTCCTCATTCAACCTAAAGATGATTCAGCCTTTCTACCTATACATCTCAGCTATCAATCACTCCTTAGTATCCATGCTAGCTCATACATGATGAACAACACAAGGAGAATGCGGTTTATTACATAAGCCATACTCTTTTAGACTACAAAACCTGATACACCCATCCCAAAAAATTTTACTTAGCCTTATTTTATGTTGCCAAAAAACTCTACCATCACCTACTCAACCACAAAACCTATGTTGTGACCAACACTAACCCCCTACACTTCATGTATGCCAAACCTTCTCAAAATCAAGATACTGCACGATGGCTTATGTTTTTAGTTGACCTTAACCTCGAATTCATTCATCAAAAGTCCATCAAGGGCTAAGATATCTCTGACCAATCAGTCAATGTGCCTATTGCTGGGGATCAACCCTCTAATTTTTGACTTTCTAGATGAGTCAATTGCTACCCTTTCCCTAAATGAACCCGCTTACCAAATGACACTCCTTCTTCGATGGTTCCAAGTGTTAGCATGAGGGTGGGGCTGGTGTTATCCCTCATTTTTCTTGATGGTGAACCCATGCCTTTGTATTTGAAACTCGATTTTAATTGTACAAAAAATATTTCCAAATATGAGCACTCGTATTAGGTCTCTATTGTATATATCTTCCCCCCGAGGTAGATATAGACAAATAGAAGAATGTGGAAATCAAAGAAACTCAAAACACAGAGTGTTGACATGAAAAAATTCGCGCCCAAGGTGCAGGTTAGAGGCACACAACATAGAGTGTCGACATGGAAAAATTCATGCCCATGGTGTAGGTTTGAGGCACACAACATAGAGTGTCGACACCAAAAAGGTTGTGCACTGGCACAGGTTAGAGGCACAGAACATGAGGTGTTGACACCAAAAAAAGTTACGCCCTAGGGCAGGTTAGAGGCACAGAACAGGAGGTGCTGACACCTAAAAAGTTGCACTGCTGGCACAGATTAGGAGGTGCTGACACAAAAAAATTGGCACCCTGGCACAGGTTAGAGGTGTAGAATAGGAGGTGCTGACACTGAAAAAGTTGCACCCTAGCACAAGTTAGAGGTGCAGAATAGGAGGTACTAACACCGAAAAACTTGTGCCCCTGGGCACAGGTAAGGAGGTGCTGATACCAAAAAAATTACACCCTGTTATAGGTTAGAGGCACAGAATAGGAGGGTGCTGACACCGAAAAAATTTGCGCCCTAGTGTAAGTTAGAGGTGCATAACAGGACATGCTGGACATCGAAAAAGTTGCACCCACTGGCACAGATCAGGAGGTGCTGACACCCGAAAAAGTTGCACCCCTGGCACAGGTTAAAGGCACACAAACCGGAGGTGCTGACACTAAAAAATTTGTTCTCAGGTGTAGGTTAGATGGCGCAGTATAGGAGGTGCTGACACCGAAAAAGTTGTGCCTTGGTGCAGGTTGGAGGCGCACAACATAGAGTGTCGACATGGAAAAATTCACGCCCATGGCATAGGTTTGAGGTGCACAACACAAAGTGTCAACACCACATTTTCAGTTCCTATGGTGCACGTAAGAGTATGTTGACATAATTATGGGTATGCGAAGAGGTGCATCTTCAAGAGGTGCAATATTTTGAGCGTTGACACCCGACAGGAAGCAAACCCTGACCCTAGATATTCAAATGGCCATAACTTTTCACAGGGAGCTTGGATTCACGCAAGGTTGGACTTTTTGGAAATCTTACAAGTTCTTATCTCCAACTTACAGCTGGATATCTCTCATTAGGTGAGAACTAGTTCTTTAAAAAAGAAAAATATAGTTCACCATTTTTTGGGTTTGCTAAGGTTCTCACCTACCACCATAATGAGATGAATTAAAAGTAACTCAGAGGTGGTTGAGGTAGATTTGGAATTCCTCTCTCTTTTCTCTCTCATTCTTCCTATAAATTGTAAAGGAGGAGATTCTGTCTAAAGGGTTGGACATTCTTGTTTTTCCCCTCCCTTCTTCCCTCTTTGGCAGGTGAATTTATGGGAGTTCAAAACCTCCCCATCTAAAACTGTAATGCAACTTTGTCTCTTGGCATTTTGTAGTGTATTGGTATCAATATTTAGAGAAAATAATGCATGTTTTGTGGATGATTCTCAAACCTCTCTATTTTCATTTGCATCCTCCTGATATTTCAATGCAAATTTGGTTATTTGTGCATGATCTTGCATTGCATTTTAATGGTTTTTGTTTATTATCAAGACAGGTGTTCATCATTCCTCGTTGTATCACCTTTGTTATTTTAGGTTTTATTTTTATGCATATTCTTACCCTATATCCTTAGCAAGTTAGATTAGGTTTTTAAGTAAACCCTCTACATTTTTATGTGTGCATCTAAATAGAGGAATAGGAACCAGCCTTTATCTGGAGAGCTTTTCCGATTTCACAAGGTCCCACACTTGGGAAAAGCTCCATGTTATGCAATCACATTGAGAGTCTCAACCCATTGAGTTGCAGACATTCAAGGGTGCTGTTATTTTCCTTCAATAGTTTTGGCATGCCCGATGGGACCAAGAGGTCATTCCACAAGATTTGAAGGAATTTTAAAGAAATTTGGACTTAGAAATTACAGGTGTTGAGCATGTCCTAAGTTCCAACACAGTGTATTTCAGGTTTTGTAAGTTGCCTTGCATGACCTAATTTTCACCTATACCTTTTAGGGATTAGTAGCTTCACAACAAGACCCGATAACCAAATTGAAGAACTGTATCTTCTGGTTCCTTCAAATTTTTAAATTCTTTTTTAATATTGTCAGGTTTGGTGTGTAACTTGACATAATCTAGCCTTTTGAGGCTCGTTCTCTAACACATCTGGTGACTCCATCTAGTAAATAACTCATTATTTGAGTTGTAGACTTGTTTGTCATCCATTTCCATCCATCCTTCTTTCCATCTCTTTCATCCTTTTCCATCCCATGAAGTTGTGCAATCATGACTTCATTTCCATCATGGAATTCACATTTTCAACAACAACAGTATGTCACACCTCCAACATGTTTTACAAATCCTCCAAATTAGCATATCTACCCATATGAGCAGCAGTGCCAAAGTCAATTTGGTTGTGAAGCACATCAAGAGCAAGGGCATGCATGCAATGAAGACAATCAAATGGAAGATGCAGTTTTTGTGGAAAAAATCCAAAAGATGGAGGCAAAGATGGTGCAGTCAAGAGCAACAACTCAAATGAAGGCTTTCAGAATTGGTTGTAGGACTCCTTGTCCATGGGGAGGCCCTTTCCAAAGGCACTTCAGCCCTTAGGAGAAGCTGGAATTCATGATGGAGATGCTACCTCAACTTACACAATGGACAACAAAGATAAAGGCCTATAAACTTGGTGTTGAACAACCTTGTCAATGGGTAAGTTCTACACCACCACCTAGTTTTTCTGTTTCCATTACTCAAATAGCATCATCTCATTTGGAATTCCAAATTCTAAATCTAGTCAATGCTGCCCCAGGAGTTAATTCCATTTCTCCATCCCCTAGTCTTCCACCACATCTCAATTCTTCTTTCCCCTTTCCTTCCAAACAGTCATCCCCTCCACAAGAGCTAACAAAAATACCCTCTCCTCCAAAGAAACAAGAGTTTCTACCTCCTCCACCACCACGAAAAATTTCCAAATCAATTGAGTTACAATCCACTTCTCCTCTTACATTCCCAAATCCATGTTGGGAGGATAAAAATCAGAATGCTAGTCAAGGAAAATGACAGCAAAAAGAAAAGCCAAACAAGGATGAAGAAATTCAAAGTCTGAAGATTTGGGGTCTTAAATTTGGGATGAAAAAGATCCCCTTGATGGTTAAGCCTTCAGAAGAGGTTGGAGTTGGAGAAAAAGTGATGGTTAGGACTTATTTTGTAGTAGCAGAAGAAGAGAAAAAAGAAGAAGCATATCATCAATCAGTTTTCTTAGAAAATAGTGCCCATGTTGGCACTCTATTTGAAGGTAATGTGGATTAAATTCAAGTTTCACAATTAGCCATGGAGGAAGAAAGCTCTGAAAAATATCTTACAGTCCCAAGTTGTCCTCTAGAGCAGCAAAGCGAAGAGTTTGACTTGAAAAACTTTGTGCTAGAGGAAGAGTTCTATCAAGAGCAAGATTTTCTTCAAGTAGTAAAAGAGGGAGAAGCTGCTTCAAATCCAAAAGAAGAGGAGCACATTCTAGTTGTGGAGGATAAAATTGCAAATCCAAGGGCTTTGAGCACAAAGCAGGCTATAGGAGAACCTTCAGTTCTTATTTCTACTTCATCTCTCTCAAGTTCTAGTGTTGAAGAAGAGTTTGATCTCTCAAACTCAATGTTGGAGGATGAAAGAAACCATGATGATCAAATTACAGATCAAGAGGACGCCATGGAGGAAGTTGAGCATTTGCAACAGGACAACAATGAGGTAGTTTATCTGTCAGTTTTGGAGGACTGTTTTGATGAAGAAGAACAGGTTGAGTTTCCACCATTCTCTCTTTCATCATCCACGTTATAAACACTTGAGCCTACTGTCATAAAGGAGAGCATTCATTTGTAGTAGCTTGCATCTTATAGCATCTCTTTGGAACCAAGATTGGAATATTTTAATCTTTGATGTTCTTCATTGGAGGAAGAGAAAGGGAAAAAATGTTCTACCATTGCTTCCACACCATCCATTCAAGAGGGTCTACAAGAGAACTCCATTCTTGGAGTTAAAAATTAGGGAAATGGGCATACTCAAAGGATGCAACTTTGCCCAATCAGGTATTTGGCTTCATTAGAGCCAAAGGAGAGGTCACAACCAGTCATGCTTGCCTCTAAGCATGAGGATGAGCTACAAAGAACCAAGGATCAACTGTCATACCTCTCCAATCCAAATGCAGAACAACTAAAAGAGGTATTGAATTTTCATTCAACTAATACCTTGATGATTTGGGTAGAAGAAAAGCTTCTTGTTAATTTTCCACTCATCTAATTAGTTGCATGGTTGCCAATTTTGAAGAAAGGAAGCTATTTTGCACAACCAGTTGCAGGGTTTGTTTAGCTCACCTTTGCTTCCAATTAGATTAGATTAGGTAGGTTTTCTTTTAGTAAAAGAAGTGCTTCTGCACACTTTGCATGTTCCATTTAGAGCATGTATGAATTTCAATTTTGTACATAGTTTTTGTGCTACTGGTTTTGCTCTTAAACTGTTCATTTTAGTGGCATTTTTGGTGAGAACAACTCTAAGTTCAATGGAATTCAAGTGGTTCAGAGGAAAGTTTTCAAAGTTCATATTAGTTTTCAGGCTTGCTTATGGCTCCATGCCTAATGAATTGCTAAAAGTCCACTGATATTCTACCTAACAGGTAGGTGATCCCATTGAGTCACCAAATTGTTGTATATATCTTCCCCCCAGGTAGATATAGACAAACAGAAGAATGTGGAAATCAAAGAAACTCAAAACACAGAGTGTCGGCATGAAAAAATTTACGCCCAAGGCACAGGTTGGAGGTGCACAACATAGAGTGTCAACATGGAAAAATTCGCGCCCATGACATAGGTTTGAGGCGCACAACATAGAGTGTCGACACCGAAAAATTTGTGCCCTGGCGCAGGTTAGAGGCATAGAATAGGAGGTGTTGACACCGAAAAAGTTGCACCCTGGCGTAGGTTAGAGGCACAGAATAGGAGGTGCTGACACCGAAAAATTTGTGCCCCTGGCACAGATCAGGAGGTGCTAACACTGAAAAAGTTGTGCCCTGGCACAGGTTAGAGGCGCAGAAAAGAAGGTGCTGACACTGAAAAAGTTGCGCCCTGGCGTAGGTTAGAGGCGCAGAACAGGAGGTGCTGACACCAAAAAAATTACACCCTTGGCACAGATCAAGAGGTGCTGACACCAAAAAATTTGCACCCTAGCACAGGTTAGAGGCGCAGAATAGGAGGTGCTGACACCAAAAAAATTGTGGCCTAGTGCAGGTTAGAGGCGCAGAACAGGAGGTGCTGACACTGAAAAAGTTACACCCTCGTGCAGGTTAGAGGCATAGAATAGGAGGTGCTGACACCGAAAAATTTACGCCCTAGCACAGGTTAGAGGCATAGAACAGGAGGTGCTGACACCGAAAAAGTTGCACCCTGGCACAAGTTGGAGGCACATAACATAGAGTGTCGACATGGAAAAATTCGCGCCCATGGCGCAAGTTTAAGGTGCACAACACAAAGTATCAACACCACATTTTGAGCACCTATGACACACGTAAGAGTATGTTGACATAAGGATGGATGTGCCAAGGCACATCTTCAAGAGGTGCAACATTTTGAGCATTGACACCCGACAGGAAGTAAACCCTGACCCAGATATTCAAATGGCCATAAATTTTCACAGGGAGCTCAGATTCACGCAAGGTTGGAATTTTCAGAAATCTTATAAGTTCCTATCTCCAACTACGATTGGATATCTCTCATTAGGTGAGAACTAGTTCTTCAAAAAATAAAAATACAGTTCATCATTTTTTGGGTTTTCCAAGGTTCTCACCTACCACGATAATGAGATGAATTAAATGCAACTTGGAGGTGGTTGAGGTAGATTTGGAATTCCTCTCTCTTTTCTCTCTCATTCTTCCTATAAATTGTAAGGAGGGGATTATTTCTAAAGGTTGGACATTCTTGTTTTGCCCCTCCCTTATTCTCTTTGGAAGGTGAATTTATGGAGTTCAAACCTCCCATCTAAAACTATAATGCAACTTTTCATCTTGGCATTTTGTAGTGTATTGTATCAATCTTTTGAGAAAATAATGCATGTCTGTGGATGATTCTCAACCCTCTCTATTTTCATTTGCATCCTCTTGATCTTTCAATGCAAATTTGGTTATCTGTGCATGATCTTACATTGCATTTATGGTTTGTGTTTATGAGCAAGACATGTGTTCATCATTCCTCGGTGCATCACCTTTGTTAGTTTAGGTTTATTCTTATGCATCTTCTTACCCTATCTCCTTAGCAAGTTAGATTAGGTTTTTGAGTAAACCCTCTACATTTTTATGTGTGCATATGAACAAAGGAATAGGAACCAGCCTTTATCCAAAGAGCTTTTCTGATTTCACAAGGTCCCACACTTGGGAAAAGCTCCATGTTATGTAATCACACTAAGAGTCTCAACCCATCAATTTGTAGACATTCAGGGGTGCTGTGATTCGCCATCAACAGTCTCCAAGCCTCCTACGCCCTAGATGTCAAATCAATCAACATCTTTGGTGATTCTCAATTGGTTATAAAACAAGTCAATGGTATATACCAATGTCATAATTAGATACTTCAAAAGTATAAACATCATGTAGACATACTTTTGACCACCTTCGACCACTATAACCTTCAAACTGCCCCCCATTCAACTAACAAATTTGTAGATACCATGGCTTGCTTGGCTTCTTAAATACCTGCTTCACCTGCCAATTCCAAAATATTTGTCACCATACAATGAATCCATTCACCCTCATATTTACCTTGCAACATTTACTCCATCAGAACCACTACCCCTGACCCGAGCGACCTTTGGTATAAACAATACTCTGACTATCTTTCTCCTTCCATCTTACCCCCTGATCTCACCCATAATGGACAACACACATTCCTTAAAAAGGTATCTCATTATGTCATCAAGGGAGGCCTCCTCTATAAATGTGGATTTGATGGTATTCTCTGACGATGCCTCACAAGTTCTTAAATTCCTTATACCATTAAAGAAGTTCAGGATGGCATATGTGGAGGTCACTTTAGTGGCCTTGTTGTTGCTAAGAATATTATTCACCTAGGATATTACTGGCTAACCCTTAACCATGATTATTGCGACTACGTCAAACGTTATGTAAAATTCCAACAACATGCCAACCTTCATCATACACCCATTCATGCCTTACAGGTCACCCATGATCTTTGGCCCTTCTCTTAATGGGGTTTAGATCTTGTAGGAGAGATAAACCTCCATTCTTCCCAATGACATGAATGGATCATCACCGCTACCAAATACTACACAAAATGGGTTGAAGCCATACCACTCATCTCTACCAAGGATGAGAAAATATGTGAATTCATCAATCATCACATCATTTGTCACTTTGGTATTCCTCATCACCTCATCATCGATAATGGAAAACAATTCAAAAAAAATATTGCAAAAAATTTGTGATGCCTTTGGCATTCAATTAAGTTTCTCGTCACCTTATTACCCACAGACCAATGGCCAAGCTGAATATAATAACAAAACCTTAAACAAAATTCTCATGAAAGTGGTTAATGATAGTGGAAAGGAGTGGCATTCACACATTCCTTTTGCCATGTGAGCATACCACACTAGTATTCACACTTCCACTGCTACCACACCAGTTTCTCTGGTCTATGGTATGGAGGCTATGCTACCTCTCGAAGTATAGATTCCCTCACTCTGTATTTCTCTCCATGACATGATCAATGATGACAACTTTCATCAGGACCATTTAGCACAACTTGAGTTATTAGATGAACGTTGTCTTAACGCTCTTGACCACCTTCAATTTTACCAAAAATGTATCAAATATGCCTATGACAAACATTTCCATGAACAAACTTTCCAATTTGGGGACCTTGTTCTGAAAGAAAATCAACATGTAACCAAAGCAGAAAAAAGTACATGAGGAAAAATTTCTCCTAATTGTCTTGGACCATACATCGCGACCTATACTTACGGATCAGGTGCTTATCATTTATCCTCACTTGATGGTAAACCTGAACCTGAGCCCCTTAATGCCTCGCATCTTTGGGTGTTCTACTATTGACTTTTAGTACTATATTACTTTTTGCCTCTTTTCATGCTCATCCCTTGAGATCTCTCCACTTCTTATACCTCACAAATGATTAAACAACAATCATGTGTGTACCTGTCACTTGTTATCTTCTCTTAAATATGTGTACCATGGTGCTTCACATAGCATGATTCTCATGGATACTTTTCATCGACCTTTAGATGAGATCCCATGGTCGTTTCACCCTACTTTTTGAACAAGAATCCTATTCTTCACCTTGGTCTTGTCCATGAATTAAAAAGCCCTCACATGGGATCCAACTCCTTGAGTCAAAATTCTAATAAAAAAATGACTCCCTCAAAAGGGTCATCTTCCTCTCGATAATCACTACTATAAATAGAATGCTCCCTTGAAGGAGAACTATGTAAAGTTCTTTAAAAAAATGAGAGAATTTGAAGCTTCCCATATAGATCAATTTCACAAAGACCTCAAGGAGTTAATTTCCTCATCCCATATATACTTTCCACATCGATCAGTCTATCTCAAATATTAGTGAACATAGAAAACCTTTTAGTCATGGAATTTCCCATTGTGACCTTGGATCTCTTGCCCAAAGAGCATGCTACCTCATACCATATCGCAATTAACCACCTTTCACCCCTGTCAACATTCACACTCCCATTTCCTACTACCTCAAGGGACTTCTTGGTAACTGTGCTAGTTGGTGATCATGTAACTAATTTTCACCCTTAGATCAGTCAATCATGCAATATATTTAGGGTCTCACCTCCTCCACAGTATGACCTACTCAGTATGATCCTAACCAATCAGGTGACTTTCTTTCCCCCTCTTATATTTTAACCTTCTTTATTACATATTGTTATCTTACACAAAACTTGGTCGTCAACACTTATGTCTAGGGTAATATTCTTCTTCTACCACACAAAAATTAACTATACCAAGTTACCCACAACTCACCCACACCTAACAGACCTAAACCAAAATCTTGCCTAAAACCTACCAACTCATTTTCATACCTCCTCATATTCTTCCCTAGCTTAAGGGAGAACTACATCGGCCTGAGGTCCCTTTTCATTGGGACTATATAGGCAGCACTCCAAGGGCATGGGGCCCTTAAAGGTTAGATCGGCCACTTTCTACCCTAACCAATTCATCTTTCATCTTCCTAAATTACATTCTACCCCACTTAGTTTCCTTTTTATGTCAAAAATTTGAAATTAAACCAACCAAACAACAAGTTTCTTACCATTTTTATCATTATCACAACATTCATTTATTATGACTACCATTTATCTACCATCATCATGCATGTATTATAAAGCATCTTAAACATGACCCATCCCATCATTCATTGTACAAATTAATGAATAATAACTTCAACCTATTTCAACTCAACCATGCCTACGACCTAACTCAACCATGCCTACAACCTGAATCAATCCATACCTACGAATTGAATCGATCCATACCTAAGACGTGACTTGATCCATGCCTATGACTTGACTCAATCCATGCCTAAACTAACCTAACTCAACCATGTCTATGACCTAACTCAATCCATGCCTACGACCTGACTCGATCCATGCCTAAGACCTCACTTGATCCATGCCTATGACTTGACTCAATCCATGCCTAAACCAACCTAACTCGATCCATGCCTACCAATTTAGATTGATCCATTCCTAACCAACCTGACTCCATCATGCCTCACTCACCTAAGTTTCCATCCATATCACAACCAAAAATTAAAATTCTCATAAAACACCCAAATCAAGAATCTCATCTATTTCATCATATAAACAAATATGTGGGTCTCAATACAATATACATGTATATATAATCCTTTCCATCTCTCAAAATCATTGGCACATAGGCCAATACTCAATAAAAAATGTCATCTACACATGCAGGATGGTATCATATACAATAAAATAATAAAACATTACAAAATCTCTTCGGCACGCAGACCGGTATATGCTGAATAATACAAAACTCGGCATACATCCTCACTCTCTTTAGCATGCAGGCTATTACGTGATCAAAAATATAACAATCTCTCAGCACGCATGATGGTATATATCACAAATCAAAACTATGTCAAAATTGGGAGCCATATATCAGGAATCCTCTCCGTGGACATCCTCCATATCTGTATCGCCTATCCCCTCTGCCTCCTCGGCCCTTGTCTAGTGACCTACTAACATCTCCCCACCCATCATAGGTGGTGGCTAGGTCCTTGTTGGTGCACCAACTAGAACTGGCCTTCGAGAACTGGTGGCCTCATCCTAACCATGTCTTGGGGCTCGCTGGCCCCCTGTACTCTCCACGATATGGGTGCATGATTTGGTCCTCTCGCTAGAGGCCTACTATGCCCTATACTCAGACATATGATAAACAATCTATACCTGACCACTATCAACTGGTCCTAATAGTACCTAGCTTCCTCTCTCGCCTCCTCGTAACCTTGGGTATGGGCATTGTCTGTGGTGGCCCCATTGCCATCTTACCCTACACCTGTCCTGTCGAACACATTTCCCATCCCTACCTGTGAATTGGGACCCTATCTCTAGTGCTTGTAGTGGTACCATCAGCCCCTAAGGCCTGGGCCTGTATCTGGGCTTGTAAGGCCCCAATATGTGCCATGTGTTGTGGCCAACTGGCCTTGTAACCCTATCACCTATTCCTGTAGGGTAGCTACCCAACCATCATCCCCATCTCCATTTCCATCCCCACCCTGGGCCATCTGAGCCTGAAGACTAGAAAACGGTATGCATGTAACTCAGCCACCTCCCACCTCTGAAGCTAGCAATTTGTCCCTACACCATACCTGACTAGGTAATAAGGGTCGCCACCTGCCCCTGTAAGGTGCATCCCTCTGCACTGTTATAGTGGCTAAATCTAGGCTACCCTGGCCTAGGTGGCACTATCTCATGAATGATCCATCCACCACTGTCTGTATCTATTTGTAACCCTGACATCATCAATCTGACTGGTCTACCACCTGCTCCTCCTACCCTGTGGGCACTGTTGAGTTGTGGTAGAGGAAATGTCCTCTCCATGTCATCTCTCTTGTACTACAGGAAGGGTGGAGGTATCTCCTATGGCAATCCAAATTGTCATCTAACCCTATCCACTAGGATCATCTCGTGCTCCCCAACATGGTGCCCCTCTATCCATCTCAACAACTGACAGACCATATAACTCATCATGCATCTATCCAAAATGATGGATACCCCACATATGGTCTCCATATGATGTCCACTTCGGATAACCCCTCCAATAGATCACCTATAGTATGACTACATCATGTGTAACCATATCTAATATGCCTCTCTCCAATAACAGGTACACCCATCGTCTTATACCCAAACCTACACCAATCTCGGTAGAAATGCATCTTGCTCAGAGGAATCCCTAATAGCCATACACAAACTATGTGCTCTTAGGCTCAGCAGTGTATTAAAAATGTGCAACACAAGCTAAACTTGCACAGATGTCACATACGCCCATAGATCTTTATATAGTTACACTAGGAATGCTTGGATCCCAGGAAAAGTGGGTTTTATCTATCACCATGTCATGTAAGTACCCCCATTAATGAGTGGGGAAATCTCCCTCCCTTTGCATATCCAGCAGTTTGAAATACATCACACTGCCTCCATCAATAAAACAACAAGCCTCATCTCCTTTAGGACGGGCTGTGATACATCCCTCCATAGCTCATAATGGCACTATGGAATGTCATGTCTTACCAATCCCTCTCCAAACACTATCAATATCAACTCCTCTAAGGCCTCGGAGGAGATCAAATACACCTATGTCCCTAGTATCGTTAGCTGCAAGATCCTAAACACATCCTCCAGGGTGACTCTTATCTCATCTTTCAGTATGTGGAATGTGTTGGTCATTGAATCCCATTTATCAATGAGAGTCAACCATCAAACTCGGCTACCAAACCGCATGCCGATAGTTCCAGACCCCACTCCGGCCCACCTCCTCCACATGTTGTCACTCCTCAGTGGTTGCCACGCCTCGTACTCTCAAGAGCAGAGGTGGTACCTTGTCTCTCATCCACAAGTTGATCTCTCCCTTGTATCCAACACAAACAATAAATTAATCCACATTCATCATACCCATACTCACCCTCTATCATTTCCGTAAATCCATTTTTCCCCCCACCTACTCTAGTTTTTTAAACAATGCGCCCTATTCTACCCTTCCCTATCTCACCCACTTAACCCAGGCCCCTTTCAGCCCCTTGATCCTCTAAAACCCAAACGGTGCCAGTTATCTCTAACCAACCCCAGTCACCCCTAAACTGGCATCAATTACCTATGTTTCGTGACCAATACCAGTTTGATCCTACCGACGGTGGCTAACCCCGACTGATGCCAGTCACTATCACGAAGTAAATACCGCGACGCCCAAAACCCTCCATTCTCTAAAAAATACACCTTTCCCTCTGCTTCTACCCACCCTATCCTCACCTAAAACTCCCCTCAGCTCCCTCTACCCCTCCTTCACCCCACCCACCTCTCTCCCCGTTCCTATTGTACCTAATTCACCCTCTCACATTTCAAATTTCATTTTTCCCACCCACCCAAAACAAAAAACCCAATTTGTCACACCCCGCCTTATTCCAACTAATCTACCTCACAAAAGACACAATAAGTGTTTGATGCTTACCTCATCATGTTGTTGTCACTGTGGTGGCACATCTGGCCACTGCACTGGTGGCCCGCCCAATCCCTCTCTGGATTTATGCCATCACCAATCGCTACCCACACCTCTAATCAAATCAAATCAAACAATTTGATCCTGTGGACTCACCTGTTAATTACCAATCACTAACCATTCAGCACACCAACTCAACTCTCTGTTCCTGTCTAGACACTTTCTTATTTTCCCTTCTCTCTCTCTTGTGTCATTTTTCCCAATTCAAAAAAAGATAAATGAATTGTACAAAAATGTGGATTTTTTGTTTTTATAGCATAAACCTGACCTAACCGATGTCAGTTTTACCTTCACCAACATTGGTCATGTTGCCCTACCTCTACTGAGGTCGGTTACCCTATACTGGCATCGGTTACCCTTGACTAGCATCGGTCACCCTCTCTTCCACATTGCCCCCAATTTTTCCCTATTACCTTTCCCGTCACTCTTTTTTTCCCTCACCCAACACTTCACCCTGACCATTCACCTTACCCTCCTGACCTCATCATTTAATACCTAACCTGAGTGCTCATTCGGGGACTTGTTATTTCACCCATACCTCGGCCCTACCCATGCTATGACCTAGATTCTTGGACCTGGAACATCGCTAGTGACCTTTGACCTCATGTGTTTGCTATACCTTGCGGCATTGTGACATCTGTTGATTGACCTAATGATCTTACCTTTCCTCTTTCCTTGACCATTTATCTTGACCCTACCATGGGTGTACTAAAGCACACGTAAATGTTCATGCACCTGACCTGTGTGGTGTTTCCTGACCATATCCTATACCTTAGATATCAGAATCACCTCAACCTTGATTGGATAAAACTATCAACCTTATGCGATGTAGAGTTTTCCTACTCTTCAACCTGGTACCATGCCACATAGTTTATACGTGCGTGTGCATTTGACTATTATTACCTTTGACCCTGACCCATTACCTCAGATTACCCGAGTAGACCTTTTTTCATTTTTCCCTCATTCACCCACCTTCCTCTTCATCACATTCACCTTTTATAACATCACTCACCAATTCTTCCTTCTACCTCATCAGTTCCTAGTTTGGGGGGGATCAACTTCACCTACACATGGGGACAACCACATCTTATTTTTGTCAGTGTCGCTTACCAATATAAGCTACACAACAAAAAGGGACAAAATGTAAACACCAAAATCAGGTCACACTCCCCTTTGTTCCCCTCGTCAAATAAATACCTTGAACACATCCACCTAGAAAAGGCGCCCTTCACCCCGCTATAATATTAATTTAATTCATTTAATTGAATTAATTCATTATCCTCACCTAATATTTGTTATTTAAATATCCTAATTGAGATAATGCCCACATATCCACCTCACTAAGAACCCTCATCTAGCCACCTCATCGTAAGACCTATTCTTAGTAAGTTTCCATAACTAACTAAGACCTACCCAAACTCTAAAAATCAATGCCTACATTCCCTCTAACCACATTCCCATGCCCGTTAAAAGGAAGCTTCCATGCTAATCCATGGAGTAAACGAAAAGAATATCCCAAAAAATCATAGGGGATCTGCCCAGTTTAGTACACCTAGGAAATCATGCCCCAACTGACGCCAGATACCCTTTACCACCACCGGTTAAGCACGGAACTACTGTTGGTTACCATTTAACTCCCAAAACAAACTTATTTCAGGGTTGGCACATTGTTTTGGAGGTTGGCACATTTTTGAGAGAGATAGATAGACATCTCCTAAGAATAAGTGACAAAACCAGAGCTACATGCAAGTAGAACCAACAACTATACCTAGCATCAGAACACCCATAGTCCAATACTTGAAGCAATCAGACATAGCCATCTACCTTTACAGGAGCATCTAAGGGAAGCGCTCAGGACTACACCAAGTTCATTTGATCACCTACCATTACCAATTAGGCATAAAACTTGTACAAACACTGTAAGTTTGTTAACCCACATTGGTTCCTTATCATTTTCGGCAAGATCCTTTTATATTTTTTATTAGTTTTTACTTTCATTTCCATTCCCTACCATTTTATCTCCATGCAAACTTAACCATCCTCTTTATCCATACCGTTGAACTATTCATACCCATTCCTGGACCTCTATCATTCCTGTGCATATCAAGGATCCATACAAACCTCGACATTTCCCGTCCACCTTCATCTAACCCTAGATCTATCACCCAACTAAGTTTTATTGAGTTTCCTGTACCCCGATCATACTGACGCTGGTCATCCATAACCATCACCGGTTAACCTAAAATGACATCAGTCTCTGTGTCTTTTATCAGAAACCTAGATTAGAGCCTAAAATTACCACCAAATACCCTAAACTAACTGGAATCTGACCCTGATCAATAACATTATCCTGACAGTGACCTTGACCTTCAGATTCAATCATAACTTATCCTGTTGTGAATAAATTAGCTTATTGTAGATGAATGATATACCTAAATAATTTTTACTACAATAGGATTTATTTTATTACCAGCATTAAGTTGTTTCAAATAGTGAATTGATAGTCATCTAGGAAGTATCACACTTCCTAGCTCTAGCACATGCTAGGCAGTCCACTGCACATATTGTTTAACTTTTATTTAGTGGTCTTGTGTTCCATTTCAGGTAGTTCCTCCAAGAAAAAAGGAATCTCTCACGATCAACTGTGGATTCAAAAGTCATACGCACACAACAACCTACCAACCAACATCTCAACATGTATTCCTCCTATGCCCATTACCCTCATTTGTTTTTCCATTTTCTTAGAAACGATCCAGAATCAGGTGAAACACTTTCTATTGTTAATTTTGGTCTTCTACCTTTATTGGCCTAGTCTTTCTTTTCATACTTCATTTTTACCTTTTTTGCACTGGAGTTCCTAGCCAGGACACTTGAACTAGGCATCCCTATCCTCTTTACACTTTACTTTAAATTTTTTGGTCCTTTCTAGCTAGTTAAGCATCTTATCTTTTTGGTAATCAAAGTTTTTGGGGTTGATTACGAAATTCAAGTGAAGGAGTCATATAAATATAAATTTAGGTGATCATAATAAGGGACCAAGAACTAAGCATCTACTATCCACACCTAAGGTTACATCCATTAAATCCATCTATAGCTCCATTTTTATCCATCTAACTCCATCATAAGGGACATAAGGATGGTTCATCTACATCACACTTCATACGAGGGGAGTATATTGTTTCCATGCACTAATTATTTAAATTTTATATCTAATTAATTTTTTGCTACTCATAAAGTGCAACTAGAAAAAGAGAAACCTAGGAAAACATTCCACACACAAACACCTAAAACTACATTAGGTTTGAGATGTAGCGCAATTCTTAGTGATAAGTCCATCAAATTGGTAGCTGAGGATAGTCCAACCCCTTTATATACATATTTATTTTGTAGGGTTTTGATGTTTTTTGGGGGGGTTTTATAGGTGATTCCTTTATTACATGTTTACAATGACATAAAAAACCTAAGCATGGCATACATGCAATAGGAAGTGAAGGCCTCACACCATTTGGTCATTATGTGAAATTGGCTTTTAGACTTGCCGCACATACTAGGGCATCAAAATTACAAACTAGAGTGCCTTAGGTGCCCCTATCCCTTTTCCAAGTGCCCTAGTCTAGTCAAATCACTTAGATATGCATTTTCTCATGCTCATGTGTGACAGTCTCCCATTCCTGTTCATTTGGTATTAACTGTGACATAGTCCTGTGACATCTTTGAATAAGCTAAGGCTCTTTTAACCCTCTTTGCACATTAAGGATTTATATTTTTCATTACATAGTTTGCTTGGGTTTATTTGAGTTATTTTATTCCTCATTTATTTACTGCAAACTTTCATTAGATTAGGCTATGATATTACAATTTAGTTTAATAATTTTGGTGAACCCCACTCGTGAACGGTCTTTCGGATCTACTTTTGGAATATCATATTATTTATTATGGCTCCTAAAGTTCCTCAAATTTCCTTGTTTGATTTACTTCAAATGCATCCTAATTACCCATTTGTTCTTAAAAGGCCCTAGACACCATGTATCTTCCCTAAGATACACCTCCACATCAAGTAACTACTATTTTTGATCATCTATTTTATGAACCTAGTAGTTTTGATCCTCTATATGATCAAACCATGTTGGAGTCAATTCAAGCTTTGCATTATTTATTTCAAGAAAAATTTAAGGCTATAGAATCCATGATTACATCTCTCAATCTTAAATAAAAAATCTTAAAGACACTTTTCAGGCTCATATTTAGTATCCTTCTATATCTCATCTTCATCCTATGTCTTCTACATGTGCTCATATTAGTGAAACTCAAATCTTACTACTCCCCGCACCCCTCAAGGTTTCAATCAAAGCTAAGCAACAAGATATTATTTCGAAACTCATAACTCATTAATTAATCAGCTTGCCATATACCAATTTTTATCCTCTTTATCAACTTGCAAAATATCAAGGTCTTACATATTACAATTATCATTAAATTATTGAACACAATGAAAATTATTGTTATGATTTCCAATGTAGAATATGTCATCTTGAGCGTTAAGGTTTTATCTCATTCACCGCACAACATTTTATTACATGGTCATCTCCACTTATTACATCTCAATGGGTTCCTAAATATGATTTTTTTATGTCTAGAAAGAATTAAAGTGTCACCTCTTATGTTGCTTCTTCCATCATTCAAGTGCCACCTATGAAATATACTCAAGTCAAGGAACCTCCTTAAAAAATTAGTTCAACACCTCATCCTCTCAAGTCATCCACAACATTACCAAGTCAAATTATGCAACCACCTCTCAAAATAAGTCCACTTTATTCTCCTACAAAGTCTTTTGTAGCATCATCAATCCCACATAGGCTTCAACCAATCACGTTTTTCAAAGAAACCACTCCTACTGATGGCCAAGAAACATTTCGAATTCCTACATAATTTCATGGTTCTACTATTGCTTCAGCCTACAATTGTGTTTTCCCTCATTCTTATCACAAAACATGTAATGCCTTCCCATAATAGCATGGTACCTATCACACCTTTGTAAAAATCTCCATCACTGGAACACTTTGAGGGAATTAAGCTTAGTCCCTGCCACCATCGACATGCATCTTACACTCACCTTATTACACACCTACCTTCTAACATATAACATCGTTATCCGATGACGTAATCTTGTGTTTTGGTTCACACTTGATTGTTGAGGGCATCCTATACACATGAACCTCACACACTACACACTATACACTACACATTGTGCATCTTCACACATCTTACATATATACACCATACATTCTACATCTTAAAACTTGTGTATTACTATGTATCTACACATCTCATATCATCCACACATCTTTTATTACATACTACACATCATAAATTACACACTACACATTACACATCACATGAATATTTATCATCACCACATCTAATACACATATTTTACATTGTACTCATCTACTTATACACATAACTCTCAATAGCCGATGAAAAAATCTAGTCTAACGATCCATACTCGATTGTTGAGGGTATATATCACAAACATACCATATCACACTCACAAATTCAACCATTCAATATTTTTCCTCAAGTGATATTTATAGGTTACTTATATATGCCATATGCTACGTCATCAGTTACTCTAACTTCATCATAACTTATTCTGATCATCATTTAGTGATATATTCCATAGGATACACCATCACTTCTCCTACTTATCTTGTAGTGATATACACTTTAGGAAAAATCATCACTCCTTCAATCATATATTTTTGATATACACTTAGGCTACATCATCACACAAACTTCATCTCTATGTCACATGCATTCACTACACATTGACAACAATGCATTACACACAACACATAGTTCGACCATTTCTTGATGAATAAATCTCATTTACACTTCATTATTGGTTGTTGAGGGGGCATAAAAAAATAAACCTCACTACATAAAATTCCATTCAGTAGGGGCCATGCGGATCCTATAATTCACTTTGCATTCAACTCCATCCTTCCACAACATATTGCATATCTTTTGTGTATTTACTCTTTCTTACATCTACTTGTTACATGTTCATCATATTACATATGCTAGATAAATTTCTTGTTTTTCAGTCTCTTTATCATAGAAACATGCAAGTTATCTTGCTTTCTAGTTGTGTTCTCAGATTACATAGATCCATTACACACAACATGGATGCTTGGCACAATGTCTAGTGCCAGTCCTACAACGGATCCTAGGGGCATCCACTTTATTACACTATATGTGATATTATTTGATTTTGTTTCATAACACACTAATTTATCTATTATACATTCTTTTAAAATACTTGCTATCTTTCTAATGTGCTAATGGATACTTCATGTGCAACATTTTTTTTTCAGGATTGCTTGCTACCATGATTTTCTGTTACATTATTTTTTCTTGATTATCATTGTATTCCTTTTCGTGTGATTTTCCCTTTGTCTTGTGTGCACACTTGTATGTCTTTGGATTCGTAGGCCCTGATTGTATGGTAATTGTAACCCACCTTTTTTGTTCTACATTATCTTCTTGCGTGGTTTAGCTTACACATAGTTTGTGTAGCTTACATTTCATATTATACATGTATGGTTATCTATACTCACACTTATTCCCAGCCAATTATTTGCATGTGCCTTGGTTTCTACCAAGCACATCCCTTCCTCCACCAATAGGGAACATTTTCAGTTACAACTGTTGTTCCTCTTTTGGGTTTGTATCCTCCTATAGTGACGTCGCATGAGTCCAAAAAGATGGGGGCATCATTTGGTTTTACACACGCTAAAAAACACAATACCGGTATAGTTCAGATTTCATTTTTCATCCATGACAGAGTGGGTTACATAGCAAGTGGGTTCAGCACAATCTACAAAACTCCATACATAGGGCATATTGTCCTTAGCACACGTGTCGGTACACACCAACAACAATGGTGTTTTACACAGCGGGAAATAGCTAAAGGTTGGAGGACAACACTATGTAGTTTCTCCCTACACTTCTTCCATTACATTAGCGGCAGATTTCCCAAAACACCAAGAAGTATAAAGATATCTACAGTTTCAAGAAGTAGTTACAGGTTGGAGGATAAATCAAACTTTCCCACCTACACTTCTTTGGTCAGTGGTGTGAGATCACCCAATAAAATCGTACTTCATTGACATGATCCTTTCTACACCCTTTTTCTCATCACGTATCAGGTACACATGTTCATTTTTTTCATACTTTCATTACATGATTTTTAAAAACATACATGTGTCTTTACACAAATTTTTACAAATATACATGTGTATTTGACTAATTGATCGTTTTCTCTTTTGCATGCATGTTCGTATGGGAATAAAGTACTCAACATCACACACAATTGATACATCACACACATCAATACTAATATACATGTATATCATATATATTTACATTTACACATGCACTTCCGCCATAGGTTTACTCTCATCACCCTTTTACACTTCTTTTGCATCTTTAGTCTCCATGCTCAATCTTTTTATCACTCCATGCTTTGTCAAGTCCCCTAGAATGATTTATACATCAATCTACATGGATATTAGGTACACATATCTATCTACTTTATGTTACCATTCATTTTTCTCACCAATATAAAGTGGGAGAAATGTAGACACAAAATCACACAATTTGAGTCATTATTTAGTTTCGATCACATACTACTATTTACGTGGTTCCTAATTAAGAAAAGTAATAATAACCTATGCCTTTGGCTATATTTTTTCAATTTTTGTTGCTACTTTCTATCTTGCACCTTTATTAGCCTAGTTTGTATTTCCATACTTCAATTTTACCTTTTATAGACTTGAGTGTCCTACTAGGATGTGAGCACCAGGTGCCCTCATCCCCTCTTAAAGCTTTGTCCTCTTTATACTTTACTCTCACCTTTTGGGTCATTTCTATAAAATTGAGCATCTTATCTTTTTTGTAGTCGGCGTTTTAAGGGATAATTATGATATTTAAGTGAAGGAATAATAAAATATAAAGTTATGTGATCATAATAAGGGACCAAGTACTAAGCATCTATTATCTCCACCTAAGGTTACATCCATCAAAGGAATCTATAGATCCATTTGCATCCATCTAGCTTCCTCACAAGGGAGACAAGGTTTGTTCATTTTCATTACACTTCATATAAGGGGAGTCTATTATTTCCATGCACATATTATTTAAATTGTACATCTAGTTACTTTCTCGGTAGTCACAAAGTGTGACTGACACAAGATCAATGTAGGGAACAATTCCACACACACACCTAGAACTACATTGGGTTTGAGATGTACTACAACACTCAATGATAAGTCCATCGATTTAGTAGTCAAGGTTAGTCTGAACCCTTCATATGCATATTTATTTTTTGGGTTTTGATTCCTTTATTGCATGTTTACAACAAAATAATTGACCTAAATATGACATAGACATGAAAGGAAGAGAATTCCTCACACCATCTAAGAACTACGTGAAATTGGCTTCTATAATTCCCACACAGACTAGAGTGCCCTAGGTGCCCCTTTCCCTTTTCTAGGCACCTCAGTCTAGGCAAATCACTTGGGTCTACATTTTCTCAAGCTTCTTTGCAATGGTCTCCCATTCCTGTTCAGTATGTCTTCATTACAACACAATCCTGTAACATATTCGAATCACCTAAGGTTCTTCCATCCCTCTTTTCACATCAGGGTTTTATCATTTTTATTATTTAGTTTGATTGGGTGTATTTAAGTTATTTTATTCTTCATTTATTTAATGAAAAATTGTATTAGATTAGGCTAGGCTATTACATTTTAGTCTAATCATTTTGGTGAACCCCACTCATGATTAGTTTTCTGGATCCTTCTTTGGCATATCATCTTCTTTATCATGGATCCTAAAATTACTCAAATTTACTTTTTTGATTTACTATAAATGCATCCTAATTATCATTTTTTTCTTAAAAATGTCCCTAGAAACCATGTATCTTCCCCGAGATATGCCTCTGCATCAAGTAAGTTCTGTTTTTGATTGTTTATTTGATGAACCTAGTCTTCTTGATTCTCCATATAATCAACCCATGTTGGAGTCAATTCAAGATTTACATTCTTTCTTTCAAGAAAAATATAAGGCTATGCAATCCATAATTACATCTCTTAAATCTGAAAGCCAACATCTTAAGGATGCTTCTAAGGCTCATATTTTTTATCCTTCTATTTCTCATCTTCATTCTATATATTCTACATGTGATCATATTAGTGAACATAAAATCTTTCCACTCCCCGTACCCCTCAAGTTTTCAATCAATTCTAACAAATAAGAAATCCTTCAAAAACTCATAACTCATCAATTATCAACTTTCCATCTACTCATTGTTATCCTCATTATGGGCTTACAAAATATCAATGTCTTCTCTATTGTAATTATTATCAAATTAATAGACATAATGAAAATTATTGCTATGATTTACAATGCAGAATGCAACACCTTGAGCATTAAGGTTTTATCTCATTCACTACACAATGCTCTATTACATGGTCCTTTCCACTTGTTACATCTCAATGGGTTCCTAAATATGATTCTTTTATGTCTAGTGAGAATGAATTTGTCACCTCTAATGTTTCTTCTTTCATCACTGAATAACCACCTATAAAATATACTCAAGTAAAGAAACCTCCTTTAAAAATCACTTCAACACCTCTGTTGTATATATCTCCCCCAAGGAAAATATGTCGGAGAGGTCAAGAAACCCGACACAAAGGAAAATATGTCGGAGAGGTCAAGAAACCCGACACAAACAAAAATATGTCAGAGAGTTCAAGAAACCCAACACAAAGGAAAATATGTTGGAGAGGTCAAGAAACCCGACACAAAGGAATTTCAGGTTTCAGGTTTCGGGAAACATGAGACATGAAGCATGAGAATCACAAGGCATGTTCCGATGCTTGGGAGTTCCGAAAACCCAAAAAACTAACTAGGCAAATCAGGTTTTGGAGTCGAGAAAGCATGGGGCAAAAACATGTTAAGGCACCCTCCAAACCTGATGCAGATGCAAAGGAGAAACCCGAACCCGACTGGAAACGGACCCGACTTGGGGAATATTCAAATGGCCATAACTTTTCACAGGGAGCTTGGATTCACGCAAGGTTGGACTTTTCAGAAATCTCTCAGCATCCTCTACCCATCTATGACTGGATATCTTTATTTGGGTGAGAAAAAATTATTCAAAAATGTAAAATATAGTTCGCCATTTTTTTTGGGGTTGTTAGGGGTCTCACTTACTGACATAATGAGATGAGTTAAGGCAGTCTGAAGGTGGTTGGAGCAGATTTCAAATTCCTCTCTTCTCCCTCTCTTTTTTCTCCATATAAATTGTAAGGAGGGGATTCTTTAAAAAGGTTGGATATTTTTGTTTTGCCCCTCCCTTCTTCTCTTTGGCAGGTGAACTTGTGGAGTTAAAACCTCCCATTTGAAACTGTAATGCAACCTTGCCTCTTAGCATTTTGCAGTGTGTTGTATCAATCTTTGGAGAAAATTAATGCATGTCTGTGGATGATTCTCAACCCTCTCTGTGTTCATTTGCATCCTCCTGATCTTTCACTTTGAATCTGGCTATCTGTGCATGATCTTGCATTGCATTTTAGTGGTCTGTGTTTATTGGCAAAATAGATGTTCTTCATTCCTCGGTGCATCACCTCTGTTAGTTTAGGTTTTATTTTTTGCATCTTCTTACCCTGTCTCCTTGGCAAGTTAGATTAGGTTTTTGAGTAAACCCTCTACATTTTTATGTGTGCATCTGAACAGAGGAATAGGAACCGGCCTTCATTCGGAGAGCTTTTCCGATTTCGCAAGGTCCCACACTTGGGAAAAGCTCCATGTTATGCAATCGCACTGAGAGTCTCAACCCATCGAGTTGCAGACATTCAGGGGTGTTGTGATTCACCATCAATAGTTTTTGACATGCCCAGTGGGACCAAGAGGTCATTCCATAAGATTTGAAGGAGTTTTCATGAAATTTGGACTAATAAATTGTAGTTTTTACAATTTCAGATTTTACACCTTCTAGGCTGAACTCCGAAATCATTTTTCAAGGGCTTATCTTGCTGAAAACAAGTCAAAATTTCACCAGTTGGTAGATCTGAGGGTAATCTTCAAAAGGGTATCCTTAGTTTTTTGAGATTTTGATTTTCAAAATTTCATGTTTTTTTGGGTTTCGGGTTTTCGAGGTCCGAGAACATTAAAGTAGACCCAACAATCATTTCAGGTTTTGGGGGATGCATTACATGGTCCTATTCTCGAAAACAGTCATTTCAGGTTTTTTGGGGTGTCAAGCATGTCCCAAGTTCTGACACATGGCAATTCGGGTTTTGTAAGTTGCATTACATGACCTGAGTTCTGCCTGTACCTTTCGGGGATTCACAGTTGCACAACAAGGCCTGAATTCTGAATTGAAGACTGTATCCTCTGGGTCCTTCAAAGTTTAAATTCCATTTTCAATATTGTCAAGTTTGGTGTGTAACTTGGCAAAATTAAGTCTTTTGAGGCTCCTTCTCTAACACATCTGACGACTCCGAAGGGATAGAATTCAGCGGTGTAGCAGCACAAGTTTCCCAGGCACATGAGAAGAATTCGAACCAGGTCTAATACTTGAGAAGAAGGGCTATTTTTCCACTTGCAACTATCACCAGGCAGAGGGAGGAGAGGAAGGAGACCACAAAGATCACCATCTCCACCTAACAGGACATTTTCTACACCTCCACTTGGTAGACCTTTTCTCGCATCAACCAGGGTTCTTAGGCCAATCATAATGGCACATCTACCACTGAATCCCTTTGTCAATTTCATGGGTAGTAGTCCACTTGCCCTAAATGCTTAGAATCAAATTCCAGTTGCAGCGCTAAAGAATATCCCCTATTTTACAGGAGAAAATCATACTACTCCTATTGATCACATCCAGGATATTGCTAATGCATGTGCAATCCACGAAATAAATGAAATGGATGTTGCAGTTAAGTTATTGGCTTCATCTTTCAAAGGTAAGGCCTTACAATGGTTTAGGAGCCTCGCAACAGGGTCTATTACGAATTGGAACCAACTTTTTTTAGCTCTTTGCAACCAATTCGGGGAGAGGGCGGACAATTTATCTTTACTGGAACAACTGACAACAATCAAAAGGGCTCCTAACAAACAAATGACAGATTTCAATTTCAGATTCCAACAGACATGGGACAGGATTCCAATAGCTGTTAGACCAATTGCCGAAGGAGCATTCCTTTATTTCTTAAAGGCTATAAATTTAGACATAGCCATGATGATACAATCAATGGGAGGAACAACGCTACCAGGGGTCTACGACACAGCTATCAGAGTAGAGAACTGTTTGATCCAAGCTGGCAAGCTTGCACCAAGGCCACTAATGCCTCTCTATTCGGATATGGGAAATCCTACAACTAGTTAAGCACCAGAGTTGAATCCCATTCCAACTCCTAGAAATCAAAGCAATAATGAGGCATCGACTTCTTCAAATACTTCAAAGGAATTGCAGGAGGTCATGAAACAACTGCAGAACCTTGGAAATGAGCTTGTGACTATCAAAATATAGCAAGCTCAAAGTGCTAGATCATATCAGCCTCAAGCACAGTACCAGGCTAGGCCCCCATACCAACAAAATAGACCTTCACCTCAAGCTGCAAATCAAAACCAAAACCAAGGACAACCTCAAGCTGCCAGGCCATTTCGACCATATGATCCAAATACAATGACATCCTCAAGAGCCTTGGTTCTAACGCAAAACAACATGGCACAGGAGTACGACTAGTGTTACCATTGCAATCTACCTCACAATCAGTTCAACGTGTTTCAATGGTGCACTAAATCAAGCCCTGATGGTACAAACCATTGGTGTGCCTCAAGAACCAAGCCAAGAAGGGAATCAATAGCAAGAAACACAACAAGAAGGACCTCCAATAGAAACCACGTTAGCCAATTGACAAACGGAAGACTTCTGTGGAATTAACCAACAACCTTTTCAAGGTGTGGTGGCCAACATACGGTCAAAGAAGAGAAACATAGAAGAGGGAAAACCATTTAATCTAGTTGTTTATCAGCCCACTTCCACACAACAAGGGGTTGGTAGACCAAACACAACTCCAAATGTGTAAAATCAGCCTAAGGTACTTGTTGTAGCAACACACGCACCTGTTCAAGCTCCAGAAAAGGCTGTGCCAAATAAGGGACAACAAAAGGACAATTCATCCCCTTTCAACATCATCGATCAAATGAAGAAGACACATGTGAACATTTCCATGTGGGAATCATTTGCAATCCCAGGGAAATGAGATTTATTGCAAGCTGCAATGGCTAATTGGTCTACCTCAAATGTATCAAATCGGGGACATGAGAAAGTTCTCACTAATGCAGTGCAACATGATGGGGGCCAGATAAGCAAGAATTTGAAGCCTACACCATTCTATGTGTCATTGGTTGTTAGAAACCACTTGGTACACAATTGCATGATAGATTCAGGGGAAAGTAGTTTAGTGATGCCGAAGCAAATAGTGGATCAACTGGGTTTGAAAAATGAGCCAGTGCTGAAAGGAGTAGTGCAGCTAGATGGAATGGCAGTAGGAACTGTTGGAGTCATCAAGGGGTTAATCCTAACACTACATTCCTGTCCTAATGTTACAGTTCTGCAAGATGTTTATGTGATTGACATTCCACCACTCTTTGCATTGTGTCTATCAAGAGACTTCACTGCAAAAATCGGTGGATATTTATCTACAGATTGGTCACACATGATTTTTAGGACAAGGTATGGAGCCAAAGCAACAATTAGGTCAGAACCAATTACCAATTTCCATATTGAGCCTCATGTACCAAATCCTATCAATGCAAATTTCTCAGCTTTTGATTAGGATTGTTCAAATGATCTAGAAATAGGTACTAAGGTCGAGGTAATTCCTGATTTAACTTTGGGTGAATGGGCAAACAAGAGTCATGAATTTGACCCATACAAGGAAATTGAAGAATCTGAATTAGGCGTGTATTGTATACACGAAGAAAATTCACCCATTCCCGACATCATTCAGCCTGAACAAAAGGATGAAAGCAAAGTTTGGAAATTATTTTTCGATGGTTCGAGAAGCAGACAAGGTGCTGGAGGTGGTGCAATGTTGATTTCACCTCAAGACATCAAATATTTTTCAGCTTTTCGTTTCCAGTTTTCCTGTTCAAACAACATGGCTGAATACAAGGCATTGATCCATGGACTTCATTGGGCCAGGAAAAAGGGCATAAAGAACTTGCAGGTGTTTGAGGATAGCGAGCTAATCGTCAACCAAGTCAGGGGACAACATGCTACAAAGAATTACCTACTGAAGAGCTATAAGAATAGGGTATGGGACCTCATTGAGGATTTCGAAGCTTTCAACATTGTGTCCATACCCAGGAAGAAAAATGAAGCCGCAAATAGGCTCGCAGCAGTTGGAGCAACATTTGATGTGGTTGACAACATCAGAAGGGAAAAAACACAACCACATATCCATGTGATTGTGAGGCCAGTAGTTCCAGATAATAACATAAGCTGGCAGGTGTTTGAGAATGATCAACAGATCATCAATTTTTTACAAGAAGAGGCTGAATTTTCAGCTAGAAATTAGGACAGGCTAGAGCAGCAGTATGGGGATCAAGTAGTGCAGCTACAGATAAAAAAGATTCCCAAGGGTTTAGTAATGTTGGAGTCTATCTTCAACCCTAACGACTAGTTCCGTAAGGAAAAGGCTAACATACAGGTCAAGAGAGAAGATTCAGGGCCAATTCTAGTTGGGGAAGGCAAAACACTTCAAATTGGTAAAGTGGCCACTGAGTAGGAGAAATCAGATTTCACACAGCTTTGCCAAGAATTTCTAGATGTCTTCGCTTGGAGCTATGAAGACTTGAGAGGATTCAATCCGAATTTGGCACAACATACCATAGAATTAGATCCAGATGTTAAGCCCATCAGGCAGAAGCAGAGACCTTTTAACCCTCACGTTGAGCCTCTAATGAAGAAAGAGTTAAACAAGCTAATAGAGGCAAGAATTATATTCCCAATCAAGCACTCAAGCTAGGTTGCAAACTTGGTTTCCGGTTAGAAAGAAGAGCGGAGAAATCAGGTTATGTGTGGACTTCCGAGACCTCAATAGGGCATCTCTCAAAGATCATTACCCGCTTCCTTCAATGGAACAAATATTGCAAGTAGTATCCGGTTCAGAGAGATTCTCTCTCCTAGATGGCTACTCAGGGTATAATCAGGTGATGGTGAAAGAAGATGACCAATTCAAGACGGCTTTCACCACCAAATGGGGGACCTATGCCTACAAGAAGATGCCATTTGGGCTATCAAATGCTGGAGCCACCTTCCAAAGGGCAATGGATATGGCATTTAAGGGGTTGATCAATAAAATAGTTTTGATATATCTCGATGACATCACTGTATTCTCAAAAAATGCAGCGGATCACCTTTGTCATTTGAGGCAAGTATTTCAGAGATGTAGAAGATTTGGGGTATCATTGAATCCCAAAAAATGCATATTCTTGGCTCACGAGGGAAAACTTCTAGGCCATGTTGTTTCAAAGGAAGGGTTGACGATTGAACCAGAAAGAGTTGAAGCAATTCGAGTGTTGCCATTGCCAAGTCACAAGAAGGCTCTTCAAAGCTTCTTGGGAAAGATCAATTTTGTCCGCAGGTTTGTTCCAAACTTTGCAGCTCTCGTAAAGCCAATAACGCTGATGTTAAAAAAGAGCATGGAATTTAAGTGGACATCTGAAGGCAAGGAAAGTTTTGAGGCAATAAAAGAGGCTATATCTCAAGCTCCCACTCTCGTCAATCCAGACTTCTCCAAGGACTTCGTGCTATATGCCTTTGGTGGTGGGGACACAATTTCTGCAATCCTGGTACAACAAAACAAAGAAGGATTAGAACAACCAGTTGCTTTCTTCAGTCAAGGCTTGGAGGAATACGAAACTAGGTACTCTTTCATTGAAAAGCATGTCCTTGCAGTAATCAGGAGCTTAAAGAAATTCAAGCACCTAGTCTCAAACAACAAGATCCAGTTATTAGTCTCTCATGCGGGAGTCAAGGACTTCCTTCTAAACAAGGATCTGAATGAGAAACGTGTAGGATGGATCACTCGTGTCATGGAATATGACATCGAAATTAAGGTCACTAAGCTAGTACGCGGAAAAGGACTATGTGAACAACTAGCTTTGAGTCAGAAAGTTGAAGCAGGTGATGAAAAAGAGACTGCCTTGGTACTGCAGGATGGTCAAGAACAAGAAAATGATGATGTGCCTACTCCTTGTTGGACTCAGAGTATGATACACTTCCTACAGACAGGCCTATGCCCTCAAGAAATGAGCAAAGAAAAGAGGAGATACTTTAGATTACAGGCTATTCCATATGTGCTTGTTGATGGTGTTTTGTTCAAGAAAGACATCAATGGAGTTCTATTGAGGTGCATTGGGACAAATCAAATTAAAAGGGTGTTATGATATTTTCACGATGGAGATTCTAGAGGACATTTCGCCCCATGAGTAACAGCTCTCAAGATAATGAAGGCAGGGTATTATTGGCCCACGGTGTTCAATGACTGCTATACATGGATAAGAAAGTGTAAGAAATGTGCACTCTTCACAGGCAAAGAAAGACTAGCAGCACTTCCATTGCACCCAATTTTGGTTGACCAACCATTTATGCAATGGGGATTGGATTTCATCGGGGTCGTCAATCCAAATTCAAGCCAAGGCCACAAGTGGATTCTCATGGCAACAGACTATTTCACCAAGTGGACTGAAGCAGTAGCACTCAAAGAGGCAAATGAGTCTAATATACTAGAATTTTATGAAGGAATAGTGACCAGGTTTGGTGTGCTGGCCACTATCATATCAGACAATGCATTGGCATTCATAGGTTCCAAGATTACAGAATGGGCTGTCAAGAATGGAATCTATTTGAGCACCTCTTCAAATTATTACCCACAGGGTAATGGACAGGTAGAGTCCACGAACAAAAATTTGCTAAGAATCATCAGGAGGACTCTGGATGAAAACCAAAGAACATGGCATACCAAGCTAAAATTAGCATTATGGAATGACAGAATAACACCAAAGAGGTCTACAGGTAATTCCCCTTACAAGTTGGTCTATGGAAAAGAGGCAGTATTGCCTATATCATTAGAACTGCCTGCATTGGAGTTCATGAAGCAGTTGGAGTTGGCTGAGTTCAAACCAATGGAGGCCAGGTATGCAGAGTTGATGGAATTGGAAGAAATTAGAAAACATGCAGTTCAAACAATTGAGAAAGATCAGGCCTTAGTAAAAAGATGGTTTGATAAGAAAGCAAGAGCAAGGACCTTCTAGGAAGGGGACCTAGTTCTGAAATGGGATGTAGATTGGGCAAAACCAGGAAGGCATTCCAAGTTTGATGCCATTTGGAGTGGCCCCTACATGGTCACGGGATGTAAGGATAGTAATGCCTTCCTATTGTCTACATTGGATGGAGGAGAATTCCCGATTCCAGTTAACGGAATCTATCTTAAACATTGCTACTGAAAATAAAAGGTTTACCCTTGTAAATATTAGCCTAGATTTCAATTCCTCTAAGTGTGTATGCACATTGTCTTGTTGTAGTTAGGTTTCAGTTTCCCTAAGTGCTTTGGCACATGTTTTGTTGCTCCTAGGTTGGATTTCTACAGTTCAGCGTGCTCTCAGAGAAGGAGTTGCGGTATCAGGCTCGGGATCAGATATCAGGTTGGTTTCAGGTTATTGCTTATGACTCCATGCCCAATGGATCGCTAAAAGGCCACTGATCTTCTACCTAGCAGGCAGGTGATCCTATTGAGTCACCAAATTGTTGTATATATCTCCCCTAAGGAAAATATGTCAGAGAGGTCAAGAAACCCGACACAAAGGAAAATATGTCGGAGAGGTCAAGAAACCCGACACAAAGGAAAATATGTCGGAGAGAGGTTAAGAAACCTGACACAAAATAAAATATGTCGGAGAGGTCAAGAAACCCGACACAAAGGAAAATATGTTGGAGAGGTCAAGAAACCCGACACAAAGGAATTTCGGGTTTCGGGTTTCAGGAAACATGAGACATGAAGCATGAGAATCGCAAGGCATGTTCCGACGCTTGGGAGTTCCGAAAACCTGAAACACTACCTAGGAAAATTGGGTTTTGGAGTCGGGAAAGCATGGGGCAAAAACATGTTAAGGCACCCTCCAAACCCGATGCAGATGCAAAGGAGAAACCTGAACCCGACTGGAAACAGACCCCGACTTGGGGAATATTCAAATGGCCATAACTTTTCACAGGGAGCTTGGATTCACACAAGGTTGGACTTTTCAGAAAGCTCTCGGCGTCCTCTACCCAACTACAAATGGATATCTTTATTTGGGTGAGAAAAATTTATTCAAAAATGTAAAATACAGTTCGCCATTTTTTTTGGGGTTGTTAGGGGTCTCACTTACTGGCATAATGAGATGAGTTAAGGCAGTCTGGAGGTGGTTGGAGCAGATTTCAAATTCCTCTCTTCTCCCTCTCTTTTTTCCCCATATAAATTGTAAGGAGGGGCTTCTTTAAAAAGGTTGGATATTTTTGTTTTGCCCCTCCCTTCTTCTCTTTGGCAGGTGAACTTGTGGAGTTAAAACCTCCCATTTGAAACTGTAATGCAACCTTGCCTCTTGGCATTTTGCAGTGTGTTGTATCAATCTTTGGAGCAAATTAATGCATGTCTGTGGATGATTCTCAACCCTCTCTGTGTTCATTTGCATCCTCCTGATCTTTCACTGTGAATCTGGCTATCTGTGCATGATCTTGCATTGCATTTTAATGGTCTGTGTTTATTGGCAAAATAGATGTTCTTCATTCCTCGGTGCATCACCTCTGTTAGTTTAGGTTTTATTTTTTGCATCTTCTTACCCTATCTCCTTGGCAAGTTAGATTAGGTTTTTGAGTAAACCCTCTACATTTTTATGTGTGCATCTGAACAGAGGAATAGGAACCGGCCTTCATCCGGAGAGCTTTTCTGATTTCGCAAGGTCCCACACTTGGGAAAAGCTCCATGTTATGCAATCGCAATGAGAGTCTCAACCCATCAATTTACAGACATTCAAGGGGTGCTGTGATTCACAATCAAAAACCTCCTCCTCTTAATTCATCTACAACATTACCAAGTAGAATTGCTCAAAAGCCTCTCAAAATTAGTCCACCTTCTTATCCTATCAAGTCTTCTGCAATGTCATCAATCCCACATAAGCTTCAACCAGTCACTTTTCTCAAATCAACTACTACTACTGATGGCCAAGACACATTTCTTATTCCACCACCATTACATGGATTTACTATTGCTTTGGCCTACCCTTGTGTTGGAATTCAATCTTATCATCACACAAGCAAGGATCCCCACAAATGACATGGTACATCTTTCTTCGTTGCATAAATCTCCATCATTGGTACACTTAGGGTGCATTACACTTATTACCTCTAGCATCAACACGCATCTTACACTTACCTTATTATACACCTACCTTCTATCATTTATCGTCGTTACATGATGACACACTCTTGTTCTTTCATACTTGATAGTTGAGGGCATCCTATACACATGAACCTCACACACTACAAAATAGAAACTATACATTTCACATCTTCACAGATCTTACATACATACATCATGCCTCCTACATATTACATCTTGCTTCTTACTATTCATCTGCACATCTAATATCATCCATGTGTCTTGCATTACATACTACTCATCCTACATTACACACTACACATTACACATCACGTGGACATTTTACATTAGCACATCTACTAAAAATATTCTACAACCTACTCATTTACTTAGAAATGCTACGCTCACTAACTGATGATGCACTCTAGTATCACGATCCATACTAAACTGTTTAGGGTATACATCAAAAATGGATCACATCACACTCACACATTGAACCATTCAATATTTTTCCTCATGTGACACTTATAGGTTAGTAAAATACACCATAGGCTACATCATCACTTACTCTAGCATCATCATCACCTATTCTGATCATCATTTAGTGATCTATTACATAGGATACATAATCACTTATCGTACTCATATTATAGTGATATACACTTTAGGCTGAAATCATCACTAATTCTATCATCCTGTCATGATATATGCTTAGGATACATATTCATGCACACTTATTCTCTATGGCACATGTAATCACTACACATTCACAACATCACGTTAAACACAACACATAGTTTGACCATTTACCGATGACGCACTCTCATTTAAGATTCATTCTTGGCTAATGAGGGGGCATAAAAAAATGAACCTCATTGCATAAAATTTCACTCAATTGGGGGGAAATCTGATCCTATCATTCACTTTGCATTTCATTCCATCCATCCATAACAAACTACATATCTTGTTTGAATTTATTCTTACTTAAATATACTTGTTACATGTTCATCATATTACAAATGCATGTTCACTTGCTTTCTCGTTGTGATAAAATTTTTTATAGATCCATTACATGCAACATAAATTCTTGGCACAATACCTAGTACCAGTCCCACAATGGCTCCTAAGGGAATCCTCTTTCGTACACTACATGTGCTATTATTTCATAGCACCCTACTTTATCGATCATACAAACTTTTTACATACTTGTTATCTTTCTAACGTGTTAACATGTGCTTCATGTGCATCATTTGTTGTGCAAGATTACTTTATACCATGATTGTATTTTACATTTTTTGTTCTTGCTTGTTATGGTATGCCTTTATTTGCAGGCTATTCCCTTTATATCTTGTGAACACTTGTATGTCTCTGGCTTCATCAACTCTTATTTTCTTGTGACACCATGAGTGGTGTCTCATGTTTGCAACCCAATTTTTGGTTTAAATTGTATTCTTACATGGTTTAGCTTACACATAGTTTTTCTAGCTTACATTTCATATTATACATTCATGGTTGTCTATGCTCACACTTGTTTCCCAACCACTTGTTTGTGTGTGCCTTGGTTTCTACCAAGAAAATCCCATCCTCCCCCTAAAAGGTAGATTTTCATCTACAATAGTTGGTCCCCTTTTAGGTCCGCATCCTCCTATAGTGACATCACATGATCCCACAAAGAGGGGGTCATAATTTGGGTTTACACACACTACACAACATAATACTAGTAAAGTTCATCTTTTTGTTGTTATGTTTGTGGAGCCTGTTTTCATGTTAGATTTTGGTACACTTCTATGTTTTACAGTCAGGTACTTTTACGGCGGTCCCACTCACTGGTGAGCGGGTCAAGGGGGTTCAGGGGAGAAGCCCTCGAAGCAAATTTTCATGGGTGTTTTATTAACCCATGGGTAATGGGTAACCGTTATGGGATGTTTTTGGGCCCATGGTTTTTCGGTACCCGTTGTTTTGTAAAACTACCTCTTCGGCTACCCATAGGTTTATGGGACGGTTTTGTAAAACTACTTAAGAAATTGTCTATTTATATGGTTTTATGCATATGATAGAGATATGGAAAAACATTGTAGATGGGCTTTGAATTCGGCTATGAATTCTGTAGATTTTGTTGAGCATAGCTCCAAACGGATCTGGGTATTGTATTGAGAGAGCGGTGGCTTGTAATAAAATCTGAGCAAGTGATTCTTGGTGGACGTAGCCCAAATTGGGTGAACCACGTTAAATACTATCTCTTTGTGTTGTGTTATTTTATTCTGCAATTTAATATGAGATCTGTAATAATTTCTGCATATTAGTTTCTACTATTGTAATTCTATGAGGGATTATTCTGCATATTTTATCCCTTATTTCCTAACATTTGTTTTAATCCATGACATAGTGTGTTACACAGCGAATGGGTTTAACACATTAAAGAAAACTCCATACAAAATGGCTTTTACAAGACATATTTTTGATAGCAAATGCGTGGGTACACACCAGCAGTAATAGTGTTTTATATAGTGGGAAGCAATTAAAGGATGGAGGACAACACCAGTAAAATTCTCCCTACACTTATTCCATTACATTGGCGTCGGATCACCAAAAACGATAGGAAGTAAAGATATCTCTATAGTTTTGGAAAGTAGTTACAGGTTGGAGGATAAATCAAAATTTCCTTCCTACGCTTCTTTGGCCAGTGTTGTGAGATCACCCAAAATAATTGTACTTCATTAACATGATCCTTTCTACACCCTTTTTCTCATCACAGATCAGGTGCACATGTGTTTTTTCTATATTCTTACTTTTATTACATTCTTGTTACATGCATACATGCATATTTACACACATTTTTACACATATACATTTGTATTTGACTAATTGATCATTTTCTCTTTTACAGGTCCATATGTATGGGAAACAAGTAGTCAACATAACACACAATGGGTAAACCACACACATCAATAATAACATGTAGGTACATCACACATATTGGCATTGACACACACACTTCCACCCTAGGTTTACTCTCATCACCTTTTTACACTTTTTTTGTATAATTAGTCTCCATTCTCAATCTTTTTATCACTTCATGCTTTATAAAGTCCCCCAAAATTATTTCTACATCAATCTACATGGATATCAGGTACACATATCTATCTAATTTGTGTTAGCATGCATTCCACACACCAACATAAAGTGGGAGAAAATGTAGACACAAAATCAAGAACTTTGATTCATTATTTATTCTCAATCACATACTATTATTTACATCGTTCCTAAGCAAGAAAAGTAATAATTAACCCATGTCTTTGGCCATATTTTGTCAATTTTTGTTGCTACTTTCAATCTTGCACCTTTATTAGCCCAATATTTCTTTTCATAATTAAATTTTACCTTTTCTGAACTTGAGCATCAAGCTAGGATGCGAGCCCTAGGTGCCCTCATCCCCTCTAGGTGCCCCTGCCCTCTTTACGCTTTACTCTCAATTTTTAGGTCCTTTCTACCCATTTGAGAATCTTTTCTTTTTGATAATAATCCTTTTCGGGTATAATTACGATATTCAAGAAAAGGAATCATATAATATAAAGTTATGTGATCATAATAAGGTACCAAGTACTAAGCATCTACTATCTCCACCTAAAGTTACATCCATCAAAGGCATCTATAGCTCAATTTTCATCCATCTAGCTCTATCACAAGGGACACAAGGCTGGTTGATCTGCATCACACTTCATAGGAGGGGAGTCCATTATTTCCATGCAAACATTATTTAAATTATACATCTAGTTACCTTCTTGGTACTCACAAAGTCTGACTGACATAAGAGAGACCTAGGGAAAAATTCCACACACACACCTAGAACTACATTGGGTATGAGATGTAGTACAACACTTAGTGACAAGTCCATCAATTTGGCACCTGAGGAAAGTTTGATCCCTTCATATGCATATTTAATTTTAGTGTTTTGATTCTTTGTTTGGGGTTTTGCGGGTGATTTCTTTATTACAAGTTTAGAGTGAAATAAGTGACATAAGCATGACATACATGTGACAAGAAGTGAATGCCTCACACCATCTGGTGACTCTATGAAATTGGCTTCTGGACTTCCTACACATACTAAGGCATCCAGATTGTAGACCAAGGTGATCCAGGTGCCCAAGTCCATCCAAATCAATCAGATTTAAATTTTCTCAAGCTCCTATGCATTGGTATCCCATTCATGTTCAACTTGTCTTCATTACAACATAGTCCTGTGGCATCTTCGATTCAACTAAGGTTCTTTTAACCCTCTTTACACATTAGGGTTTAATATTTTTGTTACTTAGTTTGATTGGGTGTATTTTAGTTATTTAATTCCTCATTTATTTATTGCAAACTTGCATTATATTAGGCTAGGATATTACATTTTAGTTTAATCATTTTGTAGAACCACACTCGTGATCGGTCTTTCAGATCATTGTTTGGCATATCATCTTTGTTATCATGGATCCTAGAATTTCTCAAATTTCCTTATTTGATTTACTTTAAATGCACCCTAATTATAATTTTTTTGTAAAAAAATCCTGAAACACCATGTATCTTCCCTAAGATATGCCTCTACATCAAGTAAGTGCTATTTTTGATTATTTATTTGACAAACCTAGTCTTTGTGATTCTCCATCTAATCAACCCATTTTGGATTCAATTCAAGCTTTGCATTCTTTATTTCAACAAAAATTTAAGGCTATGCAATCCGCTATTACATATCACAAATTTTAAATCCAACATCTTAAGAACACTTTTTAGGCTCATGTTTTTAATCCTTCTACATCACATCTTAATTCTATGTCTTCTACATGTGCTCATATAAGTGAACCTCAAATATTGCTTCTCCCATCACCCCTCAAGTTTTCAATAAATGATAAGCAACAAGATATTCTTCAGAAACTCATAACTCATCAATTAATCAAATTTCCATCTACTCATTTTTATTCTCCTTATCTTCTTGCAAAATATCAAGGTATTCCATATTGACATTATCATCAAATTAATGGACATAATGCCAATTATTGTTATGTTTTACAATGCAGAATCAAGAATCTTGAGTGATAAGGTTTTATCTCATTCACTGCACAACAATATTTTACCTGGTCCTCTTCACTTGTTACATGTCAATGGGTTCCTAAGTCTGATTTTTTTATGTCTAGTGAGAATTAAGTTGTCACCTCTAGTGTTTCTTCTTCCATCACTCAAGCACCTCCTATGAAATCTACTCAAGTAAAGCAACCTCCTTACAAAATTAGTTCAACACCTCCTCCTCTCAACTCATACACAAAATTACAAACTCAAATTATGAAACCACCTCTCAAAAGTAGTCCACATTCTTCTCCTATCAATTGTTCTACAAAATCATAAATCCCACATAAGCTTCAAGCAATCACTTTTTAAAAATAAACCACTCCTACTAATGGCCAAAACACATTTCAAATTCCGCTACCATTACATCGTTATACTATTTCTTTTTACTACGATTGTGTTGGACCTCACTCTTATCACAACACAAACAATTCTCTCCCACAATGGCATGGTACCACTTGTGTCCCTACATAAATTTCTATCATTAGAAAATTTGGGGGGAATTACAGTTATTCCCCCTTGCATCTACACACATTTTACACTCAACTTATTATACACCTACCTATCATATATCATCATTACCTGATGATGCACTCTTGTTTTTTGGTTCACACTTGACTATTGAGGGTATCATATACACATGAACCTCACACACTGCACACTAGTCTCACGGTCCATACTAGACTGTTGAGGGTATACATAACAAATGGATCACATCACACTCACACATTCAACCATTCAATCTTCTTCCTCATGCGACATCTATAGGTTAGTGGTATACGCCATAAGCTACATCATCACTTACTCTAGCATCATCATCACCTATTCTGATCAACATTTAGCTATATATGCCATAATCTACATCATCAATTATTTTACTCGTCTTGTAGTGATATATGATTTAGGCTAAATATTACTCCTTTGATCATCTTATTGTGATATACTCTTAGGATACATCGTCACAGACACTTCATCTATAAGTCTCATGTCATCACTACACATTCACAACACTACACTACACACTGTTTCACCTTATTCTAGAGCATTTATTAGAAAATGATGAAAAAGAATAAGCTTAATGGATTAGGAGGAATACCTATTGAAATGTCGGTTGATAGGTTGTTACGCGTGTATGACTTCTGAATCCACAACTGGTCATGAGAGCTTCATTTTTGCTTGGAGGAACTACCTGAAATGGAACACAAAACCACCAAATAAAAGTTAAACAATATATGCAGTGGACTGCCTAACATGTGCTAGATTTGGGAAGTGTGATACTTCCTAGACGACTGTCAATCCACTGTTTAAAACAAATTAATGCTGGTAATAAAGTAAATCCTATTGTAGTTAAAATTATGTATGTATCTCATTCATCTACAATAAGGAAATTCATTCACAATAGGCTAGGCTATGATTGAATCTGAAGGTCAAGGTCATTATCACGATACTGTTATTAATCAAGGTCAGGTTTTGGAAAGTTTAGGGTATTTGGTGGTGGTTTTAGGATTTGATCTAGGTTTCAGATATAAGACACAGAGACTGACGTCAGTTTAGGTTAATCGGTGATGGTTATGGGTGAGCGGAGTCAGTATGGTCAGGGTACAGGAAACTCAATAAAACTTGGTTAGGTGATAGATTCAAGATTAGATGAAGGTGGAAGGGCAATGAAGAGATTCGTATGGATCATGGATATGCATAGGAATGATGAAAGTCTGAATATGGAGAATTTAATGGTGTGGGAAAAAGGATGGTCAAGTTTTCATGGAGGTAAAATGGTGGGGAATGGAAATGAAAGCAGAAAATAATAACAAATGTAAAAGGATCTGCTCAAATTATAAGGAACCAATGCAGGTTAACAACCTTACTATTTGTACGAGATTGATGCCCAGTTGGTAATGGTGGGTGATAAAATGAACTTGGTGTAGTGTTGGAGCTTCCCTAGATGCTTCTGTGAAGGAATGTGGATATGTGATTACTTTGGGTACTAGCTATGGGTGTTCTGAAGCTTGTACAGATGATGGTTCTGCTTGCACGTAGCTTTGGTTTCGTCACTTGTTCTCAGAAGATCTCTCTATCATAAATGTGCCAACCTCAAAATAAGGTTGTTTTGGGAGTTAAATGGTAACCGAAGGTGGTTTTTTCTTAACTGAAAATGTTCAATGGTAACTGACGTTGGTTAGGGTGGGATATTCCTAGGTTTACTAAACTAGGCAGATCCCCTTGATTTTCTGGGATCATGTTCGTTTACCCCATGGATTAGCATGAAAAAATCCTTCTAACATGTGGGAATGTTGTTAGAGGGAATGTAGGCATTGATTTTTAGGGTTTGGGTAGATCTTAGTTAGTTATGGCAACTTGCTAAGAATAGGTCCTAGGATGAGGTGGCTAGATGAGGTGTCTAGGTGAGATGGATATGTGGGCATTATCCCAATTAAGATATTTAAATAATAAATATGGTGAGGATAATGAAGTAATTTAATTTAAATAATTAAATTAATATGATAGTGGGGTGAAGGGGGCTATGGCTAGGTAGATGTGTTCAAGGTATTTATTTATTGCGGGACCAGGGGGAGTGTGACCTAATTTTAGTGTCTACATTTTGCCCCTTTTTGTTGCATAGCTTGTATTGGTAAGTGACACTGACAAAAATAAGATGTGGTTGCCCCATGTGTTGGTGAAGGTGATCCCCCTCAAACTAGGAACTGGTGAGGTATAAGGCACGAGTGGTGAGTGGTTTGATAAAAGGTGAATGGGATAAAGAAGAAGGTGGGTAATGGAAGAAAAGGGAATAGGTCTACTCAAGTAATCTAGGTAATGGGTCAGGGTCAAATGTAGTAATAGTCCAACACACACACACGTATAAATTGTAGCACAGTACTAGGATGAAGAGCAGGAAAACTCTACATTATCTAAGGTCAATAGGTTTATCTAAACAAGGTTGAGGTGATTCCAGAATCCAAGGTATGAGATATGGTCAGGAAAAATGACACAGGTTAGGTGCAAGAATGTTTAGGTATGTTCCAGTACACTAAGGTTTGGGTCAGGATAAATGGTCACGGTAAGAGGCAAGGTAAGGTCATTAGGTCAATCAACATAGGTAACAGTGCTACAAGGTATAGTGAAAACATGAGGTTAAAGGTCGCTAGTGATGTTCCAGGTCAAATTATCTAGGTCACAACATGGGTAGGGCCGAGATATGGGTAAAATAATGAGTCCCCAAATGAGGATGAGGCTAGGTAGTAAATGATGAGGTTAGGAAGGTGAGGTGAATTGTTAGGGTAAGCGAGTGTCTGAGCTAACCTCCAATGGCCCCATGCCCTTAGAGTGCCACATACATAGTCTTAGAAAAAAGGGACCTTAGGCCGTTGTAGTTCTCCCATAAGCTAGAGAAGAATATGAGGAGGTATGAAAATGAGTTGGTAGGTTTTAGGCACATGATTTGAGTTTAGGTAAAACAAACAGGTGTGGGTGAGTTGTGGGAAACTTGGCATAGGTGATTTCAATTGTGGTAGAAGAAGAAGATTACCCCAAAGGTAAGCATTGAGTTCCAATTCACATGTATAAGGTAATCAATATGTAATGTGATGAAGTGTGGTTTTATGATGATCCTCTGGGGCAAGCAAGATTTGGTTATAACCCGAGAAGCCATCCATGAGTGATAGAATCTTGTGACTAGCGGATAGGTCGACACCAGTTGGTCAATACCAAGTATGATGGTCATATGTGTAGTCAAGCTACATCAAGCTCAATGATACATCTATGAACACATGTGGAGTAAATCACCTTAGCTAGAGAAAATATATGTTATACATAAAATACTAGCAAAAAATTAATAAGTAACGTGAAGTGATAACAAGTCAAGCCGTGTTGATAGTTCCTTGTTTTGTAATTTTGTAAATGCGATTTGAATGTTTTATCAATTTTTAATTTGAGCTATATAAAATCAGTAAGGGTAACAAAATTGTGAGATCACTCATGAGTGAGGCAAATCAAAACCTAAAGAAAAGGGATGTATCTGTAAGACTCAATCTATGCACAAGTAATGATGCTCATGTGCTGATGGAGTAGAAGTAATGAATTCTATGTCCATAAACATCTATTGAGATTGACAATTCAAGTAGGATGTACGATCCATCTTGAGAATGTAGTGTGATGCTCGAGAGTCAAGGCATTCAACAAGGAGGGTTACAATAACGAGAGCCACTACAATACCAATGAGATATACTGAGAATACTTATGAGGAATATTAGGAGAGTGGAGATTCATCATCCTAGAGATTAAACAACGTGAAGCATAAGGCCTATCATCATCGATCACCTCAGGATATAGGAAGGGATTAGAGGAATCTAGAAGTCGCCCTGACTATTGATAACTTAGAGGCTCCAGAGGAAAATAAAAGTGAATACCTCGAACAACAACTTGTTGTTGGTGAATGGGTTCCAGATCCGTTGACATCCATTGGTGATAGGTGGAGATAGGGCTTAAACAACCTCGATGAGTATATAACCAATGGAAGACTTCTTGGGACGTAGTGTCACCCAAGCTAAGAGTGGAGGCACTATTAGAAGTTATGTTCATCAGGTAGTAGCAGATCCAATAATAATTATGGAAGAATAATGTTTCATAAAGTCCAAAACTAAAACCCTTCCATGCACATCAATGTAGGAAGGTGTGGGTGAAACAACACTTGATGAGTGATTGGAGGTCGGTGGAAAATGGACAGGTTTGTGATGGTGGTTCTGGTGTGTAAGTGGTAGCATCAAGTCCCCCATAGGTGAGACTAGTACGAAGGTGAGGAGGACCATAAAAAGGTGTTTTCCTATGTGGTGATCATATAGAGTGTGTTGGTGAAGACTTCCATACTCTTAATGGAGTAAGGTAATGTGTTAACACTATATATGCGATAATCCCCCAAAGTGAGGCATTGAAAAGATCCCTTCCAAGGGATCGGGTGGTCATGGAATATGTGGGTAGACTGGAATAGATGATGTGTTAGTGGTTAACGTAGAGGTGGAGCTAATAGATTGAGAGGTTGATGGTTTGGTCGTGGAGGTTTTAGCAGTGGTAGGAAGGGAGGAGGCATGTGTGGTTGAGGTACTGACTATACTGGTAAGTAGTATAGACACTAAAATTAGGTCACACGCCCCTTGGTCACATTCAAACTCAAGTGGTGAAAGGAGAGACACAAGATTGCACTCTAGTAATTGTTTACCTTCATATAGATTATAACCATAAATTATTAGGTTGGGATATGATATTAACATTGTCTTTAATATTATCCTTATTTTCATTTGTATTTCCTTTAAAGGATTTTAATTGGGATAATTCGACATTAGATATAGTAAAAGTAATCAAGTAACATACCCTAAGACTTGTTCATATGTAGTAACTTGGCCATCACATTATTTCAGTGTACCTGACCCATAGACCCTGATCAAATGAGTCCCTACATTATCGAATATAAGTACACTCTCACATGTTAAGGGATGATTCCATTTTTTTTGTGGAGAGATATTGAAGTTTTCTACTAATGAAGAAGATCTGACCCAACTTTAGTAAGTACCTAGTCTTGTAGCACTAAAACACGATCACTGTTGTGATCCTTAACTGCTACCGGTTAATCCAGAACCACCATCGGTTACCTTTTATATTTGAGCATAAGACAACTTTATTTAGAAAATTGTGTAAGATATTAATTTTCCAAAGTTGGTAAAATATCCCACGGAATGTGTGGGGAGATCATATAGCCATAAGTGATGAAATTAGAATTGCTTAATAATTCATAGGGTAGAGATTTGTATGTAAGTGTCAGAACACCCACAGCAAGTACCTGTCGTAATCACCTTGGTCCACCTACCTTCATGGGAGCATCTGGGGAAGTTTGAACACTACACCAAGTTCATCTAATCACCCACCATTACCAACTAGGCCATCAAGCTCGTATAAGTAATAAGTTTGTTCACTTGCATTAGTTCCTTATCATAAGATCCTTTTACATTTTTTATTGGTCTCTGCTTTCATTTCCATTCCACACCCTTTTACCTCCATGCACAATTGACCACCCTTTTTTCCTCACCCTTACACTGCCCATACCTAGACCTCTATCATTCCTATGCATATCCAGGACCCAAAAAAATCTCACCCTTCCACTTCCACCTTCACCTAATCCCGACATCTATCAAAGCCAAGTTTTATTGAGTTTCCTATACCCAGACCATACTGAAGTCAGTCACCCATAACCATCACCAGTTAACTTAAACTGATGTTGGTCTTTATGATTTTTACCAGAAACCTAGATCAGATTAACCTAAAACCACCACCAAATACCCTAAACTGACTAAGATCTGACCCTGACTAATAACAATATCCTATAGTGACCTTGACCTTTAGGGTTGAATCATATCCTAGCCTATTGTGAATGAATTTTCTTATTATAGACAAATGAGATAACTAAATCATTTTAAATACAATAGGATTTACTTTATTACCATCATTAAGTTGTTTTGAAAAGTGGATTGACAACCGTCTAGAAAGTATCACACTTCCTGGATCTAGCACACACTAGGCACTCCACTACATATATTGTTTAACTCTTTCTGGTGGTCTTTCTTTCTATTTCAGGTAGTTCCTCCAAGAAAAAAGGAATCTCTCATGATCAGCTGTGGATTCCTGAAGTCATACACACCAACAACCTATCTAACCTAGCATTTCAATAGGTATTCCTCCTACGCCCATTACCCTATCTGTTTCTAGTCATTCTTGAAGAAATGTTTAAGAATCAAGTGAAATCATTTTGGCATGCCTGGTGGGACCCATTTTATTTTCCTTGCATTCATTAATTTCTAGGGACTGAAAAGTTACATGTTTGTTTCCACTTTCCAAAAGGTTCTTACATTTAAATTTCTCCCCTGGAATCATCTCTTCTTCTTTTGTCTAAAATTAATCTTATACTTTGGTGCTATATAATGAACACTTCTTCCCTTCATTAGTATTCAGATTACTGAAATAACTTATACTCTCTCCTATTCCTCTTATTGTGTCACCAAATTCCATATTTCGATTTGGGTTTTAAATTAACTTCATTTCATCCTTCTTTTCTGCATTAGCTCACATTAAATGAGGAAAACCTATACGCTGGAATTCATGACCAGCTGATGGTTGACAAACATGAATTGTAGAAAATCACTTCTTTCTCTTTCTCTTTCTCTGAGTCTTACCAAACCACACAAAAATTGAAAATATACAAATTCTTAAACAACATCTTACCTGGAAGAAGTTTTAGGTGATCACATGATCACGGCACAGTGGGTACCTAGCTCGCTACTCTATTGAGTCATACTTCAGAGTGAGGCTCACCCCCACCATAACATACCTAAAACCTCTCCTTGTAGATATCCTTCTTCATAGGAAGCCATCCTCACCAAAACACTCTATTCTACAATTCATGAGTCAGTCCTAAATATCATAAGCTAAACAAACATAATAGAAAAGGCACTCTTAGGATCATATTTTTCTTCATGTTTCCACTTGGCTTGTGTTTTGAGGTGAGAGGTAACGCTCTTCATTCTTATTATTTTCTCCTTGCACACTCCTCATCACAGTTGGTGTATTCCAGCTTTATCTGAGTGTGCCTGGGCCATATTTTTATCATTCCTAGAATTCTAGGTTTGATTCCACATCTAAATTTTAATTCACAACTACATTTTCTTCATCATTGTTTCAATTTCACATTGACTGGTGTCTGGCTAGTGACCATTATCTTGGCTACCCTCTGACCGTCATTACTTATACCCAACCGGCATCAGTTCACTATTCTTTTGGTTGACCTACACAAAAGGACAAATATTCACCTTCTTTGACCATTATAGTCTCTATCAACTCTCATCATATTCACTTTACTAGTAAATCTCATCAGCATTTTGTAAACCTGGTAAACTTCACCTTATACCTTGTTTTTGACCAACTGTCTACTTTCCACAGTGACCGGTAGAGGTTACCTATGACCAACGTTGGTTTACCCTAACTAGAATCACTTATCCTGTGTTATTTTCCAACTCACATTTTAGCCCCAATTCACCCACCACCGCCTATTTATCCTACTTGTGTTATATTTCTATGTCACTTACAGAAAATAGTCCTACCACATTAGTACCTATTCACATGGTACTGATGCGTTGACAAGCAAGTGCCCTCGTATTCACATGTTAGTTGTCAACCACTCCCACCTACCCCTTCACCACCTTCAACCTTTTATCACCCACCATGGAACCTATCGAACCTATCACTATCGCTACCAGAGATGAGGGGTTCGCATGACTCCTTAACCAAAACCATACCCCTTTGCAGTTTTATCTTTCTCACTCATCCACTCGAGATGCCTCAGGGCCAGTTGATATATGGAATGACTATATCTATCCCCTCGACACTCATTCCCACTCATGTGTCAACCCCGTTTGGTTTTGTGTTACCTATATCTACCTTACCCCCAGTCATTTCACAATTAGGCCCTATACCTGCTATGACTGTCCATGTCTGCTACATCTTTTGCATCCACCACATCCACTATACCTTCATCAAACCACCCATAATACAACCTCATCCGCACCTATTGTCTCTCATATACCCATAGCTACACTACCACCCCCAGTGTTGGTGACCCCTACCCCTTTTCAAAACATCACCCTTTCTATTCCCCAATCTTTAGCCCCCATTACCACTAGGGTAGCCATGACCCTTCCACCTCCATATACATACTATCAGTAGCCTCATGTTTCATCTATTTTTCACTCTGGGTACGTACCCCCTATTTCACTACCTTCTTCTCAATCCTACCTATGTGGCTTCACCATATACTGGAATGTCGCCCCCCCCCCCCCCCCCCGTCATATGCCCAACACCAACCCTCTTACTCTACGGGAGGTACCTAACCATCATAACCTACCAATGACCTAATCAAATTAATGATGGACAAGATGCAAATATTGGAGGCATCGGTTTCTTGCTCCCAAAACACTCTCACCTATGATGAGATTTGTAATGAGCCTATACACCCATCCATTCCTATTTGTTCATACCCCATGCATTGAGAAATTCCTAAATTCAACCGTTTCAATAGCAAGGAAGACCCACAACAACATTTGTGGTCTTTAAAACATGGGTGCTACCTAATCACCCACGATGATGCTCTACTCTTGAGGACCTTTCCCATGTCTTTGACTAGACCGATGTTAGATTGGTATAGCGATTTACCTAGAAACTCTATATTTTCATTTAATCAGGTAGCCCAAGCCTTCTTGGATCACTTCTCCACCAATATCGTTAAGAAGGTTATCATGACTGACCTATACTCCATGCATCAGTATGATGACGAATCTATCACATATTTTGTTACTTGTTGGTGTAGCCTGATCAATAAACTCACATTCCAACTACCACAAACTGAACTCATCAAGCTCTTTATGTGGGATTTTTCTCGACATATCTCACCAACCCTGCAGGTCTAAAATTTTGAAACCTTTGATGAAGCATTCACCATGGCACATAAGCTATATATTCAGGCCATCGATGAGAAGAAAATATAATTACGCAATAAGAACTTGACATTCAAGTTGAATGATAACTCTTCTTCTCCCATAACATAGAAAAATTATTTAAAGGCTAAGGGGACCGCTAACGTAGTGGTACTTAAAACCGACCCAGCTCATCTGTCAAATCAGGCTAGCCCATCATCTAATCTCTTACCCCATTTAGACTTTTCAATTCATACGGGAACAACAGAAATACACCCTAGTTAGGGAGCCTTATTCTTCTATCTTAGAAAAGCTCATTAAAGTTGGGTCTATCACCCTTCTGCCTATAAAACCACACATTGGTTTTGACCCTTCTTGCCCCAAACCCACTTGGTATAAAGAACACGATTTCTGTAACTATCATTGAGTAAAGGGTCACAATGACAAAAATTGCATCACTTTCAAAAACAGTGTCTAAGAGCTTCTCGAGAAAGGCTAGTTAACAGTAGATAATCCTAACACACCCTACCAATCAGAACCTACACATATTAAAGAAACCCTTTCCCAATCATACCCCTTCATTTGATCAAACTAGAGAAACATCAAATCATGATAGCCATAGCCATGAATTCCATGTTATTTTCAGTGATGCACCCGTTCCTTCCAAATTACATCATATTCCTTCCATAGAGGAAATTCTAGCCCGAAATCCTCCACCTACTCTTGAAACCACTTCACATATTCCTCCACCCACAGAGGAACACCTTTCACCTACTTTCTCACCTATAGAGGAGCCTTCCACTAATGCTTAGGTTATTTCACCATTGGATTCTCCACTTAGAGACCTGTAACCCACAATACTTCCTCAATCCATGGAGGAAACTTGTTTATCTCCTCCACCCAAAAAGGAGCACCCATCATCTCCTCCACCTACAAAGGAGCACCCACTTTCTCCTTTGCCTATCAAGGATCCAGTAGAGATACCTTTGCCTCTAGGTGACCATTCTCCATCAGCTACCCCAAGATCATGTACACCTACTTTTGGCTCTCTTACCCAAAAAATCCAAAGCTAACAATTTTCTCGTCTCTAAGAACCACTTTACAGGGATAGTCATTAGATCCTCATCAACCTCACCTATAGACATGTCATTCTCAAGTTTAGCTGATCGCTTAGATTATGTGCACAGAGCCTTACTGTGGAGGTGTCTTCTACTTCCTATCTCAACACAGATGCAAATGTCACTTGTTGAACACTTCTACTATCTACCCAAAGATATTTAAACCAATCAAGCCAAACACAACTACCTATATCGACACTTCTTCCACAACACCTATCATAGCTCAACATGCACCCCCTCGCCCATAACCCACCATACATCTAAATCCAAACCCACCACCCACATCATCAACTAAACCTATCACTACCTTAGGGGTCACCCCAACCACCAGTCCTTACTCATCCACCCTATCAAACTAGATTTAGCTACATCCTCCATAGTCGTCACCCAACCTACTTTGGTACCTAAATCAGAAGCTCTAATCCCATTGAACTCACCACCCCAGCTCTACCAATCACACCTGCATCACCTTCACACTTTTTTTTGTCTTAGGACCTCAACCTTCCAACATGGTAAGGAAACCTCCACCCATCAATAAACCAAAAACATAAAAAACCCACTCTTTCCTCACAAACCTATAATATACCCAAGCACCCGATATGACTTACACATGCACCTACAGTATCTTTACCATCCATACCTCTAATACCCTCAGCAAATTCTTCACTAGCTACTACACTTTAGTCTCTATCCCTCACACCCCCTGCACAGCCCACATCATCTACCTTCACAGCACCCCCATTATCCCCATGGTTAACTCACCCCTTTCCCCCCATCAAATTTTCCCTCTAGGTCTCATACACCCATATCACCTTCACCCAAGAAGGTGTAACCCAAAGACAAAAATCTGCTACCGTCCAATACGGTAGTCAAAACAACCATGCACCCCTACTACCAAGTCATCTACCATAACCCTACCCAAGAAAACACGACCAACACCCAAAACCATGCCAGCACCCAAAACCATAGATCGACCCACTCCTCCTCCTACAAAGACTGTTCCTCAACAATCAACCACACCTAAGCCCAAACCCACTTTCTCTTCCCATTGTGACCCACTAGTAGGGTCCTATGCCCAAATCTTAACCAACCTCCTTGAGACTTGTACCATCACATTACCGCCGTTCAGACCTTATGACCCCCTAAAACCCAAGCCAAAAGGGTTTTATGACACTAAAATTTGCACCTATAATCGTGTGCCAAGGCATGATGTGGAGAACTTTAAGGATTTGAAAGTCATCCTTAATCTAGTTATGTCCTCCTGAAGAAAACTTTGACGATGATGACCTTCTTAACGAGGACCCCCATTTCACCAATACCTATTCCCATAGTCCTTCCCCTCACTGCCTACTCAACAATCATGACCTACCACCGCCTCAACTCATAGATCCCACCCCCAAGATTCAAAATTAACATGGTTCGCATTAGAGAATTTGTCACAACCATTACCTAGATGTCCTTCTGTTTAGCTCACTTCACAAGGATTTTCTCCCTAGGTAGGTTTTTTCCCGTCATGTCATTATACCACTCATCCTACACCTTCTTCATTTTCCAAATCCCCTCAGATCAACATGATACATGTCACTACTCGTGCTTAGAGAGACAAAGGCAAGGAAAAGGAAACTAACTCGTTAGCTAATCCTATACCCAACATACCATCTGCACCCACACCTAAAATTACTATCCATGGCCCCACATATCCTATTTCTTATGGGGTCACACATTGCATAATACTCAAACAACTATACCAATCCCCCCTCAAAATGTCCCTATATGACCTCATCCAAAACTAGGAATCCTGTTGTCAAGCTCTCATGGAGGTTTTTCATTCTATTGAGGTTTTTCCCAATGACCCTACACCTGTAGCCTCCATTATCACACCCCATCATGTAGCCTCTCTCACCAATTTACCACCTTTATCGACACCTCACCCTACTCACCAAGTATCCTCCCTTAGCTTCTCAGAGGAAGATATAGCACTGCACAAAACCCATGATCCAGACCCATCTCTCTTCATCTCTATCCACATAGATGATATACATTTACAATGTGTAATGATTGATGGGGGTGCAAGTATTAATATCATTTCATCCCATGCATTTACTCAAATGTGCATACCTGACAATTACATGCATAAACATCCGGTCATGTTGCATTCATTCAATGACGCTATCACCTCTACACTAGTCACCATCATCCTCCACGTTTGTGTGGGCCCCCACACTGTTTCAGAGTTATTTTACGTCTTGGATGGGGAATTTCAATATAACCTACTGCTTGGCATGCCCTAGATTCATTTCATGGGTTTTCACTTTGCATCACTGTGTAAAGTTTGAACATGAAGGACACACCTATACAATTCCAGCTAGCCCATCTCCTTTTAAAACATGCAACATGCTTTATTGACCCAATGACCTGCTTATACCTATTAAGGTGTCTACCTCCATGACCACTACTGCTTCACCTACACCTCTGCTTACTAGTACAGTCGTTACCTCAAGCGCACATACCTCCTCCATTCTTACCGTCATCATAACCTCCATGACCAACCCATCAGCCTCCCAATTTGTTAACTCCATCTCCACATCGAATTCTAATACATCATTTATTCCAGCTACCCACATACCAACCACCTATCCCTTGGAGGGAATTTTTCAACACCTCACTCTAGGGGAGTATCACCTATATAGTGTCAACACATTCCTTACTCCACAAGAGTATGGAAGTCTTCACCAACATCCTTGCTATGATCACTTCATAGAAGAACACCTCATTTATGGTCCTCCTCACCTTCGTACTGGTCTAACCTATGGGGGACTTGATACTACCACTTACACACTTGAACCACCGTCACAAACCTACCCATTTTCCACTGATTTCTAGTCTCTCACCAATCGCCATTTCACCCACACCTTCCTGCACCAATGTGCATGTAAGGTTTTTGGTTTTGGATTTTATGAGAAAGGCCTCCATAGTATTATTCCATATACTACCCATAAACATAACGACCATAGTGGTATAGGCTTTGCTAAACCACCTACCAAGTAGGCTCACATTGAACTCATCGCGGACATTATCCCTTCTCCACCCTCTTCACCTGCTCCACCTTCATCACCACCTTCGCCAACAGAGTCGATGGATCTAGAATCTATCCCTCCTAAAAAAAAAATCATAAACACCATTTCCTTGAGGCCTCTGACTTATCAATGTGAGGGCGAGGCACCTTTCTCTCTTCCCTTACTATACCCTGAAATGATCAATGACGATACACCTTCAATTAATGTCGTTTAATGTTAGGATGATGAGTTTATACTCACCTACCTTGGTGTAGAAGACTCATATATTCATCAGTCATTACTCTCTGAGATGTAAACCATGTTGAATGAATCGACTATCAAGATCAACATTCATACTCAGGATGACCCACACATCCTAAAGATTGGTTAATCTTTAGATGCTGCTAAAGAGGAAGCCATCACTTATTTTCTCAAAGATCATAACCATGCGTTGCTTGGTCTTACACAGATATACCTGGTATTAACCCCACCATAGTGGTCCACAATATCATAACCATTCCGGATGCCAAACCTATCAAACAAAAACTTAGATAAATGCACCCTTGTATTGCCCTTCTCATTAAAGAATAAATTCAGCGCCTTATTTTCATTTCCTTCATCTTACCCATTGATTATCCCTGTTGGATTTATAACATTGTTCCTATCACCAAGGCGACAGGGGCACTCCACTTTTACACGAATTTTTGTGACCTCAATCTAGCTTGCCCAAAAGATGACATTCCTCTACTTGGTATTGACTAGCTAGTTGATCTTACCGCTGGTCATGAGATGCTATCACTCATGGATGGCTTCTCGGGTTATAACCAAATCTAGCTCCCCCAGAAGATCAACATAAAAACACATTCATCACCCCTTGGGGGACCTTCTTCTATCGAGTCATGCCATTAGGCCTTAAAAACGCTGGTGCCACATATAAATAGGCTATGACTTATATCTTCCATGACATCATGCATCGTATATTGTAAGATTATGTGGACGATCTCCTAGCCAAATCTAAATGCCGCTCTAAGCACCTCACTTTCCTAAAAACCATTTTTGACTGCCTCATTAAATATTGCATTTATCTTCAGCCTAAGAAGTGCGTCTTTGTGTTCCTCTCAGGAAATCTCTTGGGATTTATCATTTCCCTGTGTGGTATAGAGGTTGACCCTACTAAAGTCAAGGCCATTCTGGAAATTCCTCCACCCACTAACCTTAATCAACTCCGTAGCCCGCAAGGTAAGTTGCAGTCTATTCACCATTTCATTTCATAATTATCTGATTGATGTCATCCATTTCATTATCTAATCAAGAAGGATGTCTCCTTTAAATGGGATGATGACTGCAAAAAATATTTTGAGGCCTTAAAACAATACCTTCTCCAACCACTCGTACTTATCCCACCTAAAGACGATCAACCCTTCTACCTATACATCTCTGTTACCGATCACTCCTTGGGGGCCATGATCACTCATCACGATGAGCAACATAAGGAGCAGACAGTTTACTACATAAGTCATACTATTTTGGACTCTGAAACCTGATACACCCATCTTGAAAAAATTCTCTTAGCCTTAGTTTTTTGTTGCCAAAAAACTCCGCAATTACCTACTCAACCACAAAACCTATGTTGTGACCAACACCAACCCCTTACACTTCATGTATGCTAAACCTTACCAAAAACAATATGCCACACATTGGTTTATGCTTTTAGCTAACCTCGACCTCGAATTCATTCATCAAAAGTCCATCAAGGGCCAAGCTATCCCTAACCAATTGAATGATTGACCTATTTCTAGGTATCAAACCTATAATTTTGATTTTCTAGATGAGTCAATTACTACCCTTTCCCTAGATGACCCCCGCTTACCAAATGACACTCTTCTTCAATGGTTCCAAGTGTCAGTGTGGGTGTGGGGCTGGTGTTATCCTCATTTCTCTTGATGGTGAACCCATGCCTTTGTCTTTCAAACTCAATTTTTATTGTAAAAACAATAATACCAAATACAAAGCACTCATATTAGGTCTTCAAGCCACCTATGCCCTAGATGTCAAATAAATCAACATCTTTTATGATTATAAATTAGTTATAAACCAATTCAATGGTATATACCAATGTCGTAATGAGATACTTCAAGAGTATAAGCATCATGGAGACATACTTTGGACCACCTTTGACCGTTATGCCCTTTAAACCATCCCCCATACAACCAACAAATTTACAGATACCATGGCTTGCTTGGATTCTCAAATACCTACTTCACTTGCCAATTCTAAAATATTTGTCACCATACAGTGACTCTAACTACCCTCATATTTACCTTGTGACATTTACTCCATCGAAGCCATTACTCCCGACTTGAGTGACCTTTGGTATAAGCAATACTCTAACTATCTTTCTCTCTCCATTTTACCTCCTGACCTCACCCGCAATGGACAATGTGCCTTCCTTAAAAATGTCTCTCATTATGTCATCATGGGAGGCCTCCTCTATAAGCATGGATTTGATGGTATTCTCTTACAATGCCTCATGAGTTCTGAAATTTCTTATACAATTAAGAAAGTTCATGATGGCATATGTTGAGGTCACTTCAACGACCTTGCTTTTCCTAAGTGTATTCTTCACCTAGGCTATTACTAGCCGACCCTCAACCATGATTGTTGTGACTACGTCAAACATTGTGTAAACTACCAACAACACGCCAACCTTCATCATAAACCAAGTCATGCCTTATAGGTCACCCGTGACCTTTGGCCCTTCTCTCAATGGGGTTTGGATATTGTCGGAGAGATTAACCCCCATTCTTCCTGACACCATCAATGTATCATCACCACTACTGAATACTACACAAAATGGGTTAAAGCAATACCACTCATCTCCACAAAAACTGAGAAAATATGTGAGTTCATTAATCATCACATCATTTTTCACTTTGGTGTTCCTCATTGCCTCATCACTGATAATGGAAAACAATTCAAAAACAAAACATTGCAAAAACTTTATGATGCCTTTGGCATTCAGCTAAGTTTCTCATCACCTTATTACCCACCGACTAATGGCCAAGCTGAATCCACTAAAAAAACCTTTAACAAAATTCTCATGAAAGTGGTTAATGATACTAGGAAGGACTAGCATACACACATTCCTTTTTCCCTGTAGGCATACTGCAGTAGTATCCATACTTCCACTATTTCCACGTCCTTTTCTCTGGTCTATGGTATAGAGGATATTCTACCTTTCAAAGTCTAGATTCCCTCACTCCGCATTGCTCTTCATGAAATGCTCAATGATGATGACTTTTCTCAAGAACTGTTTAGCACAACTTGAGTTATTAGACAAACATCGTCTTAACGCTCTTGACCACCTTCAAGTTTACTAAAAACATCTCAAATGTGCCTACGACAAATGTGTCAATGAACGAACCTTCCAAGTCAGTGACCTTGTTCTGAAAGAAAATCAACATGTAACTAAAGCAGAAAAAAGTAAACTAGGAAATTTTTCTCCTAATTGGCTTGGACCATACATCGTGATGCATACTTAAATATCGGGTGCTTATCGTTTATATTCACTCGATCGTAAACCCTAACCTAAGCCCCTTATTGCCTTGCATCTTCGACCATTCTACTATTGAATTTTAGTCCTACCTCACCTTTTGCCTCTTTTCATTCTCATCCCTTGATAACTATCAACTTCTTAAACCTCACAAATGATTAAATAAGAATCATGTGTGTACCCATCACTTGTTATCTTTGCTTGAATTTGTGTTCCACAGCACTACACATAATATGATTCTCATGGAAACTTTTTGTCTATCTCTAGATGAGACCCCATGGCCATTTCACCTTACTTTCTAAACAAGAATCCTATTCCTCACCTTGTTCTTGTCCATGAATTCAAAGCCCTCACATGGGATCCAACTCCTTGAGTCAAACTTCCAATAAAAAGATGATTCCCTCAAAAGGACATCTTCCTCTCAGCAATCACTACTATAAATTGACTTCTCCCTCGAAGGACAGCTATGTAAAGTTCTTTCAAAAAAAAAATGCAAGAAGTAAAATATGAAGCTTTCCACATTGATTAGCTTCATGAAGACCTCAAGGAGTTAATTTCCCCATCCCATATAGACTTCCCACATTGATCAGTTTATCTCCAATATCAGTCAACACAGAAAGCCTTTTAGTCATCGACTTTCCCATTGTGACCTTAGATCTCTTGCCCAAAGAGCATGCTACCTCATACCATATCGAAATTAACCACCTTTCACCCCCTCTCACCATTTGCACTCCCATTTCCTACCACCTTAATGGACCTCTTGGAAACCATGACATGTGGCAATCATGTGACTACTTTTCACCCTTAGAACAACCAATGCATGGAATGTATTTATGGTCTCACATTCATCACCTCCTCCATGGTATGACCTAATTGGTATAATCCTAACCAATCAGGTGAATTTCTTGCCTCCTCTTATCTTTTAACCTTCTTTATTACGTATTTTTTCCCTTATACAGGAATTTTTCCTTGACGCTTACTTTTGGGGTAATCTTCTTCTTCCACCACAATCAAAATCACCTATACCAAGTTACCCAAAACTCACCCACACCTAATAGACCTAAACTGAAATCTTGCCTAAAACCTACCAACTCATTTTCATACCCCCTCATATTTTTCCCTAGCTTATGGGAGAACTACATCGGCCTGATTTTCTTTTTTCGCTGGGACTATGTATGTAGGACTGTGAGGGCATGGGGACCTTGGAGGTTAGCTTAACCACTCTCTACCCTAATTAATTCATCTTCCATCTTCCTAAATTACATTATATTCTAGTTAGTTTCTTTTTTATATCAATGATTGGAAATTAAACCAAACATACAACTAGTTATTTAACATTTTTATCATCATCAAAACATATGTTTATTATGATACCATTTCTCTACCATCATCATGCATGTATTCTAAAGCATCTTAAACATGACCCATCCCATCATTCATTTCATAAATTAATGAATCACACCTTCAACCAACCTGACTCGATCTATGCCTATTACCCAATTCAACCATGCCTAGACCACTAACCTGACTATACCATGCCTATACCACCAACCTAACTCAATCCATGCCTAAGACCTGACTCGATCCATGCCTAAACTAACTTGACTCGATCCATGCCTAAGACCTGAATTGATCCATGTCTAAACTAACCTGACTCGATCCATGCCTAAACCAACCTGACTTGATCCATGCGTAAACTAACCTGACTCCATCATGCCTCACTCACCTAAGTTTTTGTCTATATCACGAAAAAAAAATTAAAATTCTCATACAACACCAACAAATAATTAGAATCTCATCTATCTCATCATATAAACAAATATGTGTGTCTCAATCCAATATACAAGGATATCCAATCATGTACATCTCTCAAAATCGTCAGCACATAGGTCGATACTCAATAAAAATGTCATTGACACGTAGGCTGATACCATATTGTTATCTCGTAAAATTGACAAGGGAAATTTTATCGATAACCATACCGAAATTTTGTTCCGATCCCCTTGCGTTAGAAACGTTGTAAAATCACTTCCCGGGAAATCTGGTTTTTCGAACTTAGTCTTTTGAGCCTTTTTTGGCTGGCGCATGAAATTGCTATGTAACACCAACTTTTGGTGCACCCCCTTTAAAACCTTTAGCGCATGATTTTCAGTGTCAACACACCTTTTGGTGCGCCAAAGTATGTTGAGCCTTCCCTGCGTGCGCCAAGGCGCATGCGCCTTTGTGTTGGCACAAATTTTGTTGCGCCATGTTTTGGTGCGCCAAAGGGCACACATAACTTCATGTCAACATAGCTTTTAGTGCACCAAAGGCGCGCTTAATTTCCTACTGGTAAACGTTTTCATACGCCAAAGGGTGCACACTTTTCCCTGTCGACAGCAACTCTCATGCGCCCTTTAAAAAGTGGGTGGCGCATTGATGACCAACTCACCTATATATATGTGTTTGCGCACCCAAATGTCATTTTCACTATTCGCAGAGCACGTGATTTCCTTTCTCTGAGCCTGTCAGCCCCTGCCTCGTCGTTTTCAACGCGTTGTGGACCCGTTTTCTAGTTTTTTGCTATTTATCCGGGTAAGTGCTCTTGTCTCTTTCGTGAGTTTTGCTAGATAGTGCTTCTTGCTTGCTGGTTTGGTTTTTGATATGCATGTGTTGAGATTTTTCCCCCCTGCATGATGTCTTTCCTTATCTTCCTCTTTCAAGATCTGCTGGAGGAGGATGTCATCCTAGAAACAATGGTTTATAACCCTCCTGGTTTTAACCATTTCATTTACCCAAATGACCTGTCAAAAAGGAAAAGAGGAGAAGAAGAAATCTAAACCATGTAAAGACCCCTTTGAGAGTGATTTAGTTCACTATTTCTCTCTTTCCTTTGGCTCATTTGTCACCCCTGTTACATGAACAAAACCAATGGCGCACCTTTCATACTTGTTGCATCATGAACTCCTGTGCCCTCAAGGTGCGCCTCTTTCACATGCTGCAAGTGCTAAACTTGCGCCCCTTTAGCGCACATCCTTCCTTGCTGCATCACATTTCCATGCGCCAATGGCGCACCCAACATCCATGTAACACAAGCTTTATCTGCACTAAGTAAAAATCTTTGAAGGCGCAGGTGCATCCCCGATTACAATAAAATCATGTTGTGTAAACATTTCATGCGCCGCGCCATGCTCCCTTTGGTGCACGAAAAGTTCTTGTTACATGAACCATCCACGTGCCAAAGGGCACACCAAATCCCAATGCAACATGAAAATTCCATGCGCCTTTGGCGCTAGTTTTATCCTCGCAACACCCTCTTCCTGTGCGCCTTACCTATTTAGCCCTGTAAGCTGCAATTTTCATGCGCCCTGCGCCCTAAGCCTAAAAATCTCTAACTCTTTCTTCTGTTAACATTCCAATGGAAGATCAAATGGCTAATTAAACCTTTTTGGATTGGGTCTCACTTCTTCTTCATGTAGATCAGCAACTAAGTTTGAAAGAACATATGTCTACATCCAGCAAGAGACCCACCAAATCGAAAGGAAAGGCTAAGCTTACAGAGGAAGAGATGAAGTATAAATATCAAAGGGTCAGAATGCCCGAGTCACAGGCCGAATACAGCATGGACATCAAAGACTCAAAATTGGGGCATATCGATATGGAGGAATTCTAGGCCAGAACTCAGAAAGTTAGGAGTCCATGGATGGACAAACTAATAGGCAATGCCCTGCACTTTGCCGGAGGAATCCCCATCAGCGCCATCAATAATGAATTTATGATGGTGGTTGCCCAGTATTATAATAAAGACACAAGGTGTGTCGAAAACAGCAAGGGCGAGGTATTCATTAACCTCAATTCCCGTCACTTTGAGGGAATACTCGGCATACCTCACCACCGGCACTTTGTGGCCGTTAGCCAAGCAGAGTGCATCAAGGCCTGGGAAGACAATGAAGACCAATGTATGCAGCTAATGAACCAAGTCTATCTGAAGAACAAGAAGGTAATAACCCGGTGGCCCCAAATCATCCACCGTAGTGACTTCTCAGAAGTGCTCAACGATACCATTACCTTCCTGAGCAGGGTCTTCGGGCTTTCTGACGCCCATTACTTCCATAAATGGATGCTGCGCTACTTGGAAACAATGAACAAGAATTTGCCTGATCAGCGCTTTTGCTGGGGGGAAATTATAAGCAGCACCATCTCCGAGCAACTACAACAATTCAGCACAACAGGGGCATTCGATATGAACTCCTATGTAGTCTATGCTGCAGCATCAGCAAGGGACTATCCAGGCCTGACGAGGAGTGGAGTTTGGCCTCAGGTCAAGATATACAAGTACTACCCAGAGTTGAGGCTGGAGAATAGCATTTCCCAGTTCACAAAAGTTAATGATTTGTTTTTCTATCACATCATCTACCTACTAAGGCCGAACATGACTTATGGTCGCACGACCAAAAGCATAGTGGTAGCCACGGAGAAATGGGGAGCCCTATTCACAAAGTTTCCTACATTCACCTATCTAAGGGCTGCCAATTTTTTCAGAGAGCCACCCAGGCTACCAAGGTATGCTGGGCCTAAGCTGATTCTGTTGGAACTGTCAAGGCAGCTAATCACATACCACGAAAAAATGCCTGAAAAGGAAGAAGGGTGGAACTCCTTTCCCCCTCACAGTGGGCCGATATACATGCTCTACCCACCACAAGGCGAAGGAAATGTTTGCAGAGCTGGAGTTACTTAATTTGAAACATGACTTCCCAGTCAGGCCTACCTTCGACCCAAGGGGCTGCTTGCCAAGAGCAAAGCTTGAGCCAATCCATGTTCCTCAGATCGAGGATATTTATATTGACATCCTCCATGAGGTAGAGCTCAGAAGAAAGGATCATTCTCACCTAGCATTGGTAGAAATCATCCAATACGGGATAGCCATTGTCCCCAACGGCTTCCAAACTACGGAAGATGAAACAGACAAGGTATATAATGATACAGATGGCGAAAATTGGCCCTTTTCAGCTATTGACAGAAACAAATATCCTCAGAAAATTTAGGAGAGGGTCAAGGAAACTCTACGTAGGACAGACCACTGGTGCCGAATGAACGGGCTAATCTACCTCGGGGTAGATTTCACAACCTCCCCATTGGGCAACACACCTTCACGATCCAAGAAGCAGCTTAAAGGCAAAGGTGTAGAAGGTGAATCGAACACCACCCAAGAAGAAGCCCCTAGGAGTCCTCCTTCCACGGCACCCGAGCAGGTAATATCTCTGGTCACACCAGAGAAAGAAGCAGAAGAGGAAGTTCCAATCGGCCCATACACTCAAGATGTCGGCATTGTTACAACAACCGAAGTTCCTTCCATCCCTTCTTCTTCTCTTCCTTCCCCTCCTCGAGTGACTCAAGCGACCATCCCTTTGGTCGTGTCCTCTGTCCCTTCTTCTACTCTTTCCCCTGCTTCTTCATCTATCTTCTCCTCCCTCACTGATCTGTCCTCCTCCATTTCTTCCCTCATCTTCGGGCTCCCTTCCCTTCCTATGTCTTCCGCAGTTGCAGTTTCCCTTCCTCCCGTGGACACTTCTTCGGCTATTCTCTCAATGTCGCCGCCGCGTGTCTCCACGTTTTTCCCATCTTCTACTATAGCTGCCTCCTCCTCTGTCTCTGGTCCTTCTTCCATAGGACCAGCCTGGATCTCTCAGCAGCTAAGCCAACAAAAGAGGAAATTTCCCATCACTCCGATGGACTTTTCAGTGATCCCAGCCAAAGGGGCGAAGAAGCAGAAGCCTGTTACACACTTCTCTAAAAGTGCTGCAGGTGAGAGAATCATGGAAATTGCATACCCCGATCCCCTCAAAGTGAAAAAGGATCTATCTCCGACAGATTTTACTATGACGCAAGTCACAATGGGGACATCTTCTGAAAGTCTCCAGGGGGAAGCTCTTTCCGTGGTTGATGCCCTTTGTCAAAAGCTTCAAGAGACAAAAGAAGAGAAAAGGCTACTAAAAGAGCAAAACAAATATCTACTCCAAGCCTTATAGAAGATGGGTAGTGCACCTCCCACAACTGCCGCCGAGACTTCTGAGCTTCTCAGCCAGGAGAAAATCAACGAATATGCAAAGATCGGTGAGCAAGGTATGGCCGTTTTTTCTTGGAGGAGCCAGATCCTCAAGAACAGTGAAAGAGTGATCACTGAGTTTTTTGATTTGTATCTGAACATCAGAAAGGAAAACAAGGAGCTCCAAGCATTAGCGGGGCTCATATCAGAAGAGCTGGAACATGCTAGACTATGACACGAGACCTTTCATCAAATGTTCGACTGTTCAATCGAAGATCTGGTCAAGTTCGTTGTCTTCGGCCATCCAAGGGCCCTCAACAAAATCATGCCCACTCTGGAATACCAGGTGGATCAGCTTGAATTTGTTCTGGAAAAAATTGACAAGGTAAAGGAAGAGGCCCTGGATACAATGCATCAAATGGAGCGAATTGTTCTCAACATGTCTCCAGGGTTGCTCACTTCTTCCTTTACCTTAAGGTCAGCTGATGAAACCATCCGGATCTTCAAGGAGATCGCTTCTCAAGGAACGGGGCCAGAGGTTACATTTGACATGGAGTCCATCCACAACCTGCTAGCCTATAGGGACTTCGTCAGGTTCCTCATTGAGGTAGAAAAAGACTTTTCCAAACTCCCAGAGAAGCTCATAGATGAGCGGGAGACTTGTGAGGCAATAAGCGATAGGCACAAGGATCCTTCTCAGGATCAACTTGGGCCAATAATCAACAAGTTCATGGAATGCCGCTCTCAGTTCCATATCTCGTCACCTGAGGAGCAACAAAAGCAGTCCCCCCCTTTTGGCCGCAAGATGATGATGACAAATAGCTGCTGCTCCTTCTTCTTCTTCTTCTTCTTCTTCTTCTTCCCTTTCTCTTCTTCGTCTTTCTGGAAATATCTGAAGTATGTTGAGGCAAATGATGACATCATCCATGTTGCATCATGGGATGATGTCATCCATCAAGTTGTAAAAAGTCAACATGACTTTTAGATATTTTGTAAATATCTTTGTAAATAGTTGTTGGCTCCTTTTTTCCTTCTTTTCCCTTCTTCTTCTATAAATACTCCAACACTAGTAGTATTATGGATTCATGAGTGAATATATTTCAGATAAGAAATAAGAGTAAGGAAAAGAGACTTTGAGCTTTTTGTAACAGAAGAGTAATTAATACAAATATTTAGATTTTGTGCTAAATACCTGTGTTATCGCCATTAGATCTTTCTTATGTATGATCTATGTGCTTATTCTGTTAAATATGATTCTGTTTCATTGTCATTTATTCATCATCAGTATTGCTTTTTTTATTTATGCAAGTAGGTTTGGCTCCATTTACTACCAATCCCAAAACATAAATCTTCTGACCTTTCTGCTTTGGAATTCATTTCTTTTCTTCCTTCGGACCTGCTCTTTCCTCATCCCCGCTTCCTTTCCTTTCTTTTCACAGTCGGAAACACCCCACTGGGATGAGATCCCAAACCCCCAAAGGTAGAATCTGTGAGACTTGCATAGATTCCTGCTGGTAGAATAGCAATAAACCAGTTTCGCTTTGATGACTCAAAGAGGGGCTATGCCCTACACACTGTTGGCTCGTTTATCCATAGATCTGCCCAAGTGACAGATTTTCGGACGAACAGTTTTTGGTGACTCTACTGGGGATCGAACGGATCTGTCACATCTATGATGGTGGTAAGATAGAAAAATCAGAAAAAATAAGAAAATCGCTGCATGTTTGCAAATCTGAACTTTTTGATAAAAATCCAAAAATTTGCAAAAGTGCTCTGAATTGAAAATTTTCTTCTGAGATCCATAGATCTGGCCTAGTTACAAATCTTTCGTTCGTTGAGTTTTTATAAAAATTAGTATTTTTCCGTAGATCTGGATTTTTGGGTGTTTGCTAAAAGTTTGAAACCCTCTGAAAAAAGTCAAAATCAGATCCAAAAATTAGCTTGCTATTCTTCCCTGCCATCTTATCCTCGTTGTTATTTGTCATTAACCACAATCGGTTTTCTGAAGAGGATAGTTTTAAATATTTAGAAAAGTATTTGCTGCTGGTTTTTATCAAAAAAACCAAAAAATCCGCAAGTACAGCCAAAAAGAAATTTTAAATCTGCGCTACAATATCGCAGATCAGGAAGGTACACTGGTAGGTGAACCTTTTACATGTAGCCAGAGAGCCCATGGAGAAGCTGATCCTACTTTCGGTCTGCTTCAAAGGCACAATTTCAGCGTGACACCATCATGTTTTTTAGCGCTAAGCTCGGCTAGCCGGACATCCAGGAGTGTCTCACCTTCACGAAGAAAAATTCTTTCGCAGGGGGCATCCACATCCCTTTATAGTGCCTTGCTACTCAGCGGAACCACACTTCCAACTCGTGTTCTCTTTCCGGCTTTTCAAATGGTGGTACCATGGGGAAACGCGATGGGTCCTTTGGCTTTACCACATCCAGTTCATGCGCTCCCTCAGGGAAATCGAAAGAATTTTCCCAAATTCGACGGGAGTGGAAATCAAAGCATGGATTCCCACATATCTGCATTCATCATGTCATGCAGTATTTTGGATGTAACTCATGAAGATGTGTCGGTTCTCCTTTTTCTGGAAACCCTACAAGGACCTACAGCTGAATGGTTTCAACATTTACCAGTCGGATCTATTACCAGTTGGGCCACCTTACGGGATGCTTTCGAAGACAGATACAAGCCTTCAGAGGATGCATTTGCATTAATATCACGGATCACTCACCTGAAGAAAGAGGCAAATGAGACCATGCATGATTTTATCGCCCAGTTCAATGCACTAATCAACCGTGTCCCTGTTGCCATGCTTCCAACGTCGGAAAATCAAAAGTGTTTTTTGTAAACGCTATGAGTTCGAAAGTTAGTTTCTTACTCCTTCAAGAGTGAGTGGCTACCTTGATTCTCACCCAAGCCACTACCATTCAGATAGAGGATAATTTGATAATATCTGGCGAATTGAAAAAGGAAACAGCCAAGCCTAAATCTTTGGGCCCTTCACCCACTACTTCGTCTGATCCATCCTTTCAAAAGATGGCGAATGACTTGCTTGCATTGAAGAAGCAGTTGGCCCAGGCCTCCCCCAGTTCCTCGTACCGGGATATTCCACGGAGGAATTTCATTCCCAACCATGTTTCACAAAGGCCGCGCCTTCCTACACCTGCTCCGCGGTTAGCGCTTGAACCACCTCCGGTCAACGCTCTGGCCGAAATTGAAGAAGAAGAGCAGTATTATGAAGAACCTTCGTCTCAAGGCGAAGATGATCAAGATGTCGGTGAACCGACTGGCAACTCTACTATCGGGTATATGGAATTTGATGAGGAAAAATTTGATGAAGAAGAGGGTACCCAGGGATATGCAAGCGGACAGTCATATGCTGTTTTTTACTCACTCGCAAGGAAAAGAAGCGGAAGTTGCTGCCCATGTCCAGCAGGAGAAGGCCATGTCAAACGTGCCTCTGATCATTGCTAAAAGAGGTAATCCTATTCCTACTCAACTCCCTAGAAAATCTTTTACAAGGAAATCTTTTCCCCCTATATCTCCTTTAAATCAATCCTCTCACATTCCTACTAAGGCCACCAATCCTATTCCATCGTCGCGAAGTGAGGGACTCATTCCTTCACCAATGCAACCCTTGGCCGTATTTGATATCATAGATCATGCAAAAAAGACCAAGATCTAAATGTCTGAAGCTGAGTACCTTCAGTCGAACCCCGAAAAACTTGTAAGATTAACCAAATATATTCAAAGTCAAGCAGTTGCATCTAAGCAAGTTTCCCCAAAAGGAATCCTTTCCACTCCCCCTGAATCCCACATAAATGTTGCTTCAACATCGGCATCAGGTAATATAGAGCCTTTCTATCTCTCTCTCCTGATCAATGGACACAAGTTGAGTAACTACATAATTGATTCCGGGGCTTCTGATAATGTCATGCCAGAAAAATTCGCCCATGCTTTGGGCCTCACTCTTACCAAGCCTTTCGGCAGATGTTATTCATTGGAGACCAAGCAGGTTCCGTTTGTTGGCCAAATCAAGGATGCGCAATTCGCATTTGCGGCTTTCCCAGATAAAAGAGTAAAAATGACAGTGCTCGTTGCTGACATTCTGGCAGCCTATGGAATTTTGCTAAGAAGAAGTTTTTGCAGCGAAGTTGGTGGAGAAATTCATATGGACTAGTCTAAAGCTAGAATTCCAGTCAAAGGCGTAATGCAGACTTTGGAGCCGGAATCACAAAAAAAGTACTTGGTTACTAGTTCTGAGGACCCCAAAGCTCAAATCCTTTTTGAATCATCAAGGATGGGGAGCTACTTCTTGTCTACCGAGTCTGATAAAGGGGTTGTTCTCGTTCAGGAAAAAGATCTTAATAAGATCTGGACCTTGCAGTTTGATGGCAGCTGTGTAACTAGTGGATGTGGCGCTGGGGCTGTGCTGATATCTCCCGAAGAGGAGGTGATTCCTCTCTCTTTCAAATTGAAGTTTTTCAACACTAACAATACTGCTGAGTATGAATCTCTGTTACTCAGTATGCAAGCCGCAAAAGAAAGAGGAATTAAAAATCTAAAAGTGCAAGGTGATGCAGAGTTGGTTGTAAATCAAGTCAAAAGGATTTACCAAGTGAAGAATGAAAGGCTCAGGCATTACTGTAATGCGGTGTGGGACAACATCGAAGAATTCAATGCTTTTTCAATAGAGTCCATTCCAAGGGCTTAGAATGACATGGCCGATTCATTGGCCGTTTCAGCGTCCCTCATGCTCCCACACCCAGGTTTGAAAAAAAATAAGTAAACCATTGAGGTGGTTTTCCGCCCGAGCGTGCCAGACAATTCTCAGCATTGGCAGGTGTTCAATGACGATAATCAACTCATTGCTTTTCTGGAAAAGGTGGAAAATTTTAAAGAATTGCACTTTGAAGGATCTACTTCCACTTGTCGTGAATCAGTCATCGATCAAGGTGACAAATCCGAAGGGAATGACAGCATATGTCAGCTCAAAGGAAATAAAATTCCAAAAGGCCTAGTTTCTCTAGAGTGCCTGTTCGATAGGCGTGACCGTTTTGTAAAACAGAAAAAGTGGAATGACCCTGACTCATCCCCAGAAACCGAACCGGTCAATATAGGTTCGATAGAGCACCCACTATTTGTGAACATTGGCAAATGTTGCACGCCTGAGGAGAAACAGAAATTTTTCAAGTTGCTGAAAAAATATATGGACGTGTTGGCATGGTCTTATGCCGATCTAAAGTCCTTTAAGCTAAAGGAAGTTCAGCATGACATTCCGTTGAAAGAAGATGTCAAAGCCTTCCGCCAGAAGCAGAGGCACTATAATCCTAAGATCTCGGGTACCATCCAGGCCGAGATTCAGAAGATGCTGGATGCAAGGATCATCTTTCCTATCCATCACAGTACTTGGGTAGAAAATATTGTGCCAGTGCGTAAGAAAAACGGTGAGATACGCATATGCGTAGACTTTCGCAATTTGAATCAAGCTTCCTTGAAAGACAACTACCCTCTTCAGATAATGGATCAAGTTCTGCAAGCAGTAACTGGATCAGAGATGCTGTCCATGCTTGATGGTTTTTCAGGTTACAATCAGATTGAAGTTTCACCTGAAGATCAGTTTAAAACAGCATTCACTACTCCCTGGGGTACATTTGCCTACAGCAGGATGCCTTTTGGCCTAACTAATGCTGGTGCCACTTTTCAGCGGGCCATGGATTTTGCATTCAAAGGTATGATGGGGAAAGTCATTGTGGTTTATCTAGATGACTTAACCGTGTTCTCTAAACAACGAAATGATCATTGTGATCATTTGGAGCAAGTGTTGGCCAGGTGCCGAGAACATGGGATTTCCCTAAACCCAAAAAAGTCTGTTTTTAGAGTCACGGAAGGGAAGTTGCTAGGGCATGTGGTTAGCAAAGAAGGAACAAAGATAGATGCCGAAAGAGTTAAGGCTATTCAAATCCTTACTCTGCCTACAAGCAAGACTGGTGTTCATTCTTTCTTCGGAAAGGTGAACTTTCTCAGGCGTTTTGTTCCTGACTTTGCTGAGAAGACCCGTCACATATTGAATATGATGAAGGCGTCACCAAATTTCAGATAGAGTGAAGAGGGAAAAAGGTCATTTGAAGAAATAAAATCTTCTGTTACTCATGCACCAGTCCTGGTATGTCCCGATTTCTCCAAGGACTTCATCATGTATAGTTACGCATCTGAGCATACTGTGTCCGCAATCTTAATGCAAAAGAACTCAGAGGATGTTGAATCTCCGATTGCATTCATGAGTTCTCCCCTCAAGCCTCACGAACTAAAAATTACTCAACTGGAAAATCATGCCTTCGCCGTTGTCAAAGCAGTGAAGAATTTCAGGTATTACATTCTAAACTCGCATACGCTGGTGCTGGTCCCTGACACGGCGGTGAAATCAATTCTAACTCAGTAGGAGTTAGGAAGCTTGTGAGGAAATTGGATCCTAAAGGTCCAGGAGTATGACCTGGATATTAAACCAACCAAGCTGGTGAGGGGCAAGGGCCTATGTCAGCTAATGGCTAAAAACAAAGATTCAGGAAACCCTGATGACAGGGGTGACTACACCGACGAAACACAGGACCGGCAGGAAGAGCCTGATTCTCTGCCTCTGGTTCTATTTGTTGCAACTAGTGATGAATGGTACTCCGACATCGCTTTCTTCCTTACCTATGGCAAATTCCCAATGCACCTAACTGCAAAGGAGAAGTGCACTATAAAGCTCAGAGTGGCTAAATATGTCATCTGGGATGATAGTTTATATAAACGTGGGATAGATGGAATCTTTTTGCGATGTGTTGACAAACCCCAGCAAGTAAAACTACTAGAAAGTTTTCATAATTCAGCCTGTGGAGGGCATTTCTCTTCCTCCATAACTGCACACAAGATCATTCGAGCCAGGTACTATTGGCCGACACTCTTTCAAGATACATCCATCTGGGTGGCGAAGTGTGAACCCTGCCAGCAATTCGTCGGCAAGCCCAAGTTGGCTGCCTTTCCCCTAAGGCTGGTCATTATCAATGAACCATTCAGGAAATGGGGAATTGATTTTATTGGCACACTCAATCCTCAATCGAGTGCTGGACATAGCTATGTCCTTTCAACAATGGATTACTTCACCAGTGGGTGGAAGCCATACCTGTCAAGCATGCCACTTCTGAGGTGGTTTGCAATTTCATTAGAGAAAATATCATTGTCAGGTTTGGCGTTCCAAACAAAATCGTTGCTGATAATGCTTCTAACTTCTCCTCACGAGAAGTTATTAGTTTTTTCTATGAATATGGGATAACTTTTGCTCACACATCAGACTATTACCCTCAGGGAAATGGTCAGGCAGAATCCAGTAACAAGAACTCGGTGACCATCATACGGAAGTTAGTAGATGAGAATCAGCGAATGTGGCACAAGTCTTTGTACGACGCTTTGTGGGCCGATCGTATTACTCCCAAGAGATCTCTCGGCATGTCAACTTTTCAAGTGTTATATGGCACTGATGCCGAACTTCCCATTTCTGTGGATTCCTGCTCTGCGTTTGGCACTAGCCATCGAAGACGAAACTTTCCAAAATTCTCTTGAAAAGAGAATCATGTATCTGGCAGAACTTGAAGAAAAGAGAGTAAGGGTGGTCGATAAGATCACTGAACATCATAATCAAGTTAAGAGGCTTTATGATAAAAAAGCAAAGTAGAGGGATTTTCAAGTGGGAGATCTCATCCTTTTGTGGGACAAGCGAAGAGAGCCAAAGGGCATGCACGGAAAGTTTGATTCCCTGTGGAGAGGGCCCTTCAAGATCAAGCAGCTCAGTGAAGAGAATAGCTTCTATCTCTCATATCTAGATGGAACCGAGCTCCCGCTTCCTTATAGCAGGCAACATCTGACAATTTTCAGGAAGTAGAGCTTGCTCTCTTCTTTGTACAGTTTTCTTTAGTTGTGTGTTTGCTTTCGTCGTGTGGTTGCTTTCGGTTTGTTGTGTGTTTCCTTTCTTCTCCCTCCGGTCGCCCTTGTTTTTGACTCTGTTACCCAATGGATAGGCACATGAGAACTGGGATTCTCTACCCCCGAGTTTTCTCAGGGATAGTCCCCAGAAAGAGCAAGCTGTTATCCCATAAAATTGACAAGGGCAATTTTACCGATAACCATACCGAAATTTTATTCCGATCCCTCGTTAGGGATCCTTTGCGTTCGAAACGTTGTAAAATCCCTTCCCGGGAAATCTGGTTTTTTGAACTTAGTCTTTTGAGCCTTTTTTGGCTGGGCGCATGAAATTGCTATGTAACACCAACTTTTGGTGTGCCCCCTTTAAAACCTTTGGCACATGATTTTCAGTGTCAAGACACCTTTTGGTGCACCAAAGTATGTTGAGCCTTCCCTGGGTGCACCAAGGCGCATGCGCCTTTATGTTGGCACAACTTTTGTTGTGCCATGTTTTGGTGCACCAAAGGGCGCACATAATTTCATGTCGACATAGCTTTTGGTGCGCCAAAGGTGCGCTTAATTTCCTGCTAGCAAACGTTTTCATATGCCAAAGGGCGCACGCTTTTCCCTGTCGACGGCAACTCTCATGCGCCCTTTAAAAAGTGGGTGGCGCATTGATGACCAGCTCACCTATATATATATATATGTGTTTAAGCACCCAAATGTCATTTTCACTATTCGCAGAGCACGTGATTTCCTTTCTCTGAGCCTGTCAGCCCCTGCCTCGTCATTTTCAACGCGTTGTGGACCCGTTTTCTAGTTTTTTTCTATTTATCCGGGTAAGTGCTCTTGTCTCTTTCGTGAGTTTTGCTAGATAGTGCTTCTTGCTTGCTGGTTTGGTTTTTGATATGCATGTGTTGAGCTTTTTCCCCCGGCATGCTGTCTTTCCTTATCTTCCTCTTTCCACATCTACTAGAGGAGGATGTCATCCTAGAAACAATGGTTTGTAACCCTCCTGGTTTTAACCATTTCATTTACCCAAATGACCTGTCAAAAAGGAAAAGAGGAGAAGAATAAATCTAAACCATGTAAAGACCCCTTTGAGAGTGATTTAGTTCACTTTTTCTCTCCTGCCTTCGGCACATCTGTCACCCCTGTTACATGAACAAAACCCCCACCAATGGCGCACCTTTCATACTTGTTGCATCATGAACTCCTGTGCCCTCAAGGCGTGCCTCTTTCACATGCTGCAAGTGCTAAACTTGCACCCCTTTGGTGCACATCCTTCCTTGCTACATCACATTTCCATGCACTAATGGCACACCCAACATCCATGCAACACAAGATTTATCTACGCTAAGTACAAATCTTTGAAGGCACAGGCGCATCCCCGATTACAATAACATCATGTTGTGTAAACATTTCGTGCGCCACAGCATGCTCCCTTTGGCGCATGAAAAGTTCTTCTTACACGAACCATCCACGCGCCAAAGGGCACACCAAATCCCAATGCAACATGAAAATTCCATGTGCCTTTGGTGCAAGTTTTATCCTCGGAACACCCTCTTCCTGTGCGCCTTACCTATTTAGCCCTATAAGCTATAATTTTCATGCACCCTGCGCCCTGAGCCTAAAAATCTCTAACTCTTTCTTCTGCTAACATTCCAATGGATGATCAAATGGCTAATTCAACCTTTTCAGATTGGGTCTCGCTTCTTCTTCATGCAGATCAGCAACTGAGTTCGAAAGAACATATGTCTACATCCAGCAAGAGACCCACCAAATCGAAAGGAAAGGCTAAGCTTACAGAGGAAGAGATGAAGTATAAATATCAAAGGGTCAGAATGCCCAAGTCACAGGCCGAATGCAGCATGGACGTCAGAGACTCTGAATTGGGGCATATCGACATGGAGGAATTCTGGGCCAGAACTCAGAAACTTACAAGGAGTCCATGGATAGAAAAACTAATAGGCAGTGCCCTGCACTTCACCGGAAGAATCCCCATTAGTGTCGTCAACAATGAATTTATGATGGTGGTTGCCCAGTCTTATAATAAAGACACAAGGTGTGTCGAAAACAGCAAGGGAGAGGTAGTCATTAACCTCACTGCCCGTCACTTTGAGGGAATACTCGGCATACCTCACCACCGGCACTTTGTGGCCGTTAGCCAAGCAGAGTACATCAAGGCCTGGGAAGACAATGAAGAACAAGAAGGTAATAACACGGTGGCCCCAAATCTTCCACCGCAGTGACTTCTCAGAAGAGCTCAGCGATACCATTACCTTCCTTAGCAGGGTCTTCGGGCTTTCTGACGCCCATTACTTCCATAAATGGATGTTGCGCTACTTGGAAACAATGAACAAGAATTTGCCTGATCAACGCTTTTGCTGGGGGGAAATTATAAGCAACACCATCTCCGAGCAGCTACAACAATTCAGCACAACAGGGGCATTCCATATGAACTCCTACGTAGTCTATGCTGCAGCATCAGCAAGGGACTATCCAGGCCTGACGAGGAGTGGAGTTTGGCCTCAGGTCAAGATATACGAGTAATACACAGAGTTGAGGCTGGAGAATAGCATTTCCCAGTTCACAAAAGTTAACGATGTGTTTTTGTATCACATCATCTGCCTACTGAGGCTGAACATGACTTATGGTCGCACGACCAAAAGCATAGTGGCAGCCACGGAGAAATGGAGAGCCCTGTTCACCCAGTTTCCTTCATTCACCTATCTAAGGGCTGCCAAATTTTTGGGAGAGCCAACCAGGCTACCAAGGTATGCTGGGCCTAAGCTGATTCTGCTGGAACTGTCAAGGCAGCTAATCACATATCACGAAAAATTCCTGAAAAGGAAGAAGGGTGGAACTCCTTTCCCCCTCACAATGGGCCGATATACATGCTCTACCCACGACAAGGTGAAGGAAATGTTTCAAGAGCTGGAGTTACTTAATTTGAAACACGACTTCCCAACCAGGCCTACCTTTGACCCAAGGGGCTGCCTACCAAGAGCAAAGCTTGATCCAATCCATGTTCCTCAGATCGAGGATATTTATATTGACGTCCTCCATGAGGTAGAGCTCAGAAGAAAGGATCATTCTCACCTAGCATTGGCAGAAATCATCCAATACGAGATAGCCATTGTCCCCAACGGCTTCCAAACTACGGAAGATGAAACAGACAAGGTATATAATGATACAGATGGGGACAATTGGCCCTTTCCAATTATTGACAGAAATAAATCTCCTTAGATAGTTGAGGAGAGGGTCAAGGAAACTTTGCGTAGGACAGAGCACTGTTGCCGAATGAACGAGATAATCTACCTCGGGGTAGATTTCACAACCTCCCCATTCGGCAACGCACCTTCACGATCCAAGAAGCAGCTTAAAGGCAAAGGTGTAGAAGGTGAATCCAGCACCATCCAAGAAGAAGCCCCTGGGAGTCCTCCTTCGACGGCACCCGAGCAGGTAATATCTCTGGTCACACCAGAGAAAGAAGCAGAAGACGAAGTTCCAATTGGCCCATCCACTTAGGATGTCGGTATTGTTACAACAACTGAAGTTCCTTCCGTCCCTTGTTCTTCTCTTCCTTCCCCTCCTCGAGTGACTCAAGCGACCATCCCTTTAGTCGTGTCCTCTATCCCTTCTTCTACTCTTTCCCCTGCTTCTTCGTCTATCTTCTCCTCCCTCACTGATCTGTCCTCCTCCATTTCTTCCCTCATCTTCGGGCTCCCTTCCCTTCCTATGTCTTCCGCAGCTGCAGTTTCCCTTCCTCCCGTGGACACTTCTTCAGCTATTCTCTCAATGCCGCCGCCACGTGTCTCCACGTTTTTCCCCTCTTCTACTGTAGCTGCCTCCTCCTCTATCTCTGGTCCTTCTTCCAAAGGACCAGCCTGGATCTCTCAGCAGCTAAGCCAGCAAAAGAGGAAATTTCCCATCACTCTGATGGACTTTTCAGTGATCCCAGCCAAAGGGGCAAAGAAGCAGAAGCCTGTTACACGCTTCTCTAAAAGTGCTGCAGGTGAGAGAATCATGGAAATTACATACCCCGATCCCCTCAAAGAGAAAAAGGATCTATCTCCGACAGATTTTACTGTGACCCAAGTCACAATGGGGACATCTTCTGAAAGTCTCCAGTGGGAAGCTCTTTCCGTGGTTGACACCTTTTGTCAAAAGCTTCAAGAGACAAAAGAAGAGAAAAGGCTACTAAAAGAGCAAAACAAATATCTGCTCCAAGCCTTATAGAAGATGGGTAGTGCGCCTCCCACAACTGCCACCGAGACTTCTGAGCTTCTCAGCTAGGAGAAAATCAATGAATATGCAAAGATCGGTGAGCAGGGTATGGTCGTTTTTTCTTGGACGAGCCAGATCCTCAAGAACATTGAAAGAGTGATCACCGAGTTTTTCGATTTGTATCTGAACATCGGAAAGGAAAACAAGGAGCTTCAAGCATTAGCGGGGCCCATATCAGAAGAGCTGGAACATGCTAGACTGTGACACGAGACCTTTCAACAAATGTTCAACTGTTCAGTCGAAGATCTGGTCAAGTTTGGCATCTTCGTCCATCCAATGGCCCTCAACAAAATCATGTCCACTCTGGAATACCGAGTGGATCAGCTTGAATTTGTTCTGGAAAAAATTGACAAGGTAAAGGAAGAGGCCCTGGATACAATGCATCAAATGGAGCGAATTGTTCTCAACATGTCTCCAGGGTTGCTCACTCCTTCCTTTACCTTAAGGTCAGCTGATGAAACCATCCGGATCTTCAAGGAGATCACTTCTCAAGGAACGGGGCCAGAGGTCACATTTGACACGGAGTCCATCAACAACCTGTTGGCCTGTAGGGACTTCGTTGGGTTCCTCATTGAGGCAGAAAAGGACTTTTCTAAACTCCCAGAGAAGCTCATATATGAGCGGAAGACTTGTGAGGCAATAAGCGATAGGCACAAGGATCCTTCTCAGGATCAACTTGGGCCAATAATCAACAAGTTTATGGAATACCACTCTCAGTTCCATATCTCGTCACCTGAGGAGCAACAAAAGCAGTCCCCCGCTTTTGGCCGCAAGATGATGATGACAAATAGCTGCTGCTCCTTCTTCTTCTTCTTCTTCTTCTTCTTCCCTTTCTCTTCTTCGTCTTTCTGGAAATATCTGAAGTATGTTGAGGCAAATGATGACATCATCCATGTTGCATCATGGGATGATGTCATCCATCAAGTTGTAAAAAGTCAACATGACTTTTAGATATTTTGTAAATATCTTTGTAAATAGTTGTTGGCTCCTTTTTGCCTTCTTTTCCCTTCTTCTTCTATAAATACTCCAACACTGGTAGTATTATGGATGCATGAGTGAATATCTTTCAGATAAGAAATAGGAGTAAGGAAAAGAGACTTTGAGCTTTTCGTAACAGAAGAGTAATTAATACAAATATTTAGACTTTGTGCTGAATACCTGTGTTATCGCCATTAGATCTTTCTTATGTCTGATCTATGTGCTTATTCTGTTAAATCTGTTTCTATTTCATTGTCATTTATTCATCATCAATATTACTTTGTTTATTAATGCAAGTAGGTTTGGCTCCGTTTACTACCAATCCCAAAACATAAATCTTCTGACCTTTCTGCTTTGGAATTCATTTCTTTTCTTCCTTCGGACCTGATCTTTCCTCATCCCCTCTTCCTTTCCTTTCTTTTCAGTTGGAAACACCCCACTGGGATGAGATCCCAAACCCCCGAAGGCAGAATCTGTGAGACTTGCATAGATTCCTGCTGGTAGAATAGCAATAAACCAGTTTCGCTTTGCTGACTCAAAGAGGGGCTATGCCCTGCACATTGTTGGCTCATTTATCCACAGATCTGCCCAAGCGACAGATTTTCGGACCAACAGTTTTTGGGGACTCTACTGGGGATCGAACGGATCTGTCACATCTATGACGGTGGTAAGATAGAAAAATCAGAAAAAATAAGAAAATCGCTGCCTGTTTGCAAATCTGAACTTTTTGATAAAAATCCAAAAATTTGCAAAAGTGCTCTGAATTGAAAATTTTCTTCTGAGATCCATAGATCTGGCCTAGTTACAAATCTTTAGTTCGTTGAGTTTTTATAAAAATTAGTATTTTGCCGTAGATCTAGATTTTTGGCTGTTTGCTAAAAGTTTGAAACCCTTTGAAAAAAGTCAAAATCAGATCCAAAAATCATCTTGCTATTCTTCCCTGCCATCTTATCCTCGTTGTTATTTGTCATTAACCACAATCAGTTTTCTGAAGAGGATAGTTTTAAATATTTAGAAAAGTATTTGCTACTGGTTTTTATCAAAAAAACCAGAAAATCGGCAAGTACAGCCAAAAAGAAATAGCAATAAACCAGTTTCGCTTTGCGGACTCAGAGAGGGGCTATGCCCTGCACACTGTTGGCTTGTTTATCCATAGATCTGCCCAAGCGATAGATTTTCAGACCAACACATATACAATAAAACAATAAAACAATACAAAATCTCTTTGGCACGCAAGCTGGTATATGCTAAAATATATAACATCTCTTCGGCATGCAGGCCGGTATGTATCAAAAAATGACTACAATAAATCAAAAATTTAGGGATGGGCATCAAGCCTCACCCTTCTAGACATCCTCCATGTCGGTCTCTCCAGTCTCCTCCTCGGCTTCTATCCACCGGCCCGGTATCATCTCACCTCCCCCTACTAGAACATTACCTAGAGCTAGTCTCTGTGAGATAGTGGCCTCTCACTGATCCTATCTCAGAGCTCAATGCCCCCCTATGCTCTCTACACTGTGAGTCTGAGATCTAGTCCTCTCACTTCAGCCTATTGTGCCATGTACTCTCCATAGGATAGAAAATCTATCCCGACCACCATCAACTGATCCTGGTAGTATTTGGCCTCACCTAGGGCATCCCATAACCTAGATAGGGGTATGATTTGTGGTGGCCCCATAGTCTTCAGCCCCTGTACCTGTCCTACGGGACCCGGTCCTACCCCTTCCTGTGAACTTGGACCCTATCCCGGTGCTTATGTAGGTCCCATCGGCCTAGCACCCTGTGCATGTATCTGGGTCTGTAAATCCCCATATGTACATGTGCTATGGTAAACTGGCCCTATAACCTTGTCACATGTGCCTGTAGAGAAGCTACTAGACCATCATCCCCATCTCCATCTCCATCCGCACCCTGGGCCATCTGGGCCTGAAGACTGACCACTTATAGATGTAACTTGACCACCTCCATGTCCAAACTAGCAAGCTGTCCCTATACCATACTAAACTAGGTAATCAAGGTCACCACTTGCCCCTGTAGGGCATCCCTCTGCACTGTGATGGTGGCTAAATCTGGCTACCCCAACCTAGGTGGTACTGCTCGTAAATGAGCCACCCACTAATGTTTATATCTATCTATAACCCTGAAATTTTCAATCCGCTGGTCTACCACCTGCTCCTTCTACCCTGTGGGAACTGTCAGCTATGGTAGAGGTAATGGCCTCTCCATGTCAACTCTCCTATACTACAAGAAGTGTGGAAGTATGTCCTGTGGCATTCCAAACTATTATCTCACCTTGTCCATAGGGATCATCTTTTTCTCCCTGACACAGTGTCCCTCTATCCATCTCAATAGCTGCAACCCATCTAGCTCATCATGCATCCACCAGTATGAAGGATAACCCACATATGGTCTACATATTATGTCCACTCCAGAAAACCCCTCCAATAAGCACCTGTAATGGGCTACATCATGTGTAGCCCTGTATGATCACGACTCTCTAATCATAGGTATCCACTGCCTATACCCCACCCACAAAAATCTCAGTGGAAAGGCATCTACTCGAGGCATACCTACTAGTCATACACAAACTATGTACTCATAGGCCTAGTAGTGTATTAACGATGTGCAACACATATTGAACCTGCGCAGATGCTCATACACCCACAACTCTCTATATATCTACACCAGGAACGTTGGCACCTAGGAAAAGTGGGTCTGATCTATCATCATGTCATGTAATACCCCCCATCAATGAGTAAGGAAATATCCCTCCATGTACATTCGATAGTGTGAAACAACACACTACCTCCATCCATAGAACAATGAGCCTCGTCTCCTCTGGACGGACCTGATACATCCCTTTGTAGTTTAGACTAGCACTTTGGAATGTCATGTCTACTAGTCCCTCTCCAAAATTTGTCAACATCAACACCTCTGAGGCCTCAGAGGAGATCGAATACACTTGTGTACCCAATATCGATAGCCACAAGATCCTGAAAACATCCTCTAGGATGACTGTCATCTCACCTGTCAGTAGGTGGAACATGTTGGTCACTAAATCCCATCTATTGATGAGAGTGACCATCAGACTCAGCTACTAGACCCCACTCAGGCCCACCTCCTCCATGTGTTACCACTCCTTAGTGGTCACCGTACCTCATACTCTCAAGAGTAGGGGTCACACCTTGTCTCTCATCTGAAGATTGATCTCTCCCATACATCCAATACCCACAATACATTAATCCAACTTCATTTACCCATACTCACCCATTATCATTTCCCCAAATTCATTTTCCCCCCTGCATACTCTAGGTTTTTCACCAACACACCCTATTCTACCATTCCCTATCTCACGCACTCGACCTCGGCCCCTTTTAGCCCCTTGTTCTCTAATACCTGATCGGTGCTAGTTATCTTTAACCAATCCTGGTCACCCCTAAACTAGCATTGGTCCTTTGTTTTGTGACCGATTAAGGTTTGACCCTACTGATGTCGGCTGAAACTTAACTAACACCAATCACTTTCGTGGCCAAAATCCACGACCCCAAAAACCCTCCCCTCTCAAAAAATTCCCTCTCCTTCCTATTCTACCCACCCATTCTCATGTACACCTCCCCTTAACAACATCCTACCCCCTATTCTCCCACTTACCTCCATCCTCATTTTATACCTTAGAACAAGTGAATTTTTTTTTTTTTTGATAATTGCATCCTGGTTCTAAATACATAATTTAGAACTCACAAATCAAATAACCATTCATATAACAGACAACCATATGCAGCTGTAATGACTCGGAGTACTTCCGATCTATTCATTCCATGACTCGGTAATCTACCGATCTATTCATGAGTAATAAGAGTTGGTGTTTTTATTTAACACTTTACTCTTGCGGTTCTCTTCCCTACTCTGGGATTCAGAATGCTCTGTCCAAGGAACCTAACTGAATAATTGTTACCATTATTCATCGGCATCTCATCCCTTAGACTAGGTGAATTAGGACAACGCAATCAGCAGCTTGCAATACTTTGGCCAAAGATTTGAAACATACTGTTTATGTCTCGTATTCCTTAACGGCATACTCGTCAATCTGGAATACATCCTTCACCCCATTCTTATGTTACATAGAATGTCTTATACTGACTACTGTCAGTCCTTCCTTTCTCAACTTAATCACTCGGAGACAGATTAACAAGGTGATAATGTTATATGGATGCCCACGAGGATTAGGGATATGGTGACATACTGGTTCAACCTTGCAGTTCAACCAGTGTGTCATGATACCCCGAATCTCCTAGGCAGCCTTATAACATGACCACGTTCTTAATCGGACCCTGAGTAACTCGTACGAGATCAAAGTGTAAATCTTAGCGATCAATGCAAAGGGTGTCGCCATAAGTCACCTGCATTGTTGTAACTTCGAGAAGATCCTAATCTTCTCGGAGGTACAACCCTGCAGTTGACTTGTGTCGTCAACCTTTAAATCCGCCTCGAAAAGATCTACTTAGTAACATGCGTTACGCACTTGAGTTTAAATTACTTTAAAGACTTTTCCCTAAGGTTAGCCTTTCCCGATCCCTGGATTCTTCGTCTTAAGACGACCTTCCTCTATAAAACCCATTACATGGTAGAGGTATTAAGGTCAAGCTCTCATCAAGGAGTCATTAGAATACTCATGATTCTAAAACAACAGAATTGGACAATATCTCATAACCTTTACTTGAGATTGCCATCTGAACCCCATTAGATTTACATCAGTTCTCCTAACTGAATTTATATCATACTTATTAGTATAAGATATAAATGATTAAGAATCCAATTTAATATTGTCCTGTCATACTCAGGACTAGGGATTAGTAATTTAATTCGGCTTGTTTAGCGTTCTGCTTAGGTTCATTTTTAACCTATCTTTTAGAAAGACAATTGTTTAAATTCAATATTGCTTTCACTAGAACAATAAGATCTGCTAAACACTCATATGAATTCAATCACATTTTCTTGTAAGCTTTCATAGTCAATCACAAAAGCATCCAAATTACACAAGATAACATTGCCACTCTGGTATATAAACCGAAGAAGGTCAACTATCAGAATAAGAATACAACACAAGTATCAAATACTTATTCCCATTCCTGTCAGAACTATATAATTACATTTTATGCAAACAACATACTTGATACAATGCTTAACGGAAAAGTACATCTTTCCACATATAATACATTTAGGAAATCAAGCTGTAATTCATTATAAAACAAATTAAACAATCTGATCAGCCTGTCAGATCTGCATTGCTTTTACCTCTTACGGCAACCATCTGCAAAAATAGTCAACATGAGTCAGTTCGATGAACTGAGCATGATAAGCACTAACTTTTAAAACAATTGCAATCCGTCAATTGTTTTCATTAAACACCCTGTTTAAATGAGATCAATTATCCAAACAAGTAAACATATTCAAAATATGCCTTTATAATACAAAATTGACTACAAACGTGTAACTCTATCAACGTTACAGAATAGTCCTAAACACTTCTCAAATATTTCATCAAATATTAAGAATCAAGAACGAAAGTATTAAAAACAACCAATTGAAGCCAATATCAGCAACATTGGACAGATCGTTCCATTCATCCAAAAAGGAAATATCATAACAACTCTTGAGTATATCAATATGTTAAAAACAGCTCCTACTGTTACAGATATCAACATGTATTATAATAATAAAAGAGAAAGGAACAAATCATTCACACTTCCCTTCACACAAGTTCACTACTGTACCGTCTCCACATATGGAATGCATTAATCCAGTATATGTGTGAACAAGTCCGTCAAACCACAAGAAGAATCACTGTCTTAATAAAAATCGAACACAGCAAGGCTTTTCGACCCAAGTTCGAAATCAAAGAACCTCTAGTATTGCGGTCAACAACAGACTCCATTGCATTAGACAATTGGATGTTTCCCTAAGTCTATGCCAAGACAATCACACAAAATTTCCGAACATGTTCAGTCTCAATCGGACTGGAGTAAACGGAAAGGAAAATAGCAAATCTATTCTCACCTTGGCGCATGCAAGTCTAAAGTATGGTATTCGTGACTCACTTCAACAGAGCCAGAACACGAGATAATTATCCATACTCAAGGAACTCAAACAGTGACAAACGACAGTGTCCAAATATCAGGTTCAATAAGAGACAGAAATACAGGTTAACTTCCAAGAATTCAAATGAATCCGAACAGTAGTAACAAGACAAATAATTGCATACGATTCCATCTGAGCCCATCAACGGAGCATATTAAAAATCAGGCAAAGCAAATTTAATTACTGATTTCAAAACAAGGAATCCGACTGAACCCTTGCCAATCTTTTACACAAACTTGCACAGACTGAAGAACGTAAAAATATACCAAAAGAATCTGTACCACAAAATCCTTGCGGCACGATGGTATTCTTACGAAATAACAGAGATCGAAATACATATTATTCCCTTTAGTCGCTGGAACAACAATTTCCAATATTCAACTATATTCAACCATAACAAGTGATTCAAACATATAAATCATTCAATCGACTCCACAGAGTCGTTCAGATTAAAATGAATATGAATCTATATTTACATTTCATACTGTTAACGGGTTATTATCCATAACCACGGAACCCAACAACAGTATAAGATAAAAAAAATAGTTTAAGAATCAATCTATGCCATTCAAGGTAAGCATTCGACAAGGACCAAGTGTAAGCAATTCAAATACCGATTTTCATAACAAGGGATTCAACCGAGCCTCGTCAAAATTCCCGAACAAGCTTACACATAAGAAACATAAATGCATACCCAGGAAGTCGGTACTAAATTCCATTACAATAACAGAGGTCGTATGACCTGTAACTTCTATATGACTTCCAACGGAATTCATATTAACAAAACTCAAGGATGTATCTATATCCTCAGCAGTGGACTATAGTATACGATTCATTCAGAGGACTCCACAGAGTCGTTCAAAAACAATACATATATCCCTAATGTATACTGTCAACGATAAAATCCCGTTACCACAATAACAAGGGAAAAACAACTTCCACTGGGTCATAATGGCTACTGTAACACAAAAGTTACCTGTTCCCAAGCAAATCTAAAAGACAAAACAAAACCAGACAAGTAACAATAACCACCCCATCAATACCCACGACAGAGCTTACAAGATTCCATTAAAACGGAATAATCAAACAAATGTCCAGCAGTTTCCCTTTCAACAAGTATTCACAACATGCACCGGCGACAAAACTGACATGCATGACAGTGGCCTGTACCCCCTCACAAGAACAATTTAAGGGTTCTCGCCGAGCAGACCGAGCATTCCTTTCTTTTATAATTTCTTTTTTTGCATAATTAAACCAGAATGCAAAACACAGAGAAATAAAGCCACAGTTCGAATTTAATAAACACCCATCAAGGATAAATGAAAAATCGAACCAGCAAGAGATACAGTGCCAAAATCACACAATGACATCCATAGAAAAACATCTAATTCCTTAAATCATTTGAACAGAGTTGTTCTAATGAAATCACTTGAAAGACAGCAAGATTTTTAAAGGTTAGGGCCTAACATGCCTGGATTTTTACTCAAAATTCCGAAGCAGACCACTGGAAGAGCTCAGACTTCCTTTTCCTTTTCCAAGTTCGAGCGACCAACAAAATTTTGCTATCCCCATGACATATATATTTCCCTTGCCAGAGAAAAGAGCTAGATAACCTCATACTCGCCATGCAACACAAAGAAGACTGGTGCGAAGAACCAGTGAACAGGCAGAAGGAAAACCGAAAATCGCGATAAGCCAAACAAACCAACAAACTTCCTGTTTGCATGCCTTCTCGCGAGTTCCGAGCTCGACTACCGAGCACATTGAATGCAATTACACCAACTTTCCCGCTCAAACGCCACTTCCACCGACCGCCAAAGTTGGCGACAGTCAAATAAAATCCCAAGTTCATTTCCAGTTTTGGCGACCTGCCACGTCGGCTTAGGTTAGCTGTTGCTTAAACCTCCACCATGACCTATCCTCCATCCTTATCCTTAGCATTTAATGACATAGAAAACGCCGCCCATGGTTCGCACCCCTTCCATAGGTCCCTTTACATTCTTGCTCATAGTTAGGTTAGTATCTTAGGTTAGAATTTAGGATAATACTTATTCTAACCATATTACACGTAGATACTAACTTAGGACATTAACACATAGCCTAGGTCTAGGTTAGATTAACACTAATCTAACCCCTAGGTTAGGTTTAGTCTTAGGTTACTAATCATTTAATAATTCCAGTTAGGTCTGCATTCTGTACACTCAGAAAAAGACCTACATCATACCTTCTTGAACAGGGTTAGCTCCTGTTCTGCCTTAGGCTGCAGAATCGTATGTAACCGAATTATTACCTGGTCCACGATCGAGACCTTCCAGATATACTTCGATATCGGGAACCAATTCATTTCACTTGATCAGCCTAAGTCATACTCCTGACTAGCTTATTCAATGCTTCTAGACCTTGCAACCTGTTCAGGGTCTGTAAATTAATTCATCACGAACAAACTTAAAGCAATACTTGGATCAATTCCACTGATCCAAGACTAGGTATTATAGATGGATAACTCTATAATTCATTCCGAGATCAGATTAAACTCAGATACAAAATGAAATAGATAAAAGAGTCTAATCATATTCTGACTCAGTCAAAGATCTGCAAAGAAAATACAGTACATATCAAGCATGATTTCTAAATCGAGGAATACATCCTTTTACAAGAAATCACATATCAACACTTGTATGCTCAGGAGAAAGTAACAACAGTTCAGGGTGTTACATGCTTCCCTCCTAAAAAGATTCATCGTCCCGATGAATTACATATTAAATTAACCTTCAGGTCAATCAATTTATCAGTACACAAATAATGTGCCTATTTCATATTTGAATAGTTCCAGAAATCAATGTCACAACACATTTTATTCAACCTGAATAAAGTCTGCCTTCATCTGGCTTTCATAAATACTTAAAAACAATAAGTTCATAAAAGTATGTTTTGTCAACAGATTTCATTCTGTTGAAAAAGAGAAGGAAAAGCAATTTTCATCTCTTCCAGATTTTCCCAAGTTGCACTTTCTTCGCTAAACTGGTCCCACTGGACCTTACATTGCTGTATTTCACGATTTCTTAAATGCAATTGGCGAGTTTCCAGCACTCGTGTGGGTTTAACCACGATTATTCCTGGGTCTTGGACCTGCAAGGAATTCCAATTTAAAACATGTGACAGATCTGAAACGTATTTCTTAAGCAAAGAAATATGGAAAACATCATGCATGCGAGATAAAGCAGGTGGCAATGCTAAACGATAAGCTACAGGATTGATTATTTCGACAATTTCGAAAGGTCCCACAAATCGAGGTGACAACTTGGCAGCCTTGCCAAAAGTTATAGAACTCTTTCTGGGTTTAACACGAAGGAAAACCTTATCACCAAGCTCAAACCTTCTATCAACCCGCTTAAGGTCAGCATAGCTCTTCTGTCTATCCGCTGCTTCCTTTAATCGTTCACGAATCAGCTTAACTTGCTGTTCCATTTCTGTGAGAATCTCTGGTCCAATTACCACTCTATCCTCAACACTGTCCCAACTAACAGGGGTTCTGCACTTTCTTCCATAAAGTGCTTCAAATGGTGCCATTTTAAGAGATGAGTGATAAGTGTTGTTGTATGCGAACTCAACTAATGGAAGATACTCTTCCCATTTATACTGTTGATCCATACAATACATTCGCAACAGGTCCTCCAACACTTGATTTACCCTCTCAGTTTGTCCATCCGTTTCCGGATGATATGCAGAACTGAAGTTTAGTTTCGTTCCAAGAGCTGCGTTAAGCGTTTGCCAAAACCTTGACGTCATTCTAGGATCCCTGTCAGATATAATCAATTCTGGTACACCATGTAATCTGAAAATTTCGTGTACGAATCTCTTGGCCAGCACTGGTGAATCATCCTTTAGATTTCCAGCGATGAAATGAGCTACCTTGGTCAGTTTATCTACAACTACCAGGATAACATCATGTTTATTCCTGGACATAGGTAGTCCTTGTACAAAATCCATGGTTATTACTTGCCATTTGTACTGCGGTATGCTATGAGGATATAACAGTCCAGCAGGGTGCATATGTTCTGCCTTCACCCGCTGACATTCCAGACAATGAGTCACAAAATTAATCACATCCTTTTTCATACCTTTCCAGAAGTATTGCTGTTTTAAATCAGCAAGCATTTTTGTGATACCTGGGTGTCCAGAGAAAGGTGAATTATGAAATTCAACTAACAACTTCTTTCTCAATTCGTTCAACATAGGTACATATACCCTGTTTTCATAACGCAAGATTCCTTCATTATCAAAATGAAAACCTTTATACCTCATATCCTTAGGTTCTGCAGCAAGCGCTGCTTTTACTTGCTGAAAGTATGCATCTGATTCTGAGGCACTTTTTACCTCGTCTTTAAACTGAGTTCTTAATGTTATAAGAGCAGAAATGTGCCTCCTACGACTTAGAGCATCAGCTACTCTATTCTCCTTCCCTTTGATATAGCTAATATCAAAGTCATATTGCGATAAAAATTCTAACCACCTTCTCTGTCTGGCGTTCAGATTGGGCTGAGTAAAAATATATTTCAGTCCTAAGTGATCAGTTTTCAACTCAAAAGGTTTCCCAAGTAAATAGTGTCTCCAGACTTGAAGTGCATGAACAATGGCAGCAAGTTCCAAATCATGAGGGGCATAATTCAGCTCATGTAACTTAAGTTTTCTACTTTCATATGCTATGACCTGATCATTTTGTAGCAAAACACCTCCAAGGCCTTCCCCAGAAGCATCCGTTACAACAGTAAAACTCCCATTAGGGTCTGGCACAGCTAGTATAGGTGCAGAAGTCAACTGGTCTTTCAAACTTTTGAAAGCTGCTTCGCACTTATCATTCCATATGAATTTCTTATCCTTCTTCTGCAGTGAAGTTATTGGTGTAGCTACTTTAGAAAAATCCTTTACAAATTTTCTATAATAACCAGCAAGACCCATGAAGCTTCTTACTTCATGCACATTCTTTGGTGCAGGCCACTCAGTTATTGCCACTATTTTTGAAGGATCTACAGCAATTCCTTCTTTACTTATAACATGACCCAAATAGTGAACTTCTGAATCAAAGAAAGAACATTTGGATAACTTACCATACAACTTTCTCTTTCTCAATATTCCCAAAACTATCTTCAAATGCTCATTGTGCTCCTCAATGCTTTTAGAATAAATGAGAATATCGTCCAAGAATACAAGTACAAACTTGTCCAGGTATTCTTGAAAGATATTGTTCATTAAATTCATAAAGGCTGCGGGTGCATTAGTTAACCCAAAGGGTAGAACTGTGAATTCATAATGTCCGTACCTTGTTCGGAAAGCTGTTTTATGAATATCTTCCTCTCTAATCCTTAACTGATGATAACCAGATCGAAGGTCTATCTTAGAATAAACCGCTGCTCCACGCATTTGATCAAACAGATCATCGATCCTAGGAAGTGGATATCGGTTCTTGACTGTTGCTTTGTTCAACATCCGATAATCAATACACAGCCTTAGTGTTCCATCCTTCTTTTTCACAAATATTACAGGCGCTCCCCAAGGTGAAACACTTGGTCTGACCAAACCTTTAGACAAAAGCTCTTGCAACTGTGCCTTAAGCTCGACTAACTCAGTAGTAGTCATCTGATAAGGCGCTTTGGATATAGGTTCTGTTCCTGGCTTGATTTCAATGGTGAAGTCAAATTCTCTCTTGGGTGGTAACCCTGGTAATTCCTCAGGAAAAACATCCCTGAAACCGTGTAAAAGAGGGAATCGTTCCATGAAATCATCATCTTCTTCGGAAGATTCAGATATCTTTACCGCATAAAGGGTACATCCTTTATTTTTAGCCTTTTTAAGCTGCATAGCTGACAGTTTTCTAACTGAAATTTCCCGTTTCACACCTTGAATCTCTGCTGATTCTAGCTGATCATCTAAACATTTTATGTTCTTTTCATAACAGTCTACCTTTGCTTTATGGTCTGCTAACCAATTGACACCGATGACAATGTCATATGATCCCAAAGGTGCAACATAGAGATCAACTTCCGTGGAAAAGTTAGGTAAGTCAAGGACTGCCCCAAAAAGACACATACTCACTGTATGAATAGAACTATTACCATACTGTACAGTCCATGATTTATCCATTTTTCCAGCTTTTCTTTTAAGTTTTGAAGCAAGTTTATTAGATATAAAACATTCAGTAGCTCCTGTATCAAAAAGAATAGTGACAGGTATGCCGAATAACTTACCTGGAACTTCTATAGGTGTCACTTGCTTTTCAGCTTGTTTGTCCGCTACTGCAGCATGTATCTTATGCTGCTGATTATGATCATCCTTCTTCAAAGGGCACTGATTTGCGTAGTGATCTTTGCCACAATTGTAGCAGCCTCCTACAGGTCCCTTTTTAGGCTCAAATTTTCCTCCAGTTTTGTAATTGTCACGCTGTCCTCCATAGGGCTTCTGCCCATTATTTTTAACAAAATTTTCCCTTGCATTTCCAGCAGGCTTATTTACTGCTGCTTTCTTATTGTTATCTCCTGGAAACTTACTCTTGTTTCCAAACTTTTTCCATGGTCCTTTTCTGGGTGCAAGAGAGGTTGAAGAAGGGTTTGCAGTCTTCTTCCGCACTTCCTCCTTATGGGCAGAAATAGCCTTTAATTTCTGTTCTTGCCTTATGGCCTTTTCAACAACTCCTTCCATAGTGGTTGGACTGTGAACATCGACCTCTCCCCCTATCACGGGATTCAATCCCATGATGAATTTCCGTATTCTGAACTTCTCGTCAGTTTGATACTGCGGTACATACTTGAGGAGTTTTGTAAACCGCTCCCAGTATTCAGTTACCGTTAGCTTCCCTTGAGCTAAGTTCTGAAATTCTGTCATTTTCTGATCATAGAAAAGTTGTGGCAGCCAACGTTGCCTAAAATAGCCTTTAAATTGATCCCAAGTAATATTGGTCTCATCAATGTTTAGTTCAGCTTTACGGCTATCCCACCACGAAGATGCTTCGTGAGAAAGCTGATAGGCTCCCCAAATAGCTTTGGTTTCCTCTGAGAAGTTCCTTATTGCAAAGTACTTCTCCATTTCACTGAGCCAGTTCTCAGCTCCATCTCCTAATGTGGTGCCATCATACTTAGGTGGACTTATCCTTTTTATATCATTAGTGAGTTCTGCTGCCAATCTGGCCTTTTTGTTTTCTGGTTGGACAGGTGCATTCCCGGCATTAACATCAACACCCATGTCGGGGTTGTCCTCAGGAGGTTGCTGATTATTATTATCAGCTTCTTCATCCTCCTCATTTCCCATCACCTGCTGTTCAAGTATAGCCAAGCGATCTCTTGTGTCCAACAGGGCAGCAAGGATCTCATCAAGTTTCTGGGTTGTTTCCGCTCCTCCTTCAGGTGGAGCATTATTCGCAACGTTCCCCCTTGTTCTAACCATTTTCTGTTACAAGAAAATTCAGGTTTTTATCAGATTATGGACACAATAGGTCCAAGAGCTGCAACCTTCAGCTCTGATACCAAGATGTAACATCCTCATTTTATACCTTAGAACAAGTGAATTTTTTTTTTTTTTATTTTTGATAATTGCATCCTGGTTCTAAATACATAATTTAGAACTCACAAATCAAATAACCATTCATATAACAGACAACCATATGCAGCTGTAATGACTCGGAGTACTTCCGATCTATTCATTCCATGACTCGGTAATCTACCGATCTATTCATGAGTAATAAGAGTTGGTGTTTTTATTTAACACTTTACTCTTGCGGTTCTCTTCCCTACTCTGGGATTCAGAATGCTCTGTCCAAGGAACCTAACTGAATAATTGTTACCATTATTCATCGGCATCTCATCCCTTAGACTAGGTGAATTAGGACAACGCAATCAGCAGCTTGCGATACTTTGGCCAAAGATTTGAAACATACTATTTATGTCTCGTATTCCTTAACGGCATACTCGTCAATCTGGAATACGTCCTTCACCCCATTCTTATGTTACATAGAATGTCTTATACTGACTACTGTCAGTCCTTCCTTTCTCAACTTAATCACTCGGAGACAGATTAACAAGGTGATAATGTTATATGGATGCCCACGAGGATTAGGGATATGGTGACATACTGGTTCAACCTTGTAGTTCAACCAGTGTGTCATGATACCCCGAATCTCCTAGGCAGCCTTATAACATGACCACGTTCTTAATCGGACCCTGAGTAACTCGTGCGAGATCAAAGTGTAAATCTTAGCGATCAATGCAAAGGGTGTCGCCATAAGTCACCTGCATTGTTGTAACTTCGAGAAGATCCTAATCTTCTCGGAGGCACAACCCTGCAGTTGACTTGTGTCGTCAACCTTTAAATCCGCCTCGAAAAGATCTACTTAGTAACATGCGTTACGCACTTGAGTTTAAATTACTTTAAAGACTTTTCCCTAAGGTTAGCCTATCCCGATTCCTGGATTCTTCATCTTAAGATGACCTTCCTCTATAAAACCCATTACATGGTAGAGGTATTAAGGTCAAGCTCTCATCAAGGAGTCATTAGAATACTCATGATTCTAAAACAACAGAATTGGACAATATCTCATAACCTTTACTTGAGATTGCCATCTGAACCCCATTAGATTTACATCAGTTCTCCTAACTGAATTTATATCATACTTATTAGTATAAGATATAAATGATTAAGAATCCAATTTAATATTGTCCTGTCATACTCAGGACTAGGGATTAGTAATTTAATTCGGCTTGTTTAGCGTTCTGCTTAGGTTCATTTTTAACCTATCTTTTAGAAAGACAATTGTTTAAATTCAATATTGCTTTCACTAGAACAATAAGATCTGCTAAACACTCATATGAATTCAATCACATTTTCTTGTAAGCTTTCATAGTCAATCACAAAAGCATCCAAATTACACAAGATAACATTGCCACTCTGGTATATAAACCGAAGAAGGTCAACTATCAGAATAAGAATACAACACAAGTATCAAATACTTATTCCCATTCCTGTCAGAACTATATAATTACATTTTATGCAAACAACATACTTGATACAATGCTTAACGGAAAAGTACATCTTTCCACATATAATACATTTAGGAAATCAAGCTGTAATTCATTATAAAACAAATTAAACAATCTGATCAGCCTGTCAGATCTGCATTGCTTTTACCTCTTACGGCAACCATCTGCAAAAATAGTCAACATGAGTCAGTTCGATGAACTGAGCATGATAAGCACTAACTTTTAAAACAATTGCAATCCGTCAATTGTTTTCATTAAACACCCTGTTTAAATGAGATCAATTATCCAAACAAGTAAACATATTCAAAATATGCCTTTATAATACAAAATTGACTACAAACGTGTAACTCTATCAACGTTACAGAATAGTCCTAAACACTTCTCAAATATTTCATCAAATATTAAGAATCAAGAACGAAAGTATTAAAAACAACCAATTGAAGCCAATATCAGCAACATTGGACAGATCGTTCCATTCATCCAAAAAGGAAATATCATAACAACTCTTGAGTATATCAATATGTTAAAAACAGCTCCTACTGTTACAGATATCAACATGTATTATAATAATAAAAGAGAAAGGAACAAATCATTCACACTTCCCTTCACACAAGTTCACTACTGTACCGTCTCCACATATGGAATGCATTAATCCAGTATATGTGTGAACAAGTCCGTCAAACCACAAGAAGAATCACTGTCTTAATAAAAATCGAACACAGCAAGGCTTTTCGACCCAAGTTCGAAATCAAAGAACCTCTAGTATTGCGGTCAACAACAGACTCCATTGCATTAGACAATTGGATGTTTCCCTAAGTCTATGCCAAGACAATCACACAAAATTTCCGAACATGTTCAGTCTCAATCGGACTGGAGTAAACGGAAAGGAAAATAGCAAATCTATTCTCACCTTGGCGCATGCAAGTCTAAAGTATGGTATTCGTGACTCACTTCAACAGAGCCAGAACACGAGATAATTATCCATACTCAAGGAACTCAAACAGTGACAAACGACAGTGTCCAAATATCAGGTTCAATAAGAGACAGAAATACAGGTTAACTTCCAAGAATTCAAATGAATCCGAACAGTAGTAACAAGACAAATAATTGCATACGATTCCATCTGAGCCCATCAACAGAGCATATTAAAAATCAGGCAAAGCAAATTTAATTACTGATTTCAAAACAAGGAATCCGACTGAACCCTTGCCAATCTTTTACACAAACTTGCACAGACTGAAGAACGTAAAAATATACCAAAAGAATCTGTACCACAAAATCCTTGCGGCACGATGGTATTCTTACGAAATAACAGAGATCAAAATACATATTATTCCCTTTAGTCGCTGGAACAACAATTTCCAATATTCAACTATATTCAACCATAACAAGTGATTCAAACATATAAATCATTCAATCGACTCCACAGAGTCGTTCAGATTAAAACGAATATGAATCTATATTTACATTTCATACTGTTAACGGGTTATTATCCATAACCACGGAACCCAACAACAGTATAAGATAAAAAAAATAGTTTAAGAATCAATCTATGCCATTCAAGGTAAGCATTCGACAAGGACCAAGTGTAAGCAATTCAAATACCGATTTTCATAACAAGGGATTCAACCGAGCCTCGTCAAAATTCCCGAACAAGCTTACACATAAGAAACATAAATGCATACCCAGGAAGTCGGTACTAAATTCCATTACAATAACAGAGGTCGTATGACCTGTAACTTCTATATGACTTCCAACGGAATTCATATTAACAAAACTCAAGGATGTATCTATATCCTCAGCAGTGGACTATAGTATACGATTCATTCAGAGGACTCCACAGAGTCGTTCAAAAACAATACATATATCCCTAATGTATACTGTCAACGATAAAATCCCGTTACCACAATAACAAGGGAAAAACAACTTCCACTGGGTCATAATGGCTACTGTAACACAAAAGTTACCTATTCCCAAGCAAATCTAAAAGACAAAACGAAACCAGACAAGTAACAATAACCACCCCATCAATACCCACGACAGAGCTTACAAGATTCCATTAAAACGGAATAATCAAACAAATGTCCAGCAGTTTCCCTTTCAACAAGTATTCACAACATGCACCGGCGACAAAACCGACATGCATGACAGTGGCCTGTACCCCCTCACAAGAACAATTTAAGGGTTCTCGCCGAGCAGACCGAGCATTCCTTTCTTTTATAATTTCTTTTTTTGCATAATTAAACCAGAATGCAAAACACAGAGAAATAAAGCCACAGTTCGAATTTAATAAACACCCATCAAGGATAAATGAAAAAATTGAACCAGCAAGAGATACAATGCCAAAATCACACAATGACATCCATAGAAAAACATCTAATTCCTTAAATCATTTGAACAGAGTTGTTCTAATGAAATCACTTGAAAGACAACAAGATTTTTAAAGGTTAGGGCCTAACATGCCTGGATTTTTACTCAAAATTCCGAAGCAGACCACTGGAAGAGCTCAGACTTCCTTTCCTTTTCCAAGTTCGAGCGACCAACAAAATTTTGCTATCCCCATGACATATATATTTCCCTTGCCAGAGAAAAGATCTAGATAACCTCATACTCGCCATGCAACACAAAGAAGACTGGTGCGAAGAACCAGTAAACAGGCAGAAGGAAAACTGAAAATCGCGATAAGCCAAACAAACCAACAAACTTCCTGTTTGCATGCCTTCTCACGAGTTCCAAGCTCCTCTACCGAGCACATTGAATGCAATTACACCAAATTTCCGGCTCAAACGCCACTTCCACCGACCGCCAAAGTTGGCGACAGTCAAATAAAATCCCAAGTTCATTTCCAGTTTTGGCGACTTGCCACGTCGGCTTAGGTTAGCTGTTGCTTAAACCTCCACCATGACCTGTCCTCCATCCTTATCCTTAGCATTTAATGACATAGAAAACGCCACCCATGGTTCGCACCCCTTCCATAGGTCCCTTTACATTCTTTCTCATAGTTAGGTTAGTATCTTAGGTTAGAATTTAGGATTATACTTATTCTAACCATATTACACGTAGATACTAACTTAGGACATTAACACATAGCCTAGGTCTAGGTTAGATTAACACTAATCTAACCCCTAGGTTAGGTTTAGTCTTAGGTTACTAATCATTTAATAATTCCAGTTAGGCCTGCATTCTGTACACTCAGAAAAAGACCTACATCATACCTTCTTGAACAGGGTTAGCTCCTGTTCTGCCTTAGGCTGCAGAATCGTATGTAACCGAATTATTACCTGGTCCACGATCGAGACCTTCCAGATATACTTCGATATCGGGAACCAATTCATTTCACTTGATCAGCCTAAGTCATACTCCTGACTAGCTTATTCAATGCTTCTAGACCTTGCAACTTGTTCAGGGTCTGTAAATTAATTCATCACAAACAAACTTAAAGCAATACTTGGATCAATTCACTGATCCAAGACTAGGTATTATAGATGGATAACTCTATAATTCATCCCGAGATCAGATTAAACTCAGATACAAAATGAAATAGATAAAAGAGTCTAATCATATTCTGACTCAGTCAAAGATCTGCAAAGAAAATATAGTACATATCAAGCATGATTTCTAAATCGAGGAATACATCCTTTTACAAGAAAATCACATATCAACACTTGTATGCTCAGGAGAAAGTAACAACATTTCAGGGTGTTACAACTGATCCCTCTCTGGTATCTTCCATCACCAATCACTACCCGCACCTCCAACCAATCAAATCTCAGAATTTGATCCCGTAGACCCACCTCTCAACTACCAATCACCCACCGTTCATCTCACCAACTCAACTCTCCATTCTGTCTGGACACTTTTCCACCTTTTTCTCTCTCTCTCTGTCATGTCACTTTCCTAATTTACAAGAAGACAAATTATTTTCAAAACACGTGGATTTTTCATTTTTATAATAAACCTAACTTAACCAATGTTGTTTTTACCTTCACTGACATCAGTTACGTGCCCTACTTTACCATGGTCAGTTACCCTATGCCGGAATCAGTTATCCTTGACCGGCATCGGTCACCCTCTCTTCCACATTGCCCACACTTTCAACCTATTACCCTACCCATCACTCTTTTTTCACCCCACCCAACCTTTACCCTAACCATTTACCTCATCCTCCTAACCTTGTCATTTACTACTTACCATCGTCCTCATTTGGGGACTCATTATTTTACCCATACCTTAACCCTACCCATGCCGTGACCTAGATTTTCAGACCTAGAACATTGCTAGTGACCTTTGACCTCATGTGTTCGCTATACCTTTGTTAGTCTGAAAATATGTCGGGTGGGCAGATCTATGGATAGACAGGCTAACAGTGTGCAGGACATAGCCCCTCTTTGAGACAGTAAAGTGAAACTAGTTTATTGCTATTCTACTAGTAGGAACTTGTGTAAGTCTTACAATATTATACCTTTAAAGGGGGTTTGGAATCTCATCCTAGTAGAGTTATTTCTGACGAAGAACATAAAGGAATGAAGGAAGGAATAGAAGAAAGGTGGATCTAAAGGGAGAAAAGAAATGAATCCAAAGTAGAAAGGTCAGAGGGTTTATGTTTTGGGCCGGTAGTAAATAGAGCCAAACTTAATCACATAAATAAACAAAGCAATAGTTATAAACAAAAGAAAAAAGCATATGTGAATCTAATAGAATAAGAATGTAGATCTAACTTAAGAAAGATCTAACACATAACACAGGAATTCAGCACAAAGTCTCAATTTTTTGTATTAATAATTGTTCTATTACAAGAAAGCTCAAAGTCTTTCTCTCCTCACTCTATTTTTAATACAAATTTGCTCACCCTTGAATACTACAAGTATCCAAGTATTTATAGAAAGAGAAGGAGAAATAAGACAAAAAGGAGCCAACAACTATTTACAAAATATCTACAAAAAATCTAAAAGTCAAATGTTGACTTTGGGGCAATTTTGTGGATGAAAACATCCCATGGTGTAACATGGATGATGTTATCATTTGTGCCAACATAATTTTAAATATTTTTAGAAAAATGGGATAATTCCTAGGAAGAATGAGCCTATTCGTCATCATCCCTTGGCTTGAAAGGAGTTTCCTACTTCTACTCAGGGGAGGTAGTGTGAAATTGAGCTCGATACTCCATGAACTTACTTACCATCTCTTGAAGTTGATCCTGAGTGGGACCCTTGGTGTGATTCCTGATGACTTAGAAAGTCTCCCATTCATCTTTGAGTATTTCTAGGAGTTTGAAATATTCATTGCCTACCTCCATTAGGTATCCAACAAAGTCACAGCAGGATAGAAGGTTGTTGATAGATTCTATATCAAAAGTGGCCTCTAATGCTAAACCTTGCGATGTGATTTCCTTGAAAATATGAATAGTATCATCTACATTCCTCAAGGTGTACGATGCACTGAGTAACCCTAGAGACATTCTTAAGATGATCTTCTCCATTTCATGCATTGCATCCAGGGCTTCCTCCTTGATTTTGTCTATCTTTTCCAATACAAACTCCATTTGGTCAACCTGATAGTCTAGAGTAATAAGGACTTTGTTGGGTGCTCGTGGGTGATCAAAAACACTAAATTTCACCCAAGTTGTCAACTAGGTAGTCGAGAATCTTCTGGAATGTCTCGTGCTACAACCTAACATGGTCCAACTCTTCAGAGATAGGTCCTGTTATTGCCTGGAGTTCCTTGTTAGCTTGATCTATAATTTGATAGAGCTCTGTGAACTTTGTAATCACTTCCTCACTATCTTTGAGGATCTTCTCTCTCCAGGCGGACACTGCCATACCTTGCTTGCTGATCTTGGCATACTGATTTATCTTCTCTTCATTAAGAACTTTAGGAGGGTCAGTGACAGTCATAGGAGGGGCATTGCCCATCTTTTTCAGGGCTTAGAGAAGATGCTTATTTTGATCTCTTAATATTCTCTTCTCTTCCTTTGCTTCTTGAAGCTTTTTGAAAAGGGAATCCACTAACAGATAAGGCCTCTCCTTGTAGGCTCTCTGATGATGTTCCCATTGTGACATGAGTCACTATAAAATCTATAGGGGATAGATCTTCTTTCTTCTTTGTAAGATCAGGGTATGCGATCTCCATAACCCTTTCACCTGAAGTGCTTTGAGAGAAGCAGGTTATAGCTTTTTTCTTCTTAGGCCCTTTAACCGAAATAACAGAGAAGTCCATAGGTGCAATAGGGACTTTCCTCTTATGCTAGCTTAGGTGTTTGGAGATCCATTCTTGACTTAAGGGAGTGGGACTAGAGGAAGAGGAGGAAACGGGGGTGGAAGAAGGAGAAACTATAGTGGACATGGGGAAATGCATTGAGACACTTGGTGGTAGCATTGAGAAAGAAGCCAACACTCCAATGCTTAAAGGGTTAGGAGAGACTGCATGAGAGGAAACTGTGGGGGTGGAAGGGATCTATGAGATAAGGGAAGAAATTCTAGGGGAAAGATCCTTGAGGGAAGATAAAATGAAGGAAGAGGGAGGGGAGATGGTAGAAGAAGAGGGGGAGAAGACACAACCAAAGGAGCAGTTAGTTGAGTGACATGAGGAGGGGAAGGAGGAGTGAGAGGGGGAATGGTTTAGACCTCACCAGTTTATAGCAGTGATGACATCTTGAGTGGATGTGTCTATTGGAGCACTGGACGCTTCTTCTCTTCTTGGGGATACTAAGTCCACAACTTGTTCTTCAGCAGCAGAAGGAGGGCTCTTAGGAACTTCTTTCTGAGCAGTACTTTCCTCCCCTTCTATATCTTTTCCTTTGCCTTTAGGCAACTATTTCAGCCTGGTGGGTGTATCACCCAAGGGAGATGATACCATTTTTTTTCTTGCACCAATGTTTGGTGCACTGTAGAGTGCCTTTTATCCTTTCCTCAATAGTTTAAGGGACCTTGTTTCTATCAATTTCAACAAATGGCCAATTGTCCCCATCCATTTCTAGATAAACCTGATCAACTTATTGATCACTTGCTTGGAAACCCTTTGGGATGATGGCCATACCAGATTGAATGATCTCTTCCAGGGTCAGGCGGGAGTGATCCTTTCATCTGAGCTCGACCTCATGATATAGATCGATGTAGATATCTTTGATCTAAGGGACGTGAATTGGATCGATTTTTTCCCTTGGAAGGCAATCACGAGGATTAAAGGTTGGCCTCATCAGGAAATTATGCTTTAGATTGAGAAATTCAAGCTCTGTAAACATCTCCCGGGCTTTGCCCTATAAAGTGCAAGTGTACCTACCCACAGTGAGAGGGAATGGAGTTCCACCCTTCTTCCTTTTTAAATAATTCTCATGGAATGTGATAAGTTGTCTAGACAACTCTAATAGGATCAACTTGGGTCCTGCATACCTCGGAAATTTGGTGGGTTCTCCCAAGAAGTTAGCGGCCCTGAGATAGGTGAAAGTGGGGAATTACATGAATAACGCTCCCCACTTCTCTGTGGTGGTGACCATGCTTTTGGTCATCTGACCGTAAGTCATGTTGGGCCTCAAGAGGTAGATGACGCCATAGAAGAAGATGTCGTTGACTTTACTGAATTGGGTTATGTTGTTCTCCAGTTTTAATTCTGGATAGTACTCGTATATTTTGACTTGGGGCCATATCCCATACCAACTCAATGTTGAGTAGTCCCTCTTTGAAGCAGCTGCATATACCACATAGGAGTTCATATAGAACCTCCCAGTTGTTGAAGCTACTCTAAGATCATGATGCAGATAATCTCTCCCCATTCAAAACATTGATCAGGAACATTTTTACTCATCATTTCTAAATACCTGAGCATCCACTTGTGAAAGTAATGGGCATCGGGAAGCCCAAACACCCTACTCGGGAAGGTGATGGTGTCACTCAGTTCCTCTGAAAATTCACTACGATGAATGACTTGTAGCCACCTACTTACCACCTTCTTGTTCTTTAGGTACACGTCATTCATGAGTTGCATGCATTTGTCTTCATTTTCGTTGCATGTCTTCATGAAGTCCTCTTGGCTTACTGCTACAAAATGTCGGTGGTGAGGGATACCCAACATGATCTCAAAATGTCAAGCCGTGAGGTTGATTATTACCTCTCCCTTCTCATTTTTGACACACATTGTGTCCTTATTGTAACAACGGCCCACTAACATCATGAACTCATTGTTGATTGCACTTACTAGGATCCCCACAGAAAAGTGCAGACCACTGCCAACCAATTTATCCATCCATCGGCTTCTTATGACCTTCTTGGTCCTAGCCCAGAAGTCCTCCATGTCAATGTGCCCAAGATCAGAATCTCTGATATCCAGATCACACTCTGCAAGGAATTCAGGCATCTTGACCCTTTTGTATTTATATTTCATTTCTTCTTCTGTTAGCCTAGCTTTACCCTTGGACTTAGTTGGCTTCTTACTCAATGAAGACATGTGTGGATCTAAGTTCAACTGTTGATCTGCAAGAAGAATCAGGGAAGTCCATCGTAGAAGAGCCATGTTAGGTGTTAATTCATCCATCAAAGCTTACATAATGAAAATTTAGCAATTTACGAGCCTCTGGGCACAAGGCGCAGCTCTATTACAGGCTGCAAGTTCTTAGAAAAGCAAGGCACACTTTGGGAAAGTGTTGCATGGGAGAAAACAATGCCAAAAGGGGCATAGGGTATGGAAAGGCTACACACAACATTCAAATGTTGGTGTCAAGGGATGTACGCTTGCGCCGTTAGAAGTCCTTAAGTGGGGCACATATATGGTTTGTGTTGCAAGGTCCTAGGATGCACCATTGACGCAGATGTGGTAGATGTTGCATGAGAGTGAGGTGCACCAAGTGTTTTAGATTGCGCGGTGTGGGAAAGGTTTGCACATCATTCAGATGTTGTTATAGTTGTTTCAGCACCAGCGCTTGCACCTAGGAAATTTTACAACAATGTTTATAAGGCGTGGAGAAGGTTTATGCCACATGCAGGGATAGTGCACTTATGGCATGACTATGTTTGATGTAACAAGGATGAAATTTGCACCAAAGGAAAAACAGTGGGTTAATTGCAAAAATATTTATAATTTTCACTTTTTTGGCTTTGATTTTGATGCTTAGGAGGCAAAACTTAGCAAAACAAGGGACAAATGAGTTTGAGTGTTTTGTGGTAGTCTTCTAGTTTTGTAGATCTAGAAGGAGGAGAAGGGGTTTTTGGATTTGAGTATTTGGGTTCATTTGTTTGTTATCAATCCTAATCACCTAAACCATTATAAAAACCACAACAAGATTCCACAAGAAGGGTAAGGACCACTTACCAGGAATATATATAACAATAAAGGGGACGATGCGGGGTCCATGAACATGACAAATAGCAACACGCGGGGCTAACAGGAACGCTAACAAGTACAGAGGAATAACTTTTTCACATTTTTTGAATTGTGAAAATGACAGGTTAGACGTGCCGATATATAGCAAAAAGTGTAATAAATGCGCCACCAAATTTTTCTATGGCGCACTTAGGTAGATGTCGACATGAAGATATTTGTGCCATGACGCATCTTTGGGAGTGTCGACACTACGTTTTTAGTGCCATAGCGCACTTTAGAGAGGTGTAACATTTGGAATGTTGACAAGTTGGCGCGTGTGCCTTGGCGCATCTTTGAGAGGTGTAACATTGAGAGTGTTGACACTCAATAGAATGTGCCAAAGGAAAAGAGGGGCACAGTTTTGGGAGATTTTATATAAATGAAAATTACGCCCAACCCAAAAAGGTTGAAAATGACCAAGTTCTAAAAACTAGATTTTCTAGAAAGGGATTTTATGCCATTCCGAATGCTAAGAGACCTCAACGGGGGACCAAAACGGAAATTTTGGCGTGGTTACCTACAAAATTTCCCTTATCAATTTTATAGGATAACAACCTTGTGGCATTGTTACCTATGTTTATTGACCTACTGACCTTACCTTGCCTCTTGTCGTAATTGTTTATCCTGACCCAACCCTCGGTGTACCGGAACATACCTAAACATTCCTGCACCTAACCTGCATCATGTTTCTTGACCATATCCTATACCTTAGATACTAGAACCACTTTAACCTTGTTTAGATAAACCTATTGACCTTAGACAATGTAAATTTTTCCTGCTCTTCAACCTGGTACCCGTGCTGCAAGTTATACGTGTGTGTGCATTTGACTATTACTACATTTAACTCTAACTTGTTACCTAGATTACCTAAGTAGAACTTTATCCTTTTTCCCCCATTACCCACCTTTCTCTTCATCACATTCACCTTTTATCAAACCACTCACCGATTATGCCTTCTACCTCGTCATCTCCTAGTTTAAGGGGGGTCACCTTCACCCACACATGGAGCAACCACATCTTATTTTTGTCAATGTCACTTACCAATAAAATCAATGCAACAAAAAGGGGAAAAATGTAGATACCAAAATTAGGTCACACTCCCCTTGGTCCCCCATCAAACAAATACCTTGAACACATCCACCTAGCCATGACCCCCTTCACCCCACTATAATATTAATTTAATTCATTTAATTAAATTAATTATTATCCTCACCTTATTTATTATTTAAATATCCTAATTGGGATAATGCTTATATATCCACCTCATCAAGCCACCTCACCCTAAGACCTATTCTAAGTAATTTTCCATAACTAACTAGAACCTACCCAAACTCTAAAAATCAGTGCCTACATTCCCTCTAACCACATTCTTGCATGTTAGAGGGAGGTTTTCATGTTAATCCATGGAGTAAATGAAATGAGATACCAGAAAATTAAGGGGATCTTCCTAGTTTAGTAAACCTAGGAAATCCTACCTTAACCGACACCGGTTACCCCTTAACTACCATCGGTTAAACCGGAACTACTGTTGGTTACAACTCCCAAAATATCTTCTGAGAATAAGTGATGAAACTAGAGCTGGATGCAAGCATAACCAACATTCGTACCAGCATCACAACACCCATAAAAAGTACTAAAAGTAATTACATAGCCACCTACCTTCATAGGAGCATTTGGGGAAGTGCCAGCACTACACCAAGTTCATCTGATCACCCACCATTACCAACCAGGCATCAAGCTCATACAAGTAGTAAGTTTGTTCACTTGCATTGGTTCCTTGTCATCAAATCCTTTTACATTTGTTATTGGTCTCTGATTTCATTTCCATTCCCCATCCTTTTACCTCCATGCACAATTGACCACCCTTTTTTCCTCACCTTGACACTTCCCATACCTAGACCTCTATCATTCATGTGCGTATCTAGGATCCATATGAATCTTGCCCTTCCCCTTACACCTTCACCTAATCCCAGATCTATCACCTACCCAAGTTTTATTGAGTTTCTTGTACACCAACCATACCAATGTCGGTCACCCATAACTGTCACCTTTTAACTTAAACTAACATCGATCTCTGTGATTTTTACCAAAAACTCATATCAGAGCCTAAAACCACCACCAAATACCCTAAACTGACTAAGATCTGACCCTGACTAACAATAGTATCCTAACAGTGACCTTGACCTTTAGATTCAATCAGAGCCTAGCTTGTTGTGAATGAATTTTCTTATTGTAGATGAATGAGATACCTAAATCATTTTAAATATAATAGGATTTACTTTATTACCAGCATTAATTTGTTTTAAACAGTGGATTGATAATCGTCTAGAAAGTATCACACTTCCCAGATCCATCACACGCTAGGCAGTCCACTGCATATATTGTTTAACTCTTTCTAGTGGTCTTGCTTTCTATTTTAGGAAGTTCCTCCAAGCAAAAAGGAAGCTCTCATGATCAGCTATGCATTTCGAAATCATACGTGTGCAACAACCTATCAACCAACATTTCAATAGGTATTCCTCCTATGCCCATTACCCTATTTGTTTCGTCATTCTCTAAGAAATGTTTAAGAATCAGGTGAAACAAGCGAAGGTGTAGGTGAAGTGGTAGTGGTCGTGGAGGTAGACGCATTAATGAGTATAAGCACGTCATTGGGTCGGTAAAGCATGTTATATGTTTTAAAAGGTGATGGATTAGCTGGGATAGTATAGGTGTGTCCTTCATGCTCAAACTTTACATAGTGATGCAAAGTGGAAGGAACACAACATGACATGAATCTAGAGTCTATCCAACAACAGGTTATATTGCAATTCCCCCTCCAAGACATAAAATAACTCTTGAACAGTTCGGGGGCCCACACGAATGTGGAGGATGACAGTGCCTAGTGTAGAGGTGATAGCATCAGTCAATGAACGTAGCATGACATGATGTTTATGTATGTAATGATCAGGTATGTGCATTTGAGTGAATGGATGGGATGAAATGATATTAATGCTTGTGCCCCCATTGATCATTACATGTCGTACATGTATATCATCAATGTGAACAAAGATGAAGAGAGCTCGGTCAGGGTCATAAGTTTGGTGTGGTGTGATCTCTTCCTCTAAGAAGCTAAGAGAGGCTACTTGGTGAGTAGTTTAAGGTGTGGGTAAAGGTGGAAATTTTGTGAGAGAGGCTACATGATGGGGTGTGATAATGGCAGCTACAGGTGTAGGGTCATTGGGTAAAACCTCAATAGATTGCAAGACCTCCATGAGAGCTTGACAATGGGATTCCAAGGTATAGAGAGGTCATATAAGGACATTTTAAGGGGGATTGGTGTAATTATTTGAGCATCGTGTGGTGTGTGACCCCATTAGAAATAGGATATGTGGGGCCATAGATAGTGATTTCAGGTGTGGGTGTAGATGATATGTTGGGTATGGGGTTGGTTAGTGAGTTAGTTACCTTTTCCTTTCCTTTGTCCTTATGAGCATGGGTAGCAACGTGGATCATGTTGATCTGAGGTGGGGAGGTAGGCAAGGTAGGTGAGCCATGAAAGGTATGGTGACATGAAGGGAAAAATCCCAATGGTGGGAAGGAGCTTTGTTGGATGAGCTGGGCACATCGACATTTGGGTCGAGGTTTGGTGAGGTCATTGATGTAAACCATGTTATTCAAATCTTAAAGGTGGTTCTAAGAACTGTGGGGTCAAAGGTTCAAGTCATTGAGTAGGTAGTGAGGGAAGAGTTGTGGGAATTGGTGTAGGTGAAACAAGGTCCTCATCAAGGTCGTCATCGTCAAATTTTGCTTCAGGAGGACACAACTGGATAAGGACTATTTTAAAAGCATTGCAATTGTCCACATCGTGCCCTGGCACACGATGTTCGGTGTAAATTTTAGTGTCATCATTCCCTTTTGGCTTTGGTTTGAGGGGGTCATAAGGTATGAGTGGTGGTAATGTGATAACAAAAGTGTCAAGGAGGTTGGTTAAGATTTTGGCATAGGACCCTACTAGTGGGTTGCAAAGGGAAGTGAAAATGGGTTTGAGTGTAGGTGTAGATAATTGTTGAGGAATGGTCTTTGCAGAAGGGGGAGTGGGTCAAGCTATGGTTTTGGGTGTTGGAGTGATCTTGGTTTTTGGTCATGTTTACTTGGGTAGGGATATGGTAGATGAAATGGCAGGAGGGTGTATGGTTGTTTTGACTACCTTATTGGAGGGTAGTGGATTTTTTTCTTTGGGTTGCACTTTCTTGGGTAAAGGTGATATGGGTGTATGATATCTAGAGGGAAAAGTGGATGGGTGAAGAGGGCGAGTTTCCCAGATGATAACAAAGGTGCTGTGAAGATAGATGATGCCGGTCATGTAGGGGGTGTGAGGGACAGAGACTAAAGTGTAAGGGGTAGTAAAGAAGTTACTGATGGTATTGGAGGTATGGGTGATAAAGATGTTGTAGGTGTAGGTGTAAATCATGTCAGGCGCGTAGGTATGTTAGAGGTTTATGAAAAAGGAATGGGTTGTTGTGTTTTTTTCATTAATGAGTGGAGGTTTCTTTAGCGTGTTGGGAGGTTGAGGTCCTAAGATGGATGGAAAAGGTATAGGTGATAAAGGTATGATTGGCACAGATGGGGTGTGAGTTCTATGGGTTTGGTTCTTTTGTTTGGGTGTCGAAGTAAGTTTTGTATTGACTATGGAGGATGTAGCTAAATCTAGTTTAATAGGTGGATGAGTAAGACTAGGTAGTTGGGGTGACTCGTAAGGTAGTAATAGGTTTAGTTGAGGAGGATGGTGTACATGTAGGTTTATATTTAGATGTATGTTGGGTTATGGGTAAGGGTGTGTGTTGAGCTATGATGGGTGTCATGGAAGAAGTTGTGATAGAGGTGGTTGTGCTCGGTTTGATTGGTCAAAATATATTTGGGTAGATAGTGGAAGTCTCAGCAAGTGAGATTTGCATTTGTGTTGAGACAGGAAGTAGAAGACGCCCCCAAAGTAACACTCTATCCACATAATCTAAGTGATTAGCTAAGCATGAGAATGGCACGTCTGTGGGTGAGGTTGATGAGGACCTAATGGAAATTCCTGAAAAACATGTCTTAGGGATAGGGAATTTTCTAGCTTTGGCTTCCATGGGTAAGAGAGCTGAAAGTATGTCTACAGGATCTTGGGTAGCTGATGGAGAATGATCACCTAGAGGCAAAGGTATCTCTACTATATCCTTAATATATGGACGATAAAATGGGTGCTCCTTTATAGTTGGAGGAGATGATGGGTGCTCCTTCATGGGTGGAGGAGATAAAAAAGTATCCTCCATAGACTGAAGAAGCGATATGGGTGACAAATCTCTAGGTGGAGAAGCCAAAGATGAAATAGCCTCGATATTAGTGGAAGGCTCCTCCATGGGTGAGGAAGGAGGTGAAAGGTCTTCCTCAGTGGGTGGAGGAATAAGTGAGGTGGGTTCCAATGGAGGAGGACTTCAAGCTAGAATTTCCTCTATGGAATGAATATGAGGTAATTAGGAAGCAATGGGTGCATTGCTGAAAATAGCATGGACCTTGTGGGTATGGCCATCATGAATTGAGGTCTCACCGGTTTGATCATAGAAAGGAGCATCATTAGGAAAGGGTTTCTTGAAGATGTTTAAGTTTTGATTGGCAGGTGTGTTAGGATTATCCATAGTTAACTCGACTTTCTTGAGCATTTCTTGGACAATGATTTTAAAACTGATGTAATTTATGTCATTGTGACCCTTTACTCAATGATAGTTACAGAAGTCGTGTTCTTTATACCATGTGGGTGTGGGGTGAGTAGGGTCAAAACCAATGTGTGGTTTTATAGGAGGAAGGGTGATGGCCCTAGCTTTGATGATATTTTCTAAGATAGAAGAATAAGGTTCTCCGATTGGGGTATATTTCCATTGTTCCCATCTAAATTGAAAAGTCTGAATGGGTGAGAGATTAGATGAAGGGCTAGCTTGATTTGATGGATGAAATAGGTTGGCTTTGAGTACCACTGCATTAGCAGTCCCCTTGACCTTTGAATAAATTTTTTATGGTTTTGAATAATAAGAGGCATCATTTGAATTAAATTCCAAATTATTATTACGTAGTTGGATTTTCTTCTCTTCGATGATCTGAATCTCTAGCTTTCATGCCATGGTGAATGCTTCATCAAAAGTTTAGAAAGTTTAGACCTACAAGGTTGGTGAAATATGTCTAACACAAGCTCCTGTGAAGAGCTCGATGAGTTTGGTTTGTGGTGGTTGTAATGTGAGCTGATTGATGAGGCTACACCGGTGAGTAATGAAATCTACGATGTATTCGTCATCATACTAATGGGTGGAGTATAGGTCAGTCATGGTAACCTTCTTAACAATGTTAATGGAGAAGTGATCCAAGAAAGCTTGCGCTACTTGATTAAATGAGAAGATAGAGTGTCTAGGTAACCCACTATACCAATCTAATGTGGGTCCAGTCAAAGACATGGGAAAGGTCCTCAAGAGCAAAGCATCATCATGGGAGATTAGGTAGCACGCATGTTTGAAAAACTGCAAATGCTATTGCGGGTCTTCCTTGCTATTTAAATGGTTTAATTTAGGAATTTCCCAATGCATGGGGTATGAATGAATAGAAATGGATGGGTGGATAGGCTCATTACAAATCTCATCGTAGGTGAGAGAGTTGCGTGAGCCAGAAACCGATGCTTCAAATTTATGCATCTTGTCCATCATTAACTTGATTAGGTCATTGGTCAGTTGTGATGGATGGGTACCTCCTATAGCATAAGAGGGTAGGTGTTAGGCATGTAACAAGGGTGGCATTCTAGTAAATGGTGTTTCTGTGTAGGTAGATTGAGAAGAAGGAAGAAAAATAGGGGGTACGTACCCAGAGTGAATAATAGATGAAACAGGAGGCTGCTGATAGTACGTATATGGAGGTGGAAGGGTTGTGGTGACCCTGGTGGCAATGAGGGCTAAACATTGTGGAATAGAAAGGACAACATTTTGAAAAGGGGTAGCAGTCACCGACACTGGAGGTGGTAGTGTAGTTGCGGTTATATGAGAGATAATAGGTACAGATGAGGTTGTATTCTGGGCAGTTGGCGAAGGTATAGTGGATGTGGTAGGTACAAATGGATGTAGCATACGTGGTAGACATAGCGGGTATAGGGCCTAGCTATGAATTGACTGGGGGTAAGGTAGATGCAGGCAGTGCACAGCCAAATGGGGCTGACGCCGGAGTGGGGATGAGAGTCAAGGGGATAGATATGGGCATCTTGAATGGACGAGTGGGTATGGTAAAACTGCAAGTCGATAGGATTTTGGTCAAGGAGTCATGTGAATTCCTCGTCTCCAATAGCGATAGTGATAGGTTTGGTAGGATCCATGGGTGATAAAATAGAATGTGATGAAGGACTAAGTGGGAGTGGTTGACAACTAGCGTGGAATATAAGGGCATTCGCTTGGCTTTGGGTGAGCACCATGTGAACAGGTACTTATAAGGTCTGACTATTTTCTGTAAATGACATAGAAATAGAACAAAAAATAGGAGAGATAGGTGGTAGTAGGTGGATTAGGAATCAAATGTCAACTAGAAAATGACACAGATTGACTGATGCCAATTAGGTGAAACTAACACTGGTCACAGGTAACCGCTATCGGTTACTGTGGAATGTGGATAGTTGGTCAGAAACAAGGTATAAGGCTAAAATTTCTAGGTATGCCAAATACTGATGAGATGTACCAGGTCAGTGGATATGATAAGAGTGACAGAAACTCTGAACAACTAAAGAAGGTGAATATGTGTCCTTTTGGGTAGGTTAACCAAAAGAACAGTGAAACAATTATTTGGTATAACCAATGAAGGTCAAAGGGTAACCGATGATGGTTTTTGGGCCGACACCGGTTACTATGGAATTGTAATAGTGATGAAGAAAATGTGGTTGTGAGTTAAAATTTAATGTGGAATCAAACCTAGAATTATGGGAATGATGAGAATTTGGTCCAGGAACACTCAAATGAAGCTAGAATACACCAACTGTGATAAGAAGCGTGTAAGGGAAATAAGAAAATGAAGAGCAAAACCTCTCACCTCAAAACGTAAGCCAAGTAGAAACACTAAGAAAACATGATCCTAAGAGTGCCTTTCTATTATGTTTGTTTAGCTTATGTTATTTTAAGTAATGACTCATGAACTATAAAATAGAGTTTTTTGGTGAGGATGGTTTCCTACGAAGAAGGAGATCTACAAGGAGAGGTTTCAAGTATGTTATGGCAGGGGTGGTCTTTGCTCTAAAGTATGACTCGATAGAGTAGCGAGATGGGTACCCACTATACCGTGATCATGTGATTACCTATAGATTCTTCCAGGAAATATGTTGTTTAAGAATGTGTGTATTTTAAATTTGTGATGTTTGGATAAGACTTAGAGAGAGAGAAAGAGAAAGGAAGTTTTTTTCTATGATTTGTTTATCAACCATTAGCTGGGCATGACTTCCAACATATAGGTTTCCCTCAATTAATGTGAGCTAATGCAGAAAAGTAGAATGAAATGCAATGATTTTTTAACCCAAATCAAAATGTAGAATTTGATGCCATGGATAGATGAACAGGAGAAGGGATGATATTTCACTAATGTGATACTATTGAAAGGGAAGAAGTGTTCATTTTAAAGTACCAAAGTATGATTACTTTTAGACAATAGAAGAAGAGATGATTCCAGGGGAGAAATTTAAATGTAAGAACCTTTTGGAAAGGAAACAAACATGCAACTTTTCACCTAGAAATTAAAAAATGAAAGGAACCTTGAATGGGTCCCACCGGGCATGCCAAAATGTTTCACTAATTTTGGAGTGTTTCTTAGAAAAAAGATGAAAAAAATAATGGTAATGGGCTAGGAGGAATACATGTTGAAATGTTGGTTGATAGGTTGTTGCATGCGTATGAATTCTAGATCCACAGTTGATCATGAGAGCTTCCTTTTTTCTTGGAGGAACTACCTGAAATGGAACACAAAACCACCAAATAAAAGTTAAACAATATATGCAGTGGACTGCCTAGCATGTGCTAGATCCGGAAAGTGTGATACTTCCTAGATGGATTTCAATCCAATGTTTAAAACAACTTAATGTTGGTAATAAAGTAAATCCTACTGTAGTTAAAATGATTTAGGTATCTCATTCGTCTACAATAAGAAAATTCATTCACAACAGGATAGGCTATGATTGAATCTGAAGGTCAAGGTCACTGTCAAGATACTGTTATTAGTCAAGGTTAGGTTTTGGACAATTTAGGGTATTTGGTGGTGGTTTTAGGCTCTGATCTGGGTTTCTAATGTAAGACACAGAGACCAACATCAGTTTAGGTTAACCGACAATAGTTATGTGTGACCGGCGTCGATATGGTTGGGGTACATGAAACTCAATAAAACTTGGTTTGGTCATAGATCTAGGATTAGATGAAGGTGGAAGGGAAATGGAAAGATTCGTATGGATCCTGGATATGCAAAGAAATGATGAAAGTCTTGCTATGAAAAATTTAATGGTGTTGGAAAAATCATGGTCAAGTTTGCATGGAGGTAAAATGGTGGGGAATGGAAATGAAATTAGAAACTAATAACAAATGTAAAAGGATCTGCTCAAATGACAAGGAACTAATGCAGGTTAACAAACTTACTATTTGTACGAGCTTGATGTCTGGTTAGTAATGCTGGTGATCAAATGAACTTGGTGTAGTGCTGGAGCTTCCCCAGATTATTCCATTAAGGTAGGTGGCTGTGTTATTTCTTTTGGTACTAGCTATGGGTGTTCTGATGCTTGTAAGGATGTTGGTTTTGCTTGCATACAACTCTATTTTCATCACTTGTTCTCATAATATATCTCTAAGAAATGTACCAAACTTGAAATATGGTTGTTTTGGGAGTCAAATGGTAACCGATGGTGGTTTTGGCTTAACTGGTGGTGGTCAAATGTAACCGTCATCAGTTAGGGTAGAATTTCCTAGGTTTACTAAACTGGGTAGATCCCCTTGATTTTATGGGATCACGTTTGTTTACCCCATGAATTATCATGGAAACCTCCTTCTAACATGTGGGAATGTGTTAGAGGGAGTGTAGGCATTGATTTTTAGGGTTTGGATAGGTCTTAGTTAGTTATGGCAACTTACTAAGAATAGGTGTTAGGATGAGGTGGCTAGATGAGGTGACTAGGTGAGGTGGATACGTGGGCATTATCCCAATTACGATATTTAAATAATAAATATGGTGAGGATAATGAATTAATTTAATTTAAATAATTAAATTAATATTATAGTGGGGTGAAGGGGGCCATGGCTAGGTGGATGTGTTTAAGGTATTTATTTATCGAGGGACCAGGGGGAGCGTGACCTAATTTTAGTGTCTACACACACAACACATACTTTGATCATTTACTGATGATGCACTCTCTTTTACGATTCATTTTTTTCTACTGAGGGGGCATATAAAAATTAATCTCATACATATAATTTCATTCTGTCAGGGGGCACACGGCTCCTATTATTCAGTCTACATTCCATTCCATCCATCCTCAACATACTATATATCTTGTTTATATATACTTATTGCATGTTCATCATATTACACATGGTTGATAAATTTATTATATGTCATTCTCTTTATCATATACACATGCACGTTCACTTGATTTCTAGTTGTGATAGAAAATTATACAAATCCATTACGTGTAACATGGATGCTTGGCACAATACCTAGTACCAGTCCCACAATGGCTCCTGGGGGCATCCAAATTTCATACACTTCAGGTTCTGTTGTTTCAATTTTTCATACCACACTACTTTATTGATTATACATACTTCTGATGTACTTGTTATCTTTATAACATGCTAACGGGTGCTTGATGTGGAAAATTTATTTTACAAGATTACTTTCTACCCTGATTATTTGTTACATTGTTTTTTCTTTCTTTTCATTGTAATCGTTTGTTTGCAAGATTTTACTTTTATTTTTTGTGCACACTTGTATGTATTTGGCTTAGTCAGCCCTGATTGTCTTATGACTATAACATCTGACTAATTAACCATTTTTATTCAACATTTAATCAGTCAAATAAATACAAATAATGGGAAAATGTATGTTATTTCAAATAATTAAATACTACCTATTAGTACTATTTAATGCAGTATGTGGATATTAAATAAATTTGGTTTCTTTGTGATGGTTATGTAATTATTATAAATATTTTATGATTATGGAAATCATATTAAGTTCAAATATTTTGGAAAAATCTCTAAGGCTTGTTAGCCTAGTTGAATGGCTTGGTAACATTATTTTGAGGATCTATTTAATATTAATGTTATTAAAATGGGGGCAAAAATGCCACACCCATTGAGTAGAAAGTAATGTTAGATGTATTTTTATTTTTATTTTAAAAACAATAAAACACATGGTAAGGGACCACCATGATTGCATGTAATTCCTCAAAGGAATTATTGTGGTTGAAAGTTGACTTTGAAAAAGGGTAAAAATGCCAGAATATGGCAATGAAAAAGTTTTGTAAATAATTGATAAGTCCACAAAGTGGACATTCACGTGAATGAAAAGGATTGGGAATTATTTGGTTTTTATTTTTTTTCACTTTGAGAAATATCTCCCTCACACGTTGGCTTAAGGCTTCCCAAGCCATCCACTTGGAAAATGAAGGAGATTGGGAACTAGGCTTTGTTAGGATGCGTGGAGAGGAAGGGGAAAGGAAGATAAGTTGTTTGGTTTTCATTCATTTTTCACTGTCAGTTAACTCCACTTATGGAGGAACTCTGGTGAAAATTTCTCATGAAGAGAAGTCAATTTTCTTGGAGGCTTTTCTATTTATTGCTAAGAATACAAAATGTGGGGTTTTTATTGTGGGATGAGCTAGAATCGTTGCACTGGAAGAATCAATTCATTATGGGTTTGATAGAGGACAACTGGAGAAAGAAGAAAATGTGGGAAATCTTTTCAGGAAAGGGTTTTTTTTTTCCTTTCTTTTCCGAGTTTTGATTTTTAAAGAGATTGTGTTATTTTTTTATGCCTTGCTTTGTTTGTACATGTGAAAAGAGGAAAATACTTCAAATCTGGTTCTTTATATTGTGATTTTGTAGATAAAATCATTTTTCTAGTTGGGGATTTATTATGTTAAAGTTAAAACCAATTTTTGTGGGCATCTATTAGCATTTTTAGCATGAAGTTTAATGGATGAGTTGGGGTATTTGAAAATAAGCTCTGAATTTGTGAAAGGAATGGTATTCTCTTAAAAACAATTGTATGGTTATTCATGAAGTTAATTTACAGCTGAGTATATGATTAATATATTTTTAAAAATGGGTAGGTTGTTTTCTCCAAATGACCATGCCTGTTGTTTGCAAATAAATCAATTTTTCCTTCTTCCTTCCTTAGGGTTTTGAGAAAACATGGGTTGTAGTGTTTGATGCATTATCGAAAAGATTTTGGAGTGTTTTCACCTTGTCTTCTTTCTTCAAATAAGTTAGGTCACTTTTGGTGGATTGTATTCTATAAAAAATTGGGGGTTTTCTTATTTGAGGGTTAAACCTCTAAATGCATGGCTATATCCTTGCTTATATTGATTAGAGTTGTAACGATTAAGTGGGTTCTAAGCTACTGGGTCTTTTCTTCTCACCCTAACTGTATACTGGAAATGGATAGAACCTTGTGCCTTATTTGTGTGCTCAATAAATTGTTGATAATGTCAAAAGAGCCTCTAGTTTTTTAAATGTATAAAAATCTAAAATGTGTATCTTGTAAATAAATTTTGTATGGAGAAAAGCTGATTTGTGTTACCAAGAAATTTACTTTGTTGAAATTATTGTTTAGAAAAGATATTTGGGTTGAAATACTTTCTCCTATGTTGTATGAATGGAATTGTGTACTAACCCTTATATGAAAAGGAGGAAATGATAACGTGGCTGTATTTTTCAAATTTATATGTTTAAAACCATTTTTATAGGGCATTTGAAGAAGTCTTTAAAAAATGCATAAAGGTATATGAATGTTATAATGAACATCTAGGTAAGAATATTTCTATCATTTAAGTTCATTTCATTTCTTTTACTTATCCTAAGATTTTTTAACTCATAGGGTTGGATCACTTAATCCATACCTTTTATTTTAAATAATTTATTTCATACTTTGATTCAATATAGTTTATTTTTATTCCTGAAAATTTTTAAAAGTGGAAATTACAAGGGGAAACTCCGGAAAAATTATTCCAGAATTCTCTACTTAGTCATTTTTTGGATTAAGGATATATGGTTGACTTTCATGGTATGAGAGTTAAGATGAAATAATGTCAGATGAAAAATATATTTAATTTCCATGAATTATATAGTTTTAAAGTCCTTGATTGGTTTGTTTTGTGTGTGTAATAGTAATGGATTCGACGCAATTCAGAAACCGGTATCCTCCATCAATCGCATGGTCTCTGATTGAAGAAGCGAGAGGAATATATGTGGAATGGTCCTTTGGATGACTTCACATATATTTTGAAAGTTTCTTCCTTTACCAGTTATAGGATTGTTGGGATATTCCATTTCCCTAACTGATTCAGAAGCATTACAACTCCAAGGTTAAGGGGCCAAGTTTAGATGACTAATATTCTTTATACTTGTAAAAACTAAGTTTAAAAAGTAGAATAAATCTTGTTAGTGTTTTGAATTGACACCCCCCAAACAAAAAGTGTCACAAGTTTAGTAACGATGATTGGACAACCTCACTCTAGCTTATGAAGATTGGTGTTAGAGTGGATGTATTTATTATGGATCTTGGATCCATTTGTAATTGTACTTATGATTATATATATTTTCCTTGGGAAAATTATAGCTTCTAATAGTCCTTTAGTGGACGATATTTTTTTATATATTACTGAAAATGGCTGATTTGATAATGTATACATATTATGGATGACTTTCACCTGTTTAAATAACAATTGTATTTGGGATGGAAAACAAAATAATTAATTTGATAAAGTTAAGGAATCATTTCCATGTGTATATTATGCCTTAAATGGGAATAATTATGTAACTAAAGATGTATCTCTTATCTAGTTAGTTCTCCACAGTTGTAAAGGATTAATTTGGGGTCAATGGAAAGAATATAAAGTAATATATGAAACTAAAAATCGAAGGGAAAATCATGTGAAGATATTCTTATCTTTGTAAGGATTTAGGTGTAGACACCAAAATTGGGTCACACTCCCCTTGGTCCCCTTTCTAACATCCAACTTAAACATTTTTACCTAACCATTACCCTTACATCACATATTAATATTAATTTAATCACTTTAATTAAATTAATACTCATCCTCACTTTATTACTCATTTAATCATCTTAATTAAACCAATTTCCATCTCCGTTTTGATCCATGATAAATGGACAGATCTGGCCCAAATGATAAAGAAGATCTGTCATTTTTAGTAAACCTAGAGAATCTTGCCTTAACCGATACCGGTCATCCCGAAACTGATGTTGGTCAACCATAAACCATCATAGGTTACCATATAACCATTTTGGTAACCTTTTTTGAGAGGTTAGACACATTATAAAAAAAAATTGAGTCAAGGAGATCTACATGCAAACAAGAACCAAAACTCTTTCATACATCGAGGCAGCCATAGCCAACATCAAGATAGATCTAGAGGTATCTCTCTCACGATATCTCTCTCACCACCATGGCACCAATCTCCATCCCACTGATAAATCATCACCACCACCCAGCCATTAGATGTGGAACATTAGTAAGTGTGTTTATCACATGTATCATTCCATCCTTGTTTTGTTTTAAAGTTTTTTGTCATATGTGTTATTATTTTCTATTAGCATTTCCATTCCCCCACCATTCACTTTCCTGTAGAATCAACCCTTCACCACCACACCATTAGATCATCTGTACATGACCTCTATACATCTCTTAGTTTTCCTAAGATCCCCACAAACCTCACCATTCCCCTTCTCATCTCTATCTAACCTTAGACCAATTTCCATCATCAAATTTTATTGAATTCCTATCATCCTGACCATACCGACATCGGTTACCCATGATCTTCGTCAGTTCCCTTTAAACCATCATCATTTATATATGACTAATAATGATATCTATATTTGGCCATCTTATTAATAACATAACCTAAGAATCCTCACCCAAGCAATCTAAGTGACCTAGAAGCCAGCCCTAACCAGTACCCCTGACCAACTACCCCACCTCCAAATCCGATTATAACCTAGCCTGTTATATTTGATTTAATTATTATATTGGAATGAGATACCTAAATCATATAAACTACAGTAGGAATTTGTTTACTTACATTATTCCTCACATTAAGTTCCATTAAACAATGGATTGACAACCATCTAGGAAGTATCGTACTTCTCAAATCTAGCACACGCTAGGCAGTCCACTGCCATATATTGTTTATCTCTCTTTTGTGGTCTTGTTTTCTATTCTAGGTAGTTCCTCCTAGCCAAAAGTAATCTCTCACATTTAGCATTGGATCAAGAATTCAGAACGCACACACAACCTTTAAACCAACCATCGCAATAGGTAATCCTCCTCAGCCCATAACATTATCTGCTTCGTCACATTCAAAACGTAAAGAAAACGGTGAAACATTAAGGTTACTCACACTTTTAATAACTAAGAATGAATTTATATGAGTTATGTTACTAAATATTTACTCACAGTTATGTATCAATCTATTTCCTTATCAAGTTAAAATTGGGTAGAAATAAGGGTTAGCAAGTATGTATAAAAATTAATTGAAATGGAGTAACTTGCGTGACACTAGTCTTATCTCGATAAGATGTAAATACGAACTTGAGAAATAATTTAGTCAATCCTTAACTTCATTATGAGATTAATACTTGAAATTAATCTAGGTAACGAATTGAAAGACTAGTGCATGCCTAAACATCCATTTCAAGAGGGACTACAATCAAAATTTAAGGTCATAATGGTTTAACTAAGTAAAGGGTTTATGAGCCATATGTAAGAAATAATTTTAATCTATTCAAAGAAATAAATAAACTAATCTCATTATTATTATCAACTTAAATGGTTTAAAAATATTCCTTGGTGAATTATCAGATCAATCAAAAAGTTATAAGTAACTAGTCTCTAAAGGATACTAGCCTAATCAATCTTAGTTAAAGAAAATTTAAATATTAATATGATAAACTTATCCTGAAATGAAATTTATTACTTAAAATACATAAGATCTTATACAAGAAGTCATCATACTCCACATTATAAAATAAATATACCATAACCGGGGTAGTACCTAGATTTAAACAAGTTAAAGACGTAAGTGCAGTCCTACTAATGTAAATACCCCCTTGATTATTGAGTTATAAAATCTCGAAAATCTATGCTATGACTAATTAAGAATTGTAGGACCTAAGGGGAATGATTAAGGTTAAAATATAATTTTATATCAAAAGGTATAGAATGTATGAAGGGGGGTAGCAAGTTAATGAACACTTCATGACCTTATCCTTTTAACCTAGGTAATTAAATGTGTTAACTTTATTTCATTAAGTAAAGGGACTAAGAGTAATGAGTCTAGATAACTGTGATGAGACATTTGTGAGGTGATTGGAAGAAAATTTTAGATGTGTTGTGCACTCATGTATAATAAGTGTACATAGTACAACTAGAAAGCTTTGGCCAAAGTAATCTGTTTGTTGGGTAAATTGTCTAATCCCAATGATTCCTAAAATCCCAAAGTGTAGGATACAAGATGGAGTTTACTAACTGAAATCTAGGTAGACACTAGAGGATCAGTCACATGTTCTCACTACCGCAGAGTGGTAAAAAAAAAGAGGATAAATAAGAAGATTCTAACACATTTAAGGGTGATCCTGGAGATTAGGGATATAATAACCCTTACAGCTACATAAGGTTTATCACAATTTTATAGGATGGATTAATTAGTTATGACATGCTATATAAGCTAGCCTTAGCTAGTTATTTGAATTATTAATGTAGGTTAAGGTATATTTTATGTTAAGATAATAAGACTTGATGCATTCAGTAGCTTAATAGCTACCTGAATTATATATGAAGAGGAAGGTCTATTGTATAATAAAAAAAAATCCTTCTAATTTGGGTTACAAATTCTAGGTTTCTATAGTGAAACCATGAGTGGTGTCCCATGTTTTCAACCCACCTTGAACAGTCTACATTTTCTTCTTGCGCAGTTTATCTTACACATATTTTCTCTATCTTACATTTCCTACTATATATGGAGGTTTGTCTATACTCACACTTCTTTCCGATACACTTTTTTGTGCGTGCCTTGGTTTCTACCAAGCACATCCCCTCCTCCCCTTGCAGGGCATAGTTTAAGTTAAAGTGGTTGGTCCTTTTTTTGGGGCGCACCCTCTTATAGTGAAATCGTATTATCCCCCAAAGAGGGAGGCATAATTTGGGTTTACACACACTACACAACACAATACCGGTATAATTCAACTTCAAGTTTTCACCCATAACACAGTAGGTTATACAATGAGTGGGTTCAACATAGTATATAGAGGTCCATACACAAAAAATTTAATAGGTATATTTTCCTTAGCACATGCATGGGTGTACACCAACTGTAATGGTGTTTTATATAGTGGGAAGTAGTTAAAGTTTAGAGGAATACACTCGACAGTTTCTCTTTGCACTTCGTCTATTACATTAGCATCGGATCCCCCAAAAAACCTAGAAGTAAAAAGACCTCTATAGTTTAGGGAAGTAGTTACAGTGTGGAGGATAAATTAGAATTTCCTCCCTACACTTCTTCATCTAGTGGTGTGATATCACCAAAAAATCTCTTACTTCATTGACATGATCTATTCTAAACCCTTTTTCTCACCACATATTAGGTGCACATGTTCATTTTTTATTTTCATACTTTCATTACATGCTTTTTACATACATACATGCATCTTTACACACATTTTTACAAACATACATGCATATGTGACCACTTGATCATTTTTTCTTTTATAAGTTCATCCATATGGAAATCTAGTAGTCAACATCACACACACTAGGTACATCACACACATTGATACTAACATGTAGGTACATCACACATATTGGAATTTACACACACGCGTCTATCCTAGGTTTACTCTCATCATCTTTTAAAACTTTTTTTGTATCTTTAGTCTCCACGCTCCATAGTTTCATCACTCCACACTTTGTCTAGTCCCCCTGACATGCTTTCTACATCAATCTACATGGATATCAGTTACGCATCTCTTTCTACTTTAGGTTACCATGAATTTTTATCACCAACATAAAGTGGGGGGAAATGTAGAAAAAAACACGCACTTTGAGTCATTATTTAGTCTCGATCACATAATACTATTTGCATGGTTCCTAACAAAGAAAAGTAATAATTAACCCATGTCTTTGGCCATATTTTATTGATTTTGGTTACTACTTTTGGTCTTGCACCTTTATTAGCCCAGTCTACCTTTTCATACTTTAGTTTTATCTTTTATGGATTGGAGTTCCCATCCAGGATGTCAATTCTAGGAACCCTCGTCCCCTCTAAACGCCCATGTCCTCTTTACACTTTACTCTCACTTTTTGGGTATTTTCTAGCTATTTGAGCATCTAATAATAACGAACCAAGAACTAAGCATGTATTATCTCCACCTATGGTTGTATCCATCAAAGGAATTTATAGCTCCATTTGCATCCATCTAGGTCCATAAGAAGGGACAAAAGGGCATGCTCATCTACATCACACTTCATAGGAAGGTAGTCTATGATTTCCATGCACAAATTATTTAAATTCTACATCTAGTTACTTGTTTGGTACTCACAAAGTGTGACTGACACAAGAGCAACCCTAGCCATAATTCTACACACACACACACACAAACCTGGAACTACATTGCATCTGAGATGTAGTACAACTCTCATTTATAAGTTCATTAATTTTTTAGATGAGGACACTCTGACCCCTACATATGCATATTTCATTTTTAGAGTTTTTATCCTTTGTTCAAGATTTTACAAGTGATTCCTTTATTGCACGTTTACAATGAAATAAATGACCTCAGTGTGACATACACATGGCAGCCAATGAAGGCCTCACACCATCTGACAGCTCTATGAAATTGGCTTCCAAACTTCTTGCACAGACCAGGGTGTCCAGATTATAGAATAGGATGCCCCGGCTGCCCCTTTCCCTTTTCTAGGCACCACAGTCTAGCAAAATCACTCAGATCTACATTTTCTAAGGATCATGTGTGATGTTCTCCCAATCTTGTTTAGCTTGTATTCACTGTAAAACAGTCCTACAACATCTTTGAATCAGATAAGGTTTTTCCAACCACCTTTTCACTTTAGGGTTTTATATTTTTATTACTTAGTTTTATTGGTTGAATTTTAGTTATTTCATTCCTCATTTATTTAGTGCAAACTTGCATTAGATTAAGCTAGGATATTGCATTTTAGTTTAATCATTTTGGTGAACCCCACTTGTGATCAATCTTTCGGTTCCTTCTCTAGAATATCATATTCTTTATCATGGCTCCTAAAATTCCTCAAATTTCCTTGTCTGATTTACTTCAAATCCATCCTAATTTCCAATGTTTTTTTTTTAAAAAGGCCCAAGATACCATGTGTTTTCCCTGAGATACATGTCCACATCAAGTAAGTGCTACTTTTGATCATTTGTTTGATGAACATAGTCTTTGTTATCCTCTATCTAATCAACCCATGGTTAGAGTTAATTAAAGCTTTACATTCTTTATTTCAAGAAAAAATTAAGGCTATGAAATCCACGATTACATCTCTCAAATCTGAAATCCAACATCTTAAGGATGCTTCTAAGGGTCATGTTTTTTTATCCTTCTACATATCATCTTCATTCTATGTCTTTTATATTTTCTCATATTAGTGAACCTAAAATCTTTCTGCTCCCCACTTCCCTCAATTTTTCAATCAATGATAAGTAACAAGATACTCTTCAGAAACTCATAACTCATCAATTAATCATCTTTCCATTGGTTCATTGTTATCGTCCTTATTATCTTACAAAATACCAAGGTATTCCATATTACAATTATCACCAAATTAATGGAAATAATGACAATTATTGTTATGCTTTACAACATAGAATAAATAAATTTGAGAGTTAAGGTTTTACCTCATTCACTACATAATGTTATTTAACATGGTCCTCTCCAGTTATTACATCTCAATGGGTTCCTAAATTTGATTCATTTATGTATAATGAGAATCAAGTTGTCATATTTATTGTTTCTTTTTTTGTCACTCAAGACCCGCCTATGAAATTTACTCAAGTATAATGACCTCATTTAAAAATCAGTTCAACACCTCCTTTTCTCAAGTCATCTACAACATAACCAAATCAAATTAAGCAATCACCTCTCAAAATCAATTCAATTTCATTCTCCTATCAATTCTTCTACAGCTTCATTAATCCTACATAATCTTCAACAAATTACTTCTATGAAATCAACCACTCCTACTAATTTCTAAGACACATTTCAAATTTTTCCACCATTACATGGTTCTAATGTTGTTCCATCCTACCATTGGTGTTGGACTTCACTCTTATCATGACACAGGAAACACTCTCCAATAATGGAATGGTACCTCTTATGTCACTACATAAATCTTCATCACTGGCACACTTTGGGGTTATTACGGTTATTACCCCTAGCATCGACACATGTCTTACACTAACCTTATTACACACCCAATTTATATCATATATCATCATTAATTGATGAGGAAATCTTTTGCTTTGGTTCTGAATTGAATCTTAAGGGCATATTATACACATGAACCTCACACACTACACACTAGACACTACACATTGCACATCTTCACACATATTACAAGCATACATCATACATCTTGTTTTTTACTATGCATATACACATTTCATATCATCCACATGTCTTGAATTACATCCTATATTACACACTACACATCCTATATTACAAACTAAACATTACACATCACATGATGATTTAATCATCACCAAATCCATTACACATATTCTACATTCTACTCATCTACTTATACATGCTAGGAAACTACCTGATGATGTACTTTAATATCATGGTCCATACTAGACTGTTGAGGGTATAAATCACAAATGGATACCATCACACTCAAACATTCAACAATTTGATATTTTTCCTTATGCAACATTTATAGGTTATTGATATATGTCATAGGCTACATCACCAGTTACTCTAGCATCATCATCACATATTATGATAATCATTTAGTGATATATGCCATAGGATACATTATAAATTCTCCTACTCATCTTGTATTTATATACGATTTATTCTAAATCATCACTCCTTTGAGAATCTTGTCACGATATACCATCGTCACGCACACTTCATCTCTGATGTCACTGGTCATCACTACACATTCACAATAGTGCACTACACAAAACACATAGTTCGACCATTTATTGATGACGTACTTCATTTACATTTCACTCTTGGCTACTGAGGATGCATAAAAAAAAGAACCTCATTGCATATAATTACATTCATTTGGGGGCACATGGCTCCTATCATTCAATCTTCATTCCATTCCATCTATCCACAACATACTACATATCTTGGTTGCATTTAATTTTTCTTACATGTACTTGTTACATGTTTATCGTATTACAAATCCTAGATAGATTTTGTGTATGTCATTATTTTTTATCATAGACACATCCATGTTCACTATTTTTCTAGTTTTGATCACAAATTATACATATCCATTACACCCAACATGGATGTTTGGCACAATACTTAGTACCAGTCCCACAACAACTCTCAGGGGAATCCATTTTTGTACACCATAGGTGATATTGTTTCATTTTTTAATAGAACACTACTTTATTGATTATCATTCTTTTAATATACTTGATATTTTCTAACGTACTAATGGGTGCTTCATGTGCAACATTTTTTTTACAGGATTACTTACTATCATGGTTGTTTATTCTTTCTTTTCATTATATGCCTTTGTTTGTGGTCTTTTCCCTTTTTCTCATGTGCACACTTGTATATCTTTGTCTTCATCAAAATTGATTGTTCTGTGACACCATGAGTGGTGTCCTATGTTTACAAACCATTCTTCACATTCTACATTTTCTTCTTACGTGGTTTAGATTACACATGGTTTTTCTAGCTTACATTTCATATTATACATGCATGTTTGTTTATAGTCACAATTAAATCCCAACCACTTGTTTGTGTGTGCCTTGGTTTGTACCAAGCACATCCCCTCCTCCCCTGCATGGAAAAATTTTAGTTACATTGTTTGGTCCTATGATATTATTTATCATGAGTTATATGATACGTTCTTCAACTTCTTCCTAATAGAGTTGTATTAGTGGTTGGTAGCGTACATCAAAATAATCTCAGTATCTTAGGCTGAGGGTTTGGACACAAGAACATTATCAGATATTGTTTGATGCAGAGGAAGCATGGACTATATTTATAGACCATGATGAGACAAAAATATGTCTCATTATATCACCAAATAGAACTCTTATTCTCTCTCTTAAAATTAAGCTTTCAATTGAATTTAGATTTAGTTTTAATAATGGATAGCATATTTAAGGTGGAATGTAGGATTTATCTTATCATCTCTTTAGAAATATATTTGCAATCTAATTATTTTTATTTCTTGATATTTCTTCTAAAGTTGGAATTCAATAGTTTGTAGAAAAAAAATCATAAGCAACTCTACTCCAATTTCATAGATTGCATCTACCAAAATTCTTCACGTAGCTATGGAAATTCTTCATGTAGCTATCGAAATGCCTAGCTAATGAAAGTATTTTGGTTTGTTACAAAATAATGTAAAGGAGCACCAAAATATTCATCCCATTCTTTTCTTCCACATCATCCACCAAGAATATATATCCAAACATGTGGCAATCCAAATGCATGCATGCATATAGCATTCCAAGAAGAATTCAAATTCATAGACTTAACACTCCTCCATTTTCTCTCCATGTTTCAAGGATGAGTAAATAGTGGAATAGTATTAGGAATGTTGAATAAGTACTCTCCCACTTTGTGTTCCTAGATTAAAAGAATGAGTTGTAGAAATATTCTCCATGATAAGTGGGTTATTGTAGTCAATTTTGTTTAGTATTTATTGCTTTGAATAAATCTACCTAAGAATAGGTAGTTAGTTCTTGGAGTGTGGACCAAGTAAACCAGGAGCAATGTCTATAAATACCTCTTCCATATATTTGGAAAGGGGGATATATTTTGTAGATTGGTTTTGAATCAATACAAGTGCAGTTTTAAAAGTTAATTGTAGTTTCTCCACATACAAAGGGAAGAAAATGGCCAAAAATCACTCTTCCCTAAGGAGGAGGATTTTTCTGTTATTTCTTAGCGTAGTTTATTTGTTGTGTGGTTTATTTTTCATGCATGTTTAATTTCATTATGTTTTCTTAGGAAGAAGTAATGTTGAATAAGATTTTCCTTTCTCCTTTTGCATACAACTTTAGACACCACCTTGGTTATAATGACACCAACTTGTCTATGAGTTGGTTTAAATGACTAGTAATACAACGACTTATCATATTCATGTTCTCATGACATTTTTCTATTCTATTTTTTTTGCATGTACTACTATTTTTGAAAATATTACATAGTAGTTTATGCTTGCATTAAATACCCAAAAAAAAGAAACTAACTTTGTGCAGGTTAGGCGAGACAAATATTTTTGTGGAATATTTGTGTAAACAAATTGGGAGTTGAAGGAAAAGATGAGTGACTTCTGTCACAAAAGAAGAAAACTTCATGTTGAAGAAAAAAATCCATCTCTACAACCCAAATTCCTACAATAAAAAATGAATCTACAACAATACTGAAAACTATTAGAACATGGCAGACAAATGCAAAAACGTACGCATTATTCTCTCATATAACAACTCGTTTAGTTGAAAATTTCAAGCATGCCAGAAGAGAATTATATTTTTAACTCTTACATTTAATGAAGTGAGACATTCCTTTTTGCATGCAATGACTCATTCAGTTGTTAGAAAAATTTAAAAAGCATGCATTCCTATTTTATCCCTTTTATTTAATAAATTAGTCAAATTTTGTTAAGATATTCCTTGCATGTCAACTTAATTGATTTTGAAATAAATTTTGCATACAAAGAGGAATTAAATTTATATGCAATGAATGCTATAGATTGCATATATTTTAATCAATTAAGTCTCATGAAAAGAGTGCTCCTAAATTGACTCTATTTATTTAATGAGAGAGACTTGTTTTAAATTATTTTTAATAATTATTGGAGATTCAAATTTGAAGGAGCTAATTATATACTGAAAGCATATATTTTTTAGATGACATAATTACTATAGGAAATTACAAAAATCAACATACATGGTGCATTACATAGGAGGTCAAACGAAAAAGATTCATCTGATAGGAAGATCGCGCATGAAAAATAACAGTATTTTCTTATATAAACTACTCGCAGCTCATAAAGAAATAGATCAAACAATTTTTTGGTTTATTTCTACACGTAATGAGATTTCCAGATCATTTTGAATCACTCTTTTTTTAGAAACAACCAAGATATCACAATTTGAATATATAATGCCGAAAAACATAACATGATGAAGATTGTTTTTTTTTTTAAATAAAATAAAAATCTTATGATGCATGCATGTATTCTTATCATACTCCTCATTTTCAGTAACTGATTCATTCCATGCTACCCTCTTTGTCTCATTTTTTACTAAAAAGTCATTTTCCCAACTTTTGGAACCACCAAAAATTCCTCCGATGTGTAATAGTCAATGTTAATCTTCTAAAAAAAGAAGAAAAAAAGGAAAAACAACAATAAATTTGCACTTTAAAGTCTTTCTTGGATTCATATGACTGCTTCTCTTATGCTGCTTGGTTGATGAAATCATTTTCTACTAAAAATTTATATATTGTAGAGGCCTTGCTTTCATATCTTTTTCTTTTTTCAGCTACAGATGAAAATCACAGTTATACAACATGATGAAAGAAAGGATAACTACCGAGTATGGTATCGTAACTTCTATTTTTATATTCTTAAATATTGTTTTTTTTTTTTAATTACAAATAGATACACTTCTCGAAAGCATAAAAATAAAGAGAAAAAGAGCAATAAATTTGTCAAGATCTACATGTGTTGATAAAGTCAAGTAACAAAGCAAAGGATGCAGATGACATCTTTTCAGTTTACAGTAATTGAGATCTATAAACTGCTGAATTAAAAAAATATTTTGCATGAGGTCATGCACAAAGCTACATGTGGGGGAAACTCAATCTCTTCCAAATATTTTGAAGAATGAATGAGAAAACAAAGAGCTAATTGTGGGCAAAAATATCTCTACCTTATCTACAAAAAACCTCATGAGTGCATGAATAAGAAAGAAGTAGAAATTTTTACCTCTAAAAATCTCAGTTTGCTACTATTATGAAAAAAAGGAGAAGACACTTTAAAATATGTAGAAGTATTTACAAAATCAGATTCTACAAGATGATCAGTAGCTTATATGAGGACATGCAAGAAGTTAAGTGTGGGGGAAATGATGAGACCATAATCTATCTCATTATATCACCAAATAGCACTCTCATTCTCTCTCTTAAAATAAAGCTTTCAAGTGAATTTAGATGTAGTTTTAAAAACATATAACATATTTAAGGTGGAATATAGGATTTATCTTAACATCTCTTTAGAAATCTATTTGCAATCTAATTGTTGTTATTTCTTGATATTTCTTCTAAATTTGGAATGCAATAATGTGTAGAAAACAAGTCATAAGCAAATCTACTCCAATTTTATATATTGCATCTATTGAAAGTCTTCACATAGCTATGAAAAACACCTAGCTATGGAAATTCTTCATGCATCTATGGAAACTCCCAACTAGTGAAAGTATTTTGGTTTGTTCCAAAAATAATGTAAAGGAGAACTAAACTATTCAACCCATTCTTTGCTTCCATGTCATCCACCAAGAATATATATCCAAACAAGTGCTAATCCAAATTCATGTATGCATATAGCATTCCAAGAAGAATTCAAAAACATAGACCTAACACTCCATTTTCTCTCCATGTTGCAAGGATGAGTAAATAGTGGAATAGTATTAGGAATGTTGAATAAGTACTCTCCCATTTTGTGTTCCTAGATTATAGGGATGAGTTGTAGAAATATTCTCCACGATAATTGGGTTGTTGTAGTAAAGTTTGTTTAGTATTTATTTCTTTGAATAAATGCACCCAATAATAGGTAGTTAGTTCTTAGAGTGTGAACCAAGTAAAATAGGAGTAATGTCTATAAATACCTCTTCCATATATTTAGAAAGGGGTATATATTTTGTAAATCAGTTTTGAATCAATACAAGTGTAGGTTTAAAAGTTAATTGTAGTTGCTCCAAATCCAAAGGGAAGAGAATGGCCAAAATCTGCTCTTCCCCAAGAAGGAGTATTTTTCTATTATTTCTTAGCTTAGTTTATTCACTATAGATTTATTTCAGTAGTTTAGTTGTTGTGTGTTTATTTTTCATGCACGTTTAATCTTAGTATGTTTTATTAGGAAGAAGTAATGTTGAATAAGATATTCCTTTCTCCTTTTGCATACATCCTTAGACACTACCTTAGTTATAATGACCTCAACTTTTTTATGAGTTGGTTAAATGACTGGTAATACAATGACCTATTAGACAATTGGTGGTAGTTTGTGTTTTATAATTATAAGTTAGAGTATGAAATTACCACTTATTATTGTCTAAAGGAAGCTAAGTTTAGGTTCTTACGCGAACCCAGAGCATCTTATTTACACGACATCCATTTAGAATTCAAGATATTTATAATAGAACTAAACTTAGAGACATTACTTATGGCTATCTAAACCACCACCACATGCAGGTGTGGAGAAGGATGGTGGATACCTAGGAAAAGGATAGATATAGAGTGTAAACACGATGCAAGTTTACTGAAGCTTGAGAGAGGACTGTTTTGAGGGAGATTAGGGAGTCAATGGAGTTGAGGAGAACAATTATTCATGGATGTTTTTAAGCTCTTGTGGAAGAAGAGGATCCGCAACATTAGGTTCTTCTAACCTTGGGAAATTACAGTAGAGAGCCCTCATTAGCTTTAGATGCAAGCATGGAATAGGATAGATTGAGAATTGTGGGGATGAATCTAATCCCACCTAGCCCTTACACATGGTGTTTCAGATCCAAAGGTATTTATTAAAAGGAATTCTAGTGGAGGTAAGAAAGAAAATATGAGAAGAAACCATTTAGTTCTGAATAGATAAGTGTATCAAACTAAGAATACACCCATGGCAGATCAGTAGGCATCGATGTTTGGGAGTATCCTTGTAGGATTATTTTTGAGAGCATTGTTGAGGTAGAGTATTGGTGCACAGACCATTGAGAGATATTCTGTGGGTGTTGTGATCATACAAATAATAGGTGTCTAGTTCATTTATAAAAATGGGACACTGGAGAGTTGATCTACTAGTCCACATACCATAATAGGGGGTGCAAGAGGCTAAAGAGGATTAGCTCAATCATTGTATGGAGGGAATCTAGGAGGATTTCTTGGATCTGGTGGAAACTGTTCATAAACACCACTAAATCAACCTCAACATCCACCACCAAATCAGCCTCAACAAACACCACTTCATGTTTTTTTTTTAGATTTCACTCAATCTACCAAAGTATAGAGGTATTGAGGAAGAAATAGAAAATGTGCATAAGTGTGAACTACTATGGTACAATAAGGGAATTACAGCTTTAGATAGGAAGGAAATTAAATTTTCTACTACACTACAAGGACGTGCACATAACTGGTATAAGAAGTATGACCCACATTAGACTGTGATGGATTATAATGCTTTGCAGATTATGTTTGTGGCTGAGTTTCACATCCCAAAGTTTGAGAAGTAGAGCATCAATGTGCTCAAAGATATCAAACAACATTTATCTAAATGTATAAGCGAGTATGACGTGTATTTTAAGACTCTATTGTCCAAGTTACCTTATGTCATTCATCAAAGCTAGCATGTGAAGTGGTTCTTTGGAGGTTTTCTAAATATTTTTGATAGATCTCTATCTCATCAGACATATAATGATGTGCATGATGCATTGGAAATAAATTTTTGTGCTGAAGAAGTTGGAAGTGTGGACACATGAGTTTGTCCTTTTATCAAAACACACATAACAGATATGATGAAGCTGTTAGAGAATCTTTATACCAATTCCACACATGAGACTAAGAGTGGTATATGGTGAAATGATTGTGAGGTTGAAGGACACACTAAAGAAATTTTACTATGTAGGTTAGTGCGTATGTTGTTATAATATTTTGAGATTTTCCATTTAGACCATGATTTTTTGAATTATCCTCTCTTGAAATGCATGACTTTGAAGAGTGAATCCATGTATTGTAAGATTTTTATCATGTAATATCATGATATGAAGGATTTTAGACTTATAGATCACATTCATGAGACATGTGAGACTCAATTAAGGAAGACAGTGGTGGCAAAGAGGTCACAGGATTAGAATGCATAGTCTTTTGAATAATGTAATAATGGAGGAGTTGATTCCATGGAGGATATAAAATAAAAAAATTTTCAGAGGTAGGAGAAGATTTACATGTGGGACATGTTATACTTGTGGGTCCCCAAATCATTACTAGTGTGGTTTTATACAAAATATAATATGATCATGGTGTGGGGAATAAGCGTAAGTTAGAATATTGTCAGGAACACTATGAGAACATGAGAAATAATAAGAAGAAGGACAATGGCGTGGGTATAGTTAAGCTACACCATGTGAAGGGTGATCAGTGGATGCCAAAGAAGATTCTTGAACCTGATTTACAACTGTTTTTTATCACCACTCGTATGGAAGTAGTGCTTGTACAACCCTCTCAAATCAAGACCACTCATTATAAAAGAATAATTCATGCATACCAGGTATCTAGATTTTGAAAATCAGAAGGAAGTCTATCATAAGACCATTAGAGTCATCAGATAATTGCAAGGTGAAATATAATGCTTGAAGGAGCAGGAGCATGAGAGGGAATGTGCGAAGCATGTTAAGGTTCTGCATAAGGATGTGGATGATTTGAAGGAGGTATGTAGGATGTTACACCAGGAGAATATCATTTGTATGTTAGGATAATGGCTACGTAAAAAGGTACCATGCATTAGAGTTGAGTGTCAGAAAAAAATACTACATGTAAACTTACCAACTCAGAACCATGAGTATGATAAGGAAATAACTCTAGATGTAATTATTAATGGATAGTTGGTATGTAACATCTTGATAGATATAGGCACTAAGGTAAATTTACTCACTTTGGATGTATGGAATCGGATGGGGAGACCTACACTACAACCATATTTGAATGTGCTATATATGATGAATTAGACAAGAGCTATGTGTATTGTTGTGTTGAAGGATGCTCCCATTACAATTCAGGGAGCCAAATTTACCTAAGACTTTGAGGTATTAGAATTGGTTGAAGAAAAACAAATTCCAACATTACTTGGGTGACCATAGTGTTATGCAAACAATGGAAACCTGTGTTTCAATAAGGGGTATATAATTTTTAAGAATAGGAATGAGCATGTCATTATACCTATGAATGAAGAAAAAATTCACCATATGTTGAACCCCTGAGTGAATATATTTTGAAAAGGATTTATGCATGCATAATACATGATCTTGATACTATGGAATCATCCAAGGATGGCATATTATAGTGGATAAATGTGCAATCATTGAATGACACAAAAATGATTGATTTTTATTATATTGGGTCCATGACACGTATGAAATGGTCGGGTGTGAGATGAAGGGATGGTTAACTAGAATGATCAGGGTGAACATGGCTAGGTGCATGGGAAGAGTTCAGTTACCATGTTTAACTGGTGAAGAAAATACCGGGTCTTTCTAATGCGCCATGGAGGAAAAATAGAATAATTAATGTGATTAAAGGAATATGTTAGTCTATATTGGTACAACAACACATTGGTGGGTGACACACAAAGATAACTTGTTGGGATGATGAGAGGTGAGAATCACCTTCTCAACTAGGTTCACATAGAGCAATGTGCCTACACATATATGTGGATATCATGGAAATAATCTTTCTTTAGCACACATACATAGTTTTGAGAGACTATGAGCGCAAGGCCAAGAGGACTTACCACAATCTCTATGGGTACATTTGTTTTATTACACTCTATGAGGCTACATGTACTCATGGTAGGTCCATAAAAAGCTAAAAAAAAAGAGATTGAAAACTAGAAAGATGTGACTGAAGGTATGGTTCAAACCTTTTACTACTTTTCTACTAATCCTCTAGTACATTAATATTTTCATATATCTAAGTGCATCACATTGGGACATGGTGTGAAATTAGAAGAGTTGATGTTGGAGTTATTGGGGAGAACCTGACTCAAAAAACACCTAGATTATGAGGAAATAGAAGATTTGTAATTGGGTTGTGCCTAAAAGGAGAAAGAAAAGGGTAAAAATGCTTGACTCATTGATGATGATGAAGTTGAGAATTTGGAGGTTAGTCACATAGAAGCTTCATGTGAAGTAATGGATATAATAGATGAAAATGCATGTGCATACCATCCACCAATGAAGACTAAGAAGGTTAACATTGGTACAAAGGATACACCTAAGGAAGATATTATTGGGGATTACAAACCAGAACAAGATGTAGCAAAGATCATTGAACTTTTGCATGACTTCTAAGACTTATTTCCTTGAGGTTATCATGAATTGAAGAGCTTACACCCCTATTTATGATAAATTAAGATCAAGTTGAAAGAGGGAACATGTCTAGTTAGGAAGAGGCCTTACAGGATGATTTCTAACCTACGCATCAAGGTAAAGGAGAAAATTGATAAAATGCTTGAGTCTGGAATCACCGAACCAATTAAGGAATCTAAGTGGGTAAGTCTCATGGTTATAAGAATCAAGAAGGATAGGTAGATCAGTATTTATTTGCATTACAGAGAACTTAATGCCACACATTTCATATATCCTTTTCCCACCCCATTCACAGAAGAAATCCTTGAAGGTGTTGCAGGGCACAAGATCTATTCATTTACAGATGGATTTTCAGGCTATCACCAGGTTCACACTATGTTAGAAGACCAAGAAAAGACAATTTTACTACTGAGTGGAGAAGATTTATCTATACAGTTATGCCTTTTGGTTTGAAGAATGTGCCAATGGTATTCCCACGCATTGTGGTGTAGGCATTTCAATGTTTTATTCACAAGTTCTTACAGGTGTACCTAGATGATTGGACTGTCTATGGCTTGGTTAAGGATCACTGTGATAATTTAAGGATCATTTTTTAGAGATGCAAGTAGTTGAACATTTCTCTTAACATTAATAAGTGTATATTTGTTACACCTTTTGGAACTCTACTTGGGAAAGTCATATGCAAGGAAGGATTGTTGGTAGACTTGATAAAGATAGCTGTAATACTTGGTTTATAATAACCTACTAACCAAAGTGAATTACGAGGATTCTTGGGGCATACGGGATATTATAGGAAATTTATTAAAATCTATGTGAAGATTTCTGTGCCACTGAAGGAATTTCTTAAGGCTAAAGGAATGTTTCACTTGGGTCATGCACAAGAATAGACGTTTGAGAATTTAAAGGAAATATTAACTACTACACCTATTGTGTACTTTCCTTCTTAGACCAAATTGTTTCATGTTCATGTTAATTTCTCTGACATGGAAATAGGTGCTTTTTTGACATAGCCTAGGGATGGAAATGTGGATCATAGTATATGCTTTGCAAGCCAAAATTTTACACCAATAGAATATAATTACACTACAACTGAGAATGAGGCATTATCTATTAGCTACGCGGTTCATAAATTTTGACAATATTTGTTGACTAATCCATTTATATTTTATACATATCACATGGAATTTAAATATTTGGTCAACAATATTTTTTTGCAAGGGCTCATCTGCTAGTGGATACTTCTCTTTCAAGAGTTTTATTTTATTATTGTTGTAAATCCTGGCAAGAGCAATTCAAGGTTTGATGATATATCAAGAATCAATACTAACAAGGACGTGAAGAGTATTGAGGATATAATGTTTGATGTGTAGTTATTCAATTTGATCCTCGTGCCCAAATATTTGAAGGTTATAGAAGTCTTTTTGCACATAGGGTTGGTTCCCAAAGGAATGAAAGCACTAGAGAAAAACTAGCTCACTATACACACACACACACACACCTCCATATCAGTTGATTAGAGGATAATTATATAATATGTGAAGAGATGAGATATTGCGATGGTGTATAGTTGAGCATGAGTAAAAATCCATTATGGAGGAGGTTCAAGGTGGTATAGTGGGAGGACATAATGAAGGTGATGCAACTTTTCTTAAGATCCTTATGGCTGGTCGTTTGTGGGAAAAGTTGTAAATAAATGTTAATGAATTTGTAAAGGCATGTGATCATTGTTAAATAATTGTTAAGCTCAGAAATAGATATGAAATTCCACTTAGACCTATTGTGAGTGTGGAACCATTTGAGAAGTGTGCCATTAAATTTGTAGGACCTATTGCACCACCCATGAGTAGGAATGGCGTGTGCCATATTATTACTTGCATGGACTATTTGAAAAGGTGGGTAGAGGAAGCACCTACAAAGGATTGTACAACAGCCACAATAGCAAGGATTCTATTGGAGAACATAATTAGTAGGTATGGTTGTCCATTAATCTTAGGTAGTGATAAAGGAACTCATTCCTTGAATGAGACAATCAAAATTCTTTTAGCATATTTTATGGTGGCACACCATAAAAAAACCCTTATTACCCTTAAGCTAATGGTACTGTAGAAGCTTTCAATAAGATTTTGGGATAAACTCTTAAAAATATTTGCAACATTGGAAGAAAGGATTGGGATGATAAAGTGTTAGCAATAGTTTGGGCTTACAAGACCACTTATAAAAGATTGAACAAGGCCACACCCTTTTAGTTTGTGTTTTACACAGAGGGGGTCCTACTAGTAGAATTCATGTTACCATCTCTGTATGTTGCATGCCTTGGTTGATTAGATGATGAGAAAGATATTAACGAGCGCATCAATAAATAAATGCAACTAGATGAGTGGCATGTGACTATAGGTTGGACCTAGAAGACTAAGAAGGCACATCCTAACATGATAGGAACATTAAGCATACGATTTTTGCAGTTGGAAATATGATCCTTCTCTATGACTCCAATTTTTTTCACCACCCAAAAAAGTTGAGGGTGCATTGGTTGGGACCTTTTGTGGTAACCAAGATACGTGAATCAAGTGCATATTAGTTGTAGGTGTTGGATGATACTATGTTGCCTAGTTAATTCAATAGGATTATGTTAAAGACCTACTATAAATAAAGCTTCCTGGTGTTTGTAACAATGCATTATTTCCATTTAGATTAGGTTTTCCCTTCGTGTTTTATTTGTTCATTTCCATTATTTGTTTCTTTTTCTTGTCATAATTAGTGCACTTATGCGTAGGAATTTGATTACTATCTGTTGAATTAATTCTTAGAGGACCACACATCATTTTAGTGTGGGATGAACATAGGTGTCTAGAAGTAGGTACTCTAGAGAATATGTGGTGATGCATGCATTATGAATGAAAAGGAAGGTTCTTGGGGAATAAGAATTGTGAAGGCACAAAGGTAGAAAAATATGATTGCAGAGAAGAAGGTGATGACAGAAGTTTCTTAGATGGAAACCAATATAATGGAATGTAGTGCAGTATAATGTGAGGTAGGTAGCAACATGATATACCAGGAATATGAGGTAGAGGAAGAAGGATTGCGATGTAGAGATAGGCATGCATGGATGTTTGTACCCTTAAGAAGTAGTAAGTGCACCATAAGTTTATGGATGTCACACACGCAATGATGAGGCATGGAGAAAAATTAAAATGTGCATTAGGTGGAAAAAGGTGCTTTAAGTGGAAAGTGTACTTAAAAAAATTTAAAGAGAGAAAATGTGTCTTTAAAGAGAAAAAGTAAAGTGGTGGAAACATTAAATTATGAGTAAAAGAAATAAAAAATGGGGTAGACCTACTCATTTTTCACCTTGCATTCAAAGATAAGAGAAATTGAATGATCTAGTGTGACAGAGATAGTTAAGTAACAAGAAAACAAACACAACGTGCATATAGTGTTTGTGAAAGGATCTTTCATGGAAAAGTAGAAGTTTGAGAAGATAATTTAGTGTAAAAATAGGGCATAGGAATCTAGGGTTTATAAGGATTAGAAGCTGAGTGGCTAGGGATTCACATGGTTTACAGATATACTGTATAGAAGGGAAGAAGTGGCAATGAGTAATTGAGAAAAGAATGACACCAAAGATAGTTACTACTTCATCACTGAGGGGAAGAAATAAGGGTCAATCAAAGAGGGTCATGGTTGAGGACCCATTGGAGGATATTTATTCAAAGATGCACTACCCCCAGGGGTGATTAGGGAACAAACATAGAAATACTAGCTCCCGAAGTGCAAACTATGAGAGTTCAACCATCGGGCTGTAGGAAATGAGGTGGGATTGAAGGAAAACATGCTACGAGAGCTACCGGAAAAGAAAAAGGAAGGGCAAGTATTGGTCGATGACCAAGTGAGGATACTTTTGGAAAATGTGGGGGTCCTACTACTTTTCAAGTTACCCTTCTTTTCTAAACCTGCACATCTCTTACAATGGCCCATGTCTAGGGTATATGAGCATTAATTCTACTTTTCGAGCTAGAGGATGAGGATTAGAGATCAGATCATTAGGAAGATCATATGGTTACATGAGACAATGGAACATATGGAACTGAACATGTGTGTTGATGCAAATATTGATGAGTTAGGAATTAAGTTTCAATATGATAAGGGAGGAAGGGCTACAAGCATAGATAAGCTTACAGACCCCGTGACTAGGGTTTCAACCAATCTCATAAGATACAAATTAGTTTCCTTATAAATATGGGCTGATGTGACCAAGAAGTTCTTGTGTATTGTGTATAAGATGTCTCACAACACGTAGTACAACATAGCGTAGTACATCACCAATAGAATTAGTGAGAAGGCCAGGATGCAGAGTGAATAAGGGGAAAATATTACTTGGGGATTGATCCTTTTATTGATTATTTTTTGGGAGATTGGCATTCTAGATGGTCTGAATGAGGATATGTGGGTTCACCCACTAGTAAATAAATCTCCTATAGTAAAGTTCACAGGTTATACATGTGACAGTGTGATCAATAATGCATACAAGGCTAGAGTAGATAAGTGTTATAAAAGGTTGCGCATGAAATTTGAGAATGAATGGAACATTTTGTGGGAGATTCCTAAAGAATTTGGAGGGAAAGAAAAAATTTCAGTAATGCAACACTACAGGCTTGCGAGGTTCAAGATGGAAAACAAAGAAATGAGCCCATTTACATTCACTACTAGATATGTCAAGTGACGATAAAATGGATCAAAGACACACAGAAACTGGTCTTTAATGTAGATAAGGTGGATTTAGATTAGGAAACTTTGCACACAACTTATAGGTATGACTCCAAGCCCACGTAATTGGATAATTCAGATCCATAAACCTTGGAACTAAAACCACAATTTAATGTCATGATCAAAGGTATGATATGCAGAGTGTTTACAGTTCTGTGACCAAAAGCACAATCTCATAAGATACAAATTAGTTTCCTTATAAATATGGGCTGATGTGACCAAGAAGTTCTTGTGTATTGTGTATAAGATGTCTCACAACACGTAGTACAACATAGCGTAGTACATCACCAATAGAATTAGTGAGAAGGCCAGGATGCAGAGTGAATAAGGGGAAAATATTACTTGGGGCTTGATCCTTTTATTGATTATTTTTTGGGAGATTGGCATTCTAGATGGGCTGAATGAGGATATGTGGGTTCACCCACTAGTAAATAAATCTCCTATAGTAAAGTTCACAGGTTATACATGTGACAGTGTGATCAATAATGCATACAAGGCTAGAGTAGATAAGTGTTATAAAAGGTTGTGCATGAAATTTGAGAATGAATGGAACATTTTGTGGGAGATTCCTAAAGAATTTGGAGGGAAAGAAAAAATTTCAGTAATGCAACACTACAGGCTTGCAAGGTTCAAGATGGAAAACAAAGAAATGAGCCCATTTACATTCACTACTAGATATTTCAAGTGACGATAAAATGGATCAAAGACACACAGAAACTGGTCTTTAATGTAGATAAGGTGGATTTAGATTAGGAAACTTTTCACACAACTTATAGGTATGACTCCAGGCCCACGTAATTGGATAATTCAGATCCATAAACCTTGGAACTAAAACCACAATTTAATGTCATGATCAAAGGTATGATATGTAGAGTGTTTACAGTTCTGGGACCAAAAGCACAAGACGGGGTGGAGATAGAAGTTACAAATACATATATTTCATAGCCTAAGTAGACTACTGTACTACCTCTAAAGATGATGTGTAAGGATTCTCCTTAAGAAGAAGAGGAATAAGAGGAAGGATGGCTTGACCATGTACATAGGAAGGAGATGTATTACAAGAAGAGAAGATGTAATGATGGTGCAAGACTGTCTCAAACAGTGAAGGAGAATTTGAAGGATAAAAAGACCAAGTACAGCGGCACCAAAGTAGTCTTCAGTGATGAGTAATGGGAATAAATTTTGCAAGAGTATTTGGAGCGTGAGTGGGCCAAACAAGAGGCCAGGAAAGAGGCACAAATATAGGGTGATTATAGCCCGATGAAGGAAGACTCTGACAAGAGTCCATGAAAGGAAAAATCAATAGTATGCGAGGAGGTGCATAAAGAAAAGGAGGTTGATGACACTTATGTCATCGAGGATGATAAGGGTGTGATATGAGGAACTAACACATGCCCCTTTACCCCAAGTAAATAACAGAAGAAGGCTAAGGTATTTAGGAAGAGGTGGATTCCGTGATCTCCACACATGGACTTTGTGGATGATCCAATAAAGGTTCTAAGGGAAAGATTCTAGATCATAGTCACTACAGAGAATTTATATGGCTGGGATTTTATGGATAAACAAGGAGGGGTATCGTGCATTAGGAAAATTCTATCCTAGAATATGCATACACATGCGGAGGAGCCTGAATTTGATGTAAGTAATAATTCCCTCAGTGTGATATAACTAAAGAGACATCCTGGGAACAATTACAAATAGTTAGACACCCATATACCTTACAGATGAAAAATTATGTAATGATTTGAATAAAATGGCCATGGATTTTATGCACTAGAATTTGGACACATGGCATACCTTAAGAGTGATGTTGGAAGATAAGAAAACAAAAGAAAACAAAAGTGATATCCTGAAGAAGAATATTTAGGGGGAGTAAAAGAGAACCAAAGAAGCTTATGAATGGGTAGGTGCATTGGTGAAACATATTTTAGGACAATTCTCAACCTTGGTGAGCTAGAAAAGGAGTGAATATAATGATAAAAGGGAGTATCTTGAATACCTTGTGGGGATGTTACTAGTGAACATCAAGAGTGCTTTCAGGCTGAAAGATGATAAATTGGACAGGAAAAAAGAAGAAAACAAAGAAGTTGTTGAGGCCAGAATAATTGAGCTTGAGGGTCTCTTTACACATCTTAAGGAGGCTAGTGGAAAAACCAACTTGGTTTTTGATATATTTCATAATTCTAACCCCATACTTAGTATGAGGGTGATTAATTAGGATGGATACCTGAAGGATACACAAGTGAATACTCCCAACAATAAAATTAAGTGCACAAGAGTTATGAAAAAATTAATGGAATACAAATATTTTTTATCCATTTTTTGGCCCCCCTTGCAAAATGGATTAACCTAAAGGTATGTAATTTGATATTTAATGGGGAGAAGGATACATGATATCTAATGACGAGTAGGCTTGCCACGGTGAAGGTTTGGAGCCAAGTTTTTTTAATGATTGAACTAGAAAAATGTATGGATTTTCACCTCATTGTTGCACGTCAATAATTTCTTCTTGATGCACATTAATGCCCCTCTTTTTGTCATGTTTCAGCCACACTTCATTGATGCACGTCAACCACATGTCATCCACCTTCCCTTTGTCACACAACATCATCCTCCTTGACATTCGTCAACCACTTCATCATTGATGCACGTCAACCACTTCCTTCCTATCATGTGTAAACCACTTCCTACCCAATGCACGACAGTCATTTCTTCTTGACATGCATCACCACTTTCCTCTTGTCGTGTAATAATGTAATTTGCTATCATGTGATAATTCACCTTCTTTTCACATGTCATTATACCTTCCCCATTGCCACTGAATTTTTATCATGCATCAGTATCACTTTCTATCGTACATCAATCACCTTTTACTGATGCACCTTAGCCTCCCCTCGCTGTTGTCTGACATCATTTTTTCTTGTCACTTGAAAAATCATTTCCTTTATATCCATGACTCTTCATGTTCCTATTGAGCGTAAACAAGTGGTTCCTATTGGAAAACAATAAGGATTTTCATATACAAAGAGGCATTAATGGCACCGTACATGGTAGCTCAATAACTAGATTAATGAGGTATGGCACCCATCTTCACTATGCAAGAAAATTACCATTGGAAAGAGAACTGGTATGTTTTCCCATACCTCCATATGGGAAATTAATAAATGATGTCAAGTTATATCTCCTTTTCTCTATATATATATGTATTTTCCCATTCATTTTAAGAGAGAGACATTCTAGGAGCTGGGGAAAATTTTCCTAAATGTTTCCTCAAATCCATTTGTGTTGCGAGCCTTCTCTTGGGCATAGCAATGTAATTATTCCTTTGTGCATCAAATGTAATGGTATGCACATACTTTAAAGCAATAAAAGTTGTATTTTGTGGTGTTTCATCAACCCTAGCTAATTTTTAGTGTATTTTCTTTCCTCTCCATTATTTTTGTTGTATTTTATGCATGTTCTTTCACTTTTAGGTTTATGATATTGTGTTCCATAGAGTTTTGATGGTGGATTAGGATAGGGGTATGTGTCACATTTGTCTGACCTCCCTTAGCCCCCTTTTTCCTTGTTTCATCCTCACTCAACAAATTATTTCTCCACTTTTCTTGGTGCTATCACCCCCCTTAGTTTAGTAATTTCATTTTATACATCTCTTTCTTCCCTGGTCCCTTGGAAAATCTAGATTAGTGTTAGGATAGTTGCATTTCACTTTCTAGGAGTAGTTTAGCATTAGGATTAGGTAGAGGAATCTGACCTTCTCTGAAGGTTCATCTCAAGTTTGCAAAGACCACAACTTGAGAGATGGATCCATTAGAAAAATTGCACCAATTTCCCCACACACAGAGAAAATTGAGGGTGTTGTAATTTTGACATAATAGTTTTGGCACACCTGTTGGGACAGAAGTAAATATTTTTATTTTTATCAAATATTGGGTGTGTATCTTGGTGAATTTTCAATCTTTAGAGGCTTTGTAGTAACACATCTAGAGACTCTGTCATTCAAGTCTAGTGGTTTCAACAACCCAATTTTATGAAGTTAATAAGAAGAGTGCAAACCCGGTCTAGAGAAAGAGAAGAAGGCATATTTGAATACTTTTAGTTATCTCCAGGAAGAGGAAGGAGAGGAAGAAGAGTACAAAGGTCTCCATCTCCACCAAACAGAACATTATCCACACCTTCACCTGGTAGACCCTTTCTTTAATTGAGTAGGGTTCTCAGGCCACTCAAGATGGTTCATTAACAACCACCAAATCATTCATCTCCAAACCCCTATGAAAATTTTACGAGAGGAATTCCACTTGACCTTACTGTACAAAATATGATCTCGATAGCAACATTAAAAAATATTCCATTCTTCACTAGAGAAAATCACACAAATCCCATTGACCACATTCAAGACATTGCAACTTTTTGTACCATACATGAGATTGTTGAGATAGATGTTGTGGTCAAGTTGTTGGATTATTTTTTCAAAGGAAAAGCTTTAAAGTGGTTTAGAGGCTTGGGAGAAGGATCAATACAGAATTGAGATCAATTCTACATAGCTCTCTATGGCCAGTTTGGGGAGAGGGCTGACAACTTATCCCTTTTGGACCAGATGAATAAAATCAAAAGGGAACCAACTGAGAAAACGATAGACTTTAGTTCCAGATTCCAAAGAACATGGGAAAGGATCCCAATCTTGGCCATACCAATAGTTGAAGGTGCATTTCTCTATTTTTTTAAAGCTCTAAATTTTGATATATCTTTTATGATACAATATATGGGAGGGATAACCCTTCAAGATGCCTATGCCATATCCATTAGAGATGAAAATTTCCTAATTCAAGCTGGTAAACTTGCACCTAGGCCACCTATGTCTCTCTATCTAGATATGGGTAATCCTAATCCTAATCAAACACCAACAATATCCCCCATCCATGCTCCAATAAATTAGAGTTCAAATGAATATTCAACTTCTTCTTCAGGCCCTTCAAATGAACTCTAGGAGGTTATGAAATAATTACAAAACTTAAGAAATGAGTTGGTAACTCTTTAGAGGTAACGAGCTCAAAATTCTAGACCTTATCATCCTCGAATCCAACCTAGTAAACCTCCATATCAGCCAAATAAGCCACCTGTTCATGTTTCTAACTAGAACCAAGGACAACCCCAAGTTGTTAAGCCATTCCAAGCATATAAAGATAATGCAGTTTCCACATCTAGGGCCTTGGTTCTAATTCAAAACAACATAGCAAAGGAATATGAAGGGTTTTTCCCATGCATCTGACCACACAATCAGGCAACATGCTTCAATGGTTCTTTAAATCAAGCATTTACGGTGACTAGGATGGGTTTTCCTCAAGAAATAAACATAGAAGAAAGGAAACAACATGTAACTAATTAGGAAACACCTTCAAATGAGACAACACTTGTGAAATGACAAGTTGAGTATTTCTATGGAATAAATTAGTCCCCTTATAAAAGTGTGGCAGCCAACTTGAAGTCTAAGAAGAGGAATATAGAGGAAGGACAGTCATTTAATCCAATTACTCCTCAACCTTCTATCACACTTTGGGCTATTAACAATCCAAGTGTGGCCCCAAACATTCAAAATCAGCCCAAGCTACCTTCTAAGCCAACTCAGGTACTAGTTTCAGTAGCCCATGTGCAGCATAAATTCATGTCAGGTAAGGGGCCGAAGATGGAGAATCTATCTACTTTTAACATTATTGAGGAAATGAAGAAGACCAATGTACACATTTATATGTGGTAATCATTGAAAATTCTATGCCAACGGGATTTGTTACAAGTAGCCATGGAAAACTGGTCAATCTCAAACAAGTTATCCAAGAATCAAGAGAAGATGCTCACTAATGCAACTCCCAAGAAGGATTTCATGGAGGTTATCAAGGTAAAAAAATAAAGCTTCCTCCATTACATTTATATTTCATTATTGGGAACTGTGTATGACTTAGGGGATAGCATTTCAGTAATACCAAATAAGATTGTGGATCAGTTAGGCCTAAAATATGACCTCATTTCCAAAGGAGTGGTATAGTTAGATGGGATAATAATGGGGACTGTTGGTATCATAAAAGGTTTAAACCTTACATTACATGCATGCCCTAATGTCACAGTTTAACAGGATATATCAGTGATTGAATTTCCATCACTATATTCATTATGCTTTTCAAGAGACTTCACCGCCAAAATTTTAGGCTACTTATCAGCTGATTGATCACATATGCTCTTTAGAACAAGGTATGGAGCTAAGGCTATAATCCGGTCTAAACCTATTGCAAGTTTCCATCTTAAGCCTCATGTATTAAGCCCAATCAATGTAAATTGCTCAACCTTTGATCAAGAGGATTTCCCAAACACCCAGGAAGTAGATACCAAAGTTGGGGACATCCCATATTTGAATCTTGAGGAATGGGAAAACAAAAGAAACAAATATGATCCATACAATGAAATAGAGGAGGTTGAGTTGGGAGTTTATTATTTTCATGAGGAAAACACACCTCTTCCTATCCTCGCCAAACCAGATGATAAGGGTGATAGTGAATTATGAAAGCTATTTTTTTATGGATCAAGGATTAGGCAAGGCACTGAAGGAGGAGCAATGCTTTTGTCACCAGAAGGTATGAAGTATAACTCAACTTTCCATTTTCAATAATCTTGTTCAAACAATATAGCTGAGTATGAAGCTTTGATACATGGATTGAATTGGGAAAGAGAGAGGGGTATAAAAAACTTGCAAGTGTTTAGGGATAGTGATTTTATTGTCAACTAGGTTAGGGGAAAACATGCTGCTAGTAATTATCTTCTCAAATCCTACAAGCATCAGGTATGAGATCACATTGATGATTTTTAAGTACTTAATATTCACACCATACCGATGAAAAATAATGATGATGTAGATAGGCTTATGGAAATTAGAGCAACATTTGATGTGGTGGACAATATTAAAAGAGATAAAGTGCAACCATATATTCATGTAATTGTGAGGCCAACTGTACCAGCCAATAACACAAGCTATCAAGTATTTGAGAATGATCAACAAATCATTAATTTATTGCATGAGGAGGATAAGTTGTCAGTTAAAAATCAAGATAAATTGGAGCAACATTATGGGGATCAAGTGGTATAGCTTCGGAATTTTTTTTTCAAAAGGTTTAGTGATGCTAGAGTCAATATTCAATCCCAATGATCAATTTCAGAGAGAGAAGACCAACATTCAGGTAAAAAGGGAAGATTTAAAATCCATTTCAGTTTAAGTGGGTAAAATTCTCCAAGTTGGAAAGGTGAGCATGAATCAAGAAAAATATGAATTCATACAGTGTTTTCAAGAGTTCCCGAATGTCTTTACTTGGAGATACGAGGATCTGAGAGGGTTTAATCCAAAATTGGCACAACACACCATTGAGCTAGATCCAGAATCCAAGCCCATTAGACAAAATAAAAGACCAGAAAACCCTCACATTGAACCTCTCATGAAGAAGGAACTAAACAAGCTCATAGAGGCAAGCATCATCTTTCCGATCAAACATTCTTCATGGGTAGCAAATCTGGTGTCGATTAGGAAGAAAAATGGTGAAATTAGGTCATGTGTGGATTTCCAAAAATTAAATAAGGCCTCTCTCAAATACCACTATCCACTTCCTTCCCTGGAGAAAATATTGCAAGTAGTAGCTGGATCAAAAAGGTTTTCACTTTTAGACGGCTACTTGGGCTATAATCAAATCATGGTGAAAGAGGAAGAACAATTCAAGACAGCCTTCACTACGAAGTGGGGAACATATTCTTATAGGAAGATGCCATTTGGATTGTCAAATGTCGAAGCCACTTTCCAAAGGGAAATGGATATGGAATTCAAAATACTGATCAATAAGATTGTTCTTATATATCTAGATTACATTACTGTATTCTCCAAGATTGCAGCAAGTCACCTGTTTCACCTCAGACAATTATTCCAAATATGTAGGAGATTTGGAGTGTCTTTGAATCTGGAAAAATTACATACTATTATCTCATGAAGGAAAGCTCTTAGGCTACATCGTGTCTAAGGAGGGGTTGGAAATTGATCCAGAACAAGTTGAAGCTATTCACGCATTTCCATTGCTAAGTCATAAAAAGGCTCTCCAAATTTTTTTAGGGAAAATTAATTTTGGTAAGAGGTTTGTTCCTAACTTTTCCCATCATGTCAATCCACTCACACCAATGTTGAAAAAGGACATGGTTTTCAAATGGATTACAGAAGGAAAAGAAATCTTTGAATCCATAAAGTAGGAAAATGCGTAGGCTCCAACCCTCATAAATCTAGATTTCTCAAAGGACTTCATCTTATACGCTTTTGGAGGCACAAATACAATATCTGTCATAGTGGTTCAGCCAAATCAAGAATGACTAGAGCAGCTTATTGCATTATTTAGCCAAGGTCTTCAAGATTATGAGGTGAGATATTCATTCATTGAGAAGTATGTCATTATTGTGATTAGAAGTTTAAAGAAATTCAAGCATCTGGTGTCAAATAACAAAATTCATCTATTAGTTTCACATTCAGGTGTAAAAGATTTTCTTTTGAACAAGGACCTTAATGAAAAGAGAGCTGGTTAGATAACCAAGGTCATGGAGTATGATATTGATATAGATGTGGCAAATTTAGTTAGGGGAAAGGGTTGTGTGAGAAGCTAGCTTCCAACCAACATTTTTGAATCAAGAGAGGAGGCAGAATTTGTGATGGTGTTGCAAGATAATCAATAATAAGCTGCAGGTGGCATACCCATTCTTTGTTGGAATCGGGATATTGTATATTTTATTCAAATGGGTCAAAGTCCTCAAGGATTGAGTAAGTTAAAAAGGAGCTATTTATGTCTTCATTGCATCCCATATGTGCTTGTAAATAATATTTTGTTCAAAAGGGATGTGTTATACCAAATTCACCCCCTTGGGTTAATTTGGATAAATAATCATAAATGGACTTAGCCATTCATATTCTTGGATGTGTAGATGACCGTTAATTTTCAACCCCATTAGAAGAGAAAGGCATCCCATGTTTTGGCTCGGTTAATTTGGTCTTTACTCATGGTGAGATAGCTCATCACGGTGAATGTTTGAGTTGTTGGTCAGGCACATGGTTGGGTTGGTCAGCCAGGTTGGATGGATGGGTCAGATTCCTGGGTTGGATGCGTGAATCATTATAAAGACATCAGGCTAGATGGGTCATTGGGTTGATCAATCAGGTTAGTCAGTTGAGATGGCCGGCTGGGTTTGTTAGATCACTAGGTTGGTCATCTTAGTAGTCGTACAAACATCAAGTTGGATGGGTACTATGGTTGGTCAGCCCAATAGATGGATGACCATCAGTTTGGTCGGGTTTATCATTGTATGGATAGAAATAGACACCCGTCCAACCCCCCTTGGATGACCCATAATGTAGAGATGGCAACCGAGGTTTGTCGGCGACCACAGTAATGTACGACCCACATAGTTAGATGGTCGAAGTCAAGCAACACATGGTTAGAAAGGTCATGAAGTTGGACTCATGGGTGGTGGTGCCATATGGTTGGATGGATCAAATGGTTAGGTGGCTCACGAGTCCAAAGAGAGGCGTAAGTAAGTGAATGAATGACATCCCAATAACCAATATTAATGTAGAATGGTGCCCATGTCATTTTCTGACAAAATTACCCTCGAGAAGGGAAATTGTATGGGTGCCCATACCTCTTTAATGAGGGTGGGTGAAAAATGGCTATATAATGCAATCAAACCCTTCATTTTTTAGGAGACATTCTAGGAGCTGGGGAAACTCTTAAAAAAATTCCCTCGACTCCATTTGAGCTATAAGCCTTCTCCTACACTTAACAAGTGTATTTATGCCTCTAAGCATCAATGTAATTGTCTTTGCTCCTTATAGAGAAATAAAATCGAGGTTTTATGGTGTTTTTCAACCCTTTCTCACGATTTGTCATTTCTTTATGCCTCTCCATTTTGTATTTGTTTTCTGTGCATGTATTTCACACTTACAGGTGTGCGATGTTGTGTTTCATGGAGTGCAAATGGAAGATGGAGTTTGGGTCTACGCCACTATTATTCTGACCTTGCCCAACTCTATTTTTCCCTCTTTTTCATCCCTCAATAGAGTATCTCACCCATTTTTCTGGTGTTATCACCCCCTTTTTAGTGTAGGATTTCTCTTTACATGTATTTTATCTCTCCCTGTCTCCTTGGGCTTTCTAGTGTAGGTGTAGTTAAGCATATTTTTTGCATTAGGATTAATTTAGCATTAGGATTAGGTAGATAAAGTTGGCCTTCTCTAGAGGTCCATCTCAGGTTTACAAGTCCCACAACTTGAGATATGGAACCATGTTAGAAAATTATGCCAAATGCCCCATTCACACTCAGGGCATTCAAGAGGTGCTTTAATTTTGAATTAACAAGATGTGAATGGTGTCCTCCTAAGGTGTATCAAAACAAATCAAATAGAGAGGGTATTGCATGAATTTCATGATGGAGAGGTAGGTGGTCATCTTTCCCCAAGAGAAAAAACTATTATAATCATGAGGGTTGGCTATTACTGGCCTAATCTTTTCAATGATTACTAGTCATGGATCAAGAAATGCAAGAAGTGTGCCTTCTTCACAGATAAATAAAATATAAAATCCCTCCCACTCCATCCTATCTCAATTAAACAACCTTTCATGAAAATGGGGGCTCGATTTTATTGGATCATCAATCCAAGTTTCATGCTAGGTCATAAATGGATTCTTACAGCCATAGACTACTTCACTAAGTGGACAGAAGTAGTTGCACTTAAGGAAGTAAATGAAGCTAGAATTCTGGATTTTTTATGAAAGTATTGCAACAAGGTTTGGTTTTCCTTCCACTATAATATCAGATGATGCCTTATCTTTCATTAGAGAAAATATATCTAATTGAGCTATTAAAAATGTCATCTATTTGAGCACTTCTTATAATTACTACCCCCAGGGTAATGGGCAAGCAGATTCCACGAACAAGAACTTGATGAGAATCATAAGAAGAAACCTTGATGAAAATAAGAGGACTTTTTTATACCAACTTGAAATTAGCCTTGTGTCTTGATAGAATCACTCCCAAGAAGTCAACTGGTTATTCCACTTTCAAGTTGGTTTATGGAAGGGAAGCATGACTGCCAATATCACTTGAGTTCCCAATGTTGGAGCTTATCAAGTAGTTGGAGTTGTTTAAAGTTATAGCTATGGAAGTTAGGTATGTAGAACTCACAGAACTAGAAAAGCTAAGGAACTAGGCCATGAAAATAATGGAGACAGACCAAGCTCAAATAAAGTTGAGATTTGACAAAAAATCCATAAAACATAATTTTCTAGGAAGGAGGCTTAGTTTTGAAAGAGGATGTAGAAAGAGCCAAACCAGGAAGGAATTCCAAGTTTGATGCAATGTGGAGTGGCCCTTACTTGATCTATGGGTGCAAAGAAAAAAATTCTTTCCAATTTTCAAAGTTGGACGAAGAAGGATTATAGATTCTAGTCAATCGGATCTACTTAAAGCATTGTTGTCAAGGATGAATCTCATTTATATACATACTATTTTAGGTTATTAATTCCTCTAAGTTCTTGTATAACAATTTTCTATTGTAGTTAGGTTTTCTTTCAGATAAGTGCTTGTGCACTCTCTACATGTTCCATTTGGGATATGTATGTTTTTATTATTTATAGATAGTGGCGATTTATTGTTATTTCTCTTTTCAGTTTTAGGAAAGGTCTAATGATGAAATAAGGTCCCAATAGTATTCTAGAGGTTTATGAGGTTTTCACATCAACTAATTTTCAGTAATCAGAATGACTCCATGCCCAACGGATGCAAAATTGTTGGTATTTCAGATATAGCAGGCAAATCACCATGCAAGTCACAAAATGTTATACATCCCCCCCCCCAACTTGCAAAATGGATTAACCTAAAGGTATGGGCATTGATATTTAATAGGGAGAAGGTTACAAGATATATCATGATGAACAGACTTGCCACAAAGAAGGTTTGGAGTCAAGTTTGTTTTAATGATCTAGTTGGAAAATGTATGGATTTTCACCTCGTTGTGTGTCAATCATTTCTTCTTGACACACGTCAATTCACCGCTTCTTATCATGTGTAAAAGAAATTTCACTAACATACATCAACAATCTGTTAGTCATCTTCCCCTTGTCACATGACATCTTCCTGCTTGACGTGCATCAACCAACTCCTTGTTGACTCATGTCAATCGCTTCCTTCATGTCGTGCATCAACCGCTTCCTTCCTGATGTGCATTAGTCGTTTCTTCTTGATGTGTGTCACCACTTTCCTCTTGTCTTGTGACAGCATACTTTTTTTTCACATGACAACTCCCCTCCTTTTTACACATTGTTCTACCTTCCCCATCGTTACCACCTTCTTGTCACACGTTAGCGTCACTTCCTATCATGCATCAACCACCTTTTGCTGACGTGCGTCAACCTCCCCTCGCTATCACATGACTTCATTTCTTCTTGGCATGTGAAAACTCATTTCCTCATCTATGGAAACTCTTCATTTTCCTTTCAAGATTCAACAAGTGGTCCCTATCGGGTGAAAACAAGGATTTTCAAATAGGGAGAAGCATTAATGACACCATACATGGTATCTCAATAACCAGATTAATGAAGTATGGAACCCATGTTCGCCATGTAAGCAAAGTACCATTAGAAAGTGAACTGGTATGTTTTTCCCATACCTCCGTATGGGAAATTAATGAAAGATTTCAGTTGGTAACTCCTTTTCTCTATATATATATGTAATTTCCTCTTCATTTGAAGAGAGAGACATTCTGGGATCTGGGGAAACTCTTCAAAAAAATTTCCCTCAACTCCATTTGAGTTGTGAACCTTCTCTTGGCCTAACAATGTAATTATGCCCTTTTACATCAAATGTAATGGTTTGTGCATACTTTGAAGCAATAAAATTTTTATTTTGTGGTGTTTCTTCAACCCTATCTCATTTTTATTTTATTTTCTTTCCTCTCCATTATTATTTCTGTATTTTGTGCATTTTCTTTCACTTACAGGTTTATGATGTTGTGTTCCATGGAGTTTTGATGGTGCAGTAGGATCTAGGTCTGTGTAACATTTGTCTGACCTCCCTCAGCCCCCTTTTTCCTTATTTAATCCTCCCTCAACATAGTATCTTTCCCCTTTTCTTGGTGCTATCGTCCCCATTAGTTTATGAATTTCATTTTATGCACCTCTTTCTTTGCCGGTCCCCTGTAAAATCTAGGTTGGTTTTAGAATAGTTTCATTTCCATTTCTAGGAGTAGTTTAGTATTCGGATTAGGTAGAGGAAGCTCAACTTCTCTAGAGATCCATCTCAAGTTTTCAAGTCCCACAACTTGAAAGATGGACCCATGTTAGAAAAATTGCACCAATTTCCCCACAAACACATAGATAAAAATCGAGGGGTGCTATAATTTTGACATAACAAGAACTTATTAACTCCAATAAGGAGAAGCTAGAGCTCCAAATCAGAAAAATCAAAATCATGGTGATGGAGTGCATAGATATGATTGAAGTGGTGTTGACAGACCTAACTATGGTCATCTAGGTACTCAAAGGATGGGTCAAAGAATTGGCACTTGACTAGGTACTAGGGATTGTAGAGGTGACACTAGGGAAGGCCTTATAAGAGATTAATGAATGGAAGAAACTTGAAGAAGAATTGAATTTAGAGTTTCCAAAGCTTCTTTAGAAACCTGCAGTTTAAAATGGCTCTGAGGTGGGATAACCTTTTGGGAATTCTCTTTACTCTTTAATGATTCCTTCCTTTGTACATTCTTGGAAGAGTCAGTTGAGCATACCATTTTTAGGAAGGAAATGTTATTAGTGTGGGGTAATATTTTACAGATAAATTGACAAAGTATCGGCCACGTAAAAAGGTTTAGGTAAAGCATGAGGAAAGCATGAAGGGGTGTGCACAAATAGTATGGAATAGTGCACAAATTTTTGTACCTAAGTAGGGTAATTTTGAGACCTAGCCAATTTTTTGGACCACAAGCTAAAAATAGAAAATAAAATTTGGATTGCTGACCAAGTAATGATTTAGAACCAGAGAATAGGAAGGAGAATTGGAGGTCAAAGAAATTATTTTTTGGATAAAATCACATGTGGATTGAAGATGGAAGAACATTCATGGATCAAGCTATCAATAGGAATAAAACAAGTCTTATTTATAGGATGATCTATTATTAACAGTCGATGTAAAAGCATGCAAGCCTTATTGCATGGATATTTTTAGGATTGTAGTACATGTAATGTACACATGAATATCTTTAGCATGCATCCTATCTTTAGGAAGTATATGGTTGGTTAAGGGAAAGTCCACACCCATGTTTATATGTAGTGGATCTACTATAGAAGAGGTGTGGATATACCATGTGGATAAAGGATATAGTCAATGATATGCTTCTATGTATTGATCTACAAAGTGATATAACCATTTTTTATGTATTCATCTTTTTTCATGTAATAATTTTGGTATAATGGATTATTGTTGATGGAATATGATCATTGACATGTTTCAATATGGTGATTTAATGGTCTAATTGATCTTGGTTATGGTGTGATCTGTATGTTTCCTTATTACATGTGTTTCCAAGATGATCTAAGTAAGATGAATGCAATGGTTAAGTATACTTTATTTATTACTTATTCAATTATCATGATGGTTATTCATGCTAATGTCTTAGTAGACATAACAAAGGACAAACCTGGTACCTACACAAGCTTTAGATGAGAATTCAGTTTAGATTGAATGAGGTGCCAACGTGCATAGAACTTGTGTGGAAATTAATGACTATACGAAGTTTGACTCTTTGTGGCTTGGTCCATTCCTGATTTGTGAAAATTGAGGAGATAATGCCTTCTATATATCATATTTATATGGAAAATTGTTGTGGTTTCCCCACAATGGGAAATATTTAAAATTGTAAAAGTAGTGAAAGCAGGTTGCCCCTTGTATTGTACCATATGTGATTTAGGTGTGTGTTTCCCTTTCCTTTTGTGTTTTCTTTTCCCTTTTCATGTTATTTGTGTTTCCTTTTGTGTGTGTCTATACTCCTTTTAGGCTATCTATTGCTTTGATGACTATGTGTAGCCTAATCGATAAGGCACTATTCTGGATTGTAAACTAAGATTTTGGAGTTTCTTCTCATCCCGTCCACACTTTTTTTTGATTTAGAATGAGTCCCCAAGTGAGATCCATTTGTATTCTTATGTTTTTGTAAGGGAAAAATTCAACTTGAAAATAGGACAACTATACCCTAGTGTCAAAAAATTTCATTGTAAACCTTTTAAGACACCACTATAAGTCAGTTCATCCCATTTTTTAGGCCTATCCCCATGAAATTATTGTCAATGAATATGATCCCAACCTCACCCATGTGTTGAAAAGAGGAAAACAAGTTCACTTGATTCTTTGGAGATAATGTCTTTCAAGTTAGATCTTTCGATGGGCTTAGAAATGGAGATTTTTAGCCTTTCCAAGGGCTGGTGCATATTCTTTGAAGTTGAGTCCACGTCCTGAATTCACCAAGAAATTTTATTCGTTATCTAATATAATTTTACAAGTTATTTAGGAAGATTTAAGGAATATTAGTAGATTCAAGAGCAAGTTCAGCAAAAGTGGGATTTTGAGGTCAAAGGAGCTCACACTAGGAAAATACACCTAAACTTTGGTACATGATTTTCAGAGCTCTAGAATAAGTTGGAGGTAAAAAATATCAATGGAAATATTATTAAATTCCATAGATGGCATAAAACATCTGATATTCGTTGCAAAAATTTCACACATTTAGGATTTCCAAAACTCATCCTATCACAGGCACAACTGGTGATCCTAAGGGTACATGATGTGGTGTCTGAGAAGTCTTGAAGCTGAACCTAGACGGTCCCCACCCCTTCTCAATAACCATACTCATTCTTCTGATTTAAATGTCATTCTTCTGGGTCAAAATCATCTTTCTATGAAGTTGGCCTTATCATACCTATGCGACCTACATTAATGACTATATATTCACAGCTCATCTATAACATTAAAAGCTCACTCCTATGCCAAATTATTACTAATATCCTACGTGCAAACATCAGTCTAAGGCATCATTTAAATTGGTGTCCCTAATTCAGCTTCCAAGGGGATCAGGGGGACTGACAAATGATATAGGGTAGCTCCTATTTATAACTCAGGGAAACACTTTAGTGGCAAAATAGGATAGCTAATGTTGAGCTATTTTTGGATATTTTAAAATTTAGCCCATTTTCCTATTTAGACCATGCATGTATTCCCACTTGTCAAGCCAAATGATTTTTAAGGTATCGATACATTTTTCTAAATGGATTTCCAACGAAATGGAATGGGCTAGGATTGTAAACCATGTTTGGATCCACCATGAATTCTAGTAAAGTTCCTCATGTGATCACAATCACCGAAATTAGCTCATAGGGTGCTTAAACACAGCCCTATTCTGATTAAATCTCCTCCACTTGTGTGTGTGTGTGTGTGTGTGTCACCTAGTGGGATAAGACACACTGTTGTGGTGTCCCCTGTAATGTGTGTGGTGTGTGTGTGAGAGATGAGAGAGAGAGAGAGAGAGAGAGATTTCCCCCCCTTCATCATGCTTATAAGTAACCAATACAAATAACCATTCTATTCAGTTCCCCCCCCCCATTATGCTCCATTTCTACCTTGAACTCTGGCAAAAAATTTCCAGATTACTCCATTTACATTTTTCCTCTGGTATATTCATCCCTCCACTTTTCCATGATTACAGTGGAATATTTCTCTCAAAAAATTACAAATTTTTAAATCTTGAAGATCATATATTACGAGATTGACTGCGTAGCCCACGTAGGAAAAATCTTTGTATCTTCCTAACTGGTGCACATATTGAAGTGGTATTTTTTGTGTTCTTCACAATTTCTAGGTACCTTAATGACCCATGTGATAACACTAACATGCATGGCCTAGATTTTTTATGGTAAACAAACTCTAACTTCATGACCCAATTTTGTAATTTTTTATGTCTCGTTGATTTAGAGATCAGATTGAACTAGAATTTTTTTATGAGATATCGTGAGACAAAACCTATCCTAGTGGAGAGTTTTTGTTTTAAAATGAAATTTGGATGGCCACTTTATAAAAATAATAAGTCTCTATATAAGAAATTAATATAAATAGTAAAATCTTAGCAGAGGTAAAATTATTTAAAGGTAGTGTGTACAAGGAGCAACTAGGGGGATGAGAAAGGTGATCGATGATGAAAAAGTGTGAATAAATGAATATACTCAAAATAGTAAATTCCCATTCTATGTGTAGAGGAGTGCCAGTGTTAGCCATAAAATTCAAATTTTTAGGCCCTGAACCAGTCTCAACTCTCTCATCAGAGTACTAGGGTATCGAGGATAGTGATGTCACCCACATGGACCTTGAAGATCTCAAATATCACATGTTCGGTGGGCTGAGAGAGCCAATGGAAGATAAAGATTTCATGAGTGTCTTGTATGCAGTAGGTGGACATCCAGTGTCATTGAAAAGTATAGAATTGGTGTTGGTATGTTCTCATCACTATGAGTTAAAAACCCATACCATTCGAGTGGATGATAACTCAATCCTTGCAATTATCACCCCAAAATCCCTATCGCATGCGATGAAAATTCCAACTTGGAGAACTATGGCCATAATCTCAAAATATGTTATAGTAAAAGTGTTGGTTGCCAAAAATGACTAAGTACCAAGAGGGATGATGGTTAACGCATAGGGATGTGCACGTGTAAAATATCTTGGATAACATGTAGGAGGGTGCATGTGGAAAGGAACAAGATTGTGCATGGGATTGCACCTACATGAAGATTGAGGACTTAACCATTTTTCAGCGGCAAGCTAAAAATATGCTTGGAGTGTTCACCAAGGAAGGGATAAAATAAGGCTACCTTGGTGAGAAATTAATGACTATTTTTGGAGAAATTTCATACATGGATTTATCTATTAATAGGATTAGAACATGATATTATTAGATAATCTATTATCATCAAATGTCTTCTAAAGAATGCATGTAAGTACACAGGAATATTTTTTAGCATACCTATTATTCGGAGGTTCATGGGAAGTGAAGGTAAATTCCCCACCCTAATAAATACTTGGCTTCGGATTGGTTATTGGATCATGTTCATTGTGTTATGTGTTAGTGGTATGCTTCTCTATTATGGTTGCGTACATGAATCTGTGTTCACATGTATTGAATTTTATATATCAACTTCCTATTATGTAATTGTTTCTAAAGATTAATGGATAATTGTGGTTGGAGTCTAATCATTGATGTAACTGAGTATGGAGATGTGTTTATGTAATAGATATTAGGTATAGTTTACCTATAAACTTATTTCCTTATTACATGTGTTTCTAAGTGAGTTATGCAATGGTTGAGCTTACTTGAGTGAATACTTGGTTAATTATCAATATAATTATGCATTCTAACATATTTTCAAGAGAATAAAAATGAGGGACCTGGTAGTTGTGTGTGGTTCAAGTGATAATTTAGTCCTACTGAATGAAGTTCCAACGGTGCATATCAATCTAGTGAAATAAAAGATTACATTTTGGTTCCATTATCAGGACCACTTCTCATTTTTTCAGCCAAGATTTTGTTTGTAGATGGCATATCAATTAACTCAGGAGAGCATTAAAATTTTGGTAGAAGATAGATAAGATAAGTTTGCGTGAGATTTATAACACTAGACCTGATTTTAATGCATGTCATTGGGTGGAAGATAATCTTTATCATGAGCTATATGAAACATTCTTCATATTATTTCAAGTATAATTGTACGAGTGCTTGGAAGTATACGCATCAAAGAAAATTTGGGGACCTAGGACAAAGATTTGGAAACAAAAAAATTACCAGAATATTTTTGATGTGGATATAAAGTGGAATAGAGAAATAGATTGTTGGTGGGCTACTGTGTTGCACAACGATATGATGGAGTACACTATTTCTATGTATTTTGGTCTATAAAAGGCTGAGTTTAGGTTCTTGTGTGAGCCCAGAGGATATCACTTGTGATGAGGCCAGAATATGCCCGATAAATGTACAAAAAATGATCTCATCTTACTCTCCTTTTGATTAAGTCTGACTGCATTTTGTGAATTTTTTTTATCTGATATGAGTTAGGATGTAATTTTCCATCTTTTGTTGATTATGATTCTAACTTTTAAAAGCTATGTAATTCCTAACAAAGTGTTTTAGAAACTCAGTTTTGTAATAAAGAAGGTTACAATTAGGCAGAAGAATGAAGTATAAGAAGTTAGAATGTTTTTGAGAGAATCTATTTCACTACAACAAAGTTCAAGAACTTCTAATCTAGTTCTGGAACTCCATTACACAGTTACTAGCTTTATCACCTAGTTTTGAAACTTTTGTACTTAGTTCCAGAACTCTCTAGGTTAAACCTAGAATGATTTCCTTTAGTTCCAGAAATCTTCTAGAGTTTTGAAATTGATAAGAATTTATTCCAAACAACTGGTGATTTTCCAAATCAATGATCCTATCAATCAAGAGTAGATTAGAAGACTTCTGACTCTTCATACTTTCAAATCTAGGATAATTATCACATAGTTACACGTCCATTTGTGTTCCAATTCAGCATCTATTATGGGCCCGATTCAGTTCCATCATGTCAGTGGAATAGTTACGGCCATAAATTCACCCTTGGGAGAAGTATATACATATAGAATGTAGATAGATTAATATATATAAAGAAGATAGAGGAATATAGAGATAGGACGGGATAGATATAGATTGATAAACAGATCCAACAAATTTTTGTAATGCAGAACATTTTATCAATAAAATATCCATTCCTATTTTGAGATAAAATTAAGTTGTCAATCATGTTTCAAGGTGGAGCAAGGGCCCACTCCTCCAAGAACCAGGATCCTCATTTTTTTGGTATTTATATTTTTTAAAGCAAATAGTTTAAATCTGTTAATTCTATATCACTTTGAATTTAAAATATGTTGTAGACTTATCCCTGCAGTGTTCTAGATTAACTTATTATTTATTTGCAATCATTTTCCAAGCATTCTCAATTATGTGTTTATTTATGTAATGTTTGTTTTCAGCAATCTATTTCATTTATGCAAAGTGTGTTTATTTATAAGCAAAACATTTTCTGCAACATGTGTTTACTTCCAAGGCAAAGTGTGTTTATTTCAAGCAATTCATTTCTGTAAAGTGTGTTTACTTCCAACATGTCATAGTTTGATTCCAATAAGTTTTTAAACCAATAAGTCCTTAAGACATTTAAAATATCCCCCATAAAATACAAAATACCTACAATCAATTACTAGATTGCTAAGATTCCTCTTATTGCATATAGCTTTAGACACACCCCTGGTTTGAATATGACATCAACAGAGAGTTGAATAAATGAGGGTTATAATGACACCCATCATTTTTAGTGCCATTTCAAGGGAAAACTATTTATAATTTTCTAATTAGGTGTCAGCAATAACAACAATCATACATCTAGTAGTTGAAGAAATCTTCCCTGAGCTATCACAAAATTTATGAGTATACCAAGAGACTCTAAGGGCATATTTCTCCCAAAAATATCTAAACAAGAATTACCATCATCCTCTAGTCTAAATAAGGAAATTTATCAAGAGTTGGAGGCAACATTATCCCCTGTAAGAGAAGAATGGGAATTGTCACCTTTGGGATTTTGGGATCAATCACCAGAGGGAAGTAGAGCCTTCATGAAAAATATTATTTCGCAAGATCCATTTAGAGAAAGTTTTGATTCACAATTGAGTAGTCAGCCTCCTACTCCTAACTCTTCACCATCACCAAAACAAATCACATACCATATTGATTAGTAGAAAGTGTTGGTACCTAGATTTAATCTCCTTCAAAGGCCAAGTAGCATGATGGATTTGAAAACACACTCAAAGTAGATAGATGATTATGTATGTCATTTTATAACTAGGGAAGAAATCTATCTGACTTTTTAGCACTCAAGATTTGAAGAAGTTGGTAGAACCTTAAAAGGATGTGACCTTATCCTAACTATTTCAGGTTGCGCCTTTCAACCAAGGTAAGAGAACCTATTATGTAACCTCTATTATCGAGGAATGTTGGTAAATCCTTCTTTTGCATAAATTTTATAGATAAGACCTTGGGAAAATATGATCAACACACCAAATCTGACTGTCATGAGTTTTCACTTCCAAATAATGGAGATATTTTCAATACAAGGCAAAGGTTACTAAAGACATTAATAAATCCTGATTATTCTGCATATTTTTTGATGCAGCCTAGAATTTACTAGATAAAACCCTAGTCACGCTAGCACATCATGCAGCCTAGAATGAGTGCTCACCTGAAGCACGTGAAGGTATCAAGTCCCTCTTCAGGTTTGTTGTAACATGATGTTAACATGATGAAGGAAGAAACATATAGATTCATAACTAATCCATCATTCCACAATGCATGCTACACTCAGATCTATGAAAGAACAAGCTTAAACAGTAATCATGATTGAATTAGTAACATGCAATATTCAACTACACACAGAATGACACTTAGATTCAACCAATATCTTCCATCTATTAATAAATACAGAAGCTCCTTACATTATTTTCAATGTATACCAATACGCGTATGGAACTAATATAGTAGTTTAATCATATGCGTATATTCTCTTTTACACATACACACATCTCATTCCATGCATCTACTATGTACCTAGCATCATATATATAGGGTGGGGACTTTCCCTTCACCTCTTATCTATTCTAGAAATAGAGCCACCCATGCTATTGATATCCACATGACATTTACAAGCATAACCACACATAAAAGTGTGCTATCTATAGTCATCTTGTAGTTAACTAAAGTGTCAATTCTATTCTCAACTCATCTCCATGCAAAAATGCTTCATTACAATTCTCCAAAGATAGACTATGCATGGTGTGCACGTCTTTGCACCGTTGATGTGTTCCACACGCCATCTTCTAAAAATAGGTCTTCATGCTCAAAAATTGGCTAAGTCTTGAAATATGAACTTACCTTTTGCGCGTGAGTCCTTCCTGTCCTTTCACACCCTTGGTTCCGGGCCTTCTATCCCATGTGGACTCCTTGTGTGATCTTTGACAAGTACTCTTTGATCAACATTACCCCACACTAATCTCATTGTCATCCTGACAATGGGTATCTCCAAAAATTGAATAGAATAATGGAAAGAATAAGAATGAAAGAATATATATAAATAAATAATTTCTATGAGGTTATGAGGTAACCTCCTCTATATCAGTTTGCAGTATCAACTCTGGATACTCCTTTATTTCGGCCTCCAATACCTACCAATCAGTGAGTGCTTTCTCTACTTTCTCTGGGATATCCACAAGAATGGATTCCAATTCATCCCTCACAATATCTCCCTTCTCGTTTTGCAGAAAAAACAAAACACTGGACATTGATGTCATTTTACCTTCTAAAAGGTCCATCTTCTATGCAATCAGCTTTCCAAGCTCTTCCAGCCAATTCTTGTGTGGCTCTTATGATGCTGTTAGGGCCTTGTGCTTCTATTTAACCATTGAAAATCTTTTTGCATGGACCAATGTCTCATATTTCATCACTCTCTGGACCTCGTTGTTCTCTTCGAGGGTCTTGATGTTGATAAGCACCTCTGGAGTTGTGCATACGTTTAAATCCCGGTCTTCTTTCTTCAATACTTCCTATAATGCTTGCAACAACCCTTTATAAGATGTAATTTTTCTCATTACTGATGCTTTCTCCTGTTCAGAATCTTGTTCTGAGTGTTCTGGCACTTGCATACATAGAGTTTCATATTCAAGTACCAAGTCCACCAACTTCCCCACATAGTGTATCATTAAAGGAAATGTCTGTGGTATCTTGGCCTCCAAGTGTGGCCTTGCTCTGATGACATTGTCTCTAATCTCCTCTACAATGCTTATAAACACCTTATTATTCTTTTGTGAAAATTCCCTCTCCTATGTTATGTGCATTATCTCTACATCCTTTGTCTTCAACTCCTTACGTAGCGCTCTGATCATGTCAACTTTGTCCATATTTCTTCTAGCCAGCTCAACAAACAATTTCACCAATGCATTACTGACCTACTCATCTAGCATGACAGTAGGATTTACTGTCATGTGTCTAGCTTAAGGTGCCTTCTTCAGTTGTATTGAAACACATGACTCTTCAGAAACATCAAATTCAGGCTCATCCATGTCGGTGTGCATTGACCACGATAGTTTCTTTCGAGTGTGCACCATTACCATATCTTCATCCATCAACTCCCATCCGAATAAATCCTTTTGCACTATCATGCTCTAGAAGCGGGTGTGGACAATTTTTCCTGCGTCCTTTGCATACCCCATGGCTGGTGGAATGTGCTCTCCACTTTTTCTACTAGACCTTTACTGCTTATGAACTTTAGCCTCCAAATTTGGGACTTATGTCTCCATGTCCAGAAAATCCTCTGCAGCTGTCTCCTCTTATCTTTTCTCATCCTCTTTTTTTTCCTTTGATGCCTCGCCTTGTTATTTTGTGTCCTTTGGAAGTGTAGGATAATTAGGCACACTTTCCTCTAACTCTTTTGCCTTCTCATTCAACTTCAGTTTCCTCCTTCTCTGCGTGGTTGCCTCCTTTTTTGGATAGAGTTTGGGTGATTTGTGCATAGTGGTTTTAGTAGCACTTTAGGTACTTGTTCTCCTAAATACCCTTTTAAATATGTGCTCCCCTTGGACTAGATTCAAGTCCTCATCATCCCCCTCTTGTGGCTAAGGTGGTTTAATGGTGTGCTCAGTTTCACTCATATTTTTCATATGTCTCCTACCCCTATACTCCAAACAACCACTATCTTCACGCTCCCCATCCTCATCCTACACTTCAATTGGCTCTGTGGGCTTAGAAATTGGGATGTTCTCCATTGTATGCTTTCCCTTTGGTTGTGCTGGAAGTGTGAACTCACCTTCCACATATTTGTTATTCTCCATTTTTAGCTTCAACTAGAGATATACCAATGTTGCCCCCACATCTACTATAGGCTTGATATTTAGTACTTCTAAAATGATCCTCTCTATATAAGCACTTCTGCCAGAATACACATACTTCTTTCTCAGCATATGGTAATCATAGTCTACCTTATCTGCATTGAAGACCACTCAGCGCGTGTCTGTAAATATTTGAATAGATGCTTGAAAATACCTTGTAGTGAATGTGTAAGGTAATTTGCACCAAGGGCTCCAGAATCCATCTTTCATTGGGAAGTGTATGATTCTGAAATGTTAATATATAGGAAACTGAACTTGTTTCCCTACCATTTCTGGTAGGCCCTTTGGGACGTGCCACTCTTCCCCAAATACCGTGCGGAGCCTGTCATACCACTTCTCTTCCCTTTTCTTTACATCATTTATCATAGCCCCCTTGCATAGGTACTTGCTGAATATTTGAGCTAGGGACTTGTTCTCCATGGGGTATTCCCATAATTTCTCCTTCAGTCCATCTGGTACTCCAATCTCCATGAATGCTAGTGATAGTAGAACAGCCCCAAATTTGATATTCCTTCCTATGTGCACTTCTTCGACTATTTTCTCTGTAATATAGCCTACAAGGTTGTAGATTTTCCCTTCTAACATGTTATGCACCACATGTAACCACATAGTATTTACTTGAGACCACCAATCTTGATCATTTAACATGGTAACAAGGTGTGCTACAGCTTGTACAACTAGATAGTTCTTCAATTTGTCTATGTCCATTCCACGCAGACCCTTCAGGTACCCTAGCTCTTGTTTGGTATTTACAATCATGGATTTATCTACAAGATGACCTTTTATATCTTCTACTGTGGACTTCAAACATGTAACTGATGAGACAAGAGTAGATGAAATTCTAACTCTACATCCTACAAAGTAGAAGAATTCTTCATGTACCCTGCTCATGAGCCACTGATACAAGGGCTCATATTTCCCAAAATATGGAAGCTCATAAAACTAGTAGACCCCAATTCTATTCAAAATATTTTCACCTGCATCATCATATACTTGCATGTCCTCTGTTGTGCACTTGTTCATTCTAGCAGTGAGTAAGGAATCGAGCTCCTTCTTGTTCTTTGAAGTCCTGTGATTATATTCACTCACTTTTCTCTTTCTAATGGCTGAATCTCAGTCTTTCCTGACGATGACTCCTTCTAGATATTACATCTTTGAAAAATGGCTTTCGGGTGTCATCTCTTCCTCCTCAATTACCACCTTCTTCTTTCCATTTACTACTACCGCAGATTCCTTCTTTGGTGCCATTTTTACCTTGCAAATGTCTCCTCTTCAACTCTGTAACTTTGCAAATCAAACCCTAGCTTGATTCAATAATGCCCTAGGTGGAAACTTTGTAACCTAACCATGTTTTTTCTCCCTGCTTCACTCAAACCCTTCACCACCAGGGCCACAAGCTTCTTGTCACATAGATCTGGTTGTCACACTTGGTTTCATACCCTTCACACCTTAACTTGATCACTTGACTCTTTACACTTGGCTATTTTCTCAAATACTCTTAGTCACAATGGTAAAAATGAATCCACATCCCATCCCTATATATTTTTTTTAAATTTTGATTCATTTATTACTCCTTCACCTACCAAATATCCCCTCATTCATTGACCAAATCTATTTGTTCCACGTGGTACATCTTCATGCCCAGCTATAACCTTCTAGCATGCCTTCCTACCCTCTGGTCACAGACTTCTCTTTGGCACACGCTCTTGTGCTTGAGTACCTCATCACTATACCTTCTCTTGGTAGCTATCATGGCATCCACTTACCTCACATTATACTATTATTTCATTCATCTCCATCCTTGGTCACTTTTGAGAAGCAATACTCTTTTGACTTAAATCACACCCGTAGCAGCTTATTCCTTTCACCTTTCAATTCCTATAGTATTTTTCTTAGATAACTACAACTACCTCACACTAAAAGTATGTGCAGTCCTCTGCACATAAACATTCTTCACACAGTAATTAGCTTCATGTGCGTAAGTGAACTTATTACACAAGAACAACAACTAAATTTACAAAGCATAGTTACAATGAAGGAAATACATTAAGGAAATATAGAATTAAAAACCTAAAATAAATGGAAATATTGCCTTATTACAAACACCAAGAAGACTTATTTATAGTAGGGCTTTAGCCTACTCCCGTTAAAGTAATCGGGCAGCCATGTTCCATCAAGTGCTTCTAAATGGAAAGCACCTAATTCAAGTATAGAAGTGAAAAAATATGGCCTCAACCAATGTACTTTAAGCTTGTTTGGATGGTGCAAGAACTTTGAGTCATAAAGAAGTACCATTTGTCCAATATCAAATTTCTTATCCCTTATGTTTCTGTCATGCCATGCCTTCTTCTTGGTCTTTTCCTGCTTCTAACTCCATGTTGATATGGCTCGGCACTCATCTAGTTGAATCATATTTTTGATACACTCTTCTAAATCATGTTCATCACCTAGACCTCCAGCACGTGTAATGTGCAAAGAAGGTAACATAAATTCTATAAGGAGAATAGATTTTGTGCCAAACACCAACTAAAATGGTGTGGCTTTGTTCAATCTCTTGTAAGTTGTTATATATGCCCAAAGAATAGCTAATACTTTTTCATCCCAATCCTTTCTTCCAAAATCACAAATTTTTGTCAAATTCTGGCTCAAAATCTTATTGAAGGCCTCAGTAGTTCCGTTTACCTGAGGATGATAAGGTGTAGTTTTATGATGTGCAACCATAAACTCATCTAATAAGATCCTGATTGTCTCATTTAAAAAGTGTGTACCTCAATCACTTGTCAAGCTTAAGGGACATCCATATCTCGTAATAACATTCTCCCATACAAACCTAGATATTGCAGCCATCGTACAGTCCTTGGTAGGTGCTGCTTATGTCCACCATGTGAGATAATCTGTGTAAGTAATGATATAGTGTGATCCAGTCTTGCACGCGGCTGGAGAAATAGGTCCTACAAAATCAATGGTCCATTTATAAAATGATTTGGCACCAGTGATTGGTCTCAAAGGAATCTTATCTCTTTGCCCTAGTTTTCCTAGGCACTTACAATTATCACACGCCTTACAATATTCTTTACAGTCCTTATATAATGTCTCCCACCATAATCCAACAAGTAGGATCTTCTGGGAAGTCGCGTCACCTGTATAATGGTCTCCTGCAATACCGCCATGATCTTCTTCCATGATATCCTTACACTCATGCTCTAATACAAAATGACATAATACTTCATCTCTACCTAGCTTGTAGAGGTCACCACTGATTAACATAAACGGTGCCACATGTATAGCAAGATGCTTCATTTCTAATGCTTTCATTTCTTCTGGTGCCATACCTATTCGTAGAAAGATAATAATTTCTTCTAACTCTATGGGCACGCATTGTAACCTATATAAATATGCATCTGACATTTCTTCTTCAATTGTTTGTGCATCCTCTCCTGAATTGATTCTAGATAAATGATCTAGTCCAAAATTGCTTTTCCCTGGATTCACCACAACTGTGAAGTCAAACTCTTGAAATAGGATCACCCATCTGCATATGCACCCCTATAAAATGGGATTTTTTACCAAGTACTTCAAGGCCATGTGATATGTATAAAACAAAAATGGTGTTGCTAGCAATACTATCAAAATTTGTACAATGCATAGATCATTGACAAAGCTTCGTGCTCTATAGTTGTATAATTCCATTCAAAAGGAGTCAACTTCCTACCAGTAAAATAAATTGGATGATCTATAATACCTTCACTAGTTTGATCTAACACAACACCAATGGCCATGCCAGAAGCATCCACATGCACATGAAATGGTGTATCCCATGAGGGAAAGTGTAGAATGGGTGCGGTAGTAAGTCTCTCTTTTAATATCTCAAACGCGCGTTGTTGTGGTTCTCTCCAGTAAAATGTACCCTTCCCATTTAGTAATTATTCCAAGGGTGCAACAATTTTGGCATACCCTTTTATGAATTTTCTATAATATCCTATATGACCTGAAAATCTACCCACCTCACTCTGACTGGTAGGCACTTCTAGGCCTAAAATGACTGTAACATTGGCTGGATCAACTAGCAAACCTTCCTTGTAGATTATATGTCCTAACAATATCCCAAATGGTGTAGAAAATATGCACTTCTTGATGTTCAAAGAGATACTCAATTGTCTGCATCATTCAAATATCAAGCACAAATAATCACAATGATCTTTCACAAGCCCATATAATGTCCAATTATCTAGATAAACATGTAAGTAGTTGTGAATAAAATCTTTAAATGCCTGAACAACTATACGCAAGAATACAATAGACACATTTTTCAATCCAAAGGGCATTACAGTATAGGAAAAAACTACCCCATTTAGTAGTAAATGTTGTCTTTTCTTGATCCTCTTGAGCAATCCTAACCTAATGATACCTGGAAAACCTGTCCATGAAGGAATATATTTCACGCCCTGCAACTCCTTCTAGTATTTCCTTAGTGAATGGCATAGGGAATGGTTCTGTGACACATGTAGCATTCAAATCCTTGCAGTCAACACATATCCTAATCCACCTTTCCTTCTTGATACTGATCACCACTGGGCTAACCCATTCTGACTCATCAAGGGGCATGATAATTCTAGATTTCAACATTTTATCAATTTCTTCTTTTACCTTTTCGCAAAAATTAGGATTCATTCTATAAGAGCTCTTTCTAACTAGATGTGCACTATCCTTAAGCTTGATCTTCATTTCCCCAAGTGATTCATGCACACCTTTAAGTTCATGATATCTGTGGGGGAATAAGTCCTAATAATCCCTGACTAACTTGATGATCTTTGCTACCTCCAAATCTGACCAGTAATATCTAATTATGGCCTCCTTAGGCTCAGCCTCCGAACCTATATTTACCTTCTTTTTCTTCATGGGTTCATGGTAGGTGCATTTTTCATTTTATGCACTATCCAAGACCTCACGCACCCCATGTGAATGTTTAATATCTAGGTTCTCAACTTCTTCATCATCCACAACATAAACCATCTTTCATTTCTCTTTCTCAAGGCAAGATCATTCAAGTAGTTTGGATTCTATTTATTCTTCCTTTTCAAAACATGCTCTGAACTTTACCTCACTAAATAATTCCTATATATGCTCCTCGGATTTTACACTATCTCCCATAGTTAATCACTTGAAAAATTTTAATGCCTCTGTTATAGGAGGTTTAGTCGAGAAGTAATCGAAAGTCTAGATCATTGCTATAGTCAAATCTTTCCATTTTCCAGTTTATCGATGTAGTTCTGCATATACATACCAAGTGTTTGTCCATCCTTGTAGCATAGAATACAATCTATACACCCATACTGAAGGTGGTTATGCTTCATGTCCTACTATCTAGAGTCTATCACATTGTTGAATGTGATGTTGAACAAGTTGATCACCATGATAAGTGCAGATTTGCATAGGTGCATTATTCCTTCCTTATAAACCTAGTAGACAAAGTGCTACTGTCCCGCACTCCAATCTCTTCCTAGTTTATAAGATTAAGATACTATGCTACCTATCCGTCGAATTGAATGAAGTCCATTCCTACGCACAACAAAACTTTTCACCTCACTCCCTACTAATTCATATGTACCATGATCCCAATTTTCACAAGCAATACTCGTAGTATCACTAATAGAATGAGAATCGTCCCACTATAGGATGCCTTCTTTTGATGGCTCATTGACCTCTGGGTCCTGAATAGCACATACATAGACTCTGTTTAAATCCTCCTCACTTAGAGGTTCAACATATGCTATATAATTTCCATCTGTCAAAGGTATCACAACACTTTCCTCCTTATTTTCAAGGCTGATAAACCCCTTATTAAATATCAAGTCAACATTATTCGCATAACACCAAGGATGTCCAAGTAGGGCTGGAAAAATTATCTACTTCTGCAAGTACTAATACCTCAAAAATCCCTAGTGAACTTGACCCCTTGTATAGTTATAGATGCATCTTTCAAAACTTCTATGGGAGTGGCCTTAGTCTAGTTTGCTATAAAAAACACATTAGATGATGGCTACAATGGAGGCCTCCCCATTTGTACCCCATGCATCTAACGTAAGCACATTTACCTCTACACCTGTATTGATCAATATGTTGCTCAAAAACCACCCATCCCACAATAGAATTCAGAGTAATTTCTTCTTCATAATCAATGCTATTAGGGGGAAGATTTGGATGCAGAATCTATCATCCAGTCTCAAGACTTATGCATGGATTGTTCCCTTTTAACCAAATTCCTAATAGTGGAATAATGTTCTTCTAGCGAAACTTCTTTCACACCTCTCATATATCATCAATATCAATTTGGACTGTCTCTGATGCTTTCTTTTTCTCCTTTAGGTACTGTATCTCACCCTAAATATTCCTTAGCACTTCCATGGTATCTTAGTAAACTTCCTTCTAATAAGTAAGATCTGGGTACCTCACATGCAAACTCTCCTCCTTAGTGATCATAGGATTCTGGTACAATACCTCCCTCACATGTGCTACTTCAACATGTGTACTAATCTTCACTATCAGTGCCTCAAGTCCTTCTTATTATCTTAGGCATCCACTGATCCTCTACCAAATGCTAGATTCTAACCATCTCGAAGCCTTTGTTTCCTTGCTTATGTTTCTTACTCAAATGCTCATATAATTCCAGGAACTCTTCATAGCTATGGTTCTTTCTGTATAAAGAGCATGTAATATTATGAACACATTCATGCCTATAGTGGTCAGGATATCTACACGTATAACATGTTCCACAAGGAAACTCTCCTCTTCCTTTACCATGGCCTTTTCCTCCATATCCACCATGATATCCATGCCCCCTTCCATGACCTCCTTGAAAATTCCCCTCATTCCTGTCATGGTGTGTTTGATTATGATCTTGATCCTTGTGCTCATTCTTACCCTTAGAATTATCTATTATACTTGTCTATTATACCCCAAGGTCTAGAGCATCCTAGATCTGACCAATCAACTGATAATCCTTAGTATCATGGGTCATGGACCTACAAATTTTGTAAAATCAAGATACATTCTTCCTTATTGCATGCTATAACAAAGGACAATGACTAACATCATGATTTAAACGAAAACATTTCATAGTCCAATAGTAGTGAGTATATAGATCTGTGAGGGAAACTATCCTTGGTGTGACCTTCCACTTCACAATATGTACACCAAATTCCTGAGCATGTTTCATGGGTTGAATTTGCTGATAGCTTCTCTAACTACATTACCATAGCTACAATCTGTGCCTCTAGGAATTGACTAATGCTGGTGTCAATTCTACCAACTACCTTAGCATGTAAAGCTTCTTCCAACACTTCGTGTGGATTAATGTATGTCTTAAGTGACATCACCCTTCTAAAAGGTGTAATCAATCCTCCAATGAACCACTGTGCATGTTGGGTAGCATGAATATCATAAGATAGCTTAGATAGAAGTGTATTAAAATGAACATCATACTCACATACACTCTCAGTAGTGCCTTGCTTGATATCCTTGAGCATACATATACTCTTCTTCTCAAACTCAAGGATATGGAACTCTTTCAAGAAAGCATCTCTCAATGTTGCATAATCCATACAAGTTTGATTAGGGTCAAACTTCCTATACCAGCTATGTGTGTGCCCCTCTAATGTAGTGGTGAATTGACTTGCCTTTTTCTCATCAACTGTGATCCCTTTATCATGCCAAAATATTTCACACATATGCACATGTTAGGCAACATCCTCTATACATCTATACTCTAGGAATTGAAGAGACATCTCTATATAGATATTATGTGGTTGTTGTGGGCCTTGACCACATGATCTCAAACCTCCTATGTTCCCTATGCCTCCAAAACCACTAGATCCACCAGAACTAAAACCACCTATATCTCCTGATCTACTACCTATAGTTTGAATAGGGCCTATATATGTACTCCTTTGTACTCTGACAGTAGTACTATAATGTACCCCTACAGTCTATGAGGTAGTTCCACTTCCAGAGTTGAATCCAACATTCTACACACTCACATTCTATGTAGATGATGCACCTAAGAATGATCCTCCAAATGATGTTGAAGTCATTTTTCCTACCATTGATGTACTTGATCCCTAAATTAATCCTTCTCTCCTACTTCCCAAGTTAGTTTGTTGGTTACTTATCATACTAGATACTGAAAAACCAAGCACAAGGGTTGGGTCACCAAGTGGATTAAGATGCATGCCCGTGTTCGAGGTAGTATTTGGTGGCACGATTTTGTGTGAGGCCGAGGGGGGATCTCTATCATGCTTTCCAAGATGGGGGATTTCCTTATGCTCTTACTCCACATCTTCTACATGAGCTGTAAATCCTTCTCAAGCCATCTCTCTCCTCCATGACATACTCTCTGCAATGGAAAGTTGCTTCTTTATCTCCCTCTCTCACACCTCATTATACTTAAGCCACCTTTCCTCTCTCTGTTTCTCTACTGCTAGGTCTGCCATCTTAAACCAAACTTGTTCCTGCCCCTGCATGTGGTGAAGTTTAGTTAGCCATCATTTTACTCTCCAGGTTCAAACTCACCGTTAAGATCTTAATCTCTAATGGAATACCTTGCAAATATGTTCCTCTTGGATACTGAAAAAACTAGAATTTAGCTACCTCTGGGCAAGAGTACATTGAAATTGAATATTCCATAATATAATTGTTTAGAACACCATGAAACCACATATCCACCACATGAGTCCAGATCAGATCAGCATCATAGAGGGCCTAAACTTCTTCCTATATCAAGACAAGTGCGTGATACCTCCAATTCCACTGAGATACATAAGCAATAAGCCACTCGTATAATTCTACTGGAAAGATAGTGAAAAAGATCTCATATAAGCTATCATACAGGTTATGTTCTGCCCAAGTGCATGTGTTAAAATAAGATCCAGTGCTGAAATGCCACACATATTCTTCCTCCAAATTGTGTATCCAATCCTCAATACTTGTTAGAGTTAACTAGTATGTCTTCATCATGAACCTTCCTAAAAACAACTGAAAAAGAGGTCCCGGAAATGAAACTAATGATGCATCCTAGAATTTACTAGATAACACCCTAGTCACACTAGAACATCACTCAACCTAGACTGAGTGCTCACCCAAAGCATGTAAAGGTACTAGGTCCCTATTTAGAGTTGTTGTAACATGATGTTAACATGATGAAGGAAGAAACATATAGATTTATAACTAATCCATCATTCCATAATGCATGCTACACTCAGATATATGAAAGAACAAGCTTAAACAATAATCATGATTGAATTAGTAACATGCACTATTCAACTACACACAGAATGACACTTAGATTCAGCCAATATCTTCCATCTATCAATAAATACAAAATCTCCCTGCTGTATTGTCAATCTATACCAATATGCATATGGAACTGATATTGTAGTTCAATCATATGTGTATATTCTCTTTTACACATACATACATCACATTCCATACATCTACTATGTACCTAACATCATATATATAGGGTGGGTACTTTCCCTTCACCATTTATCTATTCTAGAAATAGGCCGCATGCTATTGATAGCCACGTACCATTTACAAGCATAGCCACACATTCAAGTTTTCTATCTATAGTCCTCTTGTAGTTAACCTAAGTGTCAATTCTATTTTCATCTCATCTCCATGCAAAAATGCTTCAATCCACTTCTCTAAAAGATAGAAAATGCATGATGTGCACATATCTGCACCATTGATGTGTTCCGCACGCCATCTTCTAAAAATAGGTCTTCATGCTCAAAAATTAGATAAGTCTTGAAATTTGAACTTGCCTTCAGCGCGTGAGTCCTTCCTGTCCTTCTGCACCCTTGGTTCTAGGCATTCTATCCCATGCAGACTCCTTGTGTGATCTTTGACAATTATTCTTTGATCAATATTTTTGCAAGTAGATTTTGTTCCTTTTTTGATACAAAGGGAAAACAGGGGTAGTTCAGGGTGGATCAATGGTTTTTAAATTATTTTGGTGGGAGATGAAGTAGGATAAAGCTGATTATACTGGAGCTTTGGAGGGACTTCACAATAATGAAAAACTTTAGAACAGAAAGCTTCAAAATAGTCAAGACGTTCCTTGAACCAGTAGCTTTGTTTTAATGGAGGCCCAAATCAGCACATTTTCACATAATCTTTGAGACTCCAACATGAAGGCTCAAATTAGAAGACTCAATTAAACACTAAAGTTTCTGATTAATCATGCCTAAGGTACACCCAAAGACTTAGAAAAAATCTTTATCAACAAATGACAGTGAATTGATTTTAAATTTGTTTATCTCATCCAAGATGAAAGATCTTCTTGAAATGAAATTGTAAATACCATTAGAGTGTCACAGGGACAAGATCCTATGTGATTTCACAAAAATTTCAGTGTAAGATTGCAATAGGAATGAAAGAAACTATTTGTAGACATTCTGAAAATAAAGCAAACACAAAATTGCTAGAGATTAGACACAAATTAATTCCAAAATTACTTAGATTCATTAGTAGTGGAAATATTCTAGAGTAATCTCAGAGCTTGTCAATGGCTATACATCTGTAACCAACTTGATACAATAGAAAATCTAACACATAAGAAAATAACAGATAATATCGGATTTGGTCTCTCAGGAAGATGACTTTCTCAATTTTTTTCTCAAGAGTTCATACTCCAACCATTTGCAAGAGTATTCTCATTGCATTTATAAATTTTTGCTTACTCAATTTTCCCCCCAAAAGAGAAGAATATTCAAGGGACATTTTTTTATTACCAATTTTTTTCATGCAACGCTTAACAAATTCAGATCCAAAATCTGATAGGTGAACCAATTTTGAACTGATCACATTTCTTGGGCCCTCGACTAATGACTAGGATGTCATGCCACAACTTTTCAGGAGTCCCTTTAATCAGTATGATTTTTTCATCTGAGAAATCCCCTTTTTAATCATTTTTTGGATCCTCTACATAGTTGGACTTGACAGGTCATCCCTTTTTACTCTCGAAGCAATGCCTTTTTCACCTTTTACGCCTAAACTTTCATCATTTCATCCCTTTTCCCTCTGAAATATTACTCTCCAACTTCTAGATCTGGCATATTGTGTTTCTACACGAGCCCAAGAAAAAATCCACTTCAAAAGTACATCAGATTTATGAATTGAGATCCCAAATTGATTCAATTGTACTTTATAGACCAAAACGACACAAATTTGCCAAAAACTTGATGAAGAATGATGCAAAAAATGTATCTCCAAACATCCTAGAGCTTCAATGGCGGAAATATCAAATGAAATGCACAAATACCATTTATATTTCCTTTCAACTTTTAATCTGAGCCCTCCACATTGCAAAATGTGATTAGAAATAGGTCTGGGAGCACTTTTTGACATTTTATAACTTTTGGGAAAAAAGTAAATTTTTGACATTTTTCTCTGCCCCTCCACCTTTAGAAAACGGGCTTGACATGTGTCCCAATGTGGGTCCCCAAGGAACCATGTCTTGATTCTGTATTTTACCTCATTTTTGGAAAAAGGAAAATTTTCCAAATTTTCCCTGCAGCTCCACCCTTCCACCTTTAGCTTCTGATGTGGGTCCCAGCAGACCTGTGCTTCATTTTTTCACTTTATACTTATTTTCTAAAAAGGAAAAAGTCCCACATTTTCCTCATGGGCCCGCACCTCCGTTTTTGACTATTCAATGCTGGAATTACTTTCCTTTCATGGCTGTGCTTCAACTTACAATTTTATCCCTTTTTACAAAAGGAAAAAAACCTTAAATAACCCCAAAGCTCCATTTCTCCATTTCCCTGCCTGCTACGTGTTTCAATGGCACATTTTGAGATGGTCCTAAAAAGTAGAGACCCCAAACATGCGCGGTCCCTCCACATGGACAAGTTTTGGGCTGAAGTGAACCATATATTTTTTAGAGTGCCCCACTAAGCTGCATTTAATGAAAAAGGGGCACATTTCTGCTGATGTAGAGATGTAAATTTGATAGGGAAAACTCACCCATCAAATCATAAAAATGTAGGAAAACCACCATTCGAGCCCGGAGATTAATTTTTTCGTCAGAGAAAGAGAATTTGGAAATGTTACAAGGCTCAAATATGATCTTCTGAGCTACATACAATATTCTTTCCTTGGGTATTTGGGACGAAAAATGACAGGGACAACAATACGTGACTGCAGAAAATGGAAAGAAAGGAGAAGCCTGAGTTTTACACCCAATTTACAGACATCCTTCAGATGGAGAGAGAAACAACAAACAAATTCTAGATTTTTAAGTGATCCTCAACCAAGGAAGGGACTATTCATGGCAACTGAATGGTGGATAGAGTCTGCAAGCACCAACATGGGAAGGTAAAAAATGTGATAGAGGCTGCAAATTGAGGAAATTGAATGACAAATGGGGAGAGACTAATTTGAGAAACAACATCGGCTCCGACTCGGGGATGGGCACTCCCTGTGAGTTCCACAAGAACTAAATAACAGAACAAGTGCCAAAAATAGACCATTGGGAAATGGAGACAAAGAAAAATCTTGTAGAGCAGAACAACCACAACCATCCTCCAAAAATCAAACTAAGAAACCAGCACAACCAGGTCACCCAAGACCAGAATGAACAAAAATACAAAAGCAAAATGAAAACAAAGAACTATACTATATATAATAGAGAGCATCCTGATTCAAAGAAAATAATCAAGGAAAAACTTCAAGTTCCTGCCATTCTAGATATGACCATTCTAAGTAGCTCTGATATGTTTTTAACAGCTGGTCATATGATTTCCTCTCTTTCCCATCCAAGTTGCTATCTGACCACATTTCTTCAGGCTTATACTTTGTGCCTGGGTCAAGTTTTCTAACATCTTTCAAGGTTACATCAAACATCGAAAGTCTTTGGAAAATCATCGTGATCATGATACTGAATTGATCAATTTCATATTCCTTGAAAGAAACATAACTCACAGAGTTATCAATACTGCATACAATACTTCATAACAAGCATTGTTGGGGTCCTCAATAAGATATAACATATTCTTTTCACAAGGTTTCCCTCAATTAGTATGGTGGCATAATACATGTCCATCTGAACATTTCAACTAACACTTGCAGCCCACTTTCTTGATAACAACATGCCCCATTTGGCAGGGAAATCAATGACAACAACATCAAGTTTCAAGTTCTTACTCAGATAAGCTGCAAGTTGTACCACCAAACCTTTTACACATCCTAAAATAGGCACCTGTCTATAATCCATTGCAGTACACTTGCCATAAGTTGTTATCACTTTAATTTTCAATTCATTCATGACTTCCAGAGGCATAACATTGCATGATGCTCTGGAATCAAACATACAATTGTGCAGAAGTCTGTCTTTAATAATCAGTGTTGTAAAAAATGGATCAACATTTAATTGAGACTCAACCAAAGATGTTCCCAAGTAAACTTCAGGTGGTTCACCCGGTTCCTCCAGTACTTGGGGTTTTTTCAACTCTGAAATGGTAGGAAGAGTCTCAACATTTCTGCCTTGGGTGACTTTTTCTTCTGTAAACCCCAAATATTTGAATCCTCTATTCCTATGCTTAGGGATTCTAAGAAATTCAACAATAGGAATAGAAATCTTGATTTAACTCAAGATTTGGGCTATGTCACAAGGAACATATTTGGCTAATGCAGTGTTAGGAGGGAGGTTTACAAATTCATCTGATGGCACATGATTTTTTACAGTCTAAGCATAGGGAGGGACACAAGTTCTACTTAAGATAACAAGGACTTTTCTAGATGTATCTTTCTTTGGAGTCTCTTTTGGGATACTGGTAAGCACTGGAAATTTTGGTTTTTCCTGAGGCCCTACCCCTTTGGAAACCCTACTCCTGGTATTATATTATTTTTCATGGCCAACCACAGAATTCATTAACAACTATCTATCCTCCTAAGAAGGTATCCCTCCATCATAATTCTCAATCATTGGAGCTCTTAGGTACTCAAAATCATTATTAGGAAGTTCAAAAGCTTGCATCATATCAATTTCATAAGTATGAGTGGGAGGAAGAGGTAATACCTAGTGAATGCAATCCCAAAAATATTTAGCAGTTCTAAAACTCATCATCTCAGTTGAGGTTGCTCCTTGCTTTGAAATCGTAGAGGAATCCACCATGCATGCATCATCATCAGTTTTATCATCATCATCAGCTTCTTCAACTTTTTGATCTACTTCACATGGAGAATGGGGTAGAAAGCATCTATCACACCAATCAATCTCATTAGCTTCATCAACAACAGCAACTCAAGTAGTTAGAGGATTAGGCACCATTCTACTTTCACGTTCTTAAGGTAGTCTCTTTGTAGATCCCATGGGTCCTTTACCTCTTTCATATGACCTTTGATCACCCATAGGATGATTTCCAAATATATCATGATTTTGTTCCTTTTTCTGACCTTGTGAACTCTACCTAGTTCCTTTCTCTTCCTGGGCTAGTTTGTAAGATATTTCTTTGACAGCCCCTACCAAAGTTTTAACAACCTCCTCAAGATCCACACTCTTTCTTTCTTGAGGTTTTTCTAGGTTTATCAGTTTAACACCCTCCCTCTTAGGAGGTTTTCCAATGGCCTTAATGTTGTTCTCAATTTGTAGATCCATAGTAAAGGCCTGCCTCAAAGTTCCAGGGTTTTTATCCCTCAAATAGTATGCATCCTTCTTGTCAAATGCATCAGCATACTTTATAAGACAAGATTCATCACATGGCCTCAAATTCACAGGAAATATTCTCAATGTATTATTGAATCTTGTATTAAAATCATGCACTAATTCATTAGGATTATTTTTAATATTCTCAAATTCTGACAAAAGAAACCTAGGGTTTGTTTTGTCACCATACTGCAATCTAAATGCATTCTTCATTTCAGTCCAAGAATCAATAGAGTGATCAAGAAGAGATCTATACAAGTACCTTGCATCCTCTTCTAATGTATGAATAAATAATTTAATGTATACATCTTCAAAACCTATTTCAAAATCCTCCATCATATTGACAAATAGTTTCAAGTGCTTATGATTATTTATTGCATTATTTCCTTGAAACTTAGGCAATCTATTTCTTACATACTTTGGGACAACATTTGGATAGCCATCCCATACCTCTAAAACTAATGGGACAAAAAGTATTAACAACAAATGGAGGTGTGGGTGGAGGCTAAGCCATATTATTCTGAGGAGATGATCTTACAGGAGAAATAGAGTGATGAGGAGTGAGGGGTCTATGTGGTACAGGGATAAAATTTTCAGAATGACTATCCCCTAATGGCTCTTTTTCATGACATACACTATCAGATTTGGAAAATAAAGGTGTAGAATGAGATGTAAGTCTTTAAAATACAAAAGAAGGCCCCTCTCCAGATGAAGAATTTGGATTTACAAAGAGACTACCTGATTCAGAAGCAGTTGAGGAAGCATTGCAATCTTCAATCACGTGCTGATCAGTTTCACCAATGGAGATCTCTTTTCTTGATGCTTAATCTCCAAAAACCTTCCAAATTCTTCCTCCTTTTGAATTAGACTTTCCAAACTCTAGAAAAAACCTTCTACTAGGGTCCACGGTGAAGAAATATCTTCTTCCTTCAAGATTTTTAGAGATTAATGACAAATCTTACTTGATATATGTTAAGACACTAGTATTTATTAAGAATTTAAACAACACAGAGTCGCCACTAAGGGATTTCACCTTAGTTTGTGCAAATGCACTATGAAATACCTATTAAATGTCTATAAATACTAGACTCATGCAAATATTACAAGATCTTCTCTTCTTCTACCTAAATTTATCAATAATGATACAGAATTTAGTGCAATAACTATATAAGATGGAAATATTGCACTCAAAACTTATAACTTTGAACAATTCTTACAGATCTGAATAGATAATGACCTTTCAGCAATGTATTTTTACTTTAAAATTTGTAAAAAGCATTACTAGGGTTTACACGTATACACCTTTGTTCAAATACTACAAAGATTCCCAGGCAATGGTGCTAGAAGCATTTTTGACGGGCCAAATTGATACGAACTGACAATAAATCAACAAATCAGTCTTGGCAATGCAAATAATTCCCTAGCCATGACACCAAAATTGTGGTTGACGGTGTAAATGCTCAAATACCTCAAATATGTATGCACATGGATCAAATTGAACTAACTCCTTGAAAACTACACCAAAAGTGTGTTGACAGGCCAAATGGATATGAACTGGCAAAAAATCAACAAATCATCCCTGAAAATGGCACTGGTAGTGTGTTGATACCTATATTTAATCTCCTTCAAAGGCCAAGCAGCAGCATGGATTTTACAAGACACTCAGAGGTAGATGATTATGTATGTCGTTTTGTAGCCGGGGAAGCAATCTATCTGAATTTTTAGCACTCAGGCTTTAAAGAAGTGGGTACCACCTTAAAAGGATGTGATCTTATCCTAACTATTTTAGGTTGTGCCTTTCAACCAAGGTAAGAGAACCTATTTTGTAACCTCTGTTATCGAAGAATGCTGGTAAATCCTTCTTTTGCACAAATTTTATAGAGAAGACCTTAGGAAAATATGATCAACACACAAAATCTAACTATCATGAGTTGTCACTTCCAGATTATGGAGATATTTTCAATACAAGGGAAATGTTACTAAATACATTAAGAAATCCTGATTATTATACATATTTTTGCAAGTATATTTTGTTCCTTTATTGATACACAGTGAAAACAGGGGTAGTTCAGGGTGGATCCATGGTTTTTAAATGATTTTAGTGCGAGATAAAGTAGGATAAATTTTATTATACTGGATCTTTGGAGGGAAATCACAATAATGAAAAAATTCACAACAGAAAGCTTCAGAACAACTTCAAGACATTCCTTCAACCAGAAGGTGTGCTTCAATGGAGGCCTAGATCAGCACGTTTTCACATAATCTTTAAGACTCCAACAAAAAGGCTTGAATTGGATGACACAATTAAACACTAAAGTTTCTGATTAATCACTCCTAAGGTACATCCGAAGACTTATAGAAAATCTTTATCAAAAAATGATAGTGAATTGATTTTAAATTTGTTTATCTCATCCAAGATGAAAGATCTTCTTGAAATTTAATTGTAAATACCATTAGATTATCATAGAGATGAGATCCTGTGTGATTTCACAAAAATTTCAGTGTAAGATTGCAATAGGAATGAAAGAAACTATTTGAAGACATTCTGAAAATAAAGTAGACATAAAATTGTTAGAGATTAGACACAAATTAATTCCAAAATTACGTAGATTCATGAGCAGGGGAAAGCTTCTAGAGAAATCTCAAAGATTTTCAATGGCTATATATCTGCAACCAACTTGACATGATAGAAAATCTAACACATAATAAAATAACAAATAATCTCAACTTTTCTCTCTCAAGAAGACGGCTTTCTCAATTTTTTTCTCAAGAGTTCATACTCAGACCATTTGCAAGAGGATTCTCATTGCATTTATACATTTTTACTTACTCAATTTTCCCCCCAAATGAGTAGAATTTTTGAGGTACCTTTTCTTGTTACCAATTTGTTTCAAATAGTGACGCTTAACGAATTCAGATCCAAAATCTGAGAGGTGGATTAATTGTGAACTGATCACGTTTCTTGGGCCCTTGACTAATGACTAGAATGCCATGCCACAAATTTTCAGGTGTCCCTTTAATCATTTTGATTCTATCATGTGATAAATCCCCTTTTTAATCAATTTTTGAATCCTTTGTATAGCTGGACTTTATAGGTCATCCCTTTTTTACTCTCGAGGCAACACCTTTTTCACCTTTTGTGCCTACACTTTCATCATTTCATCCTTTTTCCCTCTGAAATTTTACTCTCCAACTTCTGGATCTAGCATATTACATTTCTACACAAGCCCGAGAAAAAATCCACTTCAAAATTACCTCAGATTTACAAATTGAGATCCCAAATTGATTCAATTGAACTTTGCAGACCAAAATGACACAAATTTGCCAAAAAAATTGATGAAGAATGATACAAAAAAATAATCTCCAAACATCCCGGAGCTTCAATGGTAGAAAAATCAAATGAAATGCATAGCTACCATTTATCTTTCCTTTCAAATTTTAATCTAATCCCTCCACATGGAAAAATGTAATTAGAAATGGGCCTGGGAGAACTTTTTGACATTCTATAACTTCTGGGAAAAAAGTAAAATTTTGACATTTTTCTCCACCCCTCCGTTTGTAGAAAACAAGATTGACACGTGTCCTAATATGGGTATCAAAGGAAATGTGGCTCAATTCTACTATTTTATATCAGTATTGGAAAAAAGGAAAAAATTCCAAATTTTCCCTGTAGCTCCACCCTTCCACCTTTAGCTTCTGATGTGGGTCCCAGCAATCCTACGCTTCATTTTTTCACTTTTTACTTATTTTCCAAAAAGGAAAAAGTCCCACATTTTCCCCGCAGGCCCGCATCTCTGTTTTTGACTATTCAATGCTAGCATTACTTTCTTGTCAGGGCCACACTTCAACTTACAATTTTATCCCTTTTTACAAAAGGAAAAAAACCTTAAATAATCCCCAAAGATTTGTTTCTCCATTCCCCACCTGCTATGTGTCTCAATGGCACATTTTGAGATGGTCCCAAAAAGTAGAGACCCCAAACATTTGCAGTCCTTCCACATGGAAAATTTTTGGTTTGAAGTGAGCCATAGAGTTTTTAATGTGCCCCACCAAGCCGCATCCAACCAAAAAGTGCCACATTTCCACTGATGTAGAGATGTAAATTTGACGGGGAAAACTCACCCGTCAAACCGTAAAAGCGTAGGAAAACCACCATTTGAGACCAGAGATGAATTTTTTGTCAGAGACAGAGAATTTGGAAATGTTACAAGGCTCAAATACGATCTTCTAAGCTACATCCAATCTTGTTTCCTTAGGTATTTGGGATAAAAATGACAACGACAACAATACGTGACTACGGAAAATGGAAAGTAAGGAGAAGCCCGAGTTTTACACCCAATTTACAGATTCTTTCAGATGGAGAGAGAAACAAAAAACAAAATCTAGAATTTTAAGTGATCCTCAACCAAGGAAGGGAATGATCATGGCAACCGAATGGTGGAAAGACTCTTCAAGCACCAACACGAGAAGGTAAAAAATGTGACAGAGGCCACAAACTAAGGAAATTTAATGACAAATAGGGCGAGACTAATTTGAGCACCAACAGAAAGGACTAGAGAATACTAAAGAGGCGAAACAAGAAGTTGAAAGTAAACCTAATAGGACCTTTACCTATCTCATTTAGTTTGAGGATGATGAAACCACTATGAAGAACATTTCACCTGCACATTTACCCACATTTAGAGGGATTTCATCTGAACACCCTGATCAATTTCTATTTGAGTTTAAGGTACTATGCCATACCTATGACTACAAAACAAATAATCAAAAAATCAAGTTGTTTCCATCCACTCTGAAGGATGCAACAATGAGGTGGTTCATGGGATTAGCACCCAACTCTATTACCACTTGGGAAAAAATGGAAATTACCTTCCTAGAAAAATATCAAGATTACTGTAGAGGGAGAAATATGAAGGAAGATTTTTTCAAAATCAAATAGGAAGAGGATGAGAAAATAGAAGATTATTTGGAAGATGAATCTAGGGAAGATCTTAACTTAATAGGATGTGGAAACATTGATCAATTAAGGATGAATGAAATTAAATACATTTGTACAAGCTATTCTAGAAAAAGGGGTGGACCTAGGAAGGGAAAATCAATGAAAAGTTTGAATCTAGATATGAAAAAACTAATGGATGAGTTAGCAAACTTTAAAACAGACATTTTAATTCAATTAACCTCTACTATGGATGGATTACAAGCGAAATTGAATGCCAAAATTGAACCATTAGCCATGTATTGTCCTAGATGAAGGAAGAAGCATACAATAAGGGAATGTCCTTTGGATAAAACACAAGTATGTCTTATCTATGAATCTAAAGAACATGATGTTCACACTTGTTCTCTTCTTCCACTTCTAAAGAATCAGCTCAAACAAACTAGTACATCATCTACAATAGAAGAATTATATTTTGTACAGAGACAACCTACCCAAGGATAGTTCATGCCAAGATCATCTCCTAATCCTTGGATGATGTCATGGGCTACTTAAATAGTACCAAAAAATTTTGGACAACCAGCTTGGGCCCCTTAGCCAACTTGGAATCCTTGGGATTGGGCAGGTCAATCTTGGTATGCTCAAGGACATCAACAACTGTGGACCAATCAAAATAACTACTATTATTGGTCTCAACCTAGATGGGACCCTAGTAATTATGCTCAAGGAAAAACATATCCTAATCAGAATCAACAAGCCATAATGGGTGCCCCAGCACAAAATTCACAAACTGAGAATGTAGTCCAAATGCAAATGCCAGCACAACCAGTAGCAAACCCAATTAAAAAACAAACAACTCTTGTCTATGGAACAGAACCAAAAAACATCAGTTGATATTTATGCCATGGATTGTAAGGATATTCACACTAGATCTAACAAAATATTTGGCAGTCCACCTATTATCATCACTGAAATGATAGAAGAAACTGAAACCCCTATTCTAGTAGCCCCCAACAAAGATGAAAAATAAAGAGATAAGGAACTAGAAAGAAACTCTACTAAAAATCCATTTCCAGAGAGGTTCAAAGAAGCTATAGAAATCAAGGAATTTGAATTAGTGTAAGGACTAAGGAGACTGAATATTGAAATACCACTGCTACAAGCAATTAAGGACATTCCAGAATTGAACAAATTAATCAAAATGCTATGTTTGAAAAATCTTGGAAGAAAGAAGTAGTACCCAAGACTATAAAAGTAGATGGGAAACTTGTTGATTTATTAACAAGAAAGCTCCTACTTCCCAAATATGGAGATCTTGGAAGCCTTGTTATTTCTGTCTCGATATGGAATAAAGATATACATAATGTTTTGGTTAATTTGGGAGCAGTTATAAATATAATGATAGTGGACACTATGAAAACATTGTCGTTAACATGTATACAACCTACTAACACCATATTGTAGATGGCAGATCAGTCTATAGAAAAACAAGGATTTATTGAAGATGTGGTGGTTATGGTGAAGTCATGGGAGTATCTAATTGACTTCCTTATATTGTGGCCAAAAGGTAAAATATTGGGTTATCCCATTATTTTGGGTAGACCGTGGTTAGCTACAGTTGTTTCCTTAATTGATTGTAGATCAGGTGATATGACTATTTCAAATGGTAATATTTCTAAGCAAATTTCACTATATCCCTCTACGCAACCTTTTAATGATAATCAAGAGCAATTATGGATTGATAATCCTAATATTAATGAGAAAAATTTATCTTCGTTGGCTATGATCACATTACAGGATCATGTGTGAGAAATAGAAGATATGATAAACCCACCATTGAATGTACACCAATCATCCTTGGAGTAGTCAGAAATAGTTCCAAAACCTATGAAATTAGTTCTAAAACCTACAGAATCTATTCCAGAACCATCATAGTTAGTTTTGGAACCATCACAGTTAGTTTTGTAACCATCACAGTTAGTTTCGGAACCACACCAACAGTAATTCCCTACAAATAAAGATAATTTTGCTTTAGAGGAATGATATTTCTCTTAGGGAGAGGAATAATTTGTATCTTCAACTTCACATATATCAGGAGATGATGAAGGATTTCTGGAAATCAATAGTGATGAAGAATTCGACCTACAACAAGATAAGTATCATAATTATTCTTACTGTCCCTTGTCCAACATTTTGTCTCAAGGAAATTTTGGAGATGTTGCTACATATCATATGTTGTTACCACATGCATGTCCACTAAATACTTTAATGGAACCCTTTCAACAAATCAGTTCATCATACACTAGAACCAAACATGTTGAAATTCAACTGGGTAAAACTTTGAATATTAATAGCTGGTTGAAGAATGACGAAGAAGCTAAACTATTTGATGTTCTGAAAGATCATACTAAATATTTTTCTTGGTATTACAAAGATATGAAAGGAATCCACCCAAGTATCTACACTCATCACATCTATATTGAAAAAATATAACCAGTTAGGCAACCTCAGAGAAGGATTAATCTATCCTTAAGGGATATAGTCAAACAGGAAATTGAAAAACTATTACAAGTAGGTTTTATCTATCCTATCTCAGATAGCTAGTGGGTGTCTCCTCTTGTAATTGTCCATAAAAAGAACATTAAATGGAAAATTTTTGTTGACTATAGGGAACTGAACAAATCCACACTGAGAAATTATTTTCCCTTACCATTCATAGATCAAGTCTTAGACAACCTTTCAGGTAAATAGTACTTTTCCTTCTTGGATGGCTTTAGTGGATACAATCAAATCAGAGTTGCTGCTAAGGATCATGATAAAACTACATTTACATGTCCATGGGGTACCTTTTCCTAGAGGGTATTACCATTTGGATTATGCAATGCTCCAACAACCTTCCAAAGAGTTGTGTTAGAAATTTTTACAAACCTAACAAATGACTATGTAGAGGTATATATGGATGACTTCACTGTGCATGGAGATACATTTGATGATGCCTTGAAAAATTTAGACAAAGTATTGACAAGATGTGAGAAACACAACTTGTCTCTTAGCCATGAAAAAATGTTTGATGATGGTTGATGAAGGGATTGTAATAGGACACCATATTTCAAAAAGAGGAATTCAAGTTGATCAAAACAAAATAAGAATTATTTCAAACTTACATGTTCCTCAAACCCCCATAGATATCCAATTATTTTTTAGGACATTCTGGGTACTGTAGATGCTTTATCAAGGATTTTAGTAAAATTGTTGCCCCCATGTTTAATTTTATTACCAAGGACTATGAATTTCTTTGGGATGAAAAGTGTTACAATGCTTTTGAAGAAATTAAAGAGAAATTAATAATTTCCCCAATATTGAGAGGACCTAATTGGGAGAAACCTTTTCATATCCAAATAGATGCCTCAAATAATTCCATTGGTGCAGTTTTGGGATAGAAAGATGAAGAAGTAAAAATGTATGCTATCTAATACCTTAGCAAAAATATTACTGCCACTGAAAGAAATTACACCACCAATGAAAAATAATTTCTTGTTGTGATCTATGAAATTAATAAGTTTAGACATTACATTATAGGGTAAAAAATATTTGTACATATAGATCACTCAACAATTAAATATTTAATGAACAAACCAGTGGTTGGAGGTGGAATAATTATATGGTTATTTCTTTTACAAGAAATTGATATTACCATTGTGGAAAATCCAGGTAAATCTAATGTGGTGGCTGATTTCTTGTCAAGACAAACCACTATAAGGGAGAAAGATCCAGTCAAGGACAACTTTCCAGATGAATAATTTTTTGTTATTTCAGATGATACACCTTGGTTTTCTGATATGGAAAATTATCTTGCAATAGGGAATTTTCCTCCTTATGTCACCAAGAAATAAATAAAGAAGTTAATCAAAACCAGTGCACAATTCAAATGGTTAAATGGAATGTTATTTAAGTGTGTTCCTGATTTGGTTTTACGTGGATGTGTAAGAGAAGATGAAATATTTGACATCCTCTAGGAATTTCATGATGAACCATGTGGAGGACACTATTCAGTGAAAATAACAGCTCACAAGATACTTGGCATTGGTTATTATTGTCCATCTTTATACAAAGATGTGAAGAGATATATCAGGTGGTGTGACCCTTTTAAAAGGATGGGACAACCAACCTTTACCAATGAAATGCCTCTGCAACCTCAAGTAGTGATTGAACCATTTGAGAGATGGGGGTTGGATTTTTTCGGTCCCTTTAGTCCTTCTTCACAAGGGAAGGAACATATTCTTGTGTGTAATGATTATGTGAAAAAGTGGGCAGAAGTGCAGGCTTTAACAAATGCCACTGAAGAAGTAGTTGTTGATTTCCTTTAAGATAGAATTATGGTAAAGTTTGGAGTACCAAGGAGCATAGTTTCAAACCAGGGACCACAATTTATGTCTAATATGATCCAGGATTTCACAATGTATTATCAGATCAATCATAGGAATTAATCTCCCTATCACCCACAATCAAATGGAAAAGCTAAAGTAATGAACAGAGAATTGGAAAACATCCTTACCAAAACAGTTGAAGCAAGAAGAAGAGATTTGGTAAAGAGACTACCTGAAGCTATTTGGGCTTACAATACAACTTGGAAAACTATGACAAGGTTTTCACCATATGAGTTAGTCTTTGGGGAAAAGCGCTTGTTTCTTATTGAGTTTGAACTACATACATTGAGGACAACAGTCAAGGTGGGTATTGAGTTAGATGCAGCTCAAAAGGAGAGAATCCTTCAACTCGATGAGTTGAATGAATTGAGGATGGAAGCACTTCAACAAACAGAGATAATCCAAGATCAAAGGAAACAATGGCATGATACACATATCAAGAAAATGAAATTCAAAGTAGAGGACTAGGCATTGTTGTTTGATTCTAAGTACTAGCAATTCAAAGGCAAGGTGAGAACCAGATGGTTAGAACCCTATCAGATTGATCAGATATTTGACAATGGTTCTATTCAACTACTCCCCATTGATGGTAGAAGAAGAACACTCTTGGTCAATGGACATAGGCTAAAGATTTATAGGAAGCCTCCTACTAAGGATGAATTATTGAAGAAGATTGAAGCAAATAGAGAATTTGATCATATGGAAGAACCCAACTCTTCCAAAATGATTAAATAATTGGATGAATAGATCCAGAATAAAGGGAAGACAATGAAAACCAGTAAATGGCATTCTCTTCCCCCAAAAAAAATTCTCTCAAAGATCAATTGAAAACCAACAATGACAGTTGATCTTCCCAAATAAATGGCTAATTCAAAATAAAAAAATCTTTGGAATCTGAGCTATTTTTCTAACCGTTTTCCTTTTGTTTCACTTTCTAGGAATGATGAGTGTTCATGATGGAGGGATTACATCATCAAGGATGGTAATTATATCTTTAACTTATTAAATATTAGATTAAAAGTTCACATGTGATATTAGATTTGATTAAAAAGTTGATATGATGAGTCATCTATTATACATCATGATTAAAAGTGAGTAATCATGAGAAAGATATAAATGGAATAAATTGGTGGCATACTTATAATGAGTTATCATTAGTTTGTAACCAACAAAGTGAAAACTAAGTTGCAGAGAAACTTCAAAGAAGTAGAAAATTAGGTTTTCATTCTGCAGCTGCACCAAAGAAGTTCCACAGCTAAGTACAGTAATTTCGTAGCTAAATTTGCTAGTTCCACAGCTAAATGAATATTTCTTCAGCCAACCTTCATAATATTAAAGAAGAACGAATTTGAATCACCTTTGTATTATGGGGATTAAAAAGAAGTCAGAACTAGAGGATGATACCTAACTCATTGCAGATGAACAAGTGGCGGTTATATTTCATCAGGAAGGATGGCTGGAATTTCTGAGAAAGTTTCCCAAGTATAATGATGAATTGGTAAGATAATTCGTTATAAATTTAGAGTAATCTAGGACAAAAGTTAGAAAAAAAATTATTCCTTTCTCTGTGAATACAATAAGTAATGTATCTAGAGTGCCAATTGTGCATGTCCCAAACCCTTTCAGAATGACATTAAAAGACCTAGTTGAAACCCTGCTGAAAAAGGGGGAACCTAAACCCCAATATATTTACAAAATGAAGAAAATCATAAAAGGGGTCAGAAGGGCCAACTTTCCAAAACCCTTTGACAGAGTGGCATTTTGGGTAGTCAAGTATTTAACCTATGATGGTTAATTTGGGTTAGTAGGAAGAAAAGTTCTAAAGATCCTCATATACCTTAGATATGGAGCTAAAAAACCAAAATATATAGTAAACATTATAGGATTTCTTTTTAACTCCATCTGTACAATTTCCCATAGGTATTCCTGGGGTGTGAGAACAATCAGACATCATGGGTTAGTGCATTTAGTGTGCTAGCACCATTTCCTTTTGAAGAAAATTGGAGAGGAAATGTGCGAGAAATTTCTTAGCAAGTTTAAGCAGAGCCCTGATATTCTTAGGAGAGTAATACCAACCCCTTCTACTCCTACAATTAATTTGTAAATGGATGCCATTGTAGAGGAAAAGAAATAACTAGGTGGAGAGGAAATACCAAAAAGAAGAAGATCTAAAAGAAGGACTAAAACTGTAGAACCAACTGTGCCTCTTGAAGAAATTCCTTCCTCTATAGTAGCTACAGGAGAGACAATATATGTCTCTAATAGTGAAAGTTCACCGAGGTAAGAGAAAGAGGTGAAAATCAAAAGAAGCTCTAGGAGAAGACCCATTTCTGTACATTTTGAGGCTCCTCAAAGAAGGAAAATTCATAAAAATTCTAAAGAAATTCTAGAGGAAATGAAAGATCAAGAAGGGCTGGAAAAGGAAGTTGCTGATTATTTAGGCAGCATGGCCATGACTCCTCCTGGAACAAGCCAAACAGAGATAGAAAAAGAAGATGAGATATTTGAAGAACAAGTTCTTCAAGAATTGGGTGAACTAGCAGCATTCTCACATGAAGAAGAAGAGTTGGCATCTTGGAGACAAAAAGTGAAATTTCCTTTGGTAGAAGAAGAATGCTCAACTCCCCAAGAAATTTCAAAGAAAGAAAAGAAAAAGGTTAAACAGGCTCTATTTTTGTCCAGAGTAGAACTCATTATTAGAGAAAAAGATGAGGAGTTGAATTTTCTCAAACTTAAATTAGAATAGAGAGAAATGGTTATTGAGGAATTAACAAATCATCTCATTAACAAGACTGAGGAATTGACAAGAGATAAACAACAGATAATGGAGAAAGAGTCCAGGAATGTCAAAATTCCAGAAAACAAACTGCTCTATCAACAGTCTCTGCACAAACTGAATTAACTTATTAGCCACCTAGACAACTATGGGATTATACTTGTAGAGAAATTAGTGAAGCCAAGACATCCAATGAGGACTTGAAAAGAAAGATAGAAGAAGAGAATAAAGCAGTGAAAGTATGGGAAGAAAAATTTTACAAAGAAGAAAATGACAAATTTAAATATCTTGTGAAAATACAAATGGTTTGCATGATGTGTGAGAAATTGCTTGCATGCAGGAGACCTCCTGCATATAGTGTGTTTTTTGAGGATTAATTCATTCGCTGGCAGTTTTCAAGGATAGATGTGGTCTTCCACATGAAATAAAAGATTAATCTAATTTCACATAAGCCTATTCCTTAGCCACTACAGAGTAGAAAGATCTTCTCCGCGAATTCTATCTCTGTAATTTCATGCTGGAAAAGAACTCAAGTTTTATGATCAATTTGTATGTAGGGGAGAGCCAACTTAATGCGTTTGTTTCTGTTCTCTAAAATCAGATTGCATAGAAGGAAAACGAGTCAGAGCATCTGTTAAAGGCTAGTTCATCTAGTCTCTGTATGAGGATTCATTATGATAAAACATCCACCTTTGCTACACATTTCAGATCCCATACATTTGATAAAAGGTTCAAGGAACCTTATCTTGCCAATTTGTAAAGAAGTATTAATGCCTTCACCTCTTATGAAGAGGAAAATTTTGAAGATATTTATGAGGTATGTTTGAAAAGATGGGAATTTCTCACGATGGCATTGAGAAGAAGGGAAGTAATATCTCCCACAAACTTAATCTGGAGTTTGCATAGACCAAAATCCTTATGTATGCTAATTCCTCATATTAATGAAAATCACAGAGGCATATGGATCGGAATGAGAACAAGACCTCCACTCCTTCTCACCCCCATGTCACCATGGAAAAACAAAGAACCACAAGATTCCACTAAATTTGGTGCATGGAAGAGGAAAGTAGAAGCAGGAGCAGGGTATAGTACATATGAATTAAAGCATTGGGATATTCAACATTAGTCATTTGACCTAAGAAATCAAATGGAATGTAGAATATATAACCCCAAATTTGAAGAGTAAAGTTTGTAAAGGGAATTACAAACAAGTAAATATGGGGGTAATGATGAGGCCAGAATATGCCTGATAAATGTACAATAAATAATCTCATCTTTATCTCCTTTTGATTAAGTCTAACTGCATTTTGTGACTTTTGTTTGATCTGATATGAGTTAGGATGTAATTTTCCATATTTTTTTATTATGATTCTAATGTTTTAAAGCTCTATAATTCCTAACAAAGTGTTTTAGAAACTCATTTTTGTAATAAAGCAGGTCACAATCAGGCAGAAGAATGAAGTATGAAGTGGTAAACATTTTTTTGAGAGCATCTGTTTCACTACAGTAGAGTTCTGGAACTTCTAAGCTAGTTCTGAAACTCCATTACACAGTCACAGGATTTATCACCTAATTCTGGAACTTCCGAACTTAGTTTGGGAACTCTAGTACTTAGTTTCAGGATTATCAAAAGTAGTTACAGAACTCCTACGGATAGCTCTGGAACTCTCTCGGTTAAACCTAGAATGATTTCCTTTAATTTTGGAACTCTTCTAGAGTTCTAGAACTGATAAGAATCTATTCTAAAAGGCCGTTAATTTTTCAAATCAATGATCCTATCAATCAAGAGTAGATTAGAAGACTTCTGAATCTCCATACTTGAAAATCCAAGATAATTATCACACAGCTGTACATCCAGCATATTCCAATTGAGCATCTATTATGGGCATGATTCAGTTCCATCATGTTAGTGGAACAATTACGGCCATAAATGCACCCCTGGGAGAAGTATATACATATAGACCTGCAGATAGATTAATATATATAGAGAGAGAAGATATAGGAATATAGATATAGGATGAGATAGATATAGATTGATACATATATCCAACAAGTTTTTGTAATGCAGAACATTTTATCAATAAAATAGCCATTCCTGTTTTGAGAGAAAATTAATTTGTCGATCCTTTCTCAAGGTGGAGCAAGGGCCCACTCCTCCAAGAACTAGGATCCTCATTTTTTTTTGGTATTTATATTTTTTAAAGAAAACAATTTAGATCTGTTAATTTTGTATCACTTTTAATTTAAAATTTGTTGTAGACTTGTCCCTACAGGTGTTCTATATTAATTTCTTATTTCTTTGCAATCATTTTCCGAGCATTCTCAATTATGGGTTTATTTATATAATGTTTTTTTTCAGCAATCTATTTCATTTATGAAAAGTGTGTTTACTTCCAAGGCAAAGTGTTTTTATTTCCAAGCAATTCATTTCTGCAAAGTGTGTTTACTTCCAAGGAAAATTTTGTTTATTTCCAGCAATTCATTTCTAGAAAGTGTGTTTACTTCCAACATGTTTTCATAATTTGATTCCAATAAGGTTTTTAACCAAGAAGTCCTTAAGACATTGAAAATATCCCCCAAAAAATACAAAATACCTACAATCAATTACTAGATTTCCAAGATTCCTCTTGTTGCATATAGTGTTAGACACACCCTTAGTTTGAATATGACATCAACAGAGAGGTTATTAAATGAAGGGAATAACGACACCCATTAACTTGTATGTTATACCTTTAGCGATCAAGATTTTAATTATAGAATTTGATTTAGAGAGCATCCCTATGGCTAGTTAAACCTCCACCACATGTAGGGGTGCAAGAAGGTGTTGAGAAGGATGGAATGCCTAGTGGAAGAAAGACAAAGAAAGGAAATATATATCAAGTTTAATGAAGGGAAAGAGAGGGAAATGAAACATATGAGGGATATTGCATTGTCGTTATAGTTGGGGTGAATAATGGCTCATGAATGTTTGGAAGATCTCATGGAATATGAGGAGTTGCAACGTCAGGTACTCCCAAATTTGGGAAAGCATAGTAGATAATCCCCTTTAGTTTCATATGAGAGTATGTTAGACGAAATAATGAGGACTATGGGATTGCATCTAATCCCACCTATCCACCTAGCCCTTGAGCATGGTGTTCCATATCTAGAGGTAGCTATTGAAGGGAATTATAGTGATGGTAAGAAAGTAGAGATGGGGAGGTATCATTTTTTGTTGAACCAAGAAGTTCATCAGACTATGAATACACCAATAGCAGTGCAATAGGTGCCAGTGTTTGGGAATATGCCAAGAGGATTGTTTTCAGGAACATCATCAGGAAAAAGTATTGGTGAGTAGACCATTGGGAGAAAATTCGCTCCCCACAGTAGGGTGCATGAGGCTAAGGAGGATTAGATCAGCCACCGCACAGAGGAAACTGTAGTGGAGGTTTAGGATCTGGATCTGGTGGGAAATGACCATAACCACTACCACATCAACATCAATAGACACCACTGAACCTACCTTTATAACCACAATAGATACCTCAAGTCTACTATGACATGTCTCTCCAGTTTCTAGAGTATAGAGGAATTTAGGATGAGGCAGAGCATGTGCATAAATGTTAATTACTATGGTGCACTAAGGGAATCATAGCTTTAGATAGGAAGGCAAGTCAATTTACCACCATTCTTCAAGGGTACACACATATATGGTATTAGAAATATGATCCACATTAGACTGTGATGGATTATAATGCTTTACACACTGCATTTTTTGATGAGTTTAAAATTTTGGAGTTTGAGTAAAAGAGCATCAATGTACTTAAGGATTTTAAGAAGGTTTTGTCTAAAACCACGAGAGAGTATGAAAAATGTTTTAAGATTATGTTATCCAAATTATATTATGATATTCATCTATGTCAACATGAATAGTGGTTCATATGAGGATTTTTGACCCTATTCATAAGGGCTTTATCTCATGAGACATATGTGGATCCGCGCAAGGACATGGAATTATCCCTATGCGTTGAGGCAGATAAAATTTTTTATACTGGGATGAGCCCATTATTAGAGGTACAGATCATAGCCATGGAGAAGAAATTAGAGAATCTCTTTGACAACTCAACACATGAGACATGAAGTGGTAAATGGTGCATTGATTGTGAAGTTGAGGGACATGCTAAGGATATTTGTCGACATAAGTCAGTGTGTACATTTTTACTAGATTGTTAAATCTGTCATAAGGTCCATAATGTCCAGAATTTTCCTCTCTTCCATCACGTGGTTTAGAAGAATGTTTCCATGTATTTTAAGATATTTCATGCCCATATCCATAACACCATTGATTGTAGACTGATTGATCATATCCACGAAGCCATTGAAGTAGGAGTGAACCAAACTGTTGTGGTGAGTAGATAAAAGGAGAAAGAAGGAAAAAATAATTGATGAGTGTATAAATTGATCTATTATATCATCTATATGGTTATTTATTTACTCCTAAAATGCTAATTTATTCTTGGGGGTGTTTTATATAGTTATCTCCTAGCAAGGTTAATGAATTTCTCTTGTCTTTGTTCATGCAAACTGTTGACCGTAGGAATTACCTACTAAATTTCTCTATGAGTAAATGTGGTGACATGTGCAAGATAATAGTGAGAATATGCTGCCAATTCTATAAGTTTCAATCAAGGATGTCAAGTCTTTAGCCATTATGCCATCATGGAGGACTTTTTCCATAACTAGCCTATAAAAACAAATCCTGTTTGTAGTATTATTATTATAGGATTTCAATGAACCTTAATGAGGTTTTTAGTGGATGAATTTTGTGCCTATATAAAAGACATTTGTAATTGACTACTATGTCTATAAAGACACCTTCTTGAGAATGATTTTCAGTAGTTCAAAATAGCAGTTTATAGTATAGTTATCTACCAATGAGTATTTAGGTTTCAATCTTATGATGAACATGTATCTAAACTTATTCAAATTAATATAGTTAATGTTTTTTTGAATATCATTTGGTGTTGAGAATACCTCCATCCTAAAGAAGAACAAGGACCTACTCAACCAAGGTGATTGGAGGATTTATGTTTCACGCATGCTCATGATTTATGATAAGCTCAAGTTTAAATACTTTGGTTTGAATGTTTATCTGGATACAGTTATATTTTTTGAATGCAGTTACTTATTTCATTTCTTCAAGCATCTTTCAATTCCATTTTTTTGAATCAATATGTGTGTGTTATTTCAATTTTTTTACCTCAATTTATTATGTGCATTTCAATTCCAATTAAAGTATTTCATTTGAATGCATTTTTATTACAGAAACATTGTTTCAGTAGTTTAACATTATGCTTCAGTAGATTAGAGGAGAAACAAGGAGAACCACACCAACCAACCCACCAAAGAGAGGAACCACCAAAACAACTACGTTGCATAAGACTTCATTACATACAGCCTAGGACGCACAACTCTGGTTTTATAATGACACTATCAGAAAAGTCTATTGGTTAAATTATTGGAGAATACAGTGACCCATCATTTTTGGCACCATTACGGGGGACACCATAAGCACAACGTGTCATTCTATTCACCTTATATGTTATGTGTGTTAATTAATTTCACCTATGTAATTGGTAGAAGCCATAGGCCTTGTTTACACAACTAACCTTAATGCACAGGCCACAAGACATTCAAAGGAGATTTATACCTTGTAATATTCAAATAATATCTCCAAATAGATCCCAAGTAGGGCACATTTAAAGTGACACCGAATCTAATACAATGCCTAGGAGTCCTTCTAAAAAATATGCATCATAATATCTAAAACCTAAACAACCTTCTGAGATGGGGGACAATAGGAATTATGAGGACCAACCATTGGGTAGAACCTTAACTTATCCAATTGTCTTAAATTAAATCAAGGATGCACCCATAAAAAAAATTCTCTATCTATCCTCCCTATCTTTTGAGGAATGTCCACATAAGACACATACCAGTTTTTATTTGAATTCAAAGTTCTTTTCTAGACATATGACTACAAAAAGGACAACCAAAAACTCAAACTTTTCCCTTCCACCCTCAAAGACTCTGCTATGATGTGGTTCATGGGATTTTCCCCTAACTCCATTCATTCTGGAAGATCATGGAAAAAATTTTTTTGGAAAAATATCAAGACTACTGTAGGGGAAGACATAGGAGAGAATAATTCTTCTAGATAAATCAAAATGAAGATGAAAATGTGGAAGATTATCTGGAAAAATTTATCTTTCTCCATAGAAGGATTGGTTATGAGTTACATACAAAAATCACTAAGAAAATTTTCCATAAAGGAATTGATGATGAAACCAAGGATTCCCTTCATGTTGTGGGAGGTATTAGTGTACATAAATTCAACATGTCACAGATTACTGAGCTATGTAGAAGTTACTCTAGAACAAGAGGAGGCATCAGGTGAAGAAAAACATCAAAGAATGCCCTAGGTACCTCAGAAATTCTTGAGGAAATGGATAACATGAAAATAAACATCCTGTCATAATTGATATCAACCATAGATGGGATGAAAGATAAGACCAATGCTACAAAGGAACATTGAGATATATAATTGTCCTAAATGTTGGTAGAAACATCCTACGAGAGAATGCCATTTGGATGTCACAGACATGTGTTTGATTTGTGATGTATTTAACCATTATACCAATCATTGTAATCTCTTACCTCAACTAAAAGAGAGATTAAATGTCTTAAATCAATCTAATGTAGAGGTATACTTATTACATTGATCAAATAACCAGTCTACTTATGCCCCTTGACCTTCTCAGAATCCCTTGATGATGCCATGGCCCAATCAGTCTCCTCCACCAACTTGGGGACAACTTGACATGACACCACCAAACTGGGTAGCCTATCCACATCCACCATGATGGGGTTCCTCCATATAATCAGCAAGGTTGGGCACCTCTAGCTAATATACCACCATGGAAAAATAAATAATGGCTACCTCAACAAAATGCTAATTAGCCAAAGAGGTTTACACAAAAACAAAAAGCTCTAATTCCTCCACCACAAAAAAAATTATCAGCAAGCAAAAGTAACATAAACTCAAATTCCATCTTAGCCTGTCTCAAACCCCAAAAATCAACAAACAACTTCAAGTAGTGAAGCAAGACAAGGTGAGACGATGTAGATGAATGCCATTAATAATGTACAGTTGAGGTATATAAGGAAGATAAAAAATACTCCTACTGTTATCACCAAAATACATGAGGAGAATGAGAAAATACCAAAGGAAAATGATGATATACCTAAGGAAAATAAGGAAACTGAACATGTTTCACAAGCCCGAGCCACTAGGAACAAAAATGTGCATGAAGATCCTTTCCTAAAACAATTGAGAGAAACACAAAATGAGAAAGAAACAATACTAGTTAAGGAACTAGAAAATATGAACATTGAAGTCCCACTTCTGAGAGAAATACATGGCATTCCAGAGTTAAATCATACCATTATGAGCCATTGCATAAAAACACCAGGAAGGAAGAGGAAGTACCCAAAAATAGTCAAACTGGAAGGAAATTTAGCTGATCTTGTGACTGGAAAACTTCTTTCACTAAAATATGGGGATCTTGGGAATCTAGTCATTACTATTTTTGTAAATTTTTAATCAATCTCTAATAGTTTGGTAGATCTTGGTGCTTCCATCAATGTTATAGTAAAATATTTGTTCAATCTATTGTCTTTAACATGATTACAACTAACCAATACCATTCTTCAATTAGCAGATCAATCTATTGTTGCACCGGATGGAGTGATTGAGGATGTTATGGTCACGGTTGAATCTTTGGAGTATCCTATCAATTTTATGGTCTTACAGTTTAAATCTCGGAAGTTGGGATACCCACTCATCTTAGGGAGGCCCTAGTTAACTACTGTTGCTTTGTACATTGATTGTAGGTTGGGAAAAATGACTATTTTGAATGGGGAAATAACAAAGAATATTTCACTTTTTCATCCTCCCTAGCCATATGTGGATGTTTGTGACTGTGTATGAGTTAATTTTTCAGATACTCACAATATGAGTTCCTATCTGGACACCATTGTAGTGAAAAATCACATGGAAGAAATTGTTGAGTTATACACAATGTTTGATGAAGAGGATACCAAAACTATGGAAAATAGGAATATGGCTACAAAAATTCAAATTGGGGCTACGAAAACAAAATATTTAAACTCATTGGATAATATCACTAGGTAAGTGACATTTCTATTGGAAATTGTGAATACATCTATGATTATCATGAAGAAAAATACCATCACTGATTTCCATTGTCCTTTAACCAAGGTTTTCTCCCTTGAAAACATGACTATTTTGCACATGCTACAACCTCATGTTTGTCCCTTGAATTATTTATTTTCTGATGCAAAGCTTGCTATTCTAAAAGATACTAAATAAGTGATTGTTGACGTAGTAAAAGAATTGACCATTGGTAACAATTTAGAAGCTAGCCAATAGAGTAGGGTTTAATAAATATTGAGAAATCATTCCACATCTTTTGGTTGGGATTATACTGACATGAAATGAATTCACCCAAGCATCTATACTCACCATATTTAAACTGTGGCTGTTAAACATGTTATACAACCACAACAAAGAATCAATCTAGTATTTAGAGACATTGTCAAGAATGAGATAGAAAAAATGTTGAAGGTAGGATTCATATATCCTATATATGATAGTTAGTGGGTATCACTATTAGTTATAGTTACCAAGAAAAAATGGTAAGTAGATAATTTACATAGACTATAGGGAACTCAATAAAGCCACCAATAAATATTGCTTTCCCCCCACCATTTATTGATCAAGTTTTGGACAATCTGGAAGGAAAGAAATATTTCTCATTTTTGGATGGGCTTAGTGGGTATAACCAAATCAATATAGAACCTTTTGATTAGGGTAAGACTACCTTCACTTGTCCTTGGGGTACATTTGCATATAGATTTCCACCATTTAGGATTTTTAATGCACCTGCTACCTTCCACAGAGAAGTTTTTTCCATTTTTAAAGACCTTACAAATGACTATGTCGAAGTTTACATGGATGACTTTACTATCCATGGTTCAACTTTTGATGGATCTTTGAACAATCTTGAAAAAGTGTTAACTAGATGTGAGCAACACCAACTTTCCTCAAGTCATGAAAAACTTCTAATAATGGTTTATAAAGGAATTTTTTTGGGTCATCATATTTCTACCAAAGGAATACAGGTTGACCCCAAAAGGCTTAAAGAAATTTCTAAGCTTCTTAAAACAATGAATCATACTGACATCAAGAGTTTCCTTGGACATGCAGGGTATTATAGGAGGTTCATAAAAAATATAGTAAAATTTTTGCACCCATGTTTTCTTTGCTGACAATATATTGTGTCTTTGAATGGTCTCCTCAATGCCAACAGGATTTTGAAGTTATCAAAGAGAAGTTAACCATTGCTCCAGTTTTGAGAGGAAGACCAGATGTATGCCATCTATTACATAAGTAAAAATCTAACCCCAATAGAGAGAAATTACACCAGTACGAAAAAAGGACTTTTAAGTTGTTGGTTACTCTCTAAATAAATTTAGACATTATATTACTACATATAAAATTATTTTATATATTGATCATTCAACTATAAGATATTTAATGAATAAACCAGTAGTAGGAGGTAGGATTATTAGATGGTTAATCTTGTTGAAATAATTTAATTTAACTATTATTCATAAGCATGGGAAGGATAATGTTGTTTTTGACTTCCTATTAAGATTGAATGTTTCAGGAGAATAAGAGGTAGTCCCAGACCACTTTCCAGATGAGAACTTGTATTTAGTATCAACTCAGCCTCCATGGTTTGTTTATCTTGCAAACTACCTAACTATAGGGAATTTTCCAACCTACTTTACTAGTAAGGAACGAAGGAGATTAGTTAAAAACAATGCAACATACAAATGGAGTAATGGAATTTTATTTAAATGTTGTCTTGATATGGTTATTCACACGTGTCTTCAAGAGGATGAAGTATATGATATACTGAGAGCTTTTCATGATGAGCCTGGAGGAGGAGATAACTCAATGAAGAGGACAATTCACAAGGTCCTTAGAGCTAGGTATTATTGGCCCTCTCTTCACAAATATGTCAAGAATTACGTGTGGCAGTGTGATGCATGTCAGAGAATGGGGAAGCCTACGTTTTCTACTGAAATTTCCCTCAATCCTCAGTTGGTATTAGGACCATTTGAGAAGTGGGGATTTGATTTTGTTGGACCATTTGATTCCCTACCCTATGGGAAACATAATCTGCTAGTGTGCACTGATTACATCATGAAATGGGATGAGGTTCAAGCATTTACATCTTCTAATGAAAATTTCATAGCTGAATTTTTGTAAAATAAAATTATACTGAGATTTGGTGCCCCTAGAGCCACTATATTTAATCAAGGAGTTGAATTCATGTCTAACATCATTGAAGCCTTCCTATAAATCTACTGAATCAAGCATCGAAAATAATCACCATACCACCCCCAATCCAATGGGCAGGTGGAAGTCACAAATAGAGAGATGGAGAAATTTTTAACCAAAGTTGTCAATGCGGAGTACAAAAATCCTAGAAGCAATTTGGGCGTACAATATAACCTAGAAGACTACTACTATTTTCTCCCTATATGAACTAATGTATGGGAATAATTCACTGTTACCACTTGAGTTTGAATTAAAGACTTGGAGGACAACAATGAAAGTTGGAATTGAGCTGGATGAAGCACAATGTGAGATATTAGTGCAAATGAATGAAATGGATGAAATAATGATGGAGGCACAACAATAAACTAAAATTATTCAACACAAAAGAAAATCCTAACATGATGCTTGTATTAAGCACAAAAATTTTAATGAAGGATATTAGGTCTTAGTATTTGACTCAAAGCACCAGTAGTTCAAAGACAAGATGAGAACAAGATGGTTGGGACCCTACCAGATTGAAAAGGTTTTTAATAATGGATCTGTGCGACTACTTCCAATCGATGGAGATAGGATAACTCTTCTTCTGAATGGACATATATTACGGATGTATCAACATCCTCAAGATAAAGATAATTCCACAAAAGATATGTTTGTATGTGAAGAAATGGATTTAGTGGAGGATTTTTTCTCTTCCCGGCAAGAATAGTTATTTTTGTTGAATTCAAATAAAGAAAGATGATCATGATTTCAATATTCTTACCCTTATATTGTAGTTGTTTTGTTTATTTCATGCTTTCAATAAAGGATAGGAATGTTAGTTATTAGACCATACATTAATCACATTTATTTTGTGAATGCATGACGTGGAATTCTATGGATATCAGGGAGCTGAGTTGGCAAGGGTAAGTGCATTTTTCTTTGCTACAAATACTAGCTTTTTAAGAACTCCCCCATTTCATTTATTTAACATGGCTAAATGAATACATAATATTCAATGAACTTATTATGGATATAAATAAAAATATTATGCCAACGAGTGGGGTGTAATGAATAATAATGGGCTAATATTCCGCATGTGTCACATTTTTATGGAAGGTACAAGTGGCTTTGTGAGAAGGACATGTGGCCTTATCATTCATCATGATAGGACGTGAGTTGTGAAATGCATTAAATCTTCCCATACGAATTAATTCCTTATCATATCAACCTTTTACACCACAAAAATTTCTTGACTCACTACCAATTAAGAGCTTAAAATATAATTCAAACTTCCAATGTCACTGTTGCATGCAATTTCTCTGCTATTTCGTGCAAGCCTTCACCATTTTTCTGAATTTTTATTCAACCTTGATTCAGCTTTGGGGAAGAAAAATATATCCAAACTGGATTCTCCAAATCTGTTACTACGAAATGCTATTATTTCTTAGGTATTTCATGACACAAGGTGGTTGGATTTTATAAGAAAATTTGAGGGTTTTGATGAATATTTGGATGATGATTTCCTGATAAATTTTTAGGCAACCTACTCATGAATTGGGGTTAAAATAATTGAGATAAGTAGCCAAATTTTTACTAACCTATCTGGCCTACACAATTTTGGTCTCAAATTTGTGACCAATTGCATGCTTAAGGATTTAATACCATTGTTTCATGAAGAAGGAGAAGCTCTTCCAGAAGTGATCCTCACTTCCTTTGGTACTCAAAAAGGAATTAGGTGTGAGAGTTTTCTTGGTCTCTATAAAGAAGTATCTTAGTGGGTCAACATATATTTTATCTCTGATGGGAAACCTTATGTGCTTAGAGGTGATGCACTAAATATCTTGACTCATCTGAAGAAGGATCACCAAAACCCTAAACTTAGGGTTAAATTACCAAAATATCTCACTAAAGAGGTCATCGAAGTGGGAAAAAGGTACAAGAATGTTGATGGTAGAGTTTCCTTGAAGCACCCAAGACTTATCCAATTATAATGTTCACATCAGGATTTTTACAAGCCTAAGAGGAAGGTAAAAAAAATCAGTGTAGGGGAGAGTTCAAAACAAAAAGAAATTTAAAAGGAACCATTCCCTAGTGTTTGGCCTAGACTCGAGTTAAATCCTCTCCCTTCAAGACAAAATATTGAGGAATCTAATATAAAGGATAACCCATCCTTTGTGCCACAAGTTTCCAAAGGTAAAAATAGCCTACCATTCCATTTTGCTATATTGATGAGACCAAGAAGATCTTGTACTTTTCAAAGACCTGAAGTTTCCTAGCCTGAAATGATTCATGAATATTCTACTCCCATTTTGAAGGAGAGAGATGAGGCTCATACTTGCTCCACCCCTATTGACAATTCAAAGGATGATGAATTAACAAAAACCATTCCTCTAACACATTTCCTTGACACTGATATGCTAGACATTCCTACAACTCTTAAAACTGAGTCTGAGGCTCTATAAATAATAGCAGCACCGAAAATACTAACCAGAGCTTCAAAAACTATTACAATGGAGGTTTGTGGCTAGAAACTGCATGAATATGAGGTGTTAAAGCATTACCAAGATGAAATTTCCTCCTTGAAAGAAAATTTGAAAGATATGGAAGAAACTAGTTCATCTTTACAAGATGAATTTGTATAAAAAATTGTAGAGAAGGTTAAAGAACTTACTACTTTAATGGTAGAAGTTATTAGTCTCAAAAGACAAACGGATGTTGGTCTCAAAGTATGGAACTATTTATCCCAATTCTCTATTTGAAATAAGGAATTAGTAAAAGAAAATAAAAATCTTAAGGAAGAGATTGAGGCCAATACTAATGATAAAAGGAAGTTAGAATCTATTTTGGATTTTATTCGTCATATGGTGGGCCAACTTATCACATGTAGGAAACCCTCCTCCATATAAAGTATGTTTATTCAAGAACAATTTTATGCTTGGCAATTGATGAGAATGTGTAGTAAAGAACCTTATGAGGACCCTGATGGAAAACATTTCTTGGAAATTTATCAAAAGTGTACTCCTGAGATTCAGAATTTGATGTGTGAATTTTACCTTCACAATATGTTGGTTACTAATGTGCTTGATTTCTTCATTAATTTGTTCGTGGGGGATTTTCAATTGAAGGATTTTCAATCATTTCTTAGGAACCAAATCATATGGAGTAAGAAAAAAAATCACATAGACAGATTGAACTATAGGTTTCTACATTAGGCCTACCCATCACAATTATGTTTCTATGAATAAAAATTTCAGGTCCCTCTACTATCAAGCTAACATAGGAAAAAATAATTCAAAGGCTTTATGAAAATGTGTGCAGGATTTTGAGGTTTATATTCTACAACATTTTGGTGAGGCATTACAATCTTTTGATAAACACTGGAATACATTGAACCTATCTTTGAAATGAAGGTAGTGATCTCCCCCTAAAACCTGAGTTGGAGCATGAGGAGGGGATATGTACTTATTTAAATTATTCGATAGTCATCAGAAAGAAATGAAAAAGAATACAGTGATAAATGGGTTAGAATACAAGTGAGACCACCTCTTCTCTTGAGTCCCATGACTACTTGGTAGAACAATCCTACCTAATCACATGATAGATTCACATCATGAGTAGAGGTTATTTCAAACACTCAGGGGTGTAAGGGAAAAATAAAATAATATACTGATCAATTTGAGGAATATGAAATGGCACATGAGCTTGGCTAGAGAGTAGGTAAGAGATGAGTTTGAATAGGGACATGCAAAAGGTAAATTATAGGGGAGATAATGAGTGCATAAATTTATCTATTCCATCATTTATATGGTTATTGATTTATTCCTAAAATTCTAATTTATGCTCGAGGGATGTTTTATATAGTTATATCCTAACAAGGTTAATGCATTTCTCTTGTCTTTGTTCATGCAAACTATTGACCATAGGAATTATCCACTAACCACCTTTGTGAGTAAATGTGGTGACATGTCTAGGATAATAGTGATCATTTTCTACCAATTCTGGAAGTTGCAATCAAGGATGCCAAGTCTTCAGCCATTATGCCATCATGGAGGAATTTTTCCATAACTAGCCTACAAACAGGAATCCTATTTTTAGCATTATTATTATAGTATTTAAATGAACCTTAATGAAGTTGTTAGTGGATGTATTTGGTTCCTATAATCATCAAACATTTTGTAACTTAATATTGTGTCTATAAACACACCTTCTTGAGAAAACATTGCAGTAGTTAATAATAGCAGTTTACGATACAGTTATCTACCAATTACTATTTACATTTCAATGTTATTATGAACATGTATCAGAACTTATTCAAATCAATATAGTTAATGTCATTTTTAAATTCATCTAGTGTTAAGAATACCTCCATCCCAAGGAAACAAAAAGGCCCACTTAACCAAGTCGATTGGAGGATTTACGTTTCATGCATGCTTGTGATTTCTAATAAGTTCAAATTTAAACACTTTGATTTGAATGTTTAACTAGATGTAGTTATTTATTTAAATGTAGTTAATTATTTCTTTTCTTCAAGAATATTTCAATTCTATTATTTTGATTTAGTATGTGTATGTTATTTCATTTTTGTTACTTCAATTCGTTGTGTGCATTTCAATTCCATTTAAAGTATTTCCTTTGAATGCTTTTCTATTACAACAACGTTGTTTCTATAGTTTAGCATTACATTTCAATAGAAGAAAGGAGAAATAAGAAGAACCACAACAACAAAACTACTTGAAAGAGAGGAACCACTAAAACAACTGAGTTGCATAAGACTTCATTGCATACAGTCTAGGACACACATCCCTGGTTTTATAATGACACTAGAAGAAGATCTTGTTTGTTAAATGATTGAAGTGACCAATCAATAATGAATTGCACAATAATGGGGATAATATGAATGGATTCTTCCAAATAGGATATCAAGGTCATGGTCACCATGGTGGTAGAGGCAAGTTTTCTCGAGGAACTTGTTACACTTGTGGGTCCACTGATCATTATCACCGAGATTTTCCTCATAATATAATTTTCTCATGGTGTAGGAAGAAACATAAGTTATAGGATTTTCCAAACCTATATGATCACATCAGTAAAAATATTAAAAGTTAAAAGGGCACAAGGATGATTAAGGTATAATGCATGAATTTTGATCAATGGATGCCTAGGAAGATGCCTTATACAAAGTTGCAACCCATGTTGGTCACAACGTACGCCGAGGCAGCATGCACGTGAAACTCTGAAGGCCAAGCCACTCATCACGAAGGAGAAAATAATACATACCAAGTATCCAAATGTGGCACATCAAAAGGAAGTCTATAAAGAGACTATGGGAGTCATTAGAGATATGAAAGGTGAAATATAATGTTTAAAAGAGAAAGTGTGTGACATAGAATGTGCAAATAACATTGAGCACCTGCAGAAGGACGTGGATGACCTGAAAGAGGTGTGTAAGATGTTACACTAAGATAATATCATTTCATTACTAGGGAATGGATACATTAAATGGTACCAGGCGTTGGAGTTGAGCACGAGAGGTAGATACTTCATACACATTTAACACCTTAGACTCTTGAATTTAATAAGGAAATCACACTTGATGCACTCATTGAGGGCTGGATAGTATGTAATATTTTGATAGACATAGGCACTAAGGTAAATTTTCTAACACTATATAAATGGAATCAGATGGGTATATCAACATTGCATCCATCTTTTAATGTGTTGTAGATGGAAAAAAACTAGGGTTATGCCTATTGGGGTACTAAAAGATGCATCTATCACAATACAAGGGGCCAAGTTTATTGGATACTTTGAGTTAATGGATCTTTCTGAAGCAGAAAAATTTCCAGCATTATTTGGATGGCCTTGGTGCTATGCAAATAATGCTTATTTACACTTCAATAATGCTTAGATAAGCTTTGAGAATAAATAAGAGGGTAGTATTATACCCATGAAAAATTGAGTGAAGAAGAGCTTAATAGAATCCATCCTTAGAAGTTGCGCAATCTAGAACATGTAAAACCAACAAAGGAAGGCATACATCAGTGATAAGATGCACAGTCTATAATTGACACTACTAGTGTTTCTTCTGATAGCTAGTATCATTAAACATATGAGATGGTCAGACGAAATGTTAAAGGGCTAGCCATTAGGATGATCAGGCCACGCATGGTTAGGCACATGGGAAAAATTCAAGTACTAAGTTATACTAGTGAAGGGAATCCTGATACATTCTTGTGTGCCGTGCAGAATTAGTGGTAGAATAAGGGGGATAAATGAAACATGCTAGTTTATACCTTACGTGGGAAAACAGTGTGCTAGTTGGTAACACATAGAGATAGTATTTTGGATGACAAGAAGTGAGAATTTACTTTTCCACTAGGTTTGCTCAGAAAAATGTACCTACACACATATGTGAATATTGTGGTAAGACTATGGATTCAGTACACGTCCATAATTGTGATAGACTATGGGCACAAGGCCATGTAAGGCCAAGAGGCTTTATCACCATTTTTATGGGTGCATAAGTTCTATTCCACACTGTGTGGATGCACGTGTGCATGGTATGTCCATACTGAAATAAAACAAGAGACTACAAAATGGCATGAGATAAATGTCGGTATTCTTCAAACTTTTGATTACTTTTCTACTAAGCCTCCATTCTATGAATCATTACATATCATGAGGTGCATCACATTGAGGGAGAGTGTAAAGTCAGAAGAGCTCATGTTAGGAATTTTTGGTGAAGGTGATCCCGAAGAACGCCTAGACCTTGAGGATTCAGAAGAAGTAAAAATGGGTTACACTTGAAAAGATAATGATAAGGGAAAGCTAGTGTAAATGATTGGTGATGAAGAGGTAGAGAACCTTAATGTTAGCCACATAGAAAGTGCACGTGAGGTCACAAATTCATAAGATGAGAAGGCATGTGTGTACCATGCTCCTATGAAAACTAAGAAGGTTAATATTGGAACTAATAATGATCTTAAGGAAGTAATCATTGGTGATTACTGCTTAGAATAGGAGGTGGCCAAGATCAGTGAGCTCTTACATGACTTTCAGGATCTCTTTCCAAGAGGTTCCCATGAACTAAAATGTGTCCACCCTTCTTTAGGTGAGATGAAGATAAAGTCGAAAGAGTTTTCACACTCGATTAGGAAGAGGCCTTATAGGATGAATCCTAATCTTTGAGTCAACGTAAATGAAGAAATTGATAAAATTTTCAAGTCTAGAATAATTGAACCTATTGAAGAATCTAAGTGGGTTAGCCCCATATAACTCAATGCATCATGTGTCATAAATCCTTTCCCCACACCTTTTACAGAGGATATCCTAGAAGGACTTGTGGGGTGTGAGATCTATTCCTTTACAGATGGGTTATTAGGATATCAGCAGGTGTACATTACACATGAAGACCAGGAAAAGATCACTTTCACCACAGAATGGGTAAGCTTTGTATACATATTTATTTCTTTTGGATTGAAGAATGTGGCAAAAATATTATCGCACATTATTTCACATGTAGTTCATGATTTCATTCACATGTTCTTGCAAGTATACTTAGATGACTATAGTATCTATGAACTTGTTTAAGATCATTTTGACAATCTGAGGCTCATGTTTGAGAGGTGAAGAAAGTTAAGTATGTCTCTCAATATTAAAAAAAAAAAATTTCTACACCATTTGGAACGTTTTTTGGGTAGATAATTTGCAAGGAAGTATTATTGGTAGACCCAACTAAGATAGTAGCAATTTTGGGTTTCGAAGAGCCTACAAATCAGAGTGAGGTGCGTGGATTTTTTTGAATACTAGCTACTATAGGAAGTTTATCAAGGGATATTCCAATATTTTTGTGCCTTTAGAGGAGTTGCTTGAAGCTAAAGGGAAATTTTGTTGGGGTGATGTGCAATAATAGGCATTTGAGACATTGAGGATAGGTTCACCATTGCACCTATTTTGTACTTTCCTTTAGGGGAAAAACCATTTCATGTACACATTGATGCCTCTGACATGGAAATTAGTGCAATATTGGTGCAATAAGGGGAAGGAACTATGGATCATCCCATTTTATTTGAAAGTAGGAAGTTGACACCTGTTAAGTAGAATTATACAACAACATAGTGTGAAGATTTGTCTATGATCTATGCACTTCACAAATCTAGACAATACTTATTGGTTACTCCATTTATTTTCTATACAAATCATATGAAATTGTAATACTTGGTCAACGGGCTTGTTTTGCAAGAGCACATTTTTCGGTGGATAATTTTATTCCAAGAGTTTTATTTAATAATTGTTGTCAAACCAAGCAAGATAAATTTAGGGCATGATCATCTATCGAGAATAAATTCTAGTGAGGATGCACAAAGAATTGAATATACTTTTCCTAATGCATAACTTTTTAGGTTGAACCGCATGCTCGTAGATTTGGAGAACATAGTTGTATTCTTGCACACTGGATTAACACCTGAAGGAATGTTCACATTGGAGAAAAAGAAGCTTGTTATGTGTATGACACCTTATAAATTAATTGGTGGACATATGTACAAGATGGGAAGAGATGAGGTATTGTGTAGGTGTTTTTTAGAGCATGAACATGAAAACATTATGGAGGAAGCTCACGATGGAGTAGCAAGAGGAAACTATATAGGTGATGTGACTACGCACAAGATCCTTATGGCTTGGCTTTGGTGGGAACTGTTAAAAAGGACACTAAAAAGTATGCGAGAACATGTGATCATTGTAAGCACCTTGGAAATCCTGAACATAGAGCTGAGATGCCACTTATACCTATTGTGAGCAAAGAACCTTTTGAGAAGTGGGCTATTAAATTTGTAGGACCTATTAGAGCACCCGTACAAAGGACTGACATGCACTACCCTATTAATTGTATAGACTATCTAATGAGATGGGAAAAGGAGAAACCTATAAAGGATTATACGACAGCCATGACAGAAAAATTCCTATGGGAAAACATTATCCATAGGTATGGTTGTCCATTAAGATTAACAAGTGATAGATGAACTCATTTCTTGAATGAAACTATCAGAATCCTAATGGCATATTTTATGATGGAACACCATTAAAGAACTCCTTAACACCCTCAAGATAATGGTACTATAGAAGCTTTCATCATGATCTTTGGCCACACTTTTACAAAAATATTTGATGTTGGAAGAAAGGATTGCGATGATAAAGCGTCAGCTATAATTTGGGCTTATATGACCACATATAAAAGATTGAAAAATGTGATACCTATTGGAGCTCAAAATGGGACAGTCTCTCAGTTGTGGGACATGCAAACTGAGACAAACCTCCAGAGAATGATGGATTCCTCTACCTATCCTAATTTTAACACTACTCCTAATACTGAAATCAAATCCTAATCTAAACACGCCAAGGGATGAGGGATATAAGGATATGCAGAAAAGGGGAAAACCTAAGCTAAAAGGATGGCAATAGTACCAGAAAGAGGGTCGATCACTATCCTTACATGGAAAAAAAGAGGAAGAACATGGGTAAGAGGGAAGAACAAACATGCCACATAAAAAAACCACGTAGATCCATATTTCTTCTCATTGACAACACATGAAAATGAAATTTGCAAGCAAGGGGAATGCACAGCATGCCAAAAACGTGAATGAGAGGAAAGACACAATAGAAATAAGAAAAGGGAAAACATAAGTTCCATAAAACTTTATTTTATTGCTTGAAGGGTGTAAAATTGATTACAGTTAGAGAAAGACGTAGGAATACTTTGGAGAGACCAAGTCCAAGATCTAAAACTTGTAGGAAGTCGGCCACCATTTTAACATGGTGTTGTTAAAACAAAGAGGGACCCTTTTTTAATGAGCAGATCTCTTACATTTATAGAAAATATGGATAGAAGAAGAGAAGAAAGAGAGGGAAACTTGAATTCAAATTCAACCACTAACATTAAATTCTCTGAAAAAACTAAGCACCTTTTTTTAACCTATGTAACACACCATTTTCCTTATTTGAGAAAAATGGAAACCTATACCGCATTAAATTCTAGTAGTTGCGCTTCCTATAACTATGATTTTTCTTGTTAACGATTTCTTCAACATATAAGAATAGAGGACACTGAGAGTGTTTCATTGATATAAGGTTTGAAAAAATTGGATCATTAGATTGAAAGATATGGCAATTTTAGTCTCCAGTGAAAAATTGTCATTTTCCTTTGATATGTGGCTTTCTTCTTTCATATTTACGTGGCTTTTGACTTTTGTGATTCTTCCTTATGTGTTGTGGATTTTCCTACCTCTCTGCTTCATTATGTGGTTTTATAATTCAGTGTATCACAGCTTTCTAGAACATCCATGGATTCTTTCTCTTCAATCCATGGCTTTCTTGACCTTGGCAGCTTAATCTCCTTAGCCACAGATCTATAATATTTTTCCTTCTCTTTGTGGTGTTCATTATTTTTCCTGTGCTTCCTGAATTATCTGTGCAACATACTTAAACTTCTCTGTGATCTTCATTTTAAGTCTACAGTGATCCAAGTTGTTCTATTTTTCAAGGGGTATAAAAATAGACAACAATACCCTTTCATTTGGTGTTTGTCACAGAGGTTGTGCTCCCAGTTGATTTCATGTTTCCATCCCTGTGTATTGTGCATGTAGGTGGACTAGATGATGAACAAGTTTTTGAAGAGTGTATTAACAAACTAATGCAATTGAATGAGTGAGGAACCATTGAACATTGGATCTAGAAGACCAAGAATGAAAGAGATAAAGCATGTTACCATCCCTGCATATTGTGTGTGCAGGTGGATTAGATGATGAGAAAGCTATTAAGGATTGAATTGATAAAGTAATTCAATTACATGAGTGGAATGCAACTGCATGTTTGAGCTAGAAGACTAAGAAGGCACACGAGAAGGCCTGACATAATAGGAACATTAAGAACAAGACATTTTTTATTAGCAATATGGTCCTTCTTTATTACTCCAATTTTTTGCGCCACCTAGGGAAATTTAAGGTGCATTGGTTGAGACCTTTTTTAAAAACTAAGATGAATCAGTTGCATGTCAATTACATGCACTATTTGACACCATTTTTCCTGGTTACTTCAATGGTAGTAGGTTATATCCATACTATAAATAATATTCTTAGTGTTTATAATAAGGAAGTAATACCACTTAGATTAGGTTTCCCTTTCATGTTTTTATTTCCAGTTGTTTATATTTTTGTTGTTTGTTTCTTTTTTTGTTGTAAGCAGCACATTTTTACGCAGGAAACTGATTACTATCTATTGATTTCATGTGTAGAGGACTATGTATACTCTTAGTGTGGAGTGAACTTGGTATAAATGCATGATGAAGAGACCTTATTAGTGATTAGAAGATGATGAAGAAGAGTAAACAGTGGTATAAGGCTAGTGTATTAGTTACATGATGCACATAGAAAAAGAGGAAAAAGGTGTCACAAGAAATGAGAAGGGTGGTGACGATAAAAAAAAATTATCAAATTGAAGACCACGCGAGAATAAGGATCATGAAGTGTAATGCAAGGTAGGCAGGAACATGAAAAACTATTTGGTATATGGCGTAGAGGATTGTGTACTACAACGCAAAGGAGCACACACAGGGAGGTATGTGTCCTAGAAAGTAGTGAGTGTGTTAGAAGGTTATGAAGGAAACGCAAAGAATAAAGCAATGGGAAAAGCATGAAAAATAAGAATTAAAGTTGTTGTACGGTGGTAGGTTATTATCATTTAATGCATTAAAATTTTGGAAACCTATAAAAGGGGTTTTGGGGTAACTTTATTTTCACCTTACCTTGTAAAGAATTTGTGGATTCTTAAGAGATAATGCATGCAATCTTTTGTGAAATTACATGGAAACATAGAAAATTGACTGAACTAGATTGAACTCAGGAAATATCTGAGTATAAAATATCCTTTAGAAGGAATTTTGAGGTTTGGGGACATTTTGGAAGCTTATTTGCAGCATGAGAATGGTTTGCAGGGTATTCTAGTTATGGTTTAAATATATAGGGCACGAAATTGATAAAAAAGAACAAGGTAAAGAAGATATTCGGTGCAAATGATTGGAAGAAAGAAATTAAAGGAACCTAAAGCACAAAAGGGTTGTAGTTTTGAAGTTGGGATTTGCACGTGACATGACACCTAGGAAAGCAACAATTGTATCACCCAAGGGAAAAAGAAAAGGCATTGGTAAGGAGAAGCCCATGGTTGAAGATGTGCAGGAGGAATGGTACTCTGAGATGTAATACCCATATGGAGTACTTATGGGGAAATATTGGGTATCACATGTGCCCAAGATGAAAGTCAAAAATTATAACCACCACTCAGATTTGAATGTACGTGAAATAGAAATTTAGCCGATTTGAAAGATAGATGAAAGGAAGGTGGATCATAGGCCTATCTATGATGATAAGGGACATAAAATTTTGTAGAGGACGGGAGTTCTTCAACTCTATGATCTCCCCTACGTTGGAGAACATGAGTGACTATATCAATGGCTTATGTCACGTGTTCAAGAAGACCTTTTCTACTTCACTAGAAGGAGAATGCGCCTTACCATGACATTAATTGGAAAATTTACAGGCCTTCGATATATGGGGATAGAGATTTAATTATACTTATATGATGATTATGAAGTGAAGAATATGGCCGCCGTAATGAAGTATCAATGTGGAGGTCACACTATGGATTTCACTAAGCTCAATGATCATGTTATTAGAATGGTCATGTGGTTACTTGTGAAATTTCATAGACAAAAAAGATGGGGCTAGGTGAAAAAGCAACGACTTCATGTCGCAAATAAGATATTTAAAGGCACTATATATAACCTTGTTGGGTTTATCACTGAGGAGATTATTGAGGATGCACGCATAGGTGACAAGATCACTTTTGGAAATGTACTACTACTGATTTTTTTCTCAGAACTAGGGGTACCAGATAGGCCAAAGGAAAGCATATGGGAGTTCCCTAAAGAAATCACATCTCCTGTAAGAATATTTTCTAATTACACTTGCGATAACATCAATATATATATATATATATATATATATATATATAAAGCTAGGGAGGATAGATGATATAGGAAAATGTGTGGGGCGTTTGGAGCAGAATGGCACATTCCAAGTGAGTTGCCTGTGTAATTGGAAGGGAACAAAAAAATGATGTCTATCAGAACTTTTGTATTGAAAAATTATTTTTGAAGGATGCTTCAAAAATCCCTTAGTTAAAACTACCATTTTCTTTCATAGCGCAATACTTTTAGGTTACACTAAAAAAAATTGAGACACACAAACTAATATTTAGTGCTAATAAGGTGGACTATTAGCACCAAACCTTGCATAAAACATGTGTTTATGCTAAGAAGAGTGCATATGAAGAGATAATGATATCGACTGATATCAATATAACTAAGTCCATTACTCTAGAAATTGCTAATTTGGAGGCAATAAAGGTGTATATATATTTGAAGCTAAGGATTGTTAATGGAAAATATGTAACACCTCAATATTACGCTTCATCAATTTTTTTTAAATCAATTCATTAAACATAGTTAATTCCTTCACTAAATTTCATATGGAGGAATTAAATTCCTGCATACATGAGTTATAAATCCCTTAATTTATCTTATGCTGAAATGAGTAACATCATTCACAACAACTGCTAAATTACTCCAACATTAATAAATGTTTACAATCTAACCAAACAATATGTTGGTGCTTAATCTAGTTCCTTGGATTGATCTGGTATTTCTCCTATACATTCCATAAATTAACATATTTTGTGTGTTTCATATTATTCCTCATGCTCTAAAAGATCAGTCTCAATCAAGAGAAATGTCTATTTGTAATAGATCTTATTCCTTAGCAAGATAAATAAAAGGATTCACAGAAACTGTCAGGTTCTGGTTTAATTTACTGTGGAGTGTGAGAACTTAGTGGTCAAAGGGTTTTTATAACCCGTGAAACAAAGGATCTTTATAAAGGTTCCTCTTGATCACCTCATTTATTGTAGTCATTGAGTTGAGTGTTGAAAAAATCCTCAGCTATCAATGAAAATAATGTTTCATTGTTCATAACTCTCTAAAATCCAACCAACTTAGGTTAGCTATTCTTTTTCCTCATGGTTCTATTTTGGGAGCCAAAAACTAAGTGGCATCATTTTCAGGGACATTATTTACATTCTCATGGTTATTTATTGATATATGTTTTATTATCCTGTCAACAACACACGAGTGGCGTCGTTGCCAAGGATATTCTTTAAATTCTCCTGGTTATTGATTGATATATTTTCTACTAGCTTGTCAACAACACCCAAGTCGTGCCATTACCCGAGAAGAATTTGAAGGTTCATGTAGACACCAAATTTGGTTCACACTCCCCTTAGTTCCTTTATATCAATTAACATAACATGTTCACCTAACCATGACCCCTTTACCCCACATTTGTATTAATTTAATTACTTAAAATTAAATTAATGTTCATCATCACATTATTAATTAATTTAATTACTTTAATTAAGTTAATTTACACATCACCTAGACACCTTGCCATGGAACCATTCTAGGGGCATTTAACTCATAGTGACCAAGTCATCACTCTCAGCACTGAGTCATCACTCCCAGTGTTACTAGCTTGTCAACAACACCCAAGTGGCGCCATTACCTAGGAATAATTTGAAGGTTCATGTAGCCACCAAATTTGGGTCACACTCCCCTTAGTCCCTTTATATCAATTAACATAACATGTTCACCTAACCATGTCCCCTTTACCCCACATTCGTATTAATTTAATTACTTAAAATTGAATTAATGTTCATCATCACATTATTAATTAATTTAATTACTTTAATTAAGTTAATTTACACATCACCTAGACACCTTTCCCTGGAACCATTCTAGGGGCATTTAACTTAAAGTGACCAAGTCATCACTCTCAGCACTGAGTCATCACTCCCAGTGTTGAGTCACCACTTAACCTAACTAACTGAGACTTCTTCCAAAACCCTAATTGGACTTCTTCTATGACCTTCCTACCTTCTCTCACATGAACTCCACTTCCCTAAGTGGACTCAATCAAGAGCATGCAAAAAATAGTAAAGATATGCCTATTTTTCAAAAACCTAAGATTTTCCACCTTAACCGATGTTGGTTATCCCTCAACTGACACCAGTCACCTTACCCATCATTGGTTACCTTATATACCCTTTTAAAACTCTTTATAGAGGTTGGTCATTTTTGAGTTCAGAGAGTTCTATTGCATTCAAGCATAAATCAGAGACTTTTCAACATCCAGATGAGGGGATATACTCAACGACAGGCCCAAGAAAACATCATATTATCATCCCAAGGCATTAGAATATTCACTAGAACACTCTAGGAAGGATTTCCATAACATTGACCATGAAATTTCTTCACAGATCAACCATTTCCTTTCTTCACCTTCTAGACCTGCAAATATAATTAAGTATACTTGATTTTCATCATTGTGTACTTGCTTAAAGTGTCTATTCATTATCTCTTGGTATTACATATTATTCCTTCCTACATTTCTCCATCTTCATATTCTTATCAATCTACCCATCCAACCACCCCCGACCTTTTGGCTCTTTGTACATGACCTTTATGCAGTACTGAGTCTCCTTAGTATTATTACAACCCCAACCATCCTCCCTTAATTCTTTGTGCAATCATAGAGAAGTCCAAAAACACTTTTATTTAATTACTACCAAATTACCCCTACCGACGCTGGTCACCTTAACCATCGTCAGTATCCCCTCTTTACTGGCATCGGTCATCAGACCGACCTTGGTCTTTGTTTTATTTTATTCCTTTTTACCAACAAGCCTCTTGATAAAAAAAATCAACCCAGACCTCACCCGATCAATCCCAAACCCCTGTCAAACCTACAAAACCCAGAATAACCTACCAAACCTCCATATTTAATCATAACTTTTCCTATTATTTTACATTTTCTTATTGTATTTGCATGAGATACCTAAATTGTATAACTACAGTAGGATTTCCTTACTTCATGATATTTGTAATATTAATTTATATTTGAAATTGGATTGATAAACTTCTATGAAGAACATCACTTATCAGATCTGGCATTCACTAGGCAGTCTACTAATTTATATTATTATACTATTTGGTGGTCTTGTTTTGTTTCCTATATAGATCATTCCTCCTAGCCAAAGGGAAGCTCACACAATCAGCTTGGATCAAAATTCACTTACACATGCACTCAACATTCAACCAATGTAGTAACATGCATTCCTCCATGACCTATTTACCTTATCTATTTTATCACACAACAATTCAATGAAAAAATTTTACATGCCCGATGGGACCTGCTAGGGGTTCTTTTGCATTGTTCATTCCTAGGTGAAAAATTATGTGTCTATTTCACTTTGAAAACATCAAATTCTCTCCTTTGTAACATTCTCCCTCTTTTATTTGTCTCATTAATACTCATATTTTGGATTAAAAAGAATCATTCTTTTCATTTTTGTATTTCATTAGTGAAAGACATATTCTTGCCTATTCATCATTACTTTCATCGAATGTCATTTTGGATTTGAGTCTAAAATACTTGTATATCATTTCTAAGTGTTGCATATTTAGCTCATTTAAATATTGTGGGAAACCTATATGCTAGAATCGTAGTGCACACTCTCTTCTCTACACCAAACCACATAAAATAAAATACTCATTTTATTAAACAACAACCTACCCAAAATAATGTTTCAACGATCAGAAGATTGATAGTGGGCTCCAAACTGGTATCTCTGTCCACTTATTATCTCAGAGAAAGGACCCTCCTCGCTAAAATTTTACTAGAAACTATCCTTAGTTCTTAGATTTTCATAGGGCACCTTCTATCAAACCAAAAAACTCTACTCTATTCACAAGTCAGTCCTAAATGGCATAAGCCGAAACATAAAATCCACCACATAGGATTTCATATTTTCTAGTTTTTTCTTGATCTATGTTTTGAGGTGTGAGATCTATTCTCCATTATTTTTTCCTTTCACACTCCATAATCATAGTTGGTGAATTCTAACTCTTTCTAAGTGTGTTAGGGTCAATCATAGCCATACTCAAGTTTTTGGGTTGGTCTTTCATTTGATCTTAGTTACTAAATTTACTTTTTTTTTCATTTTTCAAATTTCACAGTGACTAGAGTTCTATCCAGTGAATGTCATTAGTTTACCTAAATGTTTTCAGTTTCCTGTTGTTCTTGTCATTTTAACCAAAGTAGCACTCATCATATTTCTATTATTTCTGGGGTTCTTTATATACTTTACCATATCTCTGTGTCTTTAAAGTCACTGTCAAAATCCATATTTTACTTCATTTTCATCATTTATCGTCACATTTACAAATATTTTGATTTTCCACAATAAACAATATCAGTCACCTTAACTGTCATCAATTACCCTTGTCACCGACATGGATTACCCAACCACCATTGGTTCCTGTGTTTTAATTTTTTCAATTACGACAGCACCAATTTTCACCTCCTAAGACTATTTTATCCATTCGTTTTGTTCCTCTGTGTCATCTACAGAGATTAGATTACCAAGTTTACTATAATTCACATGGTTTTGACTTGTAGCCAAGTCAATGCTCTCGTATTCCAAGATAACCTTTAGCCACTCCCTCCTAGCCCATCGTCACCTTACATTTTATCACCTATAGATCCCAATCAACCTATTATCACCGATACCGGTGACAAGGAGTTCGCAAGACTCCTTGACCAAAACCCCACTGCTTAACAATATTATTTAGCCCATTCATCTACCAAGGATTCATCAAGAAGCTGGTATACAACATACCTGTGTCCATTCCTCCTACCCTTGCACCCACTTCTGCATTGACTACTACTAGCTCGGCCTTACCCTCTTCCACCTTACCACCTGTGATGTCCCAACTTGACCCTACATAATTGATATCTACTGCATCTACAATATCTATCGTGTCTTTTATGTACATTGCTCCTATGGTGTCAACCATTCCTTCATCAACCACCTTGAGTGTAGGCCTATATGTACCTACAACCTCTTATATACCTATTGCATCTCAGCCACCCATGGTATCAGCAACCCATACATCCTGTAAAAATATTATACTCTTCATCATGTAGTCTCTCCCTCTAATTACTACGAGAGTTGTTACATCCACTTCACCTACCTACACTTATCACGAACAACCCCCTTATTTCATTTGTTGCTTATTTAGGATACTTACCACCTACATTTATTCCCCACTCACAATTCACGTACTCAACACCACCATATACTGGGATGTTGTCCCCATCATACCTTCATCATCTACCCCCTTATACTGTAGGGGGTACCCATTCATCACAACCTACTAACGATCCTATCAAAATGATGATGGATAAGATATAGACATTGGAAGCATCGGTCTCCGGCTCATGTAACTCTTTGACAGAAGACAAAATTTGCAATGATCTCATTCATCTATCTATTCACATTCGTCTATACCCTATGCATTGCGAAGTACCTAAATTCAACTGGTTCAATAGAAAATAATACCCATATCAGCACTTATGGTATTTTAAATATGGGTGTTATCTGATCACTCATGATGACACTTTCCTCTTATAAAACATTCTCAATGTCCTTAAAAGGTACTTCGTTGGATTGGTATAGTGGTCTACCTCAGCACTCCATTTACTCATTCAACCAAGTAGCTCAAGCTTTCCTAGACCATTTTTTTTATAAATATCGTCAAAATGGTCACCATGACCAACTTGTACTCAACATGACAATACAAAGATGAATCTATCACATATTTTGTCACTCCTTGGCAAAGTCTGATCAACTAGCTCATGTTTCAACTGCCTCAAACTGAGTTAATATATTTTTTCACCAGGGATTGTTCTAGTTAAATTTCACCATCTCACCAAGTTCAACCCTTCTGCACATTCGATGAGGCATTCACTATGGCCCAAAAAATTGAAATTTGTGTCATTGAAGAGGATAATATGAAATTGTGTAACAAGAACGTTGCATTTAAATCAAATGATACCTCTCCCTATTCCAAAGCAAAAGGATCTTCCCATGAAGTATTTTTAAAAGTTATTTTGTCTCACCCATATAGCCAATCAAAGCCTTCTTCCAACCTTTCTCCTGTTTAGGATTTTTTAGTTCAAGTGGGAGCAACAAAAATACACTCCAATAGGAGAACCCTACTCTTTAGTTTTAGAAAAAATTCTAAAAGCCAGATCATTCACTCTTCCACATTGTCAAACCACATATTGGTTTTGACCCCTCGTGTCCTATGTCTACATGGTAAAAATAAAATGATTACTACAACTATCATCACATTAAAGGTCATAGCGACAATAATTTTATAACTTTCCAAAACATTGTCCAAGAAATGTTAGAGAGTGGAGATCTCATCTTAGATAACCCTTACGCATAGGCTAATCATAACCTTCATATATTCAAGAATTTGTTCCCAAATCACACCCAGTCATCAAATCAAACCAGTGAACCTTTGACTAATGACGGTAACATTCATGAGGTTCATGTTATTATTGACATCATAATGGATCTTCCTCAATCTCGTCCTAATCCATCTATCGAGGAGATTCTTGCATGATCTCATTCATCAATGGAGGAACCTATTCCATATGCTCCTTTACCCATAGAGAAGTCTCCCTCATCTCCCCTTGCACCCACAGAGGAGTCTAACATATTTCCTGATGCAATTTCCCCATGTACTTCTCAACCTGACAAACAACCCACATTATTAACTCTCCTACCCATGGGAGATTCATCCTTACCTTTCTCTTCACCAAAAGAGGAACCTACCTCACCGTACTCGTCATCTCCCCTACCCATAGGAGATCCATTAGCAGCACCCCTTCATATTGGGGAAAATTCTCCATTGGATTTCAAGGATCCTATTGATTTGCTCTTGGATATTTTACCCCCAAAGTCTGAAGCCAACCATTTCTTTATCTCACAGACATTATTTACAGAGATTAATACCAATTAAACATCATCTCCTCCTACAATGGTTCCATTTTCACGTCTGGCTAACCACTTGGATTATGTTGACAATTCCATGCTTTAGGGACACCTTCGGCTACCTTTCTCCACTCAGAAGTAAATTTTGTCTCTTGATACTTCCATGATCTATCCAAAGGTGTTTCAGAAAACCAAACCAACCATGCCATACCAATTTTAATGACCTCTTCTTCATCACCCTTGCCCACACCTAAACTTTTACTAACATCAGAAATTTTTCCTATGCCTAAAGCCTTACCTTCACTAATAGCTTCCTTCACACCCATTTCCACATTGGGAGTCATGCCGACATCAAGCTTAGTCCATCCCATGTCAAAATTGATTTCGCCACATCCTCACAAGCCGGTGCAAATACTATTCCCCCACCTAAGAGGAATACCTAACCTCCTAGGCCACATACACAATCTTTACCTACTACCCCTTTGTCACCTTCACCACTTCCATCTATCCTAGGACCCCACCCATCCACCTTGGCCAACCAACCTCTTACCCAAGGTAAACCAAAAACACAATAGCAAAACTCCTCATCACAATCCTATGTTACACCCAAGTTACCTACACATTGCATGCCTTTAATGTCACCAGCATCCATTTTACTACCTATACCCACACTAGTCCCAATAGCCTCATCATTACCTATGATATTTCCTTCTCTTTAACCGATACCTTCCACCTTTCCTCTTCCCACATCCTTAACCACACATCCAATATTGCCTTGGCTAACTCATCCCCTTCCACCATATACCTTCCCCTCTACATCCTGTACTCCTTCACATTTACCCAGGAAGGTGCAACCAAATTCCAAAAACCCACTACCCTCTAAAGAGGTAATTAAACCTACAATAACTTGAACCACTAGTTCATCTACTACATTGTTTCCGAAGAAGGTACAATCCAAACCTAAAACCATACTACCTACCAAACAAGTGGTCAAACTAGATCAACCTTCGATTCCACCTCCTCTGGTGCCTCTCCCACCAAAATTACCCACACTTCCATCTCGAACCACACTTACTTCCCATTTTTATCCTTTGACAAGGTCTTATGCCAACATCTTAGCTAACCTTTTAGAAACCTATGTCATCACATTTCTACCATTTAGACCTTATGACCCACTCAAACATAAACCAAATGGTTTTGATGATATAAAACTTTGCACTTACCATCATGTGTCAGGGCACGATGTGGAAAAACATAAGGCTCTAAATAATGTTCTTCTCTAACTATGTCCTCTTGAATAAAACTTTGACGATGATGATCTTTTAGATGAGGACCTTATTCCAACTTCACATATAATTGTACATCCTCGTCTCATACCTATTCAAATACCTTAATCTTCACCGCCACAACCCTTTTAGCCCCCTCCAACATTTGAGATCAATATGATCTGTATAAAATATCTAGCCAAACACCCACCACAATGCCAATGCATTGCCTTTCTTTTCACAAACCCAGTATATGCCCTCACCATATTTTTTCCCTTCCTATCACTACACCTATCATGAGTCACTTACTCCTTTACCCCATATTAATATGGTTAGCATTGCCACTCACGCCCAAAAATATAGGAAAGGAGAAAACAACCATCCCATCCGCCACTCTTATACCCAATATCTCATTTGCACCTACACCAAAAATCACCATCCATGGACCTACATACCATATTTCTAATGGGTTTTCCCATTATAGAATGATTAAAAAAATTACATCAATATCCTCTAAAATGTCTTTGTATGACCTTGTTGAAACCTCTGAGTCTCATCAACAGACCCTCATAGAGGTTCTACAATCCATTCAAGTTTTACCTAATGACCCTTCTCCTGTGGAATCCATTATCACTCCTCACCATTTTTCCTCTCTTACAACTTCATCTCATTCTTCTACACCCATTACCACTCAACAAGTAGCCACTCTCAGTTTCTCTAATGACAAGATTGTACCTCTCCAATTAGATGATTCTAATCCCGCCCTATTCATTGTTGTCTACATTGATAATATACGTGTTCGATGTGTTATGATCGATGAATGTGCCAGTATAAAAAGTAATATCTTCCTATACATATAATCAAATGTGCATCCCTTCCAATTTCATACATAATAACCTAGTTATGATGTGCTCATTCAATGATGTCATGACTTACACCCTTTGGCACCATCATTCTCCACATTTGTGTGGGCCCCCATACCATTATGGAATTATTCTGTCTTAGAGGGGGAATTCTAGTACAACATGTTGCTTGGTCAACCTTGAATTCATGCCATGGGTTATGTTCCTTCGACCTTACACCATTGTTTAAAATTTAAACATGAAGGAAACAACTATACCATTCAAGTTGACCCTTCACCATTTAATACCTGTAACATGTTGTATCGAACCAATAATGTCCTTATAACAATTAAGGTATCTACCATCGCTTCTACCTCTTCTTCCCCCATGGCCCCATCCACCAATGTTGTTGCTACCTATTCTAGATTTAATGCCTCTATTCCCATTGTTTTTGTATCCTCTGCAATAAACCCATCTTCTAACCCATCCAATTCTCAAGCATTCAATGCTTCTTCTTCCCTACTATCAAGTAATTCATCCATTTTGGCTACCCACATATCAATTACTGATCCCTTAGAAGTTTTTTTCAATTTCTCACTCTTGGGGAGTACCACTTTTATAATATTGACAAATTCCTTACTCCTCAAGATTGTGGTAAACTTCACCAACACCACTGTAATGATCACTGAATAGGTGAGGTATACCCTTATGGTCATGTTATCTAAAATATGCCCCAGCTCATTTTTTGTGTCTAACTCCTTGTGTTCTTGCCTCTCTTGTGCCTCAGTCCACATTTTTTTATTTCAAGGTACTCAAGGCTTTCTAGAAATGGCACCATCAGATAGAGCTCTCTCTCAGCTTTCCAGAAAGGTAAAGTTTGCCTCCTAACTCCTTATATTTTTCAAGTTATGGCTCGGCGGAGTTTTTGTGGAAAATTTTCCCATTTGAGGCCCGCAACCAATAGGAAGCTTCCATGTGGCATCCAACCAGTGGAGCATGGGGAATTTTTGAAAAAATTTCCAAAGACAAAAAAGAGGTAAAATTTAAAAAAATTTCCCGCTGATCCGTTTTTGGGCCGTTTTTGCCCTAAATCTTCAAACGATCATATCTTTTGATCCAGAGCTCATATTTTTGTGTTCTTTATATCATTGGAAAGCTGTTAAAACTATCTACATGATTCCATGGTCAATTTTTAATTTTGGTTAATTTTGGAGAGAGAAAATTTAAAAACGGTTCCGGTACGTGTCCATGGCCAGAAATGACATTTCAACAACCAAATTTAATACAGAATGGGTCACATTCTTCTCCAATATGGTCTAAAATGACAGGGTATGGGTTTGTAAGGTCCCCCATGTTTTTTTAATGCATTTTCCATCAATGAGGAATGGGATCCCATGTTTTTTACATTTTCTCTCTCCTGGGCTCGACCCATGCACTGTAAAAGCCAGATTTGGCTCATTTCTTCATGGTTGAACACTTTTTGGCATTGCAAACTTCTTCTTTCACATCCAACAAGTGATAGTTGTAAGAATCAGACCTTTCTCACAGTTTGTAACTGGTTTATACCTCTTTGATGGTGGAATGCAAGAGATTTTTACATGGAATTGACAGTGCAAACTCTGTGAATGCTTTCAGTCCTCTGTTTATATTGTTTTACTTCATTTTAAGACCTCTAATTACATCTATCATCTTGTGTATGTTTTCCCTTGTTGCATTTCATGAATTTTTGTCTATTTACATGGCAAAAATGTTTCACCACTCCTTTTGGTGCATCACCATCTTTATTTTAGTTTCATTTTTGCATTTTTATCCCTGTCTCCTTGCAATCTAGGGTAGAATTGGGATTAGAACCTCTGTAGTTGTGCAAAATATAGATCTAAATCAGAGGATTTTGAGGAACCATCCTCTATTCTAGAGATTCCTCTCTCATTTTCACAAGTCCCGCACTTGGAGAGAGGTTTCCATGTTGTGCAATCACACTGGATGCTCTAAACATCATTTAGAACCTTGATTTGCATCCAGGGGTGCTGCTGATTTGCAAAAACAGTTTTGGCACGTCCGGTGGGACCTTAGAGGTCTCATTTTTATCACAGTAAATTTGATGTGCATCTGCTGCAATTTTCTTGCTTGAAAAGAGCTCTAATTTGCATATCTGGTGACTCCAAAGGGGAAGAATCAACTGGTTTCAGCAGTGCAGGCCTGAAAACTCATGAGAAGAATCACTACAAGGTCAAGAGCTGGAGAAGAAGAGGTGTTGTTTGAATATCTGCAGTTATCTCCAAGAGTAAGGCAAAGTGGGAGGAGAATCCAAAGGTCTCCATCTCCACCAAACAAAACTCTCTCAACTCCACCTGGTAGGCCTTTCATTCAATCAACAAGGGTTCTAAGGCCAATTAGAATGGCACAAAACAACCCCTATGTCAATTTCACTGGCAACAGCCCACTTGCTCTCAATGCACAACATCCAATTCCTATTGTAGCCTTGAAGAACATTCCATACTTCACTGGAGAAAATCAGACTACTCCAGGTGATCATGTTAAGGATATTTCTAACCTTTGTGTAATTCATGAAATCAATGAGATGCAAGTGGCTGTCAAGTTACTGGCATCTTCATTCAAGGGGAAAGCATTGCAATGGTTTAGAAGCCTTGGAGCTGGTTCTATCACAAATTAGAATCAACTATGTATAGCACTTCATGAGCAATTTGGAGAGAAGGGAGACAACTTGTTTCTTTTGGAGCAGCTGACAACCATCAAGAGAGCTCCCAATAAACAGTTGACCAATTTCAACTTCAGATTTCAAAAGACTTGGGAGAGAATTCCAGTGGCAGTTAGGCCAACAGCAGAAGGTTCTTTTCTCTATTATCTCAAAGCTCTAAATTCTGATATTTCTATGTTGATTCAGTCCATGGGAGGCATAACTATCCCTATGGCTTATAGCATTGCCATTAGGGCTGAAAATTGTTTGATACAAGCTGGCAAACTAGCCCCTAGACCTCCCATGCCATTGTTTCCAAGTTTAGAGAGTCCAAATACCAATCAAGCACCTAATTTGGCTCCTTCTCCCACTCCTAGAAATCAAAGTTCAAATGAAACTTCTACTTCATCTCCAAGTGCCCCAAATGAGCTTCAAGAAGTCATGAAGCAATTGCAAAACCTAGGCAATGAGCTGGTTACTCTCAAAAGGTAACAAGCCCAAGGTTTTAGACCTTCTTACTAGCCCCAAGCTTAGCCTAACAGGAAACCATACCAACCACAAAGACCTCCTAATCCAGCTGCAAATGTAAATCAAACAAGGCCTCATGCCAATAGACCATTTCAGCCCTATAATCCTAATGCCATATCTGCCTCTAAGGCATTGGTGCCAACACAAAACAATGTTGCTCAAGAGTATGATTGGTGTTTTCCATGCAATGAACCTCATAACCAATCTATGTGCTTCAATGGTGCTTTGAATCAAGCATTAATGGTGACAAATACTGGTGTGGAGGGTGAAGGCAGTCAAGTAAACAACCAACAACAAGAAACATTCCAACAGCAATCAGCCCCAAATGACACCACATTGGTAAACTGGCAAGTAGAAGATTTCTGTGGCATGAATCAAGCAGTTTCTCAAGGTGTTGCAGCTAACACAAGGTCAAAAATAAGGAATTTGGGTGAAGAAAAATGATTAGCTCCAACCAATCCACAACCTTCCATGGCTCCACAAATGGTTGGGAAGCAAAATCTAATTTCAAATGCACAAGGGCAGCCAAGAACAGCTCCAAGACCAACTCAAATACTAGTTATTTCTGCCCACGTGTAAGGAGTGAATGTACAAGCAAAGGGACAGCAACGAGATCCTTCATCACCATTCAGTATCATTGATCAGATGAAGAAGACAAATGTTAATATATCAATGTGAGAATCCCTATCTATCCCAGGCCAAAGAGATTTGCTACAAGCTGCCATGAAGGACTGGCTAACTTCGAATCAGCAAGTTTAGATGCAAGAGAAAGTGCTCACAAATGTTACCCAGCCTGAGGGGAATCATGGAGGACAACAAGGTAAAATGTTGAAGCCCCCTCCTTTCTATGTTTCATTAATCATTGGAAATCAGCTAGTGCACAATTGCATGATAGACTCCGGGGCAAGTAGCTCAGTGATGCCTAAACAAATAGCTGATCAGCTAGGGCTCCAGTATGAAACAATATCCAAAGGGGTAGTGCAGCTAGATGGGATAGCAGTAGCAATAGTTGGAGTGATTAAAAACTTAAGTCTTACCTTGCATGCATGTCCAAATGTTGTTGTTTTACAAGATGTATCAGTCATAGACCTTCCACCACTCTTTGCCCTATGCTTGTGAAGGGACTTCACAGCCAAGATTGGGGGATATTTTTCTGCTGATTGGTCACACATGTTGTTCAAAATGAGGTATGGAACTAAGGCTACAATCAGGTCTAAACCTATTGCAAACTTCCACATTGAGCCTTACACTCCAAGTCAGATCAACGCCAATTGTTCAACATTTGATCAAGAAGACCACCCAAGCATCGATGAAGCTGACACCAAGGTTAGAAGCATCCCGGATCTAGCTCTTGATGAATGGGCAAACAAGGTACATGCTTTTGATCCTTATCAAGAAGTGGAAGAATCTAAGCTAGGGGTCTATTGCATACATGAAGAAATCAGCCTATTCCTAGCATTACCAAGCCAAACCATGAAGATGACAATGAGGTATGGCAGCTGTTTTTTGATGGATCAAGGAGTAGACAAGGTACAGGAGCTGGAGCCATGCTTGTTTCACCTCAAGGAGTAAAGTACTATTTAGCTTTTAAATTTTAGTTTGCATGCTCTAATAACACTGCTAAATATGAAGCCTTGGTGCAAGGGATGCATTGGGCAATCAAGAAGAAAATAAAGAACTTGCAAGTCTTTGGTGATAGTGAATTGATTGTAAATTAGGTCAAGGGACATCATGCTGCCAAGAATTATCTACTCCGGTGCTACAATAACAGCGTGTGGGACCTCATGGAAGATTTTGAGGGTTTTGGCATCAAATCCATTTCTAGGAAAGAGAATCAAGCTGCTGACAGGCTTGCAGCAGTAGGGGCAGCCTTTGACATTGTGGAAAGCATTCAAAAAGACAAGGTACAGCCAAACATCCATGTGATTGTGAGGCCTTCAGTGCCAGATAACAATGTCAGTTGGCAAGTGTTTGAGAATGACCATCAAATCATCCATTTCTTGCAAGAAGAAGCTGAGTTCTCAGCTAAGAATCAAGAAAAGTTGGAACAGCAGTATGGTGACCAGGTGGTACAGCTGAGAACTAACAAGCTGCCCAAGGGACTTATCACTTTGGAGTCCATTTTTAATCCCAATGATCAGTTTAGAAAGGAGAAAGCAAACATTCAGGTCAAGAGAGAGGATTCAGTATCCATCTTGGTAGAAGAGAACAAACCATTGCAAATTGGAAAGATGACAACTGAACAAGAAAGGTATGAGTTCATACAGGTGTGTCAAGAGTTCCCTGACGTGTTTGCTTAGAGCTATGAATATTTGAAAGGTTTCAATCCCAACTTATCTCAGCATACCATTGAATTGGATCCAAATACTAAGCCTGTCAGGTAGAAACAAAGACCAGTCAATCCACACATGGAGCCTCTCATGAGGAAAGAATTGGACAAGCTGATTGAGTCAAGAATCATATTCCCAATCAAGCATTCTAGTTGGGTTTCCAACTTGGTTCTAGTCAGAAAGAAGAGTGGAGAGATCAGATTGTGTGTTGATTTCAGAGACTTAAATAGAGCATCTCTCAAGGACCATTACCCACTCCCTTCCATGGAGCAAATCTTGCAAGTTGTGGCTGGCTCTGAGAGGTTTTCACTACTTGATGGCTACTCCGGCTACAATTAGGTTATGGTGAAGGAAGAAGACCAGTTCAAGACAGCCTTTACAACCAAATGGGGGACTTTTACATACAGGAAGATGCCATTTGGGCTGTCCAACGCTGGTGCTACCTTCCAAAGAGTAATGGACATGGCGTTCAAAGGTTTGATTAACAACGTGGTGCTGATTTAACTTGATTATATCACTGTTTTTTCTAAAAATGCGGCAGACCACCTCTCTTATTTGAGACAAGTTTTCACGAGGTGTAGGAGATTTGGAGTGTCTTTCAATCCTAGAAAGTGTATCTTTCTTGCACATGAAGGAAAGATCCTTGGCCATATTGTCTCCAAAGAAGGATTGGCAATTGATCCAGAGAGGGTTGAAGCCATAAGAGCACTACCATTGCCAAGCCACAAGAAAGCCCTTCAGAGTTTCTTGGGGAGGATAAACTTTTTTCGGAGGTTTGTCCTAGATTTTGCAGCCCTTGTCAAGCCCATCACCAAAATGTTAAAGAAGAGCATGGCTTTCAAGTGGACAACAGAAGACAAGGAGAGTTTTGAAGCAATCAAATAAGCCATTTCTCAAGCACCAAATTTTATCAACCCGGAATTCTCCAAGGATTTCATCCTCTATGCATTTGGAGGTAATGACACTATTTCTGCCATTTTGGTACAGCAGAACAAGGATAATGATGAGCAGTCAATTGCCTTCTTCAGCCAGAGCCTAGATGACTATGAGGTGAAGTACTCTTTTATTGAGAAGCATGTGCTGGTAGTAATCAGAAGCTTGAAGAAATTCAAGCATTTAGTCTCAAACAACAAGGTCCAGTTGCTGGTCTCACATGATGGGGTTAAGGACTTCCTCCTCAACAAATATTTGAATGAGAAAAGGGCAGGTTGGATCACTCGTGTCATGGAGTATGACATTGAGATCAAAATCACCAAGCTAGTAAGAGGAAAAGGATTATGTGAGCAGCTGGTTTTCGGGAAGCAAAAATAAGCATGCAATGAAGGAGAGGTTGTTTTGACAGTTCAAGACAGCCATGAGCCATGTGGCACTCAAGAAGAAAACAATGCTACCCCCACTCCTTGCTGGACCCAAGGTATAATGCACTTCCTAAGCACAGGCCTATGCCCTCTGGAGATGAACAAGACCCAAAGAAGACACTTAAAATTGCGGGCTATCCCATATGCCATTGTTGATGGAGTTTTGTTCAAGAAAGATGTGAATGGAGTGCTGCTGAGATGCATTAGCAAAAATCAAATTCATAGGGTGTTGGAAGAGTTCCATGGTGGATCAGCTAGTGGTCATTTTGCACTGAGAGTGATAGCTCTAAAAATCATAAAAGCTAGTTATTATTGGCCTAAAAATTTTCAGTGATTGCTATGCATGGATCAAGAGGTGTAAGAATTGTGCATTCTTCACAGGAAAAGAGAGACTTACTGCCCTTCCATTACATCCAATCTTAGTTGACCAGCCATTCATGCAATGGGGTTTGGACTTCGTTGGAGTCATTAATCCTAATTCAAGTCAAGGACATAAATGGATTTTGACAGCCACGGACTACTTCACCAAGTGAATTGAAGCAGTAGCACTCAAAGAAGTAAATGAGTCCAGCATCTTAGACTTTTATGAGGGGATAGCGACCAGATTTGGTATACCTGCCACAATAATCTTGGATAATGCATTGGCATTCATTGGATCCAAGGTGACTGAGTGGGCTGTCAAGAATGGGATCTACCTAAGCACTTCATCAAACTATTACCCTCAAGGTAATGGCCAAGCCGAGTCTACAAACAAGAACTTATTGAGGATCATTAGGAGGACTCTTGATGAGAATTATAGGTCTTCGCATACCAAACTAAAATCAGCCTTATGGGCTGATAGGATAACTCCTAAGAGATCCACAAGTAACTCTTCATACAAAATTTTCTATGGAAGAGAGGAAATCTTGCCCATGTCACTTAAGTTGCCAACATTGGAACTCATGAAGTAATTAGAGTTGCTAGAGTTTGAGCCCATGGAGGTGAGATATGCAGAGTTGATGGAGCTACAGGAGGTCAGAAATCAGGCATCCCAAGCAATGGAAAAGGATCAAGCTTTGATCAAAAATACCTTTGATAGGAAGGCCAAGGATAGATCTTTTCATGTTGGAGATCTAGTGTTGAAATGGGATGTGGATAGAACAAAACCGGGAAGTCATTCAAAATTTGATGCCATTTAGAGTGGCCCATACATGGTCACAAAGTGCAAGAACATCAATGCTTTCCAATTGGCCTCATTGGATGGTGAAGAACTGCAGATTCCAGTCAATGGAATCTATCTCAAGTGTTTCTTCTAGAGGGAAATTTACCACCTTGTAAATATTAGATTATATTTTCATTCCTCCAAGTGCTTTGCACATTGTTTTGTTGTAGGTTAGTTTTGCTTTCCCTAAGTGCTTTGGCACAGCTTGCTGTCCCTGGAGATGTTTTGCAGTCCTTGCTTCCATCATGTGATATTTCATCTTCCTCCTTGCACATTCTAAGTCAGTTAGGGTTCTAAATAGAATATTTGATGGCTCCATGCCCAATGGACTGCTTCAGGCTACTATTACTTTCATCTAGCAGGTAGATGACCCCTCTGAGTCACCAAAATTGTTATCCAAAATGTGCCCCAGCTCATTTTTTATGGCTAACTCCTTGTGTTCTTGCCTCTCTTGTGCCTCAGTCCACATTTTTTATTTTAAGGCACTCAAGGCTTTCTGGAAATGGCACCATCAGATAGAGCTCTCTCTCAGCTTTCCAGAAAGGTAAAGTTTGCCTCCTAACTCCTTATATTTTTCAAGTTATGGCTCGGCGGAGTTTTTGTGGAAACTTTTCCCATTTGAGGCCCGCAGGCAATAGGAAGCTGCCACATGGCATCCGACCAGCGGAGCGCGGGGAATTTTTGAAAAAAATTCTCCAAAGACAAAAAAGAGGTAAAATTTAAAAAAAATTCTCGTCGATCCGTTTTTGGGCCGTTTTTGCCCTAAATCTTCAAACGATCATATCTTTTGATCCAGAGCTTAGATTTTCACGTTCTTTATATCATTGGAAATTTGTTAAAATTATCTACATGATTCCATGGTCAATTTCTAATTTTGGTTCAGTTTGGAGAGAGAAAATTCAAAAACAGTTCTGGTACATGTCCATGGCCAGAAATGACATTTCAACAACCAAATTTAATACAGAATGGGTCACATTCTTCTCCAATATGGTCAAAAATGACAGGGTATGGGTTTGTAAGGTCCTCCATGCTGTTTTAATGCATTTTCCATCAATGAGGAATGGGCTCCCATGTTTTTTACGTTTTCTCTCTCCTAGGCTCGACCCATGCACTGTAAAAGCTAGATTTGGCTCATTTCTTCATGGTTGAACACTTTTTGGCATTGCAAACTTCTTCTTTCACCTCCAGCAAGTGATAGTTGTAAGAATCAGACATTTTTCATAGTTTTTAACAGGTTTATACCTCTTTGATGGTGGAATGCAAGATATTTTTACATGGAATTGACAGTGCAAACTCTGTGAATGCTTTCAGTCCTCTATTTGTATTGTTTTACTTCATTTTAAGACCTCTAATTACATCTATCAGTTTTTGTATGTTTTCCCTTGTTGCATTTCATGAATTTATGTCTATTTACATGGAAAAAATGTTTCACCACTCCTTTTGGTGCATCACCATCTTTAGTTTAGTTTCATTTTTGCATTTTTATCCCCGTATCCTTGTAATCTAGGGTAGAATTAGGATTAGAACCTCTGTAGTTGTGTAAAATATAGATCTAAATCAGAGGAGTTTTAGGAACCAGCCTCTATTCTAGAGATTCCTCTCTCATTTTCATAAGTCCCACACTTGGAGAGATGTTTCCATGTTTTGCAATCACACTGGATGCTCTAAACATCATTTAGAACCTTGATTTGCATCCAGGGGTGCTGCTGATTTACAACAACAGGTCCTCCCCACCTTCACACCAACTTAATGTATGGGGGACTTGATGCCTCTACCTACTCTCCCAAGCCACCTTCCCAAACTCGACCATTTTCATATGACCTTTAATCTCTCACCAACTACCACTTTTCCCACACCTTCCTCCATTGATGTGCTTGGAAAGGATTTGTCTTTGGTTTCTATGAAAAAATTTGTCATACTTCCATCCCATGTACCACTCAAAAACATAAATACCATAGTGGTATTGGATTTTCCAAACCATCTCCCAAGAATTCCCAATTCAAACTCATTGAGGATGATAAACCTTCTCCACCCCATTCACCAACTTTACGACCTTCACCTACGTAGTCTATGGATCCATAATCCATTCCTCCTAAAAAAAAAATTCATGAACACCATTTTCCTACCACGTCTAAATTATCAACGAGATGGAAAAGCTCCCTCTTCTCTTCCCTTCATGTATCCTGACATGATCAATGAGGATACACCTTCTATTAACGTTATTCAATGTCAAGACAATGAGTCTATTCTCACCTACCTTGGTGAGGAAGATTTTTCTATTCACTAGTCATTACCTTCTAAGACACAAACCATGTTAAATGAATTGACCATCAAAATCTATATTGACACTTAGGATGACCCACACATTCTAAAAATAGGGAAATCTTTAGATTGCTTTTGAACATGAAGCATTTTATTCTTTCCTCTGATATCATAGAAACACTTTTTCTTCATCCTATATGCTTGGTTGATATGCTTGGTATTATTTCTTGGTCCTATTTTATTTCTTGGTTTATAAGCTTGGTATTGAACCAAACATTGTGGTCCATAATATTGTAACTATTCTTGAAGCCAAACCCATGAAACAGAAACTACAGAAAATGAATCCAAGCATTTCCCTTCTTTTCAAAGACAAACTCCAACACCTCCTTTTGATTTCCTTCATTCTACCCATTTATTATCTCTAATGGATCTCTAACATTGTTTCATGTCACAAAAGTGATAGGGGGACTCCATATTTTCATGGATTTTTGTGACTGTAACTTATCTTTCCCCAAAGATGACTTTACTCTGCTTATTATTGAACAACTAGTTGATCTCACCACCAAACATGAGATGTTATCACTCATGGATGGTTTCTCAGGTTATACTCAAATATTACTTTCCCTGGAAGATAAACACAAGACCACATTCATCACTCCTTAGGGGACCTACTAGTATCATGTCATGCCTTTTGGAATTTAAAATGTCGGTGCTACATATCAGTGGGATATGACTTATATCTTTTGTGACATTATCCATCACATATTAGAAGATTACATAGACGATCTTTTTTTCCAAATCTAAACATCAAGTTGAACACCGTATAGTCCCTTAAGGTCATCTTCGACTGTCTCATCAAGTACTATGTTCAATTTCAACCTATGAAGTGTGTCTTTGTTTTTCACTCTGGAAATATCCTTTGTTTTATCATTTCTTTGCGTGGCATTGAATTTTATCCTACTAAAATCAAGTCTATTATCAAAATTCCTCCACCCACTAACCTTTTTCAACTTTGTAGTTTGCAAGGCAAGTTGAAATCTATTCATCGCTTTATTTCACAAATTTCTAACTGCTTCCATCTATTTCATCATCTCCTCAAAAAGGATGTCTCCTGCAAATGGGATGATGAATGCCACAAAACCTTTGATGATGTAAAACAATACCTCCTTCAACCACATGTTCTCATTCCCCTAAGGATGACCAACCACTTTACCTTTATATTTCTACTATTGGTCATTCCATGGGTGTTATCCTCGCTCATCATGATGACCAACATAGGGAGAAATTGGTTTATTATAAAATCCATACACTTTTGGACTACGAAACTAGATATACTCATGCCAAAAAACTCTACTTAGCCTTAGTTTTTTAGCCACTAAACGTTTTCATTAACTACTCAACCACAAAACCTTGGTTGTAACCAATATTGACCCCTTACATTACATGTACACTAAGCCCTACTAACATCAACATGTTGCATGTTGGCTCATGTTTTCTTGCAGATTAAGATCTCAAATTCATCCATCATAAATCTGTCAAAAGAAAAAACATTGTTGATCAACTCCCAGATGAACCTATCTCAAAAAATAAATCCTCTAACTTTGATTTCCTAGATGAATCCATCGCTACCCTCTCTTTATACGATACCATTTATTCAATGAATTTATTCTTCGATGGTTCTAAATATCAGCTCAGGAGTGGTTCTAAATTTATCCTCATTCCTCTTAACGGTGAGCCTATGCCATTATCTTTCAAACTATATTAACAATATCACCGAATATGAAGCACTCATATTAGGTCTTCAAGCTGTCATCACCTTAGAAGTTAAATCAATTAATATATTTTATGATTCCCAACTAGTTGTAAACCAAGTTAATGGTATATACCAATGTTGTAACAAGATACTTCAAAAGTATAAGCATAATGTTGACATACTGTTGACTACCTTTGATTGTTATGTACTTCAAACCACCCCGCGTTCCACTAATAAATTTGTGGACACCACGGCTTGCATTACTTCTCAAATCCCCACTTCACCCTCCAAATAAAAAATATTTATCACTGTAAAAAGGTTGCAATCACCTTTTTATCTATTTCAAGATGTCAAATGTGTCAAAACCATTGAAACTAGCCCATGTGATCTTTGGTATAGGCAGTTTGCTAACTACCTTTCCCTTTCTATTTTGCCTCCAGATTTTACTCGTAATGGACAAAAAGCCTTTCTATAAAGTGTTTCTCAATATCTCATCATGGGTGGTCTTCTTTATAAATGTGGCTTTGACAGAATCCTCTTACAATGCCTTAAAAGCTCTGAAATTCCATACACCATCCAAGAGGTTCATTATGGGATTTGTGGGGGTCACTTCAATGGTTTAGCTATCGTTAAATACATTCTCCACCTGGCCTATTACTGGACAACCCTAAACCATGATTTTTGTGACTATGTCAAGTGTTGTGTGAAGTTTTAGCAACATGCTAATCCTCATCACACCCCTAGTCATGCCTTACAGGTCACACATGACCTTTGGAATTTTTATCAATGGGGTTTGGGTATTTTCGAAGCAATTAATACTCATTCTTCCCAATGTCATCAATGGATTATTACCACTACCAAATAATACACTAAATGAGTGGATGCCATGCCTCTCATTTCTACAAAATTGAGAAAATATGCTAATTCATCAATAATCACATCATTTTTCACTTTGGTGTTCATCACCACCTTATCACTGATAGTGGAAAATAATTCAAAAATAAAACCCTACGGAAACTATGTGATGCATTTAGAATTAAACTCATTATTTATTCACCTTATTACCCTCAAAGAAATGGCCAAGCTGAATCAACCAACAAAACCTTAAATAAAATTATTATGAAAGTAGTTGAAAATACTGGAAAGTATTGGCACATGCACATTCCTTTTTCCTTATGGGCTTATCGTACTAGTATTCGTACCTCAAATACTACCACACCTTTCTCTCTAGTCTATGGTATATAGGTTTTCCTGGCTCTTGAAGTCCATATTCCATCTCTTCATATCTCACACAAATATATTCTCAACAATGATGATTTTCTCCAAGACTATTTGGCTCAACTCGAGTTATTAGATGAACGTTGTCTCAATTCTCTCGATCACCTTCAAATATAAAAAAATGTATCAAACATGCCTATGATAAATGTGTCCACAAAAAAACCTTCCAGGTCAAAGACCTCGTCCTAAAGGAAAATAAACATGTAACAAAAAAGTAGAAAATTAAACGAGGTAAATTTTCTCCTAATTGGCTTGGACCATATATCGTTACTCATACCTATGGATCATGTACTTATTGTTTATCTTCACTTGAAGGTAAACCTGAACATGGACCCCTCAATGCCTTGCATCTTCAACCATTCTATTATTTAATGAAGTCCTATATCACCTTATGTATATTAAAATGCTTGTCCATTGAGCACCATTCACCTTCCATTTACCTATTTTAAGGATCAATGACTAAACAAAATCATGTTTTATTTGTCACTTTTCATCCTTAACTTTAATATGATTACCACAACTCTACTCATGGCATGATTCTCATGGATTATTTTCATATTTTTAAAGATGGAATCTCATGGTCGTTCATCACTTAAAACCTTTATTTCATAGCTAACCCCTGTGTACTATAGTTTTGTCTTCATAACATGAGCCTATCATTCTTTATAGTATTTTCCATGACCGAAAAAGTCCAAAAAACAATTCAAAAATAATATACGGAATTTTCAAATTCAAACTTCTAGCAAAATAGGACTCCCTCAAAAAGGACATATCATCTTTATATCTTGTTGCTATGAATAGACTGCTCCCTCGAAGGACATCTTGACAAAGCTAGCCATATTATACAAAGTGTATCAACAAAAGAAGATTATTCTTGAAAAACTAAAATAGAAATATTCTAAATTTTCCCACATCAATTAGCTTCACGAAGACCTCAAGGAGATATTATGTTCATCCCAAATATAATTCCTACATCAATCAGTCTATAAAGTAAAAGAAAAAATAAAAAGATGACTTTTTCATCATGGACTTTCCTATTATGATCTTGGGTCACTTTCAAAAGAGGCATGTTGTCTTACACAAGGTTATGCTAAAACCAACTTCATTCATCTCACCGAAATTTCCTTTCTAACCTTCTACTTTCTCAATCTATGTGCCGTAAATGTGACATTTTGTGATCATGTGACCTTCTTCACCCATAGAATAGTCAATCATTTAACACCTTTTAGGTTCTTCCATTCATAATTGAATCTTTGGCATGATAGGCTCATTAAGGATCTTATCAATTAGGTGGAAGTTTTGTCTACTCTAAACATTCACCTTTTTTCTTACTTATTTCATTCTCATAATCAAGACCAGATCTTTAACAACTACATTCTAGGAATTCTTCTTTCACCAAAAACAACCATAACAAAATGACCTAAACTCAACCATGCCTAACTGACCTAGACTCAATCATACCTAAAACCTACCAACCCATACATCTACCTCATCATATTCTTCCCTAGCTTATGGGATAATTGCATCGGCCTAAGGCCCCCTTTTCACTGGGGCTATGTAGGAAACACTCAGAGGACATGGGGTCCTTGGAGGTTAGCTTGACCTCTCTTTCCCCTAACCCATTTTCCCCTTTTTTATTAACATTTTACCTTAGTTTTCATTTTGACACAAAACTTGGAAAATAAACAATCATAAAAACATACATATTTACCATTTTATAACATAACCATATCATACATCAATCATTTCACATTTCCCTAATATCAAATATTTTGAAATTTACACCTCAACATACATATACATCATCATTTATTTATTTTTTCCATACTACCAATAACTTAGAAATTAAATCAAACCCAAAAACATGACCAAATCATGCATAACTCACCTAAATTTGATCATACCTAAATCACCTAGACTCCACCATGCCTAAATCACCTAAACTCCATCATGCTTATACCTAACTCCATCATGTCTACATGATCTCAACAACCTAAATCAACTTGAATCCATCATGCCTACATGACCTCAACTCAATCATGCCTAATTCACCTAGTTTCCGTCAATAGACAATAACAATGGAAATTAAAATGAGTAAATCATCCATCCATTCAACATCATCAACTATATAAATGGGAGAGTCTATCTATCAATAAATATATACACAAATACAAATACATACTAGTATCTCAAAAAATATCATATACAATCTCACGTCTTTGGCACACATGCCGGTATATACATCAAAAATTAAAAAAATGATCATACAATGTCACATATAGTGACTAATCATCACCCCACCTAATATCCTCTTGTCTAGTATCACCTGTCTCCTCCTCCCTACCTATCAGCTGCCCTGCTAGCATCTCTCCACCCTCTATGGATCTCATTCTGATCTCCTCCTAGCCCTCACCAGGGCCTGGCCTCTAAAAACTTGTAACCTCTCCCTGTCCCTTTACATGGGCTCGACGCTATAAACTTTGAACCATACTTGCACAGGAAATAATTTTGAAATCCACGTGATATATTATTCCAATAGTAGGATGATATTAATACACAAATATTGATCCTATTAAAAATGATTCAAGTCTTATCTCATAGATTATCCCTATTATCTCTCTTAGATGGTTTTTGTTATACAACTCATTATACACACACTAGAATAAACCTCTAGTTCACACTATAGTTATAATTTTCCTAACAATCACCCCCTTAGTGTGAACATGGGGAAAGCTATCTCCTATACTTGCTCATGTTTTACATATGGTTAACCACTAACCATAAGAAGGTTTTCTAGGACAACTAGCAACCATATCTGTATTTATTTTTCAAGAGATCCACAAACTCTCAAGAAGGTTTTAGAATGGAACCAGCAACCATTTCATAGCACAATACATTATTTTTTCTCTCATTATTTTCAATACATAAGAGGAGATTGTAGAAGGAAAGAAACATGTTTTGAATAGGAATGGGACTTATGTTCATTATTACAATAAAAAATAAACACAACACAACTTAAAGAAGGTCACCAATATGCTGAGAAATCTCTTTGTTGGTGACTAACAAGAGATTTTGTTTTCCTCCTCCTTCTTTCCTCTAGCCTTCGAGTGTTTCTAGAACAGAAAGTCATCAAAATTTTAGTCAGGTTCTTCCGGTGTTAGTTCTTCTATTTCTGATTCTTCTTCAGCAGCTACATTTGCCTCTTGCATTTTAAGCTTTCAATTTTATGATCTCTTTGGCATGAGTAATACAGAAAGAAGCTCTATGTCGTTTTCTCTTGCAATAATAACATTTTGTTTCTTCTTTGTTCTTTGAAAAAATTGTATGTATTTTTTTTGTATAGAGGGAATTTTCTTCCTAAATGTCTTCTTTTGTTCTTTTCTCCTCAGCTGGAAGCATAGAAATCATGTCTTCTAGTGATTGTGAGGGCATCTATTCGAGAGTGAAAACAACATTACTATATTTAGGAAGAAGAATTTTTAGAATTATGGCTTTAGCATCTTCGTCATCTACTACAGATTTTATTTCTATAAGTTGCCTTATGAGTGATCTCAGTTCATTGATGTGACTTGACATTGTCACACTATCATTCATTTTGAGTTTGAATAATTGAAGTTTTAATGAAAATTTTGCATCAAGACAGCATTTGAACCAAAATTTTTGCTGAGTAGTTCCCATATTTCTTTAGCATATTTTTCCAGATCCACATAGTGTAGCTCAGTGTCAAATAGGGCAAGTCCTATTATTGCTTTTTCCTTATCATTCCTTATTTCCCACTCTATTAGTTTTGCAGCGTCTATGGGTTTTGATTCTTCTCCTGATATAATCCTCCATAGATTTTTATGCATTAATTGCATTTGGATTTTAACTTTCCAAGTGTGAAAGTTTAATCTATTGAACTTATCTAGTGGAATTTCCATTATACCTTCGAGCGTCAGTTTCGACCGATAATGCACTCTTCAATTTTTTTTCTTTTTCTTTTTTTAAGGGTGTCGAATACAATCAAGAATGCACGCTTTACAATATATATATAATGTATATATATATATAATTTTTGAAATATTTTCTAAAAAGAAAAAATTGGTCTAGTAGCAAAAATTATAGGATCAATGCGTAGGGATTTAAAAAATACACATATTCAAAAAAAACAATCCCTCAATCTGAGTAACAAACTGAAAGTTATGAATCTTACAAGTTCAAAATCTAAAATCTTTCCGGACCCTTTTCAAAAATGGCAATTTATTTTTTTGTCCTTGCAGTTTTTTTCACTACGTCGAAAAAAGGAAAGAAACTGATTTACCTTTCATAATGCAGATCTCATCCGTCTGATTAAAAAAAAATTCACATGAAATTTGATCTTCGCTACAGGTGCATACAGAGGTCGAAAATGTTGAATTTGAAGAGGTAGATGCCAATGTCAATGCAGAGAAATGACCAGCAGTCGCTCTCTTCTTAGATGCTCATTTGGGAGAGGAAAACGTGGCAAAATACAAATTGTAGGAACACACAGATCTTAGGAACACATAGATCACAGGAACACACAGATCGCACAAACACAGGTCACATATTTCATTCAATATACAAGATTACAATCACTTATTTAATATAAATTACATTGCTCTATTCATATTTATTCCCAATAATGAGACAAAATCATTCCATATCTAAATGCCTCATAAACTCTCATTATAGCCTGCTCTAACACAATATAAACTTTGAACCAGACTTGCACAGGAAATAATTCTAAAATGTATGAGATGTATTATTCCAATAGTAGGAGGATACTAATACACAAATCTTGATTCTATTAAAAAGGATTCAAGGCTTATCTTATAGAGTATCCCTATTATCCCTCTTAGATGGGTTATGTTATACAACTCATTATACACACACTAGAATAAACCTCTAGTTCACACTATAGTTATAATTTTCCTAATAGACGCCCCCCTGTTCTCCCTTAACTATGATTCCTAGATCTCATATGCTCACTAGAAACCTACTAGGACCTGTACTCAACATATGATGGAACATCTATATCGAAATTCATCAAATGATCCTAATAGTAGTGAGCCTCATTAAGGGCTTCCCTAAACCTCACCATCGACACAGTTTGTGTTGGTGTCATAGATCTCACTACACCATGTGCACTCTTCCCTGCTAATAATGGCCTCAGAAACTATCCTAAGGTCTACCCTTATTTTTATACCATTGGACTCTGTCATGGTGCAGGTTCCTGTAATATGGGACCCTGTCCCTGGGCCTATGGTGGTACCTGTACCTTTGTTGTAACATGGGCCTGTAAGGCTACAACCTGTGCCCTACCCAACATATCCTGACCTCAATCACCTTTTGTGACATTTGTATCCATGTATTCGTTATACCTTGTGATGTTGTTACCTGTATTTTTTAGCCTAATCACATTACATTACCTAATGATGTGATGTTTATCCCAACCATACCTTCGGTGCCATCGAACAAAACCTATTACCCGTTCCTACACCGGACCTTGTTTTGGTTCATGACCATATCCTATACCTTGGATGCATGAACCACTTCAACCTCATTTGGATAAATCTATCACCATTTTGATAATGTAGAGTTTGCAAGCTCTTCCACATGGTAATGTATCACAATCTATATGTATGTGTGCATTTGATTGCCATTACCCATTACCCAAAATGACCATACCCTTATCTACACCCACCTATCCTCATTTTCTTCACTTACTCATTTATCAAACCACTCACCGATTCTGTTTAACATCTCATCATTTCTTAGTTTGAGGGGGATCACTTCCACCCACACATGGGGTAACCTAACCTTCACTCATACCTATAGCACTGACTTCCTGTTTTTTTCAGCGTCACTTATTAATACAAGCTATGTGAAAAAAGGGGAAAATGTAGACACTAAATTTGAGTCACACTCCCCTTGGTCCCCTTTAATCAAGTAACATAATATGTTCACCTAACCGTGACCCCTTTACCTTACATTCATATTAATTTAATTACTTACAATTGAATTAATGTTTATCCTCACATTATTAATTAATTTTATTACTTTAATTAAGTTAATTTACACATAACCTAGACACCTCACCCTAGACCCATTCCATGGGTATCTAACTCAGAGTGACCAAGTCATCACTCTCAGTACCGAGTCATCACTCCCAGTGTTGAGTCACCACTTAACCTAACTAACTGAGACTTCTTCCAAAAACCTCATTAGATTTCTTCTTAACCTTCCTACCTTCTCGCAAGTGAAATCCACTTTCCTAATAAGAATCAATCAAGAGCATGCTAAAAATAGTAAAGATCTAGCTATTTTTGGTAAACCTAAGATTTCCCACCTTAACCAGTGTCGGTTATCCCTCAACCAATGTCGGTTGCCTTAACCGTCATCGGTTACCTTATATACCCTTTTACAACTCTTTACAGAGGCTGGTCATTTTTTATTCTAGAGAGTTCTATTGCATTCAAGCATGAATCAGAGACTTATTGACATCCAGAGGATAGGATATACTCAACTGCATGCCCAAGAAAGCATCAGATGCTCATCCCAAGGCATTAGAATATTCACGGGAACACTCTGGGAAAGATTTTCGTAGCACTGACCATGACAAGGATTAACCACTACCTTCCTTCACCTACTAGACTTGTAAATGTAAGTATACTTTATTTTCATCATTTTGTACTCTCTTAAAGTGTAATCTCATTATCTCTTGTTATTACATATTATTCATTTCTACATTTCTTCATCCCCACCTACTTACCAATTTACCCATCTAACCACCCCCGGCCTTCTAGCTTTCTGTACCTGACCTCTATGTATTCCGGAATCTCCTTGGTATTATTACAAATCCAACCATCCTCCCTTCATTATTTGTGTAATCAAAGAGAAGTCCAAAACCACTTTTATTTAATTAGTACCAAATTTCCCCTACTGATGCCAGTCACCTTAATTGTCATGGGTATCCCATCTTTACCAACATCAGTCATCAGACTGATGTTGCTCTCTGTGTTATTGTATTCCTTTTGACCAACAAGCATATTGATCAACCAAAATCAACCCATACCTCACCCGATCAATCTCAGACCCCTGTCAACCTGTAACCCAGAATAACCTACCAAACTTCTAGATTTAATGATAACCTTGCATGTTATTTTATATTTTCTTATTGTATTTTCATGAGATACCTAAATCATATAACTACAGTAGGATTTCCTTACTTCATGATATTTTCCATATTAATTTATATTTGAAATTGGATTGACATCCTTCCAGGAAGCACCTCACTTCTCAGATCTGGCATTTGCTAGGTAGTCCACTAACTTATATTTTTAATACTATTTGGTGGTATTTTTGTGTTTCCTATACAGTTTGATCCTCCTATCCAGAGGGAAGCACACACAATCATCTTGGATCAAAAGTCATTTACGTGCGCACTCAACCTTGGACCAAGGTAATAATAGGTATTCCTCCATGACCTATTTACCTTATCTATTTTATCGCACAAAACTTTGGTGAAATAGTTCCATTTATTTCTATAATTTTATATTCTAGTGGTGAATCCCTAAGAAAAGGATGGGATAGATTGGTTTCATTACATAGTGTATTAATAGGCTTTCCATAACACTTAACTCCATTGGGAAAAATGTGGGAAGATTCATAAATATATGAAAGCTCAACCTTCCAGTTTATAAAGCTATCATTTCAAGAGTGTTTTAAATTATTTTATACATATACAGTGCAAGGCCTTAGTGGCGGATCCGTATTTCAAAGAAAATTTGGTATATATTAGTGCAAAAAAAATTCAACTTGCTAATCAACTCTACCCTTTGCAAAGATGGAAGGAAGAAAGTCCTTTTTCAAGTATGATCCTTTGATGAGATTACTTCTAGAACTAGAAGGTAAACATTCAAGAGAGAAGAAAATATGGAAACTGATGGGTGATCAAAAGTTAGAAGGATCAACATCTGCAGGTATCAAGGTAATCTTCATCTCCCTTATTTGTTGACTCATGAAAATTAGGTATTTTGTGAAGTTGAGTCCTTGAAGGATTTCTATTGTTAATATTATAATCCTCTACCTCTAAGTTCTATAGTTTTGCACATTTTTAATACTCCCTTTCGAAAAATCATCCATCAAGTAATATGGCACATTTTCCACCAAGAGCTCCTTTTGTGGGTACTACTTATAAACCAATAAGGTCTCATGGAATGGTGAGCTATCCTAATGAAGTGCCACATGATATAAAAGAGATGTTTCCTATATTTAAATGGAATATTGTTATAAGTGGAGATCAACATCTCAAATTTTTATAGGAAGATATGGATCACTATGGAATAAAGCTTGAAGATGTTTATATTAAGTTATTCATATATGCATTACAAAAAGATGTTAGGGAATGGTCTAAATTAATTCTTATGAAATCAATCGATTCTTGGGTAGAAATGAATAATTTTTCCAAATTGCAACATGGAAATAAGAAAAATTTAGATCCATTCACAATAAGAGTGTCAGTTGTAGAAGAAGAATAGATAATTGAGTGGTGTGATAAATGTTTGTTACCACCCCCCTTATGATAAACTTGTTAAATATGGTCATAGAAATGAGGAACCTAATTTGAGTGATATATGTATAAATGAGTGTTTGAGTGATTCGCCACAAGGATTTTCTTCTACTAATCTTATCAATGCAAAAAATACCGAAGAATTTGTTTCTTGCATCAATAGGGTATTACCTCTTCCTCGTGTAGCTAATGTTGATATGGATATAGCTCAATCATTCAAACTTCCTATTACACGCAGTAAAGACATTGATGCTCCCCAGACCCTGATTTTTTATGAAGTCTGCCCCAAAGTTGAAAATGGAACTAGAGGGGTTTTGAATTCTCTAGATTAGATTTTTAAAGATGATGATCATAATTATTAGTTTTTAAAGTGTGAAGATGAATTCATATATCAATTCATTGATCTTGAGCCTATGACTATATTATGTAATGAAAAAGAAACCATCTTTGGGGAGGATGTAATATAGTTAAAAACAGATGCTAACCCTAAAGGATTGGTCGGTCTTGAGTCAAATTTTGACAATATTGAAAAAGGTAGGATCATGCTTATCTATGTACCCATAAATGTTCAATAATACAACTTGGATACTCCTTGATATTCCATGAAGGTTTGGTTGGGATGTCACATGATTAAAAGAGAAAAATTGGGAGGGTCAAAAATTTGCATTCTTGTAGACTTGGAGACAGAGCTTGTAAAGGTAGGAGAAGCATGATATACTTAGAAATCTAAATTATATATTCTAAACTTAGATGATACTTTACATTTGGATCTAATGTCTCCACTCAAAAATAAGTAGGAGTTATTTAGATTTAGGAAACATATTAATATATAGAGTATGGATACCATACACACATTCAAATCATGGGAATCCTTTAAGTAGGTTGTCTAGAGTATTAGATAGGATAATGAACATTTCAGGAGGTATATTTCAAACCTTGGGAGTGGAAGACAAAAGGGATCATTTGTTTTTGGAGAGACTTAACATTAAAGAGTAAGGTGAGGTTGATGACAAGAAGGAATAGACAATATAATAAGTAATAAGGAAGGAGAAGAGAGTGGAATTAGAGAATTAGATGATTTATAAAAGTTAATTTTAAAAAGTAGTGGACCACGAGGTGAGGAGGACACAATGTGAGATAATAATATAAGAAAGTAGAGAGAAAGAAATATTAGATAGGATAGTTAAAGATGTTATTTAAAATGAGAGAAAAATGAGAAGTGAGTTAAGAGGACTAGAGGATGAATAAGAGATGTATTATGTAGGGAGTAAGAGTAAGCATTAAGATGCATTGAGAGCAAAAAATTATTTTATGAATAAGAGGATAATGGTGAAATTAGTGAGGAGATGTACAAAATGACATCCCCAATAAACTGAAAGCTATCATTTGAGGAAATGAACCCCTTGGACCAAACATCATCATCCATACTACCTCAAAAATTGAAAGAAACAATGTTTCAAAAGATAGATATAGGATATGAATTGTGGAAGATTTATCAAAAGAAAAAGGAGGGAGGTGAGAGAAGATACTAAATAGTTGAAGGATTTGACCAAGTGTTAGAGAAGAGATAATTTGAGATAAAACTTGAGAGGGATAAAAAGAGAAATATATTTTATTGAATATCAATAAAAATAGAGAAGAATAAGAAGAAGCAAAAATCAATGGTGATTCAAAATACAAGTAATACAAATATATTACTAACACATCTAGAAAATATGGCACAAAAGATGAAGTTATATTTGTTTGGAAAAATACATTAATAATGTAGAGGAAAAATTGTCTTATTTTAGAATCATATTGGATGAGTAATAATATTATAGACTCATAAAGGAGGTTATTTGAATTTTTTGGAACATTAAGAGATGATACCTTAAAGTGGTACATGAAATTTAGTCCTCAACACAATAAGACATGAGATGAGATAAAGACAAAGTTCACATAAAATTTTCACCATCCCAATGCACCAACATAGAGTGTAATAAAAATAAGAGATATAATTCAAAGAGAAGGAGAGATAGTTAAGGAATTTGGTCAACGATTTAAGGATTGTGAGGAAATTAGATGAACCTTTAGCGAAGAATAAGAGAATGAAATGGTTTATATCATGAGTGTTACAATACTAGAGATCGTCAATAGATGGGAAACAAATTACAAAGTATTCATATGCATTATATATGACCACCAAATTATTAGTGCAACCATAATAAAGGGATGGAGAAACACTAGTAAAATCAGAGTTGGAGAAGGTGCAACATGAATTAGCCTAGGTGAGATTATGGTACTAAACCCAAATGAACATAGAGGTATGGCATAATTCATCTCTAAGAACTAGAATATCAGCCTAAGATATGGTGTATAATATGTTGTGATGAAGAGCATAACATGAAGGAATGTTCATATATAAAGGGATCAAGAAGAGCAACCACAATAAGATCACAACATATTGGGATGATGCCACCACAACAACAACCATTTGTAAAAGACCATGTATGGTGTGACATTTGTAGACTGTGAGATCAAAATATAGGACATATGTGTCCCTTTTTGGAGGTATCCCTATTGATGAGTCAATTAATGTATTTCATTACCCGTGATTTGCATATTCATCACCACCAAAATTTCCCAAGTAAAAACACCTAAAATTTCCCAAGTACTAATGTCATGGATGATTTGAAGGAACATAAATCTCACTCATTTGCAATGATAAAACAAGTACAACCATAACCATAACCACAAATAATTCCACATGTCAATATCATATCACCCACCTAATTACCACAAAATGGACCATCACAAGTTTAAACACCACTCGTCATACCATAAACCTTGCCATAAAACATGCTCCCTAATGTAACCAATTCAAAAAATTATTGATTATAATGATAGATACCAATAAAACATAGGATAATACTATCAATAATGAGGAGGATATAATAAAAATATGGGTGGATATCAAAGGTATAATAATGGTGGATGTCAATAGTAAAATAATGGTGGATATTATGGGGGCTACAAGGGTAAAAATTATACTATATAAGGATGTAGGGGTGGTTATAAAGGATGAAAAAATATCAATGATATCCTAGAGGAGGGTGCCAAAAAAAAAAAAGGTGGAAAATACCAAAATAATTAGGGAGGAGGCATTCAAAATAACCAAGGCATAAGTAACGGATATTAGGAAAATCGGGAGAGAAGACACATATCATGTTATAGATGTGGGAATTAAGGTCACATAATTAGGAAATGCACTAAACCTAAGTCAAATGTATGTGGATTCTATCATAAAATAGGTATACATGGCTCATTCAGTTTCTTGAAGGTGACACGAATTTATCAGAATTTAGGGAACAAAAATAAAATCCTAGGGAATGAAGCAAACTGAATAGATCAACACTTGAAAAAAGTACCAAGGGATGATCCATCACCTAAAAAACATTTAAAACATAGAAAAATAGAACAAGGAGAAAATTAAAAAGGGAAAAAATTATGTCTCTAAGATTAAAGGTGAAAGCCGATGTAAAATAAAATAATGCCAAAAATAAATCAGTAGAGAAAATACTATAACATGAAGAGCATACCAAACAAAAAATCATGATGACCACAATAGGTATCATGGAAAAGTACAAAGACACACTCAAGGGAAGAGTGGGGGAGGACATTATGAGCCAACATGAGAATATTCCAATTCTAAAGCACATGAAAATTTTGTCAAGAAAATTGTCAAAAAAAAATTAGGACGGAGAGGTAGGGGAGAGGGGCTAGTAGTGGTACACCCTAAGTTAAGGGTTCCATAAAATCAATTATTTATTATGTGGGTTCATGATTTTTTCACCAATAAGTAGTTCAGATTTGTCTTAACTTATATTTGTTCTTTGGAATGTTCGGTTGGAGGGAAAGTTATATTTTGAATTGATGTAAAATAGTAAATTTGAGTTACACTACAACCATGGTGTAAACTAATACTTGAACATGGGTGATAATGATTGAACATTGAATTTGTAATTCTTGTACATGGGTGAGAGGTCTTATATGTCATGATGTGATTGGCTACTCTACATAATTATCAGGTCAAAAATAAATAACCACTAGATAGTACTATGACAACTATGAAGTAGTACTATAACAACTATTGGGTATTGTGTGATCAAGACTCATGTCAACTATTAGAGCATGTTCACCTATTGGCCCCTCTCCCCTAGATGAACTTACATATTTCAAAGAGGAAGATGTAATTATAATAAAATAGTTAGTTAAATTAGTTAGTGGACAAGAGTTGGTAGAGAAGTAATTTTTTTTATAAGTATTGGAATAAGTAATAAATAACATACCACCTATAATGAGTAGAAAATCAAAAGAATAAACAAAAAAATGCATTCCACACACAATGAAATTGGAGGAAATATGTCGTATATTCAGATATTAAGATTGATGAAAAATAATTTTATAAGGTATTTTAGAATCTAGGATTTGATGTGAATATAATGTCACAGACGACATTGGAAGAACTTAGAAATCCAAAATTACATTCAGTAAGATATGATATAACATTAATAAACATCGACGAATTAGAGGGTAGGAGCACCTTAGGCAATAATTGAAGTGGACGCCCTTCTTACAATTTTAGTTAATATTTTTTCTATCAAATAAATAAATAAAAACTACGTACATTATCATATATTAAAATTTGCATAAAGATCATAACAAATCGCTAATTTGGTAGAAATTGGTATACAAAAAGAATAAAAATATCCTACAAATTATCAAATAAGGACAAATAATAATCATGGATGGAGATAATTAATCACAAGAGGTGCTCAGAATGCAACAAATACAATTTTTATGCAAGGTTGGTTACTCATCTTATTTACCAATATCTGAAAGAGTTTGCGAGAATCAAATCAGAAACGATGCACCATGAAGTAGTTACACTCAAACAAAATAATGATAGCTCCAGTGTAATCACAAGGATCGATCAACAATGGAAGAACTTACTCAACATAAATAAAGCTTGCACATAGAGGAAAGACAACGGAGTGTCTTGGCATACTCATAAGTCATCTTTAAAAGGGTACATATATGGTGCTAAGTAACCCTAGTGCATGACACACAAGCAAACCCTAAACCTAACCCATGTGAGATGACCCTCCATATGTGAGTGGAGGTCACATAGGATCCCACAAACCAACACCCCCCTTCATCGAAGTTGGGTTAGTGACTATGATGAGTCAGACTGAACAAGAAGACACTCTTAAACAACTAAGAAAGATGTGTCAATGGGGCCCAGAAACTAAAGGCCTGATAAGGTGCCCATATACAAACAACATCTTCCTGTAAGAATAAGAAGAAGAGAAGGACTATATAGCCTGAAGAAGATGAGCAACTACATAAGACCTCACCCCCAAGAAGTGACCGCAAGTGAAGAAACTTCACCTCAGTGAAGGGCTTGGTGAATATATCTGCAATCTGATTAGCTGTCTAAATATATTGAATGTTGATGATACCATCATGAATAAGCTCTCATATGAAGTGCATATGGATCTCAATGTGCTTCGTCCGTTGATGCTGAACTGGATTTTTGTAAATTGAGATAGTGCTCTTGTTAACACAACAGATAATGGTGGGCCGCCGAAAGTGGATGCCAAACTCTTTCAGAATACCTTGTAGCCAAACAGCCTATGTGGCAATGTTAACTGCTCCTCTATATTCTACCTTTGTAGAAGATATCACAATTTTATTCTGCTTCTTGCTAGACCAACTAACAGGACCCGAACCAAGAGAGAAACTGTAGCTAGAGGTAGATTTATGATGATCTAAGTCACTGGCCCAATCAGAATCTGTGAACCCAATCAAGTCAATATCCACCCCTCCATGATAGTGAATGCCATCAGTATAGGTGCCACGAACATAATGAAGTATTGCTTAGCTACTTTCCAATGCAGCTCATGTGGCTCCTGCATGAATCTGGACATGATCCCAATAGCATAAGATAAATCTGGTCAAGTGTGAGTTAAGTAAATCAAGCTCCCCACCAACTGTAGATAAAGGGTACCATCAACCAAGGGAGTAGAGCAATCAGAAACCAACTTAACCCCGTAAATAAAAGGAGTAGGAGAAGACTTGAAATCGAACATCTAAAAATGAGCAAGCAAGTCAAGAGCATACTTAGGTTGCGAAATCAAAATTCCCGAGTCAGATTGTGAAATATGGATCCCAAGAAATTAATGAAGAAGACCTAAGTTAGTCATGGAAAACCTGTTGGCTAAGGTGATCTTCACAGAATTAATGATAGACGAAGAGCTCCATGTGATCAACAAGTCATCAACATAAAGATCAAGGATGAGTATAGAGTCATCTTGTCATAGAATATAAACATTTGGATCAGAGTGACACCTAGTAAACCTTGATGTAAGTAAAAAGGAGTCCATCTTGGCATACCAAGCCCGAGGGGCTTGTTTACGACCATAAAAAGACTTCTTTAACTTTCAAATGAGGGAGGGATCATGGACATAACCTGGAGGTTGTTCCATATAGATCTCTTCCTCGAGGTCACCATGAAGGAAGGCACTCTTAACGTCCAATTGATGGACTTTCCATCTGTTTGTTGCGGAAATTGCAAGGGCCAGTCAAATAGAAGTCATATTCGCAACCGGAGAAATGTTTCAGTATAATCAACCCTAGCTATCTGGGAGAAACCCTTAGCTACTAATCACACTTTAAACTTTTCGACGTCTCCATCTACTCCATACTTTGTTTAGAACACCACTTACACTAAACAATTTTTCTTCCTTTTGGAAGAGGTGTGAGATCCCAAGTATCGTTCTTCATGAGAGAGGAATACTCCTCATCCATGAAAAAATCCCACTCAGGAATACCAGAAGCCTCCTAGAAAGACTGTGGATCAGAAGCAGAGGCGAAGAAAGAGTGGGGTCCAATGAAATATGAGCGAGTACCTCTCATATCCGAAGTATCTCCAACTAAATCTCTAGGACTTTACAAATTTTTCCTAGCCCAAAGAGGACCAGGAGGATCAGGCTCTGAGTCGGAAGATTCGTCACTCGAGTGAGAAGGGACATAGTCCTCATCATCACTACTATCAGAATCAAAAGACTCAAAGGTCTGATGGTCGAGAGGATCAGGAAGAGGAGCACACTCAATAACATCATCATCATCTGATGAGTCAGAATCTGAATCAACAAGCTAAAGAACCTCAATAGGTAGAGAAGTAGAATTCAAAGAAGACTCATCGAACTTAAAACTTCTCTCAATATAAAGCTCATGAGAAGTAGGATTCAAAAATTGATATCCCTTCACCCCATTAGGATACCCTACAAAGATACAAGGTTTGGATTGTGGTTCTAATGCCTTGCGTTTCTTCTTGGGAATTTGAGCCATAGCTTTGGATCTGAAGACTTAAAAGTGCTCAACATTAGGCTTACATCCAAACCAGGCTTCAAAGGGTGTCATCCCTCTTATTGCCTTGTGTGGAGCATGGTTCTAAATGTAATTAGTATAATTCACTGCTTCATCCCAATACTCCGGAGGAAGAGACTTCGAGTGAATCATACAAGTGGCCATATCCTTAAGAGTATAGTTATCTCTTTCTACTACTCCATTCTGCGAAGGGCTATAAGCAATTGTATGCTACAAGGAGATCCCTTCAGAAGTACAAAAATCCATGAACCTATTGTTTACATATTTGCCTCCATTGTTGGTTCAAAGAAACTTGCTAGACCGTTCCACCTGTTTCTCGGCAAGAGCCTTAAAGTCCGGAAAATGTTCAAAGACTTTAGACTTAAGCTTAAGAAAATATACCCAAGTATATCACTAATAGTCATCAATGAAGGTGAGAACATAAAGAGCTCTAGTAAATGAAGGAGACGGAAATGGACCAGAAATATTGTTGTGAACAAGATCCAAAGGATGAGTAGTTGTCCAAGCTTTTCCTTTGTCAAAGTTCTTTTCATGATGCTTTCCAATGGTACAACCCTCACAAATACCCTTAGAAAACTTAACGCGGGGTAACCCGTTGACCATTTCATTTTGGCTCAATTGTTCAAGGTAGTGATAATTTAGATGTCTGAAATGCTCATGTCATAGCTTACTAACCTCATTTGCATGAGTGAGCAAGGCAGTGAGTGTAGAATCAGAAGTAAAGTGGGAAAAGGTATACAACCATGAACGGTGATCCACCTTTCCCTCGACCACTGTAGTGGCATCGTTAAGCTCACGAATAATCACCGAGTTAGGACCAAATTCCACTCGCATTCCTTCACCAAGATGAGTAATTTGGTAAATCTATAGGATATTGGTAGAGAGATCAGGAACACTCAACACTTGGTTGAATGTGCCCCCATCCATCTCTATTGATCCACTACCAGGAAACTAAGACACTGATCGTGTCATTACCCATCATGATTTGGGACATACCACAAGGCTCAATGTTGGAGAACTCAACGTGTGAAAAATCCATGTGGTGTGAGGCACCGGAATCTATAATCCATGTCGATGAAGGAGTTGACTTTGGCTACGAGGGGCCTTTCCTTTCTTCTTATCAGATCTTAGACTCCTTTTGCTAGTAGAAGACTTTCCCTTCTAAGCATTTTGTTTGACAGACTGAGGAACACCTATTTGATTTTCCTCAAGAAAATGAGTTAAGGTGATCAACTTTTTTTCTCGATAACAATGATGCTCTTTATGACCAAGGCTTATTGCAATAGGAACACAAAAACTTGTCCTTCTTTGTTCTTTAGGCTCGGAAGTCGAAGCGTTCAGTGTTGGGATTAGCTAGGGGTTGGTTGGTCTTGGTTTCCTTCTTAGGTTGATCCTTTCTTTCTTTCTTCTTTTCATTTTTCTTTCCCTTATTCACTACAAGGGTGTGTGACTTGGATTTTAGAGCCCCCATTTGAATGATTTTGTTCTATTCTCAAATGAGTTGGGATGAAAAACTATCAAAGGAGGGATTATTCCAAGTACTACCCAAGGTGGATTTTGTGGCATGGAAAATTGAAATGAAGACACAGTATTTAGGACCTAATTTAGAAAGAATCGACAAGATAAATTGAGAGTCTTTCTTTTCCACTTTACATTCCTTTAGAAGTAGACTAGTGTGGAAAAACTTTGAGAAGAAGGCCTATAGGTTTTCAAATTCACTAGGATTTAACCCTAGTAGTTCATTCTCCAACTCATGTGCTCTCATGTCATATTGATTCCCAAACATATCATTAAGCATTTTCCACGCTTTATCAGGATTCGAGGAAGTTTGGATGTGGAAGAGAAAGTCGGGAGAGACGGACATACAGAGAAGACCTAAGGCTTCATCACAATGGTTGAACCACTTAGATTTTTTAGGTTCATCATTAGGTTCAGTCTCTAACCCCATGGTGACATGGTATAACCCTTTACTTCGAAAAACCAATATAATTTTATATTTCCATTCAAAGAAGTTACAAGGTGTGAGCATCGATACTTTAGAAATATCCATAATGAAGAGATAGAACCAAAGGATGTAGAAGGAAGGAGAGATAAAAGAAATAACCACCCTAGAATAATATCACACCCCCTTGAGTTTGGCACTTTATAGTTTAGTACATTGATTACAATCAAATGTGACTGTGTGCCAAGAACCAATCTATCACTCACCTTGCAATCAGCGTAATAACGTGCAATAGTCGAGACAATAATCAAGGTTCATTGGGCATAGTAGATCGACAACGCAAGTAAGCACAAGAATGAGACAAAACATAAGGGGAAGAGAGGGATATATGAGAAACAGTGTCTCATATCGTAGAAAAGAATCCCTTTTCCGTAAGACTATGGTGGATGCACTCACAAGTCCACAAGAAATAAAAGGTATAGAACAAAGCTCAAGATGAGCTGAATTAAGTAATACAAAGACACCCCCAAGAATGTGGCACTTTATAAAATAGTGTGTTTACAAAACTAATAATACCATCAACTAGAGTGCAAAACAACATGCAACTTTGACTAAATAAGTGCTCAAAACCGAGCAATGAGTCAAAAGTTATAGCAAAAAACCAATTCCCGTAACTGATGGAAAAAAGCTAATAAGCCTGCAAATGGATTAAAAAAGGGATCTAAATGCATGCAAAGGGTGTCATATGTATGCTCATTAGAAATGGCATCAAATTTTAAATAGGTTTTGTTTTAATTGCAAGGGAGGATTAGCCTCCTACCAACCCTAAACCTCACCCTCCATCTTCATCACTCGAAGGAAGGTTATTAGAACAAGAAATACCCCCAAAAAAGGGTTAACAATGCCAATTAAAAAATTTATGCCTTAAAAATGTTTTAAAAGGTGGTTGATTTTACCTTCAAATAATTCTAAAAGTTTGACCGAGATGAGTTTTTTTTGCAAATTTTGCTGAGCCAAAGTGGCAGGTGAATGTTGAGTGGTGCATGGAGGTGAAACCATGGGTCAAGGTGTAACCACTGCAGGAAAATCAAACCTAATCTGTTTTAACTATCAAGTTGACAGAGTGTAATTGTTCATGTAAGAGGGAGTGAGGTCACTGCCATGAGGAGCACCGAGTAGGTCAGGGTGTAGCCGTTGAGTGGCAAGCTAGATACCAGAGGGCAGAGATGGCAAAAACCCTGAGCAGAGCATGAAGACAGTGCAATGAACCAAGGAGCATGGGAATGACAGAGAATGGTTGTATGGGAGTACGAGTGGACAAAGGTAAGGAAGAGAATGGATGTAAGTTTTAACACTGTCAACGGCACAAATAGGGCACCCAATGTTGAATCCAAAACAAAAACCTACAAGAGAACATCACACAGAACCAAGGAAACATGGGAAGTGACCAGTTAGAAGCCAAAAAAATAGTTAGAAAATAGGGAAGAGTACATAGACCCAAGTGAACCAGAGTAAACCGAGCCATAAATAAGTGGGAGAGGATAAGTCACTAGAAGCACGAGAAACAGAAAAAGATGCGATATGAACTTTGAGCCAAAATATGAGCCAACCCAAACAACCTACCAAGTCAACATTGAATAGAAACCTCTAAAATGCATCCTCAAACTGTAATAGACCTGGAAAGAAACACTCATGTAAAATCCAAAACACCCAAATAACTCAAACACTTGAACCACAAACCAAGAAGGAACCACAGGTCCACACCAGAGTAAAAACAAGCTCACAAGAATATAAACAATCCCAAACAAACTCAGCAACAATGATAAAGCAAACCAACCAGATACCTCAAACTTGCAACTACTGAAACCTCAATACGAAGTGAGAAATACAATTCCAAAATAATCAAAAAAACTTGCATGAGGAAATAAGAGGAAACCAGAAGTAATAAATAACTTTATAAATGAAGAGTTCACTTTTTACCGAAACTATCTCTGATACCATGAAAGAGGGATTTGCGAGAACCGATGTCGAAAAAAATACACCACAACGAAGTTGCACTCTGATGGTAATGTCAAGCTCCAACACAATAAGCAAGAAGATTTGAACAATGGAAAGAATATGCAAATAAGAAAAAATGTCTGCTCGTGCTCATAGATCAAAAAAAGGAAGTACAAATAGGGGTGTTGTGTAACCCCCATGCCTAAGCAAAGAAAGAATATCAATGACGCCACTAAAGGAGGAGTTACAATTCCAAATAAGGAATGTAACTCCTATGATGCATTGCACAAATGACAATGACAGATTCTATGACAAAATCTGACACTTGTCATTTGACTTCCTAAGACCTATGACTCTCACAAGGTGAGATGACTCACCAGGTGATGTGGACAATGACTAGGCATGTCACACACACCAATAGGTAATAGATTTTTCTATTCTTCTTGGGGCAGATAAGTATGTATGTACCTTTTTCAAGTTATCTCAAGTACCTTTGTACTTCATTCCATATCAATGTAAATATTTTCATGTTCTTTATCAGGAAAACTAGGTTTGGTTCTACGACGATATGACTCATCCCTAATAGGGTATATTGTTGCAATAATACGTAGCCGTTTGTTTTCTAATTTACCTCTTGAATATTAACTCCTATATATCCTTTAGTTCTGATATAACTCATAGTTATACCATCAATATTAGTTTCCAACTAGATGACTATTTCAATCAAGCATAAGACTTAGAACTTATTTTGAAGCATTAGTTATCTTTATTGATGTCCATTAGCTTACTTAGGAAAAATAGTACATGTATATTGTTCATGTGTTTTCAATGTACTGTGATAATTTAGTACATAACATCGTATAGAGAAATCAAGTTGATCATATGATGACATTACTTACTCGTAAGTGTAAGTAGCTTATGTTAGAAGAAAAAAATTCACTTGTATGGTTTAAACATATTAATTGATATTATATCATTTTTCTTAGATATAATCTATCAGCTAATGTTTATACTCGCATATCATTCATATTTCTTGATTACAATGCAATCCCATTATACTAGGTTGACTCAAGCTTATGAAGGTTTATTTTTATTAGGATAGCAGGATAAATATTTTACTTCATACTTTAGAAGATGAGATATATTTGATAACATAATTATCCTCGTTGGTTACTTAATTCAAAAGAGTATTTCATTGTTATATGAATACGGAAGCATGATTTCTCATTGTTACACAATTAATCACTTGCCATCATCATATGTATATGTGAACAACATTCATATTTCATTTTTATCTTGTATGTTAACTTTATGTCACCTAGATTGTATTATTATTTTAGTGTTCCTTCCTTAGCTTGTAATGACATCTAGAAGTAATTGAATCTTCCATATTTAATATCATCTACTAATGTTACTTTACTATTTGTATAAACAAGTATATGATTGTAAATATAATTTAATCAATACTGCCTACACTCAATATTAGTTCATAAAGAACTCTGATTTATTAACACCAGTACAAGAACAAGGTCATAAACACAATATTTCAAAATTATTTCGTCAATTGATAACCTTCATTACAATACTTATTACAAAGCTAAATAGGAGACTATCAAGATAAAGTCTATATATATATATATATATATATATATATATAATAGGCTCAATACCTTTATAGTTCATAAGGAACCTTTTATTCTTTATAAAATAAATTTTTTCTCCTTTCATTTCAAGAATTTTGGTACAGGTAATAAAATAAAGTTAGGAAATCTTTCTTTATTCAACTTTGAATTACCTTCAATCCCTACAACTGAAAAATAATGTACAATATTGTACATGGTCGTTTCACTTGAACTTCCACGGACTAAACTTTCATCCATCAAGTTATCTCATTAAGAAATAATAGAACATTTAGGGTGTTATACTACTAATCTGAAGTAACAAAAATCATAGAGAGTGACATGTATCAGCAATGACATAACTTATTCCACAAGCCAAGTTATTACTACGTACAACTTACAGCTATTCTCTAACTCATTACTAATCAACATGAATTTTTAAATAAAATTTAATAATCTTTTTATTTTCAAAGTAACGTTTCATACATTAACATTCAAATTCCTCTAAAATTGAAATCAGAGAGAGAGAGAGATTTTTTTACTTCATGGAAATTTCAAGTATAGTTACACTAACATCAATCAAATAATGGATAATCATCCCTCTTAAATATTACAATTCAGAAGACTGTTTTTCTGTAGAATTACATTATAGAACAACCGTAAAAACATAACACACATTATGCAAGAAGCAATCACTATTCTCAACTGATTATTTTAACATTGTGATATCAGACAAGGAATTCAAACCATCAAATTTAAATGGATAGACAACTCTCAATCCTTCTAACCAACTGTAACCTCAGTGGTGATGGTTGAATATTCTAGAGGGTTATTAGACTATGCAAACAAGAAGACTATAGCCATACTACTTGAATATATAACTGCAACAAGTTGCCAATTTATTTGAAACTAGGTTATAATTTTGGTATGAAACAAATTTTTTAGCACATCAGTGATTCCTTAGACTCTGCCTTAACATCTATAACGAAGAACCCCTACCTTTAATCTGATAAGGTGGATTTCAAAAAAAATTCTAAAAACACAACCTACAGACCTGAGTTAGTCATTTCTCACTAACCAGATGAAAAAATCACATAACAAATCATACCCACATTCATACGCTTGCCTATATGGATTTATAACAAGGTGAAACTAGCAAGAAAATATCACAAAATCAAAGCAATTTAATAATATATGAATACATTAAAACCCGTTTATAGGTCTTCGACACAAATACAAACACTCAACCCAAATAACCTTCCCATGAAAATAATTAAGATCCTATAATAATGAATTATTTTGGTTCATGATTTTACCATTTGAAATTTCCAGCAAGCATACAAATATTCACACTTAAATCATTCCATTATTTCTTAATGAAATAACCAGAGGGAGAAAAGTTAGCCAATTCCTGAAATCGATAGGTGGTTTTATCTAACAATACCCCAACTAAAATTTTGCAACTTCCAACTCGCTCTGAGTCGATATAGTCCAGATTTGCAAGAACAATCCCCAACACAAATCATGCAACTCATATATATACAAGGGTAAGACATTATGGATCCTCAAATAACTCAACAAATATGCCCAGGATTTCACATGCATAGCTCCAAAACTGGCGAGCTTTAGATCAATTGGTGTGAAATCATCTTATGGCTCCTAAAAGGGGAGCTATACAGAAGCTATACAAAACCCTAAGTAATAAAATAATAAAACAAAATAAGCATGCACCTTGCTTCTTGAGGAAGCTTCACCTTTACCAATAAATCATGCCAATGCATTAATTGCATTCAATATGCATAGTGCCACGTAAGTGGCTCAATTTAGTTTTCTATTTTCTAGCTCAAGTATGGTGATGGGGCAGTAACTGAGCAGCCCAGGGATTTGTTTTTAAAACAACCAATTTTAACCTTTAACTTTTCATGGCCGATTGACCAAACCTTGACCATAATAATTATTTCCCATTGGGAACTAAGATCAAAAATAGTATTCATATCATGATGCCTCTAGTTGTGGTCCTAGATCACGATTAACCTTGTTTTCCATTTCAAGGTCCAAGATAATACTATTAAAAAAATGACAATAATAATTATAACAGTATTTACTTCGAGGAATATTAAAATAACTAGTATCTCATGCCTCATGCCATGGTCTTGGACCATGAAAATATTTTATTAACATTTTCCTTATTGTTTTTAAAAATTCTCAATACAAGAAAATAACCAAGAATAACTAAGTTTACAGAATGAAATATGATCAGTCAAAGACAATGGTTAATCAAAAATTTCCATTCACATGCATTGTGAGATCAATACGATCATCATATAAAAATTTCCTAAGATAGGGTACATATCTATTGGTATAATTATATATTAAGCCAAGTATGTAGCTAAAAATCAATAAAATTGATTTATCGTACCGACAATGGTTAATCAAAAATTTCCATTCACATGCATTGTGAGATCAATATGATCATCATATAAAAATTTCCTAAGATAGGGTACATATCTATTGGTATAATTATATATTAAGCCAAGTATGTAGCTGAAAATCAATAAAATTGATTTATCGTACCGTGTAATACTTTTACCAAAGTCTCGGTGGTATAACAATATACTTACTTTAGTGATAGAAAGTTCATTACATCAAAAAATTTGAACAATAACCTTGATAATAAAATACTTACATGTTCTTGTTGTAAGCCATCATGTTAATTTATGATCAACAACTGCCATAACATTAAAAGAGTTATCATCTTTTAATCAAACTATGTTTCCATAATGAAATAATACTACTGTAATCCATGTATATCTCTTGCATTATTTTCAACAAGACATGAAAAATATTAATATTAATGACAGATTTTGTAGCCATGCATGTGTCCACTTGCCTCAATCACATTCAACAAAGAAAGGTGCACAATAATTAACCTTTACTAATACAGAAATAAAATAATAACTCATGTACCGAAATAAACATACCTAGTAGGGTAAGAAAACTTAAATTGCCAAGAAAACAAAATAAGGTATTAACATAAGGTTTCCCATGAGTACTTGTGGACAAGAATCATTTCATAGTTGAAACAAGACATAAGAGAAGAGAAGGGATAGATATGTGTGGCATATAATAAGGAAGAATGCATTATATATGTTATTACAATTACACTTTCGGATCTGGTTGATGAATTCTAGGTGTCATATGAGACAACATTGTGTTTTCTAGATGACTTGGCACACATGATCACCCATGAGAAGAATACTCTCATAATAGAGTCCGCATAATAAGTATTGGCATGATAAAAGAAGAGTGACAGGGAAAAAGTTGAATAACACCTCACATAGTATGATGCATTAACACTAGACGCTAAGAAGATTATGGAAAAGGAAGGGTTTGTTTTTTACCAGTGCCAAGATTTTTACCAAGTGGTAGGAAATCCGTCTAAAAGGGATGAGGTAGAATTGAAGGAATTCCATGATAATATGAGAAATAACAAGGAAAAGAGGAAGAATTTGATTACGGTAGTAGAACAGAAGATGGATATTCTAGTGCTCCTAAAGACCACATATAAAGATAGATTGAAAGATATTTTCCCTCAAATTACACGCATGATGAATGTACTATACGACACAAATGAATGGGAGGATTGATGAATTAACTCCTACAGAGGTCCCTAACATCATTGATGTTGCACTAGTTATGGTGACTTAGGAATTATAAGGGTGGAAGGAATTGGAGAAAATATTGCTCAAGGAATTTCCTATGCTCCTTCCCCTTAAGGAAGACTCTATTCGTTATTATTTTGCATAAGCAATAATCTCTATTCTTTATTCTTTGAATCTTCCACAATTATTTTCAGAGCATCTGTTTCTAATGTTTTTGAGGACAAACAACATACCTAGTACCAAAAGGGATGGAGGTTGATGCGCAGGGATGTGCACACACAGAAGATATTAGATAGATCACATGAGGGAATACGTGAAAAGGAACATGATTATGCACGGGACTGTACCTACAGTTAGATTGAGAACTTAGCCATTTTTTAGGGGCAGGCTAAAAATAGACTTGGAGTTTTCACCAAGTAAGGGATAAAAGAAGGCTACCTTGGTGATAAAGTAATGGCTATTTTTAGAGAAATAACATGCACAGATTGATATATTAATAGGATTAGAGCAGGATATTACTAGATAATATATTATTCGCAAATGTATTGTAAAGAATTCATGTAAGTACGCATGGATATTTTTGAGCGTGCCTATTATTATGAGGTGCATGTTTGGTGAAGGGAAATTCCCCACCCCTATAAATACTTGGATTCATATTGGTTATTGGCTCATGTTCATTGTGTTATGTGTTATTGTTATGTTGCTCTATTATGGTTGTGCTCATGACTTTGTGTTCACATGTATTGAATGTTATGTAAGAACTTCCTAATATGTAATTGTTTCTGAAGATTAATGGATAATTATGTCTTGACTCTGATCATTGATGTAACTGAGCATGGAGATGTTTTTATGCAATTGATCTAATTTATATTTTACCTATAGAATTATTTCCTTATTATATGTGTTTCCAAGTGATTTATGCAATGGTTGAGCTTACTTGATTGAATACTTGGTTAATTAGCAAATTCATTATGGATGATAACATCTTCTCAAGAAAATATAAAGGAGGGACCTAGTAGCTGTGTGTGCTTTGGGTGAGCATTCAGTCATGTTGAATAAAGTTCCAAAGTACGTATATCTCTAGTTAAATACAAGACTACAAAAAGAATGGACTAAGATAAATTCTTACCTTCAAGGCCTCACATTGGGCTCGTGGTTAAAACAAGTAAGAAATCCTTCTCATGTGCAAAACTCTCTCTTGTAGAGTGAATTTCAAGAATGCTATTCATATGCACTAATCTTCCTTAGTTGGGTGATGGGAAAAGAAACCACAAAAGAATTTCTAAGATTAGATGGCCTTATTCATGCTCATGATCATAGAAGGAAATTAGAGAATTAATTACGGGAAATCATAAGTGACAAATTATACCACCATTTTCTCAAGGTACCGGCATCAAATAAATTCATGATGACATCATATTTGGTGTATTTTATTTTGATATTGAGATCATTAAAAGGGTTGGAACTTGCATAGGATATATCTTCTAAGGCTCCAACATTTTAAATATATCCATAGTTGGTCTTGAAGGAGAGAAATCAACATTTTGCGTGGGTGAAAAATTCTTTCACCATGCTTTTCATCAGAATACTAGAGGGGAATCCTCAGTCAAGGTTGTTTCTAAAACCGTCCTCTTTTATCGAGAATTACGGTTCATATTTCACTCATTTTTCCAATTTCTTCTACATCCACATATCCATATTTGATCTTCCTTCATGAAGGTTACTTCAATATCTCAATGACACTATTGTATTTTTTGAGATATGTAGACAACTTACCCACATTCATAGTAAGCTCAAGATCCAGAAGAAGAACAATGTCTTGTTTCCCATCTCACTTGGTATCTTCACCTACAAGAGTGTCGGTGATGTTACACATCTGGAAGCTACCTTCACGCCCCTGACCATGTATTGATACACTTTAAGGGTAGAATTTGACATTTGAAGTGATCCATAAACTTTCCACCTTCTAGATTCATATCATGTTGCGTAGACTGAATATTTTTTGGTAAATTACATAGATGAATTTGATGTCAGGGAAAGAGACTATATGCAGATGATAGTCAGAAAAATAAATAGATTCAATTTTGACTGGTACGAGGAGGGAATTCAAGATTATGGAATAATGTTCTATAATCTGAAATATCAAACAAAGAAAGCTTCATCTTTGCCACAGGTAACATGGAGTGTCCACTAGTCAGACAACATAAGTGAGTGGACCAAGGTGGTAATTATAAGATCAAATGAATTGTTCAAGAAGAAGAATATTTCCTCTATCACATTGGGAAGTTTCCCCACCCTTCAGAGATAAGAATCACACCACTCTTCATCGAAGGTCATGGAGAATACTTTGGGCTCAGTTCATTCTAGAGAGATTTCAAATCATAAAGCAATGGAGTTGGAAGTACCCTACTATAATATATTGTACAAGAAAGTTATAAAAACATAAGATCTTGTAATAGATATAGAACTTGAGGAGAATGATTCATTTCATCTTTCAACTTCTCAACAACCCCATAGCCTCCCATCTTTCACTTCCACTCCTACTCCTCTTACACAATATGTTTCAATCTCACCCTGAGTAGGAAACAACAAACATATCAAGTTCCAATCCTGAAATAGATGAGATGTTTCCCTAGATGAAAGAGATGATAAAAAATAGGCTTTCACAATCTAGGAGGTGACAGTCCTTGATTTCTCAGTGATATCATCATTGGTCAAAGGGAATAAGAAAAAGTTTACTCAAGTAGCTTATCACTTTTTTAGTGGTACCATGGGAAATCAATATGTATAACTAATCAGGCCAAAGGTAATCAAGCCTACTAAGGAAATGACATTGGAAAAATAGGAGATGAGTACCATTTCCTTATTCCCACCCACCCACGAGGTATATGCACATATGTTCTAAGATTCTTCCACTCTCTTCCTCACGAGGAACAAGGAATATAAATAAACTATCGATTAGTTAGAAGACCACATGTGTACACTCTACTCATATGTGCAATATTCCATGGATGTGAATGCTCCTTCAACACTCCCAATTGAATAATCGACCCCAATTAGTAGCTTCAATATAGATTCCATCCAAAAAACATAGGTATTTACTATGCAAGGATGAGAAAATGACAAATGGGTGAGGGTGATCATAGAGATAGGGAAAGAATTTCTTTCATAAATGACCTCTTTTTATTGGTACATATGCACCACTACTGACAAGGTATGGATTATAAGGGAATGATTGGAAAATCAAAAATAACATTAGGACCAAGTTCATCTATTGGTGGTGGATATGGGAGATGCTCATTCTCGGGTATTAGTAAGAAGGAAAGTGTTCAATGCTCCATCTGAGGACTTGTCATGTGTGTGGGTGAGAACTCTTGCCTCTTGATATGAAATTTTGAACTGGGATATTAAGGAGTTGGATTAAAATGAGGAACATGAATTCAATATGCATTACAATCTCTCTCTCTCTCTCTCTCTCTCTCTCTCTCTCTCTCTCTCTCTCTCTCTCTCTCTCTCTCTCTCTCTCTGTTAGGGGTTGCACTTTTTCATTTTTTCCTATTCATATTTTTTCTTATTCATTCAAATGTGATTAATGTTTATAATGTAATAAGTCACCCTTAATTTTAATAATAGGGGAATTATGTCTATTCATAGGTATATGAAAAGTAACATGTTATTGGGGACAAATGAAAAGTCACGTGGGGGTAGGTGAAGAGTCTTTCTCAAGTCTATAGATTGTAATGACATCCTCATTCTTAAGGGTTGTCGATTTTTTATGCTCACGAGGTAGATACCTACTTGTGAAAAAAGCAAAAGAGATAAAAAAATTGCCCTATTCTCCTTCATCACATGTTCTTCCATTCCTCACTATGTATTACTTTGCCAAAATATTAATGAAGAAGAAATTATTTTCTTAATTTTCTTGATGAGATAATTACTGAAACTTTTTGTTCATAATTCTACCTTGTCTTGGTATTATTAAGAAATCTAGTTTCTTTCCAAATTTTTGTGATGATATGTCCTGATTATTATTTTCAGGCATATGATTTTCTACCTGTAATATTAATCATCCTCCCTTGTTTCCCACTCCCTTACAAGCAATTATAAGCATTTTCCACAGTTTCATTAGAGTGTTCCTGTTGGATCCTTGGCCTCTAGGCCACCCAAAAATTTCATTTTCATCCATGCATAATAAATGGAACTACACCATTCAAATAGAGGGACCTTGAGTCTCAGAGAATTGGCGAAAACCCACCAATTTTTCCACCTGACAAATCTCGCCAATAGAGCCTATAAACATCTAATCATAGTTGTTGAGACCATTATTAAAACTCTATTTACTAACAAGATGGATCTTCCTTCTCCAAAATCTCCTTTTAGAATTAATTATTTCAAACCTATAGATTTTAGGGGCATACCAGGGTATCCTAATAAATTTCCTAATGGGATAATAGTTATATTTCCTATTTTTGAAGGAGATAATGTTATTACTGGTGAAAATCATCGTAGATTGTTTTAAAATATTATGGAATATTATGAAATCGAACATGAAAAAAATTTCATAAAGTTTTTTGCCCATACATTTGAAGAAGATACAACAAATTGATTTAGTTCTTTACCTCAGGGTTTAATAAATTATTGGGATGAAATGATGGATTCTTTCATAATTCAATTTAGTGATAGAACTAACCCTAAGGTCATCCTATCTAAATTTGAGAGCATTGTGAAATAACCGAGTGAATATGTGTAATACTTTAACACCGGGATCAATAAAATATTGAGTATATTACCAACTAGATTAATACCAAGTGATAAATCATGTTTAATTAAATATTGTAATGCATTTGGTAATAATTTAGAATTCTTTTTTAGATACAAATAACATGTAAATTTGATATAGGAATTTTCTATAGATACTCAGACTGAGAAAAATATCATAGAATTTGGTGAAGTTCCTATAAAAGAAAGTGTGAAATCAGCCAATCTTGTGAAGAAGAAGGATGAGGAATCATCAAGCTTGGAAGAAGTGGTTAGAAATATTATTGGTTTTATTAAAGGTATATCTTCCAAGCTAAAAAGGGTTAAGGAGGGGCTATTTTCAGACCCCAATTTCAGGATTAGGATGTATTTTTCATTCATCCTTGTGCAGGTCAAAAAGGTAATGACAAATAAAAAGGCTTGTGGGCCGAATGGAAAGATAAAAAGCACCTAGGCATGATGGTATAATTATTGGTTCATCAGATGTTAATGTTTTATAAGTTAAAGAAGATGATCATATTATTAATTGGTTTGGAAAAAAATTAATGCTTCATCTTCATTTTGAGTAAGTTGATTTAACAAATTTTGTTGTTGAATACGACTCAGAATTTAATGATTTCTTCATGTTGGATGATCAAGTGAATATAGAGAATGGCGCTACCTCAACTAATCTTTTTTGTGCCAAGATAGCGCATGATTATTGGGAAGTTTCTATGAAGGTATGTTGTTTTCCCTTTGAAGGTAATGATATAATATAAATGGATCATAGTAGTAACCTTCTTAATCATAACTTTTTGATATTTGAGAACTATAATTATTATAAAGTATAATGGGAAAGTGCCTTCAAGGTAAGATAAGTATTTTTATTTACTGCATTGGTATATTAAGAAAAATAATACTAGTTGAGAAGTAAACAAAAAATAAAATATGTATTAGCTTCCAAGAATAAGAAGCTAGCATTGAGTAATATTCTCAAGGTTGTTTCTCTGAAAAATATGTTATGCAAGCCATTTATTGAACAACCTTGTGTTGATATATCTTTTTTTAGTCCTAATGATGTTTTACATAATTTTTATATTGATTTGGAATCACACATTGTAGATCCATGTTTGGATTATAATTTGAAAAATATGATTGACCATCAAAAGGATAAAATTATGGATAATAATAAAGAAAATGGGCATGTATCACCTTTTTCTGATAAGGAGTGTATCATTAGACCCTTGTGTCATGAGATTGAGTTTTTTACCTGTTTAATGAGCCATTTTTTGTGAATAATATTTTTTTTAAGTTTTCTTATTAGTTGGATGGTTTAACAACTTTGGTAGAATTTTGTGAGAAAAAAAAAATCTTGCTTGATGAAAAATATATTCAGTTGAAAGTAGATGTTGTCCCCATGTTTGAACAAGATGAAGATCACGTATGTATTAGTGAAACTCCCTTTTTTGGAGAAAAAATAAGTCAATAAGAATCAAATATGTTTCCAAAAGGGAATATTAGTTTTAAAGGTACTTTTAATGGTGTTTCCCAAAAGGTGATCAGGTTTGACCCAAATATCAGTGAGTTCATGGATTTTAGTTTTGATACTTTCTTTGAACTTGAGCAAGTTTGGTTAAGTGGTGATTTTATTGAACATGAGAAGAAAACATATATCATACTTTTGAAAAGGTACCATGATTATTTATCATTGTCATACCCTCAGTTAAATATTGAAGAAGAATATTGTTGGGGTGATAATGTCAAGTGAGTTATCTACCATTGCAATACGCCCCAATATTATTTTAAATTTTTGTCTATAAAACTTGACTATGAAGATATTCCACAAAGATATTATACATTTAAGAGTGAAGTGGCTTGATTGATTCACCCACCCTATTGGTTAGGATGATCCCTCTCGGGATTGGCTATAAGAAATGAATAGATTAGTACTAGATGAACATCTAGATAGATATATCATACAGGGTTGATCTATGATGAAAATTATGTTGAATGAGTACAAGGCATAGCTCTGCAATCATTTTGAGAATGACTAAGGAGCGAAGTGGAAGTGTTGGGTCAAATTATTGTGAATTCTAAAATATAGACAATGTTTTATTCAGTGGATTTTTTCTCCCTTGGTTTTCCCCACTTAAATGTGGTGTTCTTTGTCACTGTATTTGACTATGTTGTTTTTTGAGCTCTTGCTATTACATTCTGTAATCTACACAACATAATCTATAATCTTCGACATTTATTTCATGGATCTATAATAATTTGATTATGAATTCCTTATAAATCCTAACAAATACATTAGTCAACATGAATTTTTATTATAATGTGACTTACATGTTGGTTTGAAGAGTTGTGTTTGTAATGTTGAATTTGTTAAAATATGTTTTGAGATGAAATCATAACTCTATGATTCCATAATGGAGGCTATTCTGGAAGTGTTTTTCTCAATTTCTAAACTTGAAAAACATTTCCTTAGCCCCCATGCAATAATTAAAGATTAAAATATAGTTTGGGATCCTGGTGGGTTTTTATGGAACTTTTTGTCCTATGGATTGAAACAGATCCATTTGTACAATGTATAGTTTCCTTTATTTGTTTTCTACTCCCCTTTTTTTCCCTTTGTTGTTTCTTAATGTCCTTAACAATTTTTATAACTCATATAAGTCCCTAAAATGTATAAGATTAAGTATTTTCCCATTTGACTCCTTTTCCAATGGATAGGCACCTGGTCTACTTCATCCATGATTTTTTCCCATGGTTCTTTGGATACCCATTGGGGGTACCCATCCCTGAGATGGATATTGTGTTGGTGCCCATTTCAAATCCCTTTATAAAACTGCACCATATTTTTAGAATTCCCCTTTAGAGATTGCTATTACCCTCTCATTCCCCATGTTGTTCCTTATTATGCTCATGTTATTCTTGTACCTTGTAACATCATTCATTGGTATTTTGATATAAATATTATGATAACCTCATTTTTTCCTTGTCCCCTAATGTACTCATAAATTTATTTCAAGAAGGATTAATAGGATCAGAAAGTTAATTTAAAGGTTAAAAGGCTTCCATGAATGATTTTTCACTTTCATGGTGTTCATTGCTAGTTTTTTCCTTGATTTGTGATCTGAAGAACTTTAGAAAGGCTGAATTGTAGCATGGAGGAGTTTCATAATTATTATGTAATATATCTCTTACTTGTGCTCCCTATGGCATCATGTTGGACTATGTAGTATGAAGTTCCACACTCCTCATGTGTTTTATTTCAATTTGGAGGATAAAATTATAGTGGAAGATTTTATGGTGATCCTTAGGCTTTCACGACGACATCATAAGTCGAATGTAGAATTACCCACTTTATAAAACTTAAGTATTTTGATAGGTGGAGATACTCCACGTTTTTGCAATTGTACACTTGAAAAACTCACATTCATGTCCGCCATCTGAAAAATAGATATTCCAAGTATCCACATGCAATCATGTGGGTTAAAAAAATATGTAAGAAACGAAAACAATAAATAAAACTTTGACACTCACGGAACAGAATATTATACTGATCTTACATATGGTGGGAAGGAGAAAACCCTGCTTTATCTTTTTTGAACCCACCAAATTTAGAAGACTATGCCAGGTTTAGAAAACTCTACCATATATTAAAGGGATGATAGTTGATCCAAAAATAATCAAGTTTTTATCTACTTGATCTCGGACCCTTGTAGGATTTAAATATTTTTCAACAATTTTCTCCTTTTAAGTAATCAATTTAAAATAAATGCAAGAAAATAAATATAATTACACAATGATTGATTATGGAGTTTGGCAATTGCCTATTTCTCTGGGTTATTTCGAACCGTTCCACTAGTCAAAACTTGTAAGTTACAATAGTACTTTCACAAGAAAACCTAATGGAAACTATTTAGAACATTCTTAGAAGAATAACTAGACCTTCAGATGATAAGGGTGAAATATATCACCTAAATTCCCCTTTCCTAGCATATTCAAAAAGCTTTATGGCACCAACTCCACTGTTCGGAATCCTTCGGTTCTCAATCGGCATTCGAGATGCTTCATAACGCCATATGGCACTCTGTTCGATATTCCAAGCTTCACAATAATTTGGTGTGGCTCTATGGGCTGACTAGGTAGTATTAATAACTCCTAGCCACAATAATTTTAATTTATTATTTCCTAAAAAATAATAGGTCAATAATAATTAAAATAATAATGCCTAAATAAATTAGGACTTCACACAACTATGTTGTTAACATGGCATCTAACTCTCATCTTGGATCAATTTCCGCCTATCCGAGCTCTAGGAATGAGCTTCTCCGTTGTGTCCATGTGTACATTACAAAGAAATGGGTTCCCTATTTATACAAAAATAGGGCCCTTAAATAATGCATTCAAACTTTATCTAAGGCTAATATTAGGCTCACCTGTAGCAGTGTTGATGGGTTAAATCCCATTTTAGAGTAGATTACACTTAGGAAGGGATTAATTCCCTTAGGAGAGGACATAGTTAAGTGGGTATATCCCACATTTGGGGGAGGAGATAGATTTTATGCTTTAATAGCCTTTCCCACACATGTTTAGGTGGTCATGGGACCACTTGAGGCATAACTTCCCCACCTCCTTCTCCTCACGTGGAAGATTCCACGCATGACCTTGCATGCCCCCACCGCTCCATCACCAAGTGGTCTTAGCATGTCATTGGGGTTGGTGGATTTGTTTGGCCGAGCCATGTGGTGTGCTTTGTGACTGCCAAGATATGTGGGGATGTGGTCTCACTAAGACTCGACCCAAACATTACAAATTTAAATTGTATAGTAATACGGTGAATAATATAAAATTCAACTATATAAGACTATGATATTAAAAATGAAATATGGTTAAGTTGTGGCAGTCCATGTGGTGGCTTGTGGACTCACCACATCGATGATATAACCATAGTCCACACGGCGGTCAGGCTCCCCTTTGTAACAAAATTTGAGCCTCTTGTTCTAACGAGCTATCTTTTTACGACTGTCAAAGACTAATGGTTAAAACCCCTATAATTTTACCAATGCCTTATTTCCATGTGTCACAGTGCTATTGGTCTAATATTGACTTGTTGACCAAAGTTGACTTTCTCGCTAACTGAACTTTGACTAGACATAACTAGAGCTCCCAATGTCCATTTTTCATGTTCTCATAGTCGATGGAAAGCTCTTGTAACTTTATTTTGCACTGAAATAGTTTAGAGATGGTTAGGGAAACTTTTATATAAAAAATGATCCCCTGATCACACCTCCCCACTGAGAAAGGATTTTTGTCCCAAAAAACTTATATTGGAACATTTTGCCATCCCATCTTGAATCTGGAAACTCTGCTGTCACCTCAGAAGTTCTGTTGTAGTAAACCCTTTGGTCTCTTCTCTTAAAACCTTCTCACTTTGACAAATTTGCTCTTATCCTGGACCTATGGATTATGGGCCCATGATGCTTACTCTATGCCCCTTTGATATTCAAAGAAAACTTTCATGCCTCTATTGTATGGTGCTAAGTTTATGAATGAAACCTCTATGCTCCTATTATGCGGTGTTAAGCTTCCATATATCTAAGAACAAGGATCTTCGTTGACTCTATAACACAATTCCTGGATCTAAATTGGTTCTACAGAATCTAAACTGGTTTAAAGGAACTCCATGTTACTTAGAGCTATGAATGATCCGATTTAAATGATGGACAATGACTTGTCCCTTTTCAGACGTCAACACCTCTGATCTGTAGTGCTAAGTCTCTTATATACCTTAACGCCTCCATTGTGTAGTGCTAAGTATCTTGTAGACCTTAATGCCTCTATTGTGTAGTGCTAAGTCTCTTGCATACCTCAATGCCTCCATCATGTAGTGTTAAGTCTCTTGCAGACCTCAATGCCTCCATTGTGCAGTGTTAAGTCTCTTATAGACCTCAACGCCTTTGCTTCATGATGCTAATTCTGATGATCAGCTACCATTTGAATGTGTGGTCGTAATGCCTTGACTCCGAATGATGTTCTGAGCTGATATTTTTAGAGCCCCTTTTGTTGACAGATTATATTAGGTACCATTCTACTAGATGCCCATAATGGATTCTCCACAGAACAAAGTTCCAACTTGATGTCAATGCCAATAGTGATTTAGCTACCATTCTACTGCATGGTCACAATGCCTCTACACATAATGAAGTTCCGAGTTGTCTCCTATGAAATTTATTGTCTACACAAATGGTAGATCAATCTCCAAGCTCTATATGAGTCAAATTATGTATTCAAGTTGTAATAGGTACTCAAAATCTAATTAGGAGATATGTTTGGAGCATTAATCAAATTTTCTAAGTAAGAAAATCCACTGAGTATTGTAAACCTTTCTCTTAATATTTTCTCATAGAATCTGATCTCCAAACAAATATTGCATACTATTCATAAATTTGAATTATGTAATATATAATTGAAAAATTGTTGACTTACCCATTTTAAAGGACTTCATTTTTAGGTATTATTTGGTTCTGGGTTGAATTTTCAACTGGTGGTGGAGTAGAAAATTCATTTTCCTTTGCAATAGGCCTTCATTCCATCTTTGTCTTGCCATTACCTTGATGGCGAGATGGATATAGTTTCCAGAAATTTTCCACCTGATGCCCATTCCTCTGGAAATGAGCACAAAAATTCCTCTTAATCTCCTTCTTCTGGGATGAGGAACTCTTTCTACCATTTCTCAACTCTGCATGATGAGGATGGTATTTCTAGTTTATTGTGTTCTTGAAAAATAGCATCAACTTCTTCATCAATGTCCTTCTCTTCCAGCATCTAGCCAGAGAATGATTATGTAATCCACAAAAGTACATGGAAAGGAATTCTACATATTCTTAAAATCATAACCATACTTCTTAAGCTGGAAAAATGGATTAGAAGTTTTACTGTGCTTATGATTATGGTAATAAACTGGAGGTGGAATATCATTACCTCTTCGCTGATTTATCTTACCGCATCCTTCCTATGATGATGAAGCACAACTTTCCTTTTTAGAATCTTCTTGTAGGACTAGTATTTTCTTTTGGGAGCTTGTCTTCCATCAGAATTCTTGGAGCATTCTCTAATTTCCATTCTCGCACTAGAATAACCCAAACTTGCATAAAGAGGATGATCCTCGACCTGTATTGGGTTATCAATGCCTTGGTAATTTTTACCAATGCCTCTTCTATCAAATCCCATTTTATCTAGTAACTTGGATCCAATGCCTCTAGTATGATTTTCAAACAAACCAAAGACTTCATTACCTGAATATCTTGTAGACCTCTACAAATATGGGATCTAAATGAAACCTCTATTGATTATCAGAATGAACAATTATGCTATTATATTATAACACCTTTTCTCAGTTCTAGTTGTATGCATAAGAATCTATGTATTTCTTGGTAATTATATGATGATGTCTACGGGGATAGTGTTATGTCATTACTTGTCATCTTCTAGAATCTAGGTAGATCCAAAAAAAATATCAGTGATTATAAATTTTCCAACACCTAAAAATAAGAAGGATGTAAGGAGCTTCTTGGGACATGTTAGGTATTACCAAATATTCATTCAAGATTTCAACAGAATTGCAACACCATTATTTTTTTATTGGGAAATGATGTTGTATTTATATGGACAAAGAAATGTGAAGTTGCATTCCAAACTTTGAAGCAAATGTTAACTTTTTCATATGTTCTAAGAGGACCATATTGGATTTTTCCATTTCATATACACATTGATGCCTCGAATCATGCCATTGGATTTGTTTTAGGATAGAAATATGGGATGCTCAATTATGCAATATATTATGTCAATCAAAATATGAAACACATTGTGCTTAACTACACAGTCACTAAGAAAAAAAAATTAGCCGTTGTATATTCCATCAACAAGTTCAGGCACTATATCATGAGATATGTTTTTTTTATCGATATAGACCATGCTGCCATTAAATATCTGATAAAAAACTAGTTGTAAGTAGAATAATAATCAGATGGTTTTTGCACTTACAAGAGTTTGACATAAAAATTGTTGATAAACCTAGGAAAGATAATGTTATAGCATATTTTCTCTCAAGAATGGAAAATATTAATGAGGAAGCAGTAGTGGATGAATATTTTCCAAATGAACACTTGTTTTCCATTTCTACCAAGACATCCTGGTATGTTGATAAATCTAACTATCTAGTTTCAAGTAAGACACCTCCACACTATCTATATTCTGAAAAGAAATATATTGTTGAGAAAAGAGTGAATTTTTCTTGGATAGTTGGTTTCCTATTCCACACAAGGAAGGATAATGTTATGAGAAGATGTATAGATGATGAGAAAATTTATGATGTCCTCAAAGCCTACCATAGTGAGCCATATAGAGGACACTTTATTACAAAAAGAACAAAGCAGAAAGTATTAACAATAGGGTATTATTGGCCTACATTATACAAGGATGCAACATTGTATGCAAGAATATGTGTTAAGTGCCAAAGAATGGAAAGGCCGACCAAATCAGATGAAATGCCATTGTAGCCTCAACTAGTATTGCAACCAACTAAAAAATTGGCATTGGATTTTATTGGTCACATAGATCATAAATCTCAACAAAAAAATTACATTATGATATGCACAAACTATCTCACCAAATGAACAGAATTAAAAGCATTACTAAATCAAAAGATTGAAAAATTTGCAAAATTCCTATAGGACCATATATTTACAAGATATGGAGTGCCAAGAGAGATTGGAATAAATCAAGGTACCCACTCCACTGCTGAATTTATTGTTGATTTAGCTATAGAATATGAAATCATGCATAGGAAGTCCACACCTTATCATCCATAATCCACTGGCCAAGTTGAAGTAAAAAATAGAGAAATTGAGGCCATCTTGACAAATACTATTACACTATATAGAATGGATTGGTCATAAAAACGTCTAGAGGTAGTTTGGGCATTCAATACCACATGGAAAACAACCACTGTATTTACACCTTTTGAGCTAATATATGGTGATGTTGTTGTTCTCCCTATTGAGTTTGAGCACAAGACATTAAGAAGTGTATTAGAATTTGGCATAGATTTGTCAAAATCTCAAAGGAAAAAGATTCTTTAACTCAATGAGTTGGATGAAATGAGAAGGCATGATGTTCATAATGAAGAGGTGGTACAAAAACAAAGTATCAAGTGGCATGAGAGATTCATCAAAACAAGGTAATTTCAATAAGGTTATTAGGCACTTATATTTGACTCCAAATACAAGGGCCACATGGGAAAACTCAGAACAAGATGGTTGGGTCCATATATGTTTGAGAATATCTTTCCTAATGGAGTTGTGAAACTCACCACCATTGATCCTATGAGCAAACTACTAAGGAATGGTCATATATTGAGGTTGTACAAAAAACCAACTAATAAGAATACCTTCATCCAATAGTTCAAAGGAGGCCAAAGCAGGATAAAAAATGAGAATATGAGAATTAAGGAAAGAAGTTGAACCTGGTGGTTCATCTTTTGAAATTTTAGGGGAATGAAATATTTAGTGGCCTTAGTTTATCTAGCTTGGTGGATACCCCAAGGAGTAATAAAATTGATGTGATCATCCTTCATGGTGATCAAAACCACTCATTAACATGTTTTATTTTATTATCATTTCCATTTTGTAGGATTTGGAGTATTTGCATAAAGGTGTGCATAATTTCTATGAAAGGAGATGGTGTAAAGACTAGAACATCTACTTGTAGCATCATGTAGACAAAGCCTTCTTTTTATTTCATTTTTATATAACTTAATTATATGAACATTCAAGATCCCAATTTAGTGAGCCCAAAGAGATGAATAAAATTAGCACTGGGAAATTCAATCTTCCCTCTCTAGGAATTAATTGAATTTAGTATGGAGCTTATGTTATATAGCAGCACCTGTAGCAATATGGCCTACAACAATACTACTTATAGCCACATAATACCTCAACATGAAATCTCATGCATGCATCCAATGGTGTGAACTCCAATCAGTCACATGTCACAATCATTTGGCATATATCTCAAATTAAGTGCACTTGATTTCCTTCAATAAAGTAGTGCTAGAATAATTATATTTAATTAATATATGTGCCAAGTTGTCAAAAAAAATTATTAACCATAATGTTTCACCACCTCCTATAATGTGACTTGTCTCCCACATCACCCCATGATGTCACAAAACCTCCCTTCACACTCGGATATATTTCAATTCAAATTAATGCCTACTTTTCAAGATGCATGTAAAAATGGTCGCAAAGTTCGAAAAGGTGAACACTTTAGTTTTTTCGTTCATTCAAATTTTGTATAATAAATTCCAAGTGAAGTACCTCTTGCTTCGCAAAGTTTGTAGAATTTGTAGAACTTAACAATGGGTGGATACTTGATAACAAACAAACCTACAGATCATTCATAGTTTCGAAATTAGCCACAAATTCTACAGCAATTTCATGATAGTGGTTAGATGGATTACATCAATAAATTCCAAGGTTTCAATGAGGCTATGGTCACATAATTTTCCACCACCTTCAGGGATGGGTAGCCAGAAGTAAAGGGCTTGTAATTTAAGTTTGATGATGAAATATTGGTTGTAGTCACTGGACTACTAGTGGAAGATGAAATCTTTCCTGCAAAAACCCAAAGGAGGCTCACACAGAATTTGCAGATGAAGATGACAACTTTGTGCTAGATAGACAAGGTACTCTATGAAATTTTTTAAAACCCTTTTGGGCAGATGTGTCAAATTATATCATAAAATATTTTACCTTTGAGGGTCGATATTCGTGGCTAAACAATGTCCATTTTAAAATTCTAAATCATTTGAAGAATGGAAGAAATGTGAACGTACCAAATTACTTGCATGATATTTTGAATAATGTGAGTAGGGAATCAAAAAGGGGAATGTATGCCTTGTCTCATCATTTCCTTGTGACTTTAATTTTCAAACATTCATTGGTAATTGAACATCCTAAAATAAATTGGGGAGACTTTTCTCAAGAAAAGCATATTAATGATCTTTTGGGAAAGGGTGAGAAAAATAAAAGAGGCTTAGCTAGTTCTTCTATGCCTCCACTTGAACCCTTAGCTTCAACCTCAATTCATTAAAAAAAACATACTCTTGCAGAAACCCCCATTCCTTCTAAATCTTCCAAACTTGAAGAAGCACCCATCCATGAAAAACTTTCGTCTCCAAAACAAGGTCCTAGACCAATCTCTCTTGACATGGTTTTGGTTGTTGAAGCATTGCTAAATATATCAACACTAGAGTCCTATTCCTCCAAAGGTAAGTGAAAATCCTAAACTAAAGTCTCTTGGCCATCCAAGAGGTCAAATAGGCCTAATCTTTAAAACACTAGAACCTCAAAGCCTAATAAAAACATTCAAATTTTTTTGGATAGTGATGAGGAGGGACTAGAAAAGAAGGAGGAACCTATTCCAATGGAAGTTGAGCAAGAAGTCCATATAAATACAAATGAAGACAAAATCATGGAGGAACACACCAAGTAAGTAGAAAACAAAAATGAGGAAGAATTAGGTGAAAAACTTGATAATGAGTGCCCTACTAAACTAATTGAGGTTCAAACAGAGGTCATTCATGCTAGGGAATCCCACATGCAACATGAAGAAGAAGTACTAGTTGAGGAAATTGAGGATGTAATCAATGGTCATAAGAGCCTTGATGAAACAAATGTTGTTCATGCACAACATGAAGAGGATATAGAAACCAAAAATTTTGAAGAAGTGACCATTGTGGTTGTAGATAATGAAGGACAACCTAAGAAGTATTAGCAGAAATAGTAAATGAGACACAGACCAATGTCATAGATACTGAAGCAAATTTCCCACTTAGTATATAAGATATAATTGAACACATTGTCCAAACCTTTTAGTCATAACCTATTGATGAATCTATTAAGCTAATGCACATAAAAAATCCTCTAATTTCCCCAGATATAGCTCATATAATTTTAGGACATGTGTCTCTACCAATGCCACCACCCAACCTGCAAGCACAGGTTGTCATACAATATGTTTTTAGAGAGCTTACTAGGCCAAAATGTAGAAATTTCAAAACCCAAACCAGTTTATAATATTGGGTGCAGAAGTTTTAAAATTATTATAGCAAGCAACAAAGAAGGTGTGAAAGACAAAAGGAAGATATACTCTTCCAACACCAACAAGATCTGGAGGAAAAGGATAGGCTACTAAGGGCCAAGGACAATGAGATTGCAACGCTTAAAAAGAAACAAGAAGCTAGAATTAAGGTAACAAATGAAATATTCAAATGTAGACCACCATCAAGTATTTATGTTGTCTTTTTAAAGGAACAAATGTTGCAATTAAAATACACTTGTATTAACAATGACATACCATTTAATATCAGTGGAGCCAGGACATTCTTCAGAATATATTCGAAAATGCCCCATGAAATCTAATTACTTCTTTCTAAATTGTATATGTTCAAATATGCTTTAGAATATGACAAAGACTAGATCCCTATTCTCTACATTGGGGATGTACAAGTTTGGGAACTATTTTCTTTCTTCCGTAATGAGCTATAAAGGAAAAAAAATGGTAGACTACCAAAACTTATGCAAAGAACAAACATTGATGATCAAAGCAGAGGAAGACAATACCAAGGAAATAATTGAAGAGTATGATAAATTTATGAAGAATCAAAAAAAATAGAGGGTATACAGGATGAGAGAAGAATTCCATGATGAGCTCAGAGATCACATTGGGTTCAATGTTATGGAAATAGTACATGCATGCAAAAGAGGATTGGAAGAAATATCACCAAAGATGAGGAGAAAAGAAATGCATTCATATCCAAACATTATCCCAACTCTCCAGAGAATCAATCCATATATTGAGGTAGAAAGGGGATGTGGAAAAACTTGGTTCCCTATTGGATACTATCCACCAATTTTCCACAACCCAATACCTCACTGGTCTGGGAACAAAGAACTGAATGAGGAAGTACAAGAAAGGGTAATGGAAAAATTTAGTAAGAATGCATGTTATTTCTTCAATGAACCAGAAGGAACATCCATGCCCACTGATTTCAGGAGACTATGCAGTATAATCCAAGTGGATTCCAAGAAAGCAGAGAATAGTCAAAAGAATGCTTAAATGGGGAAATTAAAGAAACTAAGTCTGGGGGTGTGATGTGACCCTTTAATTACTATTTTAATTACCTCATCTATTTTATATTTTGTATACCCTTGCAATTTTTATGCTTGTTATCTTGTCAAACATTTCCACTTGAGCTTAAACTTATGTCACTTATATTAATTAATATAGTTATTAAACTAAAGTTACTCTATTTTATGGATTTTTAATGTGCATATTATTAATCTCTTTGATATAATGAAATGATTAATAGTGCTTTGTCTAAATTCCATACCTATTGTAAGAAGTTGTTATATTTTACCACTAACATGTAGCTAAAGAAAATCTGTCACAATGTAAAGGGACTCATCCGCAACAACTAACATGCAGCAATGGGGACTCGTCAATAGCAAAGCACCTACATCCAAAGGAGAACACGCACATATACAAGGCCATGATTGTGGGGAACTTGATCAATATGGATACTTTACCTATGTTTATGCATATCAATAAAGAATTAGTTATGACAACAAGAAGTAGATCTCATACTAATACCTTATTATGCTCTACAACTACAACTGTGGAACTAATTGATTTAACTTGATAATTTATTGTTAGAATGAATAGTTATGCTATTGTATTAGAAAAAAATTTCTCATTTTCGATTGCATGCATAAGAATCTATGGATTTTTTGGTAATGATTATTTACTTAATCAAAATGTAACTATTAGTTTAAGGAGTCTCTTCATGTCTCTGTTGAATATAAAGAGAATGGTGAGAATTCATTAGAGATATCAATAGTTAAGAAATTTTTGTAAGTTTCATTCTAAATCTTCATGTTGATGAATAAAAATCTGAGTTCTATCATTTTTTTGTATACAAATCCTTAAAAAAGGGTTAGCACCCAGGGCAAGGGCCACTTGTAGTTTTCTACAACCTTTTCTTGTTATTTGTTGTTTTAGTTCCTTTCATGCATAAATTAGAATTGCAGCACTTCATTCCTTCACTTATGTTATGCTTTTATCTACTTATTAATTAGTTGTATAATTTCTTTTCATTTATTACGTAGTTTATTTTTAGCATTGTATTTCCAATTGTTGTGACAACACTCTTCTTGTTTATACCTCGTGAGCACCTGTAACTGTGTATACAACACTGGTAGAGTTGAAAGTTTACATCCCTAGGTCTAATAAATAAATGACTATGGATTAGTAAATAACATATTAATTGCTACAAGTTAATTTACACCACCAGTGGTTATCGTAAAATATTCTTCCAAGGAACGTCCAGCTCCTAAATACACTCACTCTCAACATAATTATACACCCATCAATGAATCCTATGGCATTGTTTTCAATAAAGTCCTAGTTGCATGTATGATCACACTTCCTCCTATTCACCCTATCAACACATTTTTTTCAAATCCCTCTCGGTATCGAGAAAATGATTAATGTAAATACCATTGGGTTAAGGTTCATGACATTGAAAGGTTTCGTTCATTTAGAATCATCCTTTAGGACCTTACAATAAAGTTGAGTTGCAACTGGATAACCCAAATACACCTCAAAACTAGTAGTTAACCATAAGCTAATGCCATCTACTCTCATCACACCATCAACACTATCAAATATAAATCACCCACACCCTCAAAATATAATTATCTTGTCACAGAAATTCCATCTAAATTATCCACACCACCAACACCAAGTGTTTCTGCCACAGAAAACAACCACTAAATCACATAACTCCCCTAGCCTTGCCACTAACAAGACCATGAATCCCTCCACATCCATTGCATATACTTCAAACTCACCTGTGGCATCTTCTAAAGCTTTAGGAAAGGACCCCATTATAAAAATTACAAAGATATCTTACAAAGATCATGTCACCGGACAATACATCTGGAATCTTAATAAATATATTACACAACCTTCATCCAATAAAATTAGCAATTATCTACCACAAATTCATCCAAAAAACCTCATTACATGATTCAAAATCCTTACCTTTTATTATGGGGCCATACCCTTGATCTTCTAAATTTTTAGTTGCCGTTAAAAAATCCAAGAGCATTCCTCAATCGAAACTTAAACGTGTCATGCAAGAAAAAATCCCTTCAACCTGAATTTCCAGATCATCAAACAAATCACCAGTTCCCTCAACCTCATCCTTGATAATATATTATGATAATATCCTTGAAAGTATTTATCCAACTATCTGTCCTTACGCTACCTCCTCTCAATCCATCTAGATCTCATGGGTGTAAAGCCTCTTGGTAAAATTTTGAAGAATTTTTTTATTATCATCGGACACCTGAAAATTCCACCGAATACTACAAATCCATCCACGTTGTCATTCGAATCCCTGCTAATAAGGAAATTATCTCCACATATCTACAACAACCAAATAAATTTAGAAGAACCCATCAGGACATTCAAAACCACAACACCCAAACCATCACCTGACACTACATCTACATCTATCAAAGGCAAGGCCTATTAAAAAAAAACACACTTCATAAAACATTGATGTAGTTGCGTATAACTATTAGAGCTCATATACAAGACCTTAAGGCTTCATATAACATTTTTTTTTCAAGTTATCCATCCCTCTAGACCCCAAATCACCTAATACACCACCTTCTGCTAAGGAAAAGGTATCTATCCTTATTTCTCCACAAACTCAATCCACACCACTTTTGTACAGAATACCCATAATTAAATAGCTCCATCAATCTCTAGTAAATATTTCCCTTTACGAACTTATCTAAACCTCACCCTAAACATCAACAAGTTATGATTGAAGCACTTTAATCCATATTAGTACCTTTATATGATCCTCAATCATTCACAAATCTGGTTGATACCCTCAAAATGTATGTCATTATTTCTTTTGACAATTCTGAAATCCCATCTTTAATTCAACCCAAATATCATTGACATTTTCATTATTCATCACCACCCAAATTTATGATACTCTCATTAAGAGAGTTATGATTGATAATAGCTTCAGCATAAATATTATATCATTGCATGCTTTTTGCTTTAAACTTGAATTACCTAACACTATTTTCACTCAATCACCTACAATATTTCGTTCCTTTAATGACATTGTTTCCCCCACGCTATGCACAATTTTTTCTCCCATCAAAGTTGGCACAAGACCCTCCATGAACTCATTCCATCTGGTATAGGGAGAGTTTCAATACAACATGTTATTAGGCCAACCCTGGATATGTGTTATGTATTTTATTCCATACACCCTCCATTATTGTCCTAAAATGTGAACATGAAGGTAAGACCTTCACTATTCCAGTCTACTCGAACCCTTTCAAGACATGTCACATGACGTATCAACCTAACAATGCTCTCATTTCAAATAAAAAATTTGAGCTCTTCTAATGAAGGCCTCTACCATTTCATCAATCGCCACATCAAAATCACATATGAAACCTCCTTCAAATATGTCATGTAATGCCTTTTGTTGGTGGAGTATCGCCTCCTTACACTTAATTATCTTCCTATGCCTAAAATGTACAGAATTCCTGAAAAACAACCAATGTACGAAACTAATGTTGGATATGTTATCTCCTTTGGTCCTTCATATCTTAATTTAATTAATCTCATTTACAAAGGGATTGATCAACCAATTCCCTGCCATCGTAAAAAATATCCATCACTCAAAGCCAATAATATCACATTTTTCCTTCTTATACAACTAAGTCTTCACATAGATGTATCTCCATCATTGTTTTTACGAAGGATTTGGCCTAGGATGCTATGAATAGGGTATTAATGACCTATTCATTTATCATTCTTGCACGCCCTCGTGATAAATATGGATTAGGTTTTGAAATCTTCTCTAGAAATCTCCACAAACATTGCATCTAGATCTATAACAAAACCTTAACCATCTTCTCCACATACAAATGACAACTCTTTTGACACAGATGCCATTCTTTCCATCCCATATGACTTTTTTTGAGTCGATATGATTATCTTAGGACTGCTTAATTATCATACTAACAGTGGTACTAAGACCCTTCCACTCATGTTACCTGAAATGGTAGAGGATGACTCCCCTATTAACAATATCCTTCAATACCATGACTACTAGTCTATTCTCTCCTATATGGGGGTGGAGTACCATTATCTTCTAAGATACTCTTCCACCTGACACATCAACACTCCTTAACGAATCCATTTTCAACATTAACATAAGGATTCCGAACGATCCTCACATAGTTAAAGTTGGCCAATCCCTAGATTCATAATAATCGAAGGAATTCATCGCCTTCCTCTCCAAACATAGTTATGATTTTGCATGGCCATATAGTGACATGTAAGGTATTGACACTAATATTGTCATCCATAACATTTTCACATTCCCCAATGCTAAGTCTTTCAAATAAAATTTATGCAGGATGCACCCTCGTGTAGCTCTCATTATCAAATAATAATTATAATGTCTTCTTTCCACCTAACTTCATCTTGCCCATCGACTATCCACGGTGGGTATCTAATATCACACCCATAACTAAATATTTAGGAAAGTTATGTTAGGATGAGGGTGGAAAAGATATAAATTAACTTTATTAAATATTAATTTTAACATTATAACTAAATGTAAATGTAAATGTAAATGTAAATGTGCACAAACTTAAATAAAAGTAAATAACAGGTCCATAAAATATAGTGACATAGTATATAACGTGGAAAACCCGTAAATGGGTAAAAACCACAGATAATAAATCCACTAAATGAGAAAATACATCCACCAGTTCAGTAACTCCCTCCTCACTTTTATTCCCTATTTTTACCAGGATTTTACCTTCATATTCAACATTTGAATATTATAATCTGATATGATAATCGATATCCTGAATATGACCTATGGTCATATTTAAATAACCCGAATGGTTATGTCCTTCTTAAGTGGCAAGTTACACCCTGATTTAATTAGTTAGTTAATTAAATCAACCAACCACCTAATATAGAGTTTATATTTAAATAATAAGAATATAAATATAAACTAAATATTATGATGTGCTTAATATCATAGTTATAACACTCCCCCTTAATATTAAGGGGGGGTCCATATTCCCTAACATTACTTGTTTGTCAACATGATTTTCAAATCCATAATCCCTAAAGTTTTAGGCTAGCATATGTATTTTTGAGACTAAATCTCACTATTTCTTGTGGAAATATTCTTATACCGCATATCTAGGAGCTTTTTTATAACACATAGCACTTCCTTTACAAATAGATGCACAATGGATTGTATTTTCTATAAACTCTATCAATTTACTTGTAAACTTTATCAATTTACATAGATTATAAAAGATCTGTTTACAATACTTTTAAACCAGAATAGAAGTATAGAGGAGAAGGAGTCAATAACTGGACAACCATTAGGAGGTGGAATCTCCATGCACATTACCCCTCAATGGAAACTCTGAAAGGCCAAGCATTGAATGGAACTTGTAGAACTTCGCATCACACAATGGATTTGTAAACAAGTCTACAACTTGATCTTCATACGAGTAGTACTGGAGATCTATATCATCCCAAAGAACATTATCTCAAATAAGGTGCATATGTATCTCAATATGCTTCATTATTTGATGTTAAACTATATTTTTACTGAGAGCAATGCAAATTTGGCTATCACGTAGAAGAGGAGTAATTTATTTAGTTTCTATGTGCATCTTTCCCAATAGTCACTTCAACCACATGGCTTCTTTTTATGCTTCCATTGCACTTCTATATTTTTCCTCAGTAGGATAAATGGAAAATATTGGATATTTTTTATTACTCCAAGTAATGGCACCTATACGAAACTTGAACACATATCCAGTTCTAGACTTGTGATCTATCACATCACCATCATGGTCAGATTCACAATATCCATATAAATATGTGTTGTTAGATGAAATATAATGTAAACAAAATTAATTGTGCCCTTAATATACCAAAAAATTCTTTTGTTAACTTCCAGTGATCTTGATAAGGCTCCTGCATAAACCTTGAAGCAATCCCTACTGCATAAACAATGTTAGGTCTAGTAATAGTTATATAAATCAAACTACCTACAAGTTTCTTGTATAAAGTAGGATTATTATTTTAACATGCAAGTTTAGGATAAATTTTACATCCAAATTCTGTAGGAATAGCAATTGGTTTACAATTAAGCATATTAAACCTTTTAAGCAAATTAGTTACATATTGTGATTGAGATACTAATCTTGAAATATATCCATGCCCAAAAATAATGCAATAATCCTAAGTCTGTCATCTCAAAATATTGCATTAATTTTTCTTTAATTTTTATAATTAAATTTTTATAATTACTAGTGATAAGTAAATCATCAACATACAACATAATGAGAATGATAACATTTTCTTCAATTTTAACAAATAAATCATTATCATATGAACAGTTAGAAAAACCAACTTCATTGAAAAAACTATTAATTTAGAATACCAATCTTTAGGAGCTTGTTTTAAACCACATAAGGATTTTTTCAATTTACAAACATTTATTTCTTTAACTGTTCTTCAAATCCCTTAGGTTGGGTCATATAGATTTCTTCTTTTAAATCACCGTTCAGAAAAGTATTTTTCACATCCATCTGATGGATTTCCCAACCATACTGAGTAGCTTAGGAAATCAAAATTATTATCTGTGCTCATTTTTGTAACATGTGCAAATGTTTCAACGTAGTTGATACCCGAGTTTTTGAGTAAACCCTAGAGCTAAAATTCTAGCTTTTAATTTATCTACACTGTCATTTTCTTTATATTTAATCTTATATAGCCATCTAGATCTTACTATACTTTGTTTTTCAGGATGAGGGACTAATTCCCAAGTTTTATTTTTAATAAAACTGGTATATTCAAATTTCATTAGCATGTATCCATCTTTCGTTAGAAGAAGCTTCTTCGAAAGATTAGGGTTTAGGTTCATAAAAATTCATCAAAGCATGATATGTATGATGAATTCTAGTCATTTTTTGAAGGTTTTTAGGAGTAAAGTATTGAATAATAGACTCAACCCATCTAGGTATTTTAGTTAAAAAAGAACTAGGAACTATCTCAATTTCAATTATAGGTTCAACACTAGTTTCTTCATTACATACATTATTTTCAAATTTTCAATTTCAAATTCATCATGAATAACAAAAACATACAGATGAAGAAGAATAAGAACAAAAATGTTTTTCCAAAATTTTAACAATCCTATTTTCTATAACTTCTCTTTTTGATGGATCAAATATCCTAAGACCTTTATTTTTTACATTGTATCCAAAAAAGATACAAGGAAAAGAGGTTTAATCAAGCTATCTTTTCCATTTTGATTTCAGAATGAAGAGGTAAGCTGGGGCTACCAAATATTCTCAAATGAGATACACTTGGTTTTTGATTTAACCAATTTTCCATAGAGGAGTTGAATTTACTAATGATTTAGTGGGAACTCTGCTCAAGATATGAACAATGTTCAGTGCTTCATGCCAAAGGAATTCAAGAACGTGAGTTCAATGCATCATTTTTCTAGCCAGTTCTAGAATGGTGTGGTTTTTCCATTCTACAATCCTCATTCTACTGAGGGGAATAGGGATTAGTCAATTCCTTTTGAATGCCACATTCAACACAAAATGAGTCAAATGCACTTTACTCAAATATTCTCCCCCATTATCAGTTTTAAGCCTCTTAATTTTATATCTAGAATAGTTTTCAACTAAACCTTTAAATTATTTGAATTTTGAAAAGACATCGTATTTATTTTTAATGAAATACAACCAAATCATATGAGAAAAATCATCAAGGAATGTGATAGCATACAAATAATTATATGCATGAAAGACTTACTATGTCATAAGAATTGAAACTAACACCAAGTAGCTTCAAGACAAGATTAGATGAAAAAAACATCAAGATAAGTGTTAGAACCCTAAAAAGGATACTAGGTATAAGTGGCGTGAGGGATTTTGACACGTAGAACTTAGGCGTGAAGGTACACGTAAAATTGAGACATACAGCACACGAGGACTCATGCCCTTCCAAATTGTATTCCATACTTAGCCGCATTTTGAGCCACATGAAAGATTGGGATAATAAAGGGGTGGAGTAGTGCAGGTAAAATTTTAAGGGTCCCTCCAAAAAAATCCTTAGAAAATATTTGGTGAATATGTGAAAATTATATTTCTCACGAATTGCGAATATCTAGACATCACTATTAAATGTCACTAGATGGTAGCTTTTTTATATGCTATCAGTCGATATCATATTTTTTGCTACTGGCCAACAACATATAGTATGTTGTCGGCCAATAGCATAAAACATTCTACCTGCCGAAATAATTTTTATGCTACCAATCAATAGCATAACTATATGTTGTTGGTCGGTAGCATAAAAATGTTGTCAACCAGTACCTTTTTTTATGCTACTGGCCAATAGCATACTATATGTTTTTAGCTGATAGGATAAAAATATGCTACCAACTGACTATATCCAGGTGAATTTTGAGAATGTATATTTCACAAGAATGGTGAATTGACCCCTAAAATTAACTTATACCCATAACATTTTGGAAAAATGGTCCTAACTTGTACCCTAAAAATTCACCAATTTCAAATTTAAAAAACTAGAATATTCATGAATTAATGAATATTCACCACAAAAAGTTTCCTTAGAGTACCGGCCAAGCAAGGTTTCAGAGATAAGAATAGAACATGAAGACTTATATTTCAAGTAAAGTCTATTTTGAGATAGATCTTATGTAAAGGAAGTTGAAACGTCATGCAAAATTTTAGCAATTAATAAGATTAGATCTATAGTTTATATTAGAAGATAATCCATTATTAGTGAGCTTACATGATCTTGTAGTTGACTTGTAACGCACACATGGATTTTCTAGCATGTGGGCTATAATTAGAAAATGCATGAGTAGTGAAGGGAAATTCCCCACTACATGTGTGTGTGTGTGTGTGTGTGTGTTGATTTGCAGGGTTTAGAGAGTTTGTTTTGTAACAGAGTTATGTTGGTGGTTTATGAGCGTCCATGAATTATGGTGATATTCTTATGTATGTATTTGGCTTCTTTGTTTTAAGTGATTAATATGATGCATCATTGTGGTTGGATATTGGTTCTTGACTTATCTGTAGCTGGATCTTGCATAGTACACTTGATCTTGTCTCTTTTTTATTATATTCTTGCATATGGTTGTGATCTAGATCTAGTTGTGGTTTATCTTTGTATGGTTGTAGACACCTATAATTACGCCCAAACAATTTAAATACTTAAATTGCGCTAATTATCCCATTTCTCACAAATCAACGACATATCGTCAAAATCACTCATTTTCCCTCATATCATCATTAATTAATTACACTAAGCTAATTAATTAAGTTTCCTATCCAACAAATACCCTAATTAACGACCTTCCGTTAATAAATCACCCCTTCTACCTAGACTAATTAATTATTATTAATTAATTAGTTTTCCCTCCATTTAACCAATAAATCAATATTTAATTGATTTAATCCCCTTATAATAGCCTAAATCGCACTAATATTCCTCTAATTGGCTTCTATAAGCTTACACCTACCTATTAATTAATCACCTTTGATTAATTAAAATACCTCCAACTCCCATGACTTGCTAAACATGTATTAAACCCTTCTAAAGTAAGGTTATCTTTAATAAAGCAACCTTATCCATTCCTAATCATGTTTTACATTTATCCCACATTCATGAGAATGTGTTGAATCCTTTATCCTTTGGGCTATATAAAGAGCCCTCCACCTACCTTTTTACTTACACCTAAACTTTCTAAGAGAGAAAATGTAAAGTATATAGCAAAGAGACTAAGAGCTTGCACCTTTCCCTTTTGAGAGTTCATCATCTTGAAGAGTTAAGCCTCTTTCTTAAAGTGCTTGGGTCATATGGGAGGTGTCAAAAGGGTCTTTTAGCCCAACTTTGATTAGCCCCCATTCCTAGGTTCTTGGAACATTAAGGACAACTATTTTGATAGCCATGGAGTTTACTTAGGTCCATTCATTTATTTGTTGTTAGAGAATAGAGGAGTTTAGATATTTAGCATTGTTAGTTTCAAAGTTTGTATTGATGAATGCTAGCATCTAACCCTTGTTTAATTCTTATCATGATGGTGTTTATGCTTTGTTTTAGCTAAATTGTAGAAATATTTTAGGTGGTAGTTCTTGTTTCATTTGATTTAGCATTAAGCAAAGTATACATGCACACATTTGGCACACTCGGTGGGATATACTCCATTGTTCTTTGCACTTAATTTCAATTTTTTGTAGTTAATTTTTATTTTTGGTTACTAACCCTCTTTTACACATGTTGATCTAACTTGTTTTTCTTAACATGTTTTGTTGAGTTTACATGTGTTGGGTCTTCCTTGTAGGTATGAAGGAGGTGAAGTGCTGTCAAAATTAGAATTGAGGGGAAAATTTCAAGATTTCATCATGTTTTCATTTTTAGAGCTTACTTTTTCATCATTTTACATGCTAGTTTTATCAATTTCTTGAAAATTTTCAATTCTTGAGCATATCAGTTAGTGTTTGATAGTGCTGAGTCTTCTATTTACATATTAATGTGGTGGGTTGCTGTCAAAATTTAAATCTTGGTGAGAAAATTTCAAGATTTCATCATGTTTTCATTTTCAGAGCTTACTTTTTCATCATTCTACATGCTAGTTTTGTCAATTTCTTGAAAATTTTCAATTCTTGAGCATATAGGTTAGTGTTTGATAGTGCTGAGTCTTCTATTTACTTATTAATGTGGTGGGTTGCTGTCAAAATTTAAATCTTGGTGAGAAAAATACAAGATTTCATCATGTTTTCATTTTTAGAGCTTACTTTTTCATCATTCTACATGCTAGTTTTGTCAATTTCTTGAAAATCTTAAATTCTTGAACATGTATATTAATGTTTGATAGCGTTAAGTCTTCTATTCATATATTAATGTGATGGGTTGTTGTCAAAATTGAATCTTGATTGGAAAAATTTTCCCATTTTGTAGATTAAGGGATGTTTTTTTTGACATTTTTTGAGTGCATGTCAAGTGCACACCCATGAGCATAAGAGCATATGGGTAACCCATCTTCCGAAGGCCATAAATTTTGCTCCCGAACTTGAAATGACTCCATTTGTTTTGCGTTGGAAAGGTATTGAAGTTAACTATGTAATAAAAACATAAATTCAAGATTTATACTTATAGAAATTACAGGTTTTTCTGTTATTTTAAAACTGGTCATTTTTTAACATGTCTAATATTTTGATGAATGTTGTATTTCCATGCTTACTCAATTGAGACAAAAGCATGTGTATGCTCTTCTCTTGCACCTTTTGGTGATATTGAGAATCAAAAACAACTTTGATCTCTATCTTGTTAACATTGAGATTAAACTTGGAAACTTGATTATTCATTTTGCTTAAGGGAATGAACCTTTTACAAAGCATTTTTCAATGGTCCTTTGATTTGAAGTTTTCCATTTCTATATAGTTAGGATAAAGTTTGTGTATACTCTTCTCTTGCACCTTAGGGTGATCTTGAGAATCAAAAGCAACTTTACTCTTCATTTTATAACATTTGGTAAATTGGAAACTTCATCTTTCACTTTTGGTTTAAAGGAATGAACATTTATCAAGAATTTTGTATGGTTCATTGATTGAAAAGATTTTCTTTACTTTTTAGTTGGATTATTTGTTGTGTATGTTCTTCTCTTGCATCCTTGGATGATCTTGAGAATCAAAAGCAAATCTTAATCCTCTTTTAAATAATGTGATTTTCTTGGAGAACTACTAATGCTTAAGTGCAGGACCTAAAAATGCTTGTCAAAGAAAGGAGGAATCAAAACTAAATCAAAAACTACTAATACAGTTGTTATATAGGTTTCCAAAAGGTGTTCAATCAAACCACACCTAATTAAACAAGATAAAAAGAACAACATATTCAAAAAACTGTATTACAGGTTTCAGAAAAGGGTACGTCCCTCTCCACTCAACTGGAACATAACCCCTTTGGCATAATGCCTTAAGCTACAACAATGGGGGTGGTTCCAGGAACCCCAAAGTAGTCCATGCAAGAGGGAACCTTGTGGACGAAACGGGAAGTGCTCTGCACTACCTACTTGACTAGTGATTCCTTTGTGAGATAGTGTTATAGGTTTTCCGTTGAGGCAACCCCAATGATAGTACACGTAGATGCACTAGTTGCCTACTATTCTTGAAGGGGGTAAAGTAAAGCCGAGATACTCCCAAACTAGTCAGTGCAAATTTTTGGGTAAATCACGCTCGCTCGTGGCAACTTTGTAACACCTAGGGCAAGAGAACCACCTAGGAGAATATACTTTGGCCAAGAGCCCACTTTGACCATTTTAAAACAGTGTTGAGTTGTGAACCTTCTTTTTAAGAAACGTGTGACATATTACTTTCGCCTAGTTTTTACTTGCCTTAGGGCGAGGCAAAACTCATCCGAAGTGAGGCTAGCTTTTTTTGTCATTTTTTCTTGATTTATTTCCTTCATATTCTTTTGACACTTTATTGATCAAAAGAGGTGTGATTACCTTTGTGTTGCCATTTGACTGTTTCTCTCACTTTTATGTCCGTTTACGCCCATCCATGTTTGTGGTTGGGTTAGTTAAACATCTAAAGTGAGTGGAGGTGTTTTCATGTCATTTGGTAGCCATTGTGATCTTAATACCCACGTCAAGAATGTCATTGTAGCTAGGCGTGGTTCATCACTGCAGACTTCCATAGAGGAGTTAGCTTGTTTGTCTCGTATCATTACAATTTCGATATTTACGTCTTGTTTCTTGTAAACTCGACATAAATACCTATATTGTACGGTTATGCTGCACACATTCTTAACTATTTCTAGCTATACTTTGAGCATTTTTTTTGTTTGGTTTTATTATTACCTCAATTTCAAAAGGTGCTAGGCACTACCATTTGTGCATGTTATATCAATAACACCTCGATATCAATACTTCACTTTCTTGTAAAGTGGGTTAACATATCTTGGTGATATTGTTGTGTCATTCACAAATCGTAATTGACACTTTTTGAGATATAGGTCTTAATCAGACTTCAGCTTGCTCATCATATATCTTGATTGGGAGATCGCATTTAACTTCATGTATTTACTTACGTCTTGTTCATTCCTTTGAACTTGGCATAAGTGGAGACATTTTATTAATCATCTGGCGTCACAAATTACTTTAAAACATAGTCTAGGAGGTACTTCATTTTGATTAAGTTTTGATACCAAACGATTGTTTCATTATTGACTTTATCACTCTATCACATTGGTATTCTCACACGGTTAATTTACTCTTAACACGTACATCTTGTGTTTTACTTGGGGGTAGTCATTGAATTTTGAACAAATCAACAACTTACCTTAGTGAAAATTATCACGAAAACATGGCTCCCAAGACGCGTCTAGGTTTAAAGAAACAAACATATGAGGAACAACAGGCGCAAGCTTGGGAAACCTCTAACAGACAAGGGTCAAACCCATTTATCGGACATGATCTAGGACCACTATTTTTTGCAAAAAAGGAAATAGAAGAAATGGTCAGCCATAGTGGAAACAAATTAGAATCACCACACGTAGAATTTGATTTTGACCCCACTCTACTAGATGAGTTTCTCCTTAGAAATAAATATAGAGTTTTGGCACTGGTCATGGAATTAGGGGCCAAATTGCCCACCGAGAATGAACCAATATTACCTACAAATGACACTACTAAGGAAGAACGCCCCCTTATCAATATGGAAGATATTTTAACAGGTGGGCATGCTTCCACTTCTTATGTAGAAAATGATAAAGTGGTAGGGCATAGAATACCCCTCATCAAAGTGCCATGAAGAAACAAGATAGAACATGAGACAGGGGAAGAAACTCCACAATACGAAGAGGAAGAACCTTTAGAAGAAGAAGAAACAAACCAAGTCACAATCCAACAACAACTCAATAACCTAAGCCGACAACTAGCTTTGCTTACTTTCCAGGTACAGAAAGACACAAACAAGAACGTTCAAAAGTCAAAGCCTAAGTTTAGGATCCACGAGCTCCATCGAGAAAACCAAGGAGAAGAAGACATAGGGTATCATTGTGTACACATCCCCGCTTCTCCCACTAAAGAACAATTTCTCACACAAGAAGTGTAATCTATGAAAGCAACACTTGCTAGCATATAAGAAAGCAATATAGGGAGTATTAGGAAATACCAATACGAAGAACTATGCCCCTATCCTTTTGACAAGACAATGACCCTTCAACCCTTTCCAAAGAAATTTGATATGCCAAAGTTTGAAAAATACAAAGGAAAGGGAGACCCAAGGGATCATGTTAAAGATTTCTACATGGCATGTTAAGAGGTGTCTTATAGTGATAATTACCTTATCAAAATTTTTCCTAAGAGTCTCGGAGGTCAAGCATTGGAATGGTTTACGCGCTTACCACGAGGATCAATTTTCACGTAGCTAGAATTGGTGGAAATATTTGTGCATCATTTCTCATATAACATAGAGAGTGACATCACCATGGCAGACTTATGCGGCACAAAACAATGCCCAAATTAGACCTTCGCCAGCTTCCTCCAACGATGGAGAGGGATAGCTAGTCACTTCCCTTACGCTTTCCCTGAGAAGAAGCTGGTCAGTATTTTCATCCCTAATCTCAACCCAGATATAGCTTTCCACCTCTAAATGCATTGTGTCTGCACCTTTGAGGAGGTTATCGAGAAAGGGATTCAAATAGAAAAGTCTCTCATTGCCAAAGGCACCCTCAAAACCCAATCTAAAGACAACCAAAGTGTCAAACCCGCTGACAAGCCGAAGATCTTTAACAAAAACAAAAATGTGGTGGGAGACGGAATCACTGATTCCAAACATGTTCAAACAATCCAAACCAGTCAACCTTTTAAACTGACCAAAGGCCCAATTCAACCACCACCAAAGTGACGAACATTCACCTCCCTCAATGAGTTGTTGTCCATCATACTAAAACAGTTGGATGCGGCCCACATGATGACCTATCCTACAACGCTACCGTTTGATGAAAATGCTCCTAAACCTTCATGGTATAAGGAGCATGAATACTGCGAAATGCATCACGTTAAAGGTCATAAAATAGACAAATGTTTGCGACTTCACCACTATATTCAAGACCTCATTGACAATGGGGAGATAGAGGTCGATAACCCTAGCCACATGCAAACACCTAACGAGAAAATGGGGATTTATAAGGAACCATTCCCCAAGCATGATAAGTCAGAAAAGGCAAAACCAGATTAGGGAGAATCATCCCAAACCTATAACACTGCAAATTACTTGTATACCAAAAGAGATAACAATCATTACGATTTGCTTATCGGATGTATTCACTCCCCTGTTGACCGTGTCAATACCATCCGGATCAAAGGAAAGGACTGCGCTGTGGTAACAAGGCATGCATGCATCATGATTCCAGAACCCTCTCTGTTGACCCCGCAAACTAGTAAATATAACCTTTTAGAACAACTTGAGAGGACACCTATTAAGATCTCAATCTTAGATCTTCTCAAGATATCCAATGTGCATAAGGACATTTTATATCAAACTCTTCAGGGGTCGGGAGTGCCTTTAGAAGTCGATCCTGCGTACCTTGAAGCCACGGTGGAAAATATTGCGCCAAGTGAGCATCTCACTTTCAACCATAGGGAGGTCCCTACTTAGAATCCTACACATAATATTCCCTTATACATTGAGGTAGTTGTTACCCGCAGGAAAATCAAATGGGTGCTTGTGGATAACGGATCTGGATTAAACATCTGCACGCTTAAATTAGTCAAACAATTGGGACATACGGAAGAAGATCTTGAGTCCCATATCATCACTATCACTGCATACAAAAACGCGGAAAGAGAGTCAGCAGGCACCATTACGCTGCCAATGGAGGTGGGCCCCACTTGCCATCATACAAAGTTTCACGTCTTAGACTTGGAACTTCCATATAATATGCTTCTAGGCCGACCATGGATCCATGCCATGTAAGTAGTGCCATCAACATTTCATCAATGCATCAAGCTGAAGCATGAGGGACATACAGTAACAGTACTAGAAGACTCAGAGCCCTTTGCTCATTATAGAGCTCTTAATAGCTTTGCACGAAAGGGTACATATGCATGTCCCTCCATAGATATAGCTGTCCCTCTTCATTCTGAGGCCATGGAATCTCGAGTAGATTCAAATTCTCTTAGTTCTTGCACTCATGGGGCATCTACTTCAACATCTCCATTTAATTCATGGGAGATGAAAATGCTAGAATATGGCTATGGGGAGTATAATGTACAACAAGCACTCTTGGTTTCTGACCTCTCCTTATCACCCAAGACTAGAGGTCGATCCAACTACCGCTTCAAGAGACCTAGAGAGAAACACACTATTGGGTCGTTCCTACCTGGAGGCTTGTTAGCTGAGGAAAAATTACTTGATCCACCTACTACTTGGGTCCTTGAGGACACTCAACCATCTTGTTATCAAACCCCAAAATATGAAAAATCTAGTAGAATGATGTACTCCATGGGCTACAAAGGCCTAGGATGTGGGAGGAATGAACAAGGACAAAGAGAACCAATCCCTCTTCCACATTTCAAAATAGAAAGATATGGCATTGGGATTTTCCCTTATGGAGCACACCCCAATGATCAAGATGTGACTTGTTCTGAGCATGAGGATAGCTCTGATTATCTAGATAGCGATACGGATTCCTGTTGTAGCCAATATGAGGATCTGGCCTCCATGAACCTTTTCATGAATAACGTTGTCCTAACCATCACCCTCACTGAACCAACCCTTGACCTTGTATACCCCTCCCTTGTTGAATGGGACCAACAATGTCACGTGCCACTAGATTTATTCGAGAACGACGAGGCTATTGCAGAGTTCATGGGCATAAGGGATACAATTCCCATTGGAGATCACAAGAAGGGTTTCTTTATCGATTTAGACACCTGCGCCTACTTCGGTGAGGAGGCTGAACTTTGTGGTCAATAAAATTTAAAGAAAAGTTAGGGCAAGAGTTCTAAAGAAAATCCTTAGCAAAAATTGAAGTCCAAGTCACACAGTGAAAACCTCTTTGAGGCATTGGCTGACAAACAAATAAGAAAATCAAAGGACAAACAAAGTGACCACACCAAGGATGAAAATATTGTAGAGACATCCTTGGATAAAGATCTCAACCTACCTCCCGATCCTACGTGTATGGAGGATTTATCAAAATTGTTAGTTGAAGAAACCATTGATGTGAATATTATTACTGAAGAATATCCCAAGATAGTAAAATTCGGAGCATCACTCTCAGCCAGAGAACAAAAGACATTCACTATGTTATTGCGAGATTTTATTGATGTGTTCGCATGGTCTTACAAAGACATGCCCGGCTTAGATCCAACTTTGGTCGTGCATAACCTGGTTGTGCACACAGACGCTAAGCCTATCAAACAGAAGCTTCAAAAGATGCACCCAAGAGTGGCCTTGTTAGTTAAAGAAGATTTGAAAAGGTTGCTTGCAGCAGGATTCATTAGGCCAATTGATTATTCTGAATGGATATCAAACATTGTTCCTGTCCAGAAGAAACCTATTGGTATCCGAATTTGTGTAGATTTTAGGAACATCAATAAAGCTTGCCCTAAAGATGAATTTTTGTTTCCCAACATTGACATGATTGTTGACTCAACCGCAGGGTACGAAATGCTATCACTTATGGATGGCTTTTCGTGTTATAACCAAATTAAGATCGCTGAGGAAGACCAACACAAAATAGCTTTCACAACTCCTTGGGGCACCTTCTGTTATCAGGTGATGCCATTTGGCCTTAAGAATGCAGGAGTAACTCATCAGTGGGCCATGACAGTAATATTTCATGATATGATTCATGACATCATGGAAGACTACATAGACGACATTCTGGGAAAGTTCAAAACAAGAGAGGATCATCCTATCATTTTGCAGCGTATCTTTGAACGCCTATGTGAATACAAAGTCATGCTAAATCCAACGAAGTGTGTCTTCGGTGTGCTATCTAGGAAACTATTAGGCTTCATCGTGTCAAGACGAGGCATTGAGGTAGACCCTGCTAAAGTGTCTACCATCACAGAAATGCCTCCACCTGAGAATATCAAGAAACTACGTAGCTTGCAAGGGAAAATTCAAGCCATTCGCTGCTTTATCTCCCAACTTGTAGATAAATGTCACTCATTCACTCATTTGCTTAAGAAGGACATTGCTTTCATCTAAGGACCTGAGCAACAACAAGCGTTTGCTTTGCTTAAAAAGTACCTGGCTAATCCACCTGTCCTCATGCCTCCCACTCTAGGAGAACCACTTTTACTCTATATTTCCATTACGCAATACGCTATTGGTGCACTGCTCGCCCAATATGACCTTAGCCATAAAGAGAAAGCAGTGTACTATTTGAGTCGCACCCTCATCACCTATGAACGTAATTATCCTCAAATTTAAAAGGCTTGCTAGGCCGTTGTTTTTACCTTTCAGAAACTTTGTCATTACCTGTTAAATACTAAGGCCAAGCTCATATCCAAGGTCGACCCACTCAAGTATTTGTTGTCCAAACCCTCCCTCACAGGTAGAATGGCTAATTGGATCATTCTACTTAGTGAGTTTGATATAGAATTTGTCCATCAAAAATCAATTAAAGAACAAGTACTTGCTGACCAGCTAGTGGAAGCACCTTTACAAAGCACAGAACCTTTGAGTCTGGATCGGCCAGATGCATCTTTGCTCTACATTGAAGAATCTTTCGTATGGCAGATACATTTTGATGGATCTTTTATGTTTCATGGTTCAGGTGCAGGAATGGTCCTTATTACTCCTTCGGGTGATCCTATACCACAGGATTTCTGCCTGGCCTTCCCTTACACGAACAACATTGCGGAATATGAAGCACTCATTGTAGGGATGAAGCTAGCCATCAAGTGGAATATTCAACATGTTAAGGTTGTAGGTGATTCACAGCTAATCATCAAACAGGTTAATGATGAGTATAAAGTTAAGGATGACAAGCTCATACCTTACAAGAAGTTGGTGGAAACTCTAAAGGAGTATTTTGTGTGCATTACCTTTGAGCAGATCCCAAGAGTGCAGAACAAATTGGTAGATGCTATGGCAATGGTGGGATCTATGCTTCATATTCCGCCAGGGAAAAATGATATGCCATTTTTTGTAGAAAATCTACACCAGCTCTCGTATGACGTACCGGAATCTTTCCAGGCTTGTGAGGTTATTGGTCCCTATTCCCCGTGGTACGAACCCATTTTCACCTATCTTAAGGACAGTACTTTCCCTCCCAGTATCTCCCATTCTGAAAAGCAAAGCCTGATTCGCCAGATAGCTTGTTACACCCTTTTAGGAGGTACACTTTATCTTCATGGCTATGATGGGAATCTGTTACGTTGTCTGGATGTGATAGAGTCAATCTAGGCAATTAAAGAAGTACACGAAGGAGTATGCGGAGCACATACAAATGGAATGGTCTTGGCTAAGAAGCTGTTGAGAGTAGGTTACTATTGGCCCACCATGGAAACTGATTGTTGTACTTATGTTAGAAAATGTGTGCTTTGCTAAAAGTATGGAAATTCCATCCATGCTCCATCGCAACCATTGTAACCAATCACTACCCCGTGGCCATTCTCCAAGTGGGGACTTGATCTAATAGGGAAGCTTACTCCTATCTCATCTGATGGTCATACACATATCATCACAGCTACAGAATACTTTACAAAATGGGTGGAGGTTGTCCCTTTAACCTATGTCACAGGAGCACATATTTCTAAATTCATCATGAATCACATTATTTTCTGATATGGTATCCCTGCAGCCATTGTCACAGATAATGGGAAGTCATTTAAGAAAAAAATTGTGAAAGGTCTTTGCCAATGGTTCCAAATCAGATTGAAATGGTCCACGCCATATTACCCTCAGGATAATGGACAAGCTAAGGCAACAAAAAAGACTTTGGTAAGGACAATGGAGAAGATGGTTAGCAAAACCGGTTGAAACTGGCACCTACAAATCCACCCAACCCTCTGGGCCTATCAAACATCAATTCACACTCCTACAAGTGCTACACCATATTCCTTAGTATTCGGGACAGAATCTATCATCCCTTTAGAGATTGAACTCCCATCCCTGCAAATGTCTCTTCGAGACAATTTGGATAAGGATGAAGATTATCGAGTGGCAAGATTGGCTGAGTTAGAGCTCCTGGATGAGAGGCACATTCACACTCTTAATCACTTGAAGGTATATCAACATAGAATATCCCGCAACTACAACAAGAGAATCATCCCTCGCCAGTTTGAGGTGGGTGATTTAGTTATGAAGGAGAACCAATTCAACACCAGAGCAGAGTGAGAAAAGAAAGGGAAGTTTGAACCACACGGGTTAGGACCCTATGTCATAGTTGCCAAGTATGGCACAGGGGCATACAAGTTGGCTCACCCCAATGGTGATGAGCTCTGAGAGCCCATGAATTCCATGCATCTTAAGAGGTTTTATGCCTAAACATGGCACAAGAAAGTCATAAAAATCACAAAAAAATATAAAAACATCAAAAATTAAAATTAAAATCAAAAAAAGAAAAAGAGAAAACAGGTCGTTCACTAGTGAAAACCACGCAATTGTGGTACTTTGGAAAAGTTCTTGGGTGAAAACCAGTTTGTGGCGCCTCGGGAGGATTTGTTGTTCACAAGTATTCTATATTAGAAGGGTAGTTGTCTTTGTCCTGGAACTGGTTCTACCTTCGAGTTTCCTTGTGCACACCATCTAGTCTAGCCTTGATCCGGATTTTCCTTCTTCTATTTGTCTATAAGGTATGTGGTCTTTCGTTATTTCCCATCTTACGCTAGGGGCAACTCAACTACTTCACCTTCTTGTTCATAAGTGCGTAGCTTCTGCCATTGTATTTTCCCCACCTAATGCTGGGGGCATCCATGCTTTCTTGGTTACCTGCACATAGCTTTGGAAAGATGTTAAAAACACAAAAACAATAGAAACATTGTTTTGAGAAAACACAAAAACAATAGAAAATTGTTTCGAGAAAAACACAAAAATAATAAACATTGTTTCGAGAAAAAAACAAAAACAATATATATATATATATATATATATATATATATCTAAAAACAAGGCAAACATTTTTCAAAAAATTCCTAAAAACTAAAACACCCTACAAAATGGTAACTTGCTTCTTACGGCTGAAACTTGTGTCTTGCACATGGTATTTTCTCCATATCCTATTGGTTTGTCTAACATCTTCCCTGATTAATACAACTCGTGGATCACTGGATTCACAACCATTCACAAAAGCTAGCTGCTTGCTTCATCTGTACTCTGGGGAACTTTTGGTTGCCTGGTGCTGTTTCGTTGCGCACAAATGTTTTTCATGGTCCCCGTGTCCATTTTCATTTCCCCTTACATGTATCCTTTCTTGGGGCATCATTTTTAACCCTTTTCGTCAATCACGAACTTGTGGATCTCTTCAACACTAATAACAAAACATTTGTACAACTGTCTTGACCGTTGTTGGGTTAGATATGTGCGTTCGTACTTGGTTTCCCTGTTATATGAGCTTGTTTCCTTCTCGTATTGCATTGCATTATTGTATGCTGCATGGAGTTGGTACTTTCAGCAATGGAAAATTGTTCGTAGTATGGCTTTTCATGTCATTTTATCTTTTTCATATGCTTATATTTTTCATAAGGACCGATGATGTAGTTCCTATGGCAATATGATGACATCAAATTTGTTCCAAAAAAATAAGCGGCTAGGGGTTAAGATCTTCTCTCCCCTCATCCATATTTCTTCTACACGAATTCCCTTTCACCCCTAATTCTCCCTCTCCTCGGGGCATCCTGCCTCGTCCCCATTCTTCTACCTACTTCTCATATTTTTTGATTGTCGATCGGCTTCCTTCGTCACCCCATCGACACTCAAGGGGGCATCTCTCCCTCCTACTAATTTTTCTTCTATCTCTTCAAAATCTCTTCTATCTACTATCTTTGAAGTGGCATCACATACGCCACCCCAAAGAGGGGCAAATGTAGACACCTATAATTATGCCCAAGTAATTTAAATACTTAAATTGCGCTAATTATCCCATTTCTCGCAAATCAACGACATATCATCAAAAGCACTCATTTTCCCTCATATCATCATTAATTAATTACACTAAGCTAATTAATTAAGTTTCCTATGCAACAAATACCCTAATTAATGACCTTCTGTTAATAAATCACCCCTTCTACCTAGACTAATTAATTATTATTAATTAATTAGCTTTCCCTCCATTTAACCAACAAATCAATATTTAATTTATTTAATCACCTTATAATAGCCTAAATCGCACTAATATTCCTCTAATTGGCTTCTATAAGCTTACACCTACCTATTAATTAATCACCTTTGATTAATTAAAATACCCCCAACTCCCATGACTTGCTAAACATGTATTAAACCCTTCTAAAGTAAGGTTACCTTTAATAAAGCAACCTTATCCATTCCTAATCATGTTTTACCTTTATCCCACATTCATGAGAATGTGTTGAATCATTTATCCTTTGGGCTATATAAAGAGCCCTCCACCTACCTTTTTACTTACACCTAAACTTTCTAAGAGAGCAAATGCAAAGCATATAGCAAAGAGACTAAGATCTTGCACCTTGCCCTTTTGAGAGTTCATCATCTTGAAGAGTTAAGCCTCTTTCGTAAAGTACTTGGGTCATATGGGAGGTGTCAAAAGGGTCTTGTAGCCCAAATTTGATTAGCCCCCATTCCTAGGTTCTTGGAACATTAAGGACAACTATTTTGATAACCATGGAGCTTACTTAGGTCCATTCATTTATTTGTTGTTAGAGAATAGAGGAGTTTAGATATTTAGCATTGTTAGTTTCAAAGTTTGTATTGATGAATGCTATCATATAACCTTTGTTTAATTCTTATCATGATGGTGTTTATGCTTTGTTTTAGCTAAATTGTAGAACTATTTTAGGTGGTAGTTCTTGTTTCATTTGATTTAGCATTAAGAAAAGTATACATGCACACAATGGTTATTATGCAACTATATTATATGTACATTTATCATGCTAACTCCTTGAAAAAGCTTCCATAAAAGAGGGACCTGATACCTTTGTGTACTTTGGGTGAGTTCTCAGGTTTTACTGAGTGATGTGCTAGCATGCCTTGGGTTGTTTGATAAAATAAAAGACTACATTTTAGTTTCATTGTTGGGAACTCTTTTCAAGATATTTGTAAGGATGTTGCATGATAAAGACGTACTAGTTGACCTTGTATAGTATTCAAGATTGGGTAGAGAATAAAAGGAATGATAATTAGATCGTACCAAGCCAAGAACACAGATGCTAATCAAACACCAAGATCAATAAGATGAAAGCAATTCGCCAGAATAAATTTACACAAAACCTTTGCAAAAAAAATGAGCGGCAATAGAATATATTATTATGGAACTCAATGCAATACACTGAGAATGGGCCTTTCTTAAATAGGAAAGGAATAACAATCTAAGAACCAGTCAAGGTCGTAGATCAAGCCATAAATCAAGGAAGTAACTAGTCATCAAAGAACTAGTCAAGACCATAGATCAAGAAAATAACTATACCTAACAACTAGATAATATCTCCTAATATCTAAATAAGATAAAATAAATATCCACACACATAAGTGGGTGAGGATAAATACAATAAAGGTAAATAAAGTACCTAGGTGAATATGAGCTAAGGTAAATACCTACTCTAACATTGATGTCTAGTTCTCTCCTAAATCTATGGTCTTGAGTAGTTCTTTGATGACTGGTTATTTCCTTTGTGTACTTCGGGTGAGTTCTAAGGTTTTACTGAGTGATGTGCCAGCATGCCTTGGGTTGTTTGATAAAATAAAATACTACATTTTGGTTTCATTGTTGGGAACTCTTTTCAAGATATTTGTAAGTATGTTGCTGTATAATATTCAGGATTGGGTAGAGAATTCAGAGGAAGATTTTTCTCACATATTTAACACTGGACCTGAATTTTATGTATACGTGTGGGTTGAACAAAATATGTATCATGAGCTCTATGAGAAATTATTTTCCTATTTCTCTATAGATTTGTACGAGTGGCTGGTAGCATATGCATCAAAGAGAAATTGGAGGTATAGATCACTTTTTTGAACACATGAAGATTACCAGACTCTACATGATGTTGATTTGGCTTGGACATACACTCTAGATGATTAGTGGGGTGGTGTTTTGAATAGTTGTACATTGGAGTACATTTTTTCTACTTATTCATGTCTAGGGGTTATTGAGTTTCAATTATTGTGCGAACCTAGAGGATCCTATTTGAGCGTTATCCGTTTAGTGATTAAGATCTTGATTGTAACTCTAGATTTTGTGGCACAACCTATGGCTAGCTAAATCCCATCAAACATAGGGGGCATGAGTAGTCATGGTGAAATAAGGTAGACTTGGTGGTAGAGAGGCAGAGAGAATAAAGGTGGATAAATTTTAATGAAGTGTGTGAGAGGGACTTGGTGAAGTATCGTGATGTTGTGGAACAAATGGTGTTATAGAGAGAGATAGGTTACGAAGGAATTAGAGCTCACATGGAAGATATGTAGCCAAAGCATGTGGTACTTCCCCAATTGTGTAATCATGGAAAATAACCCTCTTCAGCTTCAAATGCAAGCATGTCTAAGGAAGAAGAACTAAGAACCATAGGCGCCAATTTGATCCCACCTAGCGACCTAGCCCTTGCACTTGGCGTTCCAATTTCTAAAATATTTATTGAGAATTGGGCTAGTGTAGGTGCTTCATTGGAGATAGGTATATTTCATTTTCTATTAAATTCAAGATTTAATCAGATACCACATTCATCTATAATGGTATAGATGCCGTCTTTATTATTCGAGGGTCTATATGGAGGTATATTTTCTAGCACGTCATATACACAGAATGAGGGCACACAGAAAATTGGTAATATGTTTGAATGTATCACCACTTAATAGAACATGGGAGTTCAATTTAGTACAATTGTTGGAATACAAGGTAGTACATCTTCTAGTCTAGTTCCCACTCTGGGAGGAGGATCGGGTGGTTTGGGATCTAGTGGTTCTAGTGGTTCTAGAGGTGGAGGAAATATATGAGCTAAAATAGGTTTTGGATATGGTGGGCATGGTCCACACTAGCCCCAACAAGATTATTACGAAATGTATCTTCACCTACCATAATATAGAGGAATTGAAGATACCACTGAGCATATACACGTGTGAAATACTAAGGAGTGCTAAGGGAAATATATCTCCAGAGTGTAAGGCAAATCAGTGTTCCACTACTTTACAAGGGTACGCGCATAGTTCGTATAGGAAGTATGATCGGAACCAAACTTGTGTAGACTATAATGCATTCCGTAATGCTTTCTTGACTGAGTTCCATATACCTAAGTTTGAATAGAAAAGTATCATCACGTTGAAGGACATTAAGCAGGGCATGTCTGAACATGTAAGGGAGTATGATGCATGCTATAAATGTTTGATATCAAATTTGCCTTGTGATATTCACCCTTGCCAACATGTATAGTGGTTTGTTGGTGGTTTGATCATGCCTTTCAAAAGGGAACTCTCCCATAAGATTTTTACAGATCCATGCGAGGCACTTGAGGTGGCTCTACATGCTAAGGAACTTGAGGCAGCTCTACATGATAAGGAACTTGAGGTAGCTCTATGCAATGGTGTTAGCCCATTCTTGGAAGCGCAGATTGCATCTATGGAAAAAAAATTAGAAAAATTATCATTCAATTCAGCTCATGAGATGCACAGTGGTATTTGGTGTAATGATTGTGAGGTGGAAGTATGCACTAAGTATATTTTCCCTCATAAGTTAGTTTACACCATGTTGCTATATTTTGAGATCTACCACTTAGATCATGATTCAAGTAGGTTCCCCTATTACATCATGTGATTAGAAATAACGTGTCTTTTTATTGTAAGATTTGCAAGTCTACCACTCATGATACCAAGAATTATAGATTGATTGCTCAGATTCATGATGTCATTAAAACTAGTAATTCTAAGGAATAATTTGAGCATCATAATCATAATCAAAATTAAGGGTGATCTGATGGAGGTGGTAGAGGTAGACGGTACTATGGGGGATTCAAAGGTTGAGGATGCAATGGAGGAAGAGGTGAATTTCCATGAGAAACCTGTTATACATGTGGATCCCCTCATCATTATAAGCATGATCTCCCTCAAAATATTATTTTATCTTTGTGCAAAAAGGGTCACAAGTTTGAGGAATGCTCAGATTTTTATGATCATATGAGCAACAGGATAAGGGTGCAGGAATGGTTAGAGTGTAGCATGTGATGGAAGATCAGTGGATGCTAAAGGTAGCACCTAACCCTGAGATAATCCTAATGTTGGTTACTACACACACTGAAGTTATGTGCACGCTTGAGACTCTTAAGCACAAATCTATCATTACAAAACATGAGGTATTGCATGTAAAGTATCCAGATCCTACTCATTAGAAGGAAGTATATCAGGAGACTATGGAAGTTATTAGAAACTTGTAGGGTGAGTAAAATGCTTGAAGGAGTGGTCGCGGAAGCTAGAGTTGGAAAATGTAATTGAGCTTCCTTATAAAGATGTTGATGACTTGAAGGAGGTTTGTAAGTTGATGCGCTAAGATAACATCATTCCTTTGTTAGGGGATTGGTTAAAGTAGAATATACCACACACCAAATTTGAACACAACAGATAGATATTGCAAGAAAAATTACAACCTCACAGTCTTGATTATGATGCAAAGATTACTCTGGATGTAATTTTTGACGAATGGTTATTGAGTAACATATTGATTTATATAGGTGCAGAAGTGAATGTACTCACCTTGGATGCATGGAATAACATGGTGAAACCACCATTACATTCATCTTCAAATGTGTTGTGTATGGCAAACAAAACTAAATCCACACCCATCGGAGTATTGAATGATGCCACTATTACTATACAAGGGGCCAAGTTTACTGGGGACTTTGAGGTCTTGGCACTTTCAGAAGAAAATAGTTTCCCAGATTTACTTGGGCACCCTTGGTGTTATGCGAACAATGTTGATTTATACTTCAATAATGATTACATTAGTTTTGAGAACAAAGAGGAGCGTGTGATCATCCCTTTGACAAATGGATAATTGTACCTTATGTGGAGCATTTAATTGAGGAATATCTTAACAAAATTTATGTGCACACTATTAGAGATCCTGAAGTTCTTGAGCCATCTAAGGAAGGAGTTATTCAATGGGATGATGCACAATATATGAGTTATATAGCCAGCCTTCCTTGTGAAAAATAGGCACATGGGACTTATGAAATGTTTAGGCATGAGATGAAGAGTGTAGTTACTCACGTAAGTAGGTCATGTTATGTTAGGCACTTAGGTAGTAACCAGGTACCAAGGTACACTAGTGAAGGAAATCCTGATGTATTCTTGCACACTATGGAATCATAGTGGATAGATCAAGTGAAAATAAGGAATATGCTGATATATACCTTACGTGGGATAGCATCACACTGGGGGACTACACTTAGAGATAGTATTTGAGAGTGGAGAGAGGTTAGAATCACCATCTCTACTATATTTCTTTGGAACAATGTGCCTACTAAGACATGTGAATTTCATGGGAAGGATTCTACTTCATACCACATTCAGAAATGTGAGAGACTCTGGACATAGGGGCAAGAGTCCTTACCACCTTCATTTTGGGTGCAAAATTTCTACTTCACTCTGTGTGGCTACACGTGCATGCTATGTTTATGCAGAATTAAATAGAGGAACAATAAATTGGAAAGAACTGACTACAAGTATGATTCAGACCTTTGACTATTTTTCCACTAAACATGTGGTGAATAAGGAATTACAGATTATGAAGTGCTTGACTATGGAAGATAGTGCAAAGGCTAATCAGTTCATTTAGGAATTACTAGGTGAGTCAAATCTAGAGGCACGCTTTGAGGAGGGAGAGACAGATGAAGAATAGCTTTGGCACACCTGGTTAGAAAAAGAAAAAGGTAAAATTGTTTACATGATTGATGATGAGGAAGTGGAGAATATTTATGTTAATCATATTGTGGGTATGTGCAAGTTCTTGTATAGTGTAGATGAGTAGGTTTCCATGTATCATGATCCTATGAAAACAAATAAGGTCAACATTTGGATAGATGCATAATCTAAGGAGGCCATCATTAGTGAGTATTGGTTTGACTCGTAGGTTGCAAAGATAATTGAGTTGTTGTGTGACTTCTGTGACTTATTTCATAGAGTCTATCATTATTTGAAAGGGGTACATCACTCTTTTGGAAATATGAGGATCAAGTTAAAGGAAGGTGCATTCCCGGTTATGAAACGGCCTTATAGGATGACTCCTAATTTGTGTGTTAAGGTAAAGGAAGAGATTGATAATATGATGAAATCTAGAATCATTGAGCCCACAGAGGATTCAGATTGGGTTATCCCTATGGTGATAAGAATCAAGAAACATGGTAGGATAATGATCTATGTCGATTATAGGGGTTTGAATGTTACTTGTGTCATAAATCCTTTTTCCTACACCATTTATAGAAGAGATTCCTGAAGGTGTTACAGGGCATGAGATCCACTCTTTCACTAATGAATTTTATGGATATCATCAGGTGTGGATTACTAAAGAATATTAGGAAAAGACAACTTTCACCACTGAGTGGGGAATTTTTCCATACACAGTTATGCTTTTTGGATTAAATAACATGCCTGTTGTCTTTTCGCGCATTTTTGTGTAATCATTCTAGGACTTCATTCATAAATGTTTTCAGGTTTACTTGGATAATTAGAAAATTTATGGGCTAATAAAATATCATTGTGACAATTTAAGAATTATGTTTGAGAGGTCTTGGAAATTAAGCATCTATCTAAACATTAAGAACTGCATTTTTGCTACACCCTTTGGGACTTTGTTGGGCCATATTATCTATAAAGAAGGCTTGTTGTTCGATCCTGTTAAGGTTGTTGTCATTTTGGGCTTAGAGGAACATACTAACCAAAGTGAGGTGTGTGGATTCTTGGGGCACACAGGTTATTACAAGATTTTTATCTAATGTTATGTTAGGATTACCGCACCCTTAAAGGAATTATTGAAGAGTAAGGGAAAGTTCCATTGGGGTGAAGTACAACAGCACACGTTTAAGACCTTGAAGGCAAGGCTTACTTCTATATTTTCCTTTTTGGATCAAAACCATGCCATGTTCATGTGGATGTCTCTATCATGGCCATTGGCGCAGTATTAGTGCACCCTAAAGAAGGTATTATTGATCATCCTATTTTCTCTGTAAGCAAGAAGTTGACCCCACCTGAACAGAAATATATAGCTACCGAGTGTGAAGCATTGTCTATTATTTACGTACTGCAAAAATTTAGGCAATACTTGTTGGAAACTCCATTCATATTTTATACAGATCACATAGCACTTAAATATCTAGTCAATAAGCCTATTTTGCAATGGCACATATGCAGGTGGATTCTCCTGTTCCAGTAATTTGACTTTACAATTGTAGTGAAGCAAGGGAAGAGTAACTCAATACTAGATCATTTATCAATAATTAATTTAGGTGAGGCTACACAAAGAATTAAGGATAAAATGTTGGATGCACAACTATTTAGATTTAACTTTACACCCTCTCACTTAGAAGATATTATTGTATTTTTGTGAACTGGCGTGGCACCTGAAGGAATGAAAGGTATAGAGAAGAAACAACTTTCCATATGCATCGTGCCTCACATTTTGATTAGTGGATATTTGTACAAGCTAGGCTGGGATGAATTTTTATGTTGGTGTGTACTTGAGCATGAGAAAAAATCTATTATGGAGGAAGCTCATGGTGGCATTTCAAGTGGAAATTATGTGGGAGATGTTACCACGCGTAAGATCTTGAAGGCTGGTCTATAGTCGGAAACGTTGTATAAGGAGCTTATGACTTGATCAGTGACTTAACTAAGACCTTCTCTCACATTTCCTTCTTGGATCTATTAAAGAATTTCCCTTCTCACAGAGCCTCTCTACTAAAAGCACTAGTTCTTGGTCATTTGATTAATGTCGCCCCTCCTTTGAAAGCACAAATAAACCATGTGGAATTTGATGTCTATCCACCAGGGCATCCTAAAAGAGATGTTGGATTCATATTTGACATCAGCAAGATGCCCACCGATGTTGAGATAGCTCGTAGAGGTGATCTGGCTCTATTTTTACAAGTTTGGATTTACAACAATTATGTAAAGTGTGTGATGATTGATGATGGGGTAGCGGTCAACATAGTCCCCTTCTCTTTCCTTCAAAATCTAGGGTACGGAGAGACCAATTGCTCTTCAACATGAAACATGCTGAGAGGCTACGAAAGCCTCAAGGAAATGTCAATTGGAACTATAGTGTTGTTAGTCACCCTTGGGCCTAAGACAGTACTAATTGATTTTTATATTATAGATTAGGAAACCAACTCTAATATGATCCTTGGTTGTCCTTGGATTCATCGCATGAAGGTGATTCCTTCCACTTTGTTTCAGGAAGTTAGCTTCCTACATTTAGGGAATGTCTTTGTGGCATAGGGTGATCCAAAACCCTTTAACATACATCTCGCTAACTTGAAAAAGAGTCCAGGGATCCACTCTAAGTTTTAGCTTCCTATAAATCAGTACTAGAGGAAAAGTTGCTTCCTACAATGGAGTCAGAAGTCACGGGTTTGATCGAAGGCATTCCAAAATTCAAAGATGAAATTATCATCATAAAGATAGTATTTTTGGAAACCATGGTGAAAATTTTTGAGTTATTGGAGAGCGATTTACCTATCCTCCTTCCTTTCGATTCTATGGGTATGGGACATACTTTAGGACTCAGTTATCTTCCAACATATGAAGTTTGTATGGTTGAAGTAACTGAGGTAAAGAGGAGGACGGAAAGGATGATCCAATATCCATTTTTCCAAGAAACTATAGGAATCTTCATTTTGATGGAGACAAGTTTCATTTTGGTGTCCGGGTAGGTGTGATCCTTACCTCTCTCGAGGGAAGGATTTTGCCTTATTCCTTCAAATTAAACTTTGAATGCACAAATAATGGGGCTGAATACGAATCCCTTATACTTGGTCTCATTGTAGCCAAAAGAATGGGTACTCTTAACATTAGGGTGTTGGGTGATTCGTAATTTGTTGCAAATCAGATATCTGAGGTGTATGAGACTAGAGCTAAGCATTTACAACTCCACAAAATAGTAGTGTTAAATATAACAAACATGTTTGACTTCATATCAATTGAAGCAATTCCTCATGAAAAAAACCTTCTTGCAGACTCTATAGTAGCTTATACTTCATGCTTTGATCCAAGTAATGAGTTGGAAGATACAAACTTCAAGGTATCCATTCATGTAGAACCTTTGGTTCATAAGGCATCGGTAACTCCAATGTTGACATACATAGAGACTGAGAGCGAGTTTGTTATTGCAGATCACATTGAAATTGACAAATCAACTCTTAGATATTTAAATGCTCTCATAAAATTACAAATTACTCATCACAAGGTTAATCTTTCCTTGATTCCATAGTCTTCCTCCTATTTTGGAAATCCCATGATAGAAACTTCCCCTTCAAAGGAACTCAAAATTTATGAGGTAGGAGAAGAGGGGGATTTGGAGTTACCTCTGGCCCCACCTAATTTTGAGGAAGGTAATGCCTCCTTAATCAAGGGAACAATCAATATAAATATTGAGACCAAGGAAGAACCAAAAACCTTAAAAATAGGATCCTCTTTCACTCTTGAGGAAGTTGAAATGCTAACTCGTAGCATCAAAGAGATTTCACATTTAGCTATAAGGAAATGATGATAATTACATCACACATTACAATGAACAATATTTTCACCAAGCTAGATGCAAAGCCAATTAAGAAAAATTCAAGGCCTATGAAGCCAAAGGTGGCCCTCATGGTGAAGGAAGAAGCGATGAAACTCCTACATGTAGGATTCATCAAGCCAGTCAACTACTCACAATGGGTTTCTAACATAGTCCTCGTTCTCAAGAAAAATGGAAATATATACATTTGCATAGAATTTTGAGATATAAATAAGGCTTGTCCCAAAGATGATTTCCCATTACCATCCATCGATGTTATTGTTGATGCAACAACTGGGTTTGAATTTTTGTCTCTCATGGATGGGTTTTATGGGTACAATAAAATCAGAATCTCTGAGGTGGATCAGGCCAGGAATATGATCATAACTCCTTGGGGAACCTACTATTATGTTGCCATGCCATTCAGACTTAAGAATGTTGGTGCCACATACCAATGAACAATGACATATATATTCCATGATCTTATCCATAAGATCGTGGAGTCTTATGTGGATGATCTTTTGGATAAGGTCAAAAAGCATTGCGATCACCCAAAAGTACTTTATATCATCCTTGCTCACTTAATCGAATACAGTGCCACATTGAATCAAGAAAAAATTGTATTCGGTGTAACAGGAGGCAATATTTTGGGATATATCATATCTTCACGAGGGATTGATGTTGACCCAACCAAGATTTGGGTTGTACTATAAATGACTCCGCTGTCAGACAAGTCTAGCATCAAATATTTCCTTAGGAAACTCGATGCAATCTAAAGGTTTATCCCTGATTTAACTTTTTCTATTCACCTAATCAACAATTTGTTGAATAAAGATTGCTGCGTTGATTAGACAAAATAATACAATGAGGCATGCAAGTAAGTTAAATGATTCTTATTGTATCCTCCCACACTCATGGCACCTATGTAAAATCACCCCTTGATCCTATATTGATGAGCTACAGTTGTTTCTCTATCCTACATATTGGCTCAAGAAGATAATGATAAACGAGAATGTATAGTTTATTTTATTAGTCAAACATTGCTTGATTATGAGACATGTTACACACATGCAGAGAAAGAATACCTTTCCATAGTCTTTGTGACAAAGCATTTGAGACATTATATGTTGAATCAAGAAACTATGGTTATTGTCAAGTCTGATCACTTGCGGACATTCCTCACGCAAGGATCCTTATCTAAGAAATATGGGTTCTTAGTAACTCTTATGGCCGAATTTGAGTTAACATTTGTTAATCAAAAATCCATCAAAGGACAAATCATTACGGACTAGTTGGATGATAATCCATTGGATGGAGGCAATCTGGTAGATCTAAACTTCCCGGATGAGTGTGTATACTTCCTCAATACTATGCCCCCATTTTTACATGTCCATGGTATATTGACATCATTAATTTTATAGTGGACCATACGTATCCAGAAGGGGAAACATCGCAACAAAGAATGCAGTTGCACGTCATTGCCACTAAGTTAGTTATTTTGAAACAATTTCTCTATCGTAGAGCCTTCAATGGAATGTTGTTAAGATGTGTTGACATAGAATATTCCAAAAATATTCTTTATGAATTACATAGCGAAGTATCTGGAGGTCACTTAGGTAGCCACGCCACTACTCGAAAGATACATAGGATGGGCTATTTATGGCCCACTTTAGAGAATGATGCAATATATTTTATGCATAGATGTCATAAATGTCAAGAGTTATCTCACGAGATTCACATACCAACACAAGATCTGCAACCCCATGGCCCTTTTCCAAGTGGGGCCTAGATTTGATAGGGAAATTCTCTCCCTCATCAACAGATAGCCATAACTTCATAATCATGGCCACAGAGTACTTTACTAAGTGTGTAGAATCCATGCCTCTTACCATTTTACCTAGGTCTATAATTACTAAGTTCATCTTGAACCAGATCATTTGTAGATACGGAGTCCCACAAGTCATTATCTTAGATAATGGCACATATTTCAAAAATGACGAAGTGCATGAATAGTGTGCAAAGTTCAAGATAAGTCACCACATGGCTTCTCTTTATTATCCTTAGGCTAATGGATAGGCTGAGGCTACTAATAAGACATTAAATTCCATCCTCCTTAAGACCGTGTTGGTACCCAAATTTAATCTCATTCACAACTTGAGCAGCATCATGGATTTTACAAGACACTCAGAGGTAGATAAATGATTTATATGTCCATTTGTAGTTGGGGAAGCAATTTATCTGACTTATTGGCACTCAGGCTTTGAAGAAGTGGGTATCACCTTGAAAGGATTTGATCTTATCCTCACTATTTTAGTTTTGCCTCTTAACCAAGGTAAGAGAACCTATTTTGTAACCTATTTTATTGAAGGAGAGGTAGATACCTTTCTTTTGCACAAATTTTATAGAGAAGACCTTGGGGAAAATATGATCAGCACACCAAAATCTGACTCTCATGAGTTGTCACTTTCAGATTATGGGGATATTTTCAAACATAAGGCTAAGGTTACTGAAGACATTTGGAATCCTAATCTGTTATGTATACTTTAGCAAATGGATTTTGTTCTTCTGTGGATATACAGAGCAAAACAAGGGGTAATTCAGGGTAGGATTGGTTATTAGAATATGTTGTTTGGTGGGAGATCAAGAAGATAGATTGGACTTTGCCAGATCCTTGAGAAACTTCACAACAAATGGAGAACTCGATAACAGAAAGCTTCAAAATAGTTAAAACATTCCTTCAACCAGAAGATGTGCATCAATGGAGGCCTAGACATGCACTTTTTCACACAATCTTTGAGATTCTAGCACGAAGGCTCAAGTTAGAAGACCCAATAAAACATCAAAATCTAAGATCAGTCATGCCTGAGGTACACCCAGAGGCTTACAAAGAATCTATGTCAACAGATGAAATAAAAGTGATTTTAAATCATTTATTTCATTCCCAAATGAAAGCTTTTCTGAAAAATGAAATTACAAATGCCACTAAACTATCACAAGGATTGACATCTGTGTGATTCAAAGATATTTTGATACAAGATTGCAATAGGAACAAGAAAAACTACTGGTAGACATTCTGAAAGTGAAATAAACACAAAATTTGTGAAAGATTTGACACAAGTTAACTCAAAATTCTTCAGCAGGGGAGAGTTATTTAAACAATCTCAGAGCTTGTTGATGGTTATACACTTGTAAACAACTCAACATGAATGAAAATCTAACCCAGGGGAAGTTAACCTAGCTTCTCAAAAAGTTTTCTCAGAGGATGAGTTTTTCTCAAAATTTTCTCATGAAAATGAACCCCCAACCATTTGCATGACAAATTCATGCAATATATACCTTTTACTCACTCACTCACTTTGCCCCTCAAATCTTCCCTCCCAAAGTGGAATATTCAAAGCACCTTTGCTTTGCAATATTTCTGGAAAATGACATTTAACAAACTCATAAAAAGTTGCTAGTTGTTCTTTCAAAAGGTGAATCATTACAAAAATTTCATCATTCTTCAAAGTAGAAGCATGTTTTTCATTTCCCACACATGTAGATCCCTTTCATTTCATCATTTCAACATTTCCCTTCCTAATTTTTTACCCTGTAACTTTGGATATGGTAATTCATGTTTTTCGCAAACCAGAGTAAAAATTCATTTGAAAAATGCCTTGGATTCACAAATTGAACCCCCAAACTGATTAATTCAGACCCTGCAGGCCAAGACGACACGAACTGGTAAAAAATTTGATGAAGATTGATGGAAAAAACACATCTCCAAACTTCCTGCAGCTCAAATGGCGGCCAAATTGGTGAAATGCACAACTACCATCAATGTTATTCCTCAACTTCAAATTTGAGCCCTCCACGTGGCAGATCTGAGTAAAAACAGGCCTTGCGACGTCTCTTTACCTTTTTTACTACTTTTGGAAAATTTACACAATTTCTTGATTTCCTCCACTGCTCCGCTGATGAGATTTGAGCCTGACACATGGCGTAATATGACTCGATACAGAGTTACGGCTCAATTTTACACATTTTACATCTTTCTGGAAAAAAGGAAAAATGTTTCACTTTTCCTCCACCAGCTCCGCACCTTCGCTTCAAGTTTCTCAAGTGGCTCCCAGCAGAACCCCGGGTCCCTTTATGCCTTTAACTCCCTTTTCCCTCAAAGGGAAAGCCCATACCTCCGCTATTTAACTCACTTTTCCTCTGCCAGCCCGCACCTCCGCTATTGACTTCTCAAATGAATTTTGACTTTTTACCCTCAGGATTGCAGGTTAGTTTGATACTTTGAGTCATTTGAATACAAGAGGAAAAATTTCCAAGTTGCCCTTGATGGTCCACCTCCCCGCCTCTTTGACTTTTCAAACTACCATGTGTCACCACAACGCACCTTGAGACGGTCCCAAAAATTTGATACCTTAAACGAGTGCAGGCTCGCCATATGTCTTGTTCCGACGAGATTTGTCTGAATGCTTGAAGCTCAACAGAAGGAACCACATATCATACTCTGAGGTAGTATCCTTTTGGTCGTTGAAAATTCTAAGTAAAATGTAAAGCAAGCGGAGGCCTCCACATGTCATCTTGGTGCTTCTTTAAGATGGTGCCCAAAGCGGAGACCCTGAATGAGCATGTGTCAGCTTACCACGTGTCTTGTTCCGCCAAACTGCTCCAACTGCATAAAAAAATTCCAAGTCCGAACCAAACAATGGAAGCCTCCACGTGTCCTCTCGGCACTACTTCAAAGCCAGACCAAAAATTTGATCTCTCAAACGAGCGTCGCTCACCCACGTGGAAATATTTCAGAATTGAGGCTTTTTATAGAATTTTTGAAGTGAGCCAGATGTGTCCAACCAAAAGGTGCCACGTCCCCTATAGATGCAAGGATGCAAGTTTGACTGAGGAGAAAACACTCGTCAAACCATGTAAAATACGAGAAACATGAGCATTTGAGCCTGAAAATGATTTTTTCTTCAATGACTGAGAGTTTAGATTGTTACAAGGCTCAAACACGATCCTTAGGGACACGCCAACTCATCCTTCTTCAATTATTTCAAGGCAGAAATGTCAAGAACACAAATTCCAATTGTGGCAATAGAGGGAATGGGAAAACATGAATTTTTGAAAGGATAGAGCCCGAGGAACCCAAAAGATAAAACCTTTTCCAGAGGAACAAAGAAACTAGGAGACAAATATGGACCCATACATGATCTTTGACCCAAGGGCAGACTAAAAATGGCAACAAAGACTAGCCAAGCACATTCATGGGGAAGGATAAAATGGCAGAGACCGTAAATCAATAAATTTCCAAGGGCAAAAATGGGGTGAGACAATTTTGTGCACCAACACAGGCTCCGACTCGGAGATGGGCACTCCCAATAGCGAGTGCCACAAGAACAAAATTAGACCAAGTGCCAAAATATCCATTGGGAAAACAGATTCACAAGCCAAAACACCCAAAAAATACCAGCTGACAAATTGACCAAAACAACAAAAAAAAGAACATAAAACAAAAAACTACACATTGTACAAGTGATATGCAAACTTTCAATTTTGGGGATCAATCCAAAAAATGCTTCAAATGTCTGTCCATTAACAAGCAGCTCAAGCAATTCCCCATCCAGGTCTTTGAGGAAAAAGGTATTCTCACCAATTCTTATGTCAATGGAATATGGGCCCATCCACAAAGCGTCAAATTTACCATGCTTGCCCTTATCTTCATGCATGCTATCCCACAATAGCACAAGATCTCCAGTACTGAAAGTTCTTGGGGTTACCTTCTTATCAAACATCTTCTTCATCCTCTCTCTAAATTTTACATGCCTCTGATGGGATGCTCTTCTTGCTTCATCAATCTCAATAATCTAATTAATCCTTGCTTCATATGGACTGATTTCATTGTCTTCAAGTTATTGAACAAACTAAAATGAAGACAATTGCATATGTAAGGGCAGTAGAGCTTGTGTTCCATATACCAATTCAAATGGGATTTTACAAGTATCTCTTTTGGCAGTGATCCTGTCAACCCAAACAACAAATTTTAGTTGCTCACCCCACTTCTTCTTGTTCAATTCCAAAGTCCTTTTAATGATTTTAAAAAAGTTTTTATTGTTGGACTCAGCCTGTCCATTTCCTTGTGGATTGTAGTTAGAAGCATATGTCAACTTTATCCCATACTCTTTGCACATTGCCACTAAAGGTTCAACTTTAAGACTCATGGCATTATCAGCAATAATCTTGATTGGCACTCCAAATCTGCAGATGATATGATTCAATATGAATTCCATTACAACTTGGTGCATTGCCTTCCTAGTGGGGATTGCTTCCACCTATTTTGTGAAAAAATCAGTAGCTACCAAAATCCATTTGTGTCCAGCACTTGATGAATAAGAGATTTCACCAATAAATTCTAGCCCCCCATTGTTTGAAAGGAGCTTCAATTGATACAGGTTGCAAAGGAAGGGATCCTGAAGCTTTCAATCTTCCAGAGAAACACTAACAACGCGCACATCTTCTAATCAACTGAGTTACATCCTTGAAAAGATTTGGCCACCAATAACCATCCCTCAGAATTTTGTGTGCAGTAACTCTTCCAGCAAAATGTCCTCCACAAACTCCCCCATGGAAATTAACAATTATTTTGGGAGCTTCATCTTCAGTACACATCTCAAGAGGATTCCTTCAAGGTTCTTCCAAGCCAACCCAAAGCTTGTAATGATATATTTTTGAGAAGCCAACTTGAGGGCTCTTTTCTTATTTTTATTCAAATGCCCAAGGAAGCATAAGTTTCTGAGATAAAATAGTACATCCTTGTACCAATCAAAATTCAAAAATTTCTCAAGAACATCTCTCCTTTCTTCTTCTACCTCATTTACTTCAGCATTCTGCAGATTGCTTTTAGCCATGAGCTTGGCAAGACCCAAACCTCTTACTAGCTTTGTGGTATGGATGTTCATATCATACTCCTACAATTTGTCGACCCATCTACACCTTTTGCTTGATATCTCCATCTCTGATAAGATGTCTTTCACCATTGTGTGAGGAACATAAGCAATAATTTTGGAACTCAAAATATAAGGCCTAAAAACTTTTGTTGCTTTTACCAAGGCAAATGCATGCTTCTCCATGATTTTGTATCTCAACTCAGTTGTTTGCAATGCCTTACTAAAGAAGGAAATAGGTCTTTCAGCTCCATCATCATCCTTTTGCAACAAAATAGATGTAATGGTGTGCTCAGAAGCAAAGGAGAATATTTGGAAAGGTTTCTTGTAATTTAGGGCTGCTAGAACAGGAGCATGCTTGCATGCTTCCTTGATTCCATCAAAATATTTAAGGGCAGCCTCTTCCCACTTGATATTATGGTCCTTCTTCAACATGCAAGTAATGGGGAGAGTCGACTCAGCAAAATTAGACACAAACCTTCTAATGAAATTGTTTTGACCAAATAAGGATTGGATCCCTTAGTTTTTGGAACCGGGATCTTGTTGATAGCTTCTATCCTTTGTGGATCAATCGTAACTCCTTCTTTAGACACAATGTGACCAAGTAGTTTTTCTCTTTGCACTAAAAAATGGAACTTATTTGGATTGAGTGAAATGCCATATTCTCTACATCTTATCAGTATTCTTTCCAAATGTTGCAAGTGGTCAATTCTTTTGCTAGAAAAAACAGTAATATCATCTTGATAAACAACAATAAAATCATTGATATAGCAAGCGAAAGCAATGTCCATGGCCCTTTGAAAAGTAGCTCCATCATTCATTAAACCAAAGGGCATCCTGACAAAAACATATGTTCCCTACGGAGTAGTAAAGGTAGTTTTAATCCTCTCTGATTCTTTGACAAGAACTTGGTTATAACAGGAGAAACCATCCAAAGTAAAAATCATTTCAGAACCAGTCACTAATTGCAACATGTTTTCCATTTTTGGTAGAGGATAGTTGTCTTTCATTAATGCTCTATTTAGATTTATCAAATCCACACAAAGTCTAATATCTCCATTTTTCTTTCTGACCGACACCAAGTTTGCAACCCAAGAAGAATACCTTGTGGGTTGAATGATTCCTCCATCTCTCAATTTTTTCAATTCCTCTTGCATTTTGAGAGAAAGGAGTGGGTTAATTGGCCTTTGCTTCTATCTAAATGGTTTGGCATATTTCTCAAGAGGGATTTCATGTTGGAACAAGTCTTCTCTATATGCTTTCAACTCATAATAAAACCAAGCCAAACAGTCCTGATATTGTTTCAATAATTGGATATAGGATTGTTTTTATTCCTTATTTAAACCACTCCCTAACTAAATATTCCTTGGTTTCTCCTTTTTTCCCAAGTCATGCTCTTCAACATCTCTAGATGTAAACATGTTTCTATTGATTATACAATCAGCATTGTTAAAATTTGACTCAAGAGCAACTAGCCCTCTAGGGATGGTGTTAGTCTTCAATTGAATGATATCCCTGCCAAACAAGGTTTCTTTTCCATCAACATTATAGACCAATGGTTCCAAATCAATATGTTGATCCACAAACTCACCTTAGTTCTACAAAAACCTTTGAACCTGAGCATCATCGTCAAATACTTGCCAATGTTTGATGTTATCAGGGGCTGCAGGCCTAGTGAGTATTTCTACATCATATTCACAATATGGAGAAATGGTACAATTGTAAAATCTTGACCCCAACACTACTATCCTATCTACAATCATATTTAAAAAAAAAATCATGATGAACAATGTTGAAGGAATCAAACATCTCAATCAGATCCCAAACTGTGTGTTTGTATTGTTTCATTCGCTGATTTTTTGTTGCATACAGTTTTCTAACTTGTTTGACAACCAACTCAGAATATCCCTTTACAATGACACCCCTTACACCATACTTCCAAGCAATCCTCAGCCCTAACAATAATGCCTCATACTCAACTATGTTATTGGTGCATTCAAAGTTAAGTTTGAAAGAAAAACCAAATTCCTCTTTGCTTGGAGAGATCAAAACAACACTAGCACCATTACCAAATTTGGAGCAAGCTCCATCAAATAACAAATTCCATGGAGAGCCTACTTCTTCAAGACACTTAGACTGATCCATCTTGTGCTCCTTACCATCAGCAAACCTAACAAAATTATCAACATCAACATCAACAAATAATACTTCATAAGAAGCATTGTTTGGATCTTCAATTAGATGCAACATCTTCTTCTCTCCATATAATTTTACAAGGCTACCCTCAATGGGTATGGCGGTAAAATACATATCCATTTGGACACTCCCTCCAACACTTGCAACCTTCTTTCTTGACAATAACATACCCCATTTGGCAGGGCAATCAACAATTACAACATCAAGTTCCAAATTCTTACCCGGATAGGCTGTAAGTTACACCACCAAACCTTTGACACACCCAACAACTAGCACTTCCCTGGAATCCATGGCAGTACACTTGCCATACGCTGTTATTACTTTGATATCTAACTCATTCATAACTTCCAAAGGAATGACATTGCATGATGCCCTGGAGTCAAACATAAACCTATGTAGCAACTTGTCCTTGATGATCAAAGTTATGAAGAAATGGTCAACACTCATCTGAGATTCAACCAAGGATGTTCCCGAATATACCTCAGGTGGTTCACCAAATTCTTCCAATACTAATGTCTTTCCTACCTCTGTAATAGCAAGTGGAGCCTCTACAAAATTCACATTCCTTTTCACAACAACCTTCTCCTCCTTCAATCTCAAATACTCAAGTGCTCTCTTCTTGTGCTAGGGATTCTAAGCAGCTCAACAATTGGAACACTGACCTTGATTTGGATCAAAACTCGAGCAATGTCATAGGGAATGTATTTAGGAAAAACAACTGTGGAAGGAGGGCTGGAAATTTCATCAGATGGCACAATGTTTTTAACATTTTGAGCATGGGGTGAAGCATAAATTTTTCTTGGGACAGCAGGGCTCTTAGTAGATGTTTCTTTCTTAGGAACCTCTTTTGGGATATTAGAAAGTAATGGGGTTTTATTTTTGGCTTGAGGCCCAACTCCCTTGATAGCCTTACTTCTTGTGTTATACTCCTTTTGGGCCACCACAGCATTCATAAGTAGTTGCCTATCCTCTTTCGAGGGTATACCTCCATCATACTTCTTGATCATCAACGCCCTCAAGTATTCAAAATCATTATTGGGCAGCTCAATGGCTTGTACATTATCAATTTCTAAAACATGAGGAGGAAAAATATGTACGCGTTGGATGCAATCCCAAAATCTAGCAGTAGTCCTTGCACTTATCACTTCAATGGATGTTGCTCCACGACAGGAGTTTGTAGGGCAATCCATCATGCAAGCATCATCATCCGTATTACAATCATCATCTTCCTCTTCAATTTTTTGATATGTTCCACATGGAGGATGGGGTAATAAACATCTATCACACCAGTCAATCTGATTTGCATCATCAATAGCAGCCACTCTAGCATTTAACTGATCAAGCACTACCTTACTTTCCTTGGCCTGAGATTTCCTATTTCCAAATCCAATAGGCCCTTTACCTTTGTCATCAAATCTCTACTCGTTCCTATGGTGATTGTCGAATCTATCATGTGCTTGCTGCCTAGGCTAACCTTGTGAAGTTTTTCCAATTACCTTCTCAGCTCTTGCCAATTTATAGGAAATCTCTTTGAAAGCCCCTGCCAAAGTTTTCACCACTTCCTCCAAGTCTACACTCTTTCTTGCTTGAGGCTTCTCACAGTTTACCAATTCAACTCCATCTCTCTTAGGAGGTTTCCCAACAGCCTTGATATTATTCTCAATTTGAAGTGCCATGGTGAAGGCCTACCTTAAATTGCTAGGGTTCTTGTCCCTTAAGTAATATGCAGCCTTTTTATCAAATGCATCAGAATATTTTATCAAACAAGATTCATCACATGGTCTTAAATTCACCGGCAATCTCCTCAAAGTTTTATTGAACCTTGTGTTGAAGTCATGGACCGATTCATTTAGGTTCTTCTTGATATTCTCAAACTCTTATAAAAGGAACCTAGGATCAGTCTTGTCACCATATTACAGCTTGTATGCATTTTGCATTTCAGCCCATGAATCAATAGAATTATTTGGCAAGGTCTTGTACCAATCCCTAGCATCCTCCTCTAAAGTGTGTACAAACAATTTAATGTACACATCCTCAAATCCAATTTAAAATCCTCCATCATATTAATAAAGAGTTTCAAATGTTGATCACTTGTTATGGCATTGTTCCCTTGGAACTTTGGCAATATACTTCTAACATCTTGAGGCACAACATTAGGATAACTAGCCATTCCCCTAAAATTTATTGGGCCAAAGGTATTGACCACAAATGGAGGCCTAGGTGGAGGCTAAGCCATTTTGTCTGGTGGAGGTGATCTTGGGGGTGACACAAGATGATGAGGAGTGTGAGGTCTTTGGGGCTCAAGAATGTGGTTCACAAGATTGGTATTCTCTAGATGCTGATTTTCTTGGAAAGTTTTACTAGAATTGAAACACACAGGTGCAGATTGAAGAAGGAACTCACTAGGTACAGCAGAAGGACCTTCACTAGTTGAAGTAAACAATTTTATGAGAAGATTGCTTGAATCAGAATCACTGGAAGAAGAGTGATAATCCTCTATTAAAAGCTGATCTCTCTCACCAATGGATATTCCTTTGCTTGATGTCTAACCTTCAACAACCTTCCAAAATTTTCTTTCCTCTACAACTATCTTTCCCAATTCTTGAAATAATTTTCTACTTGGGTCTCTCTTGAAGAAAGATCTTCTTCCTTCCATGTTTGCATATTTTATGTGACAAACTTCACTTAATGTATGATAAGGTACTGGTATTTATCAAAAATATAACAGCAAGGAGTCACCACTAAGGGATTTTACCCTAGTTTGTGCAAATACACTATGAAGATCTATCAAATGACTGCAAATATCAGCACTATGCAAAGCTTTAAGAGATATGATCTTCTTTCATTCAATTTTTTAACTATTGTGAAGAGTTTGAAACAACAAATTGGAGACACTTGAAAATATTAAACTCAAAACTATACTCTTCATTCCAGTCTTATAAATCTAATTAGAAAATGATGCTCAGCAATGTAGTTGCACATAAATCACATAAAACACATTACCAAGGATTTGAAATACTGAAATATTCCCCGGCAGCAACGCCATTTGTGTTGGTATCAAAATTCATTCTCCTTTTCAAACCGAGAAGCAACACAGATTCAATAAGGAGCTTAGAGGTAGATAGATCATAAATGTGTATCATTTTGTAGTTGGGAATGAAATCTAACTGACCCTTTGTTACTTGAGTTTGTGGAGAGATGGATAGCACCTTAAAAGGATGTGATCTTATCCTAACTATTTTAGGTTGTGCCTTTCAACCAAGGTAAGAGAACCTTTATTGTAACCTCTTTTGTTGAAGGAGATGCAAATACCTTTCTTTTACACAAATTTTATAGAGAAGACCTTGGGGAAAATATGATCAACACACCAAATCTGACTCTCATGAGTTTTCACTTCCAGATTATGGCGATATTTTCAAACACAAGGCTAAGGTTACTGAAGACATTTGGAATCCTGATCTGTTTTGCATACTATAGCAAATGGATTTTGTTCTTCTGTGGATATGCATAGAAAAAAAAAGGTAGTTCAGGGTAGGATTGGTTATTTGAATAGTTTTTTGGTGGGAGATCAAGAAGATAGATTGGACTTTGCCAGATCCTTGAGAAACTTCACAAAAAATGGAGAACTCAATAACAGAAAGCTTCAAAATAGTTAAAACATTCCTTCAACTAGAATATGTGCATCAATGGAGGCCCAGACATGTACTTTTTCACACAATCTTTGAGATTCTAGCACGAAGGCTCAAGTTTGAAGACCCAATAAAACATCAAAATCTAAGATCAGTCACACTTGAGGTACACCCAGAGGCTTATAAACAATCTCTATCAACAGATGAAAGAAAAGTGATTTTAAATCCTTTATTTCAGTCCCACATGAAAGATATTCTGAAAAATGAAATTGCAGATGCCACTAAACTATCACAAGGATTGAGATCTGTGTGATTTAAAGAGATTTTGATACAAGATTGCAATAGGAACAAGAAAAACTACTTTCAAACATTTTGAAAGTGAAATAAACACAAAATTTGTGAAAGATTTGACACAAATTAACTCAAAATTCATCAGATTCATCAGCAAGGGAGAGTTATTTAAACAATATCAGAGATTGTTGATGGTTATACACTTGTAACCACCTCAACATGAATGAAAATCTAACACACATAAAGTTAACCTGACTTCTCAAAAAGTTTTCTCAGAGGATGAGCTTTTCTCAAAATTTTCTCGTGAAAATGAACTCCCGACCATTTGTATGACAAATTCATGCAATATATACCTTTTACTCACTCACTCACTTTGCCCCTCAAATCTTCCCTCCAAAAGTGGAATATTCAAAGCACCTTTGCTTTGCAATATTTCTAGAAAATGACATTTAACAAACTCAGAAAAATTTGCCAATTATTCTTTCAAAAGGTGAATCATTACAAAACTTTCATCATTCTTCAAAGTGGAAGCACGTTTTTCATTTCCCACGCATGTAGATCCCTTTCATTTCATCATTTCAACTTTTCCCTTCCCAATTTTTTACTCTGCAACTTTGGATATGGTAATTCACGTTTTTCATGAACCAGAGTAAAAATTCATTTGAAAAATGCCTTGGATTCACAAATTGAACCCCCAAATTGATTAATTCGGACCCTGCAGGCCAAGATGACATGAATTGGTAAAAAAATTGATGAAGATTGATGCTAAAAAATGTAACTCCAAACTTCCTGTAGCTCAAATAGTGGCCAAATTGGTGAAATGCATAGCTACCGTTGATATGTTCCTCAACTTCAAATTTGAGCCCTTCACGTGACAGATCCAGGTAAAAATGGGCCTCGGGACATCTTTTACCTTTTTACTACTTTTGGAAAATTTGCACAATTTCTTGATTTCCTCCGCCGCTCCGCCGATGAGATTTGAGCCTAACACGTGGCGCAATATGACTAGATACGGAGTTGCGGCTCAATTTTACACATTTTACATCTCTCTGGAAAAAAGGAAAATGTTTCACTTTTCCTCCGCTAGTCCACACCTCCGCTTCAAGTTTCTAAAGTGGGTCCCAATAGAACCCCGGGTCCCTTTATGCCTTTAACTCCCTTTTCCCTCAAAGGGAAAAATTTTCACTTTTCCTCCGCCAGCCCGCACCTCCGCTATTGACTTCTCAAATGAATTTTGAATTTTTACCCTCGGGCTTGTGGGTTAGTTTGATACTTTGAGTCATTTGAATACAAGAGGAAAAAATTTCAAGTTGCCCCCGATGGTCCACCTCCCCGCCTCTTTGACTTTTCAAACTGCCACGTGTCACGACGGCGCACCTTGAGATGGTCCCAAAAATTTGATACCTTGAATGAGCGCGGGCTCGCCACATGTCTTGTTCTAGCGAGATTTGTCTGAATGCTTGAAGCTCAGTAGAAGGCACCATGTGTCATACTCTGAGGCAGTCTCCTTTTGGCCATTGAAAATTCTAAGTAAAATGCAAAGCAAGTGGAGGCCTCCACATGTCATCTTGGTGCTTCTTTAAGATGGTGCCCAAAGTAGAGACCCTGAATGAGCGTGAGCTCGTCGTGTATCCTGTTCCACCAAATTGCTCCAACCACATAAAAAAATTGTCCAAGTCTGGGCCAAGTAGCAGAAGCCTCCACGTGTCCTCTCGGCACTACTTCAAATTCAGACCAAAAAGTTGATTCTCAAATGAGCGTTGTTCACCCATGTGGACATATTTCTAAGTTGAGACCTTTTATAGAATTTTTGAAGTATTTAGCTGATCCACGTCCAACCAAAAGGTGCCACGTCCCCTGTAGATGCAAGGATGCAAATTTGACTAGGAGAAAACACCCGTCAAACCGTAAAATACATAAACATGAGCATTTGATCCTGAAAATGAATTTTTCTTCAATGACAGAGAGTTTATATTGTTGCAAGGCTCAAACACGATCCTTAGGGACACATCAACTCACCCTTCTTCAAGTATTTCAAGGCAGAAACGTCAAGAACACAAATTCTAACTGTGGTAATAGAGGGAATGGGAAAATGTGAATTTTTGAAAGGACAGAGCCTGAGGAACCCAAAATACAGACCTTTTCCAGCGGAAAAAAGAAACTAGGAGACAAATATTGACCCATACATGATCTTTGACCCAGGGGCAGACTAAAAACGAAAAACAAATACCAGCCAAGCAGAATCATGGGGAAGGATAAAATGACAGAGATCGTAAATCAATAAATTTCCAAGGGCACAAATGGGGCTCAAAATTGAAATACCTAGTATCTATATTTTTCTGCAAGGAATCCTGGGAGAAGAAGGCTATCAAGAAGCATGAATCTCTCAGTTAGAGATTCTTGATGAGGATAGACTCAATGTTGAACAATGACACAATGTTTACGTTGATCGGATGGATTTGTAATATAACAAGAAGGTCTATGAGAATGAAATATATGAGGGATATTTGTTCTTAAGACTCGACATCTAGATAGACAAAAAGACCAATGAAGGAAGAAAATTCAGACCCAAGTGGTTGGGTCCATATCGAGTAATAGAAGACTACGAAAATGGGGCATTTCACCTATGTACACTAGAGGGTGAGGATTTTAATGAATCTATGAACTCTCTTCACCTTAAGAGGTATTACGCATGATCCATTAGCATTTTCATATGTACATTACTTCATTTGCATTTCACTTTCATCTTCCAATTCATTCTGTAAAATTTGTGATCAAGGGACTTATTCTTATAGCATATTCTAAAAAAAAACTGAAATTAATGGAAAAACATTCAAATCATATCTCTTCAAATTTTATCAATCCAAACAGGATAAGATAAAGTTTTTACCATAACCATACCAAGGCATGCATGCTTGGTTCTCCTTATAGTCACTTTCTAGGTTAGTTTTCTTTTCCTATAGTCTGTTCCAGAAGCTTCATGGTGTCACATCTATCTTGTATGCATCTCTTTAGAAATAAGAACATTCTAAATATTTTGCCTAAATAAGTAAGTCAAATGCAAATCGACAAAAAAAAAATATTTTACACGTTTCTTTTCCCTTTGAACCTTCGGTGTTGCGTCTACATCTCTTATTGGCAATGTAGGTTTGGGAAAGGAGAGAAATTCCCTTACTCACCTATGCCTTGTCCATGGTGATGAGCCCATGATTCCTACTGGTAGTATGGGGAAAGGTGTAGGGGGTCTCTTTGATAAACTTGAAAGTTAGAAACAATCCATTCAAATATTGTGAAATCATAATTCAAAAACAAAGTGAGTTAGATGTCCAAAATTCCAAAAGAGTTTAAAACCCAAAAACTAGATTTTTTCAACCAAGTGGCCATCTACAGATCTAAGTCTAGATAAACTGGGAAGCAAATCACATTCTAAACTATGAAGTAACTTGAGTAGGGTGAGGTTGTAGTGTCTCAATTTGGTTATGTCAAACCATTATCTTTCCCTCATCATTACCATTCAAAAAAAATTCATAACTTGTGCCCTTTCTAGCTCTTGGTGTTGAGCCCTCGCATCCTACTAGTTGTATGGAGCCAGGAGTGGGGAAAGTACATTTTCCTATCATATGATTATATCACCCCATTTTTCCAAGATAATATGAAATATCAAATAATGCTTAAAGAAACTAAAATTTAACATCACATTATGTTTGCATTATCATATATCAACATTATAAAATATAAAAAGAAATCACCATGTTATCATTTCACACCCACTACATGCATTCTGAAAAGCATGGAAAAATGGAAATTCTAAACATCTAGAGTGCACATGAGAAATAAGAAAAAATAAAGTCAACTCAGATACAATGGATTACCAAACCAAAAATTAAATTTTGTATATATCATGGTGAGTCAATATTGTATACAATGTCATGATGCACTAAGGCATGGTCAAAACGCTCGAAATGAGCCTAATATATACAAAAAAAATCATATAGTGACCACAAAATTGCAACAAAGCAATAAATGGCCCAATGGCTTGTCAGTCCCTATGGTATTCCTCGGATGGTGCACAGCCACATCCAAGGCTCCTACTGTGGATGTGACGACATTGGGAATGAAACGTATGGTGTGAATGCTCGTGGTGGTAGCTGTTTGGTTGTGGTCTCACTATGGGAATGGATCCACCTCATCAAATTCTTAGTGGTCTCATATCTAACCACTTGGGTATGAAGGGATTTCATCACCTCCACTATCCTCCAAATAGGATAAAACACATTAGTGTGTCTACCAGGTGCTAGTAGCTGACCTGAATCCTTGGTCATCTTGGCTTAGGTCTTGCCCAAGGGGATCAACAGGGTGTCCATGCACACCTATTGAATAAGCTCTCACCACTCCTTTGCATTCACTAAAAGAAAGAAAATAATAAGAAATGATGAGTAAGAAACCCAAGAAACGTAAATAAAAATAAAGTACCAAACTAACGCTTCCAACTAACAAAGTCAAGAGAAGAGTATTAAACATACTCAGATCTCTAGGCATCTAGGTATGGTTAGTGATTGCTACTACTGGTGGCTGTGGGGCCTCCCCAAATCCAGGGGCCACATGTTGTCCCATCACAGACTCATCATCCCCTTCCCCACCTTAAGGAAGTGTCTCCTCTTAGACCAATGTCTCTCTCTCTACACTTCTCTTAGCATATCCTAAGTATCATACCACTTAGGGGTGCTCTCCTCCTCCATATGGGCTGCCCTACCAACCTCAACACCAACCCCCTCATCCTCTATATCCTCCCTGACTAACTCCTCCTCAGTCTCATGTCCTGTGTGTTCCTTAGAGTCAGAGTCTATGTCAATGGGCTCATCCTCCTCTCCACTATGAGTAGGAGCATCCACAATCTGAAGCAAAGGTGCTCGAAGGGCACTATCTACCCATCGAGCACTAACCACATGCCTAACTATAATATGACCACCTAAGGTATCCATTGTCCAACCGGTATGTCCTCTAGGTACCTTCTAGGTCTTCTGAATGGTCATGTAGATCATACCACTGGGGAACGTATGTCAACATATGGGAGGCCAAACTACTAAGGAACCCGATCAAATGGATGAGTCTCAACTCTCCCAAACCTATCAACTAATTGTCATGTGGTAGATCAAGCTACCACCGAAGTCACCTCTTGTCCCCACAACCCTGTCATATCCTGGTAGGGTGTGGCAACCATGTCTTCCATGGTCAAAGAGGTCACTGGATGATGTGGCATCCTAAGAACTATCATAGCTATCCACCTCACTTCCTAGATAACCCCTAGATCCAATACTAGCACTCCCCTTCCATAAGGGATGATGCGCTCATAGATCCAGCTCATAACAAGAGTGGGGTGGCTCAGTGATTTCCCCTACAATCTGACTACCTTGTAAAAATCATGATATTTAGTCCCCAAGATGTCTACTCCCTAGGCATATGTGCAGCCATGTGCCTCAATCTGAGTAATAATGGGATCCTATCAGTAGAGTGGTGTGTCACGTCCCTTGTCCCCAATAAATTGTGAGGAAAAGATGCCCATGATGGCTCTCTAGATGATAGGGATAGGATTAGTGGCAATGGACCGGACTCTGATTCCCTTCTTTGAACCAAATGAAACACCAGTGTCTCCCAAATAGGTGGCCCACTGAGTAATCTCAACCCTGGATCATGTTGTCTCTAGGTCAGTCTCCTCCCAAGTATCGAGAGCCCAAGAATGTGGTATGCATCCTCCATGGTGATAGTCCACTCACCTCTGGTACCTGGCAACTAGAAATTGTTCCGGTTTACATCCCAATAAGAAAATAAATCACAAAATATGTGACTAGCAGGGGCAACATGGGCCACACGTGCAATACTCCAGATGTCTACCCTCTGAAGAGTGTCCCTCTCAGCCTGAGTCAACTAATCCAAGATCCCAAGGAGCCAATCACACTCCTGCTCATGGCTCCAATGGATGTACTCCTCCTTCTTCTTCACTCACCAAAACATGGAAAAAGAGAAAGTTAGTAGCATATACTAGAAGATAAGCTCACCAAAAGCATGAAAAAACATAAAAATAAATAAAAAATTAAGTTAATGCACGTTTTTTGTCATTTTGTTCAGAACCATCGCCCTGGTAGGGCGGAGGTTCTGCGACCACCGCCTTGCTTTGGGTGGCGGTCCTGAGCTGATTTTTAAAATACACCCCTAACCCAAAAAATGCTCAAAACACAAAAAAATTACCATTTTGGACAAAACAAAAGACTGCCCTATGGAATCCCCCCTAGAGACTCATTTAAGACCAAATTTTTTGAAAATAATCACACCTAGGTAAACTTTTCAGACTTTTACATTTTAGGTATGAAAAGGAAAAAGTGAAAAAACCAACCATAGACCATGTTGGTTGATCTCCCGATCGTGGAGGCATGATCACAATCTCGTAATGGTAATCTCAGTTGTACTCTTGTCAAAAATGGTCACCATGGGCCCAGAGCACCAAATTCACCAAATTGAATATGTGCAAATGAATTGAAAAATGAGTTGTTTGATATATATATATATATATATATATGATGTTTTCACCTTGTTTTGAGTGTATGTGTTTATAGGGTTGGAGTGTTTGCACAAGTATATCTCTATATCCCTACACAAATGGTAATTCCTCTTGTATTTTTGGTTTAGTGTTTATTTTTTGATATTTTATCTATCTATGCTTAATTCTTATTTACTCTTGCAGGTATCAGGAGCTTAGACAATGACATTTCGACACACGGGTGTGTCGGGTATAGATTCTAACTCCATGTTTCGGGAATGCCATACTTAGACTCTACCTTTTATGCCTCTTCATGGCTAAGATGCTTTTTTGAGGGGGAAATATGTACTCACCCAAAATTACATGTGCTACATTGTCTTAAAACAGTTACAAAAGTCCCCAATGATTATTCAGGTCCTTTTAAGAAGGTGTTCGAGCTCCAAAACCCATTCACAGTGTATATTTATAGCCTATACATGCTTACTTAGCCTTCCCACACTTTTTCCAGCTTCCTACTTCTTTCTGTGCATGTTCTGGACTTTAGTGCTAGGATCGCCGCCCTATGCAGGGTGGTGGTCCTGACTGATTTTTCCAGATTCCATCATGTGTGTTTTTAACATGCGATGATTCAATTAACTTCACTTTTAGCATGCATCCGTGAGCCAAATTTTCTAAAAATAGTTTTGATTTCTTGGTTCTCCTTCCCTCTTCTGTTTTCTCATGTGTTTTAGTTAGTTAGAACTACCTATTCTTGCCTTGTGCATGAAAGCACATCCCAGCCCCAATTCTTATATATTCCATGTTTGTGTTTAAGAAAAAGGCCTGAGAATTTTTGTGTATCTTACATTGTATTGCTGCCAAACTCCTAGGAATTGGATAGCTAAGCTTAGATCTCTTTTGTTATCTCTCTTCTACTTATATTGCATCCAAACTACCTTCAAGCTATCATTGTTCAAGTACCATCCTCCTGCTCCTATTCTTGCATTCCCAATCCCTTGGACTCATATGAACACTCACAGAAAGAAAGGAACAAATTGAGGGGACATATACAAATACAATCAAATTTTCCAAAGATCTTGCTTATCTAGTTTGGAATTGTGTGTTTGTTTTCTTTATTTGTTAAACTTTCAATTTCAAATATCTAGTTTTAATTGCACATCAAATAGAGTAGCAAAATTGTTCGTTTCAATTGATTGGGAAATAACAAGTAGATCAAATCATTAGAAATTTTTCTCTCTGACATTACTGGGGAAGTTGTGGGGAATAATAGCTCTTTCAGGGTCATGATTTTTTCTGCACCTCTGAGGTAGGATTTGAAGGGTTTTGATTAGATTAGGTTATTTGTCTTAGATTAGATTCACATATTCACACAAGTAACTAGCTACATCCAGTTGATTACTTATCTTTAGTTTATTTATTATATTAGAACGCATTGCTTAAAAATTAGAAAAGATCAAAAACATTTACTTTGATAGATTAATTTACTTTTATTATTTTTCTCTAATATATTATGAAAACACCAAAAACATAGATTAGATTTCCTTTGATAGTTAGTTTTCTTATAAAAATCATTTCATTTCATTTTGTATGACCATCACCGGTCCACAACAAGAAAAGACGTACAGATGTGATCCCTTGGTCCCATAACCTAATAGGTCAGAATTGATTACTGACATTGATACAAGTTCACATTTGAAAATCTTATGTACACCTGCAACTTTTGCTAAGAAAATAAAAAAACTAAATACGCTAAACATTCCTGCTAATCAATCCTATAATTATTGGACTGCTCCTAGTAATAGGGTTTGATTACATGCATGACCATATAAGTGGCATGGCCTCCACAAGTCTTTGGTTGTGATCCTCAAGTTCCACAACCCAATGGGCCTACTGACCAATTAGACATTAACACTAGTTTGCATAAATTAGTATTCAAATCTTCACCACTTCCACCAAACATTTTTACACAACTTTCCTTCCTGAACATAGTGGCCAATCAGGCTAGGAATTTATGGACTAGACTGGAAAATTTCCCATAGTCTCTGTGGCTCCACTACATCTCTCATTCTCACTTCCATGACCTTGTTTAGAAATCCATACGAGGCACCCACAGGTCACTTTCTACATGTTCAACAACAAATAAACAAAATCTCGGAAGAGCTTGATATCAATTGGAGTCTATGAGCAGCTTGTAGACACCTAAAATTGGTTACTCAATTTAGTGTCCCTCACATTCGCTTACCTGCTTGGGTAACCTGGGGCACGTTTATGTCACCTCTATCCCCTTGGGATATTATCCGATTTGTGACTTAAACACCTATCTTAAATTTAATTCACCCCATTATATCTTACCAGTGAGTAATTAAATATTAACTACTTAATTACACTTCTTCCCTTGTATCCTAACCACTTATCTACCCTACATTTATCTTATCTATGTATCACCCCTATTTCTCCTCTTCCCCAAGTGAGATATTTTCCGTATTTGGGGTAATTCTCATCTTTCTAGAAATCGTTCATTTTGGCCATCTCGGGAGTCTGTCCCGCGATCGGCGCCGACCTATACGGTCGGTACCACTTTTTTAGGAGCGGCACCGATTATAAATACAAGTCCAAAACTTAGTTCTAGGGACCGAAAAACACACACGACGAAGAAAGACGCGCACGAACAGAGAGAGACAAAGAGATAGATTGCGAAAGAGACACAGGTTGTAAGAAAGAGAAATCTTTTAGCATCAAGTGTATCGAATGAGGGCAGATCCTGTCCGAATTAATCCCTGAGAGGAGCACTGTTACTCTGCTTCTATTACATCACACGCATCCATCGATCTTCTGGTGACTCTGTTCCAGTATCTTACCGACTTTCACACATCCAACAGACGTCGACTATCTATCCATCACTTTCCAATTTCTGAATCTTCTTGCACTGTCCCTGATCAACTGATCTACTTTCAATTGACGTCGATCTGTTTTAGTCGACACCGATCACATCAGTCGACGCCGATCACATCAGTCGACGCCGATTATACATAATCGACGCCGATCATCCTGCAGATAGGTAAAAGGACACAGGTAACACAAATCTAGCTTTATTTCATAGTTTCCTGTTTTCTTTAGCTTTCTGTCTGCTGTTTAAATTTGGTTTCATTACTATAATCAGAAAATCTAGTCTTATATGTACATCTTTTATCATGTTGTTGGTTGGATATTTTGTCAAACCAAAATATGAGGTTCAACCACAGTACATGGGATTAAATCCCTCCTCAAAGACAGGTGAGGCTGCCTGTTTGTTGCTAATCTAAAACACAGTAAATAATATATACAATATTCACACTAATCTAACCATTGGGGGTTGGGATGAAATCCCGAAATCCACATTCACACGATTCAAGAATATTGCTTTCGTAAGTGAAATAGGTTAGAAACTGTTACAGTGAAAGAAGCACGGTAGAAAAGAAATGGGAGAAACGTATTTTCTTTCGAGTAAACACAGAGCACGAAATAATCATACGAGTTTTAGACCACAGATATAGTGTCCGAGATAATTAGAAACACTGAGATTCTATGCAAAGAATAGCTTTAAGATTATGGACATAAGAACACTGTCTTAAATAAGATATATTTCACAACACAAAGTCTGTAAAACAATATCAGCTTCTATTCTTTGAAATGATTGAAAGAAAACACAAAGTTTTTCTCCTTTCCAATAGCCTCTTAATGCTTCAAGAATTCTCGACCCTTTAGAATGCACAAGCATCCCTTATTTATAACAAAAGAAGCTAGAGATCAAACAGGACAGATCCTAAAGAGTAGCCTGTTAACTGGAGCTTCAACTTTGCATGACTCTCACGCAGGAGATCAAGTCAAAGTATGAATTAAAAATAATGATAAAACGGAAATAAAAGATATGTCATTCTAAAAATAGAAATGGCATGTGACATCTGGACTTAATCCGAATCATCATCTTGAACTACTTCCTTCCCCTGTTGGAATAACTTTTGGATCCATTAGCAATCTTCTCAATCGTAGGCACCGATGAGAAATCGAATCCGGCAGAAACAGAAGAAGGTGTTATGGATTCAAGAGGTTTTGAAAGTTTAATCAAAATCTCTGTCAACTGCTCCACTTTTTCCTTAAGCTCATCTCTGCTGACTTCTCGGCCTTCTCCTGAAATGGAACAGGGTCCGACATGAAGAATGTTGGAGGGAGAAAGGCTCGGAACTCAGGTGATGCTGTTCAAACTGGAAATCCCGATTGAATGAATGCACCGGAAGAAGAGAAGAACCCAACACGCTGAAGAGGATGTCGGAACTTTGAGGAACCCGACAAGTTTGTTCTGTCGGAACCTCGGCCAAGCCCGACACTTGCTTTCAATGGCAGAAACAGGAGAAAACCCGACACTCACTGTTAATGGCGGACACGGGAGGAAATCCGGCGCCCACTTTTGATGACGGAACTTCGGAGATGCCCGGCACTTGCCAACTCACCAACCATTCGGCTTGAATGCCAGGTCAGTATGTTGGAGGAGTCCGAAAACCCGACACGAGGAGATTTAGTGCATTTCGGGTTTCAGGCTTCGGAAAACATGGAGCACAAAACATGTTTTGAATCACGAATGTTCCGATGCATTAGAGTTCCGAAAACCCGATTACAAAGGCTTGAGCGGACTTCGGGAATCGGAGAACATGGCGCATAAAACATATTTTGGACATGAATGTCCCGATGCTTTAGAGTTCCAAAAACCCGAATACAAAGGATTGTCTTAACACAAGGCGGGTCTCGGGTTTCGGAAGTCACGCGACACAAAGCATGTTTTAACACAAGTACGTTCCGATGCGTTGAATTTCCGAAAACCCGATTTCAAAGGATTTTTCAATACAAACTGGGTTTCGGGCTTCGGAGGTCATAAGACATAAAGCATGTTAAAACTTATGTCAAGCTGCTAGTAACACCCGAAAACCCGATTTGCTCTAAAAGAGGTCATAATGCAAAATCACTTCAAAAATTTTGTAGGGGTCATCCGATCGTTTTGTCGTTTACTCAAAACGGGGATAACACATGTATGCTTCTCTACTTAATTGAAAACGTGGACTGACATCCGCCAAGGAAGCTTATCGCTTCCCGGACCCGCTTCTCAGGCAGTCCACCCAAATATCTTTTAACGCCATCTTTTTCTGTCAAGCATTGGTGTCTTGCAGGTTACTCGGATCTATTGTGCGAATTGCTCGTGTGCGCCCATCTTATCTACATCGACCTCCTTATCTATCTACATCTTCGGATCTTGTCCATCAGGTATCGATTTCATTGGAGTTTTTCAGGGTTTTTGTGTTTAGTTTGGTGCATTAACTTGGACAGGTAATAAGCGCGAAATTCTTGATCTACATTCTGGCACGCCCGGTGGGACTTGAACCAAAGTCCCTTATTGGTAAGTTCATTTCTTTTCTAGTTTTGAGCTTTGATTCTTTTTCTTTACTGATTTCTATCAGTTCTGCTTGAGCATTTCTTTTCTTGCTTTTTATGCGAGATCGTTATCTTGAAATTTTTCTATTTCCTTAGAATAGAAATTTTTTGTTTCATCATTATCTGGATATATCTTTCCGGATCTTGTTTGCTGTTTGCTTAACCTCTTCTTATGGAGCACTTTGCTTGATCGTGGGATTGTTCGAGGGGAAGAGCTCAACAACGCACTTTTTGAAGTCCACACACCTTGGAGAGCTAAATCTACAGGTATTTCTCTTTTACGGTGTTTTCTCCTTTTTAGGATTTCTTTGTTTGATTGTCTATCACATTCAAACATTTCAATTTTTTGGTGCTTAAAAAGAATTTAATCACATTTGGGAAAGAATTTGTTTGACTTTTCTTCATCAAAATCAAACACTTCGTTTTTAAAGTGCTTAAAAAGTACCTTTTCTTTGTCATTGCTGCATGTTTCTCATCTAGTTTTAATTAGGCTAGAAAATTGATCAAAATCGGTAGTGACACTATTTGATTTTTATTTTTCACCCTTGCACACAAAGCCAAAATCACTAGGTATAAAGCATTTAAACAAAACTCCTTCCCTGGCCTCGCCTACTTGGAAGTGATATCCAAGAGGAAGAGCCTACGCGGTACTCAGGCGGCGCTATAAATTCACGGAAGTTCTGGTATATATTGGCAAAGCACCCGACTCCCTTATCGCAGCGGTGTGTGAAGTGCGGGGGTAGGCTCCTATATCAAGCCATGTACCGGTCTTTTACTGAAGTTCCTTCGGGACTCCTCACCAAACATTCCCCAAACCATCCTTAGTTTGGCTATTTGAGTAGTTCCTGTTCTAAAAAATCCTTCCCTAATATTTTCTTTCCTAAAAGCATCAAAACTTAAAGGAGATAATCATCTGCACTGCTTGAATTGTCTGTGCATTAGTTAGGTCAATTTTCTTTTCTGCGTGTTTATGACGGTCATCACTCAGTTACAATCTAGAAGAATGGCTCAACTGGCTCCTTCTTCTTCCGAGATTACCACTAGTGTGGATGTTTCGGCACCCCCCAAATCTTCCTCGGGACCACTGCTAGTTGGTTCCCCATCCTGGTCATATAATCCTTTCTTTCAAGCCAAAGCAACCCCATCATGTCTAGCTTCCCCTAGTCCTTCAGAAATATCATCTACTTCTGACTCAGAGTATGTTCCTCGCGGGGATCCTGAATTTCAAGCGTTCCTCGATCGCAATCCGGTAGCCCTTATGGACTACCTAGTACACAAGTCTATTCAAATATCTGATCAAGGACCACCAATCCAGCAAGTGTACGATTATTCTCGTGAACCATCCCAGGCCTTTGTAGAACAGTTTGCATCATCTCTCTTGCCTCCAGTCACGGAGAAGGGTGATGCCCCTGTGCCTCCTTTTTCTCTTCCACCAACCATATCGACTAGTTCTCAAATAGTCTTACCTATTCCTAACACCGCAGTTACCTCGAATATTCCACAACCTACTTCTGAGAGGTCCTCTTCCCTGACTATAATGAATGCATCTGCGCATCCGCATATTGCTGTTAATTCATCTATGCCCTCCATTGTGTCCCAAGGTCAGTACCTCTTTATGAGCCAACCCCCTCCGGCTAGTCAGTTAGTTCCTGCTTCTTGTCCTCTAGTAGGTCTTTCTTCCAATATTCCAGCAATAGTGACCTTCACCCATCCTTAGCATCAGCACCCTTAATGCCTAATCCGGCAGTAGAAGGCCCCTTTCAGGTCTTGTTCCCCAATATGTCCAATCAAATCGGCACTCATGTTCCTCAATCTATCCCGATTCAGTCAACCAGCATAGGATTCCACCAATCACAGGCTCCACCCGTCATCCAACCTTCATTTTCTCAACCACTTATTATCTCACATCCTGCCTATACGTAAGGTACTTCACAGCAAATACCCCACCAGGTGTCACCCAGAACGCCTGGTTACTCCTCTTATCATCCTATCAATCAACAGATGAATCCTCCGTTGACACCTCAACAATATCCACCATTTGCTTCTTATGTAGGACATGCCAGTGTGCCTCCTTCTCAATCTGACGTGGTTCAAATTCTCTTCAAGAAAATCGTAGACTTGGAAGCCTCCATAAAAGGGGCTCGTCCTTCATACTCCTTTGAAGAAGTGTGTAATGAACCCATTCACCCCTCAGTGGCTTTTAAGCCTTATCCTCCCCAATGGGAACTTCCTAAATTTTCAAAGTTTCATAGTCGGGAGGACCCTCAACAACATTTGCAAGAATTCAAACATGCTTGCTACCTCATAGTCCAGGATCAGGAGCTTATGCTCCGTACCTTTCCTATGTCTCTAGCAGGTCCTGCTCTAGACTGGTACAATAACATTCCTCAACATTCCTTGTTTTCTTTCTCTCAATTGGCCCAGATGTTTGTTGAAAACTTTTCAATAAATATCACGCATAAGATCTCGATTACAGATCTTTATAACATTCGTCAATTCGATGATGAGTCTATTGCAAACTTTGTCGCTCGTTGGAGAGGGATAATCAACCAATTGTCTTTCTCCCTTCCTCAATCCCAACAAATCGAGTTGTTTACTTGATCTTGTGCTAATCACATTTCTTCCACTTTAAGGATCCAAACTTTTCATACCTTTGGAGAAGCCTTTACAATGGCACGTAAACTTGAATCTCGCGCCATTGAACAAGGGAAGCTAAAACTTCGCTCTAAATCTAAACCCGATTTTTCTCGGTTTACCAAACCAAATTCTTCCCCTTCTAACGACAAGAATCAGGGATCCACCAATGCCATCGTATTAAAAACATCACGAGCCGATACTACTTCTAATCAAACACCACGAAGAGACTCCTCATCTTCTCGAAAAGGGACTTCATCATCTCGATCCTTCGCTCCATTGGGGGAATCATATGCCTCTATCTTAGAGAAAATGTTGGAAGTTCGTATGATCGAACTTCCCCCTATTAGGAATATCGATGAAAGCCAAGAACGTCCATTCTAGTATAGAGAAAATGATTTCTGTCATTATCATAGAACCAAAGGTCATGACATCGAACGATGTCAGACTTTCAAAAATCTTGTCTAGAAATTCATTGATAAAGGCGAGCTCATTCTGGATAACCCAAATGCTCCCCCAAATCAGGCAATGGATGTTTTTAAAAAACCTTTTCCTAATCATTCCCTGAACCATAATTCTTCAGAGTCTCAAAAACCAAACACTCATACTATCAATTTCATCTCTACTGAAGAATCTTCTTCTGAAACCAAGCCATCTGCGAACACATCAATTAAATCAGAACCTCCTTCCACTCCACCAATCACTGAAATTCCACCATCTTCAGATAGCCCGTCTTCGAATATTCCTACATTGCGAGATACAGGTTCATCTTTCTCCACTCCTTTGTCTCACCTTCCATCCATACCCGAGACAGTGTCATCCTCATCTGTCTCATCATCGAACATTCTTTCAATGCTCGAGCCAAGTACATCCCTTCGAGTTTCCACTACAGATACATCTACTTCTGTTGCTCCCATTCTCGCTGCAACTATGCCCCTAGTGAACGTACCTATAATTGTGCCAACTCCGACGGAAGCGTCTTCGATTTTGACTCTTCCTGTCTCTTTTCCAACAGTAGTTCCACCCATAATTACTGCACCAGAAGTAGTCCCTTCGCAAAGAACTACTTCTTCATCACTCACTTCTTCCACCACTAGTGCTGCTTCGCCCATTAAAGGAAAATCAAAAGAAGTAGCACCAACACCTATACGCTCGGTTCCTGAACTTAAACCGAGACAACCAAAATCTAACATTGCGCCATCAGTACCTCCCCACTTGCTTCCTCCGAAAAGGTTACAATCACCTTATGCCGTTGAAGTTGTCACCATCCCTAAAAAAGGAAAGCCCATATTTTGAACCATCAAGACCCTTGGTGCTTTCCCACAAAAATATCTCTCTACGCCCCATAAAAGATTGAATTTATCCACTGAGAAGGCGTCTTCTTCTACACACTTATCAAAACCATCATCTTCTTCTACAACACATTCTTCACCAACACCCCGAAAAGTGGATTTACCTACTAACAAGACGCCACCTCTTCTATCAGGATCATCATCTTCATTACCAAAAGCCAGGGCACCCTATGTCCCTCCGATTACACCTACTTTGGGAGCTTCTTCCTCATCTAAATTGACATTATCTAAATCATCAGTAAATTCGACCAAGCAACCTCCTTTATCTTTGAAGACCACAACACTTGTCACATCTCCATCATCTTCAAAATCTATTTTAGGGGCTCCTCCTCCACCAAAATCAATCATGTCTCACTTACTTCCATCTCAAGTGCCCAAGACTGCTCCTCCAAGTGTCCAAAAGAATAAGATGATCCCTAAAAAGACTGTCAAACCTAACATGCAGGTTCTTTTGCCTCGACAGTCTGTTAAGGCAAAAGAGGCACCTTCATCACCTCTATCATCATCTTCATCTACCGGGTTCTACACCGAAACCCTTCACCAACTTATCCAATCTTCATCCATATCCCTTCCGCCGATTAAACCCTATAACCCTAAAGGAGTTAAACCTACCTGGTTTAACTCTGATCTGATTTGCGCTTACCACCGTACCCTGGGTCATGATACTGAGGGATGTAAAGCTCTTCAAGCTGTTGTCAACAACCTTTTGGAAGAAAGTGACCTTTTGCTAGAGGAGGAGGAACAAGTATCTCCTATAATCTTAGCCCCATCTAAGCCCCAAAGTTCCACTCAGACCTCTAGTGATTCCACTCAAATTGATCTTCCACCTTCTCAAATTGACACAATCCATATCACCACTAGAACCCAACACTATGATAATCCATCTTCATCTACAGCATCTCGACCATGGGTTGTCATTTCTGCAGCCCTTGAAGGAGTTCCTCCATCCTCACTGGCCCCACGACCTAAGGTCTCTATTCGTGCTGCACCTTGGGTTCAAATTCCTGTGTCAGTTGAGGAGAGTGTTATGAAACAACTCACCCAGGCTCTGGTCAAAATGTCTCTTTTTGACCTCATCCAATCCTCTCCACAACATCTCCAGGCTCTGATTGATAATCTGCATCGCATCGCAGTAAATTCAGATGATCCCCAGCCCTTCGAGTTGGTTGTTGGATTAAATAGACCATCAACCGCCATTTCTTTTAAAGATTCGGAAATTCCTCCTCTTTCTTCAGAGGATTTGGAGGCTCCCCTCTTTATCACAGTCCAAATCGACAACACCACATTAAAACGCGTTATGATCGACAGTGGAGCTTCACTCAATGTCATCTCCTCGCACACATTTGAGCAACTTAAGTTACCAAAGAACGTAGTGTCACCCCCGCCTTTCGCCCTTCGATCATTTAACGATCAGTTAGCAGTTACTTTAAGAACTGTGGTCTTACCCATTCGAGTAGGTAAGAAGCTGCTTCATGAACTCTTCTACATTGTCGAAGGAAAAATCCACTATAATATGATCCTCGGACGCTCCTGGATTCACGCAATGCATTGTGTCCCATCCACCCTCCATCGATGCTTAAAATATCAATATGAGGGCAAAATATATACTCATCCAGGAGATCCTTTTCCTTCCGCACAATGCGACATGACCACAAGGTCTACCCCTCTAAAGGAAAATACTTCTTCTCCTGACGGGGCCTCATCTTCTTCCATACCTGCAACCAAACTACCGGATTTACAAAATCTAGAAGAGACATTGCAGCGTTTCTCACTGGGAGAACTTCCTCTCTTTTCTTTCGATGCCCATCTCAATCCTAGTGAGTATGGTAGACCGGACAAACAACCTGAGTATCAACCAGGTCTCAGTCGCATCGTCACCATTGGTCTGCCCCATCAACAGACTAATTTCATCTATGGTGGTCTTGATATGCCTCATTATCGCCCAGATTCTCCTCCTAGGACCAAACCTTACTTAATAGGGTTCGATTATCTACAAAATCCCACGTTTGCAAAAACTTATCTATATCGATGCGCGTGGAAGGGTTTTGGTCTAGGAAAATATGAGCAAGGTGTGCATGACCTCACATCCATTCCTACTCTCATGCCACATCAAAAATTTGGTTTAGGATTTAAACCTCTTTCAAAAGCCACCGTCACTATTCTCGATGAGCCTCTTCCTATTGAGGAACCATCTTCTCCCACTAAGTCAGAAGCATCACTCGATGTGGACGATGACATTTCCATCCCGCCTAACTTTTTTTTTGATCAATACCATTTCCTTAGGGCCGCTAGCCTATACGACTAGCAACCGGTCTGCTTCCATACCGTTAATCTTCCCTGAAATAGTTGGAGATGACTCTCCTACTATCAACACTATCCACTGTGCGGATGATGATTCTATCCTCACCTATCTGGGGGCAAAGGATTCATATCTTCCCAAGACTATTCCTTCTGACATGTCTACGCTTCTCAACGAAGCCACTGTCGACCTTAATATAGGGACTTCTGAAGACCCTCACATCATTAAGGTCGGCCAATCCCTTAATCCACAGGAGTTAGGAGATTTTACCACTTTTCTTTCCAACCATCGTCAAGCCTTTGCTTGGTCATATGAGGATATGCCCGGACTCGATCCTGATATTATGGTCCACAATATCGTTACTCTTCCCAACATCAAGCCAGTTAAACAAAAATTACGTAAAATGCACCCTAGAGTAGCCCTTATTGTTAAAGAAGAGTTACAGCGCTTGCTCTCGGCTAACTTCATCCAACCCATCGATTATCCACAATGGGTTTCCAATGTAGTACCAATAACTAAAGCTACTGGGAAAATTTGAATTTGTACCGACTTCCAGGATCTTAATCTGGCTTGTCCAAAAGATGATTTTCCTCTACCTAATATCAACCAACTCGTGGATTTAACTGCGGGTCATGAGATGCTTTCTCTTATGGATGGTTTCTCTGGATATAATCAAATTCTCATCGCACCAGAAGACCAACATAAGACTTCTTTCATAACTCCTTGGGGGACCTTTTGTTATCGCGTCATGCCTTTTGGTCTTAAGAACGCAGGAGCAACCTATCAGCGAGCAATGACCTACATCTTCCATGATCTCTTACACAAAACTGTGGAAGATTACGTTGACGATCTCCTCGGTAAGTCCAAACGTAGCCAGGATCATCTTTTCATCCTTGCACCACTCTTCGAGAGGCTTATCCACTTTTTTCTTCGTCTAAATCCATCTAAGTGCGTGTTTGGCATGCTCACTGGTAAAATTTTAGGTTTTATCATTTCCATCAGGGGTATTGAAGTGGACCCCGCAAAGATAAAAGCTATCCTTGAGATGCCTCCCCCTTCTAACTTAAAGCAACTCTACAGTCTCCAAGGACGTCTTCAATTAGTGCGTCGTTTTATCTCACAATTGTCGGACCGTTGTCAGCCTTTTCACCATCTCCTCCGTAAGAATGTTCATTTTGAATGGGATGAACATTGCCAAAAGGCCTTTGATGATCTCAAAGCTTATCTTCTTTCTCCACCTGTGCTTACACCTCCACGCGAGGGGGAGCCTTTCTATCTTTATATCTTTGTGACTGACCATGCTCTGGGAGCCATGATTTCGCATCGGGACACTTGCGGTAAAGAACAAGCTGTCTATTACATCAGTCGCACCCTCCATGAGTATGAAACACGTTACTCCGAAGCTGAAAAGCTATGTTGTGCTCTCTTCTTCGCAACTTCTAAGCTTCGTCATTACCTCCTTAATCACAAAACTTATATTGTCACAAGTGTCAATCCACTCAAGAAAATTCATGCAAAACCTTATCACAATGATCGTATCACTCGTTGGCTCATGCTTATGACAGAATTTGACCTCGAGTTTATCCCGCAAAAGTCTATCAAGGGTCAGGTTATTGCAGATCAATTAGCTGATGCTCCTCTTCCGGACACTCAAGACCCCCTTGCTCAATTCCCCGATGAATATATCCAACAAATTGATTTTGGTCTATCTCCATTTAAAGTAAAGCTCTTCTTTGATGGATCCAAATGCTAGCAAGGGGGAGGTGCAGGTTTCGTGATGATTCCTCCTTGGGGTACGCCTATCCCAGTCGCACACAAATTGAACTTTGAGTGTACCAATAATATGGCTGAATACGAAGCTCTTGTCTTAGGTCTCCAAAATGCCATTAATCTCGGCGCTCGTCATATTGACATCTTTGGTGATTCTGAACTCATCGTTAATCAAGTCACGGGTGTCTATCAATGTAAGAATGATATCCTTCAAAAATATCGTGATATCGTTCTTGCTCAACTCCAATCTTTTGATAAATTCACTATCCAAGCTATTCCTCGCACTGCAAATCGATTCGCAGATACAATGGCTTCCTTAGCCTCACTTATCCCACCTTTCACTGAACACTCGCAACTTTATGTGGCTGTGCAACGATTAGATCAACCATCTCATCTTAGGCAACTAACTTCAATCCATGCTGTCACAACCCATACTCAGGATGAGTGGTATCAACAGATTGTTGATTATCTATCTCATTTGGTGCTTCCTCCAGATATGACTTCCAATGGTAGAAGATCTTTTATCCAATGCGCTAATCGCTATACTATTCTAGGTGGGATTCTTTACAAACGCGGCTTTGATGGTATTTTTCTTCGGTGCCTCAAAACCCATGAATCATCTAAAGCCATCCAGGAAGTCCATGACGGTATCTGTGGTGGACATTTTAGTGGCTTGGTTGTGGCTAAACGCATCTTACGTTTGGGATATTATTGGCCTTCTCTTAATCAAGATTATTGTGAATACACTAAGAAATGTATCAAGTGTCAACAACATTCCAATCTTACACACATCCCTAGTCAAGCTTTGCAACCTACGGCGGATTTGTGGCCTTTTTCGCAATGGGGTCTTGATCTTATTGGTCTCATCAATCCCCGTTCTTCACAACGCCATCATTCTATCATTACTGCCACCGAGTACTTTACTAAGTGGGTGGAGGCTATCCCTCTTTCTTCAACAAAGGCTAAACCCATAGTTGATTTCGTCTATCAACACATCATTTGTCGCTTTGGCGTTCCACACAAATTCATCACAGATAATGGCAAGTCTTTCAAGAACGTTGATTTGCAGAACCTTTGCAATGCTTTCAATATCAAACTCAGTTTTTCTTCCCCATACTATCCTCAAGCTAACGGTCAGGCCGAAGCTTCCAATAAAACTTTGTGTAATATCCTCGCAAAGGTAACTAGTCGAGCTGGTAGGGATTGGCATTTACATATCCCTTTTGCTCTCTGGGCTTATCGGACTAGCATCTGTACTCCTACTGGTGCTACTCCCTTCTCTCTCGTCTATGGGTCTGAAGCTGTTCTTCCTCTGGAAGTCCAAATCCCTTCTCTCTGTGTTTCTCTCAGAGAATTTATCTCCGATGAAGACTATCGTCAAACTCGTCTAGCACAACTTGAATTATTAGATGAGCGGCGTCTCAATGCTCTTGAACATCATCAAGTCTATCTCGAGCATGTCAAACGTGCTTATAACAAGCATTTGCAGCACCGTGACTTCAAAATTGGGGATCTTGTTCTTAAAGAAAATCAAAATGTTACTACACTCGAAAGAAGTCAACGTGGTAAGTTTTCTCCCAACTGGATGGGCCCCTACATTATCACTCATAAATATGGGTCTGGGGCTTATCGTCTATCTTCCATAGATGGTATACCTGAAGCGGAACCTCTTAATGCCTTGCATCTATGGCCCTTCTACTGTTAAAATCTATCTTACACAAATCTAGTCGCAAGACAGATCTTTCATCCATCTACACAACCAGTCATCTACTTTCATGGTGATTCAAAACTATTTGGTTCTCCGCCTATTGCCTCCTTTACCTTAAATATGAGTATCGCGGCTCTACTCATTGCATGTTTCTTTTGGATATGTTCCTCCTCATGGTAGGAATACCTTAATCACCACTTCATCTGTCCCAAGTGCTTATCTTAATCGGATCTACTCGGGGCATGAGTGCATGTTCTTTTATGTTCTCTTCCCCTCCATCTGATCTATCTAGGTCTAAACTCAGCTTCTTCAAAAAAGGATTTCCAAAAAAAAAAAAAAAAAAAGATTCTATCCAAAAAGATAGACTGATCCCTTGAAGGATAGCTATCCATACATTATCAAATGAATCAAAAAGAAAATATATAGACCATGCCCTTGAAGGATGGCTATCATCAAAATTCGAAAAATATAGACCATACCCTCGAAGGATGGCTATCATTAAAATTCAAAATACAGACTGCTCCCTTGAAGGACGGCTGTTTCTCAAAGAAATATTCAAGGCTTCTTGCAATTGATCAGCCTTTCAGTCAATTTATACACTTTTTAGCATCACTGAAAGACTTCCCGTATCGATCAGTCTTTCCATATCAAGCAAACTTCCCGCATTAATCAGTTTGCTTTTCTGCCAAAATCATGAAGCTGAGATTTAAGACCTTTTGTAGATCATATGGAGAATCCTATTTTCCCACTATGGACATGTATTCTGTCCCTTGTAAATTCCGACAAGGTACGTACTTACTGTTCCTTTCGTTTCCCTCCTAGATCTGTTTTGCGGCTAGTTAGTGTCAGGTTTATTTTAACCTCATGTAGGGCCTTACATGCATGATATTGTGAGTTTCCTATCCAGATTCTATCTATGGTCGGTTGGGAGTCCAACTTGTCATTTTCTTTCTTATCCGGGTATATTTTCTTTATTCCTAGTCAAGGTCGTTTTCATTACTTCCTTGGCTCTCGCAAAGAGTTTTCCCCATTATTCTTTGTTTTTCATCCAGTCAAATTGACATTTAACATGTTAATTCAATCAAAATTTATCTTCTATCTAATTTCATCTTATCTATCAAAGCATCTATTATCAACACATCTATTTCTGGCTATCTATTTTCATCAAAATTAAATTAACATCTCAACCAAGCCGAGTACATCAATCACATCTATCTATCTATCCATCAAAATATTGAAAAACTGGTGCATCCAAGTTACACTACATCTATCTATATCCATTTTTCATCAAAATAAAATCCATACATCAATCACATCTATCTATCTATCCATCAACATATCAGAATCCAAGTTACATTGCATCTATCTATCTCTATTTTCATCAAAATTATATCCACATATCTATATCCATCGAATCACATCTATTTCTATCCTCTATCAGTCTATATCTATCCAATCACATCTATTCATCATCTATCAGCCTATATTTAGATCCATCACAATTATGCTACATCTATCCATGTATATCAACATCAAACGCATGAGATCAATTATATGACCAATGAAATGATGAATCTATATATACATGTGTGTCTGTACAACAAAAAAATGGGTGGCTTTCAATCAAGCTATCTATACAATGCCTTCCAATCGAGGCTACATCACTATACAGATACAAAATACATCAATCCCTATATGGTAAAGTCCGATGCATGGAGGACACTATCTCCTCCACCCTCCTCTGGACCAGGCTGTCTCTCCTGACTACCGCCTATCAAGCTGGATGCACCTGCTGCTGGAGGTCTCGGCCCACCTCGGTCTCTCCCGGTGCTCCCTCTGCCTGAGGCCCCGCTCACTGTAGCCATCGCTGCTCTCCTCCTCGCCCCGTACCGAGGCACATTTGGGGCATGTTGCGCTAAGGCATCCTCATAGTATCTCACCTCAGCGAGGAGAGACTGATATGTGCTCAAGCTCACAGTACCAGGTGCTCGTAATGGTGCTGCTGGTGCTGCTGGGGCTGCTGGTGCTGCTGGTGGTGCTCCTCCTAGGGTCATACCCTGCATACCAGACTCCGACATGGCACCTGTCTCCCCATACTTGGCCCTGAGGGCCTCCCTATGTCGAAGGTAGCAATCCCTCTGCTGGATCGCTATATCTCACTCCTGGTGAGCGGTGTCTCTCTCCAAAATTAGGGCATCCCTCTCCTCTATTAGAGCCCTAATCTCCTCAAGAGCTACCTGATGTGTCTGTATCAGGGTGGCATGCTTTCCCTCCAATCTATCCAGCATCGCAGCTATGTCATCCTCGTCGGCATCTATAGATGCCGGGAGATGTCGTGGAAGCTCTGTATCATACCATGCTGCATAACCCTCATCTACCCCTGTGTCATCATTGCTGTCTGTGGAGGGTGGGGCCTCTCTCAGTGGATCTGCCGGGATCAAAATCGACAGATCAGTCTCCCTGCTATCCTGCCTATAAGGCGTGTAGGTGGTCGGCACTGTCTGCACTAGGCCGAACTGTCTCAATACCCGCATAAATGGGACTCGCTCCCACATATCAGGCCTGCGGCCCCTAACCACCCTGCTCCGTCTCAGTGCCACCAAGTGGGCATCCTGACCAGCCCATGTCAGAAATGCCTGATATGGCCTCCAAATGACCTGATCTAGTGTCAGCGTCCTAAAACACTCGCTGTACCAATCAGTCGATCTCCCTGTATCCCCAACGGCCATGTTAACCCGCCATCGCCAGAATCCATAATCAACACCTCCCACTACTGCTGGCATCCAAGGAAGCCCAGATGGCATGATCACCGCTATATGCTCATAGGCCCAGCAATGGAGCACAAAACTGACATCTATACCTGTCCTCCGGCTTGTGGTGTACATCCATAGCTCATGGTATATCTGAGCTATCAAGGCATCAGCAAAAGAAAACACCTTCCTGAACTGCAGAATGTCACAAACACAGTCTAATAACAACATTGGGAATCTCCCACCTCCTGAATCTGGAAGAGCAAAGTAGGATATAGCCATCTGAATCAGCACTATCCGTCTGCTCCGGGGACTATCCTATCTGTACTGTGAGGCTATCTACACTGCCCCAGACACTATCTCTGAATCATCTGCCCTGTCTCTATATAATCGACCTAGGGCCCTCTGTTGCTGCTCTCATGGGGTAATCTTGATAGGGTCCCCAGTGATTGGCAATCTCAGAATCCTGTATATGTCCTCATAGGTGATGGTCATCTCACCCGTCCTAAACCAAAAAGTTCACGTGTGGCTGTCCCACCGTCGCACTAGTGCCCGCATCACCTCCACATCTCGTGGCACTTGTCTGTAGTATCTGAAGCCCCCGATCCCAGCTAACTCTAGATGCCGCCAATCTACATCGGTCACATCTGGGAGAATAGTCTCCAGTAACTTAGGAATAGCATCCCTCATGTGTAGAGCCTCTCGTGCCTGCACCCACGACAGCAAGAGCAATTTTAGTCTCGAATCAGAACATCCAAAACAACAACAAAAATCTTATCTATTCTAATCGGCGCAATTTAATAAAATCGGTGTCGTTTATTTCTAGTCGACGCCGATTCATACCAATCGACGCCGCTCAAACACCAATCGACGCCGATTTTACCAATCGACGCCGACTGACTGTCCGGGCATAAATTAAACCATTGCCCCCACAAACAAAAAAATCAAACAAAAAAAAAAACTAAGTTCAACGGGTTAGAGAAGAACCACTTACCCCAGGTCGTGTCCTCCTGCGCTTCTGACCGCTCCCAGAGGCTTCCATGGTGCTCAAATCTAAATTCTGACTCTCTCTGAATCAATCGTCACGATGAAAATAAATCGTTTACGTTTTCCGTTTGCATATTTATATGCACTACGATTAGTCGGCACCGATTTTTTTGATTGACGCCATTTATCTTGGTTGTCGCCGATTTTTGTGATCACCGTCGATTACTGTGATCACCGTCGATTTTCCATATCTGTTGGCCATAGTGTTGATGCTTAGCTTATTTTTCTATCTGATCATTATTGTGTGCTGAATATTGCCTTTCGGCACATCTTTTCGATATCACTGTCTATTTCGGGTTTGTTCCCTTTGCGTGGGACACTCGTACTTTTTGGCAACTTAGAGTTAAGCGGGTCTGTAGGCACTAACGTCGTCTCATGACGAGACCGTCTAGTTTTTCCTACCAATGTGAGTTCCTTAGGTTGCTGCCTTTTTATTTATTTTTATGCGTCATCAATGATCATATCTACTCCAGACATCCGACTGGGGCATCCTGCATTTTCATCTACCTCTTTCAAACTTGGGATCGTCTGTTCTATCACCCATCCCATCCCTAGTTTGAGGGGGGATCACATCATCACTCATTCTTCCCTTCTTCCATCTCTTTGTTTTTGTCTCATAACCTTGCTTATCGCAAGTTACTTGACAAAAAGGGGCAAAATGTAGACACCTAAAATTGGTTACTCAATTTAGTGTCCCTCACATTCACTTACCTGCTTGGGTAACCTGGGGCACATTTACGTCACCTCTATCCCCTTGGGATATTATCCGATTTGTGACTTAAACACCTATCTTAAATTTAATTCACCCCATTATATCTTACCAATGAGTAATTAAATATTAACTACTTAATTACACTTCTTCCCTTGTATCCTAACCACTTATCTACCCTACATTTATCCTATCTATGTATCACCCCTATTTCTCCTCTTCCCCAAGTGGGATATTTTCTGTATTTGGGGTAATTCTCATCTTTCTAGAAATCGTTCATCTTGGCCATCTCGGGAGTCTGTCCCGCGATCGGCGCCGAGCTATACGGTCGGCGCCGATTTTCTAGGAGCGGCGCCGATTATAAATACAAGTCCAGAACTCAGTTCTAGGGACCGAAAAACACACACGACGAAGAAAGATGCGCATGAACAGAGAGAGACAAAGAGACAGATCGCGAAAGAGACACAGGTTGTAAGAAAGAGAAATCTTTTAGCATCAAGTGTATCGAATGAGGGCAGATCCTGTCTGAATCAATCCCTGAGAGGAGCACCGTTACTCTGATTCTATTACATCACACGCATCCATCGATCTTCTGGTGACTCTGTTCCAGTATCTTACCGACTTTCACACATCCAACAGACATCGACTATCTGTCCATCACTTTCCAATTTCCGAATCTTCTTGCACTGTCCCTGATCAACTGATCTGCTTTCAATCGACACCGATCTATTTTAGTCGACGCCGATCACATCAGTCGACGCCGATCACATCATTCGACACCGATTATACATAATCGACGCCGATCATCCTGCAGATAGGTAAAAGGACACAGGTAACACAAATCCAGCTTTATTTCATAGTTTCCTGTTTTCTTTAGCTTTCTGTCTACTGTTTAAATTCGGTTTCATTACTATAATCAGAAAATCTAGTCTTATATGTACATCTTTTATCATGTATGCTTCTCTACTTAATTGAAAACGTGGACTAACATCTGCCAAGGAAGCTTATCGCTTCCCGGACCCACTTCTCGGGCAGTCCACCCAAATATCTTTTAACGCCATCTTTTTCTGTCAAGCATTGGTGTCTTGCAGGTTACTCGGATCTATTGTGTGAATTGCTCATGTGCGCCCATCTTATCTACATCGACCTCCTTATCCGTCTACATCTTTGGATCTTGTCCATCAGGTATTGATTTCATTGGAGTTTTTCAGGGTTTTTGTGTTTAGTTTGGTGCATTAACTTGGACAGGTAACAAGCGCGAAATTCTTGATCTACACAGCTATTATATTAGACCAAACCATCACACCGCTTTAGGCTAGGAGAGAATTCTTCACCTTAGACTCACATATCCCAATATTACGTGTTGAAGACATAATATTTCCCAACTAGATTGATTTCCATCACCACACTCACATTCACTTCCATTCTACACTAGTTGTCTCGGCATGACCTCGAGAGGTTGAGTGCGAAGAAGGTCACATATTGATTTTCTATCATATAGTTTTCTTTCAGTTTTGCTTCTTCAAGGTTCTTGCAGCATTGTGCCCACACGTGGAAGGATGAGTGACACTATATTAGTGGGTATATTTCATTTCATCTTGTACTTTTAACACTCCTTTATGTACTTACTTTCAATATTTGTGGTACGAAATTTATTTTTCCATTGACCACCCCTTGTTTTTCTATTGCGGCATGTGGTGATCAACACCTGGGCATATGTGTACACCTAATTTTTCAATTTTATTCTTTCATATATGTTACTAACAATTTCCTTTGTGCAGATAAGGGTCACTGATGCATCTATTTCTAGAGCAGGTGACTTAAGGTGTCTACTAGGAATGGGGAATGTTATTCAAGTAACCATAATGGGTTAGAGATAATACACAGAGAGAATATTGGTATTTGGTCTTAGCTTTAGTTTCCTTGCACTAGTTATCTGTATCCCCTAGGTATCATACACATTTCATTTATAACTTCTTTCTTGCATCTCACCACTTTTTACCTTTTTTATCCACATCCATGATCTATGAAACATTATTTTCAACTTTCACGACACACTACGTCTTTTTACCACCTTTAGCCAGTGCCATCTCCCATGGGATATGGTGTCAGTGTTATATTTCCAATTGTTGATGTCATATCCTATAGGTGATGGCATCCTATGTATACCCACACCACATTTACATTTTAAAAGGAAGGAATCCATAATCATTTGAACTGCCATTTTCTCTTCTCTTTAGCACCATATTTGTATTTTTCTCAACTAGCTCTTGGTTCATCTTTCATCTTTCTTTGATTGGATTGGATACTCTTATTTTTAAATGGTTTCCAGCAATATTAGGTCACCCATAGTGAGTCTAGGACAAGAACGATGTTCCCATTTTCCACTTAGTAGAGATTGTCTCTTAGTTTGCTATTTCCTTGGAGATATATATGCATCAGCAATTACCCTATAGGTACAAGGTGAGTGCTTTAACCATCTTTTGTCATTTTAAATAGATAAGTTCATTTCATTTCCTCATTGTGCTATGTTAGCTTAGTATTACATATGGTTGGATCCTTATTAGCATAATTTTCTTATTAATTATCAACTCCTTAGCTATCATCACTCTCATTTCATTTATATCATGTATGATTTTTTATTTGTTGATCTATACTTATCCACACCCAACTACAAATATCTCAATAGGGTTCCTTCCTCTATCTTGACCTCAAGCCTTAGAAACTATTATCCAAATAACTCTCATAGTTATCTTGATAACTTATACTTTCATTCTAACTCTGATGTTTCACATTTCAAGTTGCATGTACTCAAACTTGCTCCCTTGGCATAATTTACTTGGCTACAGTTCCTCCACGTGCCCCGCACACCTTTATTGTTTCTTACTTCTATTCCCCTTATCTCTGCATTTTTCTATCTCCTTTTCCATTTTCTCTTACACCTTCTCCTACATGCCCACTTTCTTTCCTATCCCATAATGCACTTCTTACACGTACCTCTACAAACTTTGTGGAAATTTTGTCTTCCCTTTCTCATTTTCATTTCAATCAGATCTTACTTTCTTCCTTCTTCTACATGCCAAATAGACATGTGGAAGTGCATCTAACAGCCTTACATGCAGATTTGTAGGAACTTATCACTTATTCTTGGTGGTTACAGATTTGAATCCGAGTTTCCCTCCTTTTCTCCTTCTCTTCTCTCCTTCTTCTATAAATAGCAAAATTATTTTTTGTAAAAAGGATCCCTCTCTGTTGTAACGAAACCATGCCAAAATGGTGGTTGACTTCCCATGGGTCTCAGACCTTGGCATGGTCTTTTTAATGTATTCGAGCCTCCTGTTGCGAATGTAAATGAATGTGCATCCCTTAAGTAATAAAATCATGTTTTGTGGAAATTTTGTCTTCCCTTTCTCATTTTCATTTAATCTCACCTCTCTATTTGCATTTTTTGGCATGTTGTGCATATTCTCACTTGCATTCCCCATGTTCATGTGTTGCACACACTAAAATTTCAAGCATGCATCTTGATATGTGGTGTGCATTACCCACCCTCTTGTCCTGCGCCCACTCTAGTTTCCTTCGCCACTTATGGATAGAGATCGAACCCTTTTCCTTCCAGTGCTATCACCTTCCTTAACTTAGGATTTAACCCTTTCTGCACATCCTTCTATCCCTAGTCCCTTTGGCATCATTTAGTCTAGGATTTTCTTTCAGCATTAGGAGTAGAAGTAGCGTTAGAGGTAAGTAGAGGAGCTCGACCTTCTCCATGGAGGTCCGTCTCCATGCGTGCAGGGTCCCACAACCTAGAGACAGTTCCCATTGTTGACTCGGAATGGCTAGATCCATCACAGATCTGACATCCGGGGTGCAATTTCGATGCACCAATAGTTTTTGGCATGCCGGGTGGGACCAGACTGAAGAGCTTTATATCTTCATCTCAGCAAGTTCGATGTGTTATTTGTTGAGATCCAACCTTTAGAGGCAGTTTTTTAAAACATATCTAGCGACTCCAATGATTCAAACACGCCCATTTTTCTCATTCATAGACCAATCTCCCCTCCTTCTTCCATTCATTTTCCCTTCTTCTATCGTTCCACCTTCCTTCTTTTGAAGTCGTGCAATCATGACTTCTTTCCCTTCACAGAATTCTCATTTGCAGCAACATAACTATTTTTCTCCATCCCCACAGTTTCATAATTCCTCCTCCAAATCATTTTTATAAGCCCCATGTCATCCTGAAAATGCATATAACCCAATTTTTTCTAACCATAATGTTTATGCAAGAACATGTTTACATAGCATTTGGTGGCAGAAACTCCATAGATGAATGCTGATTTTTAGAGGCAGGTGAAAAAAATGGAGATGGACATGATGGAGCTCAGAGTCAAGTGCTCTATAAAGGTAGCTAAAGTTTCCTACAAGGTCCCTTTTCTATGGGTTGGCCCTATATCTAAGCTGGTTTAATGCCCTAAGCAGAAGTTGCACTTCATCACTGAGATGTTGCCCCCAGATTACAGATTGGGTGGAAGAAATGGAGGCTCAAAAATATAGCACACGACAACCCTGTCAATGGGGCAACCCTGCACTACCATCTTACAACCCTCCCACTCCTCCGCGCCAAATTACATAATCTCAACTCATTATTACGCGTGTCCCCAACTTCTTGCGTCATTACCCCCATTGAGAATTCCCCTTCTTCACCCTCTCACCTTCATTTCTCTATTCCATCACCCCTCTTACGCGTGCTTCCATTTCTCTTACATGCGCTTGCCCTCCATGCCTTCTGCACCCATCCTTCCTCCTTCTTCCGAGTTCCCTCTATCTAACTATACCAAAAATGAACAACTCCCCTGCCAACGTGCACCTTTCCCAACCAACGTCATCATATTTGACGACTACAGAATAATTGAAGAATGGTTGTGACTCATGTGACTCTGACTGGGAAGAGGGAGATCATACAGGATGCCTGTTCCAAAAGAAAATCAGTTAGTTTCCTAGAGGGTGCAGTTCTGAGGGAGACTGAGTTTACTTGTAGAGGCAAAACCACACGCACCCCAGTTTTACGTGCGACCCAGCCTGGAAGCACTTCACCTTCAGAGAGGAAACTCTACATGAAAATCCCATCTATGGGATTGAGGTTCAAAGTAATGGGCAAATCACAAGGATCAGACCGTTGCCCAATCAAATATTTGGCTAGTCTAGAGCCAAAGATAGAGTTGCCACCAATCATGCTCACTTCATAGCATGAGGTAGAGCTTCAGTGCGCCAAAGGTTAGCAACAACTACCTCCCGGATCCAAGTGCATAACAACTTTAGGAGGTGTATATATTATGTTTATTGATACTTTGAGGAGGGTGAAACATCATCTGCAAGGTGTGTTTTTCACCTCTTATTTCCAGACCATGTCCAGCACCAAATCAATTACATGGTCACAATTTTTGAGGGAAGGGAAGCTACTTCTCCCTACATGTTGTAGGTTTTACTTGAGCACCCCTTGTCTTTGCGTTAGTGTAGGGTATCTGCATGTTTACTTTCAGTAACACAAGTGCTCATGCACACTGTACAGATTCCCTTTTAGACATGTATGATTTTCAATTTTTTACATAGTGTTGTGCTTCTGTTTTGGCACCATGCTTCCTTTAGGCACCTTTTGTTTCATGGTTGTGCCTGCACACCCCTTTTCGTTGCTTTCTGGGATGATAGTCCAATTTTGGTAGAGGCAGTTCCAACGGTCAGTGCATAGCTTTCACTCTCATCAATCCAAATCAAAATATCTTCATATGAGAGCAGCATGGTTCAATTTAGAGTTCAAACAAATGTTCTAAGTGACTTTCAGGGTATTCTTCAAGTTACAAATCAGATCTTCAAGTTTAGGGCTTGACTCCATACCCAATGGACTTCTAAGGCTATTGGTATCTTCATCTAGCAGGTAGATGGCCCCCGAAATTCACCAAAACTGTTATCCAAATAACTCTCCTAGTTATCTGGATAACTTATACATTTCATTATGACTTTGATGTTTCACATTCCATGTTGTGCACACTCAAGATTGTTCTTTTAGCACAATTAGCTTGGTTGCATTTCTTCAGCATTCTCTATGTGCCTTGCACCCCTTACGTGCTTCTATTCCTACCTATCCCTTTGCATTCATCCTATCACCTTCTCCATTTCCCATTTGTTGCACCTTCCTCCTGCGCACACGCCTTTCATTCCTTAACCTATCACACACTCCTTGTGCACACCTCTGCATACTTGCCTTCCAAAACGGCTAAGTCCCTGGCATTCCTTTTGCATGTTTACATGCACTCAAGCTCCCTTTCACATGTCACTCTTTTCTTTATGCCTTCTCATGCCCTTCCTTCAGTTGAACGGTCCCGCGCCCTTCCCCATACTTGTTCCTCTGTAAGTATTTTCCTAATTCCTCCTATGCACGCACTGCTATGCATGCCTTCACTCTGCTTCCCTTTCATGCACCTGACCTTTTACTTCCATGCCTTATGCCTCCTTACATGCAAGTCTTCTGTGTCACATGTCATCTATCAAACTTGAGTGTGCTACACGCAACCTATCAAAATGTGCCAACAAGGCACCAAATCCTGACAACCAACTGGTTCATGACACGTGGTAGAAAAAAAATTAGGTGAACATTTGGTCAATTTCCTCAGTCAATAATTGTGTGCCACATGTCATTATGTGTCAGAGTGACATGTAGACTTCTGAAATCCATAACTTCTATTGCAGTGCTCATATTACAGCACGTCTAGTCTCATTTGAAAGCTACTGACATCAGCTACACATTGGACTTTTCAAAATCATATTTAGGTGGGATTTGGTAGGCAAAAAATAGGGAAATGTCTTTCAGATCATCAATGCACACATCTAATCAACCCCAACCATAGGATTTCAAATAGATATTTCTTTCTTCCTTCTCATACATGCCAAACAGACATGGGGAAGTGTATCTAACATCCTTATAGGAATATTTATAGGCATTTATCACTTGATGTTGGTGGTTACAAATTTGAATCTGAGTTTCCCTCCTTTTCTTCTTCTCTTCTCTCCTTCTTCTTCTATAAATAGTAGAGTTCTTCTTTGTAGAAAGGATATCTCTCTATTGTAATGGCACCATGCCAAAATGGTGGTCAAATTCCCATGGGTATCAAATATTTGCATGGTCTCTGTAATGTATTCTTGCCTCTTGCCATTAATGTAAATGATTGTGCATTCCTTAAGTAATAAAATCATGTTTTGTGGAACTCTTGTCTTCCCTTTCTCATTTTCATTGCATCTCACCTCTTTTTTTGCATTTTCTAGCATGTTGTACATATTCCCACTTGCATTCCTCATTTTCTTGTGTTGTGTGCACTAGAATGTTGAGCCCTCATGTTGATCTATGGCACGCATCTTCAGAAATCTTCTCCTGTTCCTTCTCTATTTCCTTCGCCACTCGTGGAGAGAGATCGACCCTTTCCCTAGCACTATCACCTTCCTTAGCTTAGGATTTCCCATTTCTACAAATCCTTTTATCCTTGGTCCCTTGGCATCGCTTAGTCTAGGATTTTCTTTCTGCATTAGGAGTAGTAGTAGCATTAGAGGTAGGTAGAGGAACTAGCCTTCTCTGGAGATCTATCTCAACCGTGCAAGGTACCACAACTTGAAGACGGTTCCATTTTTGTCTCAAACGGATCGATCCTTCTAGATTCAAGATGCGGGTGCAAGTTTGAATGACCAATAGAAACCATAGGTTGACCTAGTGTAAGGATCACTTCCCTCTATATATACATCCCTAGCACTTGCTGCATCCCCTTTATGTTTATCCCTTGTATGTTGGTACATGTGTGTTTCCCACTCATTTCCTTGATACCCTTTTTTAACAGATGATTTAATAATGTAAGTTTTTGAGACACGTTCTTTTCTTGCATACAAATATGAAATATGGGCCTAATATGCATGCATAAGAGATAATGTAGGTATGAATTCAAAGTTTTCATTTCTAAATTTAAATGTCTACACTAACCCTAATTACAATCTTACTGTCATCAAGGTTGAATAACGTGTTAAGAATAAGAGTCATTTTTTAATAGAAATTAGATTCACATTGCATTTCTTGCGAGAGTCAATATTAGAAGTAGTGAATAGATAAAATTAAGTGCCTTGGTATATTGTGCAAATAACAATTTGTTGTTATGGAAGAGAGAGTGTTCGATAAAATAGTATTGAGCTAGTAGAAGGTGTAAATCATAGACTATTGGATACTTGAGTAGCAGATAGCTGAAACAAAAGATTATGTTTCGTTCTCCCTAGTGATATCAGTGTCATATAAACTACACAAGAGAGGATCGGGTCACGATAAAAATTATGTCAATGATACCTAGACATGTTATAGAATTTTCCATGAACAATGATCTTATAATAAGTAGATGTTGTAGTGAGCACACTAGGTCATATAGTTCCATAATTACTTTGATTATTTGTAGAATGAGGATTCATGGGATTTCAATTGATTAAGATTCTGGAATTTACATGAATATGTGATGACATGTCTCACCGTATAGATTAGTAGGAGCCTAATGTACAATCCCAATGTCGCACACACCTACATCAAATGTTGAGAAACTAAGTGTAGAAGTATAATTAGGTAGTAAAGCAATTTGATATAAATAGGTCAAGATGACATCACCATATGCCTCAATATGGGTATCCATATTACTATAATAAAATGGTAGAAAAGTCAAATAAGACTTTCATTGTTAAATGTGATTGGCATATTAGTTATTTGACTCTGCAGAGGTGATAGGATTTCGCATGATTGAGAGGCCTTATGCTTGCGATACTTGACCTATATAAGACAATATGTCATCTAGGCGCAGACAAAATGATGAGTTAGTAAAACATGTCAAATGTTTTTGATTTATGTCTGAAAAATAGTAGTGATTTTCAATATTTTTTGTAAAATTGCTATCATTTTTCAAGTTTTCATACCCATAGAATAGTATGATAGCCATCTGATCACCTGTGTGTGTTTTTGACTATGGGGTTAGTAGTTGTATAGTTTTAGTATGAATGCAATCTACCCTTAGGTGTGTGGCACTTATTCAGCAATATCTTTTGATTATTTGCCTAGCATCACACACTTCCGAATGATAGATGATACCTTTATTGAGACATCAAACTAGTTTTGAATTCTTTTGGATGCTAGTTCCATGTCACTAAATTTGTAAATATCTTCCAAACTTTTCCTTGTTGTATCCTCTCATACTTTTATTCTATCAATTACATATTCATAGAGCTTATCAGATATTCCCTGCATATCAGCCATGAATTTAAATGATCTAATCAAATCATCATTTTTTTGGTTTATTTCCCCCCCAACATTATCCATCATATTAATCAATTCCTTTTTATAAAATTTGGATAGTTTGATGTTGGAAGATTGTATTTCCTTTTGTTCTTTTTCCGGCTCCTATTATAATATTTCATTTTGTTCTCTCTTCCTTCTAAAATTTTTCCTTGACTTTTCTCTCTTCCTCTAGGCTATGTTCCCATTTTTTGTCCTTTTATTTCACTTCCTTCATAACCTCTTGCAATTATCCCAGTGTTTGTTCTAATCTATTATTCTTACTTGTCATTTCCTTTAAATTTTTCTTCACTTCTTCCAGTTCCACTTGTGCCTGTTCATTCAAAGAAACTATAGTCATAGAGGAAAATGATTTTATCCTCCCCTCCAACTCATGTGTCTTATTAAGTGTCATTATTCTGTTTACTTTCTCATTTTTTAGGTCTTCCCTTAAATTTTGAATTTTACTATTCAACTTATTGTTCTCTTTGTCTTCCTTTAGAAATGTTATGTATACCACATCATTGTTCCTTTTTTATACATTTATTTTGCCATAGGGTTTCATTCTGGTAAAATCCATTTGAAGGGAAGTTACATTGTACTCATTGGAAACCATTTGATTCTCTAGTTTTACAAATTTGGGAACAACATACATTTATTCCGTGGTATCTGTGTCTAGGTTATATGTAGGTAATACCCTCACTGTGGTAGGATATGAAGTTACAGTAACTTATAGCATTTTCTTCTTGTTTTTTATCTCTTTCTAGTTTATGGGAAAACTCAACTTGATAATCAAAACTTGAGGTGTTTGTAGGAGCGAACTACTTTAGCTTGAATGGAGGAGTAATTGAAGTTTGGGGAGAATTTCCCTATGGATTGAAAATTTTTGTAGGGGTGGCATTTCCTTCTGTAATTATTTTCCTTGAGGTAATGCTAACCTATGGAATAGTAACTGTATCTATGTTTTTCTTTTTCCTCTTCTCAGGTCCTTGTTGGACAATAGGAACTTCAACTGTCTTTATTGGACTCTTTAAAATAATTTGTTATTGTGGTAATTTTTGACCACTACTACCACCACCACTAGAACCGCCAACAATAGCAATACGAACAAATTCATTGCAAATTTCTCCTCTTGGATTTTCAACGTGTGGCTGAAACGTTTGCTGAGGATTTGACTCCAGAGAAAATGCATTGGATTACCACTTGTAGTTGTTGTATGCAATGGTCCTTTTTCTGAAGGAGAATCTCCAAGACCTAACCTATTAGAACCTCTTCTAGGATGTACCTTTGGTGGAATCCAAATATCTTGTCCTATTAAACCCAAATCACCATCACTAAAACCCATATTTTTAGCTATAACTGTCCATGTAACTGAATATGTTGGTTTCAAGCTTTCATTCAGACTTGGTTTATATGAGTTATCCCCCCTAGTAGGGGGAGTTTGTAATTCCTCAGAGTTAGTCACATCATCATTATTTTCCTTTGTAGAATGTGCTTCATTCCAAAATTTATTAAAATATGCATCTTTTGGAATATAACCATACTCTAAAACAACTTTTGGATCCCCTAGGTCCTGCCTCATAGACCAAAAGGAAGTAATTTTTTACCTTGTCTAATTTTCATCTCACAATTCATGATCTATATGCTTTGGCATGTTTTTAGAGGACTTTTTTATCAGTTTTTGCATAAAAATTAGCATATTAAAAATCCTTTTCCTATTTGTGTGGAGGCAATCCCAAAATTTATGTTGACAACTCTTGAAAACTAATTCCTTTCTAAGTAACAATTTCATCCATTACGTTTTTACTTCATCCCAAGATTTCTTGTTTTTCAATTTTTAGATAGTAGGGGTTTGCTTTCATGTTGAATTTTAGTGGCATAGTTCTTGTGTGCCACTATCCTTGCTTTAATCACCTCACATGGGTCATACAACCAGTGAGATTCAACATCAAACTTAAAAATTTGTAAAATTTCATGTGCCACATTGAATTCTTTTCTCTCAAATGTGAACCCTCCACATTAAAATGGTAAGAAAGGAAATATGCTCCTCTTTTGATGAGTAACAAAATATAGTTTGTCTTTAATTTCTATCTGTCGTATATATTACAAGGAAAAAACCCTCTCTATCAAATGTACTGGAAATTTGTAAGGTTGTACTCCTAATCCATAAAACCTTAGCACAATATATTCCTCCATGAAGTACTAGTCAGCTAACTGTATTTCTGATCCTAGTTGAATGTAATCTCTACAACTCATGGGTAATCTCGGAATTGTACTTTTTGAAATTTATTGATAAATTGGATTCTAAAAGTAGTCCACAAATTTATTGTAGTCCCTTAGATTATCAAACATCCTTATCTTGAGGGTTTTCTCAGTTAATGGATGCAACACTTTTGGTTGGACCTCAACATCATTGTAGGGCTAAATTGCAAGCGTATTTCTCACAAACCATTCACCAAACCGCTATAGAATTAAATAGCACAAGTAGGTAGTGAACATAAAGGTCTTAGTTTCAGAGGCTTCTTTGATTGTTAATAATTCAAAGACACAAAATCATGCACTTTAAGCATTATTTAGCCCAGTCTTATACTACTTTGTAGAGGGTTCTCAAGTGAAGAAATTACTAATTAATCCCACCTTTTGGCCATCTTATTTTTATCTTTATTTTCATACCCACGTATTTTCCTATGCATACCCACCTATTTTATAATTATCCCATCATTTTATCCTAAATCGGGGTACCAATGCCTATACTGGGGTGCCTTAGTCCCACTTGGGGTGCCCCAATCCATTTTCTTCTTTCCCACCTCTTTTTGGGTCTCTTTTAGCTATTTTTCATCCTTATCTTTTTCCTAGTCAACCATGTCAGGGTTAATTACAAAATTAGAGCAAGAGAACCCTATAAATATAAAGTTATGAGACCATAATGAGGGACCTAGCATCACATACTACTATCAATCCATCTAGAGTTACATCCATTGCATCACTTACATCCACATAGTGACATGCATCAAGGATAGGAGATTTGCATCAACACACACAACATAGGCGGAGGGATTTTATTTTATTTCATGCACACATGATATTACATTTTCTATAGTCATTATTTCTCATTTCTTCATAAAGTATGACTTGCACAAGAGTACCTAGGGCACGACATACACACACACAAGAACTACATTTGGGTCTGAAATGTAGTGTAGTGCTCATATTAGTAAGCCTATTGTTATGTGTTGGGCTGAAAAAGATGGCCTAAGTCTTGTAAAATCACATAAGGGTTGGGCACGTGAATATATGGTGTGTGGAGTGTGCGCAGAATTATAGTAAGGTATGGAGCACCCAAGATCAGAACTTAGTCATTTTGTTTTCTAGGTTGTTGTTGGAGATGGAGTGTTGAGCATGCATTGACATGGATACTTGTGGTTCATGCAAGGCTATTTTGTGTTTTGCATCAGTTCGAGCATCATGCAGAGTCTTAGTCTAATAATAGGATCTATTCTTAGAGTTAACTATAGAATATATATTATTAGCAGTTGCATGCTTTTGGGTCCTCTTGTAAAGGTGCATGGCTATTATTAGCATGTAGCCTATTTTTGGAAGGTGCATAGGTTGTGAAGGGAAAGTCCCCATCCTTATATATATGTTATTAATTTCACGGTTTGGAGAGCCTTGATTATTGTAGAGTTATGTTGTTGGTTTTGTTCACATGCATGACTCGTGATGACATTACTATCATGTATGAAGATTTTGTGTTTTGCAGTATTGAATGTAATGGATCATATTGGCTGGATATTGGTGTTAGATGTGACTAAATAGGGTTCTTGTATGGAAAATATTATTATAATCATTATTTAGTCAATCTTTCATATGGCTTATATCTAGATCTGGCTTATGCATTATGGATTATTTACTATCTATTATAAATCTGGATATATACATATGTAATCATGCTAACATTCTAGACAAGAAACTCTAAAGAGGGACTAGGTACCCTTGCACGCTTCAGGTGAGTGTTCAGTTCTGGCTGAATGATGTGCTAACACACCTTGGGTTATTTGCAGTGAATTCTAGGCTACATCATTGGTTCCGTTGTCAGGACCTCTTTCTCAGTTGTTTTTCAGGATGTTGCATGATGAAGACATACTGATTGACCTTGGCTAGTATTGAGGAGTGGTTAGTAGATTTGGAAGAAGAGTATGCTCATAATTTTAGCATTGGACCTGATTTTAATGCACGCATGTGGGTTGGGAAAAATCTGTATGACACATTATATGAGATGTTCTTTTCTATCTTTCCTATAGATTTGTACGATTGGTTGGTTGCTTATGTGTCTAAGAGGAATTAGAGGTTTTTCTTGCTTGTTTGGATGCAGGAATAATTCCAAGCCTTGTTTAATGCATATCTTATTTAGACGCGCTCTGTGGATGTTTGGTTCCGTGGTGTTTTGAATAGCTATATTCTTGAGTACGTAGTTTCAACTAACTCTTGAGTACACACTATGTGGATGTTTGGTTCCATGGTTTTTCAAACAGATATATTATTGAGTATGTAGTTTCAACTTACTCTTTCTCGGAAGTTACTAAGTTTCAGTTTTTGCGCAAACACAGAGGATCATATTTGCATGATATCCCACTAGTGATCAAGATCCTGATTATAACCATGGATTTGGAATAGAAGCCGATGGATAACTAAACCCCACCACACATGGGGGAAGGAGTAGGTTTGGTAAAGATGGAAGACCTAGCGGAAAAAATACAGAGGGAAGGAAGGCATCTTAAGTTCAATAAAGTGAGTGAGAGGGATCTACTGAAGCAATGAGATATCATGGAAAGAATGGAATTGTGGAGAGAGATGGATCATGAAGGATTTGGAGCTTATTGTCCCAAATAACTCCCCTAGTTATTTTGACAACATATATTTTATTCTAAATCTTATGTTTCACATTACAGATTGCACACACTCAAGTTTTTGTCTTCAGCACATTTTATGTGACTACAGATCTTCCGTACACCCTGTGCTCCTCACTTCCTTCTTCCTTTTTATGCATTTTCCCTTCATTATGTTACCTCTTTCCATTTCCCACATTTTTTCCTTCCATCTGTGTACCCATTTTCACCCCCACTTTCATTTTATCTTTCGTGCACTTCTATAGACTTTCCTTCCAAAATGGATAAGTCCCTTGCACTCCCTCTTTTCCTTGCATGCCTTGCATATTCCTTTCTTCTTTGTTTTTGCATCTTCCTTAGTTTAATGCTCATGCCCCACTTGCATAATTTTCTACTTCTGTAGTTATGCACCTTGCTTCCATGTGCATACTCTTACATGCCTTTCTTATACACCTTTGTGTGCCTATTTTAGCAGTCTCACACCTTTTCCCTCTGTGTCTCTTGCTTTCATGCCTTGCTTCTTCTGTGCCAGTCATTTTTCCACATCATCTTATGTCAGAATTGAGTGTGACACATGCAACCTATCAAAGTGCACTAATAGGGTGCCAAATCCTGATAACTAGCTGATGAATGACACATGGCAGAAATGACAAATCAGATGAACAGTTAGTCAATTTCCTCAGTCAAACAGTGTGCACCATGTGTCATTACATCTTAGAGTGACCTATAGAATTCTGACAGCCATAACTTATGTTGCAGTAATCATATTCCCACGCATTTAGTCTCATTCGAAAGCTGCTGACATCAGCTACACATTGGAATTTTCAAAATCAGATTTAGGTGGGATTTGGTAGCCAAAAAATAAGGAAATGTCTTTCTGATCATCAATTCACACATCTAATCAACCTTAACCACTAGATTTCAATCAGATCTTGTTTTCTTCCTTCTTCCACATGCCAAACAGATATGGGGAAGCACATCTTACAGCCTTACATGTGGATTTCCAGGAATTTATCATTTTTTGTTGGTGGTTGTAGATTTATATCTGAGTTTCCCTCCTTTTCTCCTTCTTTTCTCTCCTTCTTCTTCTATAAATAGAAGATTTCTTCTTTGTAAAAAATGATTCCTCTCTATTCTAACAACACCATGTCAAAATGGTGGCTGACTTCTCATGGGTTTCAGACCTTGGCATGGTCTCTGTAATATATTCTCACCTCCTCCCATGAATGTAAATGATTATGCACCCCTTAAGAATTAAAATCATTTTTTTTGGAGCTCTTGTCTTCCCTTTCTTTTTTTATTACATCTCACCTCTCTATTTGTGTTTTCTAGAATGTTGTGTGTATTCTCACTTGTAGTCCCCATGTTCATGTGTTGTGCATGCTGGAAGGCTAAGCCTGTGTGTTGATCTGTGGCATGTGTCGTCTGCCCTCTTCTCACGTGCCCTCTCTATTTCCTTCACTGCTCATGGATAGAGATTGACCCTTTTCCTAATGCTATCACCTTCCTTAGCTTAGGGTTTCCCCTTTCTGCACATCCTTTTATTCCTGGTCCTTTGACATGTTTAGTCTAGGATTTGCTTTCATCATTAGGACTAGCAGTAGCATTAGAGGTAGCTAGAGGAACTGAACTTCTCTGGATATCTGTCACAAGTGCTCATGGTCCCACAACTTGGGGATGGTTCTATTTTTATCCCAAATAGCTCGGCTCTTCTGGATCCAAGACACGGGTGCAAGTTTGAAAAACCAACAGTTTCTAGCATGCTCGATGGGACTAGAGTGAAGAGATTTACATATTCATCTCAGTAAGTTTGATGGGTTTTGCTGAGATCTATCCTTTGGAGGCATATTTCAACACATTTGGTGACTCCACTAATCTAAATGCACCCATTTTTTCATTCGCAGACCAGTCTCCCCTTTCTTCCATTAATTTTCTTTTATCCATCATTCAACCTTCCTCTTTTGAAGTCATGCAATCATGACTTAGTTCCCTTCCTAGAATTCCCATTTGCAGCAGAAAAGCTATTTTTCTACATCCATGGTTTAAAAATCCTCCTCCAAATCAATTTTATAAGCCCCATTATCCTAAAAATGCATACAACCCATTTTTTTCTAACAAAAATGTTTATGAAAGACTATTTTATGCAGATAATAGTGGCAACTCCATAGCAGAAGCTGATTTTTAGAGGTAGATTCAAAAGATGGAGATGGAAATGATGCAGCTCAGATTCAAGTGCTCCATAAAGGAAGCTAAAGTTGGCTACAAGGTCCTTTGTCCATGGGTTGTCCTTGTACTAGGATAGTTTAGATCCCAATAGAAGCTACACGTTATTACTGAGATGTTGCCCCAGATTAAAATGTGGGAGGAAGAAATGGAGGCTCAAAAATATAGTACATGGTAACACTCTCAATGGGGCAGCCCTGTAATACCATCTTATAGTCCTCCCACTCCTCTGTGCTAACTTACATCATCTCATCCCGTTGCACGTGTTCCTAGCTTCCTACACTCTACCCCTATTGAGAATTTCCCTCCTCCATCATCTCACCTTCATTTCTCTACCATCATCCCTCTCGTGTGCACTTCCACACCTCTTGCACATGTGCCTTCCATGCCTTTCATTCCTTCTTCTATGCCCATCCTCCCATTTCCTTCTGATTCCCCTCTGTCTAACCGTAACATAAATGAACAACCCACTGCCAACACACCTTTACCAACCAACGTCATCATGTTTGACGACTGTATAATAGTTGAAGAATGGCACCTGTTCTAGAAGAAATAGTTGCAGAAATAACTAATTTTCTTCTAGAATAGGTGCCTATGCCATTCTTTAACTATTCTCTGCATCGTCATGTTTGAGGAAATCATATAGGAACATGTTCTAGAAGAAAATTAGTTATGTCTAGAGGGTGGAGTTCTGAAGGAGACTGAATTATTTGTAGAGGTAGAACCATGTGTGCCCCAGCTCTGTGCAAACCATCCGGCAAGTAGTCACCTTTAGAAGGAGAGTCTGTAAGAAAATCCCATATATGGGATTGAGCTTCAAGGTAATGGGCGAATCATAAGGGTTAGACCATGCCCAATAAAATATCTGGCTAGTCTAGAGCCAAAGACAAAGTTTTCACCATTTATGCTCACTTTATAGCATGAGGTAGAGCTTTAGTGTGCCAAAGGTCAAAAGCAGCTCAGAAAAAATTCAGGAGGAATATATTCTTCTTGTTGATACTTTGAGGAGGGTGAAATGCCATCTGTAAGTTAGTTTTTCACTCTCATTTCTGACCATGTTCAGTGCCAAATCAGTTACATGGTCACAATTTTTGAGGAAGGGAAGCTACTTCTCCCTACCTATTGTAGGTTTTACTTGAACCCACTTTTCCTCTGGTTAGATTAGGCTAGTTTAGGTTTGATTTTAGTAACACAAGTGCTTATGCAAACTTTGCATGTTCCCCTTGGGACATGTATTATTTTCAACTCTTGTACATAGTGTTGAGATTTTGTTTCAGTGTGTTCCCTCTAGCACCTTTCCTTTCTTGTTGCACCCGTGTGTCCCTTTTTTTGCTTCCTAGGATGGCACTTCAATTTTTAGAAGAGGCAGTTCCAATATTCTATGCACATTTTTTCACCCTCATGAATCCAAGTTAGAATATCTTCATGAGAGCAGCAGTTCAATTCAGAGTTCAGGCATGCTTCATCTTACTCCAACGGTGTCCTTCAAATTATAGATCAGATTATGTTCAACACCAGACTCCATGCCCAATGGATACTTCTAAGGCTACTGGTCTCCTCATCTAACAGGAGATAGCCCCCGAAAGTTACCAAAACGTTGTCCCAAATAAATCCCCTAGTTATTTTGACAACTTATATTTTATTTTGATTCTGATACTTCACATTATAGGTTACACGCACTCAAGTTTGTTTCTCTGGCACATTTTTATGTGACTGTGGATCTTCTAGGAACCCCACACGCCTTTCTTCTTCTGTGTCAGTCACTATTCCACAACATCTTCTATTAGACTTAAGTGTGATGCACGCAACCTATCAAATCATGCCAATAAGGTGTCGAATCCTGACAACCAGTCGATGACTGACACATGGAAAAAAAGAAAAATCAGATTAATAGTTGACCAATTTCCTCAATCAATCCATGTGTGCCACGTGTCATTGTGTGTCAGAGTAACTTATAGACTTCTGAAAGCCATAAATTTTGCTGCATTTTTTAGATTCTTGCATGCTCGATCTCATTTGAAAGTTGTTGACATCAGCTACATGTTAGAATTTTCAAAATCATATTTAGGTGGCATTTTGTAGGTAGAAAATAGGGAAAAATATTTCAGATCATCAATGAACACATCTAATTGATCTCAACCACCATATGTCAATTAGATATTGATTTCTTCCTTCTTTCACATGCCAAAAATACATGGGGAAGCATATCCGATAGCCTTGTAAGTAGGTTTACAAGAATTTATCACTTATTGTTGGTGGTTACAGATTTGAATCTGAGTTTACCTCCTTTTCTCCTTCTTTTCTCTCCTTTTTTATTTTATAAATAGCATAATTTTGTTTTGTAAAAAGGATCCCTCTCTGTTGTAATGGCACCATGCCAAAATGGTGGCCAAATTCCCATAGGTTTTAGACCTTAGCATGGTCTCTATAATGTATTCTCGCCTCCTGCCATGAATGTAAATGATTGTGCATCCCTTAAGAAATAAAATCATGTTTTGTGGAACTCTTGACTTCCCTTTCTTGTTTTCATTACATCTCACCTCTCTATTTGTGTTTACTTGCATGTTGTGTGTATTCCTGCTTGCATTCCCCATGTTCATGTGTTGTGCATATGGGAAGGCTGAGCCTGCGTGTTGATCTATGGTGCGTGTCATCTTCCCACTTCTCCCACACCCTCTCTGTTTCCTTCGTCACTCATGGAGAGAGATTGACCATTTCTTTGGTGTTATCACCTTCCTTTGCTTAGGATTTCCCCTTTCTGCACATCCTTCTATCACTAGTCCCTTGGCATGTTAAGTCTAGAATTTTCTTTCAGCATTAGGAGTAGCAGTAGCGTTAGAGGTAGTTAAAGGAATCGACCTTCTCTGGAGATCCATCCCAAGTGCGCATGCTCCAAAAACTTGGGGATGGTTCCATTGTTGTCTCAAATAGCTCATCTCTTCCAGATCTAAGATGCGGGTGCAAGTTTGAACGACCAATAGAGCTCACATAAATGACATAGAGATGGAGCATCTGGAACTCCCCCATTTGGGAAAGCATGGAATGGAACCCTCTTCAGCTTCTGATGAAGGCACGTCTAAAGAGAGAATGTGGACTACGGGCATATGTCAGGAAGTTGATGAACCTACCTGGTGACCTAACCCTTGCATTTGGTTTTCTATATTCTATGATAGTTAACAACAAGCAAGCTAGTGTGAGCAGTAGAGTTGTAGTAGATAGAGCTAATTTTAAGTCAAGTTCATGTATAAATTTCAGCAGAGTTAGGCAGGATGCTTACTCATCTATGGCGTGATCGTCATCTACTTTATTTGGAGGACTTGGTGGAGGTATCTTTTCTAGTGCATCACTGGCATAGAACATAGGCATGCAGAACCTTGGCATCACATCTGGAAATAGTACAACTTTGTAGAATGTGGGCATTCAATTTAGCACAACTGTCTGAACACAAAGAAGTAACTCTTATGTTCCATTACCTACTAGAGGGGTTGGATCAGGAGGATTAGGTGGCTTGGGCATTGGCAGCTTTGGTGGATCTAGAGGTGATGGAAATACATGAGGAAACACATTAGGTTCTGTATCTGGTGGGTAAGGGCCACACAAACCTCAATAAATTTATATGGAGATTTATCTCTGTCTTCCAGAGTATAAAGGCATTTAGGATGTAACCAAACACATGAATATGTGTGAGATACTATGGCCCGTAAAGGGGATTACATCTCCTGAGTGCAAGGCAAGTCATTTTGTAACTATGTTACAGGGACGTGCACATAAGTGGTATAGAAAGTTTGATCCTGATCATACTTGTGTGGATTATACATCACTACGGGATGTTTTCTTAAATTAATTTTATATCCCTAAGTTTGAGTAGAAAAGCGTAAGCGCACTCAAAGACATTGAGTAAGACACTACTAAAAGTGTGCAGGAATAAGATGTCGAATTAAAGACTCTCCTATCTAAGCTATATTATGAAATCCATGCAAGTCAACATGCACAATGATTCGTTAGAGGATTGATCACACATTTTAGGATGGAAATTTCAAACAAGACTTACACAGATTCACGCGAGGAACTTGAATTAGCTCTACATGCTGAGGCAGTAGGAAGTGTGGACACATGAGTGAGCTTGTTCTTGGAAGATCAAATTGCAGCAATGGTGAAAGAATTGGAGAAATTATCTGCTAATTCAACACATGAGACACACAGTGGAATTTGCTGTACAGATTGTGAAGTAGTGAGGCATACTAAGGATAGTTGCACTCAGAAATCAGTGTGCTCCTTGTTGTTGGATTATGAGATATGTCACTTGGACCATAGCTCAAGATGGTTCCCATTATTGCAGCATGTGATAAGAAAGAATGTGTCCACTTACTGTGAGATTTACATGTCCTTGACTCATGATACTGAAGAGTGCAGATTGATTGATCAGATTCATGATGTCATTGATATTGGTGTATGACAGACTAGTGTTGTAAATAATTCTGTGGAAAAGGGTGAGCATCCTGACTATGATCACATTCAGGGGCATTTTGATGGTGGTTGTGGTGGAGGTTGAGGTTACAGAGGTGGATTCAGAGTTTGAGGTTACGGGGGAAGAAGGAGTGATTTCCCTCATGAGACTTGTTATACGTGTGGATCTCCTTATTACTACAGATAAAAATTTCCAAATAATATTGTGTGTTATTTTTTCAGAAATAATCATAGTTATGAAGAATTCCCAGACTTGTATGAACACTTAAGCAAGAAACATAAACAGGAAAATAAGGGCCTAGGAATGGTTAAAGTACGGTATGTCGTGAAAGACCAATGGATTCCAAAGTTAGCGCTAGATACTAAGTTGGTGATTTTAAAGATTACTACATGCACTAAGGTTTTGTACACCATGGAAGCTTTGCAACAAAATTCTACCACTACTAAGGAGGAATTTCTGCATACCGAGTATCCAGACCCTATGCATTAGAAGGAGTTTTATCAAGAAACCATGGAGGTAATTCGGAATTTACAGGGTGAGATACAATGTTTGAAGGAATAGTCACGAAAGTTAGAACAAAAGAAATCAACTGATTTCCATCAGATAAATGTTGATGATTTGAAAGAGGTTTGCAAGATGTTGTGCCAAGAGAACATTATTCCTTTATTCGGGAGTTGGTTGAAGGGAAACACTCCATGTACTAAGAATGAGCATGAGAGATAGATTCTACATGTTAATCTTCCTCTAGACAATTTAGATTATGATAAGGAGATTACACTAAATTTTTTTTAGGAAATAAGGGATAAAATATGTGGAATAGTCCCTCACAGAATCGCAATAATAAAAACTAATATGCAAAAAATATTACATATCTAGAATAAAAATAAGACAACACAAAGAGATAGTATTTAACGTGCACCCAATTGCGGCTACGTCCACCAAGAATTACTTGCTCATATTTTATTACAAGCCACCACTCTCTTAATAAAATACTCAGATCTGTTTGGAGCTATGCTCAAAAAACTCTACAGAATTCACACCCAAACTCATACACATCTGCAATGTTACATTAACCCTAACATATACACAAAACCACATAAGTAGACAACTGCTTAATCAGTTTTACAAAACTATGCGTATCAAAACCATGGGCCAAAATTTTCCCATAAACATATGGGTCAAAAATCCCACCCATATGAGAAAATCAAGTTTCCCAGTATATCAGGCACATTTTAAGGCCAAAACAAATGGCGAGACAACTATGGAAAGTGTACAGTACTCTTAGTGTACAGTCTTCAACACTTTCTCATATGAAAAAAGGCTCCACAACCTAACAATATCCCACTTGGAGACTAGTTTTCCTCTAAGCAAGCTTCTCAACCCTTCACTAGTTTCTGTGAATACCAACCAAAGCTAAACATAGCTTAATTTTTCCCCTTATGGCCACCTTTGTCATCATGTATGTAGGATTCTAACTAGTATGAATCTTCTTCAGCTTCAACTTATCTTCCTCCAAAGTTATCCTGATGAAATGGTACCTTAACTGTATATGCTTCATCCGAGAGTGGAAATCAGAGTTCTTAGCTAGGTGTCTAACACTCTAAATATCACTATGTAGCTTTCCTTCCTCCTACTTATGCCCCAACTCCTCAATCAATAGCTATAACCAAATCATTTATTTTCTTTCCTTTTCGGCAGCAACATACTCAGCCTCTGTGGTTGACAAAGCCACCAGCTTCTGTAGTCATGAAATCCAGCTCACTGTTGTCCCATCGATAGTGTAAACATAAATTGTCGTGCTCCTCTTGTTGTCTACATCTCCAACACTATCTGAATCTACATAACCACACAAAGTGGTGTCAGATCCACTGTAGCACAAAATTTTCCCCATGGTCCCTCTCAAATACTAAAGGATCCCCTTTACTCCATGTCATTGATCTCTACCTGGATCACACATAAATCTACTCACCATTCCCATTGCATGGGAAATATCAGGCCTAGTGCACACCATGGCATACATCAAACTGCCAACCACTAATGAATAATGTACCTTAGACATTGGGTTTCTCTCCTGCTTTTTCTTGGGACACTACTCCTTTGATAACTTGAAATGGCCTACCAAAGGAGTCCCAACCGGTTTAGCATCCTCCATATTAAACCTCTCCAAGACCTTCTTGATGTAATCTTCCTAAGATAAAGTCGGCTTTCGTTCCTTACTATCTCAAGATATCCTCATACCAAGAATTTTTTTGGCTTCCCCCAAATCCTTCATGGCAAAGGATTCACTTAGATATTTCTTAAGTACTTTTATTTCCTGCATGTTTTTACCTACAACCAACATATCATCCACATACAAACACAGGATAATATAACTTCCATCCTCAAATTTCTTTGTATACATGCAATGGTCAGAATGGCATCTAATATAACCTTGCTCCATCATGAAGCTAGAAAATTTCTTATACCATTGATGTGGAGCTTGTTTTAAGCCATACAATCTCTTCTTCAATTTGCACACCATCTCCTCTTTACCTTTGACCTCATAGCCCTCTGACTGCTACATTTATAGATCCTCCTCTAAATCATCATGGAGAAATGTAGTCTTTACATCAAGCTTCTCTAAGTGAAAGTCTTATGCTGCAACTATTCCAAGAACGGTTCTAATAGAATTCATTTTTACCAGGAGAAAAAATCTCATCAAAATCTATACCTTTTTTCTGTGTAAACCCCTTTACTACCAACCGGGCCTTGTATATTTTCTTGCCTCCTTCTTCCTCTTTGAATCTAAGCACCAACTTATTATTTAATGCTCTTTTTCCTTAGGGTATCTTCACCAAATCCCATGTATCATTCTCCATGAGAGCCTGATGCTCTTCATCCATGGCTTTCTCCCACTTCTTCCTGGCATCTACCTACATTGCTTCATCAAAGCTCTTTGGCTCTCCACTATTAGTGAGTAATAAATAATAAAGAGAAGGAGAAAAATGTTCATGTTCTCTTCTTACCCTAGAGGACCTCCTCAATATAGGAGTTTGGGGTTCCTATTGAGGAGGTTCCTGAATTGATTCATGTGTCACTTTCCCACCCAGAAGATCCTCTACCACTGCATATTCTTTCTTGGATTCTTCCCTATTTTCTTACAACTGCTTCTTATACATTAATTTATCATTAAAGACCACATCCCTAGATTGAATGATTTTCTTGTCCTTAATACTCCAACATTTATATCCAAAGTCATCACCACCATAACCAATGAAAGTACATTTTTCTGATTTAGCCTCTATTTTGGTAGACTCTAAGAAATGAATAATCAACTTTCTTACCATACCAAGCCTCCTTAGGTATTCCTCCATCTAAGGCACTTAAGGGTCCTCTGTTTATCAAGTACACAATTGTGCTCACCACTTTTGCCCAAAAAGAAAGAGGTATTCCTACATGTAACCTTATGCTCCTAGCACGTTCCATTATTGTTATGTTCATCCTTTCTGACACCCCATTCTACTACAGAGTTCTTGGAATCATCTTTTTCCTATGGATTTCATTCTTAGAAAAATAATCATCAAATTCATTATTGCAATACTCCCCTCCATTATCTGACTTGAGACATTTTAGCTTAAGACATGTTTCATTCTCTACCAAGGCTTTCCATTTAATAAAAGTGTAAAATACATCATATTTGTTTCTAATACAATAAACTCACTTTCCTTCTTTCATTATCAATAAAAGTAACATAATAACTTGAACCCGCAAGAGATGATACCTAAGCTGGACCCCATACATCAAAATACACCAGCTCTAACTTACTCTCTTTATTTGTAGGTACAACCTTGAGAAACCTTACTCACTTCTATTTCCCATATATACAGTCCTCACAGAAATCCAAACTTGTTTCTGTATAACCAAGTATTTTCCTTTCAAAATTTTCCCCCTCTTTTGAGAAGTTTAAAATCATAAATTTTGAGGTTAATCACCTTTTTTGTTGTTTTGGTAAGGGAAAAATTCAAAAAGTTGGAAAGAATATATGTTTTTGGGTCATTCTATATGATTTGTGGGTCTGTCGGACATTTTTGTCCCAGATGTCTCAAGTTCATTCGGGCTCCCTGTTCGCTGATCAGCCACTTTACCCGAAGTACGTTTCTTTCACCCCGTTAGAACTTTTTGTCCCAAATAACACAAGTTTGCCCAGGCTCAATGTTCACCTTTCACCCGTATCGGCCGAATCATGCACTTCGCATACTTTCATCCCTCATGTCCCGAAAGCATTTGTGCATCTTTTTCCCGCATCGGCTCGAATCGCGCTTTCACGTCCCACGTGTCCCAAATGAACCAAAGGCCATCCGAGCTTTTTTTTTCCCATTCTTTCCGAATATCTTGCTTTTTAAGTTGGTAGATGTGTATTTAATGCACATTTATTACCATTCTCTCTCCTAAATGGCTATTTAATAAGCTGCCCTGCTACGCATTTTACACACTGCTTTCTTATCAATTACTCATACCCTCACAATCAAAACTTCTGTGTGCATACCCATTTCCCCTACAATTTCATCGAGAGTCCAGACTGTGACCTTGTTTCTCGAGTTGCTATCAACATGAAGATCAAATTTCAAGGTCAGGAGCAAATTTCACCGCTCGAGTCTGCCGTTCCCGATATCGGGGACAGTGAAGTTCGTCACCTGGACTTCAGAGATTTCTGGACTAGGATGACAGACTCGAACCCCTCTCCTATGGCACAAATGATTCATGATAGTGGCTTGGCATTCGTTGCTGGTTTCCCAATCTCAGTACAATGTGCAGATACAGTACTCACCTGTGGTGCTCATTTCAATCCTGACTCGAGTGAGCTAATGAATGTGCATGGGGAAATCATTACCAAGCTCGATGTTGCCGCCATTGGCACTGCCCTAAGGATTCTTGAGATGGACAATTCCATAGTAATCTCTCAGAACCAGGCACAGGCCCTCTTCGACCAGGACAATGAGAAATACAAGGTGAGGGTGGCGAAGTCTTGGCTTAAAAACCCTAAAAAGGGGTGTCACGTTTATCCAAGGTTCTGTTTCATGCTGATTTCAATGAGGAGCTGTCAGATTTTATAATCCTACTAGCTCGGGTCATGGGCTTACCCTCTACCAACGAGTTCCATTTCTGGATGTGCCGCCTTATCAACATGGTGTGTGAAGGAACTCAGAATATCAACTGGGTAGAAATCATCAGCATGAAATTAACAGAGCAGCTGTCTAATGTACAGTAAACCAAGAAGTTCTACATGACTTCATACCTGATGTATACCCTAGCAGCATCAAGGCAATGGTTTGGATTCACATACATTGATGCTCATAAGGGTGACCCTGTATATGCCTACTGCCCTCAATTCACCCTGGACACTAGCAATCACAACTTCAGGAGGGTGAATGATGCTTTCACCATGTATATTGTAAGGCTTCTGGAGAGCGACACTGCAAGGAGGTTCTCGGATGAATCCATGAGCCTAATAGCGAAGTACGGTGCTTACTTCATCCAATTCAGAAAATTCTCCTATATCAGGCTTACAGGCTATGAGAGCACCCCTCTTAAGCTCCCTATGTTCTGCAATGATAAAATGGCCTTGATAGAGATATGCAGGCAATTAGACAAGTTACATAGGACCTGCAGGGATAAGAAAATTACTGGCCTGCACTTCCCCATATCTTTGGGAAACTACACCTGCAAGATGGCTCTAGATGCACAAAACATAGAAAGAGCCCTAGCTCCCATCACTGTCCATTTCTTCAGGCCAAGAACTTGTTTTGATTTGAAGAAATTTATTGAACAAAACATCAAAATCAATTACTATCATAGGGATAGACACAGAAGACTATTGGGCTGACTGTGCTGATGATTTTGAGGCAAGAAGGAGACATTACGGCAGGTTTTCTCTTCAACTGATTCAGGAGCTTAATTTGTATCAAGTCCCGGAAGGGCTTCAGGATGATAATTCCGACCTATTTTCATATGAGTATGACACCTTGATCAAACACACTCCCTTGGAGGATTTGGATTGGTTCAAAAAGGAGAAAGATGATCTGGCTGAAATCTTAGCCCCTGTCTTAGTAAGAACCAAGATCTGGTTTGATAGGAAAGTCCGTGAGCTTAGAAGGCATTCAGGTGAGTCCTCCTCCAAGGATACTTCAACACCAAGGAAGGAAGCATTGACACCCAGTTCGGAAGCACCTGTGCAGACTCCTCCTGCCTCCTCAACTAAAGGTCCTACATCCTCCACTCCTTCCTCATCCACTCAAGTATATCAGAAGAAAATCAAGGAGGTCAAAAAGGAGCCTGTTGAAGAAGATCCCATGATGAAGCATTCGGAATTGCCCTCAGGTCTAGAGAACATTATTGTTCTCAGTGAAAGTGAAGAGAGTGAAGTGCCAGCCTCCGTAAGTGCTCCAGAAGCCCCAATGGATAAAGACAAAGAAGTCCAAAGCACTGAGCTTCCAAGCGCCATTGACTCCTCTATACCAGAAGCCTCGAGCACTCCACTCATATCTCAACTGGAGGCAATAGCAGTGCACACTTTGAGTGCCATGAGTTTCCTTTCTCATCGGCCCTCTTTCCCCACCTTCCTCTTCCTCCTCCTCTTTGCATGGGTGTAGCATTTTGTTGATAGTAGGAAGAGAAAGTCTTCCTCCCGAATCTCAGGACCCAATTTTGACGTTATGGCGGCCTTATTAGGCACTACTCCTCCTACTCCCACCAAGAAGGCCAGGACTACCTCTAGAATAGTATCTGATGCTTAGGGCCAGAAATTCCTGGAGATAGCCAAGCCCAAAGTAGACAAACCAGAGCATGATTTGCAAGCATCTGATCTTGAGCTCTCGAGGATCCCTATGGGAGAGTCCACCCCTGAAGGTGAGATTCACAATCTCTAAGAAACAGTCACCAGGGTCATTGGGAGAGTAGAAAAAGGGCAAAAAACTATAGAGTAGCTGGAAGAGCAGGCTCAGGTTCTTGCAGGTTTCATCAAGTCACTGTTGTCCAAGGACAAAGTTTTAGACCCCACCCCATTGACCACTCTTCCACCACCTCTAATCCTTAGTCAAGATGAAGTCCAGAGTATCAAAGATATACACAGATATTCCATCTATGGAAGAGCTATGGAGGCTATGGTGGATGATATGCCTGTTGCCGGGTTGAATATCATTAGTGAAGCCTTCAAACTCAATGAGAAGGTGAATAATCTACAACATAAGCTCTCCTCCACTATTGGAAATATAGATAAAGAGCTCAAACTCTGGAGCATCTGTATAGTAGACCTTCACCTTATGGGGCAGACTGATGAAAATATTTTAATGGCAAGCAAGGTCTTTGATGATACAAAAGATAATTTGTCAAAATCATGGGTATACAGTGTGGAATGGAAAATCAAGGTGCTGGAGGAGGCTTTGGGAGAATTGAAAAATAGCTAGCAGAAGGGTGAGGCCTTCAAGACTTTGGTGGTATCTCCTTATAAGGATATCCATTGTCACCTCCAAGATGAAACCTTAGGTGTGCCCTTCTCATTGCAAGAAATCAAGGCTCAATTCAAAGCTTTTGTTAAAGATAATATGTTCAGAGAAGATTCCATCACAAAGGAAAAGATGAAAGAAATCTACTCTCTCCAGTCTACTATTGAAGAAGCAAGCAAGGATTATCATACGCACGTCGAATTTGACAAAGAGATGGAGAAATGTCTCAGATTTTGGACTCAGTGCACTGCCAACACATCAGTTCCACGTGGCAAAGACATAGCAGAGGTGTTAAAAAGATTTAGACAACAGATCCTAAAATCAGTGGGTCCTCCTCAGTCGTGAACACTTGTCTTTTCCTCCTGATTCTTCTCCTTTCTTCCTTTCTTCATCTCAGATTTATTGTAATTAGTTGGGGTATTGTGATTAGCAATCCTTTTAACTAAGTATTAATTAAAATAAGTAGTTACCAAGAGTAATTGATTTGTAAACTATATAATAGCCTCTCCTCTCCATTTTTGAGGGGGGAACTTGGCTTATTTCTAAAAGTGTAAGAAATAATACGGAAATCAATACAAAAGGATCTTCTTTATTTGTTCATCTAATTCCTTTATTTCACATCTATCTGTTAAATATTATTTAGATCATTTGTCTGCATAATACCAAGAAGCTTTGTATTCTTGTAAATGTTATTTATGGAACTGTGTGTCCCTCCAAATTGCATCTTAGTAATTCAAATACAAATGGTCCAATTCCAATTCATTGTATTCTGGCATGCATAAGGAATTATTTTGTCAGCTATAATTCTGGAAAGTGCTTTTCTGCTCATTTCCTTGTCTTCATTCTTCTATGCTTTTGTGATTGATAATCTATTTCATTTCACAAAGCTTTCATGATACCCAAGTTCCACATCAAAGTTATGCATTGTACATTTGTAAATAAGTTTTTCTTTTAAATAAAGGAACCTCTCCCATCAAAGACGAGGGACTTCTTGTCCCCTGACTGTTGCTCTCATTAAGATCTTCTTTTGACGACCAATAGTTTTTTGGTGACTCCGCTGGGGATTCGTTTTCCAGTTCCTTAACCATTTATCGATCATTCTTGATCTGGTGACTCCACGTTTTACTTGAGGGAGAAGGGCCCTTGGTATTGAAGATTCTCAGTTTCAGCTTTTGGAACAGCAGGGTTTTCCTTTCCCTTCAGCAGGAAGAAATAGAAAAGCTCATTGAACAAGAACTTATCCTATCAAAAATAGAACCCTTACGGGTGGTATTCCTTTAGAGCAACTCAGTCCTAATCTTCGAGCTCTGATTCTTGTTGGCGTTTCAGTTCCCCTTCAAGCCATTTTTCCAAGAATGGTGATGCCATTGCCTTGGGGCCATCATGTTGGGCCTCTCGCCCTTCCTCAACCTTTGCATGAGTTACCCAGAGGTAACCGGAAGAAATTTCCCAAGTTCAAAGGTGATGGCAAGGTACATCCTAATGAACATATCTCAGCCTTCATAGTTGCATGTGGAGTTCTAGGAGTTGAACATGAAGATGTCTTCGTAAGGCTTTTTGTTGAGACTTTACAAGATAATGCAGCTGATTGGTTCTATCACCTTCCGGCCAGAGCTATCACTAGCTGGAACATGATGAGAGCTAGGTTTGAGAATCATTTCAAACTGGTAGAAGACGTGCATGCTCTGCTGGCCCAAATTTCTCAAATAAAGAAAGAATCACAAGATCCCATGAGAGAATTTGTGGCTTGATTCAACAAGTTGATTAATAAAATTCCACCAGACACTCAACCTGTAGATCAAATTCAAAAATGCTTCTTCCTAAATGCCCAATTTCCTGAAGTTAGTTATTCATTGAGAAGAGCTAATCTTGCAACATTGGCCGAGGATCAAACTCTTGTTGTTAGTGTCGAAGATGATTTAATCATGTCAGGAAAGTTGAGGAGAGACCCTTCTAGATCCAAGTCTTCTTCTTCCTCCTCTTCCACTCCTGGACCTAATACTGATCCATTAGTACAAAAACTTACAAATGATCTCATCACCATTAAGAAATAATTGGCCCAGCACGCCCCTTATGTAGATGTTCCAAGGAGGAATTTTCAGCCCAGAAATCATCTTCCTGCTTCTCAGACAAGATTAGCACTTGAAGGACCACCTATTAAAGTTCCTGTTAATGCAACCTGTGAAGTTGAAGAGCCGGAGGATGAAGAAGTTAGTGAAGATTGTGAAGAATTTATTGAAGAGGTTGATGAAGAAATAGAAGAACTTGAGGGATCTCGAGTTAATTTCTTCACTACTGAAGGCATTGATGAAGAATATGATTATGACAAGGTAGTGGCAGACATGAATAGCAAGTCATACACTATCATGACTCAAGAGTAGACAAACAAAAAGGAGAAAGTAATGCAGCCAGCCAAAATATCCAAGGAACATCCAACGACTATTCCTGTAATTGCAAAAAGAGGATTTCCTATCTCCCATTACGTCCACACCCAAGGTGAGTCCTGTCAATTCTACTACTAAAGTTACTTCTTTTTCAACTCCTAAGATTGATAAGCCCAGGGTTCCAAGCGAGGATAGCTCGTCCACTTCTGGGTCTTTCGATATCATTGATCACCTAAAAAGGACCAAGGTTCAAATCTCAAAGGCTGAGTATTATCAAACCCATCCCAAGGATTTTGCTAAAATGGTACACTTTGTCAATTCTCATTCCAAAACCACCTCTAAAGGTCTTTTACCCACTCCATCTTCTACACCACAACCCAATCTGGTAGCCTCTGTCACCTCACCTAATGACAAGATCAAACCATTCTATGTAACCCTCCTTATAGCTGGTCATAGACTTAGTAACTGCGTCATAGACTCAGGGGCATCATACAATGTAATGCCTGCTAAAGTAGCCCATGCCTTAGGCTTAACTCTCACATGCACTTATGGGTCTTGCTATTCTATGGAGAGTAAGGAAGTGCCCCTAATCGAAAGAATTAAAGATGCACAAGTAGCTTTTGCTACTTTTCCTAAGAAGAAAGTTTTGGCTACTATCCTAGTAGCAGACATTCCTCCTTCATATGGGATGCTGCTAAGTAGGAACTTCTGTAAGGATGTGGGTGGAGAAATTCAAATGGATTGGTCGCATGCCCTCATACCTGTTAATGGGAAAATGAAAAATTTGCTACCTGAGAAGCAGTCTGAGTATATTGTACAAAAAATAGATGATCCCAAAGCACAAATACTTTATGAGGATATGGGGCATGGAAACTATATGATTATGTCTCCAGAAGAAACCCAACTCCCCAAAATATCACCTGAGGATCCTAATGGTGTTTGGATATTAGAGTTTGATGGAAGCTGTTCCTCAGCTGGTTCTGGAGCTGGTGTAATATTGGTGTCTCCCAAGGGAAAGGTCTACCCTTTCTCATTCAAGTTACAATTTGAAAATACTAATAATACAGTAGAGTATGAAGCTCTCATTCTTGGGCTCCATGTGGCAAAAGAAAAAGGTGTGAAGATTCTTCTAGCTCATGGAGATGTGAGAGCTAATTGTCAAACAAGTTAGAAACCTCTTCCAGGTAAAAAATAGAAGATTGAAACATTATAGGAATCAGGTTTGGGACTCTATTTAATTTCTTGATGCCTTCTCCATCGAAGCAGTGCCTAGGGAGGAGAACACCAGGGCTGATTCACTAGTAGTCTCAGGGTCATTGCTGATACCTCATCCTGAATTCTCTCAAGATAAGTTTACCATTGAGATGATCCATAGGCCCAGTGTACCTGATAATGCAAGTAACTGGCAAGTTTTCAATGATGATCAGCATCTACTTTCTTTCTTAGAACTCAAGGATAACTTTGAACAGTTATACTTTGAAGGAAGTGACAATTTTCCCCGTGAAAGTGTGCCCTTCCAATAAAGAAGATGCCAAAAAAGAAGAGACAGATCAAGATGGATGTATCAAACTCAAAGGGAACAAGATTCCAAAGGGACTGGTGAGTCTAGAATAATTGTTTGACAAACATGATAGGTATGTGAGGTTTAAAGCTTCTACTAGACCTCAACAATTAGCTGAATATGATAAAATTAATATTGGGAGTTCTACTGACCCTAAACTCGTGAACATTGGAAAATGTTGCACACCAGAAGAAAAGAGGAAAGTAATTAATCTTTTAAGGAAGTATAAATATGTTCTTGCTTATTCCTATGAGGATTTAAAAGCTTTTCAACCAAAGGAGATGCAGCATTTCATCCCTCTCAAACCTGGGATTAAGCCTTTCAGACAGAAATAGAGGCAATACAATCCTAAGATAGCTGACACCATCTTTCAGGAAATACAGAAGTTATTAAAAGCCAAGATCATTTTCCCTATCCACCATTCAACATGGATTGCCAACATTGTGCCTGTTAGAAAGAAAAATGGTGAGATTCGTATCTGTGTCGACTTCAGGAATCTGAATCAAGCTTCTTTAAAGGACAACTATCCTTTTCCCATGATGGATCAAGTCTTACAAGCTGTAACAGGATCCGAAATGTTGTCTATGCTTGATGGCTTCTCAAGATATAATCAGGTAGAAGTTAATACCGCAGATCAACACAAAACTGCCTTCACTACCCCTTGGGGTACCTTTGCCTACAAGAGGATGCCTTTTGGGCTCATTAATGCCGGTGCTACTTTCCAAAGAGCTATGGATTTGGCCTTTGGAAGTTTGAAAGGAAAGTGTATTGTCGTATACCTTGATGACTTGACTGTATTTTCCAAAACAAGGGCAGATCATTTTCAGCATCTAGAAACAGTTCTTTTGAAATGTAGAGAACATGGGATCTCTTTAAATCCTAAGAAATCTGTCTTTTGTGTCATAGAGGGAAAATTGTTAGGGCATGTTGTCTCTAAAGATGGTATAAAAATTGATCCTGAGCGAGTTCAGGCTATTCAGCAGATTCCCCTTCCAACCAGCAAAAAGGGAGTGCATTCTTTCTTTGGTAAGATTAACTTTCTGAGAAGATTCATCCCTGATTTCACAGAGCTAACCTTGAATATCTCCCAAATGATGAAGGGAAAATAGACATTTGGCTGGTCTCCTGAAGGTAAAAGAGCCTTTGAAGGTATTAAAAAGGCTATTGCTAGAACTCCCATCTTGGCATGTCTAGATTTCAACAAAGAATTTATTATCTATTGTTATGCCACAGATAACACCCTGGCTGCTGTTTTGACTCAAGAAGATTCTAATGGTCATGAACTCCCAATTGCATTTATGAGCTACATTCTAAAAAATCATGAGTTAAAATACACCATAATGGAGAAACATGCTTTCGCAGTGGTTAAAGCTGTCAAGCAGTTTCGTTTTTACATTCTTAACTCTCACTCCACAGTATTTGTACCGGATACAACCATTAAGTCCATTCTCACACAACAGGAGTTTGGATCCAAGAGAGGGAACTAGGTGGCCAAGGTCCAAGAATATGACATTGACATCAGACCAACCAAGCTCGTCCGTGGAAAAGGCCTGTGTGAACTCATCGCTGAGGGAGCTAGACATGAGTTACTAGAGGATAAAGTTGATCTTCCTACCATTCTGTTTCTTGGATCAATTGATGAATGGTATGCCGATATCGCACACTTTCTCACATATGGAGAATGTCCCTCTCATTTGACTACCAAAGAGAGGAGAGTTGTTAAGCTAAGATCAGCCCAATATGTGTTGTGGGAGAATTCCTTGTTTAAGCGCGTGGTTGGATGGAAGGTTTCTAAAATGTGTGGATAAGGAACAACAGAGGAAGCTACTTTCAGATTTTCATAACCAAGCATGTGGAGGGCACTACTCATCAACTGTCACTACTCATAAGATTCTTCATGCACGATATTACTGGCCTACCTTGTTCAGAGATGCATCAAAGTGGATTGATAAATGTGAAGCTTGTCAGACCTTCGTGGGTAGACCCAAATTGGCCTCTTTGCCCCTTAAACCAGTTGTGATCGGAGAGCCTTTTCAACAATGGGGTTTAGATTTCATTGGAACACTTAATCCATCTTCTAGTGCTGGTCACACCCACGTATTAACTGCCACAGATTATTTTACTAAGTGGGTAGAAGCCATTCCAGTAAAGAGTACTACTTCAGAAGTAGTATGCAGTTTTATCAAAGAGAACATCTTGGTGAGGTTTGGTGTGCCAAACAAGATAGTGACAGATAATGCTTCAAATTTTTCTTCAACTGAGATGATGGATTTTTGTTATGGATATGGCATCTCCCTGGCTCACTCCTCAGATTATTATCCTCAGGGTAATGGACAAGTAGAATCAACAAACAAAAATCTGGTGGCTATAATAAGGAAATTAGTTAATGAGTCCCAGAGGAATTGGCACAAGAAACTCTATGATGCTCTTTGGGAAGATAGGATCACACCTAAGAGAGCCATTGGGATGTCTCCTTTTCAGGTAGTATATGGAGTAGAAGCTCAATTGCCCGTAACAGTGGAACTACCAGCCTTGCATTTAATGAAGGCCATTGAAGACACCAGTTTCAATGATTCTTTGGATAAAAGGATCATGTACCTTTACAAATTGAATGAGGACAGGTTAAAGGTTGCTGATAGAATATCTGCTCACCAATAGAAAGTAAAGGTCTTGTTTGATAAAAAGGCCAGGTTTAGGGATTTCAAAGTTGGAGACATTGTTTTGTTGTGGGATAAAAGGCATGAACCTCGTGGCAGCCATGGCAAGTTTGATTCTCTTTGGCTCGGACCTTTCAAGATCAGGCACTTTGCTGGTGAGAATTATTTTTACCTTGATTATATGGATGGTTCTTCCCTCCCACTTCCTTATAGTGGGCAGTACCTGAAATTGTTTAAGTCTTAGGTGATCAGGAAGTCCTTTGTATATTTTGTATAGCGTGTGCATGTGTTTCCCCCTCTTGTTTTTGTTGTTTTGTTCATTTTGTGTGTTGTCTTTTGTATTGGTTTGCTTTTGACTCCATGGCCCAATGGATGAGACACTGATATGCTTTCCCTAGATTTTCTAGAGTTCTTGCCTTGTCTCATTTCTTTAGACTTTAGCCAAGTCATCCCCAAAAGGAGCCAGCTGTTGTCCTCTCAAAATTTCCCCCCTCTTTTGAGAAGTTCAAAATCATAAATTTTGAGGTTAATCACCTTTTCTGTTGTTTTGGTAAGGGAAAAAAGTCCAAAAATTTGGAAAGAATCTATGTTTTTGGGTCATTTTGTATGATTTGTGGGTCTGTTGGACATTTCTGTCCCAGATGTCCCAAGTTCATTCGGGCTCCCTGTTCGCCGATCGGCCGCTTTACCCGAAGTCCGTTTCTTTCGGGCCCGTCAGAAACTTTTTGTCCCAAATAACACAAGTTCACCCAGGCTCAATGTTCACCTTTCGACCGCATCAGCCGAATCACGCACTTCACGTACTTTTGTCCCTCATGTCCCGAAAGCATTTGTGCATCTTTTTCCCGCGTCGCCCGCATCGGCCAAATCACGCTTTCACGTCCCGCGTGTCCCAAATGAACCAAAGGCCATCCGGGATAATTTTTTCCCACTCTTTCTGAATATCTTGCTTTTTAAGTTGGTAGATGTGTATTTAATGCACATTTATTACCTTTCTCTCTCCTAAATGGCTATTTAATAAGCTTCCCTGCTACGCATTTTGCACACTATTTTCTTATCAATTGCTCATACCCTCACAATCAAAACTTCTGTGTGCATACCCATTTCCCCTGCAATTTCATCGAGAGTCCAGACTGTGACCTTGTTTCTCGAGTTGCTATCAACATGAAGATCAAATTTCAAGGTCAGGAGCAAATTTCACCGCTCGAGTCTGTCCGTTCCCGATATCGGGGACAGTGAAGTTTGTCACCTGGACTTCAGAGATTTCTGGACTAGGATGACAGACTCGAACCCCTCTCCTATGGCACAAATGATTCATGATAGTGGCTTGGCATTCGCCGCTGGTTTCCCAATCTCAGTACAATGTGCAGATACAGTACCTCACCTGCGGTGCTCATTTCAATCCCGACTCGAGTGAGCTAACAAATGTGCATGGGGAACTCATTGCCAAGCTCGATGTTGCCGCCATTGGCACTGCCCTAAGGATTCCTGAGATGGAAAATTCCATAGTAATCTCTCAGAACCAGGCACATGCCCTCTTTGACCAGGACAATGAGAAATACAAGGTGAGGGTGGCGAAGTCTTGGCTTAAAAACCCTAAAAAGGGGGCGTCACGTTTATCCAAGGTTCTGTTTCATGCCGATTTCAATGAGGAGCTATCATATTTTATAATCCTACTAGCTCGGGTCATGGGCTTACCCTCTACCAATGAGTTCCATTTCTGGATGTGCCCCCTTATCAACATGGTGTGTGAAGGAACTCAGAATATCAACTGGGCAGAAATCATCAGCATGAACTTAACAGAGCAGCTGTCCAATGTACAGTAAACCAAGAAGTTCTACATGACTTCATACCTGATGTATACCCTAGCAACATCAAGGCAATGGTTTGGATTCACATACATTGATGCTCATAAGGGTGACCCTGTATATGCCTACTGCCCTCAATTCACCCTGGACACTAGCAATCGCAACTTCAGGAGGGTGAATGATGCTTTCACCATGTATATTGTAAGGATTCTAGAGAGTGACACTACAAGGAGGTTCTCGGATGAAGCCATGAGCCTAATAGAAAAGTACGGTGCTTACTTCATCCAATTCAGAAAATTCTCCTATATCAGGCTTACAGGCTATGAGAGCACCCCTCTTAAGCTCCCTATGTTCTGCAATGATAAAATGGCCTTGATAGAGATATGCAGGAAATTAGAAAAGTTACATAGGACCTGCAGGGATAAGAAAATTACTGGCCTGCACTTCCCCATATCTTTGGGAAACTACACCTGCAAGACGGCTCTAGATGCACAAAACATAGAAAGAGCCCTAGCTCCCATCACTGTCCATTTCTTCAAGCCAAGAACTTGTTTTGATTTGAAGAAATTTATTGAACAGAACATCAAAATCAATTACTATCATAGGGCAAGACACAAAAGACTATTGGGCTGACTGTGCTAATGATTTTGAGGCAAGAAGGAGACATTACGGCAGGTTTTCTCTTCAACTGATTCAGGAGCTTAATTTGTATCAAGTCCCGGAAGGGCTTCAGGATGATAATTCTGACCTATTTTCATATGAGTATGACACCTTGATCAAACACACTCCATTGGAGGATTTGGATTGGTTCAAAAAGGAGAAAGATGATCTGGCTGAAATATTAGCCCCTGTCTTAGTAAGAACCAAGATCTGGTTTGATAGGAAAGTCTGTGAGCTTAGAAGGCATTCAGGTGAGTCCTCCTCCAAGGATACTTCAACACCAAGGAAGGAAGCATTGACACCCAGTTCGGAAGCACCTGTGCAGACTCCTCCTTCCTCCTCAACTAAAGGTCCTACATCCTCCACTCCTTCCTCATCCACTCAAGTATATCAGAAGAAAATCAAGGAGGTCAAAAAGGAGCCTGTTGAAGAAGATCCCATGATGAAGCATTCGGAATTGCCCTCAGGTTCAGAGAACATTATTGTTCTTAGTGAAAGCAAAGAGAGTGAAGTGCCATCCTCTGTAAGTGCTCCAGAAGTCCCAATGGATAAAGACAAAGAAGTCCAAAGAACTGAGCTTCTAAGCTGCCATTGACTCCTCTATACCAGAAGCCCCGAGCGCTCCACTCATATCTCAACTGGAGGCAACAGCAGTGCACACTTTGAGTGCCATGAGTTCCCTTTCTCTCGGCCCTCTTGCCCCACCTTCCTCTTCCTCCTCTTTTTTTCATGGGTGCAGCCTTTTGTTGATAGTAGGAAGAGAAAGTCTTCCTCCTGAATCTTAGGACCCAATTTTGATGTTGTGGTGGCCTTATTAGGCTTTACTCCTCCTACTCCCGCTAAGAAGGCCAGGACTACCTCTAGAATAGTATCTGATGCTCAGGGCCAGCAATTCCTGGAGATATCCAAGCCCAAAGTAGACAAACCAGAGCATGATTTGTAAGCATCTGATATTGAGCTCTCGAGGATCCCTATGGGAGAGTCCACCCCTGAAGGTGAGATTCACAATCTCCAAGAAACAATCACCAGGGTCATTGGGAGAGTAGAAAAAGGGTAACAAACTATAGAGCAGCTGGAAGACCAGGCTCAGGTTCTTACAAGTTTCATCAAGTCACTGTTGTCCAAGGACAAAGTTTTAGACCCCACCCCACTGACCACTCTTCCACCACCTGTAATCCTCAGTCAAGATGAAGTTCAGAGTATCAAAGATATACACAGATATTCCATCTATGGAAGAGCTATGGAAGCTATGGTGGATGATATGCTTGTTACAGGGTTGAGTTTCATTAGTGAAGCCTTCAAACTCAATGAGAAGGTGAATAATCTGCAACAGAAGCTCTCCTCCACTATTGGAAATATAGAAAAAGAGCTCAAACTCTGGAGTAGCTGTATAGTAGACCTTTGCCTTATGGGGTAGACTGATGAAAATATTTTAATGGCAAGCAAGGTCTTTGATGATACAAAAGATAATTTGTCAAAATCATGGGTATACAGTGTGGAATGGAAAATCAAGGTGTTGGAGGAGGCTTTGAGAGAATTGAAAAATAGCTGGCATAAGGGTGAGGCCTTCAAGACGTTGTTGGTATCTGCTTTTAAGGATATCCATTGTCACCTCCAAGATGAAATTTCATGTGTGCCCTTCTCATTGCAAGAAATCAAGGCTCAATTCAAAGCTTTTGTTAAAGATAATCTATTCAGAGAAGATTCCATCATAAAGGAAAAGATGAAAGAAATATGCTCTCTCCAGTCTGCTATCGAAGAAGCGAGCAAGGATTATCATACGCACGTCAAATTCGAAAAAGAGATGGAGAAATGTCTCAGATTTTGGACTCAGTCCACTGCCAACACATCAGTTCCACGTGGCAGAGACATAGCAGAGGCGTTAAAAAGATTTAGACAATGGATCCTCAAATCAGTGGGTCCTCCTCAGTCGTGAACACTTGTCTTTTCCTCCTGATTCTTCTCCTTTCTTCCTTTCTTCATCTCGGATTTATTGTAATTAGTTAGGGTATTGTGATTAGCAGCCTTTTAACTAAGCATTAATTAAAATAAGTAGTTACCAAGAGTAACTAATTTGTAAACTATATAATAGCCTCTCCTCGCCATTTTTGAGGGGGGAACTTGGCTTATTTCTGAAAGTGTAAGAAATAATACGGCAATCAATACAAAAGGATCTTCTTTCTTTGTTCATCTGATTCCTTTATTTCGCAACTATCTGTTAAATATTATTTAGATCATTTGTCTGCATAATACCAAGAAGCTTTGTATTCTTGTAAATGTTATTTATGGAACTGTGTGTCCCTCTAAATTGCATATTAGTAATTCAAATACAAATGGTCCAATTCCAATTCATTGTATTCTGGCATGCATAAGGAATTATTTTATCAGCTATAATTCTGGAAAGTGCTTTTCTACTCATTTCCTTGTCTTCATTCTTCTATTCTTTTAAGATTGATAATCTATTTCATTTCACAAAGCTTTCATGATACCCAAGTTCCACATCAAAGTTATGCGTTGTACATTTGTAAATAAGTTTTGCTTTTAAATAAGGGAACCTCTCCCATCAAAGAGGAGGGACTTCTTGTCCCCTGACTTTTTCTCTCATTAAGATCTTCTTTTGACGACTGTTGATGGCGAATCACAGCACCCCTGAATGTTTACAACTCGATTGGTTGAGACTCTCAATGCGATTACATAACATGGAGCTTTTCCCAAGTGTGGGACCTTGCGAAATCGGAAAAGCTCTCCAAGTGATGGCCAGTTCCTATTCCTCTATCTGAGATGCACACATAAAAATGTAGAGGGTTTACTAAAAACCTAATCTAACTTTCCAAGGAGACAGGGTAAGAAGATGCAAAAAAATAAACCTAAACTAACAGAGGTGATGCACCGAGGAATGAAGAACACCTGTCTTGCCAATAAACACAAACCATCAAAATGCAATGCAAGATCATGCAAAGATAACAAAAATTGCAGTAAAAGATCAGGAGGATGTAAATGAACATAGAGAGGGTTGAGAATCATCCACAGACATGTGTTATTTGCTTCAAATATTGATACAATACACTACAAAATGCCAAGAGGAAAAGTTGCATTACAGTTTTAGATGGGAGGTTTGAACTCAACAAATTCACCTGCCAAAGAGAAGAAGGGAGGGGCAAAACAAGAATGTCTAACCTTTAGAAAGAATCCCCTCCTTACAATTTATAGGAAGAATGAGAGAGGGAAGAGAGAGGAAATCCAAATCTACCCCAACCACCTCCAGGTTGCATTTAATTTATCTCATTATGGTGGTAGGTGAGAACCCTATCAAACTTAAAAGGTGGCAAACTGTATTTTGCATTTTTAAAAACTTTTTCCCACCCAATTAAATATATCCAATCGTAGTTAGACAGAGGACCTCGTAAGCTTTCTGAAAATTCCAACCTTGCATGAATCCGAGCTCCCTGTGAAAAGTTATGGCCATCTGAATATCTGCGCCAGGGTCTGCTTCCTATCAGCCCTCAAAATGTTGCGCCTCCTAATGGTGCACCATAGGCGCATCCATGTTTGTTTCGACACTCTCTTACCTACACCAAAGGCATGAATTTTTCCATGTTGACACTATGTGTCATGCACCACTTACCTGCGCCAAGGGCGCGACTTTTTGCCATGTTGACACTCTGGTGCGTATGCCACTTACCTGCGCCAAGGGTGCAACTTTTGCCATGTTGACACTCTGTGTCGTGCGCCACTTACCTGCACCAAGGGTGTAAATTTTTCCATGTCGACACTCTAGTGCATGCGCCACTTACCTACGCTAAGGGCGCGAATTTTGCCATGTCGACACTCTGGTGCATGCGCCACTTACCTGTGCCAAGGGCGCGAATTTTTCCATGTCGACACTCTGGTGCGTGTGCCACTTACCTGCGCCAAGGGCGCATGTCGAATTTTGCCATGTCGACACTCTGTGTCATGTGCCACTTACCTGCGCCAAGGGTGTGACTTTTTCCATGTCGACACTCTGTGTCATGCGCCACTTACCTGTGCCAAGGGCACGACTTTTGCCATGTCGACACTATGTGTTGTGCGCCACTTACCTGCGCCAAGGGTGCAAATTTTGCCATGTCGACACTCTGTGTCATGTGCCACTTACCTGCGCCAAGGGCGCGACTTTTTCCATGTCGACACTCTGTGTCATGTGCCATGGCAATAAATTTTGGGGTCTAAGTTTCTTTGATTTCCATACTCTTTCGTTTATCTATATCTACCCGGGGGGAAGATATATACAACAATTTGGTAACTCAAAGGGATCACCTGCCTGCTAGGTAGAAGATCAGTGGCCTTTTAGCAATCCATTGGGTATGGAGTCATAAGCAATAACCTAAAACCAACCTGATATCTGATCCCGAGCCCATGTATCGCAACCCCTTCTTCAAGAGCACACTGAACTACAAAAATTCAACCTGAGAGCAACAAAACCTGTGCTGAAACACTTAGGAAAACTGAAACCTAACTACAACAAGACAATGTGCCTCCGCACTTAGAGGAATTGAAAACTAGGCTAATATTTATAAGGGTAAACCTTCTCCTTTTAGTAGCAATGTTTAAGATAGATTCCGTTAACCGGAATCGGGAGTTCTTCTCCATCCAATGTAGAAAATTGGAAGGCATTACTACTTTTACATCCCATGACCATGTAGGGACCACTCCAAATGGCATCAAACTTGGAATGCTTTCCTAGTTTTTTATGATCTGCATCCCATTTTAGAACTAGGTCCCCTTCCTGGAAGGTCTTTGCTCTTGCCTTCTTATCAAACCATCTTTTTACTAAGGTCTGATCCTTCTCAAGCATCTAAACTGCATGTTCTCTTATTTCTTCCAATTCCATCAACTCTGCATACCTAGCCTCCATTGGTTTGAACTCAAACAACTCCAACTACTTCATGAGTTCCAATGCTGGCAATTCTAATGATACAGGAAATACTTGCCTCTTTCCCATAGACCAACTTGTAGGGAGAATTACCTATAGATCTCTTTGGCGTTATCCTGTCAGCCCATAATGCTAATTTTAGCTGGGTATGCCATGTCCTTTGGTTTTCATCCAGAGTCCTTCTGATGATTCTTAGCAAATTCTTGTTCGTGGACTATGCTTGTCCATTACCCTGCGGGTAATAATTTGAAGAGGTGCCCAAATAGATTCCATTCTTGACAGCCCATTCTGTAATCTTGGAACCTATGAATGCCAATGCATTGTCTAATATGATAGTGGCCGGCACACCGAACCTGGTCACTATTCCTTCATAAAAGTCTAGTATGTTAGACTCATTTGCTTCTTTGAGCGCTACTGCTTCGGTCCACTTGGTGAAATAGTCCTTTGCCGTGAGAATCCACTTGTGGCCTTGGCTTGAGTTTGGATTTATGACCCCAACGAAGTCCAATCCCCATTACATAAATGGTTGGTCAACCAAATTTGGGTGCAATGGAAGTGCTGCTAGTCTTTCTTTGCCTATGAAGAGTGCACATTTCTTGCACTTTCTTATCCATGTATAGCAGTCACTGAACACTGTTGGCCAATAATATCCTGCCTTCATTATCTTGAGAGCTATTACTCGTGAGGCGAAATGTCCTCTAGAATCTCCATCATGAAAATCTTGTAACACCCTCTCAATTTGACCCGTCCCAATGCACCTCAATAAAACTCCATTGATGTCCTTTTTAAACAAAACACCATCAACAAGCACATATTGAATGGCTTGTAATCTGAAGTATCTCCTCTTTGCTTTGCTCATTTCTAGAGGGCATAGGCCTGTCTATAGGAATTTTATCATACTCTGAGTCCAACAAGGAGTAGGCACATCACCATTTTCCTGTTCTTGACCACCCTATAATACCAAGACAGTCTCTTTTTCATCACCTACTTCAACTTGTTGACTCAAGGCTAGTTGTTCGCATAGTCCCTTCCCACGTACTAGTTTGGTGACCTTGATCTCGATGTCATATTCCATGACACGAGTTATCCATCCTGCACGTTTCTCATTCAGATCCTTGTTTAGAAGGAAGTCCTTGACTCCCACAGGAGAGACCAATAATTGGATCTTGTTGTTTGAGACTAGGTGCTTGAATTTCTTTAAACTCCTGATCACTGCAAGGACATGCTTTTCAATGAAAGAGTACCTAGTTTCGTATTCCTCCAAGCCTTGACTAAAGAAAGCAACTGGTTGTTCTAATCCTTCTTTGTTTTGTTGTGCCAGGATTGTAGAAATTGTGTCTCCACCACCAAAGGCATATAGCATGAAATCCTTGGAGAAGTCTGGATTGACGAGAGTTGGAGCTTGAGATATAGCCTCTTTTATTGCCTCAAAACTTGCCTTGCCTTCAGATGTCCACTTAAATGCCATGCTCTTCTTCAAGATCAGTGTTATTGGCTTTACGAGAGCTGCAAAGTTTGGAACAAACCTACGGAAAAAATTGATCCTTCCTAAGAAGCTTTTGAAGAGCCTTCTTATGACTTGGCAATGGCAACGCTCGAATTGCTTCAACTCTTTCTAGGTCAATCATCAATCCCTCCTTTGGAACAATATGGCCTAGAAGTTTTCCTTCGTGAGCTAGGAATATGCATTTTTTGGGATTCAATGATACCCCAAATATTCTACACCTCTGAAATACCTGCCTCAGATGAAAGAGTGATCCATTGCATTTTTGGAGAATACAGTGATGCCATCAAGATATATCAGAACTATTTTATTGATCAACCCCTTGAATGCCATATCCATTGCCCTTTGGAAAGTAGCTCCAGCATTTGATAGGCCAAATGGCATCTTCTTGTAGGCATATATGCCCCATTTGGTGGTGAAATCCGTCTTGAACTGGACATCTTCCTTCACCATTACCTGATTATACCCTGAGTAGCCATCTAAGAGAGAGAATCTCTCCGAACCAGATACCACTTGCAATATTTGTTCCATTGAAGGAAGTGGGTAATGGTCTTTAAGAGATGCCCTGTTGAGGTCTCAGAAGTCTACACATAGCCTGATTTCTCCGCTCTTCTTCCTGATTGGAACCAAGTTTGTAACCCAGCTTGAGTGCTTGATCGGGAATATAATGCTTACCTCTATTAGCTTGTTTAGCTCTTTCTTCATTAGAGGCTCAATGTGGGGGTTGACTAGTCTCTGCTTCTGCCTGATGGGTTTAGCATCTAGATCCAATTCTATGGTATGTTGTGTCAACTTCGGATTGAAACCTCTCAAGTCTTCATAGCTGCAAGCGAAGACATCTGGAAATTCTTGGCAAAGTTGTATGAAATCTGATTTCTCCTACTCAGTGGCCACTTTGCCAATTTGAAGTGTTTTTCCTTCTCCAACCAGAATTGGCTCTGAATCTTCTCTCTTGACCTGCATGTTAGCCTTTTCCTTATGGAACTGGTCGTTAGGGTTGAAGATAGACTCCAATGTTACTAAACCCTTGGGAAGCTTGTTTGTCCGCAGCTACACTACTTGATCCCCATACTTGCTGCTCCAATCTATCTTGATTCCTAGCTGAGAATTCAGCCTCTTCTTGTAAGAAATTGACAATCTGTTGATCATTCTCAAACACCTGCCATCTTGTGTTATTATCTGGAACTGCTGGCCTCACAATCACATGGATATGTGGCTGTGTTTTTTCCCTTTTGATGTTGTCAACCACATCAAACATTGCTCCAACTGCTGCGAGCCTATCTGCAGCTTCATTTTTCTTCCTGGGTATGGACATGATGTTGAAAGCTTTTGAAATCCTCAATGAGGTCCCATGCCCTGTTCTTGTAGTTCTTCATAGGTCATTCTTTGTAGCATGTTGTCCCCTGACTTGATTGACGATCAGCTCGCTATCCCCGAACACCTGCAAGTTCTTTATGCCCTTTTTCTGGCCCAATGAAGTCCATGAATCAAGGCCTCATATTCAGCGGTGTTGTTTGAACAGGAAAACTGGAAACGGAAAGCTGAATAATATTTGATTCCTTGAGGTGAAACAAGCATAGCTCCTCCTCCTGCGCCTTGCCTACTCCTTGATCCATCGAAAAATAATTTCCATACCTCATTGTCATCCTTATGGTCTGGTTTGGTGATGCTAGGAATAGGTTGGTTTCCTTCATGTATGCAATAGACTCCTAGCTCAGATTCTTCTACTTCTTGGTAGGGATCAAAAGCATGTACCTTGCTTGCCCATTCATCAAGAGTCAAATCTGGAATGCTTCCAACTTTGGTGTCAGCTTCATCTGTTCCTGGATAATCTTCTTGATCAAAAGCTGAACAGTTGGCATTGATTTGGCTTGGAGTATGAGGCTCAATATGAAAGTTTGCAATTGGTTCGGATCTGATTGTGACCTTAGTACCATATCTTGTTCTGAACAACATGTGTGACCAATCAGTAGATAAGTAGCCTCCAATTCTAGCTATGAAATCCCTTGATAAGCATAGCGGCAAAGGGTGGTGGCAAATCTATCACTGACACATCTTGCAAAATGGTAACGTTGGGGCATGCATGCAAGGTAAGATTTAAACCTTTAATCACTCCCACCATTGCTACTACTTTCCCATCCAATTGAACTACCCCCTTTGATATGACTTCATATTGGAGGCCCAGCTGATCAGCTATTTGCTTGGGCATGACAGAACTACTTGCCCCCAGAATCAATCATGCAATTGTGTACTAGTTTATCCCCGATGATTAATGAAACATAGAATGGAGGGGATTTCAAAACTTTACCTTGTTTTCCTCCATGATTCCCTTCAGGCTGAGCAGCATTTGTGAGAACATTCTCTTGCATATGGGCCTGCTAGTTCGAAGTTGACCAATTCTTCATGGCAGCTTGTAGAAGATCTCTTTGGCCTGGGATGGATAAAGATTCCCACATCGATATATTCACATTCATCTTCTTCATTTGATCAATGATGCTAAATGGGGATGAAAGATCTCTTTGTTGTCCTCTAGTCTGTGCATTCCTTTCTTGTGCATGGGCAGCAACAGTTGGCATTTGAGCTGGCTTACAAGGTGGTTTGGGCTGTCCTTGTGTGCTTGGAACTATATTTTGCTTACCAACACCTTGTGGAGTGCTGGAAGGTTGCAGATCACTTGGAGCCAATGACTGTCCTTCACCAATATTCCTCTTCTTTGATCTTGTGTTAGCTGTTACACTCTAAGAAGTTGTTTGATTCATGCCACAAAAATCCTCAGCTTGCCAATTCACAAGTGCGGTATCATTTGGAGTTGTATTTTGCTGAGATGTCCCTTGTTGCTGATTTGTTTCTTGACTCGCTTCACCCTCTATGCCAGTAGTTGTCACCATCAAGGCTTGGTTCAAAGCACCATTAAAGCACATAGATTGGTTGTGAGGTTCATTGCATGGGAAACACCAATCATACTCTTGAGCTATGTTGTTTTGGACTGGCACTAATGCTTTAGAAGTAGATGCAACATTGGGGTTATAGGGCTGAAATGGTCTATTAGCGGGAGGCCTTACTTGGCTTTGATTTTGATTTGCAGCCTGACCTGGTGACCTATTTTGTTGGTATGGGGGCCTAGCCTGGTACTGTACTTGAGGCTAATACGGTCTAGCACTTTGAGCTTGTTGTCTTTTGATAGTCACCAGCTCATTTCCAAGGTTCTACAACTGTTTCATAACCTCTTGGAGTTCATTTGAAGCACTAGAGGATGAAGTAGAAGTTTCATTTGAACTTTGATTTCTAGGAGTGGGAATAGGAGCCAAAGTGGGTGCCTGACTAGTGCTTAGATTTTCTAAGTTTGGATACAAGGGCATGGGAGGCCTAGGATCCAGCTTACCAGCTTGAATAAGACAGTTTTCAGCCCTAATGGCAATGCTATAAGCAACAGGTAAGGTTGTGCCTCCCATAGATTGAATTAACATAGAAATATCAGAATTCAAAGCTTTAAGATAATATAGAAAAGCACCTTCAGCTATTGGCCTGACGGCCACTGGAATTCTATCCCAAGACCTTTGAAATCTGAAGTTGAAGTCAGTCAACTACTCGTTGGGAGCTCTCTTGATAGTTGTCAATTGTTCTAGTAGAGACAAATTGTCTCCCTTTTCTCCAAACTGCTCATGGAGGACTATGCATAACTGATTCCAATTTTGGATAGAACCAGCTGCAAGGCTCCTAAACCATTGCAATGCCTTCCCTGCCTTCCCTTTGAATGAAGATGCCAGCAATTTGATAGCAACATCCATTTCATTTATCTCGTGGATTGCACAAACGTTAGCAATGTCTTTGACATGATCACCAGGAGTGGTATGATTTTTTCTAGTGAAAAATGGAATGTTCTTCAATGCTACAATTGGAACTGGATTCTGTGCATTGAGGGCAAGTGGACTACTGCCAGTGAAATTGACAAAGGGATTCGGTGGTTGTGCCATTCTGATTAGCCTGAGAACCCTTGTTGATGCGAGAAAAGGTCTACCAGGTGGAGGTGTAGACAAAGTCCGGTTAGGTGGAGATGGTGATCTTTGTGGTCTTCTTCCTCTCCTTCCTCTACCTGGTGATAGTTGCAAGTGGACAAATAACCCCTCTTCTCAAGTATCAGACCTGGTTCGAATTCTTCTCATGCGCCTGGGCAACTATCGCTGCTAAACCACTGAATTCTATCCCCTTCAGAGTCACCAGATGTGTTAGAAAGTGAGCCTCAAAAGGCTAGATTCTGCCAAGTTACACACCAAACTTGACAAAATTTAAACTCAAAATTTTGAAAGACTTATATTTTTGAGATTTTAGGGTTTGGAATTTTATTTGGAATGACATTCTCGAAAACCCAAAAAATGCTAGACTTCTGAAATCCTGAAATCCGAAATACCAAAAACCATGAAAATTTGAAAGTCAAAATCTCAAAAATCTAAGAATACCCTTTTGAATATTATCCCCCGATCTATCAACTGGTGAAATTTTGACTTGTTTAGAGCAAGTTAAGTCCTTGAAAATTGATTTCAAAGTTCAGCCTGGAAGGTGAAAAATTTGAAATTGTAAAACCTGCAATTTTTTTAGTCCAAATTTCTTGAACATTCCTTCAAATCCTGTGGAATGACCTCTTGGTCCCACCGGGCATGCCAAAACTATTGATGGTGAATCACAGCACCCCTGAACATCTGCAACTCGATTGGTTGAGACTCTCAGTGCGATTGCATAACATGGAGCTTTTCCCAAGTGTGGGACCTTGCGAAATCATAAAGCTCTTCGGGTGAAGGTTGGTTCCTATTCCTCTGTTCAGATGCACACATAAAAATTTAGAGGGTTTACTAAAAAACCTAATCTAACTTGCCAAGGAGACAGGGTAAGAAGATGCATAAAAATAAACCTAAACTAACAGAGGTGATGCACCAAGGAATGAAGAACACATGTCTTGCCAATAAACACAAACCATCAAAATGCAATGCAAGATCATGCACAGATAATAAAAATTGCAGTGAAAGATCAGGAGGATGCAAATGAACACAGAGAGGGTTGCGAATCATCCACAGACATGCGTTATTTGCTTCAAATATTGATACAATACACTACAAAATGCCAAGAGGCAAAGTTGCACTACAGTTTTAGATGGGAGGTTTGAACTCAACAAATTCACCTGCCAAAGAGAAGAAGGGAGGGGCAAAACAAGAATGTCCAACCTTTAGAAAGAAGCCCCTCCTTACAATTTATAGGAAGAATGAGAGAGGGGAGAGATAGGAAATCCAAATCTACCCCAACCACCTCCAGGTTACATTTAATTTATCTCATTATGGTGGTAGGTGAGAACCCTATCAAACTTAAAAGGTGGCGAACTGTATTTTGCATTTTTAAGAACTTTTTCCCACCAAATTAAATATATCCAGTCGTAGTTGGACAAAGGACCTCGTAAGCTTTCCGAAAATTCCAACCTTGCATGAATCTGAGCTCCCCTGTAAAAAGTTATGGCCATCTGAATATCTGCACCAGGGTCTGCTTCCTGTCAGTACTCAAAATGTTGCGCCTCCTGATGGTGCGCCATAGGCACATCCATGTTTGTGTCGACACTCTCTTACCTACACCAAAGGTGCGAATTTTTCCATGTTGACACTCTGTGTCGTGCGCCACTTACCTGTGCCAAGGGCACGACTTTCACCATGTCGACACTCTGGTGCGTGTGCCACTTACCTGCGCCAAGGGCACAACTTTTGCCATGTCGACACTCTGTGTCATGCGCCACTTAAATGCGCCAAGGGCGTGACTTTTTCCATGTCGACACTCTGGTGCGTGCACTACTTACCTACATCAAGGGTGCGAATTTTGCCATGTCGACACTCTGGTGCATGCACCACTTACCTGCGCCAAGGGCGCAACTTTTGCCATGTCGACACTCTGGTGCATGTGCCACTTACCTGCGCCAAGGGCACGAATTTTGCCATGTCGACACTCTGTGTCGTGCACCACTTACCTGTGCCAAGGGTGTGACTTTTTCCATGTCGACACTCTGTGTCATGCGCCATGGCAATAAATTTTGGGGTCTGAGTTTCTTTGATTTCCATACTCTTTCGTTTATCTATATCTACCCGGGGGAAGATATATACAACAACAACCAACACCAAGCAAATCCTTCTTTATGATCTCCATTCCCTTATGGCTCATATGACCGAGCCTATAGTGCCACAATGTTATATCTACTTCTGAAGCCACAAGATTACAAACATTAGTGCTATAAATGGTTAAATACAAGGTTCCAGCCTTCTTATCTCTTGCCACCATAAGAGCACCCTTGGTAACCTTCCAAGATTCTGTTGTAAATATCACAATACAACCATCACTTCCCAACTACCTGCCGATATCAAATTTTTTCTTAATGTAGGGACATGTCTGACATCCTTTAATAGCCAAGTGTTTCAATTCTGCATCTTAATCCGAGTATAATATTTTCCAAATATGCTGCAAGGCTCATCATCACCAAGAAAAACATGCCCAAAATCTCTTTGAAAATAATCAACAAAATAATTCCTATGTGGAGTACCTTGGAAACAAGCCCCTGAATCTAAAATCCAAGATTCAATAATATTATGCAAAGAAAGAATCAAAGCATCCTAACATACGTTACCCGTTACCACATTTTCCTCTTTGTTTTCTTCCTATCATTTCTTCTTGTCCCGAAGTTACCGACAGTCCTTCTTTACATGTCCAGACTTTCCACAGTGCCAACATACTATCTTGCTTTTAGATTTTGACCTTTTCCAATCCTTTGATTTTCCACGGCTTCCTCTATTCTTTTGTCTCCCTTTAGTTTCCATTGTCAAAGCATTCCCTAAAGTAGAAGATTCCCCAGATATTTTTCTTCACATTTCCTCACTTAGAATCACCCCTACAACATCCTCAAACTTCAACTTTGAATTAGCTAGAACCGAGTTGCTTACTGCCATTACCAGGCTATTCCAACTCTCAGGTGAAGAGCATAGAACTAATAAAGCCCTAACTTCTTCATCAAATTCTATTATAACCGAAGCTAGCATATTTACAACTGTATTAAAATCATTTAAATGATCTGCTACTGAACCATTCTCAGACATCTTCATATTAAACAAATTTTTCATTAAAAATATCTTATTAGAGCCAAAGGGTTTTTCATACAACTTCCCTAATGCATCCATTAGTTCTTTTGTATTATTTTCCTTTAAAACTGTAGACACCAAATTTGTGTCTTACGACCCCTTGTGACCCGCATCTCCTCTCACAATCTAACCTCATCACCTAAACCTTACACAATTATTTATTAATTACCTTATAATTGATAAATCCACATCACCTTACCCGCCACCTCACTTTGCCACCTCATCATGACCTAGCCCTAACCCTAAACTAACCTAATTAAGACCCATGACTTGGTCTAGACTCACATCCATAACTAATGCCTCCTTACTCGCACCTAAAGCCGACCTTCTAGCCACTTGACCAAGCCCGCAACTGACCTCTCGGGAGAAAAGCAGGGAAGGTGGGCTATTTTACTAAAAATAGCCTACTTTTTCCTTACCGATGCCGGTTCCTACTCGACCGCCGTCGGTTACGCAACCGCCATCGGTTCCCTGTAAATGGGATCCCCAAACCAAAACAACGGATCGGAATTTCATTTTGGAGATCAGTCAAAGGATTTCTGGATCAACAGAGAGCATTGCGAGCGAGGAACAGAGTCCAGATCTTCACTTGACAGAGTAGAGACGAGTAAAGAAACGAGAAGTGTTTACAACCAAGGAGATCAACTTGCATCTTTGTCAAAACCAGTAAGTCACATCTTGCATGTCCTTTGTTATAACATTTCTTATGCTTCTTGAATCTCAGTCCTCCTAAATCTGTTTCTAAATCCACTACCCAACGTGCCATTGCATCTAACTGTCATTCTTTTGCTTCTAATCATCCCATTTCCTAATATCAGCCATAAACCAGCCTTACAAAACACCATAGCTACCAAGAAGATCCCCGAACCTACCGGTATCGGTTATTAGTAACCGGCATCGGTTATCAGTAACCGGCATCGGTTCCTGTCATCAAAACCAGAAAACTAGCCTTTCCCCTACCCAGTTTAACGAGACAATTTAATTGATATTTTGCATTCTTTTGTGTTAATTCATATTAGCAGGGGAACTAACCACCTTCGAAAGGAAGTTTTATATTTCCTGGGCCCAAGGCAGTTTCCTCATTTATTGTTTAATCAAAATCTTGTGGTCTTGTGTTCTTATTTACAGGTAGTCCTTCCAAGACAAAAAGGAGTTCTTTGCAGTCAGCCTGATCTTTCTCTACGGTACGCGCACACCATCTCGACATTCAACAGGTATTCCTCCTAACCCTAACCTCATCTGTTTCTAAAAGGAATGAAAGGATAGAAGCAACTCTATTCCCAGAAGCCGAAACATTCCGAGCGAAACAAAAACATTAAATAATACAGAAGATGCAAGACATAGCCGGATTGTCCCCAGTGCCTTCCTATCCAACAAATATCATTCCACATCCATCATGCTTGAGGGTCTATTCACCTTCTCAGATAGTGGAATATAAAGATCCTTCTGATATAGGTAATCCCTCATAGAATCGTAACAATAGAAAGTAATATGCAGAAAATATTACAGATCTAAAATAAAAGTGCAGAATAAAAATAACACAACACAAAGAGATAGTATTTAACATGGTTCACCCAATTGGGGCTACGTCCACCAAGAATAAATTGCTCATATTTTATTACAAGCCATCACTCTCTCAATACAATACCTAGATCTATTTGGAGCTATACTCAACAAACTCTACAGAATTCACACCCGAACTCATACACATATGCAATGTTACATTAACCCTACCATATGCACAAAACCACATAAGTAGACAAATTCTTAAGCAATTTTACTAAACCATGGGCCAAAACCATCCCATAAACCTATGGTTCAAAAATCCTGTCCATATGAGAAAAGAACGTTTCCCGGTATATCGGGCACGTTTTAAGGCCAAAAAAATGGTGAGACGACTGTGGAAAGTGTACAGTAGTCTTAGTGTACATTCTTCAAGACTTTCTCACATGAAAATAGGCTCCACAACCTAACAATTGTGTTGTTGATGGTTGGATTTTGAGTAACATATCAATTGACACATGAAAGGAAGTGAATTTACTTACTTTGGATGCATGGGTTCAGATGGAAAGACCTACATTACAACCATCTTCCAATGTGTTTTTCATGGCAAATCAAACTAAGGCAATTCCCATTGGATTTTTAAAATATGCATCCATTATTATACAGAGGGGCAAGTTCACTGGGGAATTTGAGGTCTTAGCGCTTGTAGAAGCGGATAATTTTCCTGCAATACTTGGGCACTCTTGGTGTTATGCAAACAAGGCTGATTTTCGTTTCAATAAGGGGTATATCAACTTTGAGAACAAGGAAGAGTGTGTCATCATACCTCTAAAAAATGGGAAATCTATGCCTTATGTAGAGCCCTTAAGTAAAGAAGACTTGAACAGAATTTATGTGTGCATCAGTCGAAATCTAGAAGTGTTTGAGCCATCAAAGGAAGGAGTTCTCCAATGGGATGATGGCATATTCAATGAGTGATACTACAAGTGTTGCATGTGATAATTGGGTGCATGACACTTATGAAATGGTTAGGTGTAAAGTACAAAGTGTAGCCTACGTGCGTTAGCAAGCCACACAATATCAGACATTTGGGCAGAAGCCAAGTACCAAAGTACACAAGTGAGGAGAATCTAGAAGTATTCCTGCTTGCTACGGAAGTTCAATGGGAATTTCAAGTGGAAAGAAGGAACATGTTATTATATACTTTGCGTGGAATTCCAGCCTACTAGTGGATGGTTCACAGGGATCATATTTTGGAGTGGAGATAAGTAAGGATTGCTTTATCTGCTCGGTTTCTAAAAAACAACATGCCTACTCATATTTGTGCCTTTCATGGCAATGATCCTCTTCAGCACCATGCTCAACAGTGTGAGAGACTTTGGACGATGGGGCAGGAAGCTTTACCACCTTCTTTGTGGGTGCACAAGTTTTATTTCACCTTACAAGGCTATGCGCGTGCATGGTATTTCTACACAGAGTTACATAGGGTGACTGGAAAATTGGCAAGAATTTACTAAAGGTATGACTCAGACCCTTGATTAAATTTCTTCTAAACCTCCACTGAATGAGCTGTTGTAGTTTATAAAGCACTTACTGGGAGATAGTGCAAAGGATGGAGAGTTATTTTAGGATTTGTTAAGAGAATCAGACCTGGTGGCATGCTTTGAAAGGGAAGAAATAGATGTAGAGTAGTTTGGGGCGCACCTACCTTAAAAGAGAAAATGGTAAGATTATCTACATGGTTGATGACGAAGAGGTAGAGAACCTGGACATTGAGCACATAGAGGGTATACACAAGGTCTTAGATAGTGCATATGAGAAGGCGTGCGCCTACCATGAGCCCATGAATACTAAGAAAGTGGACATTAGAATAGATGTTGAACCTAAGGAAGCCATTATTGGAGATTACTGGTCTGATTTTGAAGTTACTAAAATCATTGAGCTACTGCGCAAATTTCAGTACTTATTCCCTAGAGGCTATCATGAGCTAAAAGGCGTGCATGAATCACTAGGAGAGATGAAGATAAAGTAAAGGAAGGTGCACACCCAGTTTGGAAGAGGCCTTATAGGATGAATCCGAACTTGTGTGTCAAAGTAAAAGAAAAAATTGATAAAATTTTAATTTTTTGAATCATTGTGCCAATTGAGGAGTCATAATGGGTGATCCTTATGGTGATCAATATCAAGAAAGATGGCAGAATAAGGATTTGTGTGGATTACAAGGAGTTAAATGTTGCATGTGTGATTGATCCCTTTTTCACACCATTTACTGAGGAAATATTGGAAGGTGTTGTAGTGCGTGAAAATATACTCCTTCACTGATGGATTCTCTGGATATCATCAGGTAAAGATAGCTGAAGAAGATCAAGAGAAGACAACTTTCACCACTGAATGGGAAAGGTTTGCATACATGGTTATGCCCTTTGGATTAAAGAATGTGCCTGTAGTATTTTTACGCATAGTGGTACAAGTGTTCCAAGATTTTATTCACAATTTCTTGCAGATGTATCTGGATGATTAGATAGTCTATGGGCTCGTGAAAGCTCATTGTGATAATCTGAGGCTGATGTTTGAGAGGTGTTATCAGTTGAGCATATCTGTGAACATTAAGAAGTGTATATTTACCACACCCTTTGGAATTTTGTTGGGATATATCATCAGTAAAGAACGCTTGTTAGTAGATCTTGTTAAGGTAGTTGTTATTTTGAGCTTAGAAGATCCTACTAGCCAGAGCGAGGTGTGTAAATTATTAGGGCACACAGGTTATTAAAGAAAGTTTATAAAGGGATATGCCAAGATTTCCACTCCCTTAGAATAATTACTCAGGGGAAAAGGGAAATTCTATTGGGGTGAGTTACAATAACGTGCATTTTAAACACTGAAGGAAAGGCTTACTACAACACCTAATTTTTGCTTTCCTTCATGGTCCAATCCTTGTCACGTTCATGTAGATGCCTTTGGCATAGCCATTGGTTCCATATTAGCTCTTCCTGGAGAAGGGATTGTTGATCATCTTATTTTATTTGCTAGTAGAAAGTTGACTCTAGCATAACAGAATTATACAACGATGGAGCACGAGGCCTTTTCTATGATCTACAAGCTCCATAAGTTTTGACAATATTTGTTGGCTACACCATTCATATTTTATACGGATCACATGGCACTAAAGTACTTAGTAAATAAGCCTATTTTACATGGGTGCATATGTTTTTGGGTTCTATTGTTTCAAGAATTCAATTTTATAGTGGTGGTTAAGCTAGGTAAGAGCAATTCTGGTCCAAACCATTTATCAAGGATTCAATCAAAAGAGGACGCGCATAGCATTAAGGAAAAAATTACAGATGCGTAGATCTTCAAGTTAAACCATGCGCCCTCGGACTTGGAGGATATTGTTGTATTTTTATGCACAGGTGTGGCACCCGAGGGAATGAAGGATTTAGAAAAAAAAAACTTGTTATTCGGGTCACACCTTAAATGTTGATTAGTGGAGACTTATACAAGTTAGGTCATGATGAAGTTTTATGGCGGTGTCTACTTGAGCATGAGCACGACGTAATCATGGCAGAGGATCATGACAATATTACAGGTGGACACTATGCAGGGGATGCCACCGTGCACAAGATTCTATTAGTTGGCGTATGGTGGGAGACATTATATAAGGATTACAAATCATATTGTAAGGCATGTGATCATTGTCAGTGCCTTGGAAAGTCTATGTAACGAGATGATTTAAGGCCTATTACAAGTGCAGAACCGTTTAAGAAGTGGGAAATTGAATTTTTGGGCCATATTTCCCCATCCGCATGCAAGACAAGATCACGTTATATTATAACTTGTATATATTATCTTACAAGGTGAACATAAGTAGTACCTACAAAGGATTGCACTACAGCTACAGTAGCAAGGTTTCTATGTGAAAATATTATTAGCAGGTATGGTTGCCCTTTAAGTTTAACAAGTGATAGGGGTACTCATTTCCTTAATGAGACTATCAAAATATTTTTGGATGAATTTATGGTTGCACACCATAGGAAAACCCCTTATCACCCTCAAGAAAACGGAACTGCTAAGGCCTTCAACAAAATATTGAGCCATACCCTTAAAAACATTTGTGATGTTGGAAGGTGAGATTGGGATGACAAGGTTTCTATGGTACTTTGGGCATACAGGACAATCTGCAAGAGGTTGAATAAGGTAACACCCTTTCACTTGATGTTTGGCGCAGAGGAAGTTCTCCCCATGAAATTCATGTTACCTTCTTTGTGTATTGTGCGCACAAGATGTCTAGCCGATGAGAAAGCATTGGAAGAGAGGATTGACAACTTGATGTAGTTGGATGAAAGGTGTGCCATAACAAGATGGAGTCAGAAGAAAGAAAAATCTAGGAAGAAGCCATGGCATGACAAGCATGTCAAGGATAATAATCTTGAGGTTAGGCGAATGGTACTTCTATATGATTTAAATTTTTGTGCCACCCTGGAAAGCTTAAGGTGCATTGGTTGCAGCTGTATGTTATAACTTATATACTTGATTCAGGCGCTTGCCAATTAGATGCGCTGGATGGAACACAGTTTCCCAATTACTTCAATGGGATTAGGCTAAAGCCCTATTATAAATAAGTCTTATTGGTGTTTGTAATATGGTAGTATTGCCATTTAGATTAGGTTTCCCATAATTTATTTCCTTTATATGTGTTTTCTTCATCGTTGTTATGCTTTGTCAATTTAGTTAAGTGTTTTGTGTAATAAGGTCACTTGCATGCTAGAAGATTATTAATATCTAAAAGTTTTTCATGCACAAAGGATCATGCATACCCTTAGTGTGGGGGGGTTGGAGAAGGCTTGACTACTAGTACCATATAATGGATCAGGGTGTATGCTAAAAATAAACTCATAGGTGATTTAAAAAAGCAAGAATCAGGAAAATTTCTCAAATTTTGGACCACATGTAGGGAAATGGATGCTTAGTATAATGCAAAGGAGGTTGTGACACTTGAGACTACTTGGGAAGAGTCAAATTGGATAAGTACTTTGACACATGGAAGTGCAGGGAGAGGAGATCTATGACAAAGAAGTAGTTGGTGCGCCAGAAGGTTATGACTGAGGCACGAAAATAAGAGGCATAGAAGAAGTGGCGCGATATGTGGGGAAGTGCGGATGTGAAATTAATGTCTCATACGATGGTAGATGGGAGAAAATAATGTGAAGGATTTTTGAATTTTATATAAATTTGGTGATTTGTAACAACATTTGTTACCTTGCATGTTTAGAGTGAACGAAGTGTGAAGTGCATAAAAGAGCTAGATATAAAGAGCAATCTATAGATCAATGAACTAGGTGGGATCAAACCATGTCATTTAGAAGTATTTGGCATAGAATTGTAGTTCAGGCAGCGGTGTGAAGTGTTTTGAGAAGGGTTCATATGACTAGGGTTTGAAGGAGGTAGATTGCAACTAGGGTTTGACAAATCAACAATGGTTCACACTCGTAGAAAGAAGAGTTTTCAAGGTAACAATTTTTGGGTTACATAACACCCCAGGAAGTTGAGAAAAAAAAGGATGGCACCACAACAAGCTCTAGTTGTGGAGGTGGAGGTCAAAAAAGTGGCAGAAGATTGGTTATTGGAAATGTTAAATCTAGAGGAAGTGATTGAGGGGCGAACTTGGAAAACAAAAATAACCTAGTGTAAGATCTCATATACCAACCACATAATAGGCAAGTGTATGAAGGATATCGTTGGTAAAGTTGTTATAAAAACAAATAAAAGGACGGAAGATGGAGAAAGGTTTTTGGAGGAATTTGTGAGGAGATTGCTGGAAAATGTGGGGGTCATGCAAATCCTTGAGTTGCCTTACTTTGGGAAGCATAAGCAACTATATCAATTTCTTATGTCATGTGTACATGAGGATTTCTTTTACTTCATGGGCAGATGGATGCAAATCACTTCTAAACTTATTGGAAGGGTAACAAGGTTAAGCGACACCAGGCGGGAAATTGCATGTGACTTATCAGATGATGACGGAATTGATGCAACGGCCTCTGCGCTTAAGTATAAGAAGGGAGCTAAGAATTTAAGGTGAAAAATATAGGTGATATTGCTACAAGGGTTACAACATGACTTACAGGCTATAAACTGGGTGCCTCCGAGAGATGGAATGAGGTGAATAAGCATTGGTTGCACATAGTACACGAGATGGAAAAAAAACTTACTACAACATTGTTGGATACATTACGGAGAGCTTGGTGGCCGAGGCGCACATTCATGAAAATAAAGATGAGAAGATTACTTGGGGTGCCATTCTTTTATTACTTGTATTCAATGATATTGGTGTACCTAATGGACCAATGGAAAATGTTTGGGAATTTCCCTTGGACAATAAGTCCCTGACAAAGATTTTTTCAAAGTATATGTTAAGGGGTACAATTTCTAACACCTACAAGGATCACTGATAGAAATGGTTTAGGTGGCTACGTCGAGATTTTAAGGGGATTGGCACATTCCATGCGAGCTTCCTACAATATTAAATAGTGAAGCAAAGTTTGTCATCTATCAGCATTTCAGCTTGGGAAGGTTTCATATGCAGACAGGTGAGAAGATCCCCTGGTGCAAGCTACCATTCACCTTTACTACAAGGTATTTTCATAATTTGGTCAAAATATTACATAACACACGCAAGCTTAAGTTTGATGGTGATAAGTTTGACACAGATATTCATATTCTACGAAAAACATATGTATGGCCAAACTGGGAGACATATGTTGAAACAATTGAAACAGATAACATTGATATCACCCCGGAGACTAAGGTTGTAGGAAAGATCAAGCCAGCATGCATCTATGTATACTCAAGGCCGCACTTTAAAGATGGAAAGGTGATAAAAGTCGAGGACATAGCTCTATCAGGTCCCCCAAATCTGAAGCAGACAGTGGGCATGTCAATGCCAGTTACACCCGCGCCACCTACTTAGGATGAACTAGTGCCTATAGGCTTAGAAAATGTACTAGAGCATGAAGAAGAGACAGGTGATAACACTAGGCTAGACCATATGTTGAGAGTTTTACATAGAAGGTGCACATCCAGGGACACAAGCGCTGGGACTTTGCCACCAATACGAAGATCCCCACGAGTCACTCTAGTGAAATATGTTGATGAGCAACAGAAGATGTGTTGGAAGTCTGTACCAGTAATAAATAGCGAGGAAGAGGAGTCCTCTCGCTAGAGCGTGCAATATGAGGTGGCTTCCCTAAGTTTAGAGATGTAGGACAATGAAGATATAGGTGACAGGGTTGTGTATGAGAAAGGTGGTCCTAGAATAAGTGCCTAGGAACTTGAAGGGGACCAAAGAAGTGGTTGTGGAGATACAAAGATAATTATATGACCTGCGTAAGGAGAGAAAGAAACTGAAGAAGGAGAGGAAGTTGAGGAGAGCATAGACGCGGAACCACATCAGGATACATGCCCCACTGCACAAGAAGATGTTGAATAGCCCGTTAGTGGGCACAAGGAAGATAATGTGGTAAGGATTCATAACTTGGGCTACATTGATGCCTCAAAAAAAAATTATTTGCACCCGCTTTTAGAGTGCCTTTCCTAGGGATTAGTTATATAGCTGGGATTGGATGGACCCCGAAAAGGGCGACAACACGCACTCGCAAACAGTTATCATGGAGCATGCAGACTCACATGGATGATCATGAATTTTATGTATGCGAGGAGTCATGTGTGTCTCGGTAGATGAAAAGGGTGCCTCAGACTCATCATGTAACCATCAAACCCACACAATTATTAGATGAACAAGTGAACTAGGGATTGTGTAGAATGAAGGTGGTAAGATGACTCTTGATGAGTTGGACAACATGGTTGTAGACATAACAAACAAAACAAATGCAGCACTAAATGTTTGGTATGCATTCGAAGTAGAAGTATAGGGTGAGTATCCGAATTTAATTTTGTCAGAAGTGAAGAAGGATACCATGTAGGTTGATTCTCTTAAGCGTTAATAGCCCAGTCTTTTGGTTTACATATTGCACCGAGAATTTTAGAGGGATAAGATTGGGATTACCCATTTTGAAGGGCGAAAATCCAGTTTAGTGTGGGGTAATGTTATGCTCGCAAAGATGGCCTAAGTATTGTAAAAGCACATAAGGGTTAGGCATGTGAATATAGGGCATGTGGAGTGCACACAAAATTATAGTAAGGTATGGAGTGCCCAGGATAAAAACTTATTTGTTTTGTTGTCTAGGCTATTTTTGGAGATGGAGTGTTGAGCATGCGCTGACATGGAGATTTGCAGTTCACGCAAGGCTATTTTGGTTTTTACATCAATTCAAGCACCATGCAGAGTCTTACTCTAATAATAGGATCTCTTCTTAGAGTTAACTATAGAAGATCTATTATTAGTAGTTGCATGATTGTGTGTCCTCTTGTAAAGGCGCATGGCTATTATTAACATATAGCCTATTTTTGGAAGGTGCATAGGTGGTGAAGGGAAAGCCCCTATCCCTAAATATATGTATTGATTTGCATGGTTTGGAGGGCCCTTATTATTATAGAGTTATGTTGTTGGTTTTGTTCGTGTGCATGACTCATGATGACATTACTATAATGTATGAAGCTTCTATGTTTTGCAGTATTTAATGTAATGGATCATATTGGCTGGATATTGGTGTTAGATGTGATTGAATATGGTTCTTGTATGGTAAATATCATTATAATCATTGTTTAGTCAATCTTTCACACGGTTTAGATCTAGATTTGGCTTATGCATTGTGGATTATTTACTATCTATTATAAATATGGATATATACATATGAAATCATGTTAGCATTTTGAACAAACAACTCTAAAGAGGGACATGGTACCCTTACACGCTTTGGGTGAGCACTCAGTTATGACTGAGTGATGTGTCAATGCACCTTGGGTTATTTGCAGTGAATTCTAGGCTACATCATTGTGGCAGCTAAGGCCGGGCCAACCTATTCATTTTGCATCTTTTATTTTTAGGATTTTGATACTTCTTTCTCTTTTGCAGGTCATTCCTTCATCTTGCATTATCTCATATCCCCAATGTAGTTCGGAAAATCCAGTGCGACATGCAAGAATAATTTCAAAGCATCTTACGACACTGTCAAGATTAGATTCTGAGATTTTATAGAGACCAAGGCACCTATTCTATAGACCAGGGCGCCCCAGTACCTTCTTGGGCGTTGCAGTCTGCTTATATCTTCCAGATCCGACCTCTGTGGGACCTCTGAGTGATCATTTCTACTCCCAGAATATATAGTTAGACCTACGACAACCTACGACAACCTCCAACAATTAGCTAAGTCCTTTCCTTTTACATCTTTGCATAGTTAGGGTTTTATTTCATTTGATCTGATAATTAAAAATCATTCCATATTTTTTTAGCATAGTTTACAACGTTTTAGTTCTCCTATATTAGATTAACTATTATTATACTTTCTTATAGTTTATTTTAATTTTAGTTTATGAGAATTGTTTATGCATAGATTCTGCAATGTTCTCAACAAATATGTATGCACTTGTATACCATTTCGAGGAGGGTTACATCCACTTTCTCATCGCTATTGAATCCAAGGAAAAATACAAGCATAGAAATGGTATTCCTAACCCACTTTTTAAACATCTCAATTGTACAAAGAGGCTTCCCTTTTGGTATCGTTCCATCAAGTGTTAATTTTTGCAAAAAATCATCGCTTTCATTTTGAGTGGTGGCATGATAATTGTTAGCACTTGTTTCTAAGTTTATGTTGACGGTTCCTAAATCTTTACTTTCAAACCCCAATGCATGTTCAAGATTTAACTCTGTAATGGAAAAAGTTTCTTCTCCGGTGTCGTTTGCAACAATTGCTTTATTTCCCATCGTAATTCTGCACACATAGAATGACAACTTCAGGGCAGGGTGAAACCTCGTAGAAAATCATGCGTCCCAATCCAACCCCTCATGTTATCCAACCTTTAAGTTTACCTGATGGGTCTGAATGTTTACTTTCATTTTCCTTATTCTTAAATATGTATCTAAGTTGGGAAGTTCTTGTGTCAATCATAGGATCATAAATATCATGATATTCAGTAGTAAAACCAGGGGTTTTAAGTAGTTTGGCGTATGGGATTTGGGTTTTACTTGTATTTTGGGCTCCTGTGGAAGTAGACATGCTTTGAATTTTGGATTCTGGAAACCCTCAACCCTTGTATTGAAATATTTCAAAGTGAAGGCTTATACAGTGCTACTTATAAAAAGATAATATTTAAAGAATCAAATGCAGGATGACACTTAGAAAAATGAATATTTTGACTCTTACATGGTCCGCAACTTCTATGAATCTATTTTGCCTTCCATTGCAGTATGCCTTCCAGAAACAAAATTTCAATGGACATTAAATATCACCTCGCAAGCAGTAACACATCACTATAAATGATTATGCCTTTCACTGTAGACGTCAAATTTAGTCTCTCTTCAAATTTCATTCAGTGGATGATAGGTGTCACTTCGCTAGGCCTATTCTGAGCACTTCTATTGGAAATGTGAGTGTGTCAGGACTTCGTCCCTAAATAGATCTCACGTCGTTGATCTTAACATATCGAACGATGCAGAATATTTATCAGATGGCCACGTGGTAGGATTTCGAGCCTCCTCAAGGAAAAGGCATTTTGCGGACTCCAAGCCCACAGAATTAATCGATTCAATAAAGTTTCATGTTCACGGTGTCGGTGAGGTAAGGCATATTAGCATTGAGCAATAAGAAGATGCAATGTGTCATTTTCTTGTTCCTTCGAGCAACCAAGTGTCTTGCATTCTGGGAACTTGAGCGTACAGATAAGGCATGCAAAAGAAGCTCTGACACCTAGAATTGAAATGAAAATTTTTGGGCCTTATTCTAGTCAAATTCGAAAGAGGGTATTAGCCAAACTAGTTATAGGAGATTCGTCATTCGATTTCCAACTATTTTTTATAATTTTACCATTTTTGCAGAAAGAGCGAAACATGTTATAAGGTCATTCGCTAAAACTACGAAACTGGTTACAGGGATATTCGCCATGATTTCTATAACTTTTTTTCAGGGGGATTTCTTAAAATTTTCCATGTACCCAACAACCCTCTTATCGAAAGATGCTTACAATGACATTGTACCCACAACTCGCATTGTGGAAAGCTGCAAAACCTGCCGTGTCACTCTTTCACACCTTCTACCCAATAGTTACTTGTGGGAAGATGTCCACAACAGTTTTCTACCCACACTCGCGAACATGGAAAAACGCAAAGACATGTCGTGCTTCTACTTGTAAGAAAAACTACCCTCACTTTAATACTAAATTATGAAGATGGGGTGAGGGTGCTCAATGAAGAGCCGAATTGCACATCACAACCCTCAAATACACAGTGGAATATCAAATCAAGAAAAAGAAAACATGCATCAACAAAAAGTTCGAATGAACACAAATTTAAACAAAATAAACCTTTGATATATCTATTAAGAGAAATAACCCCATCAGACTAATTGCTGATGATACAACCTCATATAACATATGACATGTAATCATCTCTTCTTAGATCATGCCACTCAAGCATGAAAAATCCTCCATTTATTGTTGTACAATACTCAATCAACATACAGCTTCACTACACCATGTCATGTCACATTAGCTATAAGACATACATTATGAGCCATAGGCTCGTATATCCATTGTCTCTTGGAGTTCCCTATTGGACTCCCAATTGAGTTCCCAAAATCTTGAACTACTTTCCTAAGGAAAATGGGCTCTATTTATATAGTCAATTCATGCCACCTCATGAAACTCATAAACTTGTGGAATTCAAATGCAAAGACCAAAGAACCCAACAACTGACCCGAAGTACAAATAGTTGGCCTTGTTTGAAACTTGTGCATGCAAACATTCAATTATTCTAAGTTTGTGGCTCGAACGGGATTGTGTGGACAATGTTGTGCTCTGGACGATTATGCAACATACCAAACATTGTGCAGAGGAATTACACACTCAACAAACATTGTGTAATGAATTTGCGCACTTGACAAAATGTAACATTATACTCCACGAGTTACCATCAATGTAATATTTCAATGCACTGTTTCACACGGAATGTTTCGGCTCTGCAGAATAGACGTGCTTCTATCCTATCATTCCTTCGAGAAAAAGATAAGGGTTAGGGCTAGGAGGAATACCTTTTGAATGTTGAGATGTTGTGCGCGTACTGTAGAGAGAGATCAGATTGACTCCAAAGAACTCCTTTTTGTCTTGGAAGGACTACCTGCAAGTAAGAATACAAGACCACAAGATTTGAGTTAGACAATAAATGAGGGATCTGCCTTAGGCCCAGGAAATGTAAAAACTTCCTTTCGAAGGTGGTCATTTCCCCTTGTAATACGATTTAACACAAATGATAATATAGAAAGATATTGCAAAATCATGATTTAGGTATCTCGTTACAAAGCAATAGAAACTAAACTATCAATAATAAAGCGTCACGTTGTTTGTTCGGTTACTGGTCGTTGATACGTTCAGGTTGAGTTATAGGGATAAACCAGGCTGGATTTGGGGTTGTTAGGTGGCTAATAGGTGAGAAAAAGGGTTTTGCGGTATAAGTCACGGTGACCGACGGCGGTCACTAGGTAACCGACCATGTTTAGAGAACCGCTGCCGGTATAGGATAATCGACACCGGTAGGGTCAGTAATCTAGGTGCTTCTGGGTAGAGATTGGTTGCAAGGTAATTGTGGGGTTATTGAGATTGGGGGATGGCTGAGGGGAATGATGGGAGGATAGGGAAGACTCAGAGTGTGCTAAAATGGCCTTCTGGGCAATATCAGGGTGTGTGAGTGAAGGTTAAGTGTAGTAGTGGCTGGTAGTAGATCTAGGAATAAACTTATGATTACTATTAATCAACAGGCTCAAGAAAATGGTGCTTAGAAACATATAACATACTACTTACTTGCCCCTGATGTAGATGCAAGTTTCAGGACTGTGATGATGAAGACAGGACCCAAGTTAGATGCAGTTTCCTCTTCTGATGCTCGGATGAGTGTTACTGGGCTCTGGTTATTCAGTTGCAGTCTTGGGCTTGATGTCCTTCTCTGCAATCTCTTCTTGTTTCTTCACTTGTCTCTGCTCGGCCAAGCCAAATCTGGATTCCCTCGATGGTTTCCCCTTCTCCCGATCAAATGAAAATCCGATCCTTTATTTTTGGTTGGAAGTGGTCATTTACAGGGAACCGATGGCAGTTACGCAACCGACGGCGGTCGAGTAGGAACCGGTATCGGTCGGGTCAAAGCGGGCTATTTTTGGTAAAATAGCCAACTTTCCCTCCTTTTCCTCTGAGGGATTGGTAGCGGGCTTGGTCAAGTCATTATGAAGTTGGTTTTAGGTGCGGATGAAGAGTAATTAGTCATAGGTGTGGAATTGGACCAAGTTATAGGTCTTAATTAGGTAGTTTAGGGTTAAGACTAGGTCACGATGAGGTGGCGACATGAGGTGGCAGGTATGGTGATGTGGATTTATTAATTATAAGGTAATTAATAAATAATTTTGTAAGGTTTAGGTGGTGAGGTTAGGTTGCGAAATGTGATGCGGGTCACAAGGGGTCGTAAGACACAAATTTGGTGTCTACATTAGCCCCTTATTGTCGTGTAGTTTGTTTTGTAAAGCTATACGGACAATAATAAGAAGTGGTTGCTCCTGTTAAGGGTATAGGTAATCCCCCTCAAATATATCACAGATTGAGGTAGTGTGAAATTAGGGATAGGGTTGATAAAGGGTAAATGGTGTAGAGATGATGGTGAGAGGGTGGGGTAGGTCCAAGGAAGTAGATGCATGTTAAAATGCAATAGTGCGACTAGGGTACATGATTTGACGAGAAAACCAGTAATGCATAGGAAAAGGTCGATAGTTTATCCAAACAAGGGTGATATAATCCTGGTATCCAAGGCATAGGAAGTAGCTCCAGGGTATATAACAGGTAAGGTATAGGAACGTTTAGGCATGTTCGGCAGTACCAAATGGTTGGTTTGGTTGAGATAAACGTCACGGTCTAGGTCTTAGGCAAAGTTGGTCGATAGATCAAGTCAAGGACCCTAATCATACAAAAACACGAACAGGTGCGCTGGATTGAACAAAAGGCTACTAGGTGGATAAAAGTGTATGTTGTTGATGTTGGGTGAAGTAGTTAAGTGGTATGGCCTTGGGTCGGGCTAATTAATGAGTGAGGGATGTGGGTCGGGCCAAGTTGTTGGGTTGCGGCCGTGGGTCGGGCCAAATGGTTAGGGTGAGGCCTTGGGTCGGGCTAAGTTGTTGGGTTATGGCCTTGGGTCGGGCCAAATGGTTGGGGTGAGGCCTTGGGTCGGGCCAGATGGTTTGGTTGTGGCCTTGGGTCAGGCCAAATGGTTGGGTTGCGGCCTTGGGTCGGGCCAAATAGGTTAGTTGCGGCCTTGGGTCGGGCCAAATGGTTGGGGTGAGGCCTTGGGTTGGGCCAGATGGTTTGGTTGCAGCCTTGGGTCGGGCCAAATGGTTGGGTTGCGGCCTTGGGTTGGGCTAGATGGTTTGGTGCGGCCTTGGGTCGGGCCAAATGGTTGGGTTGTGGCCTTGGGTCGAGCCAAATAGGTTGGGGTGAGGCCTTGGGTCGGGCCAAGTTGTTGGGTTGCAGCCGTGGGTCGAGCCAAATGGTTAGAATGGTTGCAGCAAAGGTTGATATAGATGATGTGGGTGAAAAAGGGAAAATAGTAAATAAGGGTAGAAATTGGGGGCAATTTGGAATAAAAGTGATGTCGATTCTATATGACCGATATCGGTTATGGTACCGATACCGGTTCCTTAGGGCACAATAAAACTGATATCGGTTATGGGCGAAAAACCTATAAAAAGAAAAATACGGCCTGTCATTGTCACTTTTGCAATTTGGAAATCTATTTGAGTTGTCTGACGTGGAGAGTTAAGATTAGAGCATTAGTTGCGTGAGGTGGTGCTATTTGACTGGAGGAGGTAGTTGTTAGTGGGCCCGAGTGAAGAGGAGGCAGCAGTTGATTGGTGGAGGACCCAGAAGAGGACATTTGGAGCCATGGCACAACCAGGAGGAGTAGGAGGGGCTGGACCAGCTGGACCACCACCACCCATCCCTCCACGACGACGTGTCGTCATACGGGTAGGTTCGAAACCCCTCATTATGTGTATTTTATTGCATTATGCTATATTTGGGGTTTGGGTAGGAATGTACATTTTTAGGAAATAATTAGAAAATGGAAATGATTTGAAAAACAGAGAGGGTAGATAGGTGAAATAAGCCAAGGCGGCTGGGTGGGTAGGTTTTTAGGGTATTTGGGTGGGTAAATTGGTAAAAAAAATGAAAAAATGTAGGTGGGGGGGCCACGCGGGGTTCGGCTCCGGGAAGTTACAGCGACCGATGTCGGTCGCTAAGCGACCGGCATCGGTCACAAAATTTCAGGGGCAGGGTGTTTTGTGTTGGACCGGCGTCGGTGGGGAAGGGGACCGCAGTCGGTTATGGGTGATCGCTACCAGTCCTTAGTGATTTTTAGTTATTTTTGTTGGTTTAGGTTATGTTGTTGTTTTTGAGTTTTTGGTGGTGATTTGGGTATGGTTTGGGTTGGGGTGGGGGTGTTGTGGTATTATTTGGGTGTTTTAGTATAGGTGTGGTCCTGACTTAGGTTTATTTCAATTTGTTGGTATGGGTTGGGATTTTGTTTTGAGTTTGTGGATGTGGTTTGGGTATTTGGGCATGGTGGAGGTTGTTTGAGTATGGTTTGGGGTGTGTGGTTGTTTTAAGTTTTTAGATGTGGTTAGGGTATTTGGGCATGGTTTGGGTCATTTGAGTATGGTGTGGGTTATTTGTTTTGGGGGTGAAGAGGGAGGGGGATATTGTAGAAGGTTTTAGGTGGAAGATAGATGGGCGTAGATGTGTAGTATGGAGTCGGGGTGTGGTCGGGGTGGATAAGAAAGGGGGATATAGAGAGGTAAAGTAGATGTTGTTATAAAGAATAGGGCTAATGTAGTGAGTTGGTTTTGCAGGCACGTCAGTAGCTAACGATGTGGGACAGGATGCCCCCACTATTGAGCCAGATGTGACCACATGTGTCCGCGCAGCACACTGGGCTATTATGCGCGAGGTGGGACTCAGCGGAGTCCAGCGATACAGAGTGATCGACAGAGATCATAGTTTGATGGTTGCCCTCATGGAGAGATGGGATCCGGTGACCAATGTGTTCCATCTCCTGACTAGAGAGAGGACCATCACATTGGAGGATGTGTATCGCCATCCTTCGATTACCTATCAATGGAGAGGCAGTCTTTCAGGTGGATGCAGAGACTAGCCATGGACAACATCCTACAGGTTTTTGGGGATGCAGCCACACTACTGACATATCACAGCGTGAGTATTGCGGTACGGGGATATGTACCATGCCCACTGACATGAGACACGGCTTGCCGTGCTGATGATGATCGGGATCACCTGCTTCACCCTCCCGGACTCAGAGGGAGGCCGTTTTCCACAGGTGCCTTGATGGGGGTGCTACATAAGATGGTGGAGGAGCACACATGTTATGCTTGGGCACTAATATACCTGGTGCAGTTATATAGAGAGTTGTGGGGCTATCGCCAGATGAGGCGATTTGGGATTTGTTCGACGTTTTTGCTTCACTGTTGGGCATATGAGCACATCATATGCATTAGACCAGTAGGATTACCCCAGCAGCCAGGGGCCACAGGTCATATATAGATACGGCTTTCAGAGGTGGTTGGGAGTCATGGGTCAGCCACGAGTAGTGCTTGCAGGGCGGGACGTTGCTTATTACCCGGCATTTATTAGAGGGCCTGACAGCGGCAGATATTGTATGGAGACCGTATAGAGGTCATCACCCCCACGGAGGAGCCCGAGGACAGTTGCAGGTGATCCAGTACACATTCTGGATAGCCGGACGGAGGCCGGGAGAGTATGAGAGGATACCTCTGGAGAGGGTACGCAGGCAGATGGGGCTACGACAGGATGAGCCCCCTCTCTTCCCTCAGTACTGGAGGGATGATGTAGAGGCCCCACTACCTGCACCACAGCCCTGTGGATCCAGATTGGGTTGCTGAGAGGCCGGCAGATGACACTGTAGATGATGCTGGTTATACGGGAGCATATATGGTTTGGTGGGCTGGTCAGAGAGCAGCGAGGATAGCACAGCCTGCACAGCCAGACTTGGCAGTGGTGACAGCAGAGCGAGATCAGCTCAGGGGGCCAGGTAGTAGTTATTACAGGGGCAGCTTGCTGCTGCACAGGCACAGATAGGTGTTTTACAGGGGCAGCTAGCCCAGGCTCAGGTACAGGCACAGGCACCACCACCACCAGTGGCACAGCCACAGTCCCAGGCACAGGTACAGCACAGGGACCACCACCAGCAGCGGCACAGCCACAGCCCCAGGCACAGGTACAGGTACCACCACCAGCAGCGGCACAGCCACAGCCCCAGGCACAGGTACAGGTACCACCACAGCCACAGCACCACCAGCGGCACCAGCACAGGGGGGGCACTGGTAGTAGGTGTCAGGGGACTAGCCCCAGTACCTACGGTGGCTCGAGAGCGTTACATGGAGGCTAGAGCGGAGGCCCGATACTATCAGGATATTCTTGATGGTACCGGGGCTGATTATCAGCCCTATGCGGCACATAGAGCAGAGACCTCTCGGAGCCAGAGGTCTCAGGGAGGTACAGCCACAGCTGGTGGGTCCGTCACAGGCAGGAGGCGAGAGGTAGGACAGGGACCAGCAGGCAGACAGGCAGAGGGAGGTGGAGAGAGCTGAGGGGTCCCTGCACATTTTGTATATTGGACATGGGCACCGGTCTGCGAACCGGTTGTGTTGATAGAGGCCTGTGTGCCTATTTATTCATTGCATTCATTCATTTATTTATTATATACCGGCCTGCGAGCTGAGTACGGGTTGTACAGTTGATACCGGCCTGCGAGCCGAGTATGTTTTTGATATGAGAGACCGGCCTGCGAGCCGAGTTGAGATTATTGACGGTTATTGCGGCCTGCGCGCCGGCTTTGTTGTATTATGAGATCACGGAGGCCCCGATGCAGGGCACATTGTATATTTGAAACTTTGTATATATATAGATATGATGTTTTGACCCACATGTTGTGCGTAAAAATGTGTTAAATGTTTTGTCGATGGTTTGTGATATGTGATATATGATGAGTTTGATTGACATGGTGTTATATATGAATGATGTTGATGTCTTTTGTTGATGGGATGTATATATAGATATAAATGATGAGTTTAATTGACATGTTATATTATGAAATGTTGTATGTTTGGTCGCTGGTGTGAATATTAAATGGTTGTAGCTGTTGATTTGGATCCAAATGCTGTATAGAGTAATGGTTTTTGATATTGGTTATTGATGGCTTGTTTGTTTTGTAATATAGAGAAATGATGTTAATGAAATTGTAATGAGATGTGGATTTAATGAAAAATATGGATAATGGTGTTGTTCATGCAGGAAAAAGGGACGGGCGCCACAAAAATTTGTAAAAATGAAGAAGAGACGACTTAGGTTTAAGTACAACAGGTGGTAACTTGACCGATATCAGTTATGTAACCGATGTCGGTAGATATATGACCGGTATCGGTTATGTAACCGATATCGGTTATGCAAGAATTGTTTTCCTAAAAATAGAACTGCTGGGTTGGCAACTTAAGTTCTTATTTTTAGAGCCATGCAAGAAGTTAAATACATGAACGCGACGCTTTTTGACGACTGAGACAGGGAATTGCATGAGAGATTTGAGTGATAAGGAGAAAAGAGACAGGGAAAGTGAATGTGATCTGAGATTCAGAAGGCAGAAAGGCAAATTTGAAAAGGGTGGTGATCATGGCAGAACAAGGAGAAGCATCCAGCAGGCAGGGATGAGAGGGAAGACGAGTGCCACCTCAAGCTACTGCAACCCAAGAGGTAAACGGTTTGGTTGTAATTTGATTTTTGCATGTTTTCTGAATAGGATGAGAGAAGTGTAAGTGGTTAGATATGAGAAAGAAAACGTGATAGCAAGGGTTGGGGATGGTATGAGTGCTACGGGGCAGGTAAACAGGGTGGGCATGTATGTTTTTAGGTAGAAATAGGAGTAAACGGGCTTCATAAATATCGAAGGTGTATGTTTGAAGCAGGGTAGGTATATTTTGACAGTGACCGGTATCGTTTATAAGTAACCGGTATCGGTTAGCCAACCAGTATCGGTTATGCATAACCGCTATCGGTTACTGTAAGGGTTTCCAGATTTTGAGAAAAAACCCGTAGAGATTTGTTCTTTTGAATAATTATGTGTCGTTTTGATGTATGCAGGCAGAAGCAAGGTTAAGGATGAATGATACTGTGCCAGTGTTGTTGTCATGAATCCGAGCGGATGTAACACCAGTGAATGGGCATTGATAAATCGGTTGGGGTTAAGTGGAATCCGCTATTATTCAAGAATCACACATAACCATGCTATGTTGCAGGCGTTGATTGAGAGATGGAATCCAGAAAAGAATACCTTCTATCTACCAACAGGGGAGATGACAGTGACTTTGGAAGATGTGTTCCGTATTTTGAGACTCCCAATGATAGGAAAAACAGTGTATCAGGCGTTGCCTAGCGCGGGGGGGCAGCGATAACAACAGTATTTGGGTCAGCTGCACGAGATTTGACACAGTGAGGTTTATCATTTACGTATGGTATAATGTATGCAACACACCCTAAGGAAACAAGGTTGGCCGTGCTATTAATGATAGCGGTGGGGTATTATGCATTGCCGAGGGTGGAAGGTGGAAGATTTCCCAAAGCATTGATGAGTGTTATTTGGGAAATGATAGAAATGAGCGTGACATTTGCATGGGCACCTGCATATCTGGCAGAGTTATATAGGGGTTTATGGGCATGCAAGCGAAAACACAGGATGACACTGGATTGTTCGTACTTATTACATTGTTGGGCCTATGAGCATATTGTTTGTGTGCGTCCAATAGGCCGACCCATTGAGTCGGGAGAGACAGGAGTGCAAAGGTTGGGATTCAGACGATGGGTCCAGACAGAACAAGAAGCGAGATCCCAGGCTGTGATAGATGACATTGAGTATTATAGACAGGTATGGGAGATGGTGACAATTGCGGATATTTGTTGGAGGCCGTACGGGAACTATATGGTGACAGAGCACATAGCTGAGGAGTTGAGGGGTGTAGAGCGATTGAGGTGGATCGCAGGGCATAGGCCGGGCGAGTACGAGAGGATTCCTCTAGATCGCGTGCGGCGACAATTTGGGTTCGTTCAGGATATTCCTATGACATATAGACCATACATGAGGATCGACGCCAAGGCAGCATTCTCACCTCCCCGGCCGACACCTCCAGAAGGGCCAGAAGAGATAGCAGCCGATCGTAGGGTTATGGATGCAGGAACGACAGAGGCCTATAGAGTATGGTGGGTAGCAGAGCTGCGAGGTGCACGTGAGTGCCCTGACATAGCTGTGATTACAGCGGAGAGAGATCGTCTGCAGGATTTGGCTCGCCAGCTTCAAACACAGGTGAATGAGACAATGGGAATGTTAGAGGCTTCACAGCTACGAGTGGAGAGACTAGAGGCAAGATTCCTCCACGCGAGAGGACGTATTCGTATGTTACAGGAGATGTTGGCGGATCAATGGGAGGAACCAATGGCAGTGGCACCTTTGAGGATGGAGAGGCCAGCTGAGAGGCATCGACGATCACGATCACCACCTGATTCGGGAGGAGGTGCAAGAGTCTAAGTGGATTTTATAGGAATATTAGAATAAATAAGGATGCCGACCTGCGAGTCGATGATAGAGAAGATGTATTTGGTTAACATCTAAAATAAAACTAAAGATGTATGTTCTTTTGAGTGATGATAATAATAAGAATGGTTGTGTTTTGGATGTTGTTTTTGTTTGTTTTGAAAAAGGATAAAGAGGAATGTTGGCAAATAGAAATACACAAAAAATATTTATATTTACAACACATGAGAGGGTATGGTAGGGGATGGTCGAGCTAACCTTGGGAGACCCCATGTCTCCTAAGTGCTGCCTACATAGCCCATTGCACAAAGCAAGGAGGGGCCTCAGACCGATGTAGTTCTCCCTTAGGATCAGGGAGAGGTGAATTTAGGCAATTTGGTTGTGGTTAGGCAATTTTGTTGGTTAGTAAAAATTTGATGTTGGTAGGGTAATGTTGTTGGTGTTGGTAGGGTAATGTTGTTGGTGTAGGTATGGGTGAAAGCGAAAGTTAGCATACTTAAGCAATAGGGAATCGTGTCCTGATTAAGGTCAACACACAATCCTAGAGCCGAGCAAAAGAGGCAAGAGTGTCCCGTAATTGAGAAGAGCTAAACAAACCACATATTAATGTAGGATGAGCTTGAATCCCTAGGTACCTTGCATAGGCGAGAAGTCGATAGGTGAAAAGAGTGGTATAATCACAATATATCGGATATACGTCACGTCCCTTGAGTTTTGGTGCTTTGACAAATGGTGAGGTGAGGTGGTTGATGTGGGCGAGGGTGCAGAGAACTTATTATAAGATGATGATTCTGACAAAAGAAAACCAAACCTAAATAGACAAGTCCATGACTCAAAAGTGCTTTGAAGTACTGCTTTTATTTTTATTTTTCTGGATATAGACTGATCGATGCGGGAAGTCTACATGGGATACGTAGTTTGTTGTTCTTGAGGTCTTCACGAAGCTGATCAATGCGAGAAGCTTCTAATAAAGGGCTGACTGTGTATAGCTGTCCTTCAAGGGAGCAGTCTATTTATAGTAGCAGATGCGGTGCTTATGTATAGCTGTCCTTCGGGGGAGCAGTCTATCTATAATAAGAGCAATAGTTTGGCATATAGCTGTCCTTCAAGGGAGCAGTCTATTGTATAAGTTAGAGGTCTAGATGTCCGTTGGGCATGAAGCATCTAGTTTTTTTGTAAGAAGTTTGACTCAAGAAAATCCCATAAGTGTGTAATTAAGAATGTGTCATTTTGATACTTTGAAGTCATGGACTAGACTAAAAAGGGGAAGGCATCTTTTAAGGGGAGGTGATAATCAAACTATGTGAGCTTGATTGGATTTTGAGATGTAAGAAACAAAGTGTATGCGGTGGTAAATGAGCTCAAGGGACGAGCGTAAGGTAGATAAGCAGTGATATAACACTAATTTCAATAGTAGAATGGTCGAAGATGCAAGGCATTAAGGGGCTCAGGCTCAGGTTTACCATTAAGCGAAGCTAAACGATAAGTGCCTGATCCATAAGTGTGAGTGATAATGTAAGGCCCAATCCAATTAGGAGCAAATTTTCCACGTTTACTCTTTTCTAGTTTGGTTACATGTTGATTCTCTTTGAGGACAAGATCGCCAACCTTAAAAGTACGCTCATGAAGCCGTTTATCATAAGCACGCTTGATGCGTTTTTGGTAGATTTGAAGGTGATCAAGAGCCGTAAGACGACGCTCGTCAAGAAGCTCTAATTGGGCTAACCGCTCTTGGCGGAAATCATCGTTGGTGAGAATATCCTGAAGAGATATTCTGAGGGAGGGTATTTGTACTTCGAGAGGCAAGACAGCCTCGGTACCATATACCAAAGAAAATGGTGTGGCATTAGTGGAGGTACGAATGCTAGTACGATAAGCCCAAAGGGCAAAGGGAATGTGATCATGCCAGTTTCTTCCGGACTCATTGACAACTTTCATGAGGATTTTGGTTAGGGTTTTATTAGAAGATTCAGCCTGACCATTGGCCTGCGGATAGTAGGGCGATGAGAAACTAAGTTTGATACCAAAGTTGTCACAAAGGTCTTGTAACAACTTATTTTTAAAATATTTACCATTATCTGTTATTAGGCGATGAGGAATACCAAAACGACAGATAATGTGATGGTTAACGAATTCGACAATTTTTTCTTTTTTGATTGAAATGAGTGGAATGGCCTCCACCCATTTTGTGTAATATTCGGTTGCTGTGATTATCCAACGGTGACGTTGTGAAGAGGTCGGGTGAATCTCACCAATAAGGTCTAAACCCCATTGTGAGAAAGGCCAAAGATCTCGTGCGACCTGTAGCGGATGGCTAGGAGTATGTTGAAGGTTGGCATGTTGTTGACACATAACACAACGCTTAACATATTCGTAGTAGTCATTGTTAAGAGTAGGCCAATAATAACCTAGGTGAAGGATTCGTTTAGCCACGGCAAGGCCACTAAAATGTCCACCACAAATCCCATCGTGGACTTGTTGGATGGTATAGGTGACCTCCGCGCCGGTTAGACAGCGAAGGAGGATGCCATCAAAGCCACGTTTATAGAGGAGTCCCCCCATGACAACATAACGAGAAACACTTTTAAGAAAAGCACGTTTGCCGTTACTAGTAAGGTCAGGTGGGAGAACAGAGGTTGTAAGGTAGTCGTGAAATTGGTGGTACCAGGTATCCTGCGAATTAGTAGACACAGTATTTATCATACAAACAACCGGGGCTGAGTAAGATGGGGCAAAGAGTTGTTGGACCAAGACGAAAATGTCAGAGTCAGTTGATGAAGCTGGAATTTGCGAGGCTAAGCAAGCCATAGTATCCACAAATTTGTTAGTGGAGCGGGGAATGGTTTGGATAGAATAACGAGTAAATGAGGTCAAAAGTGAATCCACGTAATGTTTGTACTTTTGAAGTTCCTCATTCTTACATTGGTAGATGCCCATAACTTGATTGACTACCAATTGAGAGTCGCCAAAAATATTAATAGATTTGACACCTAAGTGTAACGCAACCTGGAGACCCAAAACAAGGGCCTCGTATTCCGCTGTATTATTAGTGCAGGGGAAATCAAGCCGGAATGAAAGAGGCATAGGTTCAGCGTCAAGAGGGATGAGAACAACGCCGGCTCCTCCGCCGCGCTGGCATTTAGATCCATCGAAGAAGAGGGTCATTTGATACGACTCTTCCCTGAGTGAAAGAGTGGCGATGAGTTCGTCAGGGAAATTAAAATTGGTGAATTGTTCCCCAGGTAAAGGGGCCTCCGCAAGTTGGTCTGCAATAGTTTGTCCTTTGATTGACTTCTGTTGTACAAACTCAAGGTCGAGGTCGGCGAGGAGCATAAGCCATCGGGCGATGCGTTGGTTTAGATGTGGTTTGGCATACATATAATGAATGGGGTCCGTGTTGGTGATGACAAAAGTTTTGTGATTCAGGAGGTAATGTCGGAGTTTGGTGGCTACGAATGATAGGGCTAGGCACAATTTTTCTACATGTGTATACCTAGTCTCGTAATCCACGAGAGTACGACTTATATAATAAACGGCTTGTTCTCGACGTGCCGAGTCCCGATGTGCGAGCATAGCTCCTATAGCATGGTCAGTGGCAGAAAGGTAAAGGTAGAAAGGACGATCATCCTGAGGTGGAATAAGCACGGGTGGCTGCAAGAGATAGGATTTGAGAGCTTCAAAGGCTTGGTGACACTCTTCACTCCATTGAAAGGCAATGTCCTTTTTAAGAAGGTGATGAAAAGGGTGACATCGATCCGAGAGTTGGGAGATGAAACGCCGGATGGATTGAAGTTTACCCTGCAAACTACGCAATTGTTTGAGGTTTTTGGGTGGGGGCATTTCTAGGATAGCTTTGACTTTAGATGGATCGACCTCAATGCCACGCAAAGAGACGATAAAGCCAAGAAGTTTTCCCGAAAGAACACCAAAGACACATTTCTTTGGTTGAAGCCGGACTGAATATTGCAACAGGCGATCGAAAATAATGGTTAAAACATCGAGATGTTCACTGCGATGTTTAGATTTGCCAAGAAGATCATCGACATAATCCTCAAGGATAGTGTGCATAATGTCATGAAAAATGTAAGTCATAGCCCGCTGATAGGTAGCACCAGCATTCTTAAGGCCAAATGGCATGACACGATAACAGAAGGTTCCCCAAGGAGTTATGAAGGCAGTTTTATGTTGATCGGCCGGGGCTACCAAAATTTGATTGTATCCCGAAAAACCATCCATGAGAGAAAGCATTTCATGGCCCGCAGTGAGATCAACAAGTTGATCAATACTTGGGAGGGGGAAGTCATCCTTGGGGCAAGCGAGGTTAAGGTCTCAGAAATCCGTGCATATCCGAAGTCCCCCCGTCGCTTTAGTGACAGGTACGATGTTAGAAATCCATTGAGGATAGTCAATAGGCAAGATGAAGGAAACAGAAAGAAGTCGTTGAAGCTCTTCTTTGACCAAGAGGGCAATGTGTGGATGCATCTTTCTCAGTTTTTGTTTGACTGGTTTGGAATCGGGGTTTAGGGTGATGTTATGGACAGCAATGGTAGGATCAATTCCTGGCATGTCAGCGTAGGACCAAGCGAAAGCTTGGTTGCGGGTACGGAGAAAGGTAGTAAAGGTGGCTTGTTCTGATGTGTTAAGGGATTGTCCGATCTTCACAATGTGAGGATCCTCCTCCGTGTGGATGTTGATTTCTATAGTCGACTCATTCAACATGGTTTGAGTTTCAGATGGTAAGGCGCGTTGAATATAGGAGTCATCCGCCCCAAGGTAAGTGAGGATGGAGTCGTCATCCTGGCACTCAACAACATTAATCGAAGGCGAATCCTCTTCGATCATGTCTGGATACAGAAGGGGAAGAGAAGATGGATCCTCATTATCGCGTTGATAAGTGAGAGGACCTATGAAGATAGCATTTATGAAAAAAAAAAGTTAGGAGGGATAGATTCAGGGTCTATCGACTCTGTGGGTGATGATGGCAAAGTGGGTGATGATGGTTTGGTAGGGGTGACGTCGTCTTCTTCCAGGATACAGCTGACACGAGGTGTCTCCTGTGTAGGTGTTTCAGGAAAACCGAGACCACTGCGATCATTGTGTTTGCGTGTAGTCACGGGAATGAGTGTATGTCGGCCTTGTTCGTAAAGACCAAAACCAAAGCCTTTCCAAGCACAGCGAGTCAAGAAGGTGAGGGCGAAACGACGATTTGTCAAGTATTGAAAATCGGATTGGAAGGGAACCACACCAAGAGGAGGTTCAGGGGTAATGGAGGATGCGTCAACACCCCCATACGTTAGGTTGGTGCGGCAATGGGGTGGTCCGTAAGAGATTACCTCCCCCACGCGACGGTCGTAGGTGGGATGTGCATGTAACTGTCCGTACTCCTGCGGGGTATGGAAAGAACTAACGTTATATAGGCGGTACTCCCCCAGCGTAAGGCGTTGAAAAACATCTACTAAGGGGTCGGAGGTTGGGATGTTATCTGCGGGAAAGGAAGTAATATTTGTAACGGCGGTTTCATTGGTTGAAGGTGTAGGTGCGTCGGAAGTAGATGGCTGGGTTGGATGAATGGGTGTCTTGACTGGTACAAGCACATCATTAGGGCGATACAACATATTGCAAGTTTTGAAGGGGGGAGGATCAGCTTTTACGGTGTAGGACTTCCCCTCGTACTCAAATTTTATGCATCTATGTAAGGTGGAGGGAACGCATCCCATAGCCCGGATCCAAGGGCGGCCTAACAACATATTGTATTGGAACTCTCCCTCAAGGACATAGAAGAGTTCGGGTAAAGTACGTGGTCCTACACGAATGTTAAGGATCACGGTGCCTAAAGTAGAAGTAATAGCATCATTGAATGATCGCAACATGATGGGGTTGGCACACATGCAACTAGAAGGGATATTCATTTGTTGGAAGGCTTTTGAAGAGATGATGTTTAGGCTAGCGCCCCCGTCAATCATAACACGACGTACCCGAATATCCCGAACGTACGCTGAGATGAAAAGAGCAGGGTCAGGATCTTCGGCACCAAAGTCGATAATTTCATCTTCGGAGAAACTGACAGCAGCGGCTTGCTGTACAGAGACAGAAGTGGTTGGGGAGATAGATTGTTTGGTGAGCGAAGCAACATGATTGGGTGTTAGAATAGAGGTAACAGGAAAGGTTTCATTAGGTAAAACCTCTATCCCTTGAAGGATCTCAACGAGAGCTTGTCGATGAGATTCAGAAGTCTGAATGAGATCATACAATGTCATTTTTACAGGTGATTGGTGAAGCTGTTTGATCATAGTTCGATGGGCAATGCCATTAGAGACGGGATAGGCGGGTCCGCGAATAACCACTTTAGGTGGTGGTGCAATCGGGATGGTGGACGGAGAAAGAGATGCCGCAGGCGTGTTTTCTTTCGCTTTCCCATTGTTTTTCTGCCCTCGAGTAGCAACACTAATCATATTGATCTCGTGAATACGAGAGGAGGAAGATGGTAGGGATAGGTCATGGTTTTCGAGAGGTGGGGCTGTAATAATGATAGATCTTGGTGAGGCGGGGACAGGTGGTATAGGAGAGGGAATTGAAGCTAAAGGTCTCTCTCTTCGTAAGTTGTCTTTCTTAACTTTTCTATCTGAGAGAGGTGACGGACGAAGTATGGTTTTCAACGCTTTGCATCCCTCTACGTCATGTCCTGGTGTGCGGTGGTAAGCGCAGATTTTAGACTCATCGTAACCTATAGGTCGAGGTTTAGATGGATCATAAGGTCTAAGTGGGGGTAGGGAAATGGTCGCATTCTCCACCAACATAGCAAGGATTTTGGCGTAAGACCCTTTGAGTGGGTCAAAGTCAGAGGAAAATGAGGCTATTGACTGGGTCGATTCTGGTGATGACGTGGTGTGGTTGGTTTGTATGGGGGGTGGTTTAGCCAAGGAGTTTTGATAATGGGTTTTAACTAACCGTGGTTTCTTTGACGTAGAAGCTATGTTGGATGATGAGGCCACAGATGATGTGGTATCAGAAAACAACCACGGGGAAATAGGAGTGACCGAAAACAAATCTTTTGATGATGGAATTTGTTTAGGGTTGATAGGTGGACAGGATACGCGGGGTGACGGTGTTGCTATACCCTTGGATTTCTGTATGGGTGCAGAAGGCGTAGGTCGCTTTAAAGAAAACGCAGGAGGTATGATATATTGATGTAAGGTAGAGGGATGGGGTCCCAATATGGAAGGTAGGTGTGACGATGATGGTTTTAGTTGTGATAGAGGCATAGGTTGAGGAGATTGAGTCTGTCTCCTAATGGGATGGATGGCTTTATTTTTAGATAAATCAAGCCGCTTAGGTGGGTGTGTTAGACTAGGTATGGGTGAGGTCCCAAGCGTAGGGGAAGATTTGGCTAAGTTAATAGAAGTGGACGAGGTATTTGGTAGAGATGAGGGGGGTGAAGATGAGGACATGGGCATTTTAAGCTTCTGTAAACACTTCGGGTATATGGTGGAGGCATCAGGATCGGTCATTTGCATTTGAGTAGAATATGGCGTACTCAAACGTTCCCATAGGACCTGTCTATCTTCTGTGGAATGACAGTCCTCACGTGTGAATAGGAACTTTTGTATGGAAGAAAGGTGGGTTGTGATTCCGGTCCACTGTGGGTGTGATACAAGGGGTATATGAGGCACTGTATCAATGGGCGTTAAGAGGTCAACCGGTTGCTGAAAAGATTTAGGTGATGAAGGACTAATAGGTAGGAGGGCGTGTTTGAGAGGATCTGTCATGTTTAAAGAATGTGGTGATGTCGGTTCAAGAGGTTTCTCGTCTAAGGATGACAAAAGAAGTGGCGAGCCTTCCTCTTGTACAGCAAGAATGGTAGAAGGAGACGTTTGGGAAATAGATAAATTAGATAACATCCGCTCACAGTCTTGCAAGGATGTGGTATAAGAAGGCTCATTTGTGAGAAGGGAACTCTGGGCAGCTAATTCCTTGATGGGTAAAGGAACGGCAAGGATTTCAGTTTGTCTTGATGGCGAGGAAGGGGGTTCGGTTTCCTGCGTTAGTGAAGAGGCTTGATTGAGAATTTGTTCGATAGAGGTCTTTGGCTGGGAATCGAAGACTGCATGGATCTCATGAACACTCTCCTCGGCTAAGATATCTTGGTTTAGTTTACTGTTAGAAGAATGATTCGGGAATGGTTTGTTGAATATTTTCAAATTTCGGTTAGCAGGGGCGTTAGGATTATCGAGGGCTATATCCCCCGCATCAACCATTTCCTGCACTATGTTTTTCAACATCTTGCAGTTCTCATGACTGTGTCCCTTCACGCGGTGGAAGTTACAGAAGTCATTTTCTTTGTACCAGGAAGGTATGGCGCGAGTGGAATCAAACCCGGAATGAGGTTTAACAGGAGGTAAGGTAATGGCTCCTGCTTTGAGCAATTTTTCCAATATCACACCATATGTTTCTCCCAAGGGAGTGTAGTTGATGGGTTCTGCTTTATACTTATAGGTGGTTTTTGGCGGGGTATTAGACGGTGGTTGGGATTTGACCATCACCGCGTGCACGGCCCCTTTTGATTTCGAAGCGGTCGATGGGTGAGGATTGGTGGTGTTAGGTTTGTTGGTGGAATCTTGGGTTCGGAAAGTGGGGTTTTTGTTACGCAACCGCAATTTCTCTTCCTCTAAGGCTCGAATCTCTAGTTTTCGAGCCATAGTAAAGGCCTCGTCAAATGTACGGAAAGTTTGAATTTGGAGGGTAGGGGAGATGTGCTTAGCGCAGGCCCGCGTAAACAGTTCGATAAGTTCGGTTTGAGGCAAGGCATACGTAAGTTGGTTGATAAGGCCCCGCCATCGTCCAACGAAATCTGCGATAGATTCGTCCTCAAATTGTCGGATGGCATAGAGGTCGGTGATAGATACTTTCTTGGCAATGTTAATGGAGAAATGATCCAAGAAAGATTGGGCTAGCTGGTTAAAAGAGAAGATTGAGTGCTGGGTTAAAGCACTGTACCACTCCAAGGCGGGTCCTGATAAGGACATGGGAAAGGTGCGGAGTAGTAAAGCGTCGTCGTGAGCAATCAGATAGCAGGCATGTCTAAATGATCGCAAGTGTTGTTGAGGGTCCTCCTTACTGTTAAAACGGGTAAATTTTGGTAATTCCCATTGAGGAGGATATGAATGAAGGGGGACTGAAGGGTGGATAGGCTCCCGACAAACTTGCTCGTATGTCAAGGCGCTACGACTTCCTGAAACAGAAGCCTCCAGGTTTTGCATTTTGTCCATCATTTGTTTAATTAAATCAGTAGTTGGATGAGATGATGGTGTGGTTGTGGTAAACGGAGGCAAATTGGGCCAAGGGCCACCGCTAGACAATGGTGGGGTTAAATGTTGATAAGGTATGGAGGACGACTGTGTTGAGGCAACCGAATAGGGATGTCCTATATAAGCTGTTGAGGTTACCGGATATGTGTGTGGAAATGAAAAGGTGGGCGGAGCTTGAGAAGGAAAGCTCGTGTGGATAGGTGGCAGAGAGCAAGTCATGAACGGAACAGTCTGCAAGAGAGACGAGGTAGGAGCAGTCGGCGGTAATGACATGTTGGGCCCAAGATTAACCAAAGGAAAGCCAATCTGTGCCGTATGGACCCCTGAAGCTGCTGAGGTAGACGACGGGACTAAGGATGCGGAAGGCAAAGCGGAGTTATCAGGCGGAGAAGGGGCTAAATGAGCAGCTATACTGATAGGCATGCCAACAAGGAGTTGACCGTCGGGTGTACGGTCAAGGGCATGAGACAAATAGTACTGTACAGCGCTAGGATTAGCATCCAGAAATTTGGCAAATTCTTTATCTCCCACAGGAATTTTAGGAACCTCGCTGGTATCCGTAGGATTCCCCACAGAATGTGAAGGGGGTGATTCAGGCAAAGGAACAGAGCAAGCATGTGAAACCATGGCGGCGGCTTGCTTTCGAGTGATAACAACCATGGACAGGAGTTCACAGTAGGGTTTCAATCTGTCAGGAACAGAAACAGACTCAGACTGGTGAAATTGGTAGGTTGCTGGTTTGTCAGGAACTGGAAAAGACAGTAACCGATATCGGTCTGATAACCGATGTCGGTTAGACTATAGCCGACGTCGGTCAGTTAACCGATGTCGGTGTAATAAGACTGGTATAAGAAAATATAAGAAGCTGCTGATTTGATTGTTAACAACGCTCAGTATATTTATCAAATTGTTCTAAGGTAATCACAGAAGACAGTGTATAACAGAGAAAACAGAACTGAAAACAAACAAGATGCACACGCAAATCCAGAGACTAACCCTAGGGTTAATTTTAATTATTGTGGGCTTATGCCTTTAGACGCGGAATGATGTCAATCCTAAACAAAAGACTTAGGGGAAATGTCAAGTTTGTTTTGGCTTATAAGGTTACCTCAATCGGGCGGAGGAATACCGCGGAAAAGGGGGGATGTTTTGAGCTGTTGTGTTAATTGTGAAGTGATTCGGTATGTGTTGTGCAGTGAAAGTAAGATTAATTTCCTGTCAATACCGTGGAAATCACCCCCACGTGTACGACCTGTTACTTAGTCTATGTTCACTAGAATTGAAAACAGCAAGCAAGAATGTAATGCACGTGTTTTAAACCCAAATCGAAAATGATATTCGATGAAGCAAATGAGATGACTTTCACTAATGCGAAACTAGGAAAGCAAGACAAATTCTTTACTAAATATATAACAAAAACAGCAACAGCAAGTATGCTTCCTAAAATGAAAATAAGCAAGAGAAACAGAAACCCGAAATGGGTCCCACCGGGCGTGCCAAAATGTTTCGCACGGAATGTTTCGGCTCTGCAGAATAGACTTGCTTCTATCCTATCATTCCTTTGAGAAACAGATAAGGGTTAGGGCTAGGAGGAATACCTGTTGAATGTTGAGATGGTGTGCGCGTACCGTAGAGAAAGATCAGATCGACTGCGAAGAACTCCTTTTTGTCTTGGAAGGACTACCTGCAAGTAAGAATACAAGACCACAAGATTTTAATTAGACAACAAATGAGGGATCTGCCTTAGGCCCAGGAAATATAAAAACTTCCTTTCGAAGGTGGTCAGTTCCCCTTTTAATATGATTTAACACAAATGATAATATAGAAAGCTATTGCAAAATCACGATTTAGGTATCTCGTTACAAAGCAATAGAAACTAAACTATCAATAATAAAGCGTCACGTTGTTTGTTCGGTTACTGGTCGTTGATACGTTCAGGTTGAGTTATAGGGATAAACCAGGCTGGATTTGGGGTTGTTAGGTGGCAAATAGGTGAGCAAAAGGGTTTTGGGGTATAAGTCACAGTGACCGACGGCGGTCACTGGGTAACCGACCACGGTTAGAGAACCGCTGCCGGTATAGGATAATCGACACCGGTAGGGTCAGTAATCTAGGTGCTTCTGGGTAGAGATTGGTTGCAAGGTGATTGTGGGGTTATTGAGATTGGGGGATGGCTGAGGGGAATGATGGGAGGATAGGGAAGACTCAGAGTGTGGTAAAATGGCCTTCTGGGCAATATCAGGGTGTGTGGGTGAAGGTTAAGTGCAGTAGTGGCTGGTAGTAGATCTAGGAATAAACTTATGATTACTATTAATCAACAGGCTCAAGAAAATGGTGCTTAGAAACATATAACATACTACTTACTTGCCCCTGATGCAGATGCAAGTTTCAGGACTGTGATGATGAAGACAGGACCCAAGTTGGATGCAGTTTCCTCTTCTGATGCTCAGATGAGTGTTACTGGGCTCTGGTTATTCAGTTGCAGTCTTGGGCTTGATGTCCTTCTCTGCAATCTCTTCTTGTTTCTTCACTTGTCTCTGCTCGGCCAAGCAAAATCTGGATTCTCTCGATGATTTCTCCTTCTCCCGATCAAATGAAAATCCGATCCTTTGTTTTTGGTTGGAAGTGGTCATTTACAGGGAACCGATGGCGGTTACGCAACCGACGGCGGTCGAGTAGGAACCGGTATCGGTCAGGTCAAAGCAGGCTATTTTTGGTAAAATAGCCAGCTTTCCCTCCTTTTCTTCCGAGGGATTGGTAGCGGGCTTGGTCAAGTCATTATGAAGTTGGTTTTAGGTGCGGATGAGGAGTAATTAGTCATAGGTGTGGAATTGGACCAAGTTATAGGTCTTAATTAGGTTAGTTTAGGGTTAAGACTAGGTCATGATGAGGTGGCGACATGAGGTGGCAGGTATGGTGATGTGGATTTATTAATTATAAGGTAATTAATAAATAATTGTGTAAGGTTTAGGTGGTGAGGTTAGGTTGCGAAATGCGATGCGGGTCACAACTCTTTAACTATGTGTACAAAAATAGAAACAGGTAGTATAATTTCCTTTCTAGGAGTAGTTTAGCATTAGGAATAGGAAGAGGAAGTCGACCTTCTCTGTAGGTTTGTCAGTCCCACAACTGAGAGACAATCCCATGTTACCTAGTTATACTGATAGCTCATGCACACACACATGACAAATTAGAGGGTGATGTAATTTGGTGATAGCGCAAACACTGTGCAATGAATTTGTGCCCTTGACAGAATGCAAGACTGTACTCCACGACTCGCCATTAGTGTAATGCTTCAATATACGACCCACAAAATGTAAACAAAACTAACTCAAAAATATTCAACTATTTATTGATGATACTTTATTATTTGTGAACCCAAATACTCTTACATCATTAAGAATAACTGGGATTACCATCAATATAAGAGTTAAATGTCATATTACCAAATATCCAACCCAAAACTTCTCACATTCCACCCTTAATCCGTTTCTTATAATTTAATCTTTAACTATGTGTACAAATAAACCATCGAAAAGATTGATAATTGAACGAAATATAAAAATAAGATGCACTTTGAACACAAAAAAAACATGAACTCCAATAAATTATAGTTATTACCTACCCACTCAAAGTCATGGTAGAGTTTGAACCGAGTTCCCATGGTACCCTCACACGGTTTGACCTTGAAAAGGGCCCTTTCTAACCGAATCCTCACTTCGGGAACGTCAAACCTTTGTGATTTTCTAGGTAAGTAGGAAAAGGAAATCACAACGGTGGAGAGGGAGAGCTAAAGAAAGACGGGCACAAATACAGGATGGTCCACGCGGACAAAGCGTGTTTCTCTACCCCATACTCCACGTTAATACCATTATTCTTATTCAACGAAAACCGCGACGCAAATACCACACTAATTTACCAAGTGACGTGGGCCCTGCACCTAAAAACACCAAATCTTGTTGCCTAACACCCACTTAAGGTTGGTAGGTTCTTTCCTGGATTTCCTTCTAACAATATTCTGCTTCGGTCAAATATCTTAATATGGGAATGTGAAATTCATACACGCAACTAAGTATACATTAAATGAATGGAATAATTAAATGGTAAGGCGATGAAATAGATTGTGCTGACACACGTCTTGCCTTGCATCGAGTGTTTGATTTTCAGACGAAGTTCAGAGCGCTCTGATTTACAATAAAACAATGCACTTCTTGCAGAGTTTAGTTAAAAGCTGTTGGACGGGGGATCCAAAGTGCCCTTTGAACGAAGCTGATAAATCCTGTGAGTTTTTTGTTTTCCGTTGTACATTTGTTTTTCTGGTTTTGCATAATATAATTGAATTTGGATTGTTTAATTGCTGTAATTGTGTCTAGACATGGGAATTTGTATTATTTACTTTCTGCAATTATGTCTAGACCTTAGTAGCATGCTTGTGTATGTGGGTATTGATCAATATCACGTTTTTGAGTGTGGATATTGATCTCTATCACGGTTTTGTATGTGGGTGCTGGTCTGTTTAAGGTTTTTTAATGTATAATTTTAGTTTTTTCTGTGCTCGATTATCATCCCTACCAGGTCCAATTCACAAGAAAGATTCGATAGCTAGCAATGAAGACAGTAATCCCCCATCAGCCAAACATGAGGTTGAAGTCTTTAGACAGAAATCTGTTTCCAATGCATATGATTTCACATTGAACGAGCTCAAAACGATTACTAAAAACTTCAGATTGGATTATGTCTTGGGGGAAGGAGGGTTTGGTAGAGTTTACAAGGGTTTCATCGATGAGGACATGAAACCGGGGCTTAAAGCCCAGCCAGTTGCTGTCAAGGTCCTTGATCTAGAAGGTCATCAGGGCCACAAAGAATGGCTGGTAAATTTATAACCCTCGTTTGCTTAGCTGGTTTTGCGAGCTTAATTCTCATCCAATTGGAAGATTTAATCGTATTTCGTGGTTTGCAGGCAGAAGTCATCTTTCTCGGGCAGTTGAGTCATCCCCATTTGGTGAAACTGATTGGCTATTGCTGTGAAGATGAACACAGGTTGCTGGTTTATGAGTTTATGGCTAAAGGAAGTCTGGAAAATCATCTATTTCGAAGTAAGTTTCGATTCCCTGTTTCACCTTTTGTAATTTCCTTTGATCTGAACTAATTTTCAGTCACAATCCCTTTCTTGTTTGTTGCCTGTGACGTGTGTCAAGTGGATTATTCATTAAATTGTATTCCCTGGGGTTGAAACCCTCGCCAATCCTGAAAAATTGCACTTTCTTCACCCTTTTGAGTGTGTGCGGATTTTTGCTGATATAGATTATAGAATTATCAAAGCATACGCATTGAGGCATTTGAAAAAATGTTTTTTGTACTTTGGTATGGTTTTTGATAGCATTTATTTTGATTTCAGACACTTTTTTTTATTTCATCTGCAGTTTTATTTTGTACATTCTCTTTTTAGAATGTTAGATGAACTTGGTTTGATCTGATTGTTGGCTGGTGGCACTTGACAAGCAGGTGCCACTAGTTTGATTCACACAGACTCACTTAACATGGACCTTATCATAATGAGCCAATTCACCCAGTCAGAGGGACTTGGGGCCACTATGATCTCCAGAAACCCTAGTTTATTGTGGTTCTCAATTTGATAAGCTGTTGGTTGATATATAGAAAGCCATCCTGTTTTATGATTCTGTAAGTAGTTACAGAACAAATCAAGAATTGTATTGCATTTGTAGATATAATCTTCTTTTAGTTTCATAGAGAGTATTCTCAGGTGTTAAACTACCCTGTTTCTCGAGGAGTTTGCTTGATGTTACATGTTCCTTACCCGATTGTTTCTTGGTGATGCTTACAGAGATGTCCGTTCCTCTCTCTTGGTCAACAAGAATGAAGATTTTGCTTGGGGCTGCCAAAGGGTTAGCTTTTCTTCACTGTGCAGAAAATCCAGTTATCTATCGTGATTTTAAGACATCAAATATTCTGCTGGATAATGTTAGTATATCAAATTTGAACTAGTTTTTGGTCTGATGTGATATATTCTTTAGTTGCAATGCCCTAATGTGATATCTGAGGCTGAGTTGAAATTTTTTTATGAAACAATTTTAGGAACCAAAATCACCCTAGTCCCACTTGAACCATATACCAATTGATTCTGCTGCTTATTTTGCTGCATTTCTGATGAAGGATTATACGGCAAAGCTTTCAGACTTTGGACTTGCAAAAGGTGGACCAGAAGGTGACCAGACTCATGTTTCGACTCGTGTGATGGGCACATATGGTTACGCAGCTCCTGAGTATGTCATGACAGGTATGCTTTTAGAATAGTAATGTTTTAGATTCAGCTGCATGTTGTACATACTAATTTTCTCATCCTATTGTAGTTTCTATCTATTTTATGCCTCTTGTCATCACAATGGTAGTTTTCAAGCTACTTATTTTACTTTCTTAGCATGACACATTTTTTATGCAAGTTTGAATTACTCACCTGCTACTGCCCAATGATCCGTTTACCATTTTATTAACAGGCCATTTGACAGCTAAAAGTGACGTGTACAGCTTTGGTGTAGTATTGCTTGAAATACTTACTGGTAGGCGGTCCATGGATAAGACTAGGCCTAGCAGGGAATACAACTTGGCTGAGTGGGCTCGTCCATTTCTTAACGACAAAAGGAAATTGTTACAGATACTTGATCCTAGACTGGAGGGAGAGTATTCCGTGAAGGGAGCACAGAAAGCTGCTAACTTGGCCTATCTCTGTCTTAGCCAAAATCCTAAATCCAGGCCACTAATGAGGGATGTTGTTGAAATATTGGAACCTCTTCAAGTCATCAATGATATGACAAATATTTCTTTCATATACACTGTGGGTACTGGTTTGACTACCTATGAAATTCATGGTCAGTCAAAAGAAAATGGTAACTTGGCAAATGGCACTCAGATCTTTTGCAATGATTAACTCATATTTAGTAACGGAGTATTGGTAGAACAATCCTCATTCATCGAATAAATTTTTAAAGCATGCAGACAGAGAACTATAAATGTATAAAGGTGAAGTTCGTCTGTTGTTATCTTAAATCATTAAGATCTCCCTCTTGCATGACATAAATTAATTGCATCTGTTTTTACTGCCCCAAATCAATCAGCAGAACATCTTTTCCAGCCTTCCTGATGAATTCTGTATTCTTGATCAGCTCTGTTCAGGCATGGCTTTTTGTGTTTTAGATAAGAAGAAACTGCTTAACGTTAGTAACATAGAAGACAATCTGTCATAGATGAGATACTTTTAAGCTGACTGTTGGCATGTTATTTCTTAGGATACATTCAGCTTGTATCCTAGTATAGTCTTATGTCATAGGGCTTAGATTATAATCCTGTATACTTCCTGTAAGACATAATCTTTGTAATTGCAACTCCCAGATTACTATAAATAGCCTTCTGCTGATTCTACTTCACAATAAATCAGCTCTTTTACTCAAGAAATGAACTTTATTGGAGCTTTCATTTACAATTCAATGGGGAAGATTCAGGATGGATGGCTTGTTTGAGGCAGCCCATGAATGACCTTTGTAATAATTGTTATATTGTAGGTGCATTATATTTAGTGTTTTGCGAGCTTTACATACGTGATCTATTAGAGAATGATCTTACTGTGGACTTTGATATCACAAATAATGTTCTTTTAAAAGCAGTTCCATTTTTTCCGATCATTTTTCCATTCTGATTCTGCTCGTATTACTCGTCATTTGCATTTTCAGTCAACAAATCTGGTTCATTGGGAGTGTTTACAAAAACCCAAAATCTTGAAATAACAAGTCTGCAAAGCAGATATGTACTGATAACCTGTCTGGTTGTCATTTAAAAGATTCATTAGTTTAAGTTGCCAACATATTTTAATATATTATGCTTTTATAGACTCTTGTAACAGATTTGTGCATAATGCTAGTTCAAAGGTTGTTGAGCATATATTTTAGTTGATTTTTGTAATATAATCAGAGATGTACTGTTTGCAGTTGCCTTGTTATTCAAATCACCTTTCGTGCTACCTCTGTTGGCAGTGGAACAAGGACATAGAATGGCAAAATTCATAACATTCTTTGATCAACAGAACGGACTTGCTTTAGTGCAACTAGCAAGGAATGTATGCATCATACTCAATTTAACGTGAAAATGCAAAACAAGTTCTGTACCGCAAGCTTCATCCCCATTGTCTAGTGTGCCCATCATAACATTATTTGCAAAACATAGTTGCATAAACAACCAAAACTGTCTGGAGTTTTTTGAGCCGTTTCCTATTGTTTTCTTCTGAAAAAATGCTTGCAAACAGTGGGTTGTGTATTCCACAGCGGACCTCAGGGATGCGTTCCTTGTGTTTTCGGGGCCATCCCCTATAGATGATGCTACATCGCAAATTTTTTTATTGGAAATGTCGTTGGGGACATGAAAAAATCTGCAAGAGACGGTTAATTGTTCCCTGCCATTATAATAATAATTAAGAAAAAAAAAACTCAAAAATTCAAAAAAGAAGGGGGACGGGTGGGGCCCCCACAAGTATCTCCAAAACCCTTTCCACTAACCCTAAACCTAAATCAACCACACTAACTAAAACTAAAAAATAAGCTCATTTTTGTCATTCTATATTTTGTGACGAAGACAAAGGAGAAGAACATTGACAAGAGAACAACATTGAGAAGAAGGCAAGATGCCACATAGGTTGATGAGAAGGAGACACGAGAGGGATTGGTTGGGGATTCATTGGATGTGACAGTCCCTCATAGTTTCAGTGACTTAGTGACTCAGACTCTCATTTTGATGCAATTTGAGAATATTTTGATGAGGGGGAGTGGTAGATTTTCTATGATTTCGTCATGTTGTAGTTGAAACATGCAGCCCAAGGGCATTTTGTTGTAATTATTATATATATCCACATTGAATCTTATGTGAAATCTTATTTCAGTGTTAATGTTATGCATTAAGGTTCCAAGTATAATGTATATAATGAATGTCTTATTAATGTTATCCCATGAATATTTGAAATTTCCTACATTTTTTTAATTTTTTTTTTCCTTACTTTTAATTTCCGTCCCCTAAAAAATGGCCTGGAAAATAAAATTTTGTCCTAGAAATGCATTTCCACATCCTGGAAACTTGGTAGAACATAGGTATTCTACTCTCTTTTAATTTTTACCCCCCTTGCTTTGTCATCATTTCTTTTCTATGTATGCTAGTTTACCTTTTCAATTTCCTTTTGCTCCATGTTTTGTATGGGATAACGAAGTTTTCTTTATATACACAGTTATAAAATACGATCCTCGAAGTTTCAAATTTTCAAGCACTATCAGTACATAGTTTTATTTAGATAATGAATTTGTGAACATGACACACTTTGATTCAGATAACAAATTCACTATCAAGATAAATGATCTCGTTTGGGGCATTATAATCATTCATTCTATTTGCATGTTTGAGTTATTTGTTGGCATTGGCAAATGAGATTGTAGTTAGTTGTTTTGTGGTTCTCACACTTCTCTTTCCTTGCTTCGCTCTTCTTCCATTGTGGTCTTTCCCATCCCCCAATTAGGTGGTCAAGTTATCCTTAAAATAAATAAATAAGATTAAGGTGTGTGACTATGTGTTCTTACTTATTTAAATTTGGATTACAGTTAGAAATAAGATATACACTCAAATTATTAAATTAACATTACCATTATGTTCAGATTATTAAAATTAACGTTAATATTTAGATTTGAATATACATATAAATATTGAAAGATAGATCACTTATAATATGTGCCAAATATAAATAGGATGAACATGATTGTATTTAGATTTTTGTCTTTTTTGGAAACTAATATGGGTGTGAAAGGTGTATGAATGGGATAGGAATCCTTGGCACATGCTTTGTCTTTGATTATGGAATTGTACTATGCTTAGAGATGGGACTATTATGTATAGGATCAAATCATTGAACATTTTAATCCTCCTGAATAGTTTTGTCTATGTTGCAAATAAAGCTCTACAATTTCTAGGACCTCTGTGAACGACCAATATATGGCTCTCTATAAAATACCAAGTCTCAATAATGTGTGAAACCCTCTAAAATCAACCATCTTGACTTAAAACCCCAATCTTTAGTAAAACCTTTCAAAATGGTTAGTGGTTGGGTTGAAACATAATTTGTATGCTACCTAAATTGGCAATACTTCGAAGAGGCCTCAAACCACACATAGTTCTTCACCTAGAGATGTGGCATAATACTGTATGGACGCAACTACATTTGAGAACTTGCATACTAGATAATTGTTTTACATTGACTTAACTTGCTTGTGCTTGACTTGGCTTTGTAGGCTCTTGATTTGGGAAGCTTGACTATTGAACATTATTTACAATGCTTCAGAGTTGTGTAGGGCTACTCCTAAATATGCTCTTGATTTAGGGAAGATTATGAGAGTTTTCCTTGCCTTTTTAGTGGTGTTGTACTTGGGGAGCTCTTGAAAATGCAAGGTGAGTTTTCGGGTGAGTAAATGAGTGTATTAGAATTACAGACTTGTTACCTACCCCATTGTATTACGAAGTCTGTAATTTTTCCATTATGTCAAATGTTTTGCTTGTATACTCCATTGAATACCCCGCTCTTTTGAGGTGGGGGAGATGTATTGGAGATCGCTCGAATCAAAAGAAAAGATATGTACTTTGTCATATAATCTTACAATAGATCCATCATAATTATGTAGAAGGTTCCCACAAAATCTCATATTTGGAGAAAGGAGAAAGCCTACTATGTAGAGTGGTGCATGATATATATCATAGCACTAATATTAGAAACAAGCATATAAGTATACATATATAGAAGAACATGAGCATACACATACAACAATCATTGTCACACATAATGCCATATAAAAGGCCAAGGAACACATATAATGGACACAATAGTGTCACACACACAAACAAGGGTTGAAGAGCCGCAAAACATAATGACATACAATAAGAACACAATACATAATGCATATAGTAGGAAAGTAAATGATGGTAAGAGTGACATTGATCCAGAATTCATAGTCTTCACACTCCACACGTCAATGTAAAAGAGTCTGATAGAAGTATAATATAGTGTAAATCATAAGCATGATCTAGATATATGAAAGTTATGAAAGTAACTGTAAATAGAAATATAACACATGTTAGTGTAGAAGATACCCCTGTTTACTAAGGTGATTGGGCCAAGGGCAATTCTAACATCTATGATCATGTATAATCTTATGTATCTTACATCATGCTCACATACCTCATAAAACGTATGTATGTATAAAATATGTTATCTATCAAACCACGTGACAAACAACATATGTAAAATAGAAGCTAGTAAATGAAATCATGATCATGTCCTGATTTTGTATATTTAGAATACTTGAATCTTTGTGAAATTTTAGAAAATATTGCAAAAAGGATTATCTTGTGATGCAATCAAGAGAGTGAAGAGAACAAACCATTAGTGTGGGAGGTCTGGACCTCAATTAAACATTATGCATAATAGGAGTAGGACATGTCACTTCAAACCAAGGTTGCGGGATATGTGTAGGAGATGAATTGTTTAAAGGAGGTGTTAGTGCAAAATCACAGCACCCCTGGACGCACATCAGGCTTCTAGGTTGATGTTCAGAGCATCCAGTGTGATTGCACAACATGGAAACCTCTCTCCAAGCGTGGGGACTTGTAAAACCGAGAGAGGAATCTCCAGAGAAGGCTGGTTCCTGCTCCTAAACTACCTGCCACAAGCTATTCCAGTGCAGGCAAGCTAATCTAATCCTAATCTAACCATGCCAAGGAGACAGAGAGAGAGAGAGAAGGGAAAAACAGCAAAAGCCTACACTAAAACGGTGATACACCAGAGAAGGAGAATGTTGAACATCTATCAAAACTGCCATGGGACAAAGAGAGGTGAGCAATGGGAAGGATGGACAGATGCATCACAGGCCCAAGGATAGATTTCACACAGAAAGTGTCCCCAAAACTCCATGAACACAACTCCAGATCTGCAGTGAACGTTCAAACATGCACAAATACCTGCAATGAAGAGAGGCAAGAAGAAAACAAGCAAAAACGAGCAAGGATGGACAGATGCATCACAAAACATGTTTTGTTGCTTCAGAAGTTTGCACAGAACATCATTCCATTAGTAAAAGGAAAAAAAACGCCATTATAGAGCAGGGAGGAGGTTCGAACTCCATTTTCAACCCTAGAGAAGAAAAGAAGGGAGGGCTCGAGCAGAAAGAATGAACAACCCTTTTTTATATTTTGCCACTCCTTACAATATATAGGAAGAATGAGAGAAGGAAGAAAGAGGAAAGTCAGATTCTCCTCCAACCACCTCCAGGTCGTATTTTAAATCATTTCATCATGGTAGAAGCGACGAATCCTGGCAAAACGGCGGGCTGTCTGCTGCATTAAAACTGGTCGCTGAAATGTCACTTCTGTCATTACCACGCGTCAGAGCCGTTTCTCGATTTTCTCTCTCTAGACTGCAACCAAAACTCGAGATTAGCCCCCAAAATCATGTAGAGGATTTCACTAGCTTTCCGTTGATATAAGGAACATGCAAATCCGAGCTCTGGATCAAAAGATATGACGATTTGAGGATTTAGGGCACGGAACAGGCGAAAACAAATTTTTAAAATATTTTTCCCGCGCATTGCCACCTGGATGACACGTGGCAGACTCTGATTGGGATGAGAAAGGTCTTCGGCCCGTCGGGTTTCAGGATTCTCCTCTCCATTTGCATCGGGTTTGGGAGGTGGCTCAACATATGTTTTCACCCCATGCTTTTCCGACTTGTTTCCCCAACTATGAAACCCGATTTTCTTTGTGCGTCGGGCTTTCCAACCCCTCCGACACATTTCTTAGGTGTCGGGTTTTTTCAACCCTTCCGACATGTTCTTGCGCCATGTTTCTCCGTCGTGTTTTCCCGACTATGAAACCTGATTTCCTTTGTGCGTTGGGTTTGGACGACCCGACGACATATCCCTTTGTGTGGGGTTTTTGCTTGGATACGTGGTAGCTTCTCATTGGTTCGGATCAGCGCTCGAAAACTCGCCCTTTGACTTTTTGACCTTTTCCCTTGTGAGGACACGTGGCAGCTTTTGATTGGCTCTCGGCTCCTTCGCGTACTTCGCCTCCATTTGTCCCGGATGTCCCATTTGATTTTGGCCCCTTTGTGCTCATTTCGGGCCTATTTGGCCGGTTCGGGCATTTTTGTCCCGCTTGTCCCACTTTGCTTCGGACTGACTTGACCCTTTTCGGCCGGTTCGGCCGGTTCGCGCCCTATTGTCCCGCGCGTCCCAATTGCTTTTGGGCTCCTTGCGATGATTTCGCGCGATTCGGCCGGTTCGGGCATTTCGCGTCCATTTGTTCCATTCGTCCCGAACTGCCCCTTTGTGCTTATTTCGGCCGATTCTCTCTCGGTCAAACCGGCATTTCGCGCCCGCCGCGTACTTTAGTCCCACTTGTCCCAAATGCTTAGTGGGCCGCCTGGACTCATTTCGGGCGGTTCGGGTGGTTCGCGTACTTTTGTCCCATTTGATCCAGCTTGTGCTGGACTGGGACTTAGCCAATTTTCACAAATTTTCCTGGCCCGAACTACCTGCTTTCTACAACCTTCTCCGCACTTTCTCAGAGCTTGTTCCTTTTTTCCTCGGCCAGGGGAGTTAGAAAATTACCTGAAGGGACCCTACAAGCCTGATTTTTGCTCTGAATCAATCAATTTTCTTGGGATTTGGATATTCTGATGCATGTTATCAAAATTACCCTGGGGGGGGAATTTTGGATAACAATTTGGCGACTCAACGGGGGCATCTGCCTGCTAAATGAAAAGACCAGTAGCCTGAAGCAATCCATTGGGCATGGAGTCATAAGTAATAGCCTGAAAAATGATCTGAACTTTGAAAATCTCTCCTCTGAGCCACTTGGAAACCCACCGGGCATGGAGTTGTTCTCACCAAAAACCACTGAAACGAACTGTGCAAGAGCAAAACCAGCAACACCAAAAATTATGTACAAAACTGAAAATCATACATGCCCCAAATGGAACATGCAGAGTGTGCACAAAGCACTTCTTCTGCTGAAAGCAAACCTAGCTACTCTACTCTAACTGGAAGCAAAGGCAAGCTAAACAAATCCTGCAACTGGTTGTGAGAAATAGCTTCCTTTCTTCAAAATTGGCAGCCATGGAATTGATTTGGCACTGATCATGGCTGTTTGGATGGATGGAAAATCAACAAGAAGCTGGTCTTCTATCCAAATCATCAAGGTATCAACTGAAAAATCCAATACCTCTTTTAGTTGCCTCTGCATTTGGATTGAAGAGGTATGGCAGCTGATCCTTGGTACTTTGTAGCTCGTCCTCATGCTCAGAAGCAAGCATGACTGGTTGTGGCTTCTCCTTTGGCTCCAATGAAGCCAAATACCTGATTGGGCAAGGTCTAATCCATTTGATATGCCCATAGCTCTGATTTTCAAACTCCAAGAATGGAGTCTTCTTGTAGACCCACCTGAATAGATGACGTGGAAGAAATGGTAGGACCCTTCTGCCCTTTCTCTTCCTCCGATGAAGAACATGGAAGATTTAAATCTTCCAATTTTGGTTCCAAAGGGCTGCTATAAGATGCAGGCTGCTGCAAATGAATGCTCTCCTTCATGACAACAGACTCTTGTGTTTGGAATGTGGATGATGAAAGAGAGAATGGTGAAAACTCAACCAGCTCTTCTCCATCAAAACAGTCCTCCAAATCTGACAGGTAAACTGCCTCATTGCTGTCCTGCTGCTCGTGTTCAACTTCCTCCATGGTGTCCTCTTGATCTGTAACTTGACCACCATGGTTTCCTTCACTCTCCAATATTGAGTTTGAGAGATCAAACTCCTTTTCAGTGCTAGAACTTGAGAGAGATGAAGTGGAAAGAAGAACTGAAGGTTCTTCTGTAACCTGCTTTGTGCTCAAAGCCCTTGGATCTGCGTTTTTCTCCTCCATAGCTAGATTGTGCTCCTCTTCTTTTTGATTTGGAGCAGCTTCTCCTTCCTCCAATGTTTGAAGGTAATCTTGCTCTTGATTGAACTCCTTCTCCAGCATGAAGTTTGTCAAGTCAAACTCTTCAATCTGCTGCTCTAGAGGACAAGTTGGGGCTGCAAGATCTTCTTCTTTTGCTGCAACAAAATCAGTCCTGACCACCATTTGTTCTCCAACCCTAGCTTCTTCTGTAGGCTTGACCATCAAGGGGATCCTTGTCATCCCAAATTTGGTTGCCCAAACCTTCAAGCTGTCTGTCATTTCTTTTCTGTTTGGCTCTTCCTCTTGTTGTCCTTGATGACTGATTTTTACAATTTCTTCTTTCCCACATGGAATTGGGAATGCAAAAGGAGGGATAGGTTGAAACTCCACCGATTTTACAATTTTTTGTGGTGGTGGAGGCAGTGAAACCTCTTGTTTCTTTGGAGGAGGGGGTATTTCTTTTAGCTCTTGTGGAGGGGGGTGACTGTTTGGAAGGGAAAAGGAAAGAAGAATCAAGATGGGGTGGAAGACTAGGGGGTGGAGAAATGAATTCAATATTTGGGACAGCAGATGGAGAGTTTGAAACTTGACACTGCTGAACTGAAACAGATTGGGAAAGAGGAAAAGAAAAGGCATGAGATGGTGTGTTTACCTGTTGACAAGGTTGCTGAATACTTCTCTCATACACTTCTATTTCTTCAATCCACTTTGCAAGCAAAGGCAGCGTTGCAATCATGAAGTCAAGCTTCTCGTGAGGGCTGTAATGACTTGGAAAAGGTCCCACCCATGGACAGGGTGCTTCACAACCGATTCCAAATGCTCTCATCTGTGCCTGAGCCCTGGACTGCACCATCCCCTCCTCCATCTTTTGGATTTTCTCCAACAGACCAGCATCTTGGATCTGATGGTCTTCATTGTATGCACACCCTTGCTCTTGGAAAGCTCCATAGCCAAACTGACTTTGGCACTGCTGTTCATATGAGTATGCATGCTGATCTAGAGGATTTGTAAAACGTGTTGGAGGTGGAATATACTGCTGTTGTTGATGTGAAATCCATGATGGAAATGAAGTCATGATTGCACAACTTCATGGAATGGAAAAGAATGAAAGGGATGGAAAGAAAGATGGATGAAAATGTATGGAAACGGGTCTGCAAGCTCAGAGAAATGGGTTGCTGATCAGATGGAGTCGCCAGATGTTTTTACAAATGCCTCCAAAGGATGAAATCTTCACAGGAACACATCAACCTGCAAAAGATGAAGTGAAAGACCTCTAAGGTCCCACCCCGGCGTGCCAAAACTGTTAGTGCAAAATCACAGCACCCCTGGACGCACATCAGGCTTCTAGGTTGATGTTCAGGCATCCAGTGTGATTGCACAACATGGAAACCTCTCTCCAAGCGTGGGACTTGTAAAACCGAGAGAGGAATCTCCAGAGAAGGCTGGTTCCTGCTCCTAAACTACCTGCCACAAGCTATTCCAGTGCAGGCAAGCTAATCTAATCCTAATCTAACCATGCCAAGGAGACAGAGAGAGAGAGAGAAGGGAAAAACAGACAAAAGCCTACACTAAAACGGTGATACACCAGAGAAGGAGAATGTTGAACATCTATCAAAACTGCCATGGGACAAAGAGAGGTGAGCAATGGGAAGGATGGACAGATGCATCACAGGCCCAAGGATAGATTTCACACAGAAAGTGTCCCAAAACTCCATGAACACAGCTCCAGATCTGCAGTGAACGTTCAAACATGCACAAATACCTGCAATGAAGAGAGGCAAGAAGAAAACAAGCAAAAACGAGAAAGGATGGACAGATGCATCACAAAACACGTTTTGTTGCTTCAGAAGTTTGCACAGAACATCATTCCATTAGTAAAAGGCAAAAAAACGCCATTACAGAGCAGGGAGGAGGTTCGAACTCCATTTTCAACCCTAGAGAAGAAAAGAAGGGAGGGCCGAGCAGAAAGAATGAACAACCCTTTTTTATATTTTGCCACTCCTTACAATATATAGGAAGAATGAGAGAAGGAAGAAAGAGGAAAGTCAGATCTCCTCCAACCACCTCCAGGTCGTATTTTAAATCATTTCATCATGGTAGAAGCGACGGATCCTGGCAAAACGGCGGGCTGTCTGCTGCATTAAAACTGGTCGCTGAAATGTCACTTCTGTCATTACCACGCGTCAGAGCCGTTTCTCGATTTTCTCTCTCTAGACTGCACCAAAACTCGAGATTAGCCCCAGAATCATGTAGAGGATTTCACTAGCTTTCCGTTGATATAAGGAACATGCAAATCCGAGCTCTGGATCAAAAGATATGACGATTTGAGGATTTAGGGCACGGAACAGGCGAAAACAAATTTTTAAAATATTTTCCCGCACATTGCCACCTGGATGACACGTGGCAGACTCTGATTGGATGAGAAAGGTCTTCAGCCCGTCGGGTTCGGGATTCTCCTCTCCATTTGCATCGGGTTTGGGAGGTGGCTCAACATATGTTTTCGCCCCATGCTTTTCCGACTTGTTTCCCCGACTATGAAACCCGATTTTCTTTGTGCGTCGGGCTTTCCAACCCCTCCGACACATTTCTTAGGTTTCGGGTTTTTCAACCCTTCCGACATGTTCTTGCGCCATGTTTCTCTATCGTGTTTTCTCGACTATGAAACCCGATTTCCTTTGTGCGTCGGGTTTGGACGACCCGACGACATATCCCTTTGTGTGGGGTTTTCGCTTGGATACGTGGCAGCTTCTCATTGGTTCGGATCAACGCTCGAAAACTTGCCCTTTGACTTTTTGACCTTTTCCCTTGTGAGGACACGTGGTAGCTTCTGATTGGCTCTCGGCTCCTTCGCGTACTTCGCCTCCATTTGTCCCGGATGTCCCATTTGATTTTGGCCCCTTTGTGCTCATTTCGGCCGATTCGGCCGGTTCGGGCATTTTTGGCCCGCTTGTCCCACTTTGCTTCGGACTGACTTGACCCTTTTCGGCCGGTTCGGCCAGTTCGCGCCCTATTGTCCCGCGCGTCCCAATTGCTTTTGGGCTCCTTGTGATGATTTCGCGCGATTCGGCCGGTTCGGGCATTTCGCGTCCATTTGTTCCATTCGTCCCGAACTGCCCCTTTGTGCTTATTTCGGCCGATTCTCTCTCTTGGTCAAACCGGCATTTCGCGCCCGCCGCGTACTTTAGTCCCACTTGTCCCAAATGCTTAGTGGGCCGCCTGGACTCATTTCGGGCGGTTCGCGTGGTTCGCGTACTTTTGTCCCATTTGATCCAACTTGTGCTGGACTAGGACTTAGCCGATTTTCACAAATTTTCCTGGCCCGAACTACTTGCTTTCTGCAACCTTCTCCGCACTTTCTCAGAGCTTGTTCCTTTTTTCTCGGCCAGGGGAGTTAGAAAATTACCTGAAGGGACCCTGCAAGCCTGATTTTTGCTCTGAATCAATCAATTTTCTTGGGATTTGGATATTCTGATGCATGTTATCAAAATTACCCTAGGGGGGGGGGAATTTTGGATAACAGGAGAATACCTAGGAGAATTGGGATTTGTTGCATTTCTTGTTTGGCGGTGATGGAAAAGGGGTGGAGAACTAATATAAGCAAGTCTACCTGTTCCCCTTGATGCTTGTTTATCGGTGCTATGCTACTACATATTACATTGTAAACTGTGGCATATCAGTTGGATTGGCCTATACGAGTGAACAATTGGAATACATATCTGAAGGCTATTTTGTAAGTTCCCTCCATTTGATAACCTGATGTAGCTTCACCCCTCATTAATCTTGTCAGCACTGCATAACATTGGACAATGTCAGACGATGTGAGATTTCTTGTTTATTCAGCGAATGCGTGGAACCGTAGAACTATTCTAGATTATACACTCAGTGTGTGGGGACCAGCCAAGTTAACTTCTATCTGGAGGATCCCAATTTGACCATGTCTATTTTCGATTGATCGATAAAGTGAAGGAATTCATGGATGTTCTATTTGTATTATATCCTTTCCTTATCCAATGTTTTGAATAACTATCCTAAAACCTCATTGGAAAGCTGGAAAGCCCTTTTAGGAAAATGCAAAAAACTGATGGAAGGTAATTGAAGTTCCTTAGAGTCCCTAAAACCCCAACATTGGTGATTAAATGCATCATGTGACCTTTAATGATTATTTTTAGGAGAATAGAGATACGAAGGGAGCAAAGGAACGGTTCCTAGAGACTCCACAGGAAATGAAGTTCATCGAATCATTTGAATGAACCTAGATACAGATCATAGGCCTGTGTTAAAACCATGATGATACTTCGAGCTTGCCTTTGAAGTCCATGCCCCAAAAAGCTGGATACAACAGTTTTCCAATTGCAATCGTGGGCCTTTGCAAGAACATTTGATCACGGAATCAGGAGGAAGCTTGGTCTGAACAAGAGGAACAAAGGATTTTTCTTAAGATTCCTTGGCTCAAAAGCTTTTGTGCATGTTGATCGAGAAAATAGGAGGAAGTTGGATGCTATAAATGACTAAGAGATTTTTCTCACTTGGTTAACACTAAAAATGATTTTGGATATCTGATTTTGGGAAAACATCAAAATTGCCTTGAGGGTGGTTTTGGGATGACAATTTGGTGACTCAATGAGGCTATCTATTGGTGCCTAGACATGAAGATAGTGACCTTGAGGACATCCATTGGGAAAATATTTTCATCCTAAAAAACTTCCAAAGAAACGTCGATTCCAAAAACCGATGTTCTAACCCTTGAACTTGCATCTGCTTCCCCTTGCAGTTGATCAAGTTCTTAGAATTATTGAATATGTGGCAACCTGTCGGCACTCCACTAGAATTTTGATAAGGATGGAGGAGCAAGAGTTTTGACTGGTCGGTGGATAAAGTGTGAACTCAACGGTCGGATTATAGGTGATCTTATCGGGGTAAAGAGATTGACCTTGAATGTCCCCCAATAGGCACAGAATTGAGCCTCAAACACCCCATGAAAACTACTCTGTGCTAGAAGGTCACAATGGGTAAGTAGAAAACTATCTTGAAATTGATTTTCACCTTCCCATTGCTTATTTATTACTGATTGAATAGAGAATGAGTGACCTTCAAAAGTCTTTGCATTTAGTTTTTTGGAATGTTGGTAATACCTTTGAGCAATTTTGATGATATGGATTAGGTTATGGACAAGCTTGACAAAATGGAAACTGGGATTTGGTCAAGTTGCCTAGCAGGTAACCAAACATCTGATAGGGAAAACATTCTTTACAACTGATTAAGGCTTCAGTACTCAAAGGGTGGATCTTCTTTGCAAAAGGTACATGAATGAGGCTGTCAGAAAGGAATTCCCTACATCAGATGGTATGTATTAAACTTATTTGAGACTTTTATTTTCTTCTGTAGTTAAGATAACTTCTATTCGAAATATTCTAAGTTTGGTTGCAACCAAAACAACATTTAGAAAATTGATGTTAAGATGGCACTTCATGGAAATTTGGAAAAATTTACTACCAATTCAAGTTATGAATGTAAAGCTGAAGGAGAAACTTGTGTGTAAATTGAAAACCTAGAGTCTATATGGGAACAAGGTATAACCTTTTCTTCAAGGCAATTAATATTTGAGATAGATCCTATTTTATGCATGAGCATGGCTTCTATCCAATGTTGATATTTGAAATCATTGTTTGATTTTAAGTGGAAGCTTTACAAATGGGCCACTAAATGTTATCAAAATAACTTTTTGCCTACCTGGTATGTGGCCATGTCTATGCTAATTATAGGATCAAAATGTAGGTCATTGAAATCTATTAAGAAATTAGCTCACACATTGTACAGTGAAGTATTTGGGAGCTACAAATAAAATCTTGGCATGCAAATTCATTGAGAAAAGAAAAACTTGATCTCTCAGCTCTTCTAGCTCTCAGGAGGCTCTACATCAATAAGGTGTTGGATGGCCTCAACATGCAAACATATCAAAACTTGATGAGTACACCTATGTCTGATACACTTCAAAGATATTGAGCAAATCTAGTTCCTTCCATAAACATCTTGGAGTTTGAGTACATGTCACATTTACCTATTTCAAGTAGTGAAGTCTTTGTTGGTGTGTGTTATTTTCGATCATCATTAGGTGAGTCATCTCACTTAGGTGAGATCATAGGTCCATGTGTCATCTCACTAGGGGTCATTATGATATTCGCTTACGCGTCAGTGCATGACAGCACGTCAGTGCAGTCATTTGCTGTCAGTGTGTCATTGCGTCATTGGGAGTTACACGTCTATTCTAGGAATGTAACTCCCCCTTTCTACTCGGGAGTTGTCATGATTACAGCACTGGGGGTTACTCATTTACCTCCTATATGTACACCCCTTTTGATCTATGAGCAATAGAGGAGAGTTTTATGGCTTAACCAGGTTCTCCCGTTTTCGAATCTTTGCATGCACATTCGGTTGATGCTCGCTTCTCCCAAGATCTCTTCACGCTGCCTTTCTTGCATGTCCGTTGATGGTGCACATCGTCCCTCGTGATCCTCACTTGTAGGTTTTCCAAACCCTCTTCCTACATGGTATCAGAGCAGATCTTGTGGATGGATGCACGCTACTCGGCTTTGTTGCTCGTGCGTGTTTTCTGGCTTTCGGCGTGATATCCAGTTATCGTTACCTGTGTTGTATGGATAGTCTGTTACGTGTGCATATTGCATTGATTCTTGTGGTTATTTTCATACCTCCATTATGTTGTGTGTTTCTTGTGGTTTACATTGACTCAGGTGTTCGAAGAAGTTGTTATTTGAGCTTTTTGGTGTTTTCCAAGGAAGTTTACAACACAACAGTGTTCTTTTGCACAACAAAACTCGAGTTCTGCTTGGGTGGTTGTAACATGCATGTTATTTTGGACTTTAAAAGGTTGAAAACTTGTTTGGACGTTTTGCTCTTTGATGCTACTAGATCTTGCTCACCTTCTTTGTCTGCACATCCTCCTCCTGGTGCATCTAGCCTCTCTAAAGCTTGTCTCCATGGTTTGGACATCTGCGTATGCCTAGTTCTTCAGTGGTGTTGTTCGCTGAGTTTTTCCTGTAGGTGTTTGGCATGATCTGTTTGCTCATGCTACAGAGATTGTTTCTTTTTTTTTCTTACGTGACTGGACAACGCTTCCAATGCTCAGAGCTCTTATAGTGTCTCACCATCGTGGTTTCCTCTATGACTCTTGTGCTCATGCTTCCTTTGCACCTAAGACTTGATTCCAAACCTTTGGAATCGTGGTCATCGTTTGCACAACCTTTATTAGAGCACATACACGTTGCTTCCTTCAGTCACACGCTCTCTGCTATAGCTACATGTTTTTCTCTTTCAACACGCAGCTAGAATCATTTCCAACGTGGAGGTCCTGCTTTAAAAAAAATGTTTTTGAATTCTCTGTGGCAGGTCTGCATTACCTAAAAACGTTTTAACGTGCTCCATCTGCTTGGTAAAACGATTTTCCCAATTACCTGCATTTAACGCTTAACTGGCAACGTTCCACTGTGTCTTGCTCGTGGCCGTTTCACCTGCTCCCTTGCCATCTCCAGGGATGTCTTTGGCATCTAAGGCATTTGGGGTCTTCCATGCAACTTGCAGTAGACCTTCCTCCCTGTTCCACGCTTTGGTCAACTTACTGGCAGCGGTTACCAACACATTATTTGTTTTCTTGGAACATTTGTTTCTTGCAGACCTGAGTGGAACTGCAACCTCCAGCTCTCTTCCACGTGGGCCCAACTCCCTTTTAGCTCTTTCCAAGTTTGGACAGGTTCTCAAACAAACCTTCTTTTTTAATGTTTTAAGGTGATTAAAAAAAACATTTCATTCATGGCATTGTATTAGTTATTTTGGGCTTCTATTTTGGCTTGTTTTATGTCCCCTCATTCGATGTGTCGAAGACGGAGGGCGAGGTCCGGGGTTGGCAGGAGGCTAATCCCCCCTCATAGTCAAAACAAACCCCTGCTAATATTCCATGTCGTTTCCAATGAGTAGTCACACGATATCCTTTGCACCCATCTCGTGTACTTTTTTAATGCGCTTGCAGTGTTTAGTGGCATTTTCCATCAGTTGCAGAATCATTTTAATGCCATAAATTTTGACTTGTAGCTCGTTTTTGAGCACTTCTTTAGTTAAAGTTACATTATTTTTCACACATTACGTGATGGCATTGTCAGTTTTGTAAACGCACTACTTTATAAAGTGCCACATTTTGGGGGGGGTTGATTGTACTCTTAGGCTTTCACACGCAGACACATTATCGGCTGAGTACGACGTCTTGCTTCTTTGCATCTTGCATTTTTCATCATGGACAGTGCTCTTTCCAGACTTGAGCATCGTAGGATTTCCTTATAGCCTCCGCCACTTCTCACCGGGAGAGGGAACTATTCAGCTTGGCGTGCTTCCATGGAACGTTACTTCACTCACGAGGGTCTTTCACCCTTCTTACTTGGGCTAGTTCCTACACCCACTGATCATCATCTCCTAGAGGACTTTCTTGACACTTGCGACCATATCTTTGGTCACATGATGATGCATGTCTTTTGTTATCTCTGGTTTCATGTGGCAGACTCAAATCCACCAAACCATGTTTGGAGCATTCTTTAGTCCTTCTATGGAGACACTTCACATACTGCCGCCATTGTTGCTACTGCTAATTCAGTTGTCTCCTCTATTTCTTCATATGATGATAGTTCCACTAACACAGGCTCACTTGGTTCTACTTCTGATGATGAGGATTGTGCATCCAGTTCTGATGTCGAGAGTACTACAGAGGACTTCTCTCCTCTTTCTCTCACTATTCTAGAGAGTGTTGACACTTCCCACATCTCATCAGATATCGAGAAGTATCCTATTCAGTCTTATACAGTCATCACACCCACCTCCTTTCCACTTCCAGTGTGCAAGGCCCACTTCACTCCTCTACCTTCATTGGATGATTGATACCTATCTTACATCGCTCTTTTGTTTGTTGAGCCCCCTCATTGTGATGAGTATCTGCCTGACCTTAATCACCTCTTTGCAGAGTACACTTGTGATGCACTTTAGGTCACTCATCCATTTACAGGTGTTTCAGAGGAGTTCATCATCTCTGTTGTTGGGAGTGCCCATTCTGGGACTCTTACCACTTCCACTTTTTCAGAGACCTTCATTGATCCACCCTCAGCTGTGGATCCCTTTTCTATTATGGAGGATGTTTTGTTCCCTTCACATCACTTTGACATCCTTTCTGTAGGTTTTCCTCTTTTTCACTTTGACTGTTCTACGCACGTGGCATTACCTTCGGTTCCTTGGCAGTCACTCGCTAGACCTATGTCACACTTCCGTGCACCAGACTAAGAGTTCTTCATGTTGCTACCTTCAGTTTCCTTTGTGGAGTGGGTGGACTTCCAGCATGTCATTTCTGTCCTTCATAAGGGTAGGCACACAGTTCGGTGCGGGTGGCTCTTCTTCAGTCCAGAGGCAGAGGATCTCGTCATTGACATTCTTCTGGGAGAATTCCTAGTTCTGCAAAGTTCAGAATCGTCCATGACATCTTCTACATTCCTCTCGTCTCTCTCTTCTTCTTTCTGAGAGATTGCCTCTTTGTACATGGGTACCTTTTCAGGCTCATCTAGAGCTAGGATCCATATTTGGCATCTTTCTTAGATTAGAGAGTGTTTTGTTCTCATGTGGTGGATGTTTTTCCCACTGGGTTTTCCTTCACTACTTGGGATCTTTTTCTTGTGCATGGGTACCTCATCAGGCTTTGTGCCGGGACCCATTTCTCATTTCTGACTTACCACCTCATCCTAAGTTATGATGAAGGGGGGGTGTTAGTGTGTTTTATTTTCCACATCATTAGGTGAGTCATCTCACTTAGGTGAGATCGTAGGTCCATGTGTCATTTAGGGGTCATTATGAGATTCCCTTATGCGTTAGTGCGTCAGCACGTCAGTACGTCAATGCGTCATTTGTGTCAGTGTGTCATTGGGAGTTACACATCTATTTTTGGAATGTAACTCCCCCTCTCTACTTGAGTTGTCATGATTATAGCACTGGGGGTTACTCAGCACCTCCTATATGTACACCCATTTTGATCTATGAGATAAAGGAGAGTTTTATGGCTTAACTAGGTTTTTCCCATGTTTCAAATCTTTGCATGCACATTTGGTTGATGCTTGCTCCTCCCGAGATCTCTTCACATAGCCGTTCGCACATCTGTTGATGTGCACATCATCCCTCATGATCCTTGCTTGTGGGTTTTAAACCCTCTTTCAATCCTATTAGCCCATAAGGCTGATTTTTGTTTTGTGTTCCATGTTCTTTGATTTTCCTCCAAGGTCCTTATGATCTTTAAAAGGTTCTTGTTTGTTGATTCAACCTTCCCATTATCTTGGGGGTAATGATTTTAGGATGTGCTCAAGTAGATTCCATTTTTCAAATCCCAATATGAGATTTTAGTGCCAAATAATTCTATAGAATTCTCAAATATTTTTGTTAAAGGAACACCAAACCTGGTCACAATACCCTCATATAAGTATAGGATCCTGGACTCATTTGATTCCTTTAAAATAACTACCTTTGTCCATTTGGTGAAGTAATATGTGGCTATCACAATCCACTTATGCCCCAAAATAGAACGTGGATTGATCAATCCAATGAAATATAATCCCCATTGCATGAATGACTGATCCATTGATATGGGATGAAGGGGTAGAGCTTCTAGTCTCTCTTTTCCTATGAGGAAAGCACACTTTTTACATTTCTTAACCATTGCATGACAATATTTGAAGAGATTGGGCCAATAGTAACCACCCTTCATGATCTTAAGAGTTTTCATCCTTAGAGAAAATTTCCATCCTTCTCCTCCATCACAAAACTCATCTATAATATTTTCAATTTGATTTTATTTAATGCATCTCAAGAGAACAACATTTATATCATTTCTACAAAAATCCCATCAATAAGCACATAAGGAATGGATTCAAGCCTAAAGTAACTTCTTTTGGCCTTACTCAAGCTTTGAGGAAATTTTCATGTTTGGAGAAAGTGTGCTATATAATGGGTCCAATAAGGAACGAGTGAATCATTAGCCTATTGTTGATCATGTTGGAGCATTAAGACAACCTCCTTTTCAATATGTATATTTGAAACTAGCTATTCACACAAACCATTTCCCTCACTGGCTTGGTTATATTGACATCAACATCATACTCCATCATTTTGGTTATCCTACCATCCCTTTTCTTAGTTAAATCCTTGTTTAAAAGAAATTTTTTCACACCAACACGTGAAACTATTAGGTGAATCTTGTTGTTGGATACCAAATTCCTAAATTTATTCTAACTCCTTATGAAATCCAAGGCATGCTTCTCAAAAAATGAATATCTTACCTCATAATCTTCTTGAATTTGGCTAAAAAATGAAATAGCCTATTCCAAACCTTCTTCATTTAATTGCACTAACATGGTAGATATTATATCCATGCCTCCAAAATCATATAAGGTGAAGTCCTTTGAGAAATTAGGATGGATAAGGGTAGAGGCTTGTGTTATTGCTTGTTTTATGGCCTCAAAACTTCCTTTATGTTCCTCATGCCATTTGAAAGACATGTTTTTTCTATAGCATAAATTTCAATGGCTTGACAAGATTGGAAAAATTTGGAATGAAACGCATAACAAAGTTGACCCTTCCCAAGAATCTTTACAATGCCTTCTTATGACTAGGTAATGGCAATGCGAGGATGGAACTTACCCTTTATGGATCTATTACTAGCCCTTTCTTCGATACAATGTGGCTAAAGAACTTACCTTCTTGTGCTAGGAAGATACATTTTTTTGGGATTGAGAGAAACCTCAAACTATCTACATCTTTCAAATACCTACTTGATATGGAGCAAATGATCATTTGCATCCTTGGAGAACATTGTGATATCATCAAGGTAGACAAGAACAATGCTATTAATCAACCCCTTGAATTTCATATCCATGACTCTTTGAAAGGTTTCTCCTACATTGGAAAAACCAAATGGCATCTTCCTATAGGCATAAGTTCCTCACTTAGTGCTAAAGGATGTTTTGAAATGATCCTCTTCCTTCACCATAGTTTGATTATACGCCGAGTAGCCATTTAATAGGGAAAACCTCTCTGACCCTGCTACCATCTGCAAAATATGCTCCATAGAAGGCAATATGTAATGATCATTCAAGGAAGCCTTGTTTAAGTCCTTGAAATCAACACATAATCTAATTTCCCCATTTCTTTTCTTTACTAGAACTAGTTTGGAAACCTAAGATGAATGTTTAATGAGAAATATAATTCTATCCTCTATTAATTTTTTCAAATCTTTCTTCATTAGAGACTCAAGTATTGAGTTGACATGTCTTTGTTTTTATCTAATGGGCTTGGATGTTGAATCTAGCTCAATTCTATGTTGTGCCAAATTAGGATCAAAACCCCTAAGGTATTTGTAACTCGATGCAAAAATATCAGCAAATTCTTGAAAAATGTGTATAAATGCATGTTTCTCTTGTGGAATACATACCTTTCTGATCTTAAGCAAATTGTCTTTGTCAACTGAAATTGGTTCATAGCCTTCACCCTTGACCACCATTGTCAACTAAAATTGGTTCATAGTATTCACCCTTGATCACCATATTTGTTTTCTTTTCCCTTATCTGATCATCTGAATTAAATATGTACTCCAAGGTAACTAAGCCATTGGGAAACTTGTTTGATCTTAGTTGGATAATCTAATTTCCATACTGTTGTTCCAACTTGTCTTGATTTTTTGAAGATAACTCAGCCTCCTCTTGGATGAAGTTAACTATATTCTAGTCACTATCAAATACTTTCCAATTAGTGTTATTGTATGGGACAATATGTCTCACTATTACTTTAACATGCTCTTGTAATGTATCCTTCTTGATGCCTTCAGGGGTATCAAACTTAGCACCAACTACTACTAATATATCAATTGATTAATTCTCCTTTATTGGTATGGAATGGATGTTGAATGCTTCAAAATATTCTAAGATATCCCATACCTTATTCTTATAGTTTTTTAACAAATTATTCTTGGTTGCATTTAAACCTCTTACTTGATTCACAACCATCTCAATATCACCAAAATCTTGCAATTGTTTGACATATTTCTTTCTTTTCCATTGTAGGCCATGGATTAAAGACTCATACTCAACTAAGTTGTTATAACAACTAAATTGAAATATGAAAGTAGAGAAATACTTCACACCTATGGGAGATACAAGTACTACACCTCCTCCTGCACCTTGTTTATTCCTTGATCCATAAAAGAACATATACCAAATACCATCATCTTGCTCATTTTCTTTCATAATACTAATATTAGATGAAATTTCCTCATATAAATAATAGCTACCAAAAATGACCTCTTAAATATATTTATATGGATCAAAACCATGGAAATCAGCTCGCCACTCATCAAGAAACATATTTGGAATGTCTTCAATTTGAGTTTTCACCTCTTGAACAATAGGGTCATATTCTTAGTCAAAGATTGTGTAATTTGCATTGATAGGACTTGGTGTATAAGGTTCTATGTGATATGTGGCAATATGATCCAAATTTGTAGTAAATTTGGTACCATATCTGGTCCTAAAGAGAATATAAGACCAGTCACTTGATAAGTACCCTCCAATATTAGTAGTGAAATCTCTAGGGCATAGAGTGAAAAATGGAAGTAGATCAATTATGAAGACATCATGTGGAATAAAAAATTTAGGGCATACATGCAATGTGAGGATTAAAACTCTAATAACTCTAACAGTTCACACTTCTGGTCCATCCAACTGAACCACACCTTTAGAGAGAGACTCATATTTGATACCCAACTGATCTGTTATCTATTTTGGCATAACTCAACTTATTTCTCTTGAGTCAATCATGAAATTATGAACCAAGTGATTGTTAATAACTAGAGATACATATAAGGGAGGAGGTTTCATATTCTGGTTTGGTTGATCATCTTTTTGTTAAAGAGCATTAGTGAGCACAACTTTTTCTTGCTCTTTGGATGACTCATTTATTATGGAGAAGTTGGTCATAATTTCTTGCAAAAGATCCCTTTTTCTAGGAATAACCAAGGATTCCCACATTGAAGTGTTCACATTATTCTTCTTCATTTGTTCAAGAATGTTTAAGGGATTAGAACTATCCTTCTTTTGTACCTTACTTAAAACAACATTTTATTGTGTTTGAGTTGATGTTGAAGGACCTTTGGTCTACCCTAGCACTCTTGAAGCTTGATTTTCATGGTATTTTTACACATTAGGAGATGAATTTGGATTGCCACCTCCTTGAAGTGTTAGATAAGGTTAGGAAGGACCTATATTTTTTTACTACCCCTCTTCCATAACACTCCTTTTGGATCTAGTATTAGTTGATACACCTGAAGGAGAAGTTTAATTTATTCAACAAAACTCATTCATTTTCCAACTCACAAGAGAAACATCATTTTGTGGCTCTTGAGTAGCTGCTTATGGTGTATATGCTTTTACTGATGCAACTTGAGAAAAAGAGGCATTATGTACCATTAATTCCTGGTTTAGGAGGTCATTTAGGAAAGTGGCTTGATTATGAGCTTGGTTACAAGAAAAACACCATTCATAATCCCATACAAGGTTGTTTTGAACTAGAACTAAGGCTTTAGATGAGTTGGGTGAATTAGTATTATATTTTTGGATTAGTCTTGCATGAGGCACTTGACCTCAAACTTGGGGATTTTCTTGGTATGGTACTCTGTTTGGCTAGAAATCAGGATTGTTAGGTTGGTATGGAGTTGATAAGGTCTAAAATTTTAAAGTTGTTGCCTATTCAAAGATACCAACTCATTCCCAAAAATTTACAATTGTTTCATTACTTCTTGTGGCTCATTTGAAGTATTTTTAGAGGTATAGGCTTGGCTTTGATTATTTTTATATAAGGTTGGATTAAAGGCTAATTTAGGTGTTTGATGAGGTATAGATGTTCTTACCTCTAGGAAGATAGGCATTGGAGATCTATGAGCAAGCTTCCTAACCTAGATAAGACTGTTTTCAACTCTAATGGAAATATCATAGGCATATGGTAAAGTTCTACCCCATAGATTGGATCATGATTGAAATATTGTTGTTTACAAACCTTAAGAAATAGAGAAAGGTATATTGAGGTGTAGGTAATACTATTTTTGGAATTATATACCATTTCCTTTGAAATCTGAGGTTGAAATCAGTCATTAGCTCATTAGGGGCCATCTTTGTTGTTGTTAGTTGCTCCACCAAAGATAGATGATCTGAATTATATTCAAAATAGTTCTTAAGAGATTCTTCTAACTCATCCCAAGTGTTGATTGAATTCAACCTTAAACCCATATACCACTCCAAAGTTTTTCCCTTGAAAGAAGCAACCAATAATATTATTGCTACATTCTCTTGTGTAATGTGATAGATCGAGTAGACATTGACAACATCCTTAATACGTTCTATGGGAGTTGTGTTATCTCTAGTGAATAAAGGAAAAATCTTCAAGGTTGGAACTAGAATGTCATCATATTGGGCCAAAAGTAAAGGGATTCCTCCATTGAATGTGGAAAAAATCTTATTTTCTTTAATGAGTCATGAATGAGATGGGTTTTATAACCCTAAAAGACAACAAGAAAGGTCTACTAGGAGGAGGAGTAGAGCGAACTCTATTTGGAGTTGATGGTGATATTTGAACCGATTTACCTTTTATTCTTCTTCTTGGTGACAACTCTAAGTAGTCATAAGGTCTCCACTTGTTATCCTTTTCCTTATTTGAACTCTTCTTCTGAAACTGAGACAATTGACTTCTAAAACTATTAGATATGATGATTAGAGCCAATAGATGTATTTTATAGAGCCTCAAAAGGTTGGATATCACCAATATACACACCAAATATTAGTAAAATGACAATAAATCCTTCAATTTAGTCCTGTCAGGCGTGCCATAACTATTATCACACAAAAGTAGCACCCTGATTTGATCATGGAAGATCAATAAATTTAGCTAACATGGGATTATATCCAATTGTGGGACCTTGAAAAGTGAGACAAACCTTTAGAGAAGGATGGTTCCTTTTGTCTTAGCCCACTACAAACTAACCTAAAAACTTTAAAATCTAACTAAACTAATTCTAAATTACACATTTGTAGGAACTGGGGTTGAGAAGGGAGAAAATACTGCAAAATGATAGAAAGTGATGCACCAAAGCTAAAATAGGGTTCAAATATAACATGTTGAGACATAAATATAACCACACATGCAAGAATAAAAGAGAAACACCATTTTTGCAAGATATAAGTGAATAGATTCAAAAGAGAACAAGAGAGAAAGAGATTCACATTAAAAACTCAGCATTTGAAATAATGAACCGAAATTGCATATAAATTAAAGCTTTGTCATTGCATTTACATAATAAAGGTTTGTAAAACCTATAAAAACATAGTTACAGAGGTTTTGAGGTATGAAAATTGTAAAAATCTAAGAGTAGTGCTCCAAATCTAGTAGAGAAGAACTTTTTTTGTGCATAAGAAATTATATATAGAGAATGAGAGAGAGAGAGAGAAATGGGAGTGTCCAAACAACCATAAATGGACCATTTTTATCTACCAAGGACCAAATTCCATCATTTCTATAGTTAAACATGGACAAATTTTTCTTCTTCATGTATAAGTCATTAACTATTGCAAGTAGAAGCATGGGCTACATTAAGCATTAAAATATGGTTGGTGGAGTGGTTGAAGTGTCTTAAGTTGTTTGAACTAGACATTTTCCCTTAAAATCCAGTGTTTACAATTATTACCCCTAAAAATCCATCATTTTGTACATTTCTTGATTTGAAAATGAAGCACTCAACGAGAAGGTTCCAACACCACTAAATTTGTACGATTTGGAGCTCTGAGTCAAAAGTTATGGCCAAACAACCAACTCCCAGTCAACCCAGGTGGATTTTTGAAGAACTCAAGGAACCAAGGAATGTTCCATTTGGGCCTTAACAAGATGATTTAATCATTTTATCCCTGGGTTAGAGAAATCAGGTTTTTGGGGAAGCTGTGGAACGAGGGCACAGTTCTGCATGGGCATTCTGACCCTGATTTTTCTGCACTACTTGTTTGGTAGTGATGGTGGAGGGGCAGGGAACTAAAGGAAGTGCAGAACTCTTCCCCTTGTGATTTTTTGGCCTAAAAATACCAAAACTTACCTGTCAGTCATATCAGCATATCAGTGAACAATTGGAATAGTTGAATTGTTCCAACAATGTACTTCATTCCTGATATACTTGATGTTGCTTCGCCCCTCGTTCACCCTATTAGTCACGTCGTTTGATTGAAGAATCAATGGAACCTGAGAAGATACGAAGGAATGATGAAAAATCTGAAATATAAGTGTAAATTATAATATCAACATGAAATTGTTACAATCTCACCCATGAGGTACTTCAAGTGTTACTAACTTCACTTTCCTTCCAACAATAACTATGGGAGAAACTTCACAATTACACCTCTTAATGGCTTCTTTAACACACTTTCTAAATGATGGCTTCCTTCACACACTTACTCATACAATATTTCTCACTACTTCCTTCTATGCTAAATGAGGGGGGTGGCCTCTCTATTTATAGAACTTTCAGGCTTATCCACCTTATCTCTAAGATAGGATAAGAAATCTACTCTGACGAATCATATTCCATACCTTAACTCTTATCTTTACATGTAAGCTTATCTTTTAAGATAAGATAAACCTTATCATTTCACATGGGTTCCACCTTTTTAGACTTTTTACAAATAAAATACATAAAATATTTATGACATCACTCCTTGTCCTTATTACTAATATAATATTTCTAATTCCTAATCATGTAGACCCTACTTCTCTACTTACCCTAACTTTGACATTTTAACATTACCGAACCACTTACGACAAATATTTACTTTTTACCACAACATTCCTATTGTACTTTGACTGTTACCATACTATACATTATTGGCGGCATCGTACCGGCAGCGCCGTTATCTTCTATCAGACGCTACTACTAATTATACTTAACAACATCCTATTCCTAATACATACATTAATGAAATAGAAATTACGGAGGAAAATTTTAGTGTCGACATCTTCCCCCTTCCTAGCTTCTACTCCATCCTCGGAGTAGACTATTCTGGTGCTTGGAAAATCTTTAACTTGTCGTGGTTGACCCATTTCGTAATGGGAGTGCCATCCAATTCCTCCAGTCGATATGTACCATTTTCATGCACAACTGCTATTTTGTAGGGCCCCATCCATTTGGGAAGAAATTTTCTCTGCCTTCTTTTTTTGTATCTGGAATCATATACTAGAACCAAGTCATTCACATGAAATGGAGACCAATGGATCTTTTGATCAAAGTATTCCTTCTACTTCATTTTCTTCTTATAGCTTGTATCCTTCGCTATTTCTCTCATTTCCTCTAGCAAATGAAGATGTACCAACCTTTCTTTTACTGAATCACTTTCATCCATCCTTTCATTTTTCATAACTCTCACAGTGGGAATATCAAACTCAATAGGAAGAACTGGATCAATGCCATAAGCCAACTGAAATGGGGAGTATCCTGTTGCTGACTTTGATGTTGCCCTATATGCCCACAATGCTGCATGAATCCTTTTATCCCACTTATGTACTTGCAAGGCTGCATCTTTTGCTAGAATTTGACACAACACAAAATTTGTTCGTTCCACCTGTCCATTTGTGCTTGGCTTGTATGTTGTTGCCTTCCTGTGCTTAATAGAAAACTTGTTGACTAGGGCTTCTACCACCTCATTAATGAAGTGGCTTCCTTGATCTGTTACAATTTCTAATGGACAACCAAATCTGGTGACAATGCGTTCATATATGAACCTTGCCACTTCATCCATGGAAGTTGTTTTCAATGGCCTAGCTTCAACCCACTTGGTTAAATAATCTGTGGCAACTACAATATACTTATTTTGGCATGGGGTAGTTGGAAGTGGACCTACAATATCTATTCCCCACTTTTCAAAGGGACCAAGTGGAAGAATAGGGCATAATGGAGCTGATGAAGTCTTACGGTTACCATGTGTTTGACAAATATCACATGTCTTACAATAATTATAACAATCTCTAAAAAGAGTGGGCCAGTGATAACCTGCATCCAAGATCCTTCTTGCTGTAAGTTGTCCAGAGAAGTGTCCTCCACATGTACCATTGTGGAATTCTTCTATCAGCTCCTTCCCTTGATCACATCCAACTGCCCTCTTGTACTGTCCATCAGGTCCTATTCGAAATAATACTCCATGCAGAATAGAATATGGATGACTGGCTTGAGTAATCTTCCTCTTAGTCTTTGCATTGGCACCATCAGGAAACTTGAATTCATTCAGATAATTCCAAATATCTATGTATTCACTAGGGATTGTGTCAAGGGATAACAATGTTGCATCTGGGAAATCATCATCATCACAAGATGAACCTAAACCATCATAGGCTCGAGAGAGTGCATCTGCATTGACATGCTTCTTTCCTGGCCTATCTATAATATCAAATTCAAATTCTTGTAGCAAAATTATCCATCTTGCTATCCTCCCTGATGGGTTAGGCTTATTTACAATATATTTTAGAGCCTGATGATCTGTTACAACTATAAATTTCTGCCCTAGCAAGTAATTTCTAAACTTCTTTACAGCAAAAATGATAGCTAGAGCCTCTTTTTCAGTTACAGTATAATTTACCTCAGCACTGCTCATTTGTCTGCTCCCAAAGTAAACTGGATGATCATTCCCATTTTCATCCTTTTGGCTCAGAGTACTTCCTAGTGCTGCATCTGAGGCATCAATATACACAATGAATGGCTTGCTCCAATCTGGATTCTTTAAAATAGGTGAAGACACCAAAGCTTCCTTCAGTTGTTCAAAAGCTTCATGCGCCTTATTTCCTGGTTCATAAGTAACATCCTTCTTCAAGAACTGGGTTAGTGGCTGTGCAATCTTTGAGAAATTCTTGATGAACCTTCTATAGTAACCCACATGGCCTAAAAATGATCTCAACTTACTTCTATTCATAGGAAATGGTAACTCTTTGATTTTTGAAACTTTATCAGGATCAGTACCAATACCATCTCTGGATACAACATGCCCTAACAAAACACCTTTAGAACATCCAAAGACACACTTTGTAGGGTTTAGTGAGGCTTGTGCTTCATCTAACCTTTGAAATGTTGTCTCCATCTGGTGCAGGTGGTCCATCTTGCTCCCATAGATGTAAAAATCATCCAGAAATACTCTGATGAAGTTTCCAATGTAGGGTTCAAACACCCTATTCATCAAACGCTGGAACATTGCCGGAGCATTACACAACCCAAAAGGCATAACTCTATAAGAAAACGTTCCCCAAGGAGTGGTGAACGTGGTCTTCAGCTGATCTTTCTCTGCTATACAAACTTGGTTGTATCCGCTATATCCATCAGCAAAACTATAGCACTCCTGGCCAGCTACTTCGTCCAAGATCTGATCTGAGAATGGAAGAGGGTAATGATCCTTCTTTGTTGCCTTGTTGAGCTTCCTATAATCAACACAAATGCGTAGTTTCCCATTCTTTTTTATTGAGATCACAATGGGAGAAACCCATTCTGAATTCTCCACAGCAAATATGAATCCTTGCATCAAGCAACTTATCTATTTCTTCTTTTACAGTCTTGGAAAAATTAGGATTCATTCTATATGGCATTTGCTTTATGGGCTTAGCACCATCTACCAGCTCAATAGAATGTTCTACCCAACTTACTTGACGGAGTTCCTTGTAATCAAAAGTGAATAGGTGTATGTACCTTCGAAAGAGCTGGAGGTAGGATTCCTTCTCACTCTCCATCACAGCATCACCAATCTTTATTTGTTGGAGACGATCATCAATTTCTTCTTCAGATAATTTTATGGGTTCATGAGTCGTGTGACTGGAAGGATATCCATGACTGAAACATCAACCTCACTTTCTTCATCTTCTGTGTCCACTTCACTGGTACTAGAGTAATCAGAGGATGTCCAATCATCAGTTTCATCACTTGAATCCACAGGTTCTACCTTATGATGCCGAGGGATCACATTTATCTTCACCCTCTCTCTACCACGTCCAAGTGTCATGAAGCCTTCATTCCAGTAGTTTCTTGCATGAACTCTCCTTAGCCATGGCCTTCCCAACAACATTGGGTACACAACAGTACCATTTTTCATCACCTGAAAGTCTACCACACATACAACACCCATAACAGATATTGCCACATTTGAAACAACACCTTCTGGTTTAGTTTTTCCCTTATTTAATGACCTTAACATAAGTGTTGAGGGGTGATCAATTTTTAAACCCAACATATTCATTACAGACTCGGTCATTACATTAACTGCAGCACCTCCATCAACTAAGACATCATGAATTGAAATACCATTACATAATACCTCAGCTTGTGGAGCGTAGGGATCCACCTCTGCCTCCAAAACAGGGACCTCAACCTCCTTCCTTCATCGAGCATTGAGTCCACTTCGCAGCTCCCGCCTCTTCTCAGAAGACATAGCCAAAAGTTGACCATATGTAATATTTGCAGGCCTTTTGGACAGATCTTCTAAGATGGAGTATGGTCCTTGTCCCTGTGAAATTAGAAAATCCTGCACACCCAACTTTCTTCTCCTATGTTTCTTACTAGTTTCTCCTTTCATCTTCTTAGGATCATTTCCATCTTGGTTATCTTTTTCTTTCTTTCTTTTTGTTACAAACACATCTGCTTCATTATTTATGCTCCTATCTACTACATCAAAAGAATTCACAGGTGCTTTTCCTTTATCATTATCTCTTGTACCAGATGTAGAAGCTCTATCTGGACAATTATACTTATAATGACCCTTTTTATGACAACCATAACATACAACTTCAGAAATATTTCTTTTTGGACCTCTATCTCCTCCCTGAGAACTAAATTATTTTCCTTGAAGAAGATTAATAGTTAACTGGCCCATCTTCCTGAGCAGATCTTCATACTCAGTAGATGTACTAGGAGAAATATTTGTGCTCACCGAGAGTGGTTGTGGATTCTGGACCAAAGGTGTTGGTGTAGGCTCTACCTTAGCAACAATTTCTTTGGGCTCTTCTTCCATGCTTTCTTCTTGCCTTCTTGCAATCTCCTTTGCTTGTTCGAGGGTCACTGGGTGGTCATACTTCACTCATTGTCTGATCTCTGGCTTCATCCCAAGAATGAAGTGCTTACAGAGGAGATTATCCACGCCATTCATCAACCCATCCGCTAATCCTTCCTTCCAGATCTGGGCATCGAGCTTCCTCCTTAGCTCTAGAACATGAGCATGATAATCCCTTATCTTCTCCTTCTCTCCTTGGGATAGCTTTGTGATATCGATCATGAGATCTGCATATTTCTGTTGTTCACCAAATTCTTCAAGAAAACTTTCAGTTAATAAATCCCATGAGTTTTTCACATTATCACCTAGTGTTTCAAACCACCTAAGGGCTGAACCATCCAAAAAGGTAGGAAAAAATTCAGTCCATTGTTCCCTTCTTATGAGGCCATTACAAATACAAGATCGTTTAAACTCTTGAATGAAAGAGGAAGCATCTTCATTAGATTGGGCTGAAAAAATAGGAATCTTCCCCATTTTCAAAAGTAACCACAGTGAAATACCAACCCACAAGTACAATCAACAAGACTTATGTGCACAAATAATTGGAATCACTATAATAGAAAGTGACTTTACACCTTTCTACAGTAAAATAGGAATGACCATGGTAAACTATGGTAAAACTTGACTTACTGCGGTAAAAACTGACTTTACTGTGGTAAACACTATTCACGGTAAAAAGTGAAGTTACTGTGGTAAATACTATTCACGGTAAAAAGTAAAGTTACTATGGTAAATACTATTCATGGTAAAAAGTGACTTTACCATGGTAACTACTATGCACAGTAAAAACAAGGTTACCCTCCAAATGATTTCTGACTAAGTGGGAATATCTCTCCAGAAAATCCACCAACGAGGAATGGTCCCAGCAACGGAACCAAAATGTCATCACCAATCCGGCACTATGATAATTCTCCACCGGGAACTCCTCATGCTATGATTATTTACTAATGCACAACTTTTAGTTTGGTGGATGTAATCTGGAAACACAACAACAAACATAACACAAGAATACCATAGACTATGATATGAAGGAATGATGACAAATCTGAAATATAAGTGTAAATTATAATATCAACATGAAATTGTTACAATCTCACCCATGAGGTACTTCAAGTGTTACTAACTTCACTTGCCTTCCAACAATAACTATGGGAGAAACTTCACAATTACACCTCTTAATGGCTTCTTTAACACACTTTCTAAATGATGGCTTCCTTTACACACTTACTCATACAATATTTCTCACTACTTCCTTCTATGCTAAATGAGGGGGGTGGCCTCTCTATTTATAGAACTTTCAGGCTTATCCACCTTATCTCTAAGATAGGATAAGAAATCTACTCTGACGAATCATATTCCATACCTTAACTCTTATCTTTACATGTAAGCTTATCTTTTAAGATAAGATAAACCTTATCATTTCACATGGGTTCCACCTTTTTAGACTTTTTACAAATAAAATACATAAAATATTTATGACATCACTCCTTGTCCTTATTACTAATATAATATTTCTAATTCCTAATCATGTAGACCCTACTTCTCTACTTACCCTAACTTTGACATTTTAACATTACCGAACCACTTACGAAAAATATTTACTTTTTACCACAACATTCCTATTGTACTTTGACTGTTACCATACTATACATTATTGGCGGCATCATACGGCAGCGCCGTTATCTTCTATCGGATGCTACTACTAATTATACGTGCCATGTCCTATAACCTCGTTGAATTTTTCAGAAAATATCCCTTGGGAAGTGATGGAAGGTAAGAAGTGTACCCACAATGCCCTAAAACCTTGACATTTACCGATTAAATGCCTATTTGACTATCCTCATTGGTAATTGTGGGAAACTGGTGAACCTAGGGAATAATGCAAAATTTCCAAAGGTGTAAGAAATGTATGATTTCACTCACTGCTTTGCGCATGAGGCCTAACAAAGTAATGTGAGCCTATGGAGATTTCAAAGGAAGTTGATGAGAGGTTCATGGTATCTATATCCCCAAAAATGTTGAGTGTGTTTGATTGAGTGCCCTTTGCAAGTATGGTGTGATAAGGATCACAAGGAAGTGGGGAACATGAGGAACAATAGGAATGTTCCTCTTTTTCCTTACCCCTGACAATCCTTAGTTGAAAACTAGTTGGTGAGTCACCAAATACTATGTAGCCCCATTTGATTGTTAAGGGAGATAGCTAATTAGATGACCAGTAATGAGTACTTCATACTCAACCATGTTGTTAATACATGTAAAATTCCTAACTTAAATGACAAGGGGAATGGGGAACCCTGGGACGTGATTAAAACTAATGCCTACATCACCCCCTTATCGCTATTTTTGAAACTGTCAAAATAGATTGGGTCATGTCAGAATCCTCGTTGGGGATTACAGGTTGGTATTCAAATGTTAGAGGCGGTAAATATAGAATCTCATGCTAAATGATCGATATTAAGCTATTGTGTATTTCCATTGAGTGAGTGCTTTAAAAATTTGATAATTGATTACTTGGTCCCTTGATGGCCTTTTGGGAGATAAAAAATTTAGTTCAAATTTAATTTTTCAATCATAATCCTTTTAGATGTTGAACTGTTGTGATATGTCTTTAGAACTCAGATATAAACATGTTAGGTGGAGTGGACTCATTCTTAAACTTGTTCCATAATAGTGCAGTCACATGAATTTGACAGTATGTAGTGTTTGACAGTTTCTAGTGTAGAACAATGAAATGATGGTTAAGAAAAACATAACCTCCATATGCGCACTTAGTTGCAGCTCAAGTTATATTGTCTAAATGTATGAATGATATGCACTAAATAGTGAATTGATTGATTGGATGCAGTTGCATTAAGATATCATACTTCCAAAAGTGAATTCAATATCGACTGATATGATAGGTAAAACTAGAATTTCATGTTGGATATCCTTATGGTGAAAGAAGCCATGGAGTCTGGTTAGGAGATGGTGTTTGAGATGCATAAATGTGGTACAGACAACTACCCCTGGTCAAAGTTTTGCACCCTTCCTAAAAAGGTGAACTGAATGGTCTTTCAATGATTAAAATATTGTGTAAATAAAGTCATTGAATGACTCAGGTCATCCTTTACCTTGGGGACTTCGTAATTGTTATAACCATTTTTAGGAGGAGGTATGTCTAAAATGGTACCTGACCTTGGCTAGATCCATTTCAATATCATGGCATGAGACTACATTGATAGCCAATGAATTTTCCAAATGTTAACCCAGAAGACACATTTATTAGGGTTGGGTCAATATTTCGTATTTACCAGGTGCACACTAATTTTTTAAGAATTCACTACCTAGTATAAAGCTTCATACTATGGTCAAGGAGTTAGCATCTTTCATCTAAAAGAATTCAAACATCAACTCTCCAACGTAGTATTATAAAATGTCATGGATGCCAATCATGCAACATATAAGCATTGTCACAGATATTACCTAAATCTAGTTACAAATTCATTCAAATATCACCATGCCAGGTGTTAGGTTGTTATATACATTTGAGTCCTCTTCGAACAATGGAACAAGATATTAGTGGTGCCCAAAACCCATCGAATGTTTATTTTGTCATTGGTCTCCCATGACTTGGTTAGGGTTTGAAACCTTATTTCAAGACTATTCATAGAGATCCACTTCATGACTAACAATTAGATTTTGAGTCATCTTACAACAAATCTTCCAGGCAGACGATAGTCCTAGTTTATTTATATTATCCATTTTTTGAGCCTAGGTCAAAGACCATACAATAGGTTGAAGACCAGACCAGACCATATGGTCATGACCTTTTTGTATGGTCTTAGAATATTCTTACTTTCTCGGTCACATTTTGAGAAATGAATCATCATGGGCCTCAATATTTACTCTTTTCCAGTCTGTCTACAAACCTAGAAATTCCCAAATCCCTACGTAATTTGTCATATTGCATTCATGCCACTATGGTCCTAGATTCAAAGTAAGAACTCATATATATATACAATTGTAACAAGTATTAATCATTGTTCTAATATGGGATAATTAATGTTGGAAGTTAATAAATCAGAATAAACTCCTTTATCTCCCATTACATCCTTTACTATAATTAATTCAGTAATCTACATTTCATATAATCTAATAAGTGTGTTAACAAATAGGATCTTGAACTATCTTTCTTTTCAAGTATGACATAGGTTATCGAAGGATTGAAATTTATCAAATTTTTACAAGGGGGATAGGATATTGAGTAAATAGATATTGAATTTTAATATCCATAAGTATATTATTCATTTTTTAAGTATTGACTTATAGTGCAAAACATACTCACTAATTGATTCATTAGAGATTTATTACATTTGAGCATAGGAAATATTATCACCAATGTTAGTTGCAAAGTGTGAAACAAATTTATAAGCCAATGGATTGAATATGTAGGTCATATAACCATTGTAAGTAATAATACCTCAGAATTATAGTGAAAATATTAGTGAGAATTTTATCATTGTAAACATAATATATGAAAGAAACATGAAAAGAGAGAAGTTATTTCTCAAGATCACCTTTACTATCACAAATATGAAGTTAAGGAGACATAAACCCTAAGGGTGAATGACAAGAATCCACCTTAGATATAATTGGATTATGAAGTACTTGACTAGAATTCATTATATTAGAAGCTCTAGAAATGGCCCTCTCTAATTGAAACACCTTAATATGAAAATCATGAATGATATTATCAAGTGAACATGCAATAAAGGAAGAATGCAAGGGCCCATGCATGTGCACAAGAGATTTAAGAATCGTAATAGAAATTGGGATAGACATTGTAACTTTATAAAAGGGGATTGTGGATGCCCACTCATTACTAATTGATATAGGCACAATAAATGTGTCAATAATATATGCAACAATAGGATACTAAGGATCACACACCTGTATAAAAGGATATTCATGATATTTTTGGGATTTAATATCAAGGGAATCCTTAAAGGAAAGAAGAAAATGAATAATCCTATCAATGTTAGAAGGATGTTAGCAAAGGTATTAGAAGATGATTTAATTTAATTTGATTTAAATATAAGTATTACAGAGTCATTATTGAGCCAACTGACGTATAAATGCATAAATACAAAAACAAGATAAGATGTAATATTTGAATCCCTAAGAAAAGAAGAAGGAGAGAGGACTTAGTTGACTTACACTTGATCTGAAACTAATATGGACTAGGAAAAGTTATGAACAATCTAGGAAGAGTGTCAAAAATGCTTAGTATAAAGGAATGCAGGAATGAGGCCCGACACGGGTGCCCACGACAGGACAAAGGTTCTCAAGCGCTGAAGACCTTACACTTATGACTGCGTAAATGATCAAAATATAGCTTTAATTGTGTCACAAGATTGTCATTGTTTCTTCCTGTTGATCATTTTATATTCACACAATGAATGTCAAAGGTACATGTAACCTACAAAATAAAAGTTCACCTACAAAATCCCATAAATCACATCAAACCAAAAAAGAAATATACATTATGGGGAGTCATACTGACCTTGATGGTCACCTCAAGAGTGAAATTACAACTGAGAACTACACTACATCTTAGACTCCATGTAGTTCTGGTGAGTGTGTGTAAACATTTTTCCCTAAGATTCCCTTGTGTAAGTTGCACTTCATATCTGCCTATAACTAGAATGTAGTAATGTAGTAGAATGTGTCGATGGAATAAAATGAACTTCCCCTTCCTATGCTATGTATGTAGAGTTGTTGCATCCCTTGTCCCATGAGTGGATGCTAGATGGATTCCTTTGATTACTTTAGGTACCTTTTGGATGCAAACTTAGGTGATGCTAGTAATTCTTAGTGCTTGGTCCTTGATTTTGAACACATAACTATGTATTTATATGATTACCTTGTTTGAATTTTGTAATTTACAACTAGAAGGATGAACCATAAGTGAAAATATTCCCAAAATATAAAATATACCTGAAAGGAGAGAGTAAGGTGGAAAAGGGCCAAGGGTTCCCATAGGGGACATGAGTGCTTAGGTGCTTCTGTCTTGGTTGGGTGTTGCTGTCTAGAGCCATAAAAGATAAATCCGTAAAATTATGACTGGGATATAGGGTGTGGAATACCAAATAAAAAACAAGAAGGAAATAAAAGAGGCCAAATATAGTTGTCGATTACTAGTTTTCTTGCTTAGGAATCATATGAATGCACTTCTTAGACCAGGTACAGACTCCATAGATTATCTCTTTACCCTCGTAAAGGCGTAGTGTCGAGCCGAATTATGCAGGAATGCTCCCTTCCTCTTTGGGTTCCTGTGGGACTTTCTCTTCCTCTTTGGGCACCCGAATTCTGAATCTCCAAGATCCACAAGCTTCACACTATCTGGATAACCATCCCTTGAATCTACCTTGAAATCTTCTTCTGCTCCCAAAAGTGAGTATTCTGACAAAAAAGTTCTGAAAAGGGTTTATTCAGAAAACCATCACTCTGTAAAACAAGAACACTGAAAATGAAAAACCACTCACAAATTGAATTTGGCAAAAATTTGACGACCAATTAGTGACACACAAAAAACAATATTATAACTATGGTGAACAGATCCTAATATCACCAATATTTATGAAAGTTTGAAATCAAACTCAAACCTTTGCATCTAAAACTGCGGGCAATTGGAGTAATAATAAATGGAGAAAAACAAATATTTTACAAGAACATCGCATTGAACAGCTGGGCATGTAGAAGATATATACCATTGACTCATGCAAACTATGCTGGCAGGTTGATGGGAGAAGTCAACTACTGGACAGTTGTGATCGGAGATCGAGTTGAATTTCCCATCACCAATCTGACAATTTGAATAGGTTCCGAACAGATCTGAGCAGCTAAAAGTAAGGAGAAATGGAAGCTAGGTAGATGAATTCATTGGGAGGTCGTTTGTCTTTGAAGATTACTTCACAAACAATCCAGCCGATCTAACAGAATTTTTCAATATTCTTTGATTTGTATAGAAATGTACAGCCGACTTCTGCGTGGAAGTATGGAAATTGACTCTCTGACCGCATGTAAATATAGCTAGGAATCCGTGAAGAAGACTGACAGATATAATATGAGCCAAATATGGGGAGTCAGTGCTGCGTAGGTTTAGCTTTGCAAGCATACACGCCGCCTCAACAGTTATATATGCAAACTGTGTAAGCATACAGACGTCATTTGAACTGTATCACAAGATGCATGAAGGAAACGAATGGAAAGCTCAAATTAAATCCAATGCTATTCAAATCTTCCACAAATATTCCTTCGCTCTGACACCAATTGACAGTGATAAGCCAGAGTTACATAGAATAATGATATACAATATTATACTGCTCACTAAACTCCTATTCACGTGAGTTGTTTATTAACAACTTCACATATAAACAAATATAATAACAGACCTAACAAATAATAATGATTAATAATGTTAAACAATAATATTAATCCTAACAATATATGTTTAGGACCTAGAAATGTACCCATGTGCATAACTTGGTGTCTACAATGGCACCCCCTTTATGTTGTTGAGTGAATAATTGATAACATAAAGTAGATAGAAGATGTGTACCTTACGATCCTATAGAATGTGTGGTGAACTGCATGATAAGTGGAAAAGTGAAGCGTGGAATGATGCAAAATGAGGTGTGGAGACTAGGATATGAAAGTGACCTTAAGGGTGAAGTGTATGTGTTATGTTGTACCTGTTTTTTTCTTTTTGTAGGCTACTTATTATTGCGTATTAAATACGGACCAAAAAAATAAGAGCAAAAGAGTAGTCAAAGTTGTTGTTATCTAATTTTTACCCCTTTGTAAAATGGACAACTTGAGAAAATTGGAACCAGAGAAAATAGTGAAATTTAGATTTTTTTTCTAGGCTTCAATCAAATTTTCCTAACTCCCTAACCTATAAAATTCTAAGGAGTTAGTGAAAAATTTGATAAAAATAAACTAAATACATGGAGTGCTATAGAAGTTCCACATAAAGCCACATCATAGAAGACTGAAGCCACAAAATTGTGTAGAAAAAAAATGTCACAAAAGAGTGAAGTTGTAGAAAGCCACAGAGTGTTGTAGAAAACTAAATCCATGGAGTGCTAGTGCCATAGAAATCCATGCCGCAAAAAAATAAGTTCAGTAGAAATTCACTCCATACAGAAAAAACCTCTGTGGAATACTGTAGAATTACCACAGAAAGCTGCACCGCATCAAAGAAGTGCCACAGAATGTTGCACTGCAAAGAACAATGTCTGGAGAATGTCGCAGAAGATTGAAGAAACAAAAAATAAAGTCTGTAGAGTGCCATAGAAAAAATGTTACTGAAAACCACATAACACTAACGACACAGAAACCCACAGAAAAGGAAAGTTGCGGAATGTTGCAGAAAACTATAAAATCCGCAGAATAATGGAAAATAAGATTTTTTCTCAAGAAACTAAAAAATAGCGTTAACGCTTGACCCGTTGCTCCATTTTTTGCAATGTTTATATCATGGGAAAGGTTTCAACATCCTCGATGCAATTATAATTGTGTTTATTAATATTATTATGGTTAAATGTGTGAAAAAATGGAAACATGTCCAACATGAAAATGCTTAGTTCTAGGCCTAACCACCACATTTAATGAAGTATGACACCCCATTTCTTCTTCTAGAAGATAAATTACGTGGGGGAAATGATTTTTAATTATTCCCATGCCTTTTTTGGACCATTTAATGAAATTTGTTAGTGGGTGAGAGAAAAAAGTTAAGTTTCACTTTTTCTCTCATCTCTCATTCACTTATATATATTTTAAACTCTTCTCATTTGGAGGGGAGATATTTTGGGACTTAGAGAAACTATTGCATTTTGGTTTCTTAATTCCATTGATCTGTAATCCTTCCCATGGGCTTGTAGAATGTATTTGAGCTTATATTTTGTAGATACAGTGGATTGTGCAACCGTTTGAAGAAATAAAATTTGTGTTTGTTGTGTTCTCTCAACCATTACATTCATATTCTTGTCTTTCATCACCTCTTAGTTATTTCTATTCTATTTTATGAATGTTTCTATTAGTTTTAGGCTTATGTTGTGTTTCATGGGGATTTGGTGTTAAATGTTATTTTGGGACTACGTCAAAGCTATATTGACCTCTCTCAATTAAATTTCTCTTAAATTTTTCCCCTCAACAGTGTATCTCACTACCTTTTCTTGGTTCTATCATGTCCTTAGTGTAGAATTTCCCATGTTTTCATGTATTTTCCTCTCTCTCTAGTCCCTTGTAATCATAGAATAGGATTGGCTAAGTGTATTTTAAGCATTAGGATAATTTTGGTATTAGATTAGGAAGATGAACTAACCTACTCTGGAGAATTATCTCAACTACAAGGTCCCACACCTTGATATAATTCCATGTTACCCAGTTACACTAATTGTCTAGTAAACTCACATGCTATACAATTCAGAGGGTGGTGTAATTTGGTGATAATAGTTCTGGCATGCACTCGGTGGGACCAAAAAGAAGTCTTCATTTTATTGAAACAAGATTGGTGTGCTCATGTTGTAAATTCCAGCCTTTAAGAGGCTTTGTAGCAGCACATCTGACGAATCCAAGGGCCAATTTTTTAGTGGTTTTAACAGTGCTAGTGTTTCAAATTTATGAGAAGTGATTCAAACAAGTTCTAGAGTAAGAGAAGAAGGTATTTTTGAATATTTGTAAGCTATCTCTAGGTAGAGGAAGAAGAAGGGAAGAAGAGTTTAGAGATCTCCATCTCCACCAAATAGAAAATTGTCAACACCTCCACCTGGTAGGCCATTTATTCAATCAACTAGAGTTCTCAAACTGATCAGAATGGATCATCAATAACCACCACCACCATAAAATTCTTTTCTCAATTTTATGAGTAGTATCCCACTTACTCTCAATGCAAAAAACCCAATTCTAGTTACAACATTGAAAAATATCCCATACTTCACTGGGGAAAATCACACAACTCCAATTGACCACATTCAAGACTTTACAAATGTCTATGTTATTCATGAGGTCAATGAGATGGATGTGGTAGTTAAATTATTGGCCTCTTCTTTCAAAGGAAAGGCTTTACAGTGGTTCAGGAGCCTAGGAGTAGGATCAATTAATAATTGGGATAAATTGTGCACAGTTCTTTGTGGACAATTTGGAGAAAAAAATAGACAACTTATCTATGTTGGAGCAATTAACTACAATCAAAAGGGCACCAAACGAGAAAATGGCTGATTTCAACTTTAGATTTTAAAGGACATGGGATCAGATTCCAATTTTTATGAGACCGAAAACTGAAGGTGATTTTCTATACTTCCTAAAAGCTTTAAATTTTAATATAGCCATGATGATACAATCTATGGGAGGTACAACTTTTCCCGCAACCTATAACATCACTATTAGATCTAAAAATTGTTTGATTTAAGCAGATAAAATTACACCTAGGCCACCTATGCCTCTCTATCTGGAAATGGGGAATCCAAGTTCTAGACAAACAAATACATTAGCTCCCATTCCTACCCCCAAAAATTAGAATTCTAATGAAGCTTCTACTTCTTCTCCTAGTGTCTCAAACGAGCTTTAGGAGGTCATGAAGCAATTGCAAAAATTAGGCAATGAGTTGATGATAATTAAGAGGAAACAAGCATTAAATTTTAGATCATATCAACCCTAAGCCCAACCCAATAGACCTCCATATTAGCCTAATAGACCACCTGCCCAAGCTATTAATCAAAACCAAGGAAAACCTCCTGCTAACAGGTCATTTTAACCTTATAATCCTAATTATACTTCTACATCTAGAGCCTTAGTTCTAACTCAAAATAATATGACACAAGAATATGAATGTGCTTCCCATGTAATCAACCTCATAATCAGTCAACATGTTTCAATGGTTCTCTGAACCAAGCTTTGATGGTGACAACGGTTGGTGTGTCTCAAGAAACAAATCAAGAAGAAATTCAATAACAAGCAACTACCCAAGAAGTACCTCCAAGTGAAACTATGCTTGTGAATTGGCAAGATGAGGATTTTTGTGGCATAAATCAAGCTCCTTCTCAAGGTGTGTAGTGAACAACAAGGTCTAAAAAGAGGAATTTAGAGGAAGGGAAGTCATCTAATCCAAGTGCTACTCATGCCTCAGTCACTCTACAAGGAGTTAGCAATCCAATTACAACTCCAAATGTGCATAATCAGCCCAAGCCACCTTCTAGACTAGCTCATGTACCAGTTGTAGCAGCTCATGTGGAAGAGAAGGTTATGAAAGTAAAGGAAAATAGAAACATATCTCTTCTCCTTTCAATATCATAGAGAAAATGAAGGAAAAAAATGTCAACATCTCAATGTGGGAGTCATTAGCAATCCCAAGCCAAAGAGATCTATTGCAAGCAACCATGGAAAATTGGTCAGCATTAAATGAGACCACCAAGAATCAAGAAAAGGTTACTCACTAATGCAACTCCAAAAGAAGGAAGTCAAGGAGGTCAACCAGGTAAAAATATGAAGCCTCCACCATTCTATATTTCTCTAATTATTGGGAGCAATCTTATACACAATTACATGATTGATTCAGGAGCAAGTAGTTCTGTAATGCCCAAGTAAATAACTGATCAACTAGGCCTTCAGTATGAAGTCATTTCTAGAGGTGTAGTGTAATTAAATGGAAAAATAGTGACAACTGTTGGTGTGATCAAAGGTTTGAGCCTTACACTACATGCATGCCCTAATGCCACAGTATTGTAAGATGTGTTAGTTATTGACTTTTCACCACTCTTTTCTCTATGCTTGTCTCGAAGAATTCACCATGCTAAAATTGGAGTCTACTTGTCTGCTAATTGGTCACATATGCTATTCAGAATGAGGTATGGAGCTAAGGCTACAATTAGATCAGAACCTATTGTAAACTTCCATATTGAGCCTCATGTACCAAGTCCAATCAATGCAAATTATTCATCCTTTCATCAAGAATATTGGCCAAACACTTCAGGAGACAAATACCAAAGTTGGAGGCATTCCAGAATTAACTCTTGATGAGAGGGAAAAAAAAAGGCATGCATTTTATCCTTACAAGGAAATGGAGGAAGTTGAGTTGGGAATTTATTGCTTGCACGAAGAAAATCCACCTCTCCCTAGCATCACCAAACTAGATGGTAAAGATGACAATGAAGTATGGTAGCTATTCTTTGATGGATCAAGGAGTAGACAAGGTGATGGAGGAGGAGTCAATAATTGTGTCACCTCAAGGTATAAAATACTACCTCAGCTTTTTGCTTTAGTTTACTTGTTCAAACAACACAACTGAGTATGAAGCCATTGATCCATAGATTGCATTGGGAAAGAAAGAGAGGTATAAAAAACTTACAAGTATTTGGGGATAGTGATTTGATTGTAAACCAAGTAAGAGGGTTGAATGCTACTAAGAATGATATCCTAAAGGGCTATAAGAATAGGGTATGGGATATCATTGAATATTTTGAAGCATTCAACATCAATGGGGCTCCATCCCAAGGAAGAAGAATGAGGTTGTAGACAAGACTTGCAGCAATTGGGGCAGCGTTTGATGTTGTGGACAGTATAAAAGAGATGACTAAAATCAACCTCATATCAAAGTGATTCATAAGACTAGCTGTCCCAGAAAACAATACAAGATGGCAAGTATTTGAAAATGATCAAAAAATCATCAATTTTCTTGCAAGAAGAAGCTGAATTCTCCATTAGAAATCAAGAAAAATTAGAGCAGTAGTATGGTGACCAAGTGGTGTAACTAAGAACAAATAAATTACTAAAAGGCTTAGTGACTTTGGAGTCTATCTTCAATCCTAATGACCAATTTTGGAAGAGAAAGATAATATTCAAGTCAAGGGTGAAGATTCAGAGTCTATTTCAATAGGTGAAGGTAAGGTGCTACAAATTGGAAAGGTGAGTACTCATCAAGAAAAATATGATTTTATCCAACTTTTTCCAAGAATTTCCAGATGTCTTTTCCTAGAGTTATAAAGATTTGAGAGGCTTTAATCCAAAATTCACACAACATACTATTGAATTGGATCCAGAATCCAATCCCATCAAGAAGAAGTAAAGGCTCGTGAATCCTCACGTTGAACCTCTCATGAGAAAAGAACTAAAACAAAATTCATTGAGGCAACATCATTTTTCCAATCAAGCACTCAAGTTGGGTTGCAAATTTGGTACCAGTGCAGAAGAGAAACAAAGAAATAAGATTGTGTGTGGATTTCAGGATCTAAACAGAGCTTCACTCAAAGACCACTACCCACTCCCTTCCATGGAGAAAATATTGCAAGTAGTAGCTGGTTCAGAGAGATTTTCATTGTTGGATGGCTACTCAGGTTATAATCAAATCATGGTGAAGGAAGAAGATCAGTTCAAGACAACCTTCACCACAAAAGTGGGCACATATGCTTATAAGAAAATGTCTTTTGGACTGTCAAATGTCGGAGGCTACATTCTAGAGAGCTATGAATATGGAATTTAAAGGGTTGATTAACAAGATAGTTCTTTTCTATCTTGATGATATCATTGTGTTCTCAAAAAATGTAGCAGCACCACCTCTTTCACCTCCATAAAGTTTTCCAAAGATGCAGGAGATTCAGAGTGTCTTTGAATCCCAAAAAATGTGATATTCTTGGTCTCATGAAGGAAATCTCTTGGGCCACATTATTTTCAAATAAAGGTTGACTATTGATCCCGAAAGATTTGAAGCTATCTGTGCTCTACCATTACCAAGTCACAAGAAGGCTCTCCAAATTTTCTTAGGGAGAATTAATTTTGTTCACAGATTTGTGCCTTAATTTTCCACTCTTTTCGGGCCATTAACAATGATGCTCAATAAAAACCTATGACATTAAATGGATAACATAGGGAAAGGAATAGTTTTGAGGCCATTAAACATACCAATATCTTAAGCCCTAACTCTCATTAATCCATATTTTTCAAAGGAATTCATCATATATGCCTTTGGTGGTTCAAATACAATCTCAACCATCTTGGTACAACTGAATAAAGAAGGATTCAAAGCAACCTATAGCATTCTTCAGCCAGATCTTGGAATACTATGAGATGAGGTACTCTTTTATTGAAAAACATGTCTTAGTTGTCATTAGGAGCCTGAAAAAATTTAGACACTTGGTTTCCAACAATAAGATTCAGTTGCTAGTGTCTCATGTCGGGGTCAAATATTTTCTCGTGAACAAGCATTTGAATGAGAAAAAGGAAAGGTTAGATCACCCACATCATGGAGTATGATATAGAGATCAAGGTAACCAAATTGGTCCATGGAAAAGGTTTGTGTGAGCAGCTAGCTTCTAATCAACATGTTGAGTCAAAATATGAAGAGGAGTTGTCCTAGTGCTCCAAGATAACCAAGAACAAGCTATGCGGATGGTATGCCCACTCCTTTTTGGACTTAGGATATTATTAATTTCCTTCAAATAGGCCTATGCCCTCTAGAGTTAAGAAAATAAAAAATAAGGTATTTCAGACTCCAATCCATCCCATATGTGCTTGTGGATGGCATTTTGTTTAAGAGAGATATGAATGGAGTTCTCTTAAGGTGCATTGGAAAAAATCACATTGAGAAAATACTACATAAATTCCATGATGGAGAAGCTGGAGGTCACTTTTCTTGACAGGTAAAAACTATCAAGATCATTGAAAGCTAGTTAATATTGGCCTACACTCTTTAGTGACTATTATGTATGGATTAAAAAGTGTAAAAAATATGCATTCTTCACAGGGAAAGAAAAGCTGGCAGCACTTCCCCTTCATCCAATCTAAGTGGATCAACCTTTCATGCAATGGGGATTGGAATTCATTGGGGTCATTAATCCAAACTCAAGCCAAGGCCACAAGTGGATACTAACGAAAAAAAAAATTCACCAAGTGGACCGAAGCAGTAGCACTCAAGGAAGCAAATGAGTCTAACATACTGGAACTTTATGAGGGGATAGTCATAAGGTTTGGCATACCTACCACAATCATATCAGACAATGCTTTGGCCTTTCTTGGCACAAGGATCACTGAATGGGCTGGCTAGAAATGGAGTATATCTCAGCACTTCATCTAATTATTACCCCCTGGGTAATGGGAAAGTTGAGTCCATGAACAAAAACTTGTTGAGAATCATAAGGAATCTTGATGAAAATCAGAGGACCTGACACACAAAGCTCAAATCAGCCCTGTGGGATGATAGAATTACACCCAAAAGGTCTACAAGCAACTCTCCATATAAGCTAGTCTATGGAAGAGAAGAAAGGCTTCCCATATCTCTTGAATTACCAACATTAGAGCTTCTCAAGTAGATGGAGCTAGCTGAGTTTGAGCCCATGGAAATCAGGTATGCGGAACTCATGGAGCTGGAAGAGCTAAGAGAGCATGCAATGTAAACCATGGAGAAAGATCAACCATTGATCAAGAAGAGATTTGACAAGAAGTCCAAAGCAAGGAAATTCTAAGAAGGAGACTTGGTGCTAAAATGGGATGTAGATCAGGAAAACTAGGTAAGTATTCCAAGTTTGATGCATTATGGAGTGGTCCATACATGATCATAGAATGTAAAAGTAACAACGCTTTCTGACTGGCCAAGTTGGATGGTGAAGAATTACAGATTCTAGTTAATGGAATCTATCTCAAACATTATTACAGAAGTGAATTCTCACCCTTGTACATATTAGTTTAGGATTCCCATTCCTCTAAGGGCTTTTAGCATAATGTTTTCTTTGGTAGGAGTAGGTTACTTTCAGTAGAAGAAGTGCTTGTGCACACTTTGCATGTTCCACTTGGGGATGTATGATATTCCTCTTTTGTACATAGTTTTGTTTCTTTGTGGTTTACTTTTACACAGTTCAACTCATTGGAAGTGGCATATATTCAGGAGAGGAACCAATTTTAATAGAAGTCATAAGTGCTTTCCAAATCAGTAAGTGTTCAGTTTCAGCAGTGTTTCAAGTGGCTCAGGGACCAAATTTTAGAGTTTTAGATTAGATTTGTGTTTACTAGGATGACTCCACACCAATGGATGCTACAAGGCCACTGATTAGACTAATCTAGTATGAAATATGTCCCCGTGAGTCACCAAATTATTATCCATTTTTACCCCCTTGGTAAAATGGACAACTAGAGAAAATTTGAACTGAAGAAAATGATGAAATTTAGTTTTTTTAGGGGGCTTCAATCCATTTTTCCTAACTCCCTAACCTAGAAAATTATAAGGAGTTAGTGAAAAGTTTGAGAAAACCAAAGAAATATCCAGTGCAATGCTACAAAAAACTAAATCCGTGGAGTGCTACCGAAAAGAATGCCGTAGAAACTGAAGCCACAAAATGCCGCAGAAGAAGAATGATGCAGAACACTGAAGTCATAGAAGTGCTACAGAAAGCTAAATCCACATATTGTAGAAAAGAAGTACCATAGAAATATGTGCCATAGAAAATAAGTGCTGACAATAATCCGTGCCACAGAGAACAAAGTCCACAGAATGCTACAGAACAAAGTGTCACAGAAAACTACGCTCGAAAGAATAAATCCGTAGAATGAGGACAGAAAATAGCATGCCACAAAGAAGAAAGACAAATGCCATAGAATAAAGGATAAATTTGTAGAATTCCGTAGAATGAGAAAGATAGAAGACTGAAGCCGCAGAAAACTAGAAAATCCACGGAACAAAGGAAAACGACGTTTTTCGCTTGAAACTTAAAATGGCCATAAATTTTGACCCGTTGCTCCATTTTTCGACAAAATTTATATTGTTGGAAAGGTCTCAAAATATCCTATATGCAATAGTAATTATATTTATTAATTTTATTTAGGTTAGCTATGTGAAAAATTTTAAAACATCTCCATAACACGAAAATTCATAGTTCCATGCCCAACCACCGCAATTAATGAAGTATGACATAACATTTTTTCTTCCAGAAGATAAATTACATGGGGGAAATGATTTGTAAGGATTACAATGCATTTTTAAGACCATTTAATGAAATTTTTTGGTGGGTGAAAGAAAAATTCCTAGTTTCACTCTTTCTCTCTTTTCCCATCATTCTATATATTGTAAACCTCTTCTCATTTTTTGAGGGGAGATATTCTGGGACTTAGGAAACTCTTGCATTTTGGTTTCTCAATTCCATTAAGTTGTAATCCTTTCCATGGGCCTGTAGAATGTATTTGTGCCTCTATTTTTTATATATAATGGACTATGCAACTGTTTGAAACAATAAAATATGTGTTTGTGGTATTCTCTCAACCCTTGCATTTATTTTCTTGTCTTTCCTTTCCTCTCTATTATTTCTGTTCTATTATGTGCATGTTTCTATTATTTTTCAGGCTTGTGTTGTTGTGTTTCATGGGGATTTGGTGTTAAATGCTATTTTGGGACTGTGTCAAAGCTATCACTGGCCTCTCTATCAGTTGCATTTCTCTTCAATTTTCTCCCTCAACAGTGTATCTCACTCCCTTTTCTTGGTGCTATCACCTCCTTAGTGTAGGATTTCCCATTTTTTCCATGCATTTTCCTCTCTCCTCGGTCCCTTGGAATCATAGAATAGGATTAGATAAGTGTATTTTCAGTATTAGGGGTAGTTTTAGTATTAGATTAGGAGGAGGAACCAACCTACTCTGGAGAATTATCTCAACTAAAAGGTCCCACACCATGAGATAATTCCATGTTATCCAGTTAGATTGATTGTATAGTAAAATCACATGCTAACAATTTAGAGGGTGCTGTAATTTGGTGATAACAGTCATTTATATGAAATTTTTTTCCTAAGTATGTAAAAGTGTGTAAAAATGAAAGTGTGCACCTGATTAAGAAGAGTGTAAAGGATATAAAACGTGTCTTGAAAATGCTATTTAGAGAGAGTTTTTTGGGTGATCTCACACCAAGAGTGAATTTTTTGGGTGATCTCATGCCGAGTAAGAGTTTTTTGGGCAATCTCATGCCAAGTGCAAGTTTTTTGGGTGATCTTAAGCTAAAGAACAAGTTTTGGGGAGAGAGGTCTAGTGTTACTCTCCATCCATGACTCTTCCTGATAAGTACTAATGCAAATGGTATGTCCTTGATTTGTTCTTGCTATCCCATATTAATTCCAAAGGTACTGATTTCTATGATTGAAATTAATTAGAGGATGTTACATGCATTATTTATTTTGAGGCCAACTCTTGATATTACAAAACTACTTTGAATGCTTTTATTAACTATGCTAATATGATAGATAATTGTATATGGCCTAGGACATTAGCACCCATGGGAGGACAAAGGAACCTAGGTTATTGTTTCCTAAGTCTAGGCGCTAGTGTATGTGCTGTTATTCTGACCTAAGTCTGATTCTAAGAAAGTCATGTAACTGTGATATGTGTTTTGTTGTAGCTATGAGCTATTGTATGGGGTGATTTTTTCACCCAATGTATACCCCCCTTGTTTAGGGTGCATACGAAGACTGTATGAGTTTACATCCCAAATGAGAGGACTTGATGCTAATCTGTAGCTGATACCTATAGGGGTAGGTAATGTACATGGTACAAACCAAGGAACCTGAAAACAAAGTGGCTAATAACATTTGTTAGTAGAAAATATAGTCATGTAAGAGAAATTATGAAATCAAGAAAGTGTGTAGGCAAGATAGAATTTAAAAAACATGTTTCAAACACGAGACATCAATCACAATGTCACAAGACAATCAAGGCTAAAGAGGCTGAAAACATACAAAAATTGATCAGACAAGACATAGGGCATAGCCCAAAAATAATGATATACAATAGAAAACAATGGAAAAGAAAGTGTTTCAGATAACCATGGTGGCATATAGTCCTGCAAAAAAATGCTACACATGAAGCACCCATTAACATGTTAGAAAGATAAATAGTATAAATGGAAAGCACACATGTATAAATGGAATAATTAGTGTGATAGTAAGAATGGGAAGTAGTAAATGATGAAATGATAACACCTATAATGTGTGAGAAATAATATGCCCCTAGAAGCCCTCGGTGGGACTGGTAAGAGGTACAATGCCAAGAAACATTGCAGTGTATAAGAACCTGTAAGAGATATACATTCACTCTAAAAGACCAAGTGAACTTGCATGTGCATATGATAAAGATAATGACATAATGAGTTTATGACTAGCATAGTAAGCAAAGTGCATATTCTAAATAGTATAAGCAAGCAAGAGTAAGTGCAACCAAGATATGCAATATGATGTGAGTGTGAATGAGATGGTATGTCATGTGTGAAGATGGATAGGAGAAGAATTCACCCCATTAGATGTGTATGAAATGAGGCTCATTTATAGAAAACCCATCAAAAATCATGAATGAACTGTAAAACAAGAGTGTGTCATCGAGAAATGGTTTGAGAATGTGTTCCAGAAAGATAAACTATGAAGCATAGAGCGTGAAGTGTGAATGATGTGAGGTTTAATTCCGATTTAGACCCTCAATAATAAAGTATGAAATATGGAACAAGATTGTGTCATAAGGTAATGATGATACATGGTCTGTATCAAGATGTATAAGAGTAATAAGAAATACTAGATGCAAAGAATTGAACATAAAGAGTAATTATAGAGACTAGTTACAAGTGCTAAAGATTGAAGGGGGAGAGGAAAAACATGATGGCACCAAAGTGTGAGGAGGATAGAAGGATATCTAATGATAGTGAAGGAAAAGGGCCCTCTTCCCTGTTGGTACCCAAATTGATCCCTACTTGTAAGCCAAGCAACATTAACGAGCTAAGAAGGATGCTTAGAGGAAGACAAACCGAGATTTGAGTTGTTTTGTAGTTGGGGAAGGATTTGAAAGCCTCTTTTTCAATATGACTTGGGGGATATTGGATTGCACTTCACTAAGGGTATGACCTACCCTACTACTTTAGGTTCTACCCTCAACCAAGGTAAGATGATCCCTTTTGTAACCTATATTTATGAAAGAAATGAATATAACAACAATATTTGGACTCTCTTTCTCAGGGATATGAAAAAGCAACCTCAAGAAGATATGGTCAATGCAGACATTATCTAACTCTCACGAGATATCATGCTAGAAATTTAAGATATATTTTAAAAAGGCTCAGGTTACTAAAGACTGTTATAAATTCCAACTTGCTATTGCATACTTTAGACAAAGGGTGGACAAATTTAAAAAATCTCCATAGTATTTATGCATAAATAGTGCAAGGAAGGGTAATTTAGGTGGTCACGATGGTTATTGGTTATAATTTTGATGTATTTTTGGGAAGTTAACCAGGATAAATTTGATTATACAAAAAACCTCAAATAAACCATACAAATACTGTAGAAAATTTTTCTTGATGTAAAATATGGATCACACAGTCCAAAGCCTTTCTTCAAACAAAAGGTTTGTATTCATAGAAGCCTAAGAATATAGGATTTCAAACAAACTCTAAGAATTCAAACACAAAATCTCATGATAAATTCTCATCAAAATAGTAATAATCCATGATCAAATACATTCCAGATACACTCAGGAAATAAAAAAGATCTTAGATCAAACAGATAAAAATTGACTTTAAAACAATTTACCATAGTATGAAGGAAAAATGCATAAATCATGTAATTACACTTTCTAAATTGTCAATATTTTAAACTAGGATTTTTTTAATGTAGAGAGATTAATTACCATAACATTGCAATAGGAATGGTGATAATCGATCAAAAAAAAATCATCCTAAACATAGTAACAATGCTCGTGAGAATACACACAAATTGATTTGAGAAACTCCAATTCTTCAATAAGGGGATGAAACAAATACGACCTCAATATTTTCCAATGACTGTACACTACAATCATCTTGATGAGAAGGCTTGGGAATAAATGAGTAGTAGTTCGGGTATCTTAGATTGGTTCAGTTTTCAGCTAGTACAAGCAGGTTTTCTCCTTTTTTCTCTAAATCTTAGAAAAATTAACCCCCCTATGCGAGAATATTCTCATTGCATTTATATAATTTTTATCACTCACTCATCATCCTCCACCCTCTAAAATGCATTAATCTTTGAAGAATATTATTTTGTTTATAGCACATAGTCAAATCCATCTTTATTCTCTTGAAAATATTTTCTTTTATGTTTCTAGGTGGAAGAATCATGAGTCATTCATGTTTTTCACTCTCCCAGAATGACTAGGATGCCATGTCACTTATTTGATGCTTTTTTTAATCATTCATCTCTTCAAGAAGTCAGATAAACCCATTTTTGATGATTTTTGAGCATCTCCAAGTGATTTGATTGGATGGGTAATCCCTTTTACCTTTTGAGAATCCGTCTTGGGAAACACACATTCATTTTCATGTCTTTCTAGGCTGATTTTTCCCGCATGGATCATGTCATATCAAGACAACCGTTATCTTTTGCATTATTTAAACTTACTTGATACTTAATTCACCCGTGTGAATATCAAATTTATATATTTTGAAACTATCTTACCATGATTATAATCACCTTGACTTTCCTGCCTCAATTTGTTTTAAAAATACACACTATTTCCTTTACAAACTCACATTTTATTTTCTGAGTGTAAGAAATTTATGGAAATTTATCTACAGTATGGCAGGAATGCTAGTAACAACCAGCTTGAAAGACATATCTAGTGAGGTTTTGCACTCAATTTTTGATCTGTCAGGCTATGATGAGGCATTTGTAAGAATGCTATTTGAGATTCATAATCTTGAAGGTTATACCGAGCCTTTTACATATCAAATTATTCAGGTTACGTTTGTTAGAAGGCTTATGTGGATAAGTCCTATTTTTTCTGTGTTCTAGATGATGTATTTTTGTCCTCCTTAGATAGGAATGTTAAAAGAATCCCGATGCATTGAAGAAATTTTGGCTCATGAGTAGGCCTAGTGTGCAAGGTTTGCCCAATTACAAATGCCCCTTCATTTGTAATAAATTATTTACTGCGAAGGAAATCCCCTTAGGGTCTTATGTACTTGATGGAGATATTTCACTAGGTATGGTGCCTACTCTTTTTCATAGAATGAATGAACTTGAGAAACATGTCTCAATTTTAGGGAAGAAACCATCAGGGACTACACCTTCTCAACCTTCTGAAGCATCACCTGTCTTTGTGAATAAATATAGGGGCAAGTCTAGTTCCAAGCCTCCTACTCCATTTGCTCCAGTATCAATTGTTATTACACTTCTAGCTCAAGCTTCCAATCCATCATTCACTTTCAAGGCAAAAGGAAAAAAGGATTTTCCTAAAGGAGGTCTGTATATGACAAAATGGATGTCCTCATATGAGAGGAGATCACAATCACTTAGTTTTTTTAATAGTCCTATGACAGCTATTGATGAACTCATGTCTTTGGGTATGTCTCACACCCTGGATGGAGACATTGTGTTTGTTCAAATGGCATTGGGAATAGAGAAATTTGTTCCTAGAAATAATAGGCTAGTGAAGAAACTTCCTCTTTGCAGAGAGGATTTTGTAGTGGAAAATGATTAGGCTTCTCTTTTCTTGTTTCTTTTTTATATAGTTTGAAAAAAATGTATGAATTTTTTTTCATGGGTTAGGGCCTCAATAGAACCCTGATTTTTCTTTTTTCCACACTAAAAAAGATGTCAAACAGTTACCGTGCCTACTCTTTTTCATAGAATGAATGAACTAGAACAATGTGTCTCACTCTTGGAGAAAAAACCATCAGAAACTACACCTTCTCACCCTCCTTAAGCATCAACCATATTTGTGAAAAAATATAGGGGTGAATCTAAATCCAGGCCTCCTAATCCATATGCTACAGGATCAGTTATTATTGCACTTCCATCTCAAGCTTCCAATCCATCATTCACTTCCAAATTAATAGGAAGAAAGGTTTTTCCTAAAGGATGTCTAGACATGACAGAATGGGTTTCCTCCTATGAGAGGAGATCACAATTGCTTAGTTTGTTGAATGGTCCTATGACAACTATTGATGAAATTAGATCTTCGGGTATATCTCACACCCTGGCTGGAGACATTTTGTTTGTTCAAATGGCATTTGGAACAAATAAATTTATTCCTAGAAAGAATAGGCTAGTGAAGAAACTTCCTCTTTGCAGAGAGGAATTTGTAGTGAAAGATGATTAGGATTCTCTTTTCTTTTTTATTTCTGATTTAATTTCCAAAAATGTATGCAACCCATTTTTTTACAGGGATGGGGTCCCTATAGAACCCCAATTTGGATTTTTTACACAATACAAAATATGTCAAACAATTACATTAGTTTACATGCTTCATATTAAATTCAGAATTCTATTAAAGAAATATAAATATCTAATGTATTGCATCATATTAGATTCACGTTTGAAAACAATAATTCAAAATAGTATTCAGTTTTCATGAAACAAGAGTAATAATTAAAATAAGGTGAAAAAGTTGTTCAAAGAAAAAAAAGCCTAAACTTGCTTATCAGTCTTCAAAGTCACATCTTCATCTTTATCATCTTCTTCCATAAATGGATGTCTCTCTATATAATCATCATATCTTTGAAACATTTGCAATATATCTTCCTCATCAGGTCCCAGGTGATGTGTGTAGATTAAATGATTCTTGTTCAATATGCCACAACATGTGAACATTCTTGGCTTGTATTCTCTCAAATTATTGTTTAGCTTAGCAATTTTATTCTCTACCAGGATAATGTTTTTAATGACCTCATAAGAACAAGGTTCATCTATGATATTATTGCCAAATGATTGAGTTAACGTATCAATTTTCCAATTCCCATAAACCATATTAAATTTTTCAAAAACTATTTGTTCCAATATGCAATCTATATTATCAATAACCTTCTGCACCAAATATTTTTCAATCTCTAACTTTTCTTTAACTCGGTTTATGGTTTCTACCCTGATTCTGGCTAAGTCTTTATTACATATTGAGTGCCCTTCTCCTCGGGTGACACTATACCTTCTTTTTCAAGTAAATCCTCATCCAGTTGATATATTGCTTCAAGTTTAGGACAAATTTCATCCCAAGAAAACACTTCATTTTCACATAGCTCAATAGATTCATTAATTTCATTGAGGACTTTAGTAATATCTATATACCTATCTCTTACTTTTTCAATCACTTGCCTACCCCTTTAGGAGAAAACCTCTACCCACTTATCTAATGCTTCAAGATTTTTACTGGATTTTTCAACTCTATCTAGCATCTCAAGGGTGATGGTGGTGATAACTACTTCGGTAGCTCTTACCAATTCGTGCAAGTATGAGGTCAATGTTTTTACCTGTTCTTTTAGCTTCTTTTTGCATATTTTATCCTCATAAAACTTATGTAACAAACATTCAATTGCCCCAGTCACCCCTTTCTTTAATGAGTCTCTGGTAGGTATTCCCAATTGGATATGTTGAATATCATAGTCACTCTATGTGATATCATAATTTTTTCTTTCCCTGATGAGGAGTTGCAACCTTCAAAGTTCTAAACCCATGCTGATCTATTCATGTCTTGGTAAGAACCCCTACTTTATTTAAATATGATTTTGGATTTTGAATTGAGATGCTTGTGATGCTTAAGGTTTCCTTTATAGTAATCTCTTTCACCCCTTGTTGAAGAATTACCATAACCATCTAGCTAGAGGGGTGTTCCCCTTATTTTATTTTTGTGGGGTTTCAGAATACAATACTAATTCGTTTGATGTTTCTCCAACCTTTACTATCTATATTTCACTATGAAATATAAAAACATTTGATTTTCTTGCATCCTGCCCTTGAATCTATGGCTAAGTAGCATCCTCTGATTTCTTTCCTCTTATTGCTTCTTTACTCTGACCTTTATTTCCTATAGAAACCTCAGTAGAAATCACTATTTCTCTTAAAACTTCTTTTGGATCATGACTAGGGATATTCATTGTACTTGTATCTATATTTTTCACTGAAATATTTGTCATATCTACAATTTTGTTAGGGGTAGTTTCATCTAGGCTTAAAGCTTTAGCTGGCCCCTTATCCTTCATAACATCTTCATCTCTTGTTGGTGATTTTTTGGTGGGTGGATCCACTTGGGGATGCTTTTCAAATACTCTAGGATCTTTTAGTTGAGCCCCTAATTGTGATTTCCAAATTTTTCTTGTATATTTTTTAGGAGTAATATCAAACATGTTTACTTGTTTCTTTTAACATTTCAGTAACAACATCCTTCATAATATCATTCTTTTGGAAGATCTAACCTTCCCCTACTAAGACTTTGAATATTTTGGTTATTGAATTTAAGTATGAACCCTACTCTCTACAAGTACCTCATCCATTTTTTCATGAAATATTTTATCATCATTTGTGATAGAATCCATATGTTATAAATCTTTGTATCTTGGGGTTGATCTCTCAATACTTCCAGTTAATACCTAATGAATATCTTGGAAACATGCACCTCCTATTCAGGGATACTTATATTCTCATTTATATAAGTCTTAATATCTACATCAATTATTTCCAATTCAAGAACCTCCTTACAAAAATTAACTACCTCATCATGGTTACTTTTGGTGGCTCTTCAGGCTGCTCAATCATTGGTTTATCTCATATTTGTTCTTCCTTTACTCCAGATGACTGACTAGACACATGTGTACCATTAATTTTTCCTAGAAATGTTTCAATAGAAGATGAAAATGTAGCTACATTAGGCAATGTCACATTTGGTACATGGAATGCACATTCTCAAGGGTCTATAATAACAATACTTGATGGGATAATAAAGTAATAACCCTAATTTTATTTTCAATTAGGGTAGGAGGATTAATCACCTCGGGCTCTCTATGCTTGTTTTTTCTTGATACATGACCACCAACATCTCTTATCAAAGGTTGTTCATCTACAAGTTTAATTTTCTTCTTGGTCTCTTTCAAAGTGCCTAAGATCTGGTGTGCATCTCTTTCTCTAACACCATCTGATTTGGATTAGATATTGACACGTACTATAGATCCTTTCATCATATTTTCATTTCTAGATGGTCTTAGTAATACCTTTGAGGGGGTTATTTATGAAATTAAGACTTTCCCTTTTCCCTAGATCAGTTTCTACTTCGGTTATGGGAGCATCTTGCATGGATTTCAATAGTATCCCCTCATCTTTTTGCACCAAAACTAGACCTTGAAGTCCTAGTCTTGCTAGTTTTTGATGTCTATTCATCAATAATTCCTGTGGTGGGCCTTGCTGATGGGTAGTTGTGGAGCCTTTCCATTTAAAGGGTCGATTTTGTCTGATCTCATTCCTTCAATAGGGTGAAGATATCCCTTTCTAAAAGGTTCAAGTCTTAGAAACTCATTTAATACTTTTGGTATTTTTTAGGGATAGACCCAAACCTTTCATAATGAACCAAGTTAATGTTATTTTTAATACATTCAAAATCCTTACATGAAGGCTATCTGACTCCTTCTCGTTCCAATCAAAAGAGCTGATTGTTTTTTATTCAATTTTTTGGTCATGGTAATACTGCCCTATTACCTATTTGTCATCTATAATCACCTTGTGGCACTACTACAATATTGAAATCAATAATTTAGGTTAATGTCATCCTAGAAGAAGTCTGTCAATCATGACCTCCTCTTCATCTAGACAAATCATCCAATAATCTTAAAAATGAGGTTCATGTTCACCACTACTAACAACCCGTCTAATATCATAATTTGGTCTTGGTATGAACATCTCCTTTTGAAATCTCCCCATTTATTCATCCATCAATTTGGAATTTATTATACTTTGGCATGAAAACCTACCAATTTGTAGAGGGAATTTGATGTTTGTTTTGTGCTTCTTTACAATCATTTTGTGCACAGGAGTAAGTTGTCTTGACAATTCCATCAGGTCCCACTTTTCATTGACATACGTTGGTAATTTGTAGGGTTGTCTCTCAAATCCACTCACCCTAAAATATGTCAAGAACATATATCGTAAGAAAATGCATCCATATTCCTGAATTGTTTCCTTGGTAGTAGAAGAGAGTCGATATTGTTCCCAATTCTGGCTTAAAAATGCATGTCACAGGGACAATAAATGCATCATTCACCAACCTTACATTTCCTTTCCAATTATCCAAACTCAATTGTTGGTATACATCATATACCCTCTGATCATAAAAACTTTCTTGTAATGGGATTCTTAGCAAAAGATTTGAAGACAATCAAAATTATAGATAAAGTAGGACATCATATAAAAAGTAATATCAAACTGGATTATCCATTTTCTAATTTTTACAGTCAATTCTAAAAAATTGAGCATAAATAGATGATGATATGAATCTGTGCCCAACAAAAGTTTCCTTGTTCTTCCAAAATAACCATTATAAATGGGCACATCCATTCTTGAAAGTCTGATTATTCCTTCTAACCCTACCATTCTGTTTAATAGCACAATCAAGTCTTCCACCTCCTCGATAAACATAACCTAGGTTAATGTTTTGGGAATCCTTTTGATAGATGTTTTTTTAATCTTTCAAGCCATTAAGAATTCAAAATTGTAACATACACAAAATGCCTTTCCTCATAGCCCTTTTATGCATAGATTCAACTATAGCAATTATCAGTTGATCTAAATTCGGCAACCCTAGAATCAATTTAAAGGATTCTTTTGTTAATTTGATCATGTTTTCTCTACCTCCATCCAATACCTCCTTAGATATTATGGGTTGTAATTCTCTAGCACATAACCATAAGAGCTCAAGAGCATGTAAAGAAAGTGGGAAAGTAAGTTGCTCGGGAAATGTCACCAGCATCAATATTTTTCATCCATTTAATTTTTATTTGGGTTGCTCAATCTTGTCTGGAAATCCTCCAAGTTAGAATTTAACAACTTTCTTGTCCATGTCCTTATCTAGATCACTAGTAAAACTAGAATTTGCGTGAAAAACTAACACTAGATATTTCATCTTACACAATTTATCTTCCCTTCTATCCCAATTTGAATTAAGTACGGCAAAGCAAAACTTAACCATTTATCCAAAAGTTTTAGTGAATTTCTCTTTTCACTTCTCGTGCCCTCTAAGTCACTTCCTAGTTGATTTTTCCTCTTTCTCTTTTACAAATTCTCATAACTAGAGCACTGAGATATTTGTGTGTAATAGAAAAAACTTGAAGTGTTTGAATGTTTCAATCAATTTCAATTTTATTCATGTAAAAAACACATTAATGATTGAAATCATAAATGTATTACATCCAAACTGTCAATCCGCCTTGCTTTTTTCATTTCAATGTGGACCATCCGCATGTGGGTAAATTTAATGTCTTGTGGGATCTAGTGGAGTATTTTTGCATCTTTTGTACTATCTTTTGAAATGTATACAAGTTTAAATGTTTGACCCGAATGCCTGCTCTTGACTTTTAATGAGATCACGAAACATGTGTTCAAATCTTAGAGGTAATAGACTAGCGGTACTCTTTTGCACATTTGTCTCATTTTCCCAAGCTAAATACAAGTTTACCATGTTGACCCGAAGCCCCACTTCTTTGACTTTTCCTATGGAATGGACATGTGTGCCATGTCAGGATTTCAGGGGAATATTTTCATTTTGCATTGTATTATGCCTTTGGTGCAAGAATTACATTACAAGTCCACTTTCCTATTCCAATCATTTTCAAATATGTCACCCCCTTTCCGAGAATGAGGTCAACCATTCCTTTTCTTTTGGATCATTGAATGGAATATTTGAAAGAATATTCTTCAGACCTTCAGGGATAAAACCTGTAAATTATATTTGTAATATAAAATGGCTATGTTTTTTTTGCAAGAAAAATTTGCCACAACACAACCAATGGCATTACGCCACCTGTCATTAGGATTCGAGAAAAGTTCTTACATATTGTAATCTGCACTGGGAACAACAAGGATGAAATTTGAAGGGGATAAAACATGGTTTTAGATGACTTTTTCATCATATTTCACATGGATTTTTCACTTATGACACATTTACATAATCCTCGACCAGAAAAGAGGATTTCCATAGTATAAAAACATGCTCTAACATGATTTTTAATGGGGATTTACTCTTTGACATACATATTTATTAACATAGAAAATCAAACACAAAAGTTTTGAAGAAAACTTTAAGGAAAAAGAGGTGAGGTTAAATCGAGCACCAACATTGGCTCTGACTCGGGGATGGGCACCCCTTATGGGTGCCACAAGAACCATACAAACCAAACAAACAATAGACCAAGTTCCTATATCCATCGGGTTATAGAGTCATTTGAAACATGCACATGGTCAAATCAAACCAACTTACTTCACAGAAACATACTGAAACACTAAGGCAACTGGTCACTATAGACCAGGGAACAAACATGGAAAAAAATAGAAAAACCAAAACCAAAATAAAAACAAAAGGAATATGCACTGTAAAAATATCCGTACCTTGATTGTGATCAATCCAGGAAGTGATTTAGATGCCTTCCATTAATAGGAAACTCTATAAAATATCTATCTAAATATTTCAGAAAAAAAGATGTGTTGACTAATTCTTATGTCAATGGAATAGGGACCCATCCACAAGGCATAAAATTTTCCATGTTTTCGTTTATCCTCCTGTCTACTGTCCCATAATAAAACAAGATCTCCAACATTGAAAATTCCTGGACTCACCTTTTTATCAAATAATTTCTTGAGTTTCTCTCTAAAATTAAGGTTTCTTTTGTGAGAATCCATCTGTTCTTCATCCAAATCCACTATCTGATTAATCCTTTCTTCATAGGGGTTCACCTCTTTATCCTCAAGCTGTTATATGAACTGATAAGAAGATGATTTCATATGTAGGGGTAAAAGAGCATGTAATCCATAAAACAATTCAAAGGAACTCTTTCCAGTAGCTCTTTTTATAGTAATTCGATTTTCCTATAAAGCAAACTTCAACTGCTCACCCCACTTTCTTTTATTAATCTCTAATGTCCTCCTAATTATTTTGAGCAGATTCTTATTGCTCGATTCAACTTGACCATTCCCTTGAGGATTGTAATTGGATGCATATGTTAGATTAATTCCTTATTACTGACACATAGTCACCAATGCCTTAGCCCTAAAACTAATGGAATTATCAAAAAGTATTTTTGTAGGCACTCCAAACCTACATATTATATGATTTAGGATGAAATCCATGACTATTTGATGAGTTTCCTATATGGTGGGGATAGCTTCAACCCACTTGGTGAAATTATCTATGGCTACCAGTATCCATTTTTTCCCTACACTTGAGGGATTAGAGATCTCTCTAATAAAGTCCATCCCCCATTGTTTGAAAGGTGATTCTATTGATACTAGTTGCAAGGGTAGAGCACCTTAAGATTTCATCCTTCCTAAAAACCTTTGACAACTTTCACACTTCCTAACCAATAAGGCTACATATTTGAAAAGTGTAGGCCACCTGTAACTTACCCTCAAGATATTGTGGGCAATCACTCTTTCAGCAAATTGGCCTCCACATACTCCCCCATGGAATTGTGCAATAAGTTTGGGAGCTTCTTCCTCTATGATACATCTCAAAAGGACCCCCTAAGGATTCTTCGAAGCAAACCCATAATAAGTTATGATGTATTTTTGGGAGGCTAATTTGAGTTTTCTTCTTTTATTTTTGTCCAAATGGCCAGGACACTCCAAATTCTCGAGGCAAAATATTATCTCCTTATACCATGTGGAATTGATTACTTTTTCTAGGACATCCATAATTCCTTCCTCAATCTCATTAATTTGTATTACTTGTAGGTTACTCTCTACCATCAACATTTTAAGGCATATAACTCTAACCAACTTAATGGTTTGTATATCCATCTCATACTCTTGTATCTTGTTCACCCAACGAAATCTATTGATAGAAACTTCTATACCTAATAAGATATATTTGACCATAGTATGATGAATATATGCTACAATATTGGAACTCAAGATATAGGGCCTAAATATTTTAGCAGGTCTTACTATAGACACTAAAATTAGGTCACACTCCCCTTTGGTCCCTCAACAAATAAGCACCTTCATCACATTCACCTAGCCATGGCCCTCTTCACCTCACTAATATTAATTTAATTAATCTAATTAAATTAATTCATTATCCTCACAATATTTATTATTTAAATATCTTAATTTAAATAATATCCACACATACACTTCACCTAAACACCTCACTAAGCCAACTCACCCTAAAACCTATTCTTAGTAAGTTGCCATAACTAACTAAGACTTACCTAAACCTTAAAAATCAATGCATACATTCTCTCTAACCACATTCCCGCATGCTTACAAGAAGCTCCCAGTATAATCTGTGGGTTAATGACATGAGATTTGAGGAAATAAATAGTATCTCCCTAGTTTAGTAAACCTAGGAAATTCCACCTTGACCGACGCTGATTACCCCTAACCATCACCGGTTAAGCCAGAACCATCATTGGTTACCCTTTTAACACCAAACAACCTTATTCTCAAGGTTGGCAGAAGGTTGGAAAATTTGGCAAACATTAGCACATTCTAGAGAGATATCACATCTTCTGAGAGTGAATTTCAGTGAGAACACGCATGCAAGGAAGGAGATCAAGCATCTTTTCCTACATAGCCATCCCAACAATGATCTGATCTAACCAAGGAAAGAGAAATGTACATGAAACCCATGCAAAATATTTCCTTTGGTTGGTGATCACCTGGAACCTTCAAACCTCTCATCAGTACGTCCATAGGCATCCAGGACCAGAATCCAAGTAAGTAAACATTATACTTCTCTGGTTCATTCCATTTCATCATTATATTATTACCCATTGTTTACCTAGCCACCCATTGACCTCCTCCAACACTCACCCCTCCATATACCCATTAAAAGCTTGCCAAATCCTACCTAAATCACCCAATACCTCATCCCGACCAACCAAAGTCCTTTGTGTAATCACAAAGGAGACCTAAATCTCGTTCTGTGGCATTCCCAGTTTTCCACATAACCAGCACCGGTTACATCTAACCGCCGTCGGTCACCCTTAACTGACATCGATCTCTGTATTTTCCCATATAACCTAGAACAGTGACCTACCCACCTAATTCCACCTCACCCTCATTCACCTGTGATCTACCTGAGACCTTTGTCAGACTTGTAGAGATCCAAAAATAGTTACTTGACCTTCGGATCCTATTCTAACCTAGCCTGTTAGATCAGATCTACTTATTATTGTGTTTTAAGTGAGATACCTAAATCATTTCAAATTATAATAGGTTTTATCTTATTTACCGCATTAAATTGTTTAAAACAGTGGACTGACAACCATCTAGGAAGTATCACACTTCCCAGATCTAGCACACGGTAGGTAGTTAACTACACATATTATTTAACTCCTTCTAGTGGTCTTGCTTTTCATTACAGGTAGTTCCTCCTAGCCAAAAGGAAGCTCTCACAATTAGCTATGGATTCAGAAGTCATACGCGCCCAATAATCCATCAACCAACATTTGAATAGGTTTTCCTCCTATGCCCATTACCCTATCTGTTTCATCAATACTTCAAAGAAACTATCTAGAATCAGGTGAAACATTTTGGCACGCCCGATGGGACCCATCCGGGGTTCCTTGCGTATTCATTCATTCCTAGGAAAATTTGTGTGTTTGTTTCCCTTCTGAAAATCATACACATTAATTTTCTTCCTTGGTAACTCACCTTTTCTTTCTATTTTCTCTAAAGGAAACATTTATTTTGGTGTAATTAAAATAACCATTTCTATGTTTTCTGCATTATAGTGAAAGAACATCCCTCTTCCTCTTCATCTTATTGTGCCATTCAACTTCACACTTTGATTTGGGCTTAAAAATAAGCACATTGCATTTTGATTTATTGCATTAGCTCACATTAATTGAGGGTAACCTATATGTTGGAAGTCATGACCAGCTGATGGTTGATATATGAATCATAGAAAGCACATCTATTTCTCTCTTTAAGTCTTGCCAAATTACAAAAATTCAAAACAAACACATATTCTTAAACAACATATTTCCTTGGAACGCCTGTCAACAATCGTACTAATATGAGGATTGGAAGGTACTCCCCAGCTCACTACTTTTTCGAGTCATACTTCAGAGTGAAGCTCGCCCCCACCATAACATACCTAAAACCTCACCTTTTAGATCTCCTTCTTCATAGGAAGCCATCCTCATAAAAAAACTCTATTTCATAGTTCATGTGTCAGTCCTTAAATATCATAAGTTAAACAAAAATAATAGAAAAGGAACTCCTAGGATCGCATTTTTCTTAGTGTTTCTGCTTGGCTTACGTTTTGAGGTGAGAGATCACGTTCTTCATTTTTCTTGTTCATCCTTACACACTCCTCATCACAGCTGGTGTATTCTAGCTTCACCTGAGTGTGCCTAGGCCATATCATCATCATTCCCAGAATTTTGGGTCTGATTATACATCATATTTTAATTCACAACCACTTTTCTTTCATTAGTGTTTCAATTTCATAGTAACTGTCATCAGTTACCCTCTGACTGTCGTCGGTTATACCCAACCGACATCAGTTCCAGGTCCTTATGTTAAACTACCCAAAAGGAAATTTTATTCATCTTCTTCCACTTTTCATAGTCCCTCTCACTGCTATAATTCCCATTGAAATTGTAAAACACTATTAGATTTGGCATATCTGTCAGATTTGACCTTCTACCTAGTTTTTCACTCACTGTCCATTTTCCACACTGACCGACCATGGTTACCTGTGACCGGCATCGGTTTTCCCTAACTGGCATCGGTTAGCCTATTTCACTTTCCAACAAAAATTTGGTACTGAATCCACTTTTTGTCGCCAAATTCACCTGTTCCTGCTATTTTTCTGTGTCATTTACAGAGAAGTAACCCTACTTGATCAGTATTTGTTCACATGGCGCTGACCTGAAAACAAGCAAGCACACTTGTATTTCATGCCAGTTGTCAACCACTTCCACCTAGTCCTTCACCACCTTCCATTTTATCACCAGCCATGGATCCCATCCAGCCTATCACTATCGCCACCGGAGATGAGGAGTTCACACGACTCCTTGACCAAAACCCTGTCACCTTGTAGTTTTACCTTTTCCACTCGTCCACTCGAGATACCTCGGGTCAATTGATATATGTCATGCCCATATCTATCCCCCTAACTCTCACTCCTACTCTCGCATTAGCCCCATCTCGCACTGTGCTGCCTGCATGTACCTTACCCCCTGTCATTTCGCAACTAGGTCCTATACCCGATATGATTGCCACATCTACCACCTATGTGGCACCTACCACATCCACCATACCTTTTACAACTACCTACAATGCAACCTCATCTGCCCCTAATGTATCATACATACCCGTAGCTACACTACCACCTCCAGTGTCAGTGACCCCTACCCCTTTTCAGAATGCGGTCCTTTCCATTCCACAATCGTTACCCCCCATTACCACTAGGGTCACCACGGACCTTCCACCTCCATATACATACTATTATCTGCCTCCCATTTCATCTATTATTCCCTCTGGATACGTACCTCTTGTTTCACTGCCTTCTTCCCAATCGACCTACATGGCAACACCATACACTGGAGTTCTACCCCCATTATATGCCAAAAAACCAACCCTCTCACACTACAGAAGGCACTCAATCATCGCAACCTACTAATAACCTAATCAAATTGATGTTGGACAAGATGTAGACATTAAAGGCATCAGTTTCTAGCTCTCACAACACTCTCACCTATAACGAGATTTGCAACGAGCCCATCCACCCATCCATTCCTATCCGCCCATACCCCGTGCATTAGGAAATTCCTAAATTCAATCATTTTAATAGAAAAGAAGACCTACAGTAGCATTTGTAGTCGTTCAAGCATGGGTGTTATCTGATCACTCACGATGATGCCTTACTCTTGAGAATATTTCCCATGTCCCTCACTAGACCTGCATTAGATTGGTATAGTGGGTTACCTAGACACTCTATATTCTCATTCAATTAAGTAGTCCAAGCATTCTTGGATCATTTCTCTATCAATATCATCAAGAAGGTTACCATGACCGATCTATACTCCACGCGTCAGTATGAAGACAAATCTATCACAGATTTTGTCACTCGTTGGCGTAGCTTGATCAACCAAATCACCTTCTAACTGCCACAAATGGAACTCATCGAGCTCTTCACATGGGCTTGTGCCAGACATATCTCACCAAACTTGCAGGTCCAAACCTTCCGAACATTCGATGAAGCATTCACTATGGCACAAAAGTTAGAGATTTGTGCCATCGAAGAGAAGAAAATCCAATTACGTAATAAGAATTCAGCATTCAAGTCGAATGATACCTCTTCTTCTTCCAAACCAAAAAATAATTATTCAAAGGCTAAGGGCACCGCTAATGTAGTGGTACTCAAGGCTGGCCCAAGTCATCCGTCAAATCAGGCTACCCCCTCATCTAATCTCTCACCTGTCCAAACTTTTCAATTTAGAAAAGAGCAATGGAAATACATCCCAATTAGGGATCCTTAATCTTATGTCTTAGAAAAGATTATCAATATTGGAGCCATCACTCTTCCACCCATAAAAACACACACTGGTTTTGACCCTGTTCGACCCATGCCCGCATGGTATAAAGAACATGACTTCTGTAACTATCATCGAGTAAAGGGTCATAGTGATGACAACTGCATCACTTTCAAAAATATTGTCCAAGAAATGCTTGAGAAAGGAGAGTTAACCATGGATAATCATAATGCACCTACCAACCAAAACCTACACATATTCAAGAAACCATTTCCCAACCATGCCCCTTCATCTGATCAAATGATTGAGACCTCAACTCATGATACCCATACCAGTGAGGTTCACACTATCTTTAATGACGTACCTGTCACCTCCTAATTATCTCACATTCCTTCCATAGAGGAAATCCTAGCCCGAACTCCTCCTTTTGTGTTATAACCCACTGCACCTACTCCTCTACCTATAGAGGATCACCTTTCATATCCTTCATCACCTATAGAGGAGTATTCTGCTAACATCGAGACCATCTCACCCCTAGCTTTTCCACTTAGAGAACCTTTACCCACAATACCTCCTCCACCTATAGAGGAGCACCCATTACCTCCTCCACCCATAGAGGAGAACCTATCCATTCCTCCAGTTACAGAGGAGATTCCATCACCTTCTACACCTAACATAGACCCAGTTGAGATAACTTTTCCTCTTGGTGAGCATTCTCCATCCACTACCCAAAATCCTACAGACCTACTTTCAACTCTCTTACCCATGGAAGCTGAAGCTAGCCAATTCCCCATCTCTAAGACACATTTTATGGGGGTTGCCATTAGGTCCTCATCAAATCCACTTATAGATGTGTCGTTTTTGTGTTTAGCTGATCACTTAGATTATGTGGATAGATCCTTACTATGGGGATGCCTTTTTCTTCCTGTCTCAATGTAGATGTAGAGGTCACTTGTTGATACCTCCACTATCTACCCAAAAATATTTTGACCAATCAAACCAGACACAACCACCTCTATCATAACTCCTTCCACGACACCTATCATAACTCAAACCACACCCTTACCCATAGTGCAATCTATATCTAAACCCAAACCCACACCTATGGCATCATCCTCGACTAAACCTATTACCACTTTAGGGGTCACCTCGAATACTAGCCTTACTCATCCACCTATCAAATTGGATTTAGCTACATCCTCTAAAGACAACACCACACCTACTATGACACCCAAAATGAAGAACCAAACCCATAGAAATCATACCCAGCTGCACCAATCACACCTTCACCTGTCCCATCCATCTTAGGATCTCAGCTTCCCAACATGGTCAAGAAACCTCCACCCATCAATAAATCAAAAATAGAACAACCCATTCCTTCCTCATAAAGATCTACCTACCCAGATGCCCAACATGACTTACACCCACACTTGCAGCATCTTTACCACCCATACCTCTAATACCTTCAACTATTGCTTCACTACCCACTACACTTCAGTCACTATCTCTTACACCCAAAGCACGACCCACATCATCTACATTCACACAACCCTTGTTATCCCCATGGGTAACTCACCCACTTCCTCCATCTGATTTTCCTTCTAGACCTCATACAGCCATAATTCCTTTACCTAAGAAGGTGTAATCCAAAAACAAAATTCCACTACCCCACGACAAGGTAGTTAAAACAACCACACACCCTCCTAACTGTTCACCTACTATACCCCTACCTAAACCAACATGATTGACACCCAAAACCATGCCAACAACTAAAATCATAACTCAATCTGCTCCTCCTCTTCCAAAGACCATTCCTTGACAATCAACTGCACCTATACCCAAACCCATGTTCACTTCCCATTGTGATCCACTAGCGGGGTCTTATGCCAAAATTTTAACCAACCTCCTTGAGATTTCTATCATCACATTACTGCCACGCAGACCTTACAACCCCCTTAAACCCAAGCCAAAAGGGTTTGGTGATACTAAAATTTGTGCCTACCATCGTGTGCTAGGGCACGATGTGGATAACTGCAAGTCCTTGAAAACTGTCCTTATCCAGTTGTGTCCTCCAGAAGCCAAATTTGACGATAAAAACCTTCTCAGAGAGGATCCTTCTTCACTAACACCCATTCCCACACTACCCACTCAACAACCACAACCTCCACCCTCACATCTCCTAGAGCCACCCCCAAGATTCAAAATTAACATGGTTCGCATCAGAGAACTTGCCACGCCACCACCCAATTGTCGTTGTGCCCAACTCACCTCACAAGGTTTTCATCCTCCGGTAGGTTTTTGCTCATCATGTCGTTATACCACTCACCCTACACCTTCTCCATTTTCTAACTCCCCTCAGATCAACATGATACATGTCACTACATGTGCTCAAAAAGATAAGGGTAAAGAAAAGGTAACTGACCCACAAACCAATCCTATACCCAACATACCATCTACACCCATACCTAAAATAACTATATATGGCCCCATGTACCCCATTTCTAATGGCATCACACATCACACCATGCTTAACAAATTACACCAGTATCCCCTCAAAATGTCCCTATATGACCTCATCCAAACCTTGGAATCCCATCATCAAGATCTCAAGGAGGTTCTTCAATCTATTGAGGTTTTACTTAATGACCCTACACCCATAACCTCCATTACCACACCCCATCATGTAGCCTCTATCACCAAATTACCACCTTCATCTTCACCCCACCCTATTCACCAAGTGGCCTCCCTTAGCTTCTCAGAGGAAGATATCGTGCCACACCAAAATGATGACCCGGACCCAGCCCTCTTCATCTCTGTCCACATCGATGACATATGGGTACGCCGTGTGATGATTGATGGGGGAGCTAACATTAACATCATTTCATCCCATGCATTTGCTCAAATGCACATACCTGACAATTACATGCATAAACATCCGGTCATGGTACATTCATTCAATGATACTATCACCTCTACACTAGGCACCATCATCCTCCACATTCGTGTGGGCCCCCACACTATTCTAGAATTGTTTTACGTTTTGGAAGGTGAATTCCAATATAACCTATTACTTGGTAGACCTTGGATTCATGTCATGGGTTACGTTCCTTCCAATTTGCATCGTTGTGTAAAGTTTGAACACGAAGGACACATTTATACCATTCCAGCTGACCCCTCACCTTTCAAAACATGCAACATGCTTTACCGACCCAATGATGTGCTCATACCTATTAAGCCTTCTACCTCCACAAGCGCTACCATCTTCACCTACACCTCCACTTACCAGTTACAACCGCTGCTTCTACCGCACATATCTCCTCCATTCCTACCGCTGCCATAACCTCCATAGCTGGCCCATCAGCTTCCCAATCATTTAACTCCATGTCTGCATCGACCTCTAACACATCATCCATTCCAGCTAGCCTACATACCACCATTGATCCCTTGGAAGGTGTTTTTCAACGCATCACTTTAGGGGAGTACCACCTATATAGTGTAAACACATTCCTTACTCCACAAGAGTACGTAAGTATTCACCAACACCCTCACTACGATCACTGCATTGGAGAACGCCTCCTCTATGGTCCTCCTAACCTTCATACTAGTCTCACCTATGGGGACTTAATAGCTACCACTTACACACCTGAACCACTACCACAAACTCGTCCCCTTTTCCACTGACTTCCAATCACTTACCAATCACCATTTCACCCACACCTTCCTACACCGATGTGCGTGGAAGGGTTTCAGTTTTGGATTTTACGAGCAAGGATGCCATACTGTTATTCCATGTACCACCCGTAAACATAACGACTGAAGTGGTATTGGTTTTTCTCAAACCACCTACCAAACAGGCCCACATTGAACTCATTAAGGACACTAGCTCTTCTCCACCTTCTTCACCCACTCCACCTTCATCACCACCCCTCACCGATAGAGTCGATGGATCCTGAATCTATTCCTCCTAACTTTTTTTTTCATAAACACCATTTCCTTGGGGGCCTCTGACTTATCAACATGAGGTCAAGGCCCCTTCCACTCTTCCCTTCCTATATCCTGAAATGATTGATGACAATACACCTTTAATTAACATCATTCAATGTCAGGATGATGAATCTATACTCACCTAACTTGGTGTAAAAGACTCATATATTCTGTAACATTCCCATTTTAATGCTTTAGAAACAAGGAATTTTTTTTTACATGATTAATGTTCTCTGTTCTAAATACATAATTTAGAACACACATCTCAAATAATCATTCTTATAATAATAACCATATATAGCTGTAATGACTCAGTGTACCACCGATCTATTCATTCCATGACTCGGTGAACTACCGATCTATTCATGTATAACATTGAGCATGAAGTTTTCTACTAGAATAATTCATACTCATGGCTCTCCTTCCCTATTCTTGGTTCTGAGTGATCTACCCAAGGAACCTATCTAAATAATTGTTACCACTATTCATCGGCATCACGATCCTTAGACTAGGTGACGTAGGACAACGCAATCAGCAACTTGCGATACTTTGGCCAAAGATTTATAACATACTATTCATATTACTTATTCCTTGACGACATACTCGTCAATCTAGAATACGTCCTTCACCACACTCTATTGTTATATAGAATGTCTTATAATAACTTCTGTCAATCCCCTTGACCCAAGGTTTTCACTCTAGACCGGATTAACATCATAGCTCACATTATGAAGAGGCTCTTAAAGACGAAGGATAAATTGGCATACAGGGTCAACTGAAGTTAACTCTCATGTGCCAAAGTACCTTGAATCTCAAAGGGCTTTCTCATAACTTGATTATGGTCCTAACCAGTCCCGGAGAGAAATCTTGATCAAATTCCAGGTGTGTAAATCTTAACGATCAATGTAGAAGGGTGTTGCCACATGTCATCTGCATTGTTGTATCCTCGAGAAGATCCTAATCTTCACGAAGGTACAACTTTGCAGTTGACGTGTGTCAACATCCTACGGAATAGCCTTAGAAAGATGTAAATACCTCCAGAAAATTACTTACGTTAAGTTATATTTGGGTTACAGGACTACATATTTAGGCAGCCTTCCCTAACCCCGAGTCTAATACTCACTAAGTTACCTTTTTGTAATTAGGGTTCAGTTTTACAAAAAGGGTCCTTGATTAACTTAAGATTGTTTCCTGGTTTATCAGTTGAGACCTAACAACCTTTATCCACAAAAATAGGACGTCAAAAAATTTAAGTTCCGTTATTTAGAAATAACTTACCCTACGAGGGAAATGTATCAACCTAATAGGCTGAGATATATCAGACTTAACACTGTTAAGTCTTAGTGATTTACAAACATTTATTCCTTTTATAATTAGTGCATTACAAGAGGGGAAGGTCCTCCTCTTCTTATAGTTACATTTTAGGGCTTAACCCACCTCTCAATGTTCCCTATAAATGCAGTGATCTTATTTATAGTTTTTTAATCACAAACATAAGTTATAATGAATCACTAAATAAGAATGTAGTAATCATCCACATAATTAGCTATGGCTTACTCAAGAAAATCATCTATAATCCATTGTTTAAAACAATAAGAATGCACACTTATCCATATAGCCAATAAGAATATCATCCCAACAAGATAAGATACACATTCTACATAGGTAATTTTTTCACTTTTTCATTCGTTTCCAAACCATACAATTACAACTTATGCACTTCTGGCATACTTTAAGACAATAGCCTTCAACAAAAGAGGTAACCTTTCTTTTCACAATATATTTTAGAAATCGAATCAGAATTCTTCATAAGAACCAATTTAGAACAATCAATGCATCATATGAGATTTTGTCTTCCTTTATCACTTTCAAAGACCATTTACAAAAATTGCTAGCATTGGTCAGTTCAATGAACTAAGCATGATAAGCACTAATCCTTAAAACAATTGCATTCCTCTAATTGTTTCAATGAAACAACCCTATTAAAATGAATTCACTTAATTCATACTTAATATCCTAAAGTGAAGTCAATATAAAGAGAGTCTTAGTACACTATAAAAACCAAAAGGACAGAAAGAATATTCCATTCTGCTTGTCCTAAATTTAAAGTATATTTGAATCCAACAATTACCTTCACTATTCAAAATCATAATACACCATGAGATTTCTTCCTACCTATTATAATACAACTTCATATTAGAACTAGAATGACAGAAGTAATTTCAACTTAATCTATTTCGGATGATTCATCTCATTTCTTGCTAGAAAGTAAGAAGGAACATTTTGTTTATTATGCACCTAATCATCCGAAAAATCTGAAACAACGTATATCATGATTTGATCACCTTTATTTAACACTAAACCATTTGTAGTATTCATTCCAACAGGTTCATATAAAAGTAATTTAAACAGAAGAAATGGATTATCGCCACTTGCAAGTTCACTTGCCAGTCTTTCCTTCCTCTTATTATACTTAATTTTCAATCCATGATAAGTATGCAAGGCAATAAAAAACCGAATTACTTTACAAATGAAAATAACAAACAATAAGTTTATAACAAGAACTTAACCTACTGTAAAATGAAAGGAATCTTTCAGATTAAGCTCCCTAATCCTAATGTTTCTTTCATCATAATGTAAAAATATGCCATCCCATAACTTTACTGATGGAATTCCTCAAATAATTTCAAGAAAAAGTGTATTAACATACAAAAGAGATCAATATAACTTTCTTTCTTCTACAGCCCCTTTCTAACCTTCCTTTTCATCTCAAGAAAAATAGAGATGACCAAACACTGTTGTAATCCAAGTCTGTAGACTAAATCCAATTTCCAAGAAATAATGATCATTTAATAAACCTAATCAAGGATTAAGAATATGTTTCTAGCACTTAAGTACTTACAACAGTGCGGTTCAGGTAGAGCCACCAGATAGAATTTACCCTTAGATCCCTACAGGATCTACCATTATACATTCAATGAAACCAAAATCAAATTTTAACATAAACACATTACAATCTATCAAACTTGATACAAACCCGATTCAAAGAAACATGCTACTTTCCTTCATATGCTCGAACCATTCGAGATGAGAATTAAGTTAGGTTAACTTAACATTTTCCCTTGATTACATGGTAATCCAATACCAATCTAACTGGACCGAATCATCATCCGGTGCCATTTCTTTATAAACACTAATCAAGATTGAATATTCATAAAAAAAACAAAAACGTATTCAAATCCTATTTTTGAAAACACCTAAGGTCGAAATATTCTTACCATTATAAAGAATATACAATAGCAGTCAAAGTAAAACAGGTCTTCCATAAACTTCAACCCATTTCACTTCTAATGATATTACAAAGTATGTTTTAAAAACCAAAATTGATGAACACAATTTCTTGTTACAACTCTTCCAAGATCAACCAAGAATTCGCAAGAAACAACGAAATCCATTCAACGACTAATCTTTGAGTATAACTCGTATTTCCAACAATCAGGTTTACCAATTAAACAACTAACCATAAACTATAATTCTCGTAGAACCTGTGAAAATAAAAAGAAAACAAACCCCTGTACAAGAGGTGATGCATTTTCAATCATTCAATAATTCAAAAACACGCAACTTGTAACAGTCAGGTTTGTTACAGAGTATACCAACAATCCGTCCATGAAATTATTTACCAGCTTCCTTGAACATGAAATAATTACAGTCAGAGTTTCATGGTGGAGCAAACAATCTACCAATCCATTCATAGCCGAAGCAAAAGAGATTAACATAGCATTAAAATACGTAATCCTTTAAAAACATTTCCTTTAATGGAACAAGCTTTTAATCTAGAAATTCAGCCAGACAAGAGCTTACAGTAGTCATTAGCTATTTACCCAAATGGGTATGAAAACACAACAGTTCACATAAACCCAGATCAATGAATACAACCAAATCGTTAACATCAACAAGGATCTTTAAGAAATCAAACGCATTTATCAATTCATCACCCAGAAAACCCTACAAAATCTGGTATAGGTTTCTAGTTACAAATACACAATGAAGAATAACAATGCGATAGTTCTAACCGGATAAAGAACTCCAAGCTTAAACCATAGCAAGGGAACAAGAAAAAAACGAAAACAAGTTTCCTTTTGAACTAACATTTCCACGTTTAATCCAGAACCCAAGCTTACATAAAACCCACAAATCATTTTTACTAGCCAAGTCAAAAATGCATGAATATCATCAGAACATAGTTGTTTTAATGAAAACATTTAAAGGAAAGTAAGATTTTAACAGTTAGGGCCTATCATGCCTGATAGTGTCACTAAAAAGTCAAAGAAGACCTCTGGTTGAGCTCACCCTTTCTCTTCCTTTCCACGAAAGATTAAACAACAAAATATTTTCCTCTATGCCTTATATATTCCCCATGACACAGAAGTAAATTTGAAACTTTCAAAATTGCCATGCAACGAAGAGTAAATAGCTGGTTCGAAAAACTAGTGCTCATGCAGAGCAAAAAATGGAAGGCATAACAAAAGAAAAAACCAAACAAAATTCCTTTTGCATGTCTCTCAAGGTGGCCCGGGCTCAAGAGTCCATGTAACTTAAATGCATTAAATTTCTTTCTCTCGCCCGTTTTCCATTGCCACCGTCCAACAAAGTTGGCGAGTTCCACATTGCAAATAACAAAAGTTTCCATTTTAGAGATGCTGCCACATAAGCTTCCCTCTTATCAAATTAACCTCCGCTAACTTTGGTAGTACTCCCTGTCCCTTCATCCTTATCCCTTTCCTTAAATGCCATTGAAATCACCGCCCAAAACTTGTGACCCCTTAGGTTCCTTTCCATAGCATTAGTTTAGGATAGGTTAGTGACTTAGGTTAGATCATAGGTAAGTTTAATCTTAACACCTTAGGTTATAACATAAGTCACCCACCTTAGAATTAGGTTTAGATAACCCTTTGGAATATCAAGTACATAGTTTTAGGACTAGGTTAGATCAACTAACCCTAGCAGCAATAGGTTATAGTTTAGGTCTACTTAAATAGACTGAAATTATCATTCCGAATTCAAATAGAATAAAACGTTCCTAGATTAGATTCTGGATTTGCATCAAGTAATTAGCTTTTGATGGAAAGCTTACATATCCTACCTGGCTTAAGGTCCAGGTCCTTTCCAATGCCAAAATGATTGAGACCAGATTTCGATTGCAATGACCTGCCAGGATTAATTTCTGGAATCCAACAAAACTTCCACTACGGAAATATTTTCATATGAAGAAGATTTTAAAAGAAATTATACTTTCTAAGTTCAGTTAGACTTAATAATTCACGAAATGTCAATACATAACTATTCATCCCGAATGTTATTAAAACATTCCTTGGATCAATGAAATTGATCCAAGGATGAGTCATAGAGATAGATAAGTCTACAATCTCCCAGATATTAGATTGTACTCATATGTGAGAAATGAAAGAAGGAGATTCCAAGCATATTCCAATTCTATCAAAGATCTTGAGAGCAGAAAGGACTCAACCAATTCAAGCATGATTTCTCGAAAGCCAAAAAAACATATCGTCATATGGAAAAATCGCATATCAACGCTTGAATGCAAAGGAGAAAGTAACAACATTTCAGGGTGTTACATGCTTCCCTCCTAAAAGAATCATTGTCCTGATGATTACAACTTTTATTTACCTTATGGTCAGTCAATTCTTTCACTTACTATCAAATCTACTATTTCAAACTTTTAAATAGTTCCATAAATTAGTATTATGTTACTATTTATCCCATTGGAATAGATGTTTGCCCCAAAAATAGCTTACTTAATGTCATGTAAAAGATAAAATCACAATTTTTATCAGTCAACAAATTCAGTTCTGTTAAAAAAGAAAGGGAAAAGCTGTTTTCATATCTTCCAAATTCTCCCTAGTTGCACTTTCTTCGTTAAACTGGTCCCACTGGACCTTACATTGTCATATTTCACGATTCCTTAAATGCAACTGGTGAGTTTCCAACACTCGAATGGGTTTAACCACGATTATTCCTAGGTCTTGGACCTGCAAGGAATTCCAATTTAACACATGTGTCGAATTGGAAACGTATTTCTTAAGCAAAGAAATATGGAAAACATCATGCATTCGTGACAAAGTAGGTGGTAATGCTAAGTGATAAGCTATGGGATTGATTACTTCAACAATTTCAAAAGGTCCCATAAAATGAGGTGATAACTTGGTAGCCTTTCCAAAAGTTATAGAACTCTTTCTATGTTTAACACGAAGAAAAACCTTTTCACCAAGCTCAAATTTTCGGTCAATCCACTTTAAATCAGCATAACTCTTCTGCCTATCTGCTGTTTCTTTCAAGCGTTCACGAATCATTTTAACTTACTGTTCCATTTGTGTAAGGATTTCAGGTCCAATTACCTCTCTATCCTCAATGTTGTCCCAACTAACAGGGGTTCTGCATTTTCTTCCATAAAGTGCCTCGAAAGGTGCCATCTTAAGAGAAGCGTGATATGTATTGTTGTATGCAAATTCAACTAATGGAAGATACTCTTCCCATTTATACTGTTGATCCATGCAATACATCCGTAACATATCTTCTAACACTTGATTTAATCTTTCAGTCTGTCCATCCGTTTCTGGATGATACATAGAACTGAAGTTCAGTTTAGTTCCAAGAGCTGCATTCAGCGTTTGCCAAAATATTGACGTCATTCTAGGATCCCTATCTGATATAATCAATTCAAGTACTCCATGCAATCGGAAAATTTCGTGTACAAATATTTTAGCTAAATAGGAGAATCATCCCTTAGATTTCCAACAATAAAATGAGCCACTTTTGTTAGTTTATCAACAACTACCAAAATAACATCATGATTATTTCTTGACATAGGCATACCTTGTACAAAATCCATAGTTATTACTTGCCATTTGTACTGCGGAATGCTATGGGGGTATAATAAACCAGCCGGGTGCACATGTTCCACTTTTACCCGCTGGCATTTAAGACAATGAGTCACAAAATTAACAACGTCCTTTTTCATTCCCTTCCAGAAATATTACTATTTTATATCAGCAAGCATTTTAGTAATACCTGGATGTCCAGAAAAAGGTGAATTATGAAATTCCATTAAAAATTTCTTTCTCAAATCATTAAGCAAAGGTATGTATACTCTGTTTTCATAACGTAAGATTCCTTCATTATCGAAATGAAAACCTTTATACCTTTTATCTTTTGGATCTATAGCAAGCGCTATTTTTACTTGCTGAAAGTATAAATCAGATTCCATTGCACTTTTCACTTCATCTCTAAACTGAGTTCTTAATGTTATAAGAGTAGAAATGTGCTTCCTACGACTTAGAGCATCTGCTACTCTATTCTCTTTTCCTTTGATGTAACTTATATCAAAATCATATTGAGACAAAAACTTTAATCACCTTCGCTGTCTTGCATTCAGATTAGGCTGAGTGAATAAATATTTCAGCCCAAGATGATCATTTTTCAACTCAAAAGGTTTACCAAGTAAATAATGCCTCCAAACTTGAAGTGCATGTACTATGGCAACAAGCTCTAAATCATGTGGAGCATAATTCAACTCATGTGACTTAATTTTTCTACTTTCATATGCTATGACATGATCATTTTGTAACAAAACACCTCCAAGGCCTTCCCCGGATGCATACATTACAACAGTAAAGTCTCCATTAGAATCAAGTATCGCTAAAATAGGTGCTGAAGTCAACTGGCTCTTAAAATTTTTAAAAGTAGATTCACATTTATCATCCCAAACAAATTTCTTATCCTTTTTCTGTAATGAAGTTATCGGTGTAGCCACTTTGGAAAATTATTTAACAAATTTTCTAGAATAACCAGCAAGGCCCATGAAGCTTCTTACTTCATGTACATTCTTTGGTACAGGCCACTCGGTTATTACCACTATTTTAGAAGGATCTATAAAAACTCCTTCTTTACTTATAACATGACCCAAATAATGAACTTTGATATCAAAGAAAGAACATTTGGATAACTTACCATATAACCTTCTTTTTCTCGGAATTTCCAAGACTACTTTCAAATGCTCATTATGCTCCTCGACACTTTTAGAATAAATGAGAATGTCATCCAAGAATACAAGCACAAACTTGTCCAAGTATTCTTGAAAGATATTATTCATTAAGTTCATAAAAGCTGCAGGTGCATTAGTTAATCCAAAGAGTAAAACCATGAATTCATAATGTCCATACCTTATTCGGAAAGCTGTTTTATGAATATCTTCATCTTTAATTCTTAATTGATGATATCTAGATCGAAGATATATCTTGGAATATATCGATGCTCCACGCATCTGATCAAATAAATCATCAATTCTAGGAAGTGGATATCTATTTTTGATTGTTGCTTTGTTTAACATCCGATAATCAATACACAATCTAAGTGTTCCATCTTTCTTTTTCACAAATATCACTGGTGCTCCCCAAGGTGAAACACTTGGTCTAATCAAACCTTTAGAAAAAATTTCTTGCAACTGAGCCTTAAGCTCAACTAATTTTGTGGTAGTCATTTGATAAGGTGCTTTAGAAATAGGTTATGTACCTGGTTTGATCTCAATGGTGAAGTCAAACTCCCTTTTGGGTGGTAAACCCAATAATTCTTCCGGAAATACGTCACTGAAATTCTGTAATAATGGGTATCGTTCCATGAAATCATTGTCTTCTTCTGCAGATTCAGATATTTTTACCACATATAAGGTACAACCCTTATTTTTGGCCTTTTTAAGTTACATAATTGACAATTTCCTAACTGAAATTTCTCATTTTACACCTTGAATCTCTGTTGTTTTCTGCAGATCATCTAAACATCTTATATGTTTTTCAAAGTAGTCCACTTTTGTTTTATGCTCAGCTAACCAATTAATGCTGATGACAACATCATAGGATCCCAAAGGTGCAACATAGAGATCAAATTCAGTGGAAAAGTTAGGTAAGTCAAGGATTGCCCCAAAAAGACACATACTAACTGTATGAACAAAATTATTACCATAATGTACAGTCCATGATTTATCTATTTTTCCAGCCTTTCTTTTAAGTTTTGAAGCGAGTATACTAGAAATAAAACATTCAATAGCTCCCGTATCAAAAAAGAACAGTTACAGGTATGCCAAATAACTTACTAGGAACTTCAATAGGTGTAACTTGCTTTTCAGCTTGCTTGTCTACTACTGCAGCATGTATCTTATGCTACTGATTATGATCATCCTTCTTCAAAGGACATTGATTTTTGTAATGATCTTTGCCACAATTATAGCAGCCTCCTACAGGTCCCTTTTTATGCTCATAATTATTTCCAACCCTAAAATTATCATGTTGACCTCCATAGGACTTTTGCCCATTACTATTATTCTTTGCAAAATTATTCCTTGAATTTCCGGCAGGCTTGCTCATTGCTGTTTTCTTACTATTATCAGCTGAAAATTTATTTTTGTTACCAAAATTTTTCCATGGCCCCTTCTTAGGTGCAAGAGAAGCTGAAGAAGGATTTGGAATTTTCTTCCGCACTTCCTCTTTATGTGTAGAAATAGCTTTTAATTTCTGTTCCTGCCTTATGGCCTTTTCGAAAACCCCTTCCATAGTGGTTGGGCTATGAACATCAACCTCTCCTCCAATCATGGGATTCAGCCCCATGATGAATTTTCATATTCTGAACTTCTCGTCAGTTTGATACTATGGTACATACTTGAGGAGTTTCGTAAACTGCTCCCAGTACTCAGTTACAGTTAGCTTTCCTTGAGCTAAGTTCTGAAATTCTATCATTTTTTGATCATAATAAAGTTGTGGCAGCCAACGTTGCCTAAAATAACCTTTAAATTGATCCCAAGTGATGTTAGTTTCATCAATATTTAACTCAGCCTTACGACTGTCCCACCATGAAGATGCTTCATGGGAAAGCTGATATGCTCCCCAAATGGCTTTGGTTTCCTCTGAGAAGTTTCTTATTGCAAAGTACTTCTCCATTTCGTTGAGCCAATTCTCAGCTCCATCCCCTAATGTGGTGCCATCAAATTTGGGTGGACTTATCCTTTTTATATCATTAGTAAGTTCTCACTGCCAACCTAGCCTTCTTGTTTTTCTGGTTGGACAGGCACATTACCATTATTATTATCAACACCAAGTTCAGGGTTGTCCTCTGGAGGTAGCTGATTGTTATTACCAGCTTCTTCTTCCTCCTCATTTCCCATCACTTACTGCTCAAGTACAGTCAAATGATCTCTTGTATCCAACAGGGCAGTAAGGATCTCATCAAGTTTTTGGGTTGTTACTACTCCTTCAACAGGTGGAGCATTATTTGCAATGTTTCCCCTTGTTCTAACCATTTTCTGTTACAAGAAAATTCAGGTTTTTATCAGGATTATGGACACAATAGGTCCAAGAGCTGCAACCTTCAGCTCTGATACCAAGATGTAACATTCCCATTTTAATGCTTTAGAAACAAGGATTTTTTTTTTGCATGATTAATGTTCTCTGTTCTAAATACATAATTTAGAACACACATCTCAAACAATCATTCTTATAACAGATAACCATATGCAGCTGTAATGACTCGGTGTACCACCGATCTATTCATTCCATGACTCAATGAACTACCGATCTATTCATGTATAACATTGAGCATGGTGTTTTCTACTGAATACTTCATACTCATGGCTCTCCTTCCCTATTTTGGGTTCTGAGTGATCTGCCCAAGGAACCTATCTGAATAATTGTTACCACTATTCATCGGCATCATGATCCTTAGACTAGGTGACGTAGGAAAATGTAATCAGTAGCTTGTGATACTTTGGCCAAAGATTTATAACATACTGTTCGTATTACTTATTCCTTGATGGCATACTCGTCAATCCGGAATACATCCTTCACCCCACTCTATTGTTATATAGAACATCTTATACTGACTTTTGTCAGTCCCCTTGACCCCAGGTTTTCACTCTAGATTGGATTAACATCATAGCTCACGTTATGAAGAGGCTCTTGAAGATGAAGGATAAATTGGCATACAAGGTCAACCGAAGTTAACTCCATGTGCTAAAGTACCATGAATCTCAAAGGGCTTTCTCATAACCTGATTATGGTCCTAATCGGTCCCAGAGAGAAATCTTGATCAAATTTCAGGTGTGTTAAATATTAACGATCAATGCAGAAGGGTGTTTCCACATGTCATCTGCATTGTTGTATCCTTGAGAAGATCCTAATCTTCACGAAGGTACAACCTTGTAGTTGACGTGTGTTGACATCCTACGGAATAGCCTCGGAAAGATGTACATACCTCTATAAAATTACTTACGTTAGAGTTATATTTGGGTTACAGGACTACATATTTAGGTAGCCTTCCCTAACCCCGAGTCTAATACTCACTAAGTTACCTTTTTGTAATTAGGGTTCAATTTTACAAAAAGGGTCCTTGATTAACTTAAGATTGTTTCCTAGTTTGTCGATTAAGACCTAACAACCTTTATCCCCAAAAATAGGACGTCAACAATTTAATTTCTGTTATTTAGAAATAACTTACCCTACGAGGGAAATGTATCAACCTAATAGGCTGAGATATATCAGACTTAACAATGATAAGTCTTAGTGATTTACAAACATTTAATCCTTTTATAATTAGTGCATTACAAGAGGGGAAGGTCCTCCTCTTCTTATAGTTACATTTTAGGGCTTAACCCACTCTCAATGTTCCCTATAAATGAAGTGATCTTATTTACAATTTTTTAATCACAAACATAAGTTATAATGAATCACTAAATAAGAATGTAGTAATCAGCCACATAATTAGCTATGGCTTACTCAAGAAAATCATCTATAATCCATTGTTTAAAACAATAAGAATGCACACTCATCCATATAGCCAATAAGAAGATCATCCCAACAAGATAAGATACACATTCTACATAGGTAATTTTCTCACTTTTTCATTCATTTCCAAACCATACAATTACAACTTATGCACTTCTGGCATACTTTAAGACAATAGCCTTCAACAAAAGAGGTAACCTTTCTTTTCACAATATAGTTTAGAAATCAAATTAGAATTCTTCATAAGAACCGATTTAGAACAATCAATGCATCATATCAAATTTTTTCTTCCTTTACCACTTACGAAGACCATCTGCAAAAATTGCTAGCATGGGTCAGTTCAATGAACTGAGCATGATAAGCACTAATCTTTAAAACAATTGCATTCCTCTAATTCTTTCAATGAAACAACCCTATTAAAATGACTTCACTTAATTCATACTTAATATCCTAAATTGAAGTCAATATAAAGAGATTCTTAGTACACTATAAAAACCAAAAGGACAAAAGAATATTCCATTCTGCTTGTCCTAAATTTAAAGTATATTTGAATCCAACAATTACCTTCACTATTCAAAATCATAATACACCATGAGATTTATTCCTACCCATTATAATACAACTTCATATTAGAACTAGAATGACAGAAGTAATTTCAACTTAATCTATTTCGGATGATTCATCTCATTTCTTGCTAGAAAGTAAGAAGGAACATTTTGTTTATTATGCACCTAATCATCCGAAAAAGTTGAAACAATGTATATCATGATTTGATGACATTTATTTAACACTAAACCATTTGTAGTATTCATTCCAACAGGTTCATATAAAAGTAATTTAAACAGAAGAAATGGATTATCGCCACTTGCAAGTTCACCTGCTAGTTTGTCCTTCCTCTTATTATACTTAATTTTCAATCCATGATAAGTATGCAAGGCAATACAAACTGAATTACTTTACAAATGAAAATAACAAACAGTAAGTTTATAACAAGAACTTAACCTGCTGTAAAATGAAAGGAATCTTCTAGATTAGGCTCCCTAATCCTAATGTTTCTTTCATCATAATGTAAAAATCTTCCATCCCATAACTTTACTGATTGAATTCCTCAAATAATTTCAAGAAAAAGTGTATTAACATACAAAAGAGAACAATATAACTTTCTTTCTTCTACAACCCCTTTCTAACCTTCCTTTTCAACTTAAGAAAAATAGAGATGACCAAACACTATTGTAATCCAATTCTTTAGACTAAATCCAATTTCCAAGAAATAATAATCATTTAATAAACCTAATCAAGGATTAAGAATATGTTTCTAGCACTTACTTACATACAACAGTGTGGTTCAGGTAGAGCCACCAGATAGAATTTACCCTTAGATCCCTACAAGATCTACCATTATACATTCAATGAAACGAAAATCAACTTTTAACATAAACGCATTACAATCTATCAAACTCGATACAAACCTGATTCAAAGAAACAAGCTACTTTCCTTTATATGCTCGAACCATTTGAGATGAGAATTAAGTTAGGTTAACTTAACATTTTCCCTTGATTACATGGTAATCCAATACCAATCTAACTGGATTGAATCATCATTCGGTGCCATTTCTTTATAAACACTAATCAAGATTGAATATTCATAAAAAAAACAAAACGTACTCAAATCCTATTTTTAAAAACACCTAAGGTCGAAATATTCTTACCATTATAAAGAATATACACTAGCAGTCAAAGTAAAACAGGTCTTCCATAAAATTCAACCCATTTCACTTCTAACGATATTACAAAGTATGTTTTAAAAACCAAAATTGATGAACATAATTTCTTGTTACAACTCTTCCAAGATCAACCAAGAATTCACAAGAAACATGAAATCCATTCAACGACTAATCTTTGAGTATAACTCGTATTGCCAATAATCAGGTTTACCAATTAAACTACTAAACATAAACTATAATTCTTACAGAATCTACGAAAATAAAAAGCAAACAAACCCCTGTACAAAAGTTGATGCATTTTCAATCATTCAATAATTCAAAAACATGCAACTTGTAGCAGTCAGGTTTGTTACAGAGTATACCAACAATCCGTCCATGAAATTATTTACCAGCTTCCTTGAACATGAAATAATTACAGTTAGAGTTTCAAGGTGGAGAAGACAATCTACCAATCCATTCATAGCCGAAGCAAAAGAGATTAACATAACATTAAAATACGTAATCCTTTAAAAAAGTTTCCTTTCATGGAATAAGCTTTTAATCTAGAAATTCAACCAGACAAGAGCTTACAGTAGTCATTACTATTTACCCAAATGGGTATGAAAACACAACAATTCACATAAACCCAGATCAATGAATACAACCGAATTGTTAACATCAACAAGGATCTTTAAGAAATCAAACGCATTTATCAATTCATCACCCAGAAAACCCTACCAAATATGGTACAGGTTTCTAGTTACAAATACACAACCAAGAATAGAAATGCGATAATTCTAACTAGATAAAGAACTCCAAGATTAAACCATAGCAAGAGAACAAGAAAACCACGAAAAACAAGTTTCCTTTTGAACTAACATTTCCACATTTAATCTAGAACCCAAGCTTACATAAAACCCACAAATTAGTTTTACTATCCAAGTAAAACATACATGAATATCATTAGAACATAGTTGTTTTAATGAAAACATTTAAACTAAAGCCCGATTTTAACAGTTAGGGCATATCATGCTTGATAGTGTCGATAAAAAGTTGAAGAAGACCTCTGGTTGAGCTCATGCTTTCTCTTCCTTTCCATGAAAGATTAAACAACAAAATATTGCTTCCTCCATGCCTTATATATTCCCCACGACATAGAAGTAAATTTGAAACTTTCAAAATTGCCATGCAATGAAGAGTAAACTACTGGTTCATAAAACCAGTGCTCATGAAAAGTGGAAAACGGAAGGCATAACAAAAGAAAAAACCAAAAAAAATTCCTTTTGCATGTCTCTCAAGGCATCCTGAGCTCAAGAATCCATGCAACTTAATTGCATTAAATTTCTTTCTCCCGCCCGTTTTCCATTGCCACCATCCGCCAAAGTTGGCGAGTTTCACATTGCAAATAAAAAAAGTTTCCATTTTAGAGATGCTGCCACGTAAGCTTCCCTCTTACCAAATTAACCTCCGCTAACTTTGGCAGTACTCCCTGTCCCTTCATCCTTATCCCTTTCCTTAAATACCATTGAAATCACTACCTAAAACTTGCGACCCCTTAGGTTCCTTTCCATAACATTAGTTTAGGATAGGTTAGTGACTTAGGTTAGATCATAGGTAAGTTTAATCTTAACACCTTAGGTTATAACATAAGTCACCAACCTTAGTATTAGGTTTAGATAACCCTTTGGACTATCAAGTACATAGTTTTAGGACTAGGTTAGATCAACTAACCCTAGCAGCAATAGGTTATAGTTTAGGTCTACTTAAATAGTCTACTTAAATAAACTGAAATCATCATTCCGAATTCAAATAGAATAAAACGTTCCTAGATTAGATTCTGGATTTGCATCAAGTAATTAGCTTTTGATGGAAAGCTTGCATATCCTACCTGGCTTAAGGTCTAGGTCCTTTCCGATGCAAAAATGATTGAGACCAGATTTTGATTACAATGACCTACCAGGATTAATTTCTGGAATCCAACAAAACTTCTACTACAGAAATATTTTCATATGAAGAAGATTTTAACAGAAATTATACTTTCTAATTTCAGTCAGACTTAATAATTCATGAAATGTCAATACATAATTGTTCATCCCGAATGTTATTAAAACATTCCTTGGATCAATGCAATTGATCCAAGGATGAGTCATAGAGATAGATAAGTCTACAATCTCTTAGAAATCAGATTGTACTCATATGCAAGAAATGAAATAAGGAGATTCCAAGAATATTCTAGTTCTATCAAAGATCTTGAGAGCAGAAAGGACTCAACCAATTCAAGCATGATTTCCCGAAGCCAAAAGAACATATTCTCATATGGAAAAATCACATATCAACAGTTGAATGCAAAGGAGAAAGTAACAACAGTTCAGGGTGTTACATATTCATTGGTCATTACCTTCTGAGATTCAAACCATGTTGAATGAATTGAATATCAAGATCAACATTAATACTCTGGATGACCCGCACATCCTAAAGATCAGGAAATCTTTAGATGCTACTAAACAGGAAGCCATCACTTATTTTCTCAAAGATCATAACCATGCATTCACTTGGTCTTACGCAGACATGCTTGATATTGACCCCACCATAGTGGTCCACAATATCGTAACCATTCCCGATGCTAAAACCATCAAACAAAAACTGAGGAAAATGCACCCTCACATTGCCCTTATCATTAAAGAAGAGCTTTAGTGCTTTCTTTCCATTTCCTTCATCTTACCCATTGATTATCCTTGTTGGATTTCGAACATTGTACCTATCACTAAGGTGATAGGGGACTCCACATTTGCACAGAATTCCATAACCTTAACCTATCCTGCCTAAAAGATGACTTTCCTTTACCCGGTATTGATCAATTGGTTGACCTTACCGCTGGTGATGAGATGATATATCTCATGGATGGTTTCTCGGGGTATAACTAAATTTTTCTTGCCCCAGAAGATCAACACAAAACCTCATTCATCACCCCTTGGGGGACCTTCTACTATCGAGTTATGCCTTTTGGCCTTAAAAATGCTGGTGCCATGTATCAGTGGGCTATGAATTACATCTTCCATGAAATAATGCATCGCATATTAGAAGATTACGTGGATGATCTCTTTGCTAAATATAAACATCGCTTCGAGCACCTAGCCATCCTCAAAACCATCTTTGATCGTCTCATTAAATATTGCATCTAACTTCAGCCTAAGAAGTGCATCTTCACCGTTCTCTTAGGAAAGCTCATGGGATTTATCATTTCCCTACGTGGTATAGAAGTTGACCCTACTAAAGTCAAGTTCATTCTTGAAATGCCTCTACCTACTAACCTTTGACAAATCCATAGCCTGCAAAGTAAGTTACAGTCCATTCGCTATTTCATTTCACAATTATCTGATCAATGTCAACCATTTCATCATCTACTTAAGAAGGATGTCTCCTTTAAATGGGATGATGGCTATCACAAAGCTTTTGAGGCCTTAAAACAATACCTTCTCCAACCACCTATACTCATCCCACCTAAAGACGATCAACCTTTCTACCTATCCATATCAGCTACCGATCATTGCTTGAGATCCATGCTCACTCATCACGATGAACAACATAGGGAGTAGGTGGTTTATTACATAATCCATACTCTTTTGAACTATGAAAACCGATACACCCATCCCAAAAAAATTTCTTAGCCTTAGTTTTCGTTGCCACCAAACTCCATCATTATCTACTCAACCACAAAACCTATGTTGTGACCAACACCGACCCATTACACTTCATGTACACAAAACCTTATCAAAATCAGTGTGCCACATGATGGCTTATGCTTTTAACAGATCTTTTCCTCAAATTCATTCATCAAAATTCCATCAAGGGCCAAGCTATCACTGAACAATTGGCTGACGCACCTATTTTTAGGGATCAACCCTCTAATTTTGACTTCCCAGATGAGTCAATTGCTACCCTTTCCTTGGATGAACCTCCTTAGCAAATGACACTCTTCTTTGATGGTTCCAAGTGTCAACGTGGGGGTGGGGCAGGTATTATCCTCATTCCTCTTGATGGTGAACCCATTCTTTTGTATTTCAAATTATATTTTGAATGTACCAATAATATTGCTGAATACGAAGCACTCGTACTATGTCTCCGAGCCGCCTATGCCCTAGATGTCAAATCAATCAACATCTTTGGTGATTCTCAATTGGTCATAAATGAGGTCAATGGTATGTACCAATGTCATAACAAGATACTTCAAAAGTATAAAATTCATGTAGACATACTTTTGACCACCTTTGATTATTACACCCTTCAAATCATCCCACATTCAACCAACAAGTTTGTAGATACCATGGCCTGTTTAGCTTCCCAAATACCCACTTCATCCACCGATTATACAATCTTTGTCACCGTATAATGACTCCAATCACCTTCTTATTTACCTCACAATTTTTACTCAATTGGTACCGCTACCCCTGACCTGAGTGACATTTGGTATAAACAATACTCTGACTACCTTTCTCTCTCCATCTTACCTCCTGATCTCACCCATAATGGACAATGCACCTTCCTTAAAAAGGTCTCTCGTTACATCATATTGTGAGGGCTCCTCTATAAGCACGGCTTTGACAGTATTCTCTTACGATGCCTCACAAGTTTTGAAATTCCTTATACCATTATGGAAGTTCATGATGGCATATGTGGAGGTCACTTCAGTGGCCTTGCTGTTGCTAAGCGTATTCTTTTCTAGGGCTATTACTGGTCAAACCTTAACCATGATTGTTGTGACTATGTCAAACTTTGTGTAAAATTCCAAAAGCATGCCAACCTTCATCATACACCCAGTCATGCCTTATAGGTCGCTCGAGACCTTTGGCCCTTCTCTCAATGGGGTTTGGATATTGTCAGAGAAATCAATCCTCATTTTTCCTAGAGCCATCAATGGATCATCGCTGCTACCGAATACTATACAAAATGGGTGGAATCCATACCAATCATCTCAATGAAAGCTGAGAAAATATGTGAGTTCATTAACCACCACATCATTTGTCACTTTAGTGTTCCACAGCGCCTCATCACTGACAATGGAAAATAATTCAAAAACAAAACATTGCAAAAACTTTGCGATGCCTTCGACATTGAGCTTAGTTTCTCATCACCTTATTACCCACAAACCAACGGCCAAGTTGAATCCACTAACAAAACCCTCAACAAAATTCTTATGAAAGTGGTTGAGGATACTGGGAAGGATTGGCATACACACATTCCTTTTTCCCTATGGGCATATCACACTAGTATTCACACTTCCACAGTGGCTACACCATTTTCTATGGTCTACGATACAGAGGCAGTCCTGCCTCTCGAAGTACAGATTCCCTCACTTCACATTTCTCTCCATGAAATGCTCACTGATGATGAATTTCATCAGGACCATTTAGCATAGCTATATTTATTAGACGAATGTTGTCTTAACACTCTGGATCACCTTCAAGTTTACCAAAAATTTATCAAACATGCCTACGAAAAATGTGTCCATGAATGAACCTTCCGAGTTGGTGACCTTGTCCTGAAAGAAAATCAACACATAACCAAAGTAGAAAAAAGGTAAATGGGGAAAATTTTCTCCTAATTGGCTTGGACCATACATCATGACACATACCTATAGATCAAGTGCTTATCATTTATCTTCACTCGATGGTAAACCTGAACCTGAGCCCCTTAATGCCTTGTATCTTTGACCATTCTATTATTGATTTGTAGCCCTACCTGACTTTTTGTCTCTTTCCATGCTCGTCCCTTGAGCGCTATTCACTCCATACACCTCACCAATGATTAAACAAGAATCATGTGAGTACCCGTCACTTGTTATATTCTCTTGAATATGTGTACCATGGCGCTGCACATAGTATGATTCTCATGGATACTTTTCATCTATCTTTAGATGAGATCCCATGGTCATTTCACCTTACCTTTTGAACAAGAATTCTATTCTCCACCTTGGTCTTGTCCTTGACTTCAAAGACCTCACATGGGACCAAACTCCTTGAGTCAAACTTCTACTAAAAAGATGATGACTCCCTCAAAAGGACATCTTCCTCTCGAACAATTACTACTGTAAATAAACTGCTCTCTCGAAGGAAAACTATGTAAAGCTCTTCAAAAAAATAAAAAATGAGAGAAACCAAATCTTCCCGCATTAATCAGCTTCACGAAGACCTCAAGGAATTCAATTAGACTTCCTGCATCGATCAGTCTATCTCAACTATAAGTTAAAACACTCAACCTTTTTGTCATGAACTTGCCCATTGTGATCTAGGTTCTCTTGCTCGAAACACATAATACCTATACCATATAAAAATCAACTCCCTTTCACCCTTCTTACCATTCCCACTCTCATTTCCTATTGCCTCAAGGTAATTATTGGAACTTAGACATTTGGTGATCATGTGACTACTTTTCACCATAGAACATTCCATCATGCAATGTCTTTAGGGTCTTACGTTCATCACCTCCACCAAGGTATGATCTACTCAGTATGATCTTACCCAATCAGGTGGCTTTATTTCCCCTCTTATCTTTTAACCATATTTTTTTACGTTTTGATTACCTTATATAGGACATGGTCCTCGATGCTTACTTTTGGGGTAATCTCCTTCTTTCACCATAATCACCCTCACCTATATCATTTTACCTATAATCTACCCACACCTAACAAACCTAAGCCCACAACATGCCCAAAAACCTACCAAATCATTTTCATGCCTCCTCATATTCTTCCCTCACTCATGGGGAACAACATCAGTATGAGGTCCCTTTTCGCAGGGACTATGTAGGCAGCACTCCGAGGGTATGGGGCCCTTGGAGGTTAGCTCAACCATTTTGCTACCCTAAACAATTCATCTTCCATGTTCCTCACATTACATCACACCTCACTTAGTTTCCCTTTTATACCCAAAATTGGAAATTAAACCACATACATAACAAGTTGTTTCATATTTTAAATATTATCACAACATACATTTATCATGCCTACCATTTCTCTATCATCCCTATGCATAGATTATACCACATCTCATATATGACCCATAAATTATCATTCATTTCATGAAATAATGAATCACGACTCCACTTACTTTCAACACAACCATGCCTACATCGACCTAACTTAACCATGCCTAAACAAACCTAACTCAACTATGCCTGCACCAACCTGAATCGATCAATGCCTATAACCCGACTCAATCCATGCTTATAACCTGACTCAACCATGCCTAAACCAACCTGACTCGATCCATGCCTAAACCAACCTAATTCGATTCATGCCTATACCAACCTGACTCCATGCCTCACTCATCAAATTTCCATCCATATCAACACAACAAATCCATATCTCATAAACACATCAACAAATCAAACCATAGCATGTATCTCATCATATAAATCAATGTGTATCTCAAATATACATGGCTATCTCATCATGTCCATCATCTCAAAATTGTCGGCACGCAGGCCGATATACAATACAAAATGTCATCAGCACGCAAGCCGGTCTCATATATACAATAAAATAATGAATCAAAACAAAATATCTTTGGCATGCAGGCCGGTATAAGCTTGAAAAATATAAAATCACTCATACATCCTCACTATCTTTGGCATGTAGGCTGGTATGTGATCAATAATACAACTGTCTCTCAACATGTAGGCCGGTATATAATCACAAAATAACTATCATACATCAGAAATCAAGTGACTGCATATCAGGCATCTTGATGGATGTCCTCCATCTTTATATCACCTATACCCTCAGACTCCTATGTCCCTATTGGCACCTCAACTAGAGCTAGTCTCCATGCACTGATAGCCTCTGCTTGATCAGGCCTCAGAGCTTGCTGACCCCCTGTGCTCTCTAAAATGTGAGTGCGGGATCTCATCCTCTCACTAGACGCTTGTTGTGCCCTGTACTCGGCATAGGATATGAAGTCTATTGTAACTGCCATCAGCTGGTCCTGATAGTATTTAGCTTCACCTAGGACTTCATGTAACTTGGATACAGGCATGATCCTTGGTGGTCCTATAGGTCTCGGCCCCTCTACCTACCCTGAGACACCCTACCCCATGCCTGCCAGTGAACTGGGACCTACTCCTGGTTCCTGCGGTGGTGCCCCCTACCCATGTGCTTGTATTTGGGCCTGTAAGACCCCAATATGTGCCTGAGCTATGGCCAACTGGCCCTATAAACCTATCACCTGAGCTTGTAAGGCTGCTAGCTGACCATCCCCCTCCTCTCCATCTCCATCTCCTCCATCATCCATATGGGCATGTAGACTGGCCACTTGTACGTGTAGCTCTGCTGCCTTTGCCTCAAAACCCTCCAGCTGTGTCTCCAGTATACCCAAATGGGTAATTAGCATAGCTACCTTCCCCTGTAGGGCGTTTCTTTGCATCGTAATTCTAGCTAGATCTGACTTCCCCGGTTTGGATGGTATGGCTCATAATAGAGCCATCCACCACTTCCTGTACATGTCTGTGCACCTGGTGTCATCTATCCACTGGTCCACTACCTTCTCGTCATGTCCTGTGGGCACTGTAGGATATGGTAGAGGTAAGGGCCTGTCCATGTCATCTCTCTGATACTAAGGGAAGGGCAGAGGATTGTCCTATACTAGCCCAAACTACTATCAGACTCTGTATACCGGGATCATCTCATACTCCCTGGCATGGCGAACTTGTATCTAGCTCTCTAGCTGGAGCTCAGCTAGCTCCTCACACATATGCCTATATGTGTGGAATCCCACATATGGCCTCCATATAATGTCCACTATGGATAACCCCTCCAGTAATTACAAAAAATAGGCCACATCATGTGTGGGCCTCTCAGATCACCACTCTCCAATAAATAGAACCCATCTCCTGTACACCACCCACACAGATCTTGCTGAGAATGCATCTACTCGGGGCATCCCTATAGGCCGCACACAAACTATGTGCTCGTACGCCCATAAGTGCAATAAAAATTTACAACACAGAATGAACCTACACATCCACCCATATGCCCATAACTCTCTGTATAGCTACACTAAGAATGCTGGTGCCCAAGCAAAGAGGGTCTCATCCACCATCATGTCGTGGAGTACCCCCATCAGTGATCAAGGAAACTATCCACCCTCTACATCTGGTAGTGCGTAGTAGTACACTTCCTCCATCAATAGAACCACTAGCCTCATCTCCTCCGGATGGGCTAGGTACATCTCTCCATAGCTCAAGCTAGCGCTATAGAATCTCAGGTCAGCCATCCCCTCACCAAAAACAATCAAAATCAGCTCCTTGAATTCCTTGGAGGAGACAGAATAAACTTGTGCACCCAATATGGGTAACCGAAGAATCTAGAACATGTCCTCCATGGTGATAGTAATCTCACCCGTTGGCAAGTGGAACGTGTTAGTCATGGAGTCCCATCTATCAATGAGCATGACCATCAAACTGGGCTACTAGACTACATTTCTATAGTAAAGAACCCCTTTACCCTACCCCTACCTCCTTTTTTACCTCACCCAACCTTCACCCTAATCATTTACCCCACCCCACCTTTACCATACCCATTTACCTCACCTTTCTTGACCTCATCATTCACTACCTCCCTTTGTCATCCTTTGGGGACTTGTTATTTTACCCCTACCTTGGCCTTACCCATGCCGTGACCTAGATATTTGGACCTGGACCATCCTTAGTGACCTTTGACCTCATGTGTTCGCTATACCTTACAACATTGTTACCTGTGTTGTTGGACTAACGAATTTCCCTAGCCTATTTTTGTGACCGTTTATCCTGACCCTACCTTTGGTGTACTAGAACATACCTAAACGTTCCTGTCCACCTAACCTACGTTGTGTTTCCTGACCATATCATATGCCTTGGATACCGGAATGACTTCAACCTTGTTTGGATAAACCTATCGACCTCAGACGATGTAGAGTTTACCTGCTCTTCATCCTGGTAGTGTGCTACAGTTTATACGTGTGCGTGCGTTTTACTGTTGCTACGTTTGACCTAGATCCATTACCTAGTATTTCCCGAGTAGACCTTTCAACCTATTTTCCCCCGTGCCCACCTGTCTTTTCCTCACATTCACCTTTTTATCAAACCACTCACCGATTCTGCCTTTGGCCTCGTCAGTTCTTGGTTTAAGGGGGATCACCTTCACCCACACATGGGGCTAACCACATCTTATTTTTGTTAGCGTCGCTTACCAATACAAGCTACGCAACAAAAAGGGGTAAAATATAGACACTAAAATTAGGTCACACTCCCCTTTGGTCCCTCGACAAATAAGCACCCTTCATCACATTCACCTAGCCATGACCCCCTTCACCCCACTAATATTAATTTAATTAATCTAAATTAAATTAATTTATCATCCCCACCATATTTATTATTTAAATATATTAATTTAAATAATATTCACACATACACTTCACCTAGACACCTCACGAAGCCAACTCACCCTAAAACCTATTCTTAGTAAGTTGATATAATTAACTAAGACTTACCTAAACCCTAAAAAATCAATGCCTACATTCTCTCTAACCACATTCCCAGCATGCTTACAAAAATCTCCCAGTCTAATGCACTTGGGTTAACGACATGAGATCCGAGGAAATCAAGAGGATCTCCCTAGTTTAGTAAACCTAGGAAATCCCACCTTGACCAACACCGGTTACCCCTAACCGTCGTCCGGTTAAGGTGGAACCATCGTTAGTTACCATTTTAACCCCAAAACAATCTTATTCTCAAGGTTGGCAGAAGGTTGGAAAAATATTGGAAAATTTGGCAAACAATAGCACATTCCAAAGAGATATCACATCTTATGAGAGTGAATTCCAGCGAGAACACACGTGCAAGGAAAGAGATCAAGTGTCTTTTCCCCTACATAGCAATCCCAACAATGATCTGATCTAATCTAAGTAAAGAGTAATGTTTATGTAGCCCATACAAAAAATTTCCTTCAGTTGGTGATCACCTACAGCCTTCAGACCTCTCATCAACACCTCTGTCCGTCACTTACAGGCATCCAGGACCAGAATCCAAGTAAGTAAACATTATACTTCTCTTGTTCATTCCATTTCATCATTATATTATCATACCTATTGTTTACCTAGCCACCCATTGACCTCATCCAACACTCACCCCTCCATATACCCATTAAAACCTCACCAAATCCTACCTAAATCACCCAATACCTCATCCCAACCAACCAAAGTCCTTTTTGCAATCACAAAGGAGACCTAAATCTTGTTATGTGACATTCCTAGTTTTCCATAGTAATCAGCGCTGGTTACACCTAACCACCTTCGGTCACCCTTGACCAACATCAGTCTCTATATTTTCCCATATAACCTAGAACAATGACCTACCCACCTAATTCCACGTCACCCTCATTCACTTGTGATCTACCTGAGACCTCTGTCAGACCCGCAGAGACCCAAAACTAGTTACTTGACCTTTGGATCCTATTCTAACCTAGCCTATTAGTTCAGATCTGTTTCTTATTGTGTTTTAAGTGAGATACCTAAATCATTTCGAATTACAATAGGTTTTACCTTATTTACTACATTAAATTGTTCAGAATAGTGGATTGACAACCATCTAGGAAGTATCACACTTCTTGGATCTAGCACACACTAGGTAGTTCACTACACATATTGTTTAACTCCTTATGGTGGTCTTTCTTTTCATTATAGGTAGTTCCTCCTAGCCAAAAGGAAGATCTCATAATTAGTTGTGGATTCAAAAGTCATATGAACGCAATAATACATCAACCAATATTTGAACAGGTATTCCTCCTACGCCCGTTACCCTATCTATTTCGTCAATACTTCAAAGAAACGGTCTAGAATTAGGTGAAACACTTACCAAAGAAAAATATTAATTTTCTATGATAGTATATTTTAACTTAGCACCTTGCAGGGATTTACTAAAAAATCCAACAAGCCTTTCATTTCCCTCTTCATCCTGTTGTAATAACACAAATACAATAGTATTCTCAGATGTAAAATAAAAAATTTGAAAGGCCTTTTTATAATCAGGAGCTACTAATACTGGGAAATTCTTTAACGCTTCTTTTATTCCAGTCCATGCTTAGAGATATTTTTCTTCCCATTGGATAATCTAGTCCTTTTCTAGCATGTTTGTAATGGGAATAGTCATTTTAGAAAAATTAGAAATGAATCTCTTGATAAAATTTATTTGACCAAATAAGGACTGAATCCCTTTCTCATTTTTAGGGACATGAACCTTACCAATTGCTTTAACTCTCTCAAGATAAATCATAACCTCTTCTTTTGACACAATGTGCCCCAACAACTTTGCCTTTTGAACTCCAAAATGTAAATTTTTAGGATTTAACGAGATGTCATACTCTCTAAATCTTATCAAAATATTATCCACATGGCTTAAGTGGTCACTTCTCTTTTTAGAGAACACTTTCACATCATCTTGATAAACTATAATAAAATCATTGATGTAGCTTGAGAATGCAACATCCATGACTCTTTGAAATGTATCCCTAACATTCATCAGACCTACTGGCATTCTTACATAGACATAAGTACCCCAAGGAGTGATAAAAGTATTTTTAATTCTTTTTTATTGCTTCACAACTACCTGGTTGTACCCTGAGAATCCATCCAAGGTAGAAAGTAATTCAGATCCAGTGACCAATTGTAACATGTTATCCATATTAGGAAATGGATAGTTGTCTTTAATTGAGGCTTTATTCAAATTCCTAAAATCCACACATAACCTTATATCTCCATTTTTCTTTCTTATTGGCACTAAGTTTTCCACCCATGAAGAATATCTTGTGGGTTATATTATCCTTACATCCCTTAACATTTTTAGTTATTCCTGCATTTTGAGGGAGAGAAGTGGATTAACTAGCCTCTAGTTTTTCCTAAATGGTTTAGCATTAGGTTCTAAAGGTATTTCATGTTGAAATAAATATTCCCTATATGCTTTCAATTCTGAGTAAAAAAATGCTAGACAGTCCTGATATTTCTTCAACAATTCAACACAAGATTGCTTTTCCTCTTTACTCAAATTACTCCCTATCTAAATTTTTATTAGATTTTCTCCAGTTCCCAAATTGAATTATTCAACATCCCTTGAAGCATAGACGTGTCTATGAATCACCCTGTCAGCATTATCAAAATTTGAATATAAAGCCACCAACCATCTTGGAATTGTATTTGTTTTTAACTAAATGACATCCTTGTTAAATAGGGTTTCTTTACCATCAAAAATAGAAACCATTGGTTCCTAGTACATGCACTGATTGGTAAATTCTCCTTCATTCTGTAAAAAACTCTAAACCTGGGCATCATCATCAAATACTTTCTAATATTTCACATTATTAGGAATAGATGGTCTTGACAATTGTTTCACTCGGAATGTTTCGTTCCTTTTAGAAACAGATAAGGTTAGGGGCTAGGAGGAATACCTGTAGAATGTCGAGATGGTGTGCGCGTACCATAGAGAAAGATCAGGTTGATTGCGAAGAACTCCTTTTTGTCTTGGAAGGACTACCTGCAAATAAGAACACAAGACCACAAGATTTTGATTAGACAATAAATGAGGAAACTGCCTTGGGCCCAGGAAATATAAAACTTCCTTTCGAAGGTGGTCAGTTTCCCTGCTAATATGAATTAACACAAAAGACTGTAAAATATCAATTAAGTTGCTTCGTTGAACTGGGTAGGGGAAAGGCTAGTTTTCTGGTTTTGATCGAAGGAACCGATGCCGGTTACTGATAACCGATGCCGGTTACTAATAACTGATACCGGTGGGTTCTAGGATCTGTAGGTTAGTTGCTTTGTGGGGTAGTTGTGTTGTTTGTAAGGCTGTATATAGGTGGTATTAGGAAATAAGGTGATGAGAGGTAGATGAATGATAGTTAGAGGTAATATGCATGTTGGATAGTGGATTCAAGGATGGATTTATGAGGACTGTGATTCAGAAGGCATAAGAAATGTTATAACAGAGGACATGCAAGATGTGACTTAATGGTTTTGACGAAGATGCAAGCTGATCTCCTTTTCTGTAAACACTTCTGGTATTTCCACTCGTCTCTGCTCAGTCAAGTGAAGATCTGGACTCTCTTTTTCGCTCCCAATGATCTCTGTTGATTCAAAAATCATTCGACCTGATCCTGAAAATAAAATTCCGATCCTTTTTTTTTGGTTTGGGGAGCCCATTTACAGGGAACCGATGGCGGGTTGCGTAACCGATGGCGGGTCGAGTAGGAACCGGCATCTGTAAGGAAAAAGTAGGCTATTTTTAGTAAAATAACCCACCTTCCCTGCTTTTCTCCCGAGAGATCAGTTGCGGGCTTGGTCAAGTGGCTAGAAGGTCAGTTTTGGGTGCGAGTAAGGAGGCATTAGTTATGGATGTGAGTCTAGACCAAGCCATAAGTCTTAATTAGGTTAGTTTAGGGTTAGGGCTAGGTCATGATGAGGTGGCAAAATGAGGGTGGCAGGTAAGGTGATGTGGTTTTATCAATTACAAGGTAATTAATAAATAATTGTGTAAGGTTTAGGTGATGAGGTTAAGTTGCGAGATGAGATGCGGGTCACAAGGGGTCGTAAGACACAAATTTGGTGTCTACATTAGCCCCTTATTGTCGTGTAGCTTATTTTGTAAAGGTGCACAGATAATAATATGAAGTTGTTTCCCCTATTAAGGGTATAGGTAATCCCCCTCAAATCTATCACAGATTGAGTGAACGGGAAATCAGGGATAGGGTTGATAAAGGGTAAATGGGGGTAGAGGGGATGGTAAGATGGTGGGGTAGGTCCAAGGAAGCAGACGCATGGTAAAATGCAATAGTACGACTAGGGTACATGATTTGACGAGCAAACCAGCAGTGCATAGGCAAAGGTCGATAGTTTATCCAAACAAGGGTGATATAATCCTGTATCCAAGGCATAGGAAGTAGCTCCACGGTATATAACAGGTAAGGTACAGGAACGTTTAGGCTGTGTTCGGGAGTACCAAATGGTTGGTTTGGTTGAGATAAACGTCACAGGCTAGGTCTAGGCAAAGTTCGTCGATAGATCAAGTCAAGGACCCTAATCATGCTAAAACACGAACAAGTGAGCTCGATGGAACAAAAGGTACAGGATGGATGGATAAAATAAAACGTTGATTGTGGGGTATGGTATTGAAGTGATACGGCCGTGGGTCAGGCCAAGTTGCTAGGTTACAGCCTTGGGTCGGGCCGGATGGTTAGGGTGAGGCCTCTGGTCTGGCCGGAATGGGTAGGATGAGGCCTTGGGTCGGGCCAAATGGGTAGGTTGAGGCCTTGGGTCGGGCGCGAATGGGTAGGTTGAGGCCGAATGGGTAGGTTGAGGCCTTGGGTGGGGCCGAATGGGTAGGTTGAGGCCTTGGGTCGAGCCGAATGGGTAGGTTGAGGCCTTGGGTCGGGCCGAATAGGTAGGTTGAGGCCTTGGGTTGGGCCGAATAGGTAAACAAATGGTGTTCAGCAAAGGTGGATATAGGTGATATGTGGTTAAAAAAGGGGCAAATGGTAAATAAGGGCAAAAAATTAGGGGAAAGTTGGCAGAAAAAACCGATGTCGATTCTACATGACCGATATCGGTTAAGGGACCGATACCGGTTCATTAGGGAAAAATGAAACCGATATCGATTAAGGGCGAAAAACCTATAAAAAGAAAAATATGGCTTGTCATTGTCACTTTGTTATTTTGAAAACCAAATTGACTTGTCTGATGTGGAGAGTTGAGATTGGAGGTTTATTGAGTGAGGTGGAGCTATTTTGCTGGAGGAGTGAGTTGTTTGCGGGCCCGAGTGAGGAGGAGGCAGCAGTTGATTGGCCGGGGACCCAGCAGAGTAGAATTGGAGCCATGGCACAAACAGGAGGAGCAGGAGGGGCTGGACCAGCTGGACCACCACCACCCATCCCACCACGACGACGTGTCGTCGTACGGGTAGGCTCGGAACTTTTTATTTTGTGCATTTGAATGGTATTAAGCGAAATTGGGGGTTTGGGTAGGAATTTACATTTTTAAGGAAATAATGAGGAAATTGACGTAATTTGAAAAATGAAGAGGATAGAGGGGTAAAATAGGGAAAGTCGGATGGGTGGGTAGGTTTTTATGGTGTTTGGGTGGGTAGATAAGTATAAAAATAGAAAAATATGGGGCGGGGGGGGCAGCGCGGGGGTTCGGCTCCTGGCAATTACAGCGACCAATGTCGGTTGCTAAGCGACTGGCATCGGTCGGAAAATTGTGTGGACAGGGTGTGTTGGGCTGGACCGGCATCGGTCGTATGTCGGCCGGCGTCGGTTTGGGTTTGTATGGGTATGGGTTGGTTTGGGTGGGTTTGGGTGTTGGGTGGGGGTGGGGTTTGGGGTGTTGGGTGGGGTGGGGTTTGGTTGGGGTGGGTTGGGTTGGGTTTGGGTAGATTTTGGGCTTTGGGTGGGTTTGGATGTTGGGTGGGGTGGGGTTGGGTTTGGGTAGATTTTGGGCTTTGGGTGGGTTTGGGTTTTTGGTTGGGGTGGGGTTGGGTTTGGGTAGATTTTGGGCTATGGGTGGGTTTGGATTTGGGTAGATTTTGGGCTTTGGGTGGGTTTGGATGTTGGGTGGGGTAGATTTTGGGCTTTGGGTGGGTTTGGATTTGGGTAGATTTTGGGCTTTGGGTCGGGTAGTGGTTTGGGTGGGTTGAGTTGTGGGTAGGTATGGGATTTGTATGGGTTGGGGTTAGGTGGGTTTTGGGTTGGGTGGTTGAAGGTAGGTTACTAGAGGGGGGTGGTAGAGAGTTGGGGTGTGGTCGGGGGGATAAAAGGGGGTTTAGAGGGTAAAGTAGATGTTGTGATAAAGAGTAGGTCTAAGGATGTGGGTTGGTTTTGCAGGCACGTCAGCAGTTGACGATGCTGGATAGGATGCCCCCGCTGTTGGTGCGGATGAGACCACATGTGTCCGCAGCTCACTGGGTGATCATGCGTGAGGTGGGACTCAGTGGAGTCCAGAGGTATAGAGCGATAGAGAGAGATTACAGCCTGATGGTCGCCCTCATCGAGAGATGGGATCCGGCGACCAATGTGTTCCATCTACCGACTGGGGAGATGACTATCACGTTGGAGGATGTGTATCGCATCCTTTGACTACCTATCGAGGGAGAGGTAGTCTTCCAGGTAGATTTAGAGACTGCCATGGACAACATATTACAGGTTTTTGGAGATGCAGCCGTGCTACTTACCTATCACAGCGCGAGCATTGGGTATGGTGACATGTACCGTGCGCATCGACACGAGACACGGCTGGCTGTGCTGATGATGATTGGGATCACCTGTTTCACCCTCCCGGACTCAGAGGGAGGCCACTTTCCATGGGCGTTGATGGGGGGTGTTGCTTGAGATGATTGAGGAGCATACTTGCTATGCGTGGGCACCAGTGTATCTGGTGCAGCTATACAGAGAGCTCTGGGGTTATCGTCGGATGAGGCGATTCGGTATCTGTTCGACATTTTTGCTGTATTTTTGGGCATATGAGCACATCATATGCATTAGGCCAGTAGGGTTACCCCAGCAGCCAGGGCCACAGGTCATATACAGATATGGCTTTCAGAGGTGGTTGGGGGTCGTGGGGCAGCCACGAGCAGTTCTTACAGGCGAGATGTGGCGTATTATAGACATTTATTAGAGGGGCCTGACAGTGGTAGACATCATATAGAGACCTTACAGAGGTCATCACCCGCACAGAGGAGGCCGAGTAAAGTTACTCTGGATCCAGTACACTTTCTGGATAGCCGGACGGAGGCCGGGAGAGTACGAGAGGATACCCCTAGAGAGGGTATGCAGGCAGATGGGGCTGCGACAGGACAAGCCACCTCCCTTCCCTCAGTACAGGAGGGATGATGTAGAGGCCCCACTTCCTGCACCACAGCCCTTGGATTCAGATTGGGTTGCAGAGAGGCCAACAGATGATGGCGTAGATGATACTGGGTGCACGGGAGCATACAGGATTTGGTGGGCTGGTCAGAGAGCGGCGAGGGTAGCACAGCCCGCACAGCCAGACTTGGTAGCGGTGACGGCAGAGAGAGATCAGCTCAGGGGCCAGGTGTAGTTATTACAGGGGTAGCTTACTGTTGCGCAGGCACAGATAGGGGTCTTACAGGGGCAGCTAGCCCAGGCTCAGGTACAGGCACATGCAACACCACCACCAGCAGCACAGCGACAGGTGCAGGTATAGGTACAGGTAATAGTACCAGCAACAGCACAGCCACAGCCCCAGGCACAGGTACAGATACCACTGCCAGCAGCGGTACAGCCACATGCACCACCAGCATAGGCACAGGGGGTACTGGCAGTAGGAGTCTGGGGACCAGCCCCAGTACCGACGGTGGCACGGTATAGATACATGGAGGCGAGAGCAGAGGCCCGGTACTATTAGGATGTTCTTGATAGTACTGGAGCTGAGTATCAGCCATATGCGGCACACCGAGTGGAGACCTCGCGTAGTCAGAGATCGCAGGGAGGTGCAGCCACAGCCGGCGTGTCTATTACAGGTAGGAGGTGAGAGGCGCCACAGGGACCAGCAGGGAGAGGTGCCGAGGGCGGTGGGGAGAGCTGAGGGATCCCTGCATTGTTTTTGTATTTTGTATATTGGATATGGGCACCGGTCTGCGAACCAGTTATGTTGATAGAGGCCTGCGTGCCGTCATTTATTCATGTATGGATTCATTTATTCATTATATACCGGCCTGCGAGTCGAGTATGGGTTGTATATTTGATACCGGCCTGCGAGCTGAGTATATTTTTGATATGAGGGACCGGCCTGTGAGCCGAGTTGAGATTTTGGATAGTTATTGCGGCCTGCGTGCCGGCTTAGTTGTATGATGAGATCATAGAGGCCCCGATGTAGGGCACATTGTATATTTGAAAATTTGTATATATATATAGAGATGATGTTTTGATCCACATGCAGTGTTCAAAAATGTGTTTAAGTATTTCGTCAATGGTTTGTGGTATAGAATATATGATGAGTTTATTTGACGTGTTGATATATGGATGATGTGTTATAAGATGAAATGTTGCATGTTTTGGGCTGGTTTTGTGACATTGTTATATATGTATCTGATGAGTTGGATCCAAATGATGAGTTTTTGGTTTTGTGTAGATGTGACTTAGTTGATGGTTTGTTTGTTTTTGTAAAATAGATGATGTTATGGACATTGTAATGATATGTGTGGTGGATGGAGAAATATGGATAATGGTGTTGTTATGTAGGAAAAAGGGCGGGCGCGACAAAAAATTAGGTAGAAAATGAAGAAAAAGAACCATGTTGTAAAAAGATAGGTATATAACCGATATCGGTTAGCGAACCGATGTCGGTAGCTGCTAGACCGATATCGGTCACATGACCGATACCGGTTATTTAGTTACGAGCTTTTCTAAAAATAGAAAAGCTAGGGTGGCAACTTAAGTTCTTATTTTTAGAGCCATGCAAGAGTTAAATATGCGAACGTGACACTTTTTGACGATTGAGACAGGTATTTGCATGAGAGATTTGAGTGTTTAGGAGTAAAGAGACAGGGAAAGTGATTGTGATCTGAGATTCAGAAGACAGAAAGGAAGGTTTGAAAAAGGTGGTGATAATGGTAGGACGAGGAGAAACATCCCGCAGGTAGGGACAAGAGGGAAGACAAGGGCCACCTCAAGCTACTGCAACCCAAGAGGTAACGTTTTTTTTGTGATTTGACTACTGCATGTTTTGTGAATAAGATGGGGGAGAGTATGTGGGTAGATATGAGAAAGAAAATATGATAACAAGGGTTATAAATGGGGTGAGTGTTACACGGTAGGTAATCAAGGGTTTCAAGTATGTCTGTGTATACAGAGAGGAATAAAAGAGCAATTTATTGTCATAGGTGGTTGTTTTAGGCATAACAGGGACCGATATTGGTTAGGGATAACCGGTATCGGTTACTCAGCCAGTACCGGTTAGCTGTAAATGATACCGGTTGCTGTAAGAATGTTTAGAATTTGAGAAAAAACCCGGGGGGATTGGAGGAATTGAATGGTTTTGTGTTATTTGGATGTATGCAGGCAGAGGCAGGGTTGAGGATGAATGATAGTGTACCAGCGCTGTTGTCACGAATCCGAGCAGATGTAACGCCAGCTGAATGGACATTGATAAATCGTTTGGGGTTAAGTGGAATCCGTTATTATTCACGAATCGCATGTAACCATGCTATGTTACAGGTGTTGATTGAGAGATGGAATCCTGAGACAAATACCTTCTATCTGCCAACAGGGGAAATGACAGTAACATTAGAAGATGTGTTCCGTATTTTGAGACCCCCAATTACAGGAAAACCAGTATATCAGGCATTACCTAGCGTGGCACGGGGAGCGATAACAACAGTATTTGGTCCATACGCACGAGATTTAACACAGCGAGGTTTGTCATTTACGTATGGGATAATGTATCCAGCACATCCTGAGGAGACAAGGTTAGCAGTAATTTTAATGATAGTGGTAGGGTATTATGCATTACCGAGGGCAGAAGGGGGAAGATTTACAAAGGCATTGATGTGTGTTATTTGGGAGATGATAGAAAGGAACGTGACGTTTGCATGGGCACCTGCATATTTGGCAGAGCTATACAGGGGTTTATGGGCTTGTAGGTGAAATCAAAGAACGACACTGGATTGTTCATACTTATTACACTGTTGGGCCTATGAGCACATTGTTTGTGTGCGACCAGTAGGCTGATCCATCCAGTCAGGAGAAACTGGAGTACAGAGGTTGGGATTCAGACGATGGGTCCAGACAGAACAGGAGGTAAGATCCCAGGCCGTGACGGATGAATTTGAGTATTATAGGCAGGTATGGGAGAGAGTGACGATTGCGGATATCTGTTGGCGGCCTTACGGAAACTATATGGTAACAGAGAATATAGCTGAGGAGTTGAGGGGTGTAGAGCGATTGAGGTGGATCGCAGGGCACAGGCCAGGTGAGTATGAGAATTCCTCTAGATCACGTGCGGCGACAATTTGGATTTGTGCAGGATATACCCCAGGCTTATAGACCCTATATGAGGATCGATGCAGAGGCAATATTCTCACCTCCCCAGCCAACACCTCCAGAAGGGCCTGAAGAGGTAGCAGCCGATCGCAGGGTAATGGATGCAGGAACGACAGAGGCCTATAGATTATGGTGGGGTAGCAGAACTGCGAGGTGTACGTGATCATCCTGACATAGCGGTGATTACAAGCAAAAGAGGATCGTTTGCAGTTTTTGGTTCAGCAGCTCCAAACGCAGGTGAATGAGACCAGAGGATTGTTAGTGGTTGCGGAGTCACGGGCGGAGAGACTAGAGGCTAGAGTCCTCCATGCGAGAGGGCGTATTCATATGTTACAGGAGGATGTGCAGATCAGTGGGCGGTACCAATAGCCGTGGTACCATTGAGGATAGAGAGGCCTGGCGAGAGGGGTCGACGATCACGATCATCACCTAGTTCGGGATGAGGCGTGAGGGTCTAAATAAATGTTAGCAAGGTATAAGAATAAATAAGAGTACCGACCTGCGTGTCGATGATAGAGAAGATGTATTTGTTTAACATCTAAATAAAACTGAATATGTATGTTGATTTGAGTTATAATAATAAGAATGTTTTCGTTTGACTTTTTGTGTTTTGAAAAAGGATAAAGAGGAATGTGATTAAATAGAAAATACACAAAAAATATTTATATTTACCACCCATGATAGTTTATGTCTGGGGTGGTCCTGGATGTTGATCAGATTTCTAGTTTGATCATACTAGCATCCAGTGTGTGATTGCACAACATTGAATCCTTTCCCCAAGTGTGGGACTTGCAAAATGAGAAAGGAATCTCCAGTTTAGAGGCTGGTTCCTCAATTCCTCTGGTCAGATTTATCACTTACAAGTTGCAGAGGTTATATTCCTAATCCCTACCCTAAATTCCAAAGGAGACAGAGAGAGAGAGAATGCAAAAAACTAAAAACTAATGCTAATAGGTGATGCACCAAAGGAGTGGTGAGCATTTTTTACTTCTGCAGATTGACACAATCCATAAAAATGCAACAAAAACCTCATGCACAAACTGATAATTGTAATGAAGGATCAGAAATTAACCAAACAACACAGGCAGAGGATGAAAAATTAATCACAGAGGCTGTATTGTTATTTTAATCATCAAAATCACTTGCATTACAACACCTGAGAGGAAAAAAAAGTTGCAGCTCTTAGAAAGGTCTGATATTCCACCAAAATCACTTCCAAGGTGAGAAAGGGGACCTGCAATACACAAAAAAAATGTTCAACCCTTTGAAAATGAGCCAAATCTGGCTTTTACAGTGCAAGGGACGAGCCCAGGAGAGAGAAAAACGTGGGAAAACATGGAAGAGATTCAATCATTGACCAAAATGCATTCAAAAAGCATGGGCATCCTTACAGACCCATCCCCTGACATTTTTAACCATGCTGGGAGAGAATGCGAGCCATTCTTCATTAAAAACGGGTGGTTGAAACGTCATTTCTGTCATGACCATGACCACGTGCCAGAGGATTTTTTTTTTATTTTCTCTCTCCAAAATCTCCATCAAAATGCAAAAAATGACCCTAGAATCTTGTAGATAATTTCACACCAGATTTCCATTGATATAAAGAACGTGAAAAAATGAGCTCTGGATCGAAAGATATGGCCATTTGAAGTTTTAGGGCAAAACAGGGCCAAATCGGGTTGGCGGGCAAAAAATTTGAATTTTTGCACCTTTTTGGTCATTTGGAAAATTTCCAAAAAATTTCCCCCACTCTCCACCACTCTAGGTGCCACGTGGTGGCATCTCATTGGCCGCGGGCCTTTCAGGGGAAAATTTTTTCCCAAAAAACTCCGCCGAGCCATAACTTCAAAAATACATGGAGTTAGGAGGAAAACTTACCTTTCTGGAAAGATGAGAAAGAGCTCTATCCAATGGTGCCATTTCCAGAAGGTTTTGAGTGCCTAAAAAGCAAAAATATTATGACTGAGGCACAAGAGAGAGGAAAAAAAGAGAGGAGTTAGCCACAAAAAATGAGCAGGGATTGGTACACGTGGTCGGAGGATTTCTATGGAATTGATAAATTATAAATAAGAGGTAAGGATAGTCATTTTTACTACCTTTCCTTATAGAATTTATTTTGTGCTCCCGAGATCAAATTTTGACTAGGATTTTTCAAATAAGAGTGAGGTTGTAACATTCCCAATTTAAGACATTAGAAATAAGGGAAAAATAAAATTATACAAATGTTCATTGTTCTAATTAAACATAATTTAGAACACACATTCATGCCAAAAAATCTCATAACTGATAAACATATGTAGCTATAAATGAATCAGTAATTTTCTGATCTATCTTATCCATGGCTCGAAGAACTACCAATCTGTCATTTCATGACTCGGTGTATCTACCGATCTGTCATAAGAATTTAAAGTATTAAATACTTATCATATACTAAGTATACTTAGTTTATCTTACCTTGATTTAGGGTACTGAGTGTTATGTTTAAGTAACCTATCTAAATACTTGTTACCAATATTCATCTAAATCACATTACATAAACTAGGTGACATAGGACAATGTAACCAGCACCTTGCGATACTTTGGGAAAATATTTTTAACATACAGTTCATGTTACTCTTCCTAGATGACATACTTGTCTAAGTGGAATATGTCCTTCACCCCACTATTCTGTTATCTAGAAGAGTCTTTACTAAATTCTGTCAATCCACTTGTCCTAGGTTTGACCCTAACCCAGGTTAGTGATATAATTTGACGTAGGGAACCTCTCACGATGACTTAGGGTATAGGGGCATGCTCAACTGACATAACTCATGATCGAATGTGTAGATTTATCCTATGTCATGGAGAGATACTTCCTATTCCAATTCATATAACTAAATTGACCTAGAGGGAAACTAAGTTACAATGTAGGTGTTTTAGATCTAGATGAACAATTACGGGAGGGTGTTTCCACATGTCAATTGTAACACTGTATCCTTGCAAATCCCTTAGTCTTCTTGATGGTACAATCCTGTAATTGGCGTGTGTGTGCTACATCTGTTAGAACAACTTCATCACGATGTACATACCCCTAGGTGGTTGTTAACTCATAATTAGATTTCAATTAAGATTCAAATTGCAGTAAACCTTGCAAAACCCTAATTCCAACATTTATTAAGTTCTTCTTCCATAATTAATCTATTTAATATTAAGAAATTCATTAGCTCATGATTGCTTTTATGTTCATTAACTTGGCATAACAAGCAATTATCCAAGAACAGGGAAGAAAACATCATAAGGTATTTAATCCAAAAAAATTGTATCATCCACCTGGGTTCAACTAGAGTGGACTTCATAGAAAATGAAGTACAATGATTAACGATCTTAACACCATTCCTTTTATTTTTTCATTCTTTTGAAAGAGGAAAAGTCTTCCTCTACATGATTAAATGTTAGGGTTATCTTACCCTTTTTTTATCTTTCACAATTCATATAGTTTAATTGTATGTCCATTACACATTTCATTATTATACTATAATTGTTTAGATAGAGAGAATGACATCTTATGCAACTTAGCAAGTTACACCTTAGTAAGGGAGATTGAACTATTCCCTTATTCCAAATTATTAAATGATAACAGTAATAGGTATACAAATAGATATGAAGAATATCGACAAGATAGCATTACAATTTCCTTCATATAAAGTACAAGATAATTTACACCACAATTTGGATTCAGTCTCCAAACTTTTCAATTCATCAAGATAAAAGTATACACTTTACAAGACTATGCATTTTAGGCACACTGCATGTCAAAAACAACATTAAGATCATACAAGAATATAACTTTCTTTTTCAAAAACTCAAGAATGAATCAAAATTCTTTACAAAAGATCCAGACTTTAAATCAGCAATACATCAAAACTATTTTTCCTTCTTTTATCACTTACGAAGTCCATCTGCAAAAATTGCTAGCACAGGTCAGTTCATTGAACTAGCATGATAAGCACTAAGCATTTAAAACGAAGTGCATTCCATAATTGTTCCATTAAAATAACTCTACTTTAATGAAACAATTAATGTATCATACAATAAGCATAAGTAATAACAACCATAAAATAAGTACAAATGAATAAATCAAATTCACTTTTAAGAAAAAATCATAATATAATCAGCAACTACTACATTATACTAGGTAAGTACTGTCCCAATCAATTACTTATTTATTTCAAACAACAACAACCTTGTCATTTAATCTTTTCATAATTCTTTCTGAATTTGAAATACAAAATTTAACTTTACTATGTAACAAAAAGAGTTACTTTCAGTACCAAAAACCTTATTTCATTTTACCAAGTTTCCAGAAATCATGTACAGATGAGTTCATTTCAGCATAGTACATATTTAGGATGATTCATCCTACAACTTAAATAAATAAGAAGAAGAATCAATATGGCTATCCACAAATTACCATTCATCTAAGAGATAGGAATCAGGTTCAGAAAGTACATAACTGATTACCTAGATAACTGCATCAGTCAAGGAAACCAATAAAATAATTCACCATTTAAGAGACACATTTGATAACAAGCCAGAACCAGAAACCTGAAATGCATCATGTCTCATGTTTCCCAGAACCCAAAACCTGAAATGCATCATGTCTCATGTTTCCTGAAACCCGAAACCCGAAATGCATCATGTCTCATGTTTCCCAGAACCCGAAACCCAAAATGCATCATGTCTTATGTTTCTCGGAACCAAAAACCCAAAATGCATCATGTGTCATGTTTTCCGGAACCCAAAACCTGAAATGCATCATGTCTCATGTTTCCTGGAACCTGAAACCTGAAATGCATCATGTCTCATGTTTCCCAGAACCCGAAACTCGAAATGCATCATGTCTCATGTTTCCCGGAACCCGAAAACCGAAATGAAGCAAATCCTTTATTATAGGTTTTCGGATGCTCTAAAGCATGATGACATGTCATTAATGTCCTTTTTTTTTAGCAGTTGGTACACATGTCAAGTGAGGTGTAATTAGCAATCATTCCAATGCACCAAATGAAGCTAAGATGTAGGGCACAATCCGGAAGTTCTAGGAATTCTGAGACAAGCAAGTTACGCCGGAGGAAGACAAGGATGATGAAACAAAATAAGCATAATGTTTCATGTCATTTCAATATTGAAATTGACATGTCTTTTTCATTTCTATTTCATCACATAGGAAGCAAATTTTGACTTGGTCTCCTACATGAGAGCCAAGAAAAATAGGAATCTTTTTAAAAGGACTATTTTCTAGGATTCATCCTATTTTCCTCTCAACTCTTCTCTATTATAAATAAGGGATGTGTGTACATTCCAAAGGGTTGAGATTTTTGGAATATTGGGAGCTATTGTGAAAGAAGAAAAACTTTGTGTTTTCTTTTAATCATTTTGAAGAATAGGAATTGATACTATTTTGCAAACTTTGTGTTGCAGGATATATCTTTCTTACGATATTGTTCTTATGTTCATAATCTTAAGCTATTCTTCGTTTAGCATCTTAGATGATTCTGATCATTTCAGACATTATATTTATGGTCTAAAGCTCGTATGATTATTTCGTGCTCTTTGTTTACTCGAAAGAAAAAAAGTTCCTCTCATTTCCTTTTCATTGTGTTTCTTCCATCTGCAATAATTTCCTACCTTGTCCATTTATTAAATTAACATCTTCGCATCGCGTGTATATGGATCTCAGGATTTTATTCCAACCCCAAAGGTTAGATTAGTGTGAATACTGTATTTATTTTTTCTGCTGTGTTTTGGATTAGTAATAAACAGGCAGCCTCACCTGTCTTTGAGGAGGGATTTAATCCCATGTACTGTGGTTGAACCTCATATTTTGGATTGAAAAAAATATCCAACCAATAGTTTTTGGCGACTCCGCTGGGGAGTACGGATTTATAGTATAAAGCTTATCCTCTTTATGTATGGCGACTCTGTATTTGCCTTATTTTCAACAAGGTCTCTTTCCCAGTTCAAGCTAGCCAGAAAGATCTTCACTCGGTCCCCACCGAGCCCAAGGTGAAATTGACCCACTCTTTGAGTTGCTACAACAGCACAATTTCAGCCTGTCCCCCAACAGCATTGTTTCTAACCGAACCAGAAGTTCTTCGCCTATTCGGAGAAACCGGATCCCCGTGGAACGGGAAGCATCTACAACTTGTCGTGCACTACTCTTGTCTGATACTCGGATCCCTATACGCACTCTTTTCAGAAGGATGGCAGTACAACTTGTGCCTTGGGGCGCAGTTATTGGTCCTCTTTCTTTAACTCCACCATTGCACGAGTTACCACATGGATCACGTAAAAACATTCCCAAGTTCAATGGGGATGGGAAGCAGCATCCTGATGAACATATTGCATCTTTCTTCGTAGCATGCGGTGTCCTTGGAGTAGCTCATGAAGATGTCTTTGTTCGAATCTTCGTTGAAACATTGCACGGTGCAGCAGCTGAATGGTTTTATCACCTTCTGAATGCATGCATCACAAACTGGGCTACCATGCGGACCAAGTTCGAAGCACGTTTCAAACTAGCTGAAGATTCTCATGCTTTGTTAGCTCAACTTACTCATATGAAGAAGGAATCACATGAACCCATGCGGGACTTTGTGGCAAAGTTTAATAAGCTGATCCGAAAGATTCCGGAGATAGCTATACCAACTCCAGAAAATCAGAAATGCTTCTTCATTAATGCTCAGCCTCCCGATGTGAGCTTTTTATTAAGAAGGTCGGTTATCCCAGATTTGGCTGTCGCTCAGTCAACAGCTATTGAAATAGAGGATGATCTCATTTTGGCCGGAAGGATCAGGAAAGATGTACCCAAGGCTAAAAATCAAGGTTCTTCCCAAGGTAATACTGATCCTATGTTTCAAAAAATGGCTAATGATTTGATCGCTTTAAAAAAGCAAATGTCCCAGCAGGTGAGCAATGTTCCGTATCGGGATATCCCTAGACGGAATTTCAATAACAACAATGGCGCACCTGCAAGGGATAGGCCATGATTAACTCCTGCTCAATCTGAGGCTAGCAATTGAAGCTCCTCCTGTTAATGCTGGCAGTAGAAATAGTTGAAGAAGAGGAAGAACCAGAAGAACAAGATTCTCCCGAGGCTTTTGAAGCTTCAGGATATGCCGATGAGTCTTATGATGATTCGGCTGGTGACTCCAGCATTGGGTATTTGGAATACGATGAAGATGAATGTGTGCCGGATGGTCAGTCATTTTTTGTCTTCACTCGATCCCAATCTCAGAATCCAAGAAAACCTCTTGAAAACCCCAAGGAGAAGAATAAGGAATCTCCCATAGCCATAGTTAAGAGAGGTACTCCTATTTCAGCACAAACTGAAAGAGAAGTCACCAAAAAGGAAACTTCCCCTCATTCTCTTTCTCCTAAGGTCAGTGCCCCAGCTCAAGCTCATGTGATTAGAACTGAACCTACCATCACCCCTTCCTATACTGCTTTTGACATTATTGATCATGCAAAAAGAACCAAAATCCAAATGTCAAAAGCCGAATACCTTCAGTCAAATCCTGAACAGTTCGAAAAACTTGCCAAATTCATCAGAAGTAAAGCGGCTATTCCATCCACCTTCAAAAGGTCTCCTTCCAAATCCTACTCAACTCCCCACCTTAGAACAATCTGACCTCTGCTTCTTCTTCAGGAAAGATTGAACCATTTTATTTGTCTTTACTTATAAATGGGTTTAAACTCAGCAATTGCATCATCGACTCAGGGGCCTCCGACAATGTTATGCCCACAAAAGTAGCCCATGCCCTTGGGCTTACTTTGACTAAGTCATATGGACGGTGTTACTCCATGGAAACCAAACAAGTTCCTTTGATTGGTCAAATCAAAGATGCACAGTTTGCATTCGTTGCCTTCCCAGAGAAGAGAGTGAAAATGACCATTCTAGTTGCTGACATCCCTGCAGCTTACGGTATCCTCTTGGGTAGAGGTTTTTGTAAAGACATCGGAGGAGAGATTAATATGGATTGGACCAAAGGCCAGGATTCCAGTCAATGGGGTTTATCATGTTCTTCATCCTGAACCTCAGGCGAGGTATTTGGTAACTAAATCAGATGATCCTAAAGCTCAAATTCTTTTCGAAGATGCTAGCTTCGGAAATTATTTCATGACTTCAGAGATACTGGCTGTGGATGTCAAGGAAAAGATCCCAATGCTATTTGGACCCTCGAATTCGATGGTAGCTGCTCAACCACCGGATCAGGCACTGGTGTAGTTCTTATATCTCCTAATTCTGAGATTTTCCCATCAGCTTACAAATTGCAGTTTGATAATACTAATAACACGGCTGAATATGAAGCTCTGTTACTAGGATTAGAAATGGCCAGACAAAAGGGAATTCGAAATCTCAAGGTTCAAGGGGATGTGGAGCTGATTGTCAACCAGGTCAAGGGAATCTATCAGGTAAAAAATGATCGCTTGAGACATTACAAGAACAAAGTTTGGGATAGTATAGAATGCTTTGATGCATTCTCTATTAAGGCAGTTTTGAGAGATTATAACGACAAGGCTGATTCTTTGGCTGTGTCTGCATCCCTCCTTCTTCCTCATCCCCAGTTCAAACAAGATACGTACACTATTGAGATTGTGTACCATCCCAGTATCCCAGATAATGCGACTCACTGGCAAGTGTTCAATGATGATCAACAGGTGTTGGCTTTTCTAGAAAAGGCTGACAATTTCAGTGAGCTATACTTTGAAGGTTCAGAATCAGCTTTCTGTGAATCTATCTCAGATCCATATCAAGAGGTTGATGGTGAGTTTATCCAGCTTAAAGGAAACAAGATACCCAAAGGTCTGGTTTCTCTGGAGGGTTTGTTTGACAAGCATGATTGTTTTATTCAAAACAAGAGACAAGTTGAAGGAGCTTCTTCCTCGGAAGTAGATCAAGTCAATCTAGGTTCGTCTGATCAACCTCGGATGGTGAATATTGGGAAATGTTGTTCCCCTGAAGAGAAAGCAAGATTCACTTCACTCCTGAAGAGATACATGGATGTGTTAGCTTGGTCTTATGCAGATTTAAAATCCTTCAAGCCCAAAGACGTACAACATAGTATCCCTTTGAAGCCTGATGTGAAACCGTACAGGCAGAAAAAAAGACATTACAATCCCAAGATCTCAGGAACTATCCTTGCGGAAATCCAGAAGATGTTAGATGCTAGAATTATTTTTCCAATCCATCACTCCACCTGGATTGCTAACATCGTTCCTGTCAGGAAGAAGAATGGTGAAATCTGAATTTGTGTTGACTTCCGGAACCTGAATCAGTCTTCGTTGAAGGAAAACTATCCCTTGCCTATCATGGATCAGGTATTACAAACTGTTACTGGATCAGAAATGCTATCCATGCTCGATGGATTTTCAGGATATAATCAAGTTGAGGTAACTACGGAGGATCAACACAAGATGGCCTTCACAACCCCATGGGGTACCTTTGCTTACAGGAGGATGCCTTTCGGCTTGATCAATGCCGGAGCCACCTTTCAGAGAGCTATGGACTTGGCATTCAGAGACCTGATGGGAAAGGTCATAGTTGTATATTTAGATGACTTGACCATTTTCTCTAAAAAATGGAGTGATCACTATGATCATTTAGAGCAAGTACTTTTGAGATGCAGGCGTCACGGGATTTCGTTAAATCCCAAGAAGTCCATGTTTGGAGTGACCGAAGGAAAGCTGCTGGGTCATATCGTGACTAAAGAAGGAACCAAAATCAACCCAGAGAGAGTAAAAGCCATTCAAATCCTTTCCCTACCCACAAGTAAAACTGGGGTTCATTCATTCTTCGGAAAGGTCAATTTCCTAAGAAGGTTCGTACCTGATTTTGCTGATAAAACCAAGGATATCCTTGGGATGATGAAAGGAAAAATTCCATTTCAATGGAGTACTAAAGGGAAGCTTGCATTCGATGAAATCAAAAGGGCAGTTGTTGGCGCTCCTATCCTAGTATGTCCTGGATTTCAAAAAAGATTTCATCATGTATAGCTACGCCTCTGCTCACACAGTGTCAGCCATCCTGATGCAGGAGAACGGGGAGGGCATTGAAGCTCCCATCTCGTTTATGAGCTGCCCATTGAAGGAACATGAATTGAAGATGTCACAAATTGAAAAGCATGCTTATGCAGTGGTACGAGTGGTGAAACATTTCAGGTACTATGTGCTGAATTCCCATACCCTCGTTCTCGTTCCCGACACTGCCGTTAAATCCATTTTGACTCAACAAGAGCTGGGGAGCCAACGAGGTACCTGGATAGCTAAAGTTCAGGAATACGACTTGGACATCAGACCTACCAAATTAGTACGAGGAAGGGGCTATGTGCCAATTGATTGCAGAAAATCATGCTAAAGTAGAATGTGAAAAGACTCAAGATACTTCTTCAGAGTTGCCCATGGTGCTTTTTGTGAGTACAACTGATGAATGGTACACGGATATTGATTTCTTTCTAACTTATGGTGAATGCCCTCCACATTTAAGCCAAAAAGAGAAGAGGATGGTCAAGTTAAGATCTACGAGATACCTCCTGTGGGATAATGGGATATATAAGAAAGGTATTGATGGTGTTTTCCTGCGTTGTGTTGATAAATCACAACAGTTAAAGTTGTTAGATTCCTTCCATAGCCTAGCATGCGGAGGACATTTTTCATCCTCTGTAACAGCTTATAAGATCCTATGGGCTAGGTACTATTGGCCTACTCTCTTTCGGGATTCAGCAGAGTGGGTGTCCAAGTGTGAAGCTTGTCAACATTTCGTTGGTCGTCCCAAGCTAGCAGCTCTTCCCCTGAAGCCCGTAGTGATTGAAGAACCTTTTTGCCAGTGGGGAATTGACTTCATTGGAACATTGAATCCTGCCTCCAGTGCCAGACATAATTACATGCTGATTGCTACAGACTATTTTACCAAGTGGGTGGAAGCCGCACCAATCAAGCAAGCAACCTCAGAAGCTGTGTGCAAGTTCCTTAAAGAAAATATAATTGTCAGATTCGGTGTGCCTCACAAGATTGTAGCTGATAATGCCTCTAATTTCTCGTCGCATGAATTGACATAATTTTGCTATGGATTCGGCATCACCCTGGCTCACTCATCTGATTATTATCCCCAAGGCAATGGGCAAGCTGAGTCCAGCAACAAGAACCTGGTCACCATAATTAGAAAGCTAGTAGATGAAAACCAGAGGACATGGCACAAAGCATTGTATGACGCATTGTGGGCTGATCGAATTACCCCAAAGCGATCTATAGGAATGTCTCCTTTCCAAGTGTTGTACGGGATTGATGCTGAGATTCCTATCTCAGTAGAGTTGCAAGCCTTACAGTTGGAAAAAGCAGTGGAAGATGTGACTTTTCAAAATTCTATTGAGAAAAGGGTTATGTACCTAGCCAGGCTAGAAGAGGAATCAAGCAAAGTGGTTGATCGCATTACAGACCATCAGAGCAAAGTAAAGAATTTTTTTGACAAGAAGTCAAGGCAACGTCATTTCCAAATTGGAGACCTGGTGTTGCTTTGGGATAAAAGGAGGGAGCAGAAAGGAATGCACGAAAAGTTTGATTCTTTGTGGAAAGGACCTTTTAAGATCCATCAGCTGAGTGGTGAAAATAGTTTCCATCTATCATATCTTGATGGAGAGTTACTCCCTTTGCCTTTCAGCGGCCAACATCTGAAGTTGTTCCATCATTGATGCAAGATGCTCTTTTGCATTGTACATACTTTATTTTCTGTTGTGTGTTTTCTTTTGGTCTTCTTTCTTTCCTTGTTTTGTTTTTCGGTTTTCTTCTTTTCTGACTCCGTAGCCCAATGGATAAAGCCAGAGATTCTGAGTTCTCTTCCTTTGATATCACAAAGAAAGTCCCCAACTAGAGCCAGTTGTTATCTCATTTTTTGAGTTTACGTCAAAAATATCAGATAACCCTAAGAAAATTTTAAGCTGGTTTTGCAAAATTACCTTTCAGAGAGATAATCGGGTTTTCAGGTTTTCCAAGCATCAGAACATGCCTTCGTCAAAACATGCATCATGTCTCATGTTTCCTGAAACCCAAAACCTGAATTTCCTAAGTCCTTCATGTCGGGTTTTTGGAACTTAGAAGCATGTAAACATCTCATGTCTCATGTCTCATGTTTCCCAGAACCTGAAACCTAAAATGCATCATGTCTCATGTTTCCCGGAACCCGAAACCCGAAATGCATCATGTCTCATGTTTCTTGAAACCTAAATCCCGAAATGCATCATGTCTCATGCTTCCCGAAACCCGAAACCCGAAATGCATCATGTCTCATGTTTCCTGGAACCCGAAACCCAAAATGCATCATGTCTCATGTTTCCCGGAACCCGAAACCTAAAATGCATCATGTCTCATGTTTCCCAGAACCCGAAACCGAAATGCATCATGTCTCATGTTTCCCGGAACCTAAAACCCGAAATGCATCATGTATCATGTTTCTCAGAACCTGAAACCTGAAATGCATCATGTCTCATGTTTCCCAAAACCTGAAACCCAAAATAAAGCAAATCCTTTGTTATAGGTTTTCGGATGCTCTAAGCATGATGACATGTCATTAATGTCCAGTTGTTTGGTAGTTGGTACACATGTCAAGTGAGGTGTATTAGCAATCATTCCAATGCACCAGATGAAGCTAAGATGTAGGGCACAATCCGGAAGTTCTAGGAATTCTGAGACAAGCAAGCTGCGCCGGAGGAAGACAAGGATGATGAAACAAAATAAGCATAATGTTTCATGTCATTTCAATCTTGAAATTGACATGTCTTTTTCATTTCTGTTTCGTCACATAGGAAGCAAAATTTTGACTTGGTCTCCTGCGTGAGAGTCAAGCAAAATAGGACTCTCATTAGAACACTATTTTCTAGGATTTATCCTATTTTCTCTCAACTCCTTTTATTATAAATAAGGGATGCTGTGTACATTCCAAAGGGTCGAGATTTTTGAAATATTGGGAGCTATTGGAAAGAAGAAAAACTTTGTGTTTTCTTTTAATCATTGTGAAGAATAGGAGTTGATATTATTTTGCAAACTTTGTGTTGTGGGATATATCTTTCTTAAGACATTGTTCTTACGTTCATAATCTTAAGCTATTCTTTGTTTAGCATCTTAGTGTTTCTAATCATTTCAAACATTATATTTATGATCTAAAGCCCGTATGATTATTTCGTGCTCTGTGTTTACTCGAAAGAAAATACGTTTCTCTCATTTCCTTTCCATTGTGTCTTCTTTCATTGTAATAGTTTATGACCCAGTCCATTTACGAAAGCAATACCTTCCCAATCATGTGGATGTGGATTTCGGGATTCTATCCCAACCCCAATGGTTAGATTAGTGTGAATACTGTATATATTGTTTTTGCTGTGTTTTAGATTAGTAATAAGCAGGCAGCCTCACCTGTCTTTGAGGAGGGATTTAATCCCATATACTATGGTTGAACCTCATATTTTGGATTGACAAAATATCCAACCAACACAACTTCAATTATCCCTAAATGATGCCGAGTTCCTCCTTTCCTGACTGATGCCAGTCCTGGGTGATAAATGCTAGTACCACCTAACTGATGACGGTTACTGTGTTTTCCATCAAGTTTTACATTGCAAGACTAAATTGAAGTGATTGAGCTCCACAACTCAACAATCTCCCACTTGGAGATTAATTACTACACCATACCTATACAACATCATTCTTGGATCCTTACATAGATTTGTTTCTTACTCTTCAAGTCTTAGACTTCGAAGACCAACAAAAGTGGAGTGTAGCTCCAAATTCTCCGTTGTTAATGGCTTCATTAGCATATCGACAGGGTTCTCGCTCGTATGAATATTTTCCAGATTCAACTTCCCATCCTCCAATACCTGCCTTATGAAGTGATACCTCAACTGAATGTGTTTTGTTCTCGAATAAAACACTAAGTTATTTTCCAAATGAATTACACTCTGACTGTCACTAACCAGTTTACAACCACTTTATTCCTTTCCCAACTCTTCCATAAACCTACTCATCCATATCATCTCCTTGTTAGCCTTTGTAGCTGTAACATACTCTGCCTATGTAGTAGACAAAGCCACAACCTTCTACAATCTTGAAATCTAGCTAACTGTTGTCCCACCTACTATGAAAATATATCCAGTAGTGCTCCTCCAACCATCTAGATCTCCAGCCATATCCAAATCAACATAGCCACATAATGAAATATCTAAACCTCTATGGCATAACTACATGTTAGATTTCCCTTTCAAATACTCGAGTATCCATTGGACTTCTTTCCAATACTTTTTACCTGGATTGGCCATATATCTACTCACTACTCCCACTGTCTATGCAATGTCTGGTTTGGTACAGACCATAACATACACGAGACTCCCAACTACTGAAGCATATGACACTCGTGTCATGTATTTGACATCTTCTTATGATTATGGAAACTGATCTTTGTTCAATTTGAAGTGTCCAGCCATAGGTGTACTAACAAGTTTTGCATTCTGCATGTTGAACCTTTCTAATGCCTTGTAGATATAATCCTCCCAAAACAAATACAATTTCTTGTTTTTCCCATATCTATGTATTTACATGCCAAGGATTCTTTTTGCAACTCCTAAATCCTTCATAGAAAATGTGTGAGATAGCTTTCTCTTAAGCTCACTAATGTCCTGCATACTAGATCCTATAATAAGCATATCATCCACATATAGTAACAAAATAATATAGCTCCCATTTTCAAGCTTCTTGAAATAAACACAATAGTAAGATTCACATCTCAAGTAACCATGCTCGTGCATAAAAATATCAAACCTCATTTATCATTTCCTTGGAGCTTGCTTGAGCCCATATAGATTTTTTTTCAACTTGCACACTAATTTCACCTTACCATTAACTTCATACCCAAGTGGCTACTACATATAAATATCTTCATCAAAATCACCATGAAGGAAATCTGTGTTCACATCTAGTTTCTCTAAATATAAATCCTCTACTGTAGCTAAACTCAATATAGTATGAATAGAAGCAATCTTAAAAACATGAGAAAATATTTCACCAAATTCAATACCTTCTTTCTGTGTAAATCCCTTTATTGCAAGCCTTGCCTTGTACCTTTTTTGTCCACCTTCTTCTTCCTTGATCCTGTAAACCCACTTGTTTTGTAATTTTCTCTTACCTATTGGAAACTTAACCAAATACCAAGTCTGGTTATGTTCTAAGGAGTCCATATCCTCATCCATTCCATGCTCCCACTGGACATGGGTATTATCCTGCATTTCTTCTTCAAAAATTTCTGGTTCACCATTATTAATCAATAATAGATAAAATAGAGGTGTAAATATTTTTAGAGGTTTACTTACCCTTTGTGACCTTCTCATAGGATTTTAGGGTACCAGAGGCCCAATTTGGACCTCCTGGACATTTGTATCCTAATCTGTCAGTGACTGACACCGGTCACCTGTAACTAACATTAGTTCTACCAACCGATGCTAGTTTGGATCTTTTGTAACCGATACCGGTTCATTTGACCAATGTCGGTCAGGGGTCAATCTGACATCGGTTACTATGTAACCCTATAGGTATTACTTTTAAATCTAAGAGTTCATTTTCATGCACAAACTTCTCAAACTGGTTCATCCTTGGGTACCAAAATTTGATCCCTGTACATTCTTTTTTCATTCCATTCAACATCACGACTCTTAATAATTTTAGAATTCTCTAAATCTTAAAAATAGACACTGAAATCACCAGATCCATAACTAATGAAAGTGCATCTCTTGGATTTTGCATCCAACTTTTTCCTATTTTCCCTATCAACATGTACAAAAGCTTCTGAAAAAAAAACTTTTAAGAAAAGAAATATCTTCCTCTTTTCCTATCCAATTTTCCTATGGTATTCCTCCATCTAGTGAACATTGAAGGCCCACGGTTAATCAAATAAACTATTGTATCAACTAATTCTACCTGAAAACTTCAAAGGCAATCCATAATGTATCCTCATACTTCTAGCACATTCCATGATTGTCCTATTCATTCTTTCTGCAAAACCATTCTCCTGTGGTGTTCTTGGAACCATTCTGTTCTCTACGTATCCCATTCACTAAACAATAATCATTGAAAGCCTTGCTACAATATTCACCACCATTGTCAGATCTAAGGAAATTTAACTTTGAATTTGATTCATTCTCAATAAGGGCTTTCAATATTTTAAAAGTCTCAAAAACATAAAATTTACGTTTAATACAATAAACCCATACCTTTCTTGTAGCATCATCAATGAAAGTAACATAATACTGGGATCCACCATGAGAAGCTACCTGAGCTGGTCCCCACACATTTGAGTGTACAAGATCTAATTTTCACTCCTTAGTTGCCCTAACTTTGAGAAATCTCACTGTCTTTTTATTTCTAACGATACAATGCTCACAAAAATCAAGATCTAAATCTTTAAAATTTGATAACGTACCCTTAGCCTTTAAGATCTGCATTCCTTTTTGAATCATATGGCCCAACCGGTTCTGCCACATGCATGCATATGAATCTAAAGTAGATAATGCAGAAAAGGAATTAGTAATAAAGGTAGATAAATATAATGCTCCTACCTTCTTACCTCTTGCCACAACATGAGCACCCTTGGTGAATTTCCAAGAGTCTCCTGTAAAAGTAACCATGCAACCGGATTCACCTCATTTCCTTGCAGAAATTAGATTCCTCCTGAGGCTTGACACATGCCTCACACCTTTCAACACCCATGTATTTCCATTCTATAATTTTAGATGAGCTTCCCCTCTACTAATAATATTGCAAGGTTCATCATCACGCTAAATAAAAATTCCCAAAATAGCCCTAGACATAATTTCTGAAATAAACCTTATTAGGGGTTGCATTGAAAGAAGCTCTTGAATCTAAAACCCAACGATTCAATTCTATTATCTAAAGAAATTAATACGAGCATCTTACATCACCTCTGATGTAAAAAGATTTGCTTCTTTACCTTTTTCTGGTTGTTGGTTCTCTTTATCCTTTGACCAAAAATCTTTATTTGCATGTCCTTTCTTTCCACATTTCCAACAAGTAATTCCCTTACTTTTGGATTTAGATATGTTATCCCTTGAATTTGATTTCCCATTACTCTTACTCTTGGATCTCTCCTTCTACCTGCCCCTACTTTCTACATGTTGGTATCCAAATTTTTTCTCCCTTTCAAGCCGAGAATTAACATAGATTGGACGTGATGCTTAGATGCAGATAGATCATAGCGTGTGTCATTATATAGCTGGGGTTGAAATCTATCTAGCCATTTGTTACTTAGATTTATGGAGAGATGGATAACACCTTTAAGAGGATTTGACCTGTTCTCACTACTTTAGGTTGTGCCTCTTCGACCAGGGTGAGAGGACCCTTAGTGTAACCTCTGTTTGATGAAGGAGATGGAGATATCCTTCGTTTGGAAAAAAATTTATAAAGAAAACCTTGGGAAAATATGGTCAATACTCCATAATTTAACTCTTAAGAGTTGTCACTTCTAAATTATGGAGATACTTTCAACACAAGGCTAAGGTTACTAAAGACATTAAGAAATCCTGAGTGTTTTGCATATCTTAGTAAGTATATTTTGTTCCTTTGTTGATAGATAGGGAAAACAGGGGTAGTTCAACATGGATTAATGGTTTTTGAATGATTTTGGTGGGAGATAAAGTAAGATAAAGTTGATTATACCAGATCTTTGAAGGGACTTCACAACAATGAACAACTCAATAATAGAAAATTTTAGAACAGTTAAGATGTTCCTTCAACAAGAAGGTGTGCTTCAATGGAGGCCCAGATCAGGACATTTCCACATAATATTTGAGACTCTAACATGAAGGCTCGAATTGAAAGACTCAATTAAACACCAAATTCTCTAATCAATCATGCCTAAGGTACAGCTGAAGACTTATATACAATCTTTATCAACAAATGACAATGAATTGATTTTAAATTTGTTTATCTCATCTAAGATGAAGGATCTTCTTGAAATGAAATTGCAAATACCATTAAACTATCATAGGGACAAGATCTTGTGTGATTTCACAAATATTTCAATGTAAGATTATAATAGGAATGAAAGAAAATATTTGCAGACATTCTGAACCAAAGCAGACACAAATTAATTTCAAAATTGCTAAGATTCATCAGTAGGGGAAAGCTTCTAGAGAAGTCTCAGTGCTCATCAATGGATATACATATGCAACCAACTTGACATGATAGAAAATCTAACATAGAAGAAAATAATAGGTTATCTCAGCTTTGGTCTCTCACGAAGACAAATTTCTCAAAATTTTCTCTTACGAATTAAAACTCCGACCATTTGCAAGAGTATTTTCATTCCATTTATACATTTTACTCACTCAATTTTCCCCCCAAAAAGAAATAATATTCGAGGGACCTTTGCTTGTTAACAATTTGCTTCAAAAAGTGACATTTAACAAATTTAGATCCGAAAGCTACCAGGTGGACCAATTGTGAACTGATCACATTTCTTGGGCCCTCGACTAATGACTAGGATGCCATGCCACAAATTTTTGGCAATCCTTCTAATCATTCTGATTTTGTCATGTGAGAAATCCCCCTTTTAATCATTTTCTAGAGACTCTGCACAATTGGATATGACAGGTAATCCTTTTCATTCTTGAGGAAACACCTTTTTCATCTTTTCCACCTACACTTTCATCATTTCATCCCTTTTTCCTTTCTTTCCTCTATAACTCTATCCTGCATCCAACTTCTCTCGTAATTCCCATTTTTGCAAGTGCCAGAGCAATTCCAACTTCAAAATATCAATCTTAACAAACCTTGGACTCAGAAATTAAGTACCAAATCCATTCAATGACACTTTATAGACAAATTTGACAAGGAATTTCATCAAAAATGATGAAAAACAATGTGTATTCACATCTCCAGGAGTCTTGGAGAAAAAATGTCAGAAAAAAGATAGAATACACAACAACCATTGGTTCTACCCTTTTTCTACTTTATATTAGATCCGTCCACCTATTTTCTTATCACAATTACAAATGAGAAATACAGAGCTAGGTTTCTAAATAAGCGTGGGCCTTCCACGTGCCCTGGGCACAAGAAAAATGCCTTTTGTCCTTTAAAAAGTCTCAATATAAAAGGATCTAACGAAAACCTCCATGTGTCTTCATGGCACTCTTTTCATATGGTCCCCAAAAATAGAGACCCCAAATGAACACAGGGTCACCATGTGTCTCAATCAGGTAGAGTTGTTGCAAAAGTTGAAAGATCAGTGGAAGGTGCCATGTGTCTAGGGTCCAAGACAATTTTCCTTGGCTGTTGAAAAGTTCCAATCAAGGGTAGAATGAGAGGAAGCCTCCAAGTGTCCTCTTGGCACTTCTTGAAAATAAAATTTTTCGGTCCAAAATAGGTGCGGTCCCTCCATGTGTCCCAGGAATTTGAAAATTGCTTTGAAAATTTCAAGTATAGAGCAGAGCCGGCGGAAGCCTCCACATGTCTCTCTATCGCACTTGTTAAGGTGGGACCCTGAGGTAGATCCTCAAATGAGTTCTAGCCCTCCACATGTCTATGGTCCGCCAAAAATATACCGGCCTCATGAAAAATTTGTCTAAGTCTGGGAAAGGCAGTGGAAACCTTCACGTGTCTCCTTGACGCAACTCCAATGCCAAACCAAAAAACAAATTTTAGATGAGTGCTGACGCTCCACGTGGAAATTTTTTGAGTCAAAGCAAGCCTTAGAGTTTTTAAAGTGCCCCACTGAGCTACATCCAACTAGAAAGGGCCATGTTTCCATTGATGTTGAGAAGTAAATTTGACCAGAAAATACATCCGTCAAATCGTAAAATGCAAGAAAATCACCATTTGAGCCCGTAAATGAATCTTTCTTCAAAAACAGAGAATTTGGAAAAAGGCCCAAATACGATCCATCGAGCTATATCCAATCATGTTTCCACTAGGTATTTGGGATAAAAATGACATGGACAAAAAAACGTGACTGTGGAAAACGAAACAAAAGGAAAAACTTGAGTTTTACACCCAAGTTACAAATTCTTTTAGATGGACAAGAGGAACAAAAAATAAAATCTAGACTTTTTAAGTGATCCTTGACCAAGGAAGGGACTGATCATGGTAACCAAATGGAAGAATTTTTTTTTATGCATCAATACGAGAGATAGAGAAAATGACAGAGCCCGCTGTAGACACCTAAATTATGCTTACACTTAGCATTTCCTCCCATTCAACTGATTGACGACACTTTGCTAATTTCCCCTTCTTATTTGCTCCATTCTCAGATGCCCATTTATGACACCTTCTTGGTTGTATTTCTCATATAATCAGCTTAATTTAGATAATATCTCTCTTATTATCTAAACATTCCTCCTTTCGACCATTCAAAACCTCCCTAGTTCTCTCTAGACCACTTCTATTGGCTTCATAGGCTATCTACTAGTCACAATTGGTTATCCAGACCCCTCCCAACTCTCAATGAGTCTCTAATCACTTGCTAATCAAGTTTAACTAGCCTAAACCCTAGTTAACTAGCATAAACAAGCTTAACCAAGCCTAAAGCATGTTTATCCTAATCTAATCCTAAAGTGATTTTTGAGATTTAGTCCCACATACACCCAAAGCTCAAACTCTTCCATTTGGAAAACTATAAATAGAAGGGTCACCCCTCCCTCTCAACCTTACACCTTTTTTTCATAATAAATCTCTCTCACATTTGGAGATATTGGCATTAGACCTCATTTGCATTAGCTAAGCTAATAGGCATTTGATCTTGGCTATCCTCCATTGTTGAAGCTCCTTCATCTTGCATCCATAACTTCATAATAGGTTAGTAGGATGGTAAGAGAGACCTCTTCACCTCCATTGAAGAAACAACAAATCTAATTTGATTGCTCATAGGTTTAACTAGGTTCAATTTATGTTTTAAGTAATCATAGAGTAGTTAGAGATAAAATGATAGTGTTTTAGTTTAATTCATTATTGTAGAAGTTATCTTGTTTACCACTCATCTCATGATGCATGGATGAGTTAGCAAAGCTTTGAGGTTCTTTATCCTCATTCCATAGCTTTTACACTTTCCATTGCATACATTTGGCATGCCCAGTGGGACACTTATGTCCATCCTCCATTAATGGAGGTCTCTTAGGTTTTTCAATGTTCATTTTCAAGTTTTTGGGTCAAATCACTTGTTATTTCATCATTTTTGTTTCTAACACTAGATAAATGACCTTCATTTACATGTATTTTGTGGGTTTGATATAGAAATAAGACACTTTGACTAACAACTAACCTGTTTGCTCTTGAAAATTTGAAAATTCCGTGAGTTTTGCAGGTTTTTCACAGGGTGCGCGTAGGTGTTTACAAGGGGCATGCACATGTTGAAACCCTAATGTCTCCGTCGAAACAGGCACGTACCTTGTCTAGAAATCCTCATCATTTGCAATTTTTTCCTCTAAGGGATGCACACGTGTCTTTGTCATCTGGGCCGCGTATCCGTCTCTCTGGCCGTATATATGAAAATAGATTGATTGTAAAAATTTGAAATTGTATGTTTTTTGCTAGGGTGCGTATCCGTTGGCTAGGGCGCGTATGCATCACTCTGGGTGCGCAGGTGTCCTATTTCACTCTGTTGACTTTGCATTTTTTCCTTTCCCATGTACCTATCTACTTGGGTGCGTATCCATAGGCTGGGGCAGGTATGTGTCATTCTGGGCGTGCAGGTGTCTTTGTGTAGTTCTGATTTATCCATTTTATTTTTAGTGCTCCTTGTTTTAACCACATCTATTGACTCGTTAACCCGTTTTCAGAGTTTGAACAAGTGTCAGAAATATAATGAAGCACAGCTTTTGTGAAGGAACTTCCAAAACTTAGATACCTTTGGTATTACATATTTTATAACAAAACTCCCAAAGTTCTCCGGAGACCTCCAAAAATGAAAATTACTAAAAACTGTTAAAAAAGTGCAAAATTTGGATTTCTAGAATTTTTAACGATCTTCTTGGTTTTCTAACTCTTGCAGGTTTCTAACAGTGGTTTATAGGTTTCCTTAGCATTAATTTTTTTATACTAACTTAATCATAGTGTTCATTTGCATCTTTGTTATGTGAACGTGTATGCTCTTCCCTCACACCTTTCTAGGTGATCTTGGGAACCAGAAACATTTCACCTTCTTTCTTTCATAAAACACTTGTAAAATGGTTTAATAAATTTAGCTTTCAAAGTTAGTTAAAAGGAACTCCTTTTCACATTTTACTTAGGAATTTTTTTCATTTATTGCAAATTTTAGTTGAGATACCTTGTTGCGTATGCTCTTTCCTTGCACCTTCTTGGTGATCTTAGGAAATCAAAAGCAACACACTTATCTCCTTTTTGATATCATGATCATTTTAGGAAAATTCGTAATCTTGGTATGTAGGACCTAAATTGCTTGTCAAAGAAAGGAGTAAAAAAAACAAAAACTTCTAATACAAGTGTTTTCATAGGTTGCCAAATGGTGTGCTACTTAAAACCACATTAAGTTAAGCAAGATAAAAAAACACACCATATTCATCACACTGTATTGTAGGTTTCAGAAAAGGGTACGTCCCTATCCGCTCAACTGGAACGTAACCCCTTTGGCATAACACCTTAAGCTATAACAATGGGGGTGGTATCTAGGAACCCTAAAGTAGTCCACCCCTGTGTAACCTCGTGGATGAAACAAGAAGCACTTTGCTTACCCACTTGACTAGTTTTCCTTATGAGTTAGAGTTACAAGTTTGTCTGTATCGCGACCCTAGTAAGAGTACATGATGGACACATTTAGTTGCCCACTTTACTTGAAGGGGGAAAAGCTGAGATACTCCCAAATTAGTCAGTGTGACTTTTTGGGTAAATCGTGCCCGCTCTTAGACGAATTTGTAACACCTAGTTGAGAGATCTTACTTAGGAAAACCATTTTTTCTTGGAGCCCACTTTACTAGTCCTTTGTCACGTCTTGGCCATCACAAAGTGATAACTTATTTTGATTCAGAACCTTGTTTTTTTAACAAGGCAAAAGAATCCACTTAAGTTAGATCTAAGTTCCTTTCATCATGGAAATTAGACGATGTTTCACTTAGCTTAGCTTCTTTCTCACCTTCGGACGAGGGTGAAGCTCTGCCCAAGTGGCATGCTTAGTTTATTTTTCATATTTTTCTATCTACACCTTTGCATTCTTGTTTCCCATTTGGGGCAACAGAAGGCATATTTTGGGAGTGTTGTCATAGATAGTTGTTCACCACTTTTTTGTCTATTTACGCTCATCCATGTTTGTGGCTGAGTTGTTAAACGTCTAAAGTGTGTGGATGCATCCTCATATCTTTGATGGCCACTTGATCTTGATTTCAATAGATCATCATCATAGTTTGGATTGATTCATCATTTGATCTCCCTTTGACATGTTATCTTGTTTGCATTGTCTCGACACAATTAAGATACTTATGTCATGTTTTTTGTAAATGTGATCTAAGTATCCACATTGTGGCATTACACTGCACACATTTTAACACATCCTTAGTATACTTTGACTTGGTTTTACTTCAAACATTATCCAAAATCTTGAAGAGTGTCACTTACTTTGTTTGCATCGTTTCAATACCACTTTGGCACTAATATCTCACTTCTCTGCGAAGCTTAATAGACATGTCCAATTGGTGTGGTTACGTGGCTTACATTTGTAATCCTCACCCTTTAACATTTTGGCCTTGTTGGTTGTTGAACATGTCATTGTATCCTTTGATTGGGATTTGACATCTACCCTTTGTTAATATTTATGCCTTGTTCATTTCGAGCTTGACATAAATATTGACATTGTGTTGATCATCTTTGCATCAAACTCACTTTACACGTGCATTTACATAGGGTGTATTTCCTTGTTGATTGGCTTTGTGTTTCAAACTTGCATGATTGTTCCTTGTGATTATTCATCTAGAAAAATTGTTTTCTAGGACAATCATTTTCGATCTCATCAAGATTGTGTCATCACAATGTCTATTTTCCTTAGACCTTCTTTGGAAAATCATGCACGCATCTCCATACTTACAAAATGTCTAGTTGGATGTCATCATGCATCCTTGAATCGACATGTCACTTCCTTCCCTTTGAAGGAGTTCCATCACACTATCTAGGTCTAGAAATTTGTGCTTAAACGACACCAACAATGACTAGACTATCATGCACTGGTTTCTCACATTTACAACAATATGGAACCTAGGTTTAGCAATTCAAATCAAAATATTCCCATTACAACTAAACCTCATTTGGTTCTTCGTGCTAGAGAGCCCATTTGGGTACCCTATTCCCCACCTTTAGCTCATAGTCAGTGGTATGGTTTGGATGCTTCTGATCCAAATTATTATTCAGGTTCCCCCCACTCTTCTTCTTCTGATTCAGATCCAAACTACCATTCAGATTCCCACTCTTCTTCTGAAGATTCAGATCCCAACTATTGTTCAGATACCCCTAGATCAAATCTTGAATCATGGTCCTCCCTTCCTTCATAGGACCTTTATTCCAAATCACCTCAACGATGTCTTCCTCCTTTGAAGACTCATGTGACTCCAAGTTCCATCAATCAAACATCTAATTCGGGTCTTGAGTCATGGTCCTCCCTTTCTTCGCAGGACCTCCTTCATCAGTCATCTCAACGACCTCTTCCTCCATCAAAGAGTTCCATGACTTGGGTTACCTCTAGTCAATCATCTAATTTGACTCCTATGTCACAACTTAACGGATGGCTATGTGATCCTATTTTATCTCCTACATTACATCATCTTCTAGAAAAACAATCTAGGTCCAAATCCAAATCGTCCATTCATGAGACGCTTGCCTCCAATCCTACTTCCTCTCTTGAGTCATCTTCTTCTGTCAATCAATCTTCCCTCCTTAATGGACCTATTTCTTCTATTCAACCTTCTATGAATAAAGAAAAAAAACCTCTACTAATTGATTTCTCTCAGAATGAAGGAACAATTAGACTACATGATGATATCCCTTTAGAGGATTGCAAACAAGGATTCTTTCTAGAACTTGATACACTCGCGTATTGGGGAGGAGAAGTTGATTCCTTTTATCAGAACATAGAGGAAGATCCTAAGGTCATGGAACTTGATTCTTCTTCTATTCCATCTTCACCTTCTTCTAAGCATGATGAGATGTTAGGGTCTAGCATTGAGCCATGGCCTATCTTCTTGTTACCAAATCATTCACTATCTATCATCATTCCTCAATCAAAATATCACCTTGGGTCACCGCTGAGTAGCCCATTGTCTTCTTCTATCCTGGGGCCAGATCCTAGTAGTCCTCCATTTTCTACTTGTGGGTCACCTCTTGGTAGCCCATTACCTTCTATTCTTGGGCCACATCCTAGTAGCCCTTCATCCTCTTCTATCTATGGGACGACCTCTGAGTAGTCCCTCCTCATCTATACTTGGGCCACACCCTAATAGCCCTTCATCATCTTCTTCTATTCTTGGGCCATGTCCTCATAGTCCAACTTCTTCCATCTTAGGGCCATATTCTAGTAGCCCTTCATCATCTTCTATTAGTGGCTCACCTCCTCGTATCCCATCCTCTTCAATTCTTGGACTGTATCCTTTTCATCCATCACATCTTTCTTCTATCAATGGTTGTGGCAAGCCCACCATCATTTCTCACATTCCTAGTTCATAAATCATAAATGTTCACTTTCTTCTCCTTCTTGGGATCAGAAAAGTCACACGTCAGCTTATAAGAAACCCAAACAGTTTCATTATCAAGCTCAAGATCAAAACTTCAAAGAGCTCCAAAGTTCCCCCAACAAATCAATGATCTTAAGGTTAAAAATCAAGTCATGATTCAAGAACACACATCAACGTAACCATCAAGTATGGCGCAAAGTGCATAAACCTCTGGATAGGGAACTCAAGATCCCACATAAAAAATCCATGTTTCAGGATAAATCACAGTCATTTGTTGAGTACGAGCTCACCATGATCATCGAGATTGGGGATAACATAACTCTTGATAAACAAACACCTAGTCTCCCTTATCAAGGAAGTCACAAACATCATTGTTGGATCTTACCACATAGAGTGAATTTTTTGGTCCCAACCTCTTCCAAAAACTATAAAAAATCTAAAAATAAAAAAAAATTCAAAAATACAAAAAACATGAGAAAACACAAGAAAAATCAAAGGTACAAAGATCAAACATTGCAATCAGGTATTGCGTACACATGGATGTTTCTTTCTTCCCTTTCTTTTTTTATTCTTCTGCAAGTCTTCCTACCATTTTCATCCCTTCGGTGATATTTGTGGTTAGCCTTTTCACACGCATTTTGTGACATTTATCTCTATGGTATCTGTTTGACCCTGGTCTTTCATCACCTTGGTAAATTAAAGAATGACTGACCTCTTAGAGATCCTATCACATTCAACATCTAATAAACTTGTTGCAAAGAACTTTTGGACATATTTTTTGACACTAGCCAATGTCATCATCACAATCACTTCCACATCCTTCCATCAAGCCATATGTGGTTCTTAACCCCTTGTCAAACAAGAGAGCTGAAATAAGTTTTCAGAAAGCAAAAAGAATCAAAATCAATCAAAAAATCAAAAGCTAAAAGCTAAAAGCAAAAGAAAATTGATATATAACTCTCTCTTGGGGTATTTCCAATAATCTCTATCAGGGCTATGGATGCATGACTGGTAGTAGAGAAATGTTGCGATTAGAATCAAATGCATCTCCATCGGGGCTATGGACGCCTGGCTGGTAGTGGAGCAATGTACGGCTATCCTTCCACCCTCCATTCAAAAATACCACCTATCATCTATCAAAATAAATCATTCCTACACATTGGCTAGGGTGTCTTCACTTGTTGTCTATTAAATCTTCCCTTCAAGAGGTAATTAAATTCCACGTGCACACATTGGATCTCTATGAGTAAGCATAGATTAGTATGTTACCAAGTGTCTTTTTTGGACCTTGTTCAGACTCTTGCTTTAGTCCATATCTCATCTCATGATTTGTGCCTTTGGCTAATCACTTCTTCATCGTGAGGCTTCTAAGCTACATTCATATCATTCACATCATTCTTCTACTTCATTCAGAACATCCATGTGTATAAGATTACCTTTTTTCCATGTTTTCAGACACCTTTGTCCCCTTTCACAAAAACAATCTTCTCCTTCCTTTCTATCATGTGCTTTTAGGCCAACTTACGCTGGGGGCATCCTTGCTTCTTCTCAGCACTTCATTGGTTTACGTTCATCATCATGTTGAACCTATCCATAATGGCCTTGGGTCCCACTTCTACCTGTGAAGAGTTTTCCTTTGAATACTCCCACCTAATCTCTGGGGCATTTTTGCATCTTCACCTTTCTCGTACACGCACGTGGCCTTATGCCCTTGTACATCCCATCTATCGCTAGGGGCATCCATGCTTCCTCAATCTTCCTGTACATAGTTTCAGAAAAATTTCAAAATTCAAATATGTTAAAAAATCGTCCAAAAACATTCAAATATGTTAGAAAAATAAAAAACATTCAAATATGAAAAATTTCAAATATGTTAGAAACATTCAAATAAAAAACAATATAAATCATCCTACAAAACATCTCTCTTGGGTTCTTGCTTGTTCTCATCATAAACGAACTCGTGGATCATCTTGATCTACCTTCATCAACAAAAGCTAGGCTGCTTACTTCGTCTGTACTCTGGGGCACAATGAGTTTCCTGGTACTGTTTCGTAGTGCACATTACTTTTTCATTAGACCCAAGTGTCCTCCATTATTCCCCTTGCATGTATCCTTGCTTGGGGCACCATCATTAACCCTTGTCATTAATTCACATAGGTCAGGAAACTGAAGCTTGATAACAAAAACATGGTATCTTGTTTCTTTGTTAGGTTAGCTTGTTTACTTTCTCGTATTGCATTGCATTTTGTATGTTGCATGGAGTTAGGCATCTTTTACTTTCTCGTATTGCATTGCATTTTGTATGTTGCATGGAGTTGGTGTTTTTAGCAATGGACATTTGTTCGTATATGGCTTTTCATGTCATACTACACTTTTGTTCATTCTTTTTAATAAGGACCGATGATGAAGATCTCTAGCAATATGATGAAAAATAAATTTGTTTAAAAGGCACTAGATGGATGTTAGCTCATTCCCTCCTTCCTCATACTCATTTTCTTCTATATCCTCTTTCTTCTTCTCCACACTATTCTTTCTTCTGTTATCTTTCTTTCATCTTTTCGATCGTCGATCGAGTTCTTCTATCACCCCATCGACAATCGAGGGGGCATCCTCCATTCTACTCATTTTTCTTCTATCCCTTCAAATTTTTCTACTTGTTTATGCTTGTCTACTTTCTTTGAAGTGACGTCGCTTACGCCACCTCAAAGAGGGGAAAATGTAGACACCTAAAATATGCTTACACTTAGCATTTCATCCCATTCAACCGATTGACGACACTTCGTTAATTCCCCCTTCTTCGCTCCATTCTCGGATGCCCATTCACGACACTTCTTTCAGTCGTATTCCTCCAATAATCAGCTTAATTTGGCTAATATCTCTCTTATTAGCTAAACATTCCTCCTTTTGACCATTCAGAACCTCCCTAGTTCTCTCTAGAAATCCACTTCTATTGGCTTCATAGGCTATCTATCAGTCACAATTGATTATCCAGACCCCTCCCAACTCTCAATGAGTCTCTAATCACTTGCTAATCAACAATTTTAACTAACCTAAACCCTAGTTAACTAGCCTAAACCAAGCTTAACTAAGCCTAAAGCATGTTTATCCTAATCTAATCCTAAAGTGATTTTTGAGATTTAGTCCCACATGCACCCAAAGTTCAAACTCTTCCATTTGGAAAACTATAAATAGAAGGGTCACCCCTCCCTCTCAACCTTACACCTTGTTTTCATAACAAATCTCTCTCACATTTGGAGATATTGGCATTAGACCTCATTTGCATTAGCTAAGCTAATAGGCATTTGATCTTGGCTATCCTCCATTGTTGAAGCTCCTCCATCTTGCATCCATAACTTCATAGTAGGTTAGTAGGAGGGTATCTAACTTGGTCTTGTAGCCATTTTAGAGAGACCTCTTCACCTCCATTGAAGAAACAACAAATCTAATTTGATTGCTCATAGGTTTAACTAGGTTCAATTTATGTTTTAAGTAATCATAGAGTAGTTAGAGATAAAATGATAGTGTTTTAGTTTAATTCATTATTGTAGAAGTTATCTTGTTTAGCACTCATCTCATGATGCATGGATGAGTTAGCAAAGCTTTGAGGTTCTTTATCCTCATTCATAGCTTTTGCAACTTTCCATTGCATACACCCACAAACTGGAGAACTTCAAGGAAAAATGGGATGAGATTAATTTGAGCACCAACACTACATTCAAAGCATTTCCAAATGATGATTTTGATCTTGAGAATCTTCCTGTGAATTTATTTATTCAATATTATACTAACCAAATCATCAAACTTAAAAATAATATTAACAGATTCTGGCTATTACTAACAACCATTACTAAGTTATCCCAACTATCAGGGAAATAACATAAGAATAAAAGTGCTTTTACTTCATCATCAAATGGTATTTCAACTGATTTTAACTAATTTACAATAGATCATAAATCATTCAAATGACTAGATGTTAGATCCACCTTCATGCATCTTAGAACTAAATAGTTTCTTCATCAAATAAAGCTTTATTTGAAGGTAATATGGTTTTTCATATAAATTAGCAAGATATTTCATTAACTCTAATTGTAGAAGCATGCTTCTGTAATATTGGAAGCCACATATGCTGCTCAGGCTCAATATTATAAATCCCAAAGCCTTTCTGTCAAGAATCTTCCATTCTTCATTAGTCATATTCATAGGTATACTAATTCTCATCAAACGGTAAATAAAAATCTCTTTGATACATATAATCCTCAATTTTCATCTTCCATAATTGATAATTTCAGTTGTCAAATTTCTCTACCTTGAATTTGTTCTCTTATGCCATTTCTGTAGCTCCCATTCAATCAGAAAACCCTCTGTGAGTAAATCTGTCAACACACAAAACCCTCAAACAAGGATTTGATATGAGGTGTTGGGGTTAGCACATCGGTTGTAGAGATAATATAGATCCAATCATACATGTAAATAAAAGTGGATATTCTACCAGAAGAAATATACAAAACAAGAGACATAAATCAACACAGATTTAACTTCATGGTTCACCTAGTGTGGGCTAGGTCCACCAAGAAACAAGCCAATCTATTATCCAAATATTTGACAAGATATATTAATGAAGATTTACAATCTTCCACACCTCTTAGATGTACAATAATTTCTTTCTCTTAAGATTTTTCTTCATCACCAGGAATTCCCTCTCTCACCAATTTTTGTAAGTTCTTCTTAATTCTTGTTAATAATTACTTGCGTAAACCCTATCTTTCTGAAGCTTATAGTCATTTATATACTTACATAACTTAGCCATGTAATTACAATCAATAGATATACTTTAATGCTAAAAATAGATATAATTCCCATGAGAGTTAATTAAAACATCCTTTTCATTGCAAGTAACTGACGTCGGTTATCCCTAACCGATGCCAGTTCCTACTTATTTGACTGCTGTTCAGTCCTAGGTGACCAATGCCGGTTCCCCCAAACTGATGATGATTACTATGTTTTCTAACAAGTTTCACATTGTAAGTTAAACTGAAGTAATTGATCTCCACAACTCAACATACCTTGACCTTGAGGTTGATGTTGGCACTAAGAACTTTGTATGCTATTCCCTTCTCTTCCCTAACAATTTTGTAAGAGATTTCTTTTACTGCTCATGCTAGAGTTTTAACAACTTCCTCCATATCAAATCCCTTGCTTGGTTGAGCATTTTCAGGGATTAACTAATTTAACACCATCCCTTTTAGGAGGCTTTCCTGCTTCCTTGATACTATTTTATAACTATACTGCCATGGAGAAATCTTCTCTCAAAGTCCCAATTGTTTTTTTCCCTCAAATAGTATGTTGTTTTCTTGTCAAAGGCATCAAAATACTTTATTAGGTAGGACTCATCACTTGACCTCAATGTCATTGGCAATCTAGTCAAGTTTTTGTTAAATTTGGTATTAAAGTCTTATTACTGGTTCATTGGGGTTCTTCTTTATATTTTCAAATTCATAGAGGAGAAACCTAGGATCAGTCTTGTCCCCATATTGTAATCTAAAAACATTTTTCATCTCAGCCCATGAATCAATGGAATTATTTGTAAAGGAACTTATTCTCTTATCAAAGAAATCCTCTTCTAAGGATCTGAATGACCAATACTGATATACACATTTGTTGCAGTTTTCCAATGGTGTGCGAAATCCACAATAAGATCATAAGATAAAAATTCTACACCACTATTTCACTAGTACACTAATATTCTATAGGTTCAAATTAAGATCATATGATGATTACTCACTTCTTATGAAACCCCATTAGTAGTAACCACACCATAGAGGGAACCTCTATGGACCCAAAATGGGAATGCACTCCACTTACCTGGACTTGTCAAGTATGCCTTGGAGATATTAGGCATCAAAATTATCTTAATGAGGTGTTCCTAGTGAGATACAACTGAAAGCATTTAAAATGGTCATTGTATTGAAGGTTTTTGAGGTAAATTAAAGTGTAGGATACTCCAAGTTTTAATCAGTGCGACTCCCTTGGAATAATTCAGTACTCACAGAGATAGTCTATGTGACACCTAAGAGAAAAATGAACCAGATTAGGGATAGCCATTTTCAGTTGCAAATGAAGGCCCCTTATAAGTTAGACTGCCTATAAATTTGTGCAAGGATCGTGTTGATCAAAGAGCTGTCTGCAGGAGCAAAAAAAAATCCTCGAAGTCAAAGGACCTGATCACTTAGTAAACCACAAGGGGACTACCTTTTCATCTGACCTTTGAGATAAGCATTATTCATCACAATACTTATTTGTGAAGTTGTTACTTTGTCTTAGTCCTTTCACTTGTCATAAGATTCTAGGCAAAATCTTTTTTCAAGTGACAACAAGTATTTTTTACCTTCCAGTTTGATCTAGATCCTTGATGATAGATCTCAGTTGTTGATATTTTGGATTGAAAGAGGATTTACCATACGTGTGTTATTAATGTGGATTTTTTTCACCAAGGTATTGTCACCCGTTTACATTTGTCGTTCAATCTAAATGACTATTGGATGGTAAACGTTGAAAGATGTAATTGGTCAACAAATCTTGACGTATCTTGATAGCCATTTGTTAATGTTTACCCCTAACCATGTCAATATTTTCATTGAAATATTGCTTAGGATTGAAAAATCATCAAGCAAATAACTTGTAATTGAGCCCATGTTATGTAAATCTCACATCACCTCGATACAATTTCGATACTTATGTATTTATTTATCAGAAAATAGATCTAAGTGTTTATATTAGTACCATCGACGTTGCTTAGCATCTACAAAAAATAATTCCCCGAAAATGGTGCCACAAGGGTGTTGGTACCCAAATTGATCCCTCCTTGTAAGCCAACCAACATCAATGAGCTAAGAAGGATTCTTAGAGGAAGACAACCTAGAATTTGAGTCTTTCTATAGCCAGGGAAGGATCTGATAACCTATTTTTTAATCTGACTTGGGTGATATTGGATAACACCTCACTAAGGGTATGACCTACCCTACTACTTTAGGTTCTGTCCTCAACTAGGGTAACATGACCCCTTTTGTAACCTGTATTTATGAAAGAAATGAATAAAACAACAATATTTGGACTCTCTTTCTTAGGGATATGAAAAAGCAACCTCAAGAAGATATGGTCAATGCAGACATTATCTAACTCTCACGAGTTGTCACACTAGAAAATGTAGATATCTTCTAAAAAGGCTCAGGTTACTAAAGACAGATATAAATTCAAACTTGCTATTGCATACTTTGGAGGAAGGGTGGAAAAATTTAGAAAATCTCCATAGTTTTTATGCATAAATAGTGCAAGGAAGGGTAATTCAGGTGGTCATGATGGTTATTGGTTGTAATTTTGATGTATTGTTGGGAAGCTATGTAGGATAAATTTGATTATACAAAAAACCTCAAATAAACCATATAAATACTACAAAAAATTGTTCTCGATGTAAATATGGATCAAATAGTCCAAAGAATTCCTTCAAACAAAAGGTTTGTGTTCATAGAATCATAAGAATATAGGATTTCACACAAACTCTAAGAATTCAAACACAAAAAAGCATGATAAATTTTCAACAAAATAGTAACAATCCCTGATCAAACATGTTCCAGATACACTCAGGAACTAAGAAAGATATTAGATCAAATAGATAAAAATTGACTCTAAAACAATTTACCACAGTATGAAGAAAAACTCCATAAATCATGTAATTGTAGTTACTAAATTGTCACTATTTGAAACTAGGTGTCGTGTAATTCAGAGAGATTAATTAACATAAGATTGCAACATGAATGATGAAAATCGATCCAAAATAATTCATCTTAAACATAATAAAAATGCTTGTGAGAATACACAAAAATCGATTCAATAAAATCCAATTCTTCAATAAGGGGATGAAACAATTACGACCTCAATATTTTCCAATGACTTTACACTGCAATCATCTTGGTGAGAAAGCTTGGGAACAAATGAATAGTAGTTTGGGTATCTCAGATTGGTTCAATTTTTAGCTAGTACAAACAAATTTTCTCCTTTTTACTCTAAATCTGAGAAACATTAAGCCCCCCTATGCGAGAGTATTCTCATCACATTTATACAATTTTGATCACTCACTCATCATCCTTCCCCCCCCCCCCCCCCCCCCAAATACATGAATCTTTGAAGAATATTCTTTCTTTACAACATGTAGTTTAATCCATCTTTATTCTATTGAAAATATTTTGTTTTATGTTTCCAGTTGGAAGAATCATGAGTCATTCATGTTTTTCACTAACCTAGAATGACTAGGATGACATATCACTTCTTTAAGGTTTGTTTTAATCATTCATCTCTTCAAGTGGTTAGAGAAACCCATTTTTGATGATTTTTGAGAATCTCCAAGTGATTTGATTTGACGTGTAATCCCTTTTACCTTTTGAGAATTTGTCTTGGGAAAAACACATTCATTTTCATGTGCATATGATAAAGATATTGACATAATGAGTATATGACTAGCATAGTAAGCAAAGTGCATATTCTAAATAGTATAAGCAAGCAAGAGTAAGTGCAACCAAGATATGCAATATGATGTGAGTGTGAATGAGATGGTATGTCATGTGTGAAGATGGATAGGAGAATCATGCCCCCCACTAGATGTGTATGAAATGAGGCTCATTTATAGAAAACCCATCAATAATCATGAATGAACAGTAAAACAAGAGTGTGTAATTGAGAAATGGTTTGAGAATGTGTTCCAGAAAGATAAACTATGAAGCATAGAGGGTGAAGTGTGAATGATGTGAGGTTCAATTCAGATTTAGACCCTCAATAATCAAGTATGAACTATGGAACAAGATTGTGTCATAAGGTGTTGGTGTCGAATCACAGCACCCCTGGGACTCTACAACTCGATGGGTTGAGAATCTCAGTGCGATTGCACAACATGGAGCTTTTCCCAAGTGTGGGACCTTGCGAAATCGGAAAAGCTCTCCGGATGAAGGCCGGTTCCTATTCCTCTGTTCAGATGCACACGTAAAAATGCAGAGGGTCTACTCAAAACCTAGTCTAATTTTTCAAGGAGACAGGGGTAAGAAAATGCAGAAAATAAAACCTAAACTAACAGAGGTGACGCACCGAGGAATGAAGAACACCTGTCTTGCCAATAAACACAGACCAAAAAAAATGTGTAATGCAAGATCATGCACAGATAACCAGATTTACAGTGAAAGATCAAGAAGATGCAAATAAACACTGAGAGGGTTGATAATCATCCACAGACATGCATTAATTTGCTCCAAAGATTGATACAACACACTGCAAAATGCCAAGAGGCAAAGCTGCATTATCAGTTTTAAATGGGAGGTTTTAACTCCACAGATTCACCTGCCAAAGAGAAGAAGGGAGGGGCAAAACAAGAATGTCCAACCTTTAGAAAGAAGCCCCTCCTTACAATTTATAGGAAGAATGAGAGAGAGAAAAGAGAGAAAGTCCAAATCTACCCCAACCACCTCAGGTTGTATCTAATTCATCTCATTATGGTGGTAGGTGAGGACCATATCAAACCCCAAAAGTGGTAAACTGTATTTTGCATTTTTTAAGAACTTTTTCCCACCCGATTAAAGATATCCAGTCGTAGTTAGGTAGAGGATGCCGTAGGCTTTCCGAAAAGTCCAACCTTGTGTGAATCGGAGCTCCCAGTCAAAAGTTATGGCCATCTGAACATCTGGGTCAGGGTCTGCTTCCTGTCAGCGCTCAGAATGTTGCGCCTCCTGAAGGTGTGCCTTGGTGCATCCATATGCATGTTGACAATCCTTTTCGGGCGCCAAAGGCGCAAATATGCTTGTGTCGACAACCCTTTTTGTGCGCCAAAGGCGCATTCATTTTGCATGTCAACATTCCTTTTCGGTGCGCCAAAGGCGCAAATATGTTTATGTCGACACATGTTTACGTGCGCCACTTTACCTGCGCCAAGGGCGCAACTTTTCCTGTGTCAACATTCCTTTCTATGCGCCAAGGGCGCATCTATTTCTATGTTGACATCTTCTTCTGTGCGCCAAGGGCGCATTTACATTTGTGTCGACATCCTCTTATGTGCGCCAAGGCGCAACTTTTTCTCCTGTTGACACTCATTGTTGTGCGCCATTTCCGTGCGCCAAGGGCGCATCCTTTACATTGTCGACATCCATTTCTGTGCGCCACTTTCCTGCGCCTTGGTGCATACATTCTCATGTTGACACTCATTGTTATGCGCCATTTTTGTGCGCCAAGGGCTGAGGTTTGAATTTCTTTGGTTTCCATATTCTTCCGCTTGTCTATATCTACCTGGGGGGAAGATATATACAACAATTTGGCGACTCAACGGGATCACCTGCCTGCTAGGTAGAAGATTAGTGGCCCTTTTAGAAATCCATTGGGCATGGAGTCATAAGCAATACTTGAAACCAACTTGATCTCTGATCCCGAGCCTGAAATCGCAACTCCTTCTTCGACAGCACTTTGAACTGTAGAGACAACCTGAGAGCAACGAAACCTGTGCCAAAGCACTTAGGGAAACTGAAACCTAACTACAACAAGACAATGTGCAAACGCACTTAGAGGAATTGAAATCTAAGCTAATATTTACAAGGGTAGAAATTTTCTCTTTTCAGTAGAAATGTTTAAGATAGATTCCGTTGACCGGAATCGAAAGTTCTTCTCCGTCCAATGTAGACAATTGGAAGGCATTACTACTCTTACATCCTGTGACCATGTAGGGGCCACTCCAAATGGCATCAAACTTGGAATGCCTTCCTGGTTTTGCCCGATCTGCATCCCATTTCAGAACTAGGTCCCCTTCCTGGAAGGTCCTTGCTCTTGCTTTCTTATCAAACCATCTTTTCACTAAGGCCTGATCTTTCTCAATTGTTTGAACTGCATGTTCTCTAATTTCTTCCAATTCCATCAACTCTGCATACCTAGCCTCCATTGGTTCGAACTCAGCCAACTCCAACTGCTTCATGAATTCTAATGCAGGTAGTTCTAATGATATAGGCAATACTGCCTCTTTTCCATAGACCAACTTATAAGGGGAATTACCTATAGACCTCTTTGGTGTTATTCTGTCAGCCCATAATGCTGATTTTAGCTTGGTATGCCATGTTCTTTGATTTTCATCCAGAGTCCTCTTGATGATTCTTAGCAAATTTTTGTTTGTGGACTCTGCCTGTCCATTACCCTGCGGGTAATAATTTGAAGAGGTGCTCAAGTAGATTCCATTCTTAACAGCCCATTCTGTAATTTTGGAACCTATAAATGCCAATGCATTGTCTGATATGATAGTGGACGGCACACCAAACCTGGTCACTATTCCTTCATAAAAGTCTAGTATGTTAGACTCATTTGCTTCCTTGAGCGCTACTGCTTCGGTCCACTTGGTGAAATAGTCTGTTGCCGTGAGAATCCACTTGTGGCCTTGGCTTGAGTTTGGATTAATGACCCCGACGAAGTCCAATCCCCATTGCATAAATGGTTGGTCAACCAGAATTGGGTGCAATGGAAGTGCTGCTTGTCTTTCTTTGCCTGTGAAGAGTGCACATTTCTTGCACTTTCTTATCCATGTATAGCAGTCACTGAAGACTGTCGGCCAATAATACCCTGCCTTCATTATTTTGAGAGCTGTTACTCGTGGGGCAAAATGTCCTCCAGAATCTCCATCATGAAAATCTCGTAACACCCTCTCAATTTGACTTATCCCAATGCACCTCAATAGAACTCCATTGATGTCTTTCTTAAACAAAACACCATCAACAAGCACATATGGAATGGCTTGTAATCTGAAGTATCTCCTCTTTGCTTTGCTCATTTCTGGAGGGCATAGGCCTGTCTGTAGGAAGTGTATCATATTTTGAGTCCAACAAGGAGTAGGCATGTCATCATTTTCTTGTTCTTGATCATCCTGTAGTACCAAGGTAGTCTCCTTTTCATCACCAGCTTCAACTTTCTGACTCAAGGCTAGCTGCTCACATAGTCCCTTCCCACGTACTAGTTTGGTGACCTTGATCTCGATGTCATATTCCATGACACGAGTTATCCATCCTGCACGTTTCTCATTCAGATCCTTGTTTAGAAGGAAGTCCTTGACTCCCGCATGAGAGACTAATAATTGGATCTTGTTGTTTGAGACTAGGTGCTTGAATTTCTTTAAGCTTCTGATTACCGCAAGGACATGCTTTTCAATGAAAGAGTACCTAGTTTCGTATTCCTCCAAGCTTTGACTGAAGAAAGCAACTGGTTGTTCTAACCCTTCTTTGTTTTGTTGTACCAGGATTGCAGAAATTGTGTCTCCACCACCAAAGGCATATAGCATGAATTCCTTAGAGAAGTCTGGATTGACGAGAGTTGGGGCTTGAGATATAGCCTCTTTTATTGCCTCAAAACTTGCCTTGCCTTCAGATGTCCACTTAAATGCCATGCTCTTCTTTAACATCAGTGTTATTGGCTTCACAAGAGCTGCAAAGTTTGGAACAAACCTGCGGACAAAATTGATCCTTCCCAAGAAGCTTTGAAGAGCCTTCTTGTGACTTGGCAATGGCAATGCTCGAATTGCTTCAACTCTTTCTGGGTCAATCGTCAACCCTTCCTTTGAAACAATATGGCCTAGAAGTTTTCCCTCGTGAGCCAAAAATATGCATTTTTTGGGATTCAATGATACCCCAAATCTTCTACACCTCTGAAATACTTGCCTCAAATGACAGAGGTGATCCGCTGCATTTTTTGAGAATACAGTGATGTCGTCAAGATATATCAAAACTATTTTATTGATCAACCCCTTAAATGCCATATCCATTGCCCTTTGGAAAGTGGCCCCAGCATTTGATAGCCCAAATGGCATCTTCTTGTAGGCATAGGTCCCCCATTTGGTGGTGAAAGCTGTCTTGAACTGGTCATCTTCTTTTACCATCACCTGATTATACCCTGAGTAGCCATCTAGGAGAGAGAACCTCTCTGAACCGGATACTACTTGCAATATTTGTTCCATTGAAGGAAGTGGGTAATGATCTTTGAGAGATGCCCTGTTGAGGTCTCGGAAATCTACACACAACCTGATTTCTCCACTCTTCTTCCTGACCGGAACCAAGTTTGCAACCCAGCTTGAGTGCTTGATCGGGAATATAATGCTTGCCTCTATCAGCTTATTTAGCTCTTTCTTCATTAGAGGCTCAATGTGAGGGTTGACCGGTCTCTGTTTCTGCCTGACGGGATTAGCATCTGGATCCAATTCTATGGTATGTTGTGCCAAATTTGGATCGAATCCTCTCAAGTCTTCGTAGCTCCAAGCGAAGACATCTGGAAATTCTTGGCAAAGTTGTATGAAATCTGATTTCTCCTGTTCAGTGGCCACTTTGCCAATTTGAAGTGTTTTGTCTTCCCCAACCGGAATTAGCTCTGAATCTTCTCTCTTGACCTGTATGTTTGCCTTTTCCTTACGAAACTGGTCGTTAGGGTTGAAGATAGACTCCAATGTTACCAAACCCTTAGGAAGCTTGTTCGTCCGCAGCTGTACTACTTGATCCCCATACTGCTGCTCTAATCTGTCCTGATTCCTAGCTGAAAATTCAGCCTCTTCTTGTAAGAAATTGATGATCTGTTGATCGTTCTCAAACACCTGCCAGCTTGTGTTGTTATCTGGAACTGCTGGCCTCACAACCACATGGATGTGTGGCTGCGTTTTTTCTCTCCTGATGCTGTCAACCACATCAAATGTCGCTCCAACTGCTGCGAGCCTATCTGCGGCTTCATTTTTCTTCCTGGGTATGGATACAATGTTGAAAGCTTTGAAATCCTCAATGAGGTCCCATACCCTATTCTTGTAGCTCCTTAGCAAGTCGTTCTTTGTAGCATGTTGTCCCCTAACTTGGTTGACGATTAGCTCGCTATCTCCAAACACCTGCAAGTTCTTTATGCCCCTTTTCTTGGCCCAATGAATTCCATGAATCAATGCTTCGTATTCAGCCGTGTTGTTTGAACAGGAAAACTGGAAACGAAAAGCTGAAAAATATTTGATGTCTTGTGGTGAAATCAACATCGCACCACCTCCAGCACCTTGTCTGCTTCTCGAACCATCGAAAAATAATTTCCAAACTTTGTTTTCATCCTTTTGTTCAGGCTGAATGATGCCGGGAATGGGTGAATTTTCTTCGTGTATACAATACACGCCCAATTCAGATTCTTCAATTTCCTTGTATGGGTCAAATTCATGACTCTTGTTTGCCCATTCATCCAAAGTTAAATCAGGAATTCCCTCGACCTTAGTACCTGTTTCTAGATCACTTGAACACTCCTCCTGATCAAAAACCGAGCAATTTGCATTGATAGGATTTGGTACATGAGGCTCAATATGGAAATGGGCAATTGGTTCTGACCTGATTGTTGCTTTGGCTCCATACCTTGTCCTAAAAATCATGTGCGACCAATCTGCAGATAAATATCCACCAATTTTTGCAGTGAAGTCTCTTGATAGACACAACGCAAAGAGTGGCGGAAGGTCAATCACAGACACATCTTGTAGAACTGTAACATTAGGACAGGAATGTAGTGTTAGGCTTAACCCTTTGATGACCCCAACTGTTCCTACTGCCGTTCCATCTAGCTGTACTACTCCTTTCAGCACTGGCTCATATTTCAAACCCAGCTGATCCGCTATTTGCTTCGGCATCACTGAACTACTTGCCCCAGAATCAATCATGCAGTTGTGTACCAAGTGGTTTCCAACAATCAACGAAACATAGAATGGTGGAGGCTTCAAATTTTTCCTTGTCTGGCCCCCATCATGTTGCACTGCATTAGTGAGAACTTTCTCATGTCCCTGGTTTGATACATTTGTGGCAGACCAATTAGCCATTGTAGCTTGCAACAAATCTCGTTGCCCTGGGATCGCCAGTGATTCCCACATGGAAATGTTCACATGTGTCTTCTTCATTTGATCGATGATGTTGAAGGGGGATGAATTGTCCTTTTGCTGTCCCTTGCTTGGCACAACCTTTTCTGGAGCTTGAACAGGTGCATGTGTTGCTACAACAGGTACCTTAGGTTGATTCTGCACATTTGGAGCTGCGTTTGGTCTACTGACCCCTTGTTGTGTAAGAGTGGGTTGAGAAACAACTGGATTACATGGTTGTCCCTCTCCTATATTTCTCTTCTTTGACCGTGTGTTGGCAGCCACGCCTTGAAAAGGCTGTTGGTTAACTCCACAGAAGTCTTCCGTTTGCCAATTTGCCAATGTGATTTCTGTTGGAGGTCCTTCTTGTTGCGTTTGTTGCTGTTGATTCTCCTCCTAGCTTGGTTCTTGAGCAACACCAATGGTTTGCACCATCAAGGCCTGATTCAGTGCACCATTGAAACATGCTGACTGATTGTGAGGTAGATTGCAAGGGTAACACCAGTCATACTCCTGTGCCATGTTTTTTTGTGATGGAACCAAGGCTCTTGAGGACGTCGTTGCATTTGGATCATACGGTCGAAATGGCCTGGCAGCTTGAGGTTGTCCTTGGTTCTGGTTTTGATTTGCAGCCTGAGGTGGTGGTCTATTTTGTTGGTATGGGGGCCTAGCTTGGTACTGTGCTTGAGGCTGATACGGTCTAGCACTTTGAGCTTGCTGTCTTTTGATAGTCACAAGCTCATTTCCAAGGTTCTGCAATTGTTTCATGACCTCCTGCAATTCCTTTGAAGTATTTGAAGAAGTCGACGCCTCATTATTGCTTTGATTCCTAGGAGTTGGAATGGGATTCAACTCTGGTGCTTGACTGGTTGTAGGCTTTCCCATGTCTGGATAGAGAGGCATTGGTGGCCTTGGTGCAAGCTTTCCAGCTTGGATCAAACAGTTCTCTGCTCTGATCGCTGTGTCATAGGACCCTGGCAGTGTTGTCCCTCCCATTGATTGGATCATCATGGCTATGTCTGAATTTATAGCCTTTAAGAAATAAAGGAATGCTCCTTCGGCAGTTGGTCTAACAGCTATTGGGATCCTGTCCCATGTCCGTTGGAATCTAAAGTTGAAATCTGCCATTTGTTCGTTAGGAGCCCTTTTGATTGTTGTCAGCTGTTCCAATAAAGATAAATTGTCCGCCCTCTCCCCGAATTGGCTGCAAAGAGCAGAACAAAGTTGGTTCCAATTCGTAATAGACCCTGCTGTAAGGCTCCTAAACCATTGTAAGGCCTTGCCTTTGAAAGATGAAGCCAACAGCTTGACTGCAACATCCATTTCATTTATTTCGTGGATTGCACATGCATTAGCAATATCCTGGATGTGATCAATAGGAGTAGTATGATTTTCACCTGTGAAGTAGGGGATATTCTTTAGCGCTGCAACTGGAATTTGATTCTGAGCATTTAGGGCAAGTGGACTACTGCCCGTGAAATTGACAAAGGGATTCGGTGGTAAATGCGCCATTATGATTGGCCTAAGAACCCTGGTTGATGCGAGAAAAGGCCTACCAGGTGGAGGTGTAGACAAGGTCCTGTTAGGCGGAGATGGTGATCTTTGTGGTCTTCTTCCTCTCCTTCCTCTGCCTGGTGATAGTTGCAAGTGGAAAAATAGCCCTTCTTCTTGAGTATTGGACCTGGTTCGAATTCTTCTCATGTGCCTAGGCAACTTGTGCTGCTACACCGCTAAATTCTACCCCTTCGGAGTCGCCAGATGTGTTAGAAAGTGAGCCTCAAAAGGCTAGATCCTGCCAAGTTACACACCAAACCTGACGATATTTAAAAAAATGGAAAATTGAAAGACCTGTATTTTTGACATTTTAGAGTTTGGAACTTGATTCTGGAATGACAGTCCTGAAAACCCAAAAATGCCAGACTTCCGAAAACCTGAAATCCGAAAATCAAAAAACCATGAAATTTTGAAAGTCAAAATCTCAAAAATCTAAGAATACCCTTTTGAAGATTACCCCTAGATCTATCAGCTGGTGAAATTTTGACTTGTTTCGAGCAAGTTAAGTCCTTGAAAATCGATTTCAAAGTTCAGCCTGGAAGGTGAAAATATGAAATTGTAAAACCTGCAATTTTTTGGTCCGAATTTCATGAAAACTCCTTCAAATCTATGGAATGACCTCTTGGTCCCACCGTGGGCGTGCCAAAACTGTTGGTGTCGAATCACAGCACCCCTGGGACTCTGCAACTCGATGGGTTGAGAATCTCAGTGCGATTGCACAACATGGAGCTTTTCCCAAGTGTGGGACCTTGCGAAATCGGAAAAGCTCTCCGGATGAAGGCCGGGTTCCTATTCCTCTGTTCAGATGCACACGTAAAAATGCAGAGGGTCTACTCAAAAACCTAGTCTAATTTTTCAAGGAGACAAGGGTAAGAAAATGCAGAAAATAAAACCTAAACTAACAGAGGTGATGCACCGAGGAATGAAGAACACCTGTCTTGCCAATAAACACAGACCAAAAAAAATGTGTAATTGCAAGATCATGCACAGATAACCAGATTTACAGTGAAAGATCAAGAAGATGCAAATAAACACTGAGAGGGTTGATAATCATCCACAGACATGCATTAATTTGCTCCAAAGATTGATACAACACACTGCAAAATGCCAAGAGGCAAAACTGCATTACAGTTTTAAATGGGAGGTTTTAACTCCACAGATTCACCTGCCAAAGAGAAGAAGGGAGGGGCAAAACAAGAATGTCCAACCTTTAGAAAGAAGCCCCTCCTTACAATTTATAGGAAGAATGAGAGAGAGAAGAGAGAGAAAGTCCAAATCTACCCCAACCACCTCAGGTTGTATCTAATTCATCTCATTATGGTGGTAGGTGAGGACCATATCAAACCCCAAAAGTGGCAAACTGTATTTTGAATTTTTAAGAACTTGTTCCCACCCAATTAAAGATATCCAGTCGTAGTTAGGTAGAGGACGCCGTAGGCTTTCCGAAAAGTCCAACCTTGTGTGAATCGGAGCTCCCAGTCAAAAGTTATGGCCATCTGAATATCTGGGTCAGGGTCTGCTTCCTGTCAGCGCTCAGAATGTTGCGCCTCCTGAAGGTGCGCCTTGGCGCATCCATATGCATGTTGACAATCCTTTTCAGGCGCCAAAGGCGCATTCATGCTTGTGTCGACAATCCTTTTTGTGCGCCAAAGGCTCATTCATTTGCATGTCAACACTCTTTTCTGTGCGCCAAAGGCGCAAATATGTTTATGTCGACACATGTTTACGTGCGCCACTTTACCTGCGCCAAGGGCACAACTTTTCCTGTGTCAACATTCCTTTCTGTGCGCCAAGGGCGCGTCTATTTCTATGTTGACATCTTCTTCTGTGCGCCAAGGGTGCATTTACGTTTTTGTCGACATCCTCTTATGTGCGCCAAGGCGCAACTTTTTCCCTGTTGACACTCATTGTTGTGCACCATTTCCGTGCGCCAAGGGCGCATCCTTTACATTGTCGACATCCATTTCTATGCGCCACTTTCCTGCGCCTTGGCGCATACATTCTCATGTTGACACTCATTGTTATGCGCCATTTTTGTACGCCATGGGCTAAGGTTTGAATTTCTTTGGTTTCCATATTCTTCCGCTTGTCTATATCTACCCGGGGGGAAGATATATACAACAATCCCTACTTGTAAGCCAAGCAACATTAACAAGCTAAGAAGGATGCTTAGAGGAAGACAAACCAGGATTTGAGTTGTTTTGTAGTTGGGGAAGGATTTGAAAGCCTCTTTTTCACTATGACTTGGGGGATATTGGATTGCACCTCACTAAGGGTATGACCTACCCTACTACTTTAGGTTCTACCTTCAACCAAGGTAAGATGACCCCTTTTGTAACCTATATTTATGAAAGAAATGACTATAACAACAATATTTGGACTCTCTTTCTCAGGGATATGAAAAAGCAACCTCAAGAAGATATGGTCAATGCAAACATTATCTAACTCTCACGAGATATCATGCTAGAAATTGAAGATATCTTTTAAAAAGGCTCAGGTTACTAAAGACTGTTATAAATTCCAACTTGCTATTGCATACTTTAGACAAAGGGTGGACAAATTTAAAAAATCTCCATAGTATTTATGCATAAATAGTGCAAGGAAGGGTAATTTAGGTGGTTATGATGGTTATTGGTTGTAATTTTGATGTATTGTTGGGAAGTTAACCAAGATAAAGTTGATTATACAAAAAATCCTCAAATAAACCAAACAAATACTACAGACAATTTTTCTTGATGTAAAATATGGATCACACAGTCCAAAGCCTTTCTTCAAACAAAAGGTTTGTATTCATGGAAGCCTAAGAATATAGGATTTCAAACAAACTCTGAGAATTCAAACACAAAAGCTCATGATAAATTCTCATCAAAATAGTAATAATCCATGATCAAATACGTTCCAGATACACTTAGGAAATAAAAAAGATCTTAGATCAAATAGATAAAAATTGACTTTAAAACAATTTACCATAGTATGAAGGAAAAATGCATAAATCAAGTAATTACACTTTCTAAATTGTCAATATTTTAAACTAGGATTTTTGTTAATTTAGAGAGATTAATTACCATAACATTGCAACAGGAATGGTGATAATCGATCGAAAAAAAAAATCATCCTAAACATAGTAACAATGCTCGTGAGAATACACACAAATTGATTCGAGAAACTCCAATTCTTCAATAAGGGGATGAAACAAATATGACCTCAATATTTTCTAATGACTTTACATTGCAATTATCTTGATGAGAAGGCTTGTGAACAAGATGAGTAGTAGTTTGGGTATCTCAGATTGGTTCATTTTTCAGCTAGTACAAGTAGATTTTCTCCTTTTTTCTCTAAATCTTAGAAAAACTAACCCCCCTGTGCGAGAGTATTATCATTGCATTTATATAATTTTTATCACTCACTCATCATCCTCCCCCCTCTAAAATGCATTAATCTTTGAAGAATATTCTTTCTTTATAGCACATAGTCTAATCCATCTTTATTCTCTTGAAAATATTTTCTTTTATGTTTCCAGGTGGAAGAATCACGAGTCATTCATGTTTTTCACTCTCCCAGAATGACTAGGATGCCATGTCACTTATTTGATGTTTTTTTTAATCATCCATCTCTTCAAGTAGTCAGATAAACCCATTTTTGATGATTTTTGAGCATCTCCAGGTGATTTGATTGGATGGGTAATCCCTTTTACCTTTTGAGAATCTGTCTTGGGAAACACACATTCATTTTCATGTCTTTCTAGGCTGATTTTTCCCACATGGATCATGTCATATCAAGACAACCGTTATCTTCTGCATGATACCAAATTACTTCATACTTGTTTCACCCATGTGAATATCACATTTAGATATTTAGAAACTATGTTACCATGATTATACTCAGCTCAACTTTCTCGCCTTGAATTTCTTAAAAATACACACTATTTCCTTTACAAACTCACATTTTATTTTCTGAGTGTAAGAAATTTGGGGAACTTTATTTGTAGTATGGACAGAACACTAGTAACATCCAACTTGAAAGACATATCCACTAAGGAATTGCACTCAATTTTTCATCTATCAGGTCCTGAGAGGCATTTGTAAGAATGCTATTTGAGATTGCTAATCTTGAAGATTATACCGAGCCTTTGACATCTGAAATTGTTCAGGTTCCATTGGTTAGAAGGCTTATCAGGATAAGTCCCATTTTTTCTGACTTCTAGATGATGTATTTTCATCTTTTTAGACTAGAATGTCAAATAACTCCCAATGCACTATAGAAATTTTGGCTCATGAGCACGCCTATTGTGCAGGGTTTGACTAATTACAAATTCCTTTCGATTTGTAATGAATCATTTACTGCAAAGGAAATTCCCTTAGGGTATTATGTCCTTGATGGAGAGATTTTAGTAAGTACTGTGCTTACTCTTTTTCATAGAATTGAATGAATTAGAACAACGTGTCTCAATTTTGGAGAAGAAACCATTAGGGACTACACCTTCTCAGTCTCCTGAAGCATCAGCCGTCTTTGTGAAGAAATATAGGGGCGAGTCTAAATCTAGGCCTCCTACTCCATCTACTCCAGTATCAGTTGTTATTATACTTCTAGCTCAAGCTGCCAATCCTTCATTCAATTTCAAGGAAACAAGAAAAAAGGATTTTCCTATAGGAGGTCTGGACATGATTGAAAGGATGTCTTCCTGTGAGATAAGATCATAATTACTTAGTTTATTGAATGGTCCTATGACAACTACAAATGAACTCATGTCTTTGGGTATGTCTCGCACCCTGGATGGAGACATTGTGTTTATTCAAATGGCATTAGGAATAGAGGAATTTTTTTCTAGAAAAAATAGGCTAGTGAAGAAACTTCCTCTTTGCAGAGAGGATTTTGTAGTGGAAGATGATTAGGCTTCTCTTTTCTAGTTTCTTTCTGATATAGTTTCCAAAAAATTTATGTAATTTTTTTCATGGGCTGGGTCCCCAATAGAACCCCAATTTTTATTTTTTTTTCACAATAAAAGAATTTCCAATAGTTATCGTGTTGAATATTTTTCACATAATGAATAAAATGGAACAATGTGTCTCAATCTTGGAGAAAAAACCGTCAGAAACTACACATTTTTAGCCTCATGAAGCATCATCCATCTTTGTGAAGAAATATAAGGGTGAATCTAGTTCTAGGCCTCCTACTCCATCTGCTACAAGATCAGTTATTATTGCACTTCCATCTCAAGCTTTCAATCCATCATTGACTTCTAAAGTAATAGGAAGAAATGTTTTTCCTAAAGGAGGTCTAGACATGACTTAATGGGTTTCCTCCTATGAGAGGAGATCATAATTTCTTATTTTGTTGAATGGTCCTATGGAAACTTTTGATGAAATCGGGTCTTTGGGTGTGTCTCACATCCTAGCTTGAGACATTGTGTTTGTTCAAATGGAATTTGTAATAGAGGAATTTTTTCCTAGAAAGAATAGGTTGGTGAAGAAACTTTCTCTTTGCAGAGAGGAATTTGTAGTGGAAGATGATTAGGATTCTCTTTTCTTGTTTATTTCTGATTTAGTTTCCAAAATGTATGCAACCCCTTTTTTATGGGATGGGGCCCCTATAGAAACCCAATTTGGATTTTTTAAACAATACAAAATATTTCAAACAACTACAATAGTTTACATGCTGCATATTAGATTTAGAATTCTATAAAATAAATATAAATATATAATGTATTGCATAAAATTAGATTCATGTTTGAAAAAAATAATTCAAAATAGTATTATATTTTCATGAAACAAGAGTAATAATTAAAATAAGGTGAAAACATTTTTCAAATAAAAAAACAAGCCTAAACTTGTTCATCAGTCTTCGCAGTCACATCTTCATATTCATTTTCATCATCTTCTTCCTTAAATGGTTGTCTCTCTATATAAACATAATATCTTTGAAACATTTACAATATCTCTTCCTCGTTAGGTCCCAGGTGATGTTTGTAGATTAAATGATGCTTGTTCAATATGTCACAACATGTGGACATTCTTGGCCTATATTCTCTAAACTTCTTATTCAACTTAGCAATTTTATTCTCTACCAGGATAAGTTTTTTGATTCCCTCATAAAAACAACGTTCATCTCTGACATTCTTTTCAAATGATTGATTTAACGTATTAATTTCCCAATTCCCATAAACCATATTGTGTTTTTCAAAAACCATTTTTTCTAATATGCAATATAAATTATCAATAACCTTCTGTACCCAATAATTTTCAATCTCCAACTTTTCTTTAAGTTGGTTTATGGTTTCTATCCTGATTCTGGCTAAGTCTTCCATTACATATTGAGTTCCCTTCTCCTCGGGTGACACTATACCTTCTTTGTCAAGTAAATCCTCATCCAGTTGATTTATTACTTAAAGTTTAGGACATATTTTATCCCAAGAAAACACTTCATTTTCACATAGCTCAATAACTTCATTAATTTCATTGAGGACTTTAGTAAGCTCTATATACCTATCTCTTTCTTTTTCAATCACTTGCTTACCCATTTGGGATAAATCCTCTGTCCACTTATCTAATGCTTCAACCTTTTTACTGGATTTTTAAACTCTATCTAGCATCTCAGGGGTGATGGTGGTGATAACTTCTTCGGTAGCTCTTACCAATTTGTGAAAGAATGAGGTCGATGTTTTTACTTGTTCTTTTAGCTACCTTTTGATTATGTTATCCTCATAAAACTAATGTAAAAAACCTTCAATTTCCTCAATGACCCATTGCTTCAATGATTCTCTGGTAGGTCTTCCCAATTGGATATGTTGAATATCATAGTCACTCTTTGTGATATCACACTTTATCTTTACCTGATGAGGAGTTGCAACCTTCAAATTTCTAAACCCATGCCGATATATTCATGTCTTGGTAAGAACCCTTGTTTTCTTCAAATATTCTTTGTTATTTTGAATTTAGATGCTTGTGATGCTTAAGGTTTCCTTTATAGTGATCTCTTTCACCCCTTGTTGAAGAATTCCCCCTAACCATCCAACCAAAGGGGTGTTCCCTTCTTTTATTTTTGTAGGGTTTTAGAATACACTACTAATTCCTTTGATGTTTCTTGAACTTTTACTATCTATATTTCACTATGAAATATAACAATATCTGATTTTCTTGCATCCTACCCTTGAATATATGGTTGAGTAGCATCCTCTTATTTTTTGCCTCCTATTTCTTCTTCACTCTTACCTTTATTTCATGTATAAACCTCGGTAGAAATCACTGGTTCTCTTGAAACTTATTTTGGATCATTTCTAGGGATATTCATTGCACTTGTATCTATATGATTCACTGAAATATTTGTCACATCTGCAATTTCAATTGGGGTAATTTTATCTAGGCTTAAATTTGTAGCTTTCCCCTTATCCTTAAGAACATCTTCATATCTTGTTGGTGATTTTTTAGTGGGTGGATCCACTTGGGGCTGCTTTTCAACTACTATGGGTTCTTTTGGTTGAGCTCCTAATTGTGATTTGAAAATTTTTATTCTATCTTTTAAAGGAGTAATCTCAACATGTTTACTTGTTTTTTTTAACATTTTAGTGACAATATCCTTCATAATATAAATATTTTGGAAGATCTGAGCTTCCCCTATAGATTTTGAATATTTTGGTGATTGAATTTTAGTATGAACCATACCCTCTACAACTGCCCCATAAAATTTTTCTTGAACTTTCTTCTCATCATTTGTGAAAAATATGTGATTTAACTCTGAGTAGCTTGGGGTTGATCTCTCATACTTGCATTTAATACCTATTGAATATCTTGGGGATGCACTTCCTATTCAGGGATACTTATATTCTCAGTTGTATGAGTCTCAATATCTACATCATTAATTTCCAATTCAAGAACCTCATTAAACAAATTAACTACCTCATCATTTATTTTTGGTGGCTCTTGAGGGTTCTCAATCACTGGTTTATCTGGTTTATCTTGTATTTTTTCTTCATTTACTCCAACTAACTGACTAGACATATGAGTACTGTCAATTGTTCCTGGAATTGTTTCAACAGAAGATAAAAATGCAACTATTTTATGCAATGCCACATTTGGAACAGAATGCACATTCCCAAAGGTCTAGAATAGTAACACTTGGTAGGATAATAAAGCAACAACCCTCCTTTAATCTTCTATTAGAGTAGGATTATCAATCACCTTAGGATCTCTATGCTTGTGTTTTATTGATACATGATCACCAACATATCTTGTCAAAGGGTGTTCATATACAAGTTTAATCTTCTTCTTGGTTATTTCAAAGTGTTTGAGGTATGGTGTCTCTTTTTCTTTGGTACCATTTGATTTGTATTGGCTATTGGCACTTTCTATAGCTCCGTTCATCATCTTTTCAGTTCCATATGGTCTTGGTAATACCTTTGAGGGGGTTGTTTATGAAATCAAGACTTTCCCTTTTACTTGGATCAGTACTACTTCGGTGATGGGAGCATCTTGCATGGCTTTCAACAGTAACCCCTCATCTTTCTACACCAAAAATAACCTTGAAGTACAAGTCTTGCTAGTTGCTGATGCCCATTCATCAATAACTCCTGTGGTGGGCTTGCTGTTGGGTAGTTGTGGAACCTGTCCATTTTGTCTGATCTTTCATTCAATAGGGGAAGATCTCTTTCTAAAAGGTTCAAGTATCGGAACTCATTTAATATTTTTGGTATTTTTCAGGTCAATGTTCTTCTTAATACATTGGAAATCCTTACATAAGGGATATCTGATTCCTTCTCGTTCTAATGAACAAAGATGATTTTCTTTGATTCAATTTTATGGTCATGGTAATATTTCCCTATTACCTCTTTGTCATCTATAATCCCATGTGGGACTACTACAATCTTGAAATCAATAATTTCGGTTAATGTAATCCTAGAGAAGTCACTCAACTTGACCTCCTCTTCATCTAGACTGTTCATCCATTAATCTTCAAAATTAGACTCATGATCACCATTACTAATAACCCATATAAGATCATAATTTTTTCTTTGTGTGAACATATCCATTTGAAATGTCTCCATTTCTTCCTCCATGAATCTAGCCTTTATTATACTTTGGCATGAAAACCTACCAATTTGTAGAGGGAATTTGATATTTGTCTTGTGCTTATTTACAATAATTTTATTCAAAAGAGTAAGTTGTCTTACAATTCTATCAGGGCCCATTTTTCATTTACATACCTTGGTAATTTATAGGGTTGTCCCTCAAATCCACTCACCCTAAAATATGTAAAGAACATATATTGTATGAAAACTCAGCCATATTCTTGAATTATTTCCCTGGAAGTAGCATATAGTCAATATTGTTGCTATTTTGGCTTAAAAAGGCATGTCACAGGGGAAATAAATGCATCATTCACCAACCTTACATTTCCTTTCCAATTATCCAACCTCAATTATGGACTGTATACATCATATACCCTATGATCATCAAAATTTTCTTGCAATGGGAGTTTTAGAAATGATTTGAAACAAGAAACATTATAGATAAAGTAGGACATCATATAAAAAGTAATATTAACTGGATTATCTGTTCTAATTTTTACAGTCATTGCTAAAAATTGAGCCTAAATAGATGCTGATATGAATATTTCCCAAAAAAAAATTCACTGCTCTTCCAAAATAACCATTATAAATAAGAACATCCATTCTTGAAATTCTAATATTCCTTCTGACCCTACCATTCTTTTTAATAACACAATCAAGTCTTCCACCTTCTAGACAAACATGGCCTTGGTTAATATTTTGGGAATCCTTTTGATAGATGTTTTTCTAATCTTTTAGCCATTTATAATTTAACATTGTAGCATACTCAACATGCCTTTCCAAATGGTCCTTTTTTGTAGATTTAACTGTAGCAATTATCGGTTGATCTAAATTTGACAACCCTAGAATTTCTTTAAAGGCTTATATTACTAGGTTTATCATGCTTTCTTAACATCCATCCAATACCTCCTTTGATTCTGGGTTGTAATTATCCACACACAACCATATGAGCTTAGGAGCATGTACTGAAGGTGGGAGAACAACTGCTCGGGAAATTCCACTATCATCAATAGCTGCTATCCATTTACTTTTATTTGGGTCACTCAATATTCTCTAGAAATCCTCCAAGTCAACATTTAACAACTTCGTGGCCATGACCTTATCTAGATCACTAGCAATATTTGAATTTACTTGAAAAATTGACTCTAGATACTTCATCTTATATAGTTTATCTTCCCTTACATCCCAATTTGAATTAAGTATGGTGAAGCAACACTTACCCATTTATCCAAAAGCTCTGTGAATTTCTATTTTTCTTCAATGTCTTCGATTCACTTCCTAGTTGATTTTTCCTCTTCAATTTCACAAATTCTCAAAGTTAGGGAACCAAGATCTTCATGTGTAATATAAAAAACTCGAAGTGTTTGAATGTATTAATCAAATTTTTATTTGATCCATGCAAAAACACATTAACGTCAGAAATCATAAATTCATTATATCCAATCTCTCCATTTTACTTTTGTCATTTGAATGTGGATTTTCCACATGAGTCAATTTGATGTCTTGCGGGCTCATGGAGTCATTTTTCATGTTTGCACTATCTTTTGAATGTATACAAGTTTACATGTTTGACCTAAATTCCTGATCTTGACTTTTATTGAGATCACGACATTTGTTCAAATATTAGAGGTAACAGAATGCTCATTTTCCATCTATACCATGCAATTGATATTAGTGCCCAAACACTCTCAAAACCTGATATGCATCATGCTATCATACTTGTCAAGCATCCAAGAATCTCATACTTTCTTGCAACATCACCTATAATCCTTAATGGTCTTGTAACAGAAATAAATCCTCATTGAATCTCATTGTATAATCATGAACTTATCTAAACCAGCATGTCAACATTACACACAACATCATATGACCCTACTACATCATTAAATTTATTATTAATGTGGTTTTGCATCAATTAAAACACCTAAAGGACCACATGATAACATGTGCTTGATCACCTTAGGGGGTAGTAGCCTCCTTGTATAATCGGTTCTCTACTAAATAGGGGTGGGGGCTCTCTATGAAGTGGGTGATTCACTAAACAGATATTGTGTGATGTGTAATATTCACACAAGTATTTTTGATTAAGTAATATATTCAAATTTTTCAATGGGTTTTCTTCCCCTCGAGGATTTCCTACTTCACATATTTTTACTCTCTTGGTTTATGTTATTATCAATGGTTTTTTTCATGTTGTTAAGCTCACATTAATGCATGATTTAATGGTTTATACTAGTTAAATACAATTGGATGAAAGTTTTGAAGGAATAATTCAACCCCTCTCATTCCATTGTGATTTTAACATTTCTCTGCTTATAATAAAATCTTATTTACACCATAAGATCAATAGAAGACATCTTTCATCACCCTGTGGGGAACCTTCTACTATAGAGTAATTCCCTTTGGCCTAAAAAATAAAAGAACAAATTATCAATGCACCATGACATACTTCAAAACCTTATCTACAAAAATGTAGAAGAATATCTAGATGACCTCTTAGGTAATTCCAAAAACTTAAAATACCATCTTGCTAACCTTAACGTAATATTTTCTTGTCTAATAATTTTTTTTATTTCGTTGAACCCTGCTAGTGCGTATTTGGGTTCATGACAGGAAAAATATAGGGATTTATAGTAATCTATTAGGGGAATTGAATCTGATCCCGCCAAATTTAAATCCATAATAAAAATTCCTCTCCATCTAATCTTAAATAGCTCTGTAACCTCTAAGGGAAGCTTCCGTCTATCCATCACTTCATTTCTTAGGTATTAGACCAATGTCAACCCTTACACCACCTTATTTGGAAGTAAATCCAATTTAAGTGGAAAAATGGTTGTCAACAGGATATCAACCCCCTAAAACATTATATCTTATCACCACAAATGTTTACACCTCCACGCAAAGGAGAGCCTTTACATTTGTATATCTATGGTACTGATCATGCTTTAGGAACCATACCAACACATCAAGATGAACAAGGTAGGGAACAAGCTATTCATTACATAAGTGAAACCCTTCATGATTACAAAACCCATTATTTAGAAATTGAAAAGTTATGTTGTGCGTTATGCTTCGTAACATCCAAAAATTTTCAATACATCATCAATCATAAAACCTATGTAGTGACAAATGTTAATCCACTAAATCCATGCAATATAAACCTGACCATAATTTTAATATAACTATATGGCTCATGATCATGATAGAGTTTGATCTTGAATTCATCTCTTAGAAATGTATCAAGGGGAAAGTTATTGTTGATCATCTCATAGAAGCTCCCCTTGCTAGTAATCAACTACCTCGTGAACAATTTCTTGCCAAAAATATTAACACCCTCTACCACAATAACACTTATATAAAAATTACCTTATTTTTTGATGGGTCCAAATGTAAATGGGGGGTTCTGAAATAGTCATAATACCTCCTTATGGAAATCCTATTTTTCTATCCTTAAAATTAAATTTTACATGCAAAAATAACATGGAAGAATATAAATCCCTCATCATGGGTCTTCAAAATTGCCACATTTTTCTGCATATAAATTCTTGATATCTATGAGGACTCCCAACTTTTCATCAATAAAATTAGAGTAACATATAAATGTAATGACAAAATCCTACAAAATATAAAACCATTGTTGACAATATTTTAAAACTCTTTGATCAATATGAAATTCAAACAACTCCATAATCATTTAATAAATTTGTATATACCATGTCATATCATGAATCTCTTATTCCTTTATCACTACATAATTTTAAAATATTCATCACTGTACACAAACTAGATCGACCATCTTATAACAAAACTGATTTTCCTACCATCAATCATATAGAAGATATCCAATATGACATTTGGTACTCCTAAACATATGACCATATTTCCCAAATCAAAATACTCTTAGATTTTTCTATAAATGGTAAGATGTCCTTCAAACAATGTGTATCATGCTATGTGATACTAAGGATTACCCTTTAAGAAATAGGGTTTAATGGCCTTCTCCTTTGATGTCTTAAAACTCTAAAGACTCACCAAGCTATTCAAGAAGTTCATGATGGAATGTGCGGAGGTCACTTTAAAAACTTATCCATAATTAAAATAATCTTGCACATGGGTTACTACTAGCCTAAAATTAATCAAGGTTGTTGCAAATATGTTGAAAAGTGCATCAAAGTCAAACAAAATTCCAATCTTACACATGTCCCCAACCATGCTCTTCAACTGGCTCAATATTTATGGTGTTTTTCATAGTGGGGACTTGGCCTCATTGGCATTATTAATCCATGATCATCCCAAATACATAATTCCACCATCATGGCCACTGAATATTTCACAAAATGGGTAGAAGTTATGGCTCATATCTCCACTAAATTAGATAATATTGTCAATTTCATCCATCATCACATCATCTACCCCTTTGGTATCCCTCATAAAATTATCACAAATAATGAAAAATCATTAGAAATAAGAAAGGAGAAAAACTCTGTGGAACTTACAGTATCAAACTCAATTTCTCCACATCATACTATCCATAAACTAATGGCCAAGCTAAAGCATATAATAAAACCATCAATAAAATATTTAGCAATTTTTTTGATCAATCTGATAAATATTGGAACCCTCAAATTCCCTTTGCACTATGTGCCTACCAGATTAGTATTCAAACTCCTAAAGGTGCTACCCCCTTTCTTCCTAGTTTATGAAACTGTAGACGTTCTTCCCCTCAAAGTTCAAATCCCATGCTTATGCATTTTTCTTGAATATTTCATCCATAAGGAATAATATCATCAAGAACACTTATCACAACTTGAATTGATAGACAAACACTGAATAACAACCCTCAAACATATCAATATATTTTAAAAAATGAATCAAATGTGGAAAATAAAAAAATCTCAGATAACATGAATTTAATGTTTGTGATCTTGTCCATAAATAAAATCAATACATCGCAAATATGGAAAAAAGTAAATGTGGAAAATTTTCTCCAATATTTCTTAGAAAAAACATCATCACTGGCAAATATGGATATGGATCCTACCTCTTAGCCTCTCTTGATGGTAAACCTAAAAATGATCCTCTTAATTCCCTGAAATTATGGCCCTTATATTGTTAACATGTTTACATAAAAGATATTAGTTCAAATACTATCCCTCACTCTCAAACAACTATTAAAATGCCTCACCTAAATAATGATTTAGAATTATGTGGTCTTCCATTAATATACCTAATACGACATTAAATATGGGCACCACGACCCTGTTCACATCATATTTCACATGGACAAGTCCATTTTCAGTAAGGGACCCCATAATCATTACCCCCCACTTCACCATATCCATAAAATGACATGCTAAGGATACATATACTATATTATATATCAATCCCATCGTCCTCAGACTATCTCTTAGGCCCTCCTTAAACAAAAAAAATAATACAAAATTGCCATGGGATGTGAAACATTTTATAGACTGTTCCCTCGAAGGAAAACTATCAAAATATATACTAGTTATCACCACCAAAATCAAAATATTATTATAGACCACTCTCTTGAAGGATGACTACCAAAAGTTTAAACAAAACATATACGACAAGGAATTGAAATATTCCTGCATTGATCATCTTTATGAACATGTTTAAAATATTTATGATCTCAGGAAATCTTCTCGCATCAATCAAATTTCCCTTAATAGAAGCAAGCCTCCCATATTGATTAGCTCGCGCACTATAAAATATAGGGTACAACCTATAGTCTCTAAAAGGAACATAAGCCCTTGTAAAAGACACATGAAACTCCTGAACATGTCTAGAAGTTAAATAACATATCTCATTACATCTAAAAATCAATCACACAACCTTAAAATGGACTAGCTATTGTTATTTGTATATTACTAGAAGTTAGGGATGCTAGTGTACTTACATCAAAATCACCATCACATACATACCAATACTTAATCAAATAAAAAATGAAGGACATCTCAAATATCATTATCTATACATCCTTCAAAGATAAAAATCTACATCTAAAATCCATCAAATTGAACAAATAAATTATCATTATCATTATCCCATAAGCATCATCATATCTAAAATCCATCCATAAACTCATATTAAACATCACAGTAAAATAAATAAAACACATTTTACATATTTATATGTCCAAAAACATCATATATATATATATATATATATATATATATATATATATATACACACACACATATCAAAAATTGATGTACATTAATGACTCAGCTCAATGGCCTATATATAAAACACATCATAAAATGTACATCTAATATTATGGAATCCCCCGATCCACCCTTAGGATCCCTCCTAGGACCAACGATACTCCCCGTGCTCACTTCAGGACCGTGTTATGATGCATACTGTTGTCTCACAACATATTGCATATAGTGAGGAACCTCTAAAAATCTCTCCCATACCACCCCATCATAATATCTCATATCCTCATGCAACACCTGGTAATGATCCATTCTCACCATACCAGGTGGCCCCATTTGATACCCAGTTGTTACTCCACCAACCCCTCCTGATACTCCTGTTGATGCATAATCATAGCACCACTGAATGTATGTAACTCGATTGGTTGAAACTCTTAGTTTTATTGTATAACATGGGGCTTTTCCCAAAGTGTGGGACTTTTCTATTGGGAAATCTCTCTGGATGAAGGCCGGTTCCTATTCCTCTGCTCAGGTGTACCCATATAATTTATAGAGGATCTACTCTAACTTTCCCAGGAGACATGGCTAAGAAGATGCAAGAAATTAAACCTAAACTAACATAGGTGATGTACCAAAGGAATGCTAAAAATTTGCTTTTTCACTAAACAAAAACCATTGAAATGTAACACAACCACCATACACATATAACCACTATTGCAATGAGAGATCAGAGAGGTGCAATGAACACAAGAGAGGGTTGAAAATCATCCAAAAACATGTATTATTGCTCCACAAATTTGATACAGTCCATTACAATGGCCAAGAGGCACAAAGCCATGTCTCCATGTTTTGTTCCTTATTGGGAAAGAAAGGAAGCCCATACTTCATTATTGTGGTAGGTGGGAAGCCTGACACCTTCAGACTTGGCAGAATGAATTTATTCATTTTGACTAACTTATTACCACTCAAATTAATATATCTAGTCGTAGTTGAGTAGTAGATGTCGAGAGATTTATAAAAAGTTATTTCTTGTGCAAATATGAGCTCCCAATTAAAAGTTATGGCCATTTGAAGGTTGAGGTGTCATTTTGTAAAAATGGTGGACTGAGAGTTCCAAAACTCCAAAACCCGAAAGCTCGAAAGTCTGAAATTTCAGACTTTCAAGTATCGGAGTTTTGAACTTTGAATTGTGATTTTTGTGTTTTGGGGTTCTAAACTTCTAAAGCTATGAAGTCTGAAGCCCTGAAACTCTGAAGTCTGGAATTTTGGACTTCATACTTTCAGGATTTTAGAATTTACCACTCCATTTCTTACATGCTTCCTGAGGTCTCTAAAACCCCAAAACCCCGAAAGTAAAACTTTTCAGACTTTCAGACTTTAGGTTTTTAGAATTTTCCGCTCCATTTTTGACACGCTTTCTGAGGTCTCCAAAACCTTGAAATCTTGAAACTTTGAATTTTCAGACTTTTAGACTTTTTCGCTCCATTTCTGGCACACTTTTTCTCCGAAGCACGAAAAATGAAAAAGCTTAAAACTTTGAGCCCTTCTCCATTTTCTTCTAGTTGAGATTTTATCTCCTTCATCATTTTCTTGGCCACCTTTTACTGATCTTGCATTTCATTGACAATCTCATCTGCAACCTGATTTTCAAAATCGGATGTGAGCTTGCATGAATGAACCACCCTCTCCATTTCTCCTGTGCAAGGCCATGTTTGATCAATTTTTCTTGAGGGGTGAAATTGGATAAAAATTTGGTGACTCACGGGATCACCTTCCTGCTAGGTGAAAAGATTAATTGGCTTGAAGTATCCATTGGACATGAAGTCATGAATGATAGTTTGATACTGATCTTGTTCTTGAAACTGGAACCCAATTGCTTGCACTTTGTGATCCTGTGCGTGCCCCGCTACCCCGCACTCTCAATTTTCATAGGAAAATATTTAAGGTGAGATTTGTGAGAGTAGGAAATTGTGTTGACCTGGAACTTCCACTTGCTTTCTAGAATGGATTGTTACAACACTCACCTGGAGGCACATTGAAATGCATAGTGATACAACCTTGGATCAACAAGACCTATGCCAAAGCACTTAGGGAAATTGAAACCTAAACTACAACAAGACAATGTGCATACGCACTTAGAGGAATTACAATCCTAGGCTAATATTTACAAGGGTGAAACCTTTCTTTTTTGGTATCAATGTTTAAGATAGATTCCGTTAACCGGAGTAAGAATATCCTTTCCATCCAATGTAGAAATTTGGAAGGCATTGCTACTTTTACATCCTATAACCATGTAGGGGCCACTCTAAATGGCATCAAAATTTAAATGCCTGCTAGGTTTTGCCCAATTTACACCCCACTTTAGAACTAGGCCCCCTTCTTGAACGATCCTTGCTCTTGCTTTCTTATCAAACCATCTTTTGACCAAGGCCTAATCTTTCTCTATTATTTGAATTACATGTTCCTTGATTTCTTCAAATTCCATCAACTCTGCATACTTGGCCTCCATTGGTTTGAATGTAGATAACTACAACTGCTTCATGAGCTCCAAAGTGGGAAGCTCTAATGATATAGGCAACACTGCCTCTTTCCCATAGACTAGCTTGTAAGGGGAATTACCTATATACCTTTTTAGTGTGATCCTGTCAGCCCGTAATGCTGATTTTAGCTTTGTATGCCATGTCCTTTGGTTTTCATCTAGATTCCTTCTAATGATTCTTAGAAAATTCTTGTTTGTGGACTCTACCTACCCATTACCCAGTGGGTAATAGTTTAAAGAGGTGTTGAAGTACATTCCATTCTTGACAGCCCATTTTATGATCTTGGAACCTAGGAATGTCAATGCATTGTTAGATATGATAGTGGTTGGTACTCCAAACCTAGTCACTATCCCTTCATAGAAGTCTAGTATGCTAGACTTGTTTGCTTCTTTGAGTGCCACCCGCCTCGGTCCACTTGGTGAAATAGTTCGTTGTTGTGAGAATCCACTTGTGACCTTGGCTTGAATTCAGATTGATGACCCGATGAATTCCAATCCCCATTGCATGAAGGGTTGGTCAACTGAGATTGGATGCAATGGAAGTGTTGCTAAACTTTCTTTTCTTGTGAAGAATGCACATTTTTTACACTTCTTGATTCATGTGTAGTAGTCACTGAACATTGTGAGCCAATAGTAACCCGCCTTCATTATCTTGAGATTTGTTTCCCACGGAGCAAAATGACCTCTAGCTTCTCCATCGTGAAACACTATAACAATATCTCAATTTGATCAGTTCCAATGCATCTCAGTAGAACAACATTGATGTCTTTCTTGAACAAAACACCATCAACAAGCACATATGGAATGGTTTGTAATATAAAATATCTCCTCTTTGCTTTGATCATTTCTAGAGGGCATAGGCCTATTTGTAGGAATTGTATAATGTTATGAGTCTAACAAGGGATAGGCACATTATCATTTTCTTGTTCTTAACCATCTTATAGTACCAAAACAACCCCATTTTCATTACTTACATCAACCTCTTGACTCAAGGCTAGTTATTCACATAGTCCCTTTTCACGGACCAAATTAGTGACCTTAATTTCAATGTCATATTCCATGACATGAGTGATCCATCCTACATGTTTCTCATTCAGATATTTATTCAAAAGGAAGTCCTTGACTCCCACATGAGATATTAATAATTGGATCTTGTTATTTGAAACTAGGTTCTTGAACTTCTTCAAAATCATGATCACTGCAAGGACATGCTTTTCAATGAAGGAGTATCTCACTTCATAGTCCTCCAAACTTTTACTAAAGAAGGCAACTAGTTGTTTAGATCCCTCTTTGTTCTGTTGTACTAGGATTGTACAAATTGTTTCCCCACCACCAAAGGCATAGAGCATGAAGTATTTAGAGAAGTCTAGATTGATGAGAGTTGGGGCTTGGGATATAACCTCTTTTATAGCCTCAAAACTTGATTTACCCTCAGCTTTCCACCTAAATTCCATGATATTCTTCAACATCAGTGTTATTGGCTTCACAAGAGTAGAAAAATTTGGCACAAATCTGCAGAAAAAATCGATCCTTCCTAAGAAGTTTTGAAGAGCCTTCTTATGACTTGGCAAAGGCAATGCTCGAATTGCTTCAACTCTTTTGGGTCAATTGTCAATCCTTCCCTTGACATAATATGGCCTAGGAGCTTGCCTTCATGAGCCAGGACTATGCATTTTTTGGGATTCAATGATACCAAAAATATCTTACATCTTTGAAACACCTATCTCAGATGAAAGAGGTGATCCACTGCATTTTTGAAAAAAACAGTGATATCGTCAAGATATATCAATACTATTTTGTTTATCAACCCCTTAAATTCCATGTCCATCGCCCTTTGAAAAGTGGCTCCGACACTAGACAATCAAAATGACATTTTCCTGTAGGCATAGGTGCCCATTTGGTGGTGAAAGCCATTTTGAACTGGTCATCTTATTTTACCATTACTTGATTATACCCCGAGTAGCCATCTAGGAGAGAGAATATTTCTAATCCTGCTACTACCTGTAAGATTTGTTCCATTGAGGGAAGTGGGTAGTGGTATTTGAGAGATGATCTGTTCAAATCTCGGAAGTCCACATGCAACCTGATTTCTCTGTTCTTCTTCTTGACCAAAACCAAATTTGTAACCCAACTTGAATATTTGATTGGAAATATAATGCTTGCTTCTATTAGCTTGTTTAGCTATTTCTTCATAAGAGGTTCAATGTGTGGGTTGACTGGTCTTTGCTTCTAACTGATGGGCTTAACATCTAGATCCAGTTCTATGGTATGTTGTGCCAACTTCAGATTGAATCCTCACATATCTTTGTAGCTCCAGCCGAAGACATATGAAAATTCTTAGTAGAGTTGTGTGAACTTATAACTTTCTTGTTCATTGGCCACTTTGCCAATTTGGAGTGTTTTACCTTCCCTAACTGAAATTGGCTCTAAATCTTCTCCCTTGAACTGTATGTTGGATTTATCTTTACGAAATTGATCATTTGGGTTGAAGATGGATTCCAACATTACCAAGCCCTTGGGAATCCTGTTTGTCCGCAATTACACTACTTGATCCCCGTACTACTGCTCTAATTTTTCTTGATTCCTAGCTAAGAATTCAACCTCTTCTTGTAGGAAATTAATGATTTGTTGATCGTTCTCAAACACCTTCCAACTTTTGTTATTGTCTGGAACTGCCAAAATTACAATCACATGGATATATGGTTGTCTTTTGTCTCTTTTGATGCTATCCACCACGTTAAAATTTACTCCGACTACTGCAAGCCTATCCACGGCTTCATTTTTCTTCCTAGGTATGGACTCAATGTTGAAAGCTTCAAAGTCCTCCATTAGGTCCCATACCCTATTTTTGTAGCACCTGAGTAGGTCATTCTTTGTAGCATGCTACCCTTTGACTTGATTGACGATTAGCTCGCTATCACCAAATACTTGTAGATTCTTTATGCCTCTTTTCCTAGCCCAATGAAGTCCATAAATTAAAGCCTTATATTCAGTTGTGGTGTTTGAACATGCAAACTGAAATATGAAAGCTAAATAATACTTGATGTTCTGTGGTGAAACCAACGTTGCACCTCCTCCAACACCTTGTTTTCTTCTTGAACCATCGAAAAATAGTTTCCAAACTTCATTTTCATCTTTATTTTCTGTCTTGGTGATGTTAGGAATGGGGGAATCTTCTTTGTGTACATAATATACACCCAATTCAAAGTCTTCCATTTCCTTGTATGGGATAAATTCATGCCTTTTTTTTTCCCATTCATCCAGAGTCAAATCTGGAATACCCTCAACCTTAGTACCTGTTTCCAGATCAATTGAACATTCTTCTTGATCAAAGGCTAAGCAATTTGCATTGATAGAATTTGGCACATGAGGCTCGATGTGGAAATTTGCAATTGGTTCTAACCTGATTGTTGCCTTGGCTCCATATCTTATTCTGAAAAGTATGTGTGACCAATCTATGAATAGATACCCACCAATTTTGGTAGTGAAATCTCTTGAAAAACATAGTGCAAAGACTGGTGGGAGGTCAATTACAGACACATCCTGCAAGACTGTGAAATTTTGACATGCATGTAATGTAAGGCTTAACCCCTTGATGACCCCAACCGTTCCTATTGCTGTTCCATCTAGCTCCACTACTCTCTTTACCATTGGCTCGTATTTTAGACCCAATTTACCTGCTATTTTCTTCGACATTAATGAGCTACTTGCCCCTGAATTAATCATGAAGTTATGTACCAGGTGGTTCACGATAATAAATGCCACATAGAATGATGGGGGATTCAAATTTTTTCTTGGTTGAACACCATCTTGTTGCACTACATTAGTGAGAACTTTCTCTTGTCTTTAGTTTGATCCATTTGAGGTAGACCAATTGGCCATTGTGGCTTGTAAGAAATATCATTGTCCTGAGACTTCTAATGACTCCCACATGGAAATGTTCACATGTGTTTTCCTCATCTAATCGATGATGTTGAAAGGGGATGAATTATCCTTTTGTTTTCCCTTACTTGGTACAACCTTTTTTGGAGCTTACATAGGCACATGTGTTGCTACAAAACGGGTGCCTTAGGCTGATTTTACACATTTGGGGCTAAACTTGATCTACTAACTCCTTGTTGTGTAGGAGTGGGCTAAGAAACAACAAGATTAGATGGTTGTCCCTCCTTTATGTTCCTCTTCTTTTACCATGTGTTGGCAGCCACACTTTGAAAAGGTGGTTGGTTAACTCCATAGAAGTCTTCTATTTTCCAATTAACCAATGTAGTTTCTGTTAGAGGTGCCTCTTGCTGAGTTTCTTGCTACTAATTTCCCTCTTGAATTGGTTCTTAGGACACACCTATGGTATGTACCATAAAATCCTAATTTAATGCACCATTGAAACACATTGATTAATTGTGAGGTAGATTATAGGGGTAACACCAGTCATACTCCTATGCCATGTTGTTTTGTGTTGGAACCAAGGCTCTCGATGTTGAATCTGCATTTGGATCATATGGTCAGAGTGGCTTGACAGCTTTAGATTGTCCCTCATTCTAGTTTTTATTTTTAGTCTGAGTTGGTGGTCTATTTTATTGGTATGAGGGCCTAACTTGATACTGATTATGAGGTTGATATAGCCTAGAACTCTGAGCTTGCTATCTCTTGATAGTTACTAGCTCATTTCCTAGGTTATGTAGTTGTTTCATAACCTTCTACACTTCTTTTGAAGCACTTAAAGAAGTATAAGCCTTGTTATTTCTTTGATTTATAGGTGGTGGAATGGGATTCAACTTTGGTGTTGGACTAGTTGTATGAGCTCCCATGTCTGGATAGAGAGACATTAGTGGCCTTGGTGCTAGCTTACCAACTTGATCAAACAATTTTCAACTCTAATAGAAATGTTATTAGCTCTTAGAAGTGTTGTTCCTCCCATTGTTTGGATCATCATGGCTATGTATGAGTTTATAGCCTTAAAGAAATAAAGGAATGCTCCTTCAGAAATTGGTCTGACACCTATCAGAATCTTGTTCCATGTTCGTTGGAAACAAAAATTTAAATATGTCATTTGCTCATTAGGAGCCCTCTTGATTGTTTTCAATTGTTCCAATAAAGACAAATTATCTCCCTTTTCCCCAAATTGATTATGGAGGGTTGTGAGCAAATGATCCCAATTCTGGATAGACCTTGTTGTTAGGCTTCTAACCCATTGCAAAGCTTTACCCTTAAAAGATGAAGCTAACAACTTGACCGCAATATCAATTTCATTGATTTCGTGAATCGCATAGACATTTACAATTTCTTGGATGTGGTCAATCGGATTTGTCTAATTCTCTCTAGTTTTATATGGGGTGTTCTTCAATGCTACAATTCGGCCCTGATTTTGAGCATTTAGGGCAAGTGGGCTGCTACCTGTGAAGTTAACGTACGGATTGGCTTGTGCCATCCTGATTAGTCAGAGAACTATCATTGATTGAAGAAAAAGGTCTACCAGGTGGAGGTGTAGACAAAATCATGTTAGGTGGATATGGTGATCTTTGTGGTCTTCTTCCTCTCCTTCCTCTCCCTAGTGATAATTGCAAGTAGAAAAATAATCCCTCTTCTTGAGTATCAGACCTAGTTCAAATTCTTCTCATGTACCTGGGCAACTTGTGATACAACACTACTGAATTCTATCCCTTTGGAGTTGCTAGATGTGTTGGGGAATGAGCCTCTAAAGGCTATATTTTGACAAGTTACACACAGAACTTGATAGAATAAAAATGAAAACCTTGAAGGACCTGTGTATTTAAGGTTCTGGAGGTTGAAATTTGATTTGGATCGACAGTCCTAAAAACATGAAAAATGCAAGACTTCTGAATGTACGAAACCCAAAACCCCAAAATTTGGAGAAGTCCAAAATTCTGGAATCACAAAACCCGAAGTTCCAAAAACCTGAAACCCAAAATCCCAAAATCTTGATATCTTGAAACCTAAAATTCGAAAAAATCTAAAATTTGAAAAATCAAAATTTCAAAAACTAAAAATACTCTTTTGCAGATTAGGCCCCGATCTATCAACTGGTGAAATTTGGACTTGTTTTGAGTAAGTTAAGCCTCTCAAAATCTATTTTGGAGTTCAACATGAGAGATAAAAAGTCTAAAATTGGAGAACTTGCAATTTCTAAATCTGAAAAATGATAAAAATGCCTTCAAAGCTTATGGAATGACCTCTTGGGCCCACCAGGTGTGCCAAAACTATTTATGTATAATCACAACACCCCTGATTATCTGCAACTCGATTAGTTGAAAATCTCAGTGTGATTGCATAACATGGATCTTTTCCCAAAGTGTGGGACTTTGTAATTAGGAAAGCTCTCTAGATGAATGTCAGTTCCTATTCCTCTGTTTAGGTGTACACATACAATTTGAAGAGGATTTTCTCTAAAATCTACTCTAACTTGCCAAGGAGACAAGGATAAGAAGATGTAAGAAATTAAACCTAAACTAACATAGGTGATGTACCAAAGGAATGTTGAACATTTTCTTTACCATTAAACACAAACCATTGAAATGTAACACAACCACCATACACATATAACCAATATTGCAATGATATATTAGAGAAGTGTAATGAACACAAGAGAGGGTTGAAAATGATCCACATATATGTATTATTGCTCCACAAATTTGATACAGTCCATTACAATGGAAAATAGGCACAAAATTGCATTACAACTTGAATGGGAGGTTTGAACTCCACAAATAGACTTTCAGAAAGAGAAGAAGGGATGATTCAAAGCAAAATGTCCAATCTTTAGAAAAATTCCCCTCCTTACAATATATAGGAAGAATGAGAGAAGAAGATGAGAAGAATCTGAAATCCTACTCCAACCACCGAGGAAATGTATTGAATTCACCTGCAACAATGATGGGTTCTACTGCAAAAACCATTCCTTTATGTGTTGTTCCTTGTTGGGCAAGAAAGGAAGTCCATACTTCATTATTGTGGTAGGTGGGAACCCTGACACCTTAAAAATTGGTGGACTATATCTCTTCATTTTGACTAACTTAGTCCCACTCAAATTAATATATTTAGTTGTAGTTGAGTAGCAGACATCAAGAGATTTCCAAAAAGTTTTTTCTTATGCAAATCCGAGCTCCCAGTCAAAAGTTATGGCCATATGAAGGTCAAGGTGTCATTATGTAAAAATGGCAGACTGAGAGTTCCGAAACACTGAAACCCGAAAGCTCGAAAGTCTAAAATTTTAGAATTTCAGGTTTCAGAGTTTCATAATTTGAATTTCGATTTTTGTGTTTTGGGGTTCCAAACTTCCGAAAATCTGAAGTCCGAAACCCCAAAACTCCAAAGTCTAAAATTTCAGACTTCGTACTTTCAGGATTTCAGACTTTTCCGCTCCATTTCTGGCATGCTTCCTGAGGTCTCTGAAACCCTGAAACCCTGAAAGTCTGAATTTTTAGATTTTTAGACTTCAGGTTTTTAGACTTTACCACTCCATTTATGGCATGATTCCCGAGGTATCTGAAACCCCCGAATTCCCAAAAGTCCAATTTTTTAGACTCTCAGACTTCGGGATTTCAGACTTCGCCACTCTATTTCTGGCATGCTTTTTCTATGAAGCGCCAAAAATGCAAAAATGTAAAACTTCGAGCCCTTCTCCATTTTTCTTCCAGTTGAGCTTTGATCTCCTTCATCATTCTCTTGGCCACCTTTTACTAATCTTGCATATCATTCACGATCCCGTCTGCAACCTGCTTTTCAAAATCGAATATGAACTCGCATGACTGAACCACCCTCTCCATTTCTCCTGTGTAAGGTCGTGTTTGATCAATTTCACCTGAGGGGGCAAGATTGGATAACAACTCTCGTTCTTGTGGGCAGTCCCACTCAATATCTAGTTGGCACCGATACTTCCAGTGTACTCCTAGTCACACTGAAATGCTCCCTAAAAAACTCACCCTATCGACAATATCATTCTTTATACTATCAAGCTTGCCCCAACTCTACCTCCAGGGTAGCTACCCAGTCATCTCTCTCTCTCCTAAAACCCCCATTAACCTCACCACCTCACTTTTAAAGGAATCCACTAGAGCATCCTTATATCTCAGTAAATGGCTAAATCTCCCCAACTCTAACTCCGCACCTCCTACGTCATGTCACTCACCTTACTCCTCCATCACCACATCCTCCTCTCCTCACCCATTCTATACCCTTGCCATCCTCTCACCTTGGGCCACCATTTGTGCTTTCCACTATGCTGTGTATTTAGCTTTCACCCCGAAATCATCTATTGCTACATGCACCACCTCCTCTTAATCCATCTCCTTAATATCTCACACCTATGTTTCGATAAATTTTGTGCCTCCTTCCACCCTCCTGTAAAAAATAGGGTTTCTTGGTACATCTTGTACAAGGAAATATTGTCACTGCCCCCCATCCAAATGTAATACCTCCACCATCTCCATCCTCAAACCCCACAACCACCTCTTCTTCTTCATCATCTGTAACTCATCCTCCTCTTTAGGCCATATAGGAAAACCCATATAAGGCCTCCATACAAGATCATCCAGGAAAAACCCTTCTTAAAAATCCACACAATACTCCAAACTCCATGATACTGCATCGTGGGAAAAATCACTCCATCTCAAAAACCCAACATGAAAATCCCTATTATACCACCTAGCCTAAGGAAGTCCATGCATCTAGATAATCTTGATATTCTCATTCTCCCAACACTACAAGGAGAATGCCAAATCTAATCCAAATATCTTCCCCACTAACCACTCGCACAACTCCCTATACACCTTTACAAACAGAACTATCCATGACAAAAGTTGTATGATACCCGATCATATCAACTACCACTCTTGCCAGTTCCCATGGAAAATGACCACAACTATAATCTAGTAGTGTATAGTCACTGATGCCCACCATAATTATCATAGTTAGAGCACTCCCTGCTACCTTATCATCCGAAATTTCTCAAAAGAAAAAAATATAGCAACATAGGTTACCTCCAGGGTAACATCTCCATATAATCTCTTTATCGCTGCCCCTCACCCTGTTTCATCAATAGGTGCAATTGGATCACACTAAAAAGATAGATGTAAGATCATGTATATATCCTCCAAGGTGATCACCATCTCCCCTTTCGGCAACATGACTGGATCCCACAAATCTAGAAAGGCCACCATCATCTCTAAATCCCACTGAACATCTCTATAATAGTACAATCTACTTTATACTAGTAACTCCAAAATCTCCCTGTCATCATCTCCCATGTAATATTTTCACTTCCCCAACAAAGGTGACACTCTATCTCTGATCAACATGTACCTCCTCGCCTACATCCATAAACAAATAATATGTTAGGAATAAAAATTTGTTAGTGCTAACATTATTGTATGGGTTAGATAAATATTAGAGTGAGAGATTTATATTTTGATATTAATATCGTATTTGTATGTAATTGAGTTAATCTCACCAGTAGAATAGGGATATGAGATGATAGAGGGAGATGAGGGATATGTGAGAGATTCTAGTAGTGGTTGAGAAATATAGGGGATTGGTGATTGACGTCGACTCCTTGTATAAAGGGTATCATCCTCTTTTATAATGTAATATCTTGCAAGAATAAAATTATCCCAGATGAATAAAATTTGAACAATATATTTTTTTGTGTTCAATTTTTGTGTGCTTAGATTGCCAAATTAAACTAGAACTAACATTTAGTATTAGAGCATGGTGGATCTGTAAGGAAGAAACAAGTTATCATGTGATAAAAAGAATATGGAAATTCTTGGTCACTTAGATTGTTAGAGGACGAAGTTTTTATTGTTGGGTTGTTGATCAACGTGGCCGATTTAAGATCCTGTTGTTCCATTCATGCTCTGTATCTATCCATTCACGTCTGGACAATAATATATTAGAGAGACCTTGTTATTATCTCATTATGTGAAATGTAATCATATTTGGCATTGTATGACTGCACATTCATTTTGTTGTCTGTGTATTGGTTTGACGTCTCTATTTCGCAATAAGCTTTCTAGTCTTATAAATTACTTGTAATTTTTGGATCTATAATCTCTTGTGCAGTTCAGGTCGTTGGAGGAAAAGGAAATCCACTTTTCATTAAAAAAAACCATCAAGTCAGACACTTTTCATATTGGGATGACATTGATTTGAAAGAGAAATTCCATCTTCAATCTCTATTGCCAAAATCAGATCACTATTGCTTCCACATTTTCAGCAAAAGAGGAGGTGGTAAGGGATTGTTAATAATGCATAGATCTAGGGGAGAAGGGCCAGTATGCGAACACCCTAAGTTCGCAGGTCCATGGAGCCAATTCCTTGCCACGTAGGAGCGCCAATTTGACAGCTAGTTATAAATAAACATTTTTTTATCCTAAGCCTTTAATTTCGTATCCATATTTTAATAATATTTGCTTCCATATGATCGATCAAATAAAATATCTCAAAAAAAACACATTTACTGGTGGAGACCCGAAGTGGTTCACCGAAGAGGACAAGTGTTGAGCATTAAATTCGAAATAAAAGAGGGAAATGCAATCTGTCCTCCACCATTTTGACGCGCGTATTAGATAAGGAACAAATAAATGCTCAACCACCATGTTTGATTGCTCATTTTGGACGGGCCTTACTAGGGCTCCTGCGCAGGATTACAGAAAATATTGGATTTCTTCTTTCTGGTTGGACTGGGCATCGGAGCGACTCCTTTCATTAGCATTTTGGAGGTCATGCTTCATAGCATCAGGCGGACAGAAGACTTGCTCGTAAGTATTAGATTTCAGATTATAATGAACATTTGGGGAAAGAAAAGGGTCAGTTTTCATGTTGAACAGTATAATCTGATGGGTTTTTGGACATGAATAGATGCAACGATTTCAGAACAGGAGTTCCGTTGTGAATTCTTTCAAGGTACCGGTCAGATTCAGTACTAGTCAGCAAGTTTGAGCATATGCTAGCCGAGTGAAACATGAGATCTCAAACTCAAACAACACTTCTCAAATCTTCTCTCTTTACTGCCTAGAAATTCCAAGGTATTACCACGATTTTCACTGCAAATTGTTAATCATACGAAAATTTGTCTTTTTTGTTAAGAAAATTACAGTTTTGCTGCTGGTTCCACTGCAAATTTGTCTTTTTTGTAAGAAAATTACAGCTTTTTCTGTCTGCACGAGGAATTCTTTGTGCTACTCGACTTATAATTTCATAGACTAGAGATCTCTGCCTGAACTGCTTCCTGAAAAGATTCTACAAATCTGTAAGGTTAAATTGAAATCTATTCATGATAATGTTGTAAAATTCTACAACTTTTTCTTTAATTGTAAAAAAAATTATTGGTAATATGAGGATACGCAGTACAGGCCGTTTAAGCTCTTTCAAATCTTTGTACTGCTTTAACTCCAGTAAATTTTCCAAATCAGTAATCTTATTGAAGCAAATTAGGTTTTTGTCTCTCCATTCTCTGACCTGGTCAAATCTGCTGTTGCTTCTTGATCGCTTTCTCATTTTTCCATACAGGTGCGCACTCATTTTGCAAGGCCCAATTGGAGAAAGGTCTTCTCACGAATATGCACAAAGCATCCCAATGCCAAAGTTGGTGAGTATTATATCAACATGGACTTTGTGTCTATTCCCATTAGGTCCCTGCATATATTTTTTGGCATTTCCACACTCTATACGCATGGTCTAGTACAAGCTTCTAGAATGTGATGTTTATTATTTATTAAGCAAATTCTGTTTTTGGATGGACGTGTAGGAGTATTTTATTGTGGAGCTCCAGTGTTGGCGCAAGAGCTGAGAACTTTGGAATGGCAGTTTTATGCGGCGAGATCGTTTGAAGCAGGGTGGAAACAATGTGTATTCACACTACTAATACTCAAGGAAAATGTTACCTACAATTCTATGTTTTTAAGCCATATAGAGGTGAGGTTTCAACCTCACCAAGATTCAAATAAATCCTTGTCTTTCAGTTTTTATTTAACGGTGTTCATTTTAAGCTGCAACAATTTAAATATTTTTATGAACAAATTCTGAGCTGATTTGGTTTCCACATCTGAAACAATGATTACATTTCGAGAAAAATGTAGTAATATAAACTGCATGTCTTTATATTTCTTACATTTGGAGCAAAACATATAAACTTATACTGTATGTGTCCATATTCATTACATTCGGAGCAAAATATACCAACTATAACCTATAATCGTGAATGCAATAATGCATTCTCAATTGATTTCGATACATATTTTTCTGCAACACAAAAAAGAATTCTCCTCGAATGCTGCCATAATTTTGGGATCAGTTTGTTAGTCCATAACCATGTCACACCTTCAAAAAGGCCCTTAGTTTGGACTATCAGGAACGATTGTATCATTGACAGATGTTGTTGGAGTCATTAAGAGGTTCACTGGATGAACCCATGGTGGAATAGGAAAACCAGATATGGTATGAAAGGTTGTATGTGAAGTAGGAGGTTGTGGGATAATGGGGTGTGTAGTTGGAGTTGAAGTTATTTGCATTCTGTTGGTGTCAAGGAAGTAAGGGTGGTAATCTGGGATAGGAACTTTCAACATATCTTGTAACATGGAGTTCTGTATGGGCATGGAATGATGCATGGGAAACAAAACCTGCGGATTGTTGAACTTGTTATCTCTTTCTTGTTTCTCTTTCTCCCTTTGATGGCGAGTGGCTTCCTTCTGTTGTAATTCCAATTCCTTTTTTTGGCGAGCTACTTCCCGTTGTTTCTCGCGCTCCTGTCTTTCAACAAACTTTTGTAGATCCCTTTCTTGCCTCTCTTTAATGTGTTGCAATCTCTCTTCCTTTTTTTGCTCCTTTGCTGCCAACCTTTCTTGCTTTTTTGCCTCAATATGCTCCTTTTTACGTTGTTTCCCTTCACATATTTCTTGTTTTTTTGTTGTGTATCTTTTAACATCTGAACATAAGCATCAGATGTTAACAATTGTGAAGCACGACTTATCCGGAGTGCAGCATCACTCTTACCTTTGGAAGGATCCCGTACAAATTGTGTCGGTAACCTTAAAAATTTACCCAATTTCTTCTCATTTGCAACAACACCATCATTTGATATACCACTTTCAACATCATGGCCAGTTGTCTCTTCCTCGTTTTTATCTTTATCAATGACCTCAATTTCCTCTGTGTCAGCATAATAATGAGTAAAGTTTGCTGGTTCAAAGTCTGCTGGCTCAAGGTTGGTTGGCATCGAAGGTAAAGATATACTTTCATCCTCAGTGTTTCCAATCTGATCAAGTCCCAACTCTGCAATATGCTCTTGCAGCCAAGTAGGTTGTTCTGGTGCACTTGGCAATGAGAGATCATCCTCTCCAAATCCCTGGGCCTCAGTGTTGCAGCTGGATGTGCCTTGGTCACGAGTATTCACAATGTGGTTCACTTCATAATCTTTGGTCTGCATTATACTTTGTCTTTCTCCCTGTATACTTGGTTCCTCCGTCTCTGTATTAGCAACAACCATTGTTTCAATGGTTGGATGGAATTCTTTTGTTGTTGACAGATTCTCAACTGATTCCATTAAGTAATTTTCTCCAATTTTTTCACCAACTGGTGGAGCTACATCTCTTGACAAACTTAGGATGTTTTCAGCAGCATCAACATCTATTATGTTTTCAGTACCATCAACATTCATAATGTTTTCAGTAGTATCATCATCTGTGACATTTTCAGCATCATCTTCGTTGGCATCTTCTTCAATGATATATAGTTTACTACATTCCATGTCATTCTGTAATGCATTTGGATCAAGTGGCCATATACCTGTGCGTCTAAAACTAGCACGAATATTTACAGGTGTCAAGGCCTTGGCGAGAGCTCTACTACCTATTTCTGCCAAGTCTGAACGTTTGACTTCTTGGTACTTATTATTACACATCCACTGCATCCTCTCAGATCTGAAATATGCTTTAAAAGGACCAAAGACACTAACATCCAGTGGTTGCAACCTGTGTGTAGTATGTGCTGGCAATGTCAATAAATCAATCCCCAATCGCCTGGCCTCTTCTATAGTTGACAATGCCACATGGCTTCCATGACCATCAAATATAAGTAAATGCCTATTTTCAGGGCACACTCCTCCAGGTACAGACTTACTGAAATGATACAACCAGCTTATAAAGAGCTCTCTAGTCATCCAAGCACTTGGATGAGCAGCCATGCAAGCACCTGGTTCACATCCCTTGATGTAATTTTGTGAAACTTTCTGACCTTTAAATAAGTAAAAGTTAGGGATACATTTCCCTGCAACATTTACACAACATAGAATTGTCATCCATTCTCTGCTACGAGGAATGATTTTGGGAACATTCCTGCAACCCTTGGTGGCAAGCACCCTCATGCCACAATTTCTCCCTGCTTGGATTCCTGTCTCATCACAATTCCATATTTTGCCTGCACCATAGGAATTGATATAAATGTTAGCTAGTTTTTCATAAAACTTGCTAACCACCTCTGGACGTAAACCTATTGCACGATCTCTTTCTAGACCTTCAGCAGTCCGAAGGACTATGTCTGGGTGTCTTTTTCTAAATCCTTCACACCAAGATTTTCCAGGTAATCCTTCTCGAAATGGAGTCTCTCTAGTTTCACAAATTTGTGCAACACATGCCCTCAGTTGCATAAATCCCACTCCATGCCCTAAATCTGCCATTTGCTTACACCATTCAACTATCTCTTTCTCCTCTCCTTCACTCAAAACAGGTGCAGGGCCCTTCCTTTTTGTATGGGTCAGACCATTCAGCCAATAATGAACAGATGTAGGAGGTAAATTATATTTCAGTGCAGCAGCTCTAATAGAATAATTGTTGAATTCAATATCATCTATGGCCTTTAACATATCTTCTTTTGACCAACTAGACAAAATTCTAACCTTCTTGGTCGAAGAGTTGCCTCTAACAACCACAGTCTCCTGTAGTTCATGCCTATTTAGTTCACATCCAGCAGGTTCTGGCTGATGATCATCATTTGTGTTTGTATCTCCTTGATTTGTTGTTGCACCATCCTCTTCACTTATTATTGTAGCATCCTGTTCATCTGTTTCATGGTTAGATGGTTCAATTTCAAATTGTACACCTCGTTTTTTGGGCATACGTTGTGCTCGATGTAAACTCCTCTTTCTCTTCATCTTCTCTAAACGCTGCAGTATGAAACAATATAAAATTAGTAAAATATGTATTAATATATCAATAAGATCATCTACAATGGGAAAATTTTAGCAAGCTTATGATACATGACAGTATGAATTATGAACTTGTAGGTAAACTTGTGATTACCCCGTTGGGTGCCATTAACGATGATCGAATACATGTTTTATTAATTTCATATTAACACTTTTTGCATAAAGACAAAATTTATAAGTTGGGTTGTTGATTACATAGGGGAGAAGGGCCAGTATGTGAACACGTCACACAGGCTATAAGCCCAATACTTGAACACTATTTTTCATTTAAAATATCCAATACCTGATGGAATAAAAACCATGAGGACAGATTGCATTTCCCTCTTTTATTTCGAATTTAATGCTCAACACCTGACCTGTTCATATTACAATATGATTCGAAATTAAAGGCTTAGGATAAAAAAATGCTTATTTATAACTAGCTGTCAAATTGGCGCTCCTACGTGGCAAGGAATTGGCTCCATGGACCTGCGAACTTAGGGTGTTCGCATACTGGCCCTATATAAACTTCAATAATCAAAATTTTGGTTTTTATTCCATCAAGTATTGGATATTTTAAATGCAGAATAGTGTTCAAGTGAAATATCATGTCACAGATGACATGATATTTCAGTGCAGCAGCTCTAATTGAATAATGCGAGAAACTCAATATCATCTATGGCCTTTAACATATCTTCTTTTGACCAACTAGACAAAATTCTAACCTTCTTGGTCGAAGTGTTGCCTCTAACAACCACAGTCTCCTGTAGTTCATGCCTATTTAGTTCACATCCAGCAGGTTCTGGCTGATGATCATCAGTTGTGTTTGTATCTCCTTGATTTGTTGTTGCACCATCCTCTTCGCTTATTATTGTAGCATCCTGTTCATCTGTTTCATGGTTAGATGTTTCAATTTCAAATTGTACACCTCGTTTTTTGGGCATACGTTGTGCTCGATGTAAACTCCTCTTTCTCTTCATCTTCTCTAAATGCTGCAGTATGAAACAATATAAAATTAGTAAAATATGTATTAATATATCAATAAGATCATCTATAAACACTTCTAAAGATGAGGTGTTATCAAATAACACTACATTCATCAGCTTGTTTGTAATTGATCAATATCAATTAGAATGTTTCACTTGAACATGCAGTCGCCCCTTTCCACATTGTAATTCATATTGATCAATTGACGCAGGTCTTGTTAATGTAATGTTTTGTGACATCAAATCATCTTCAGAAGTGAATGCATGTAAGAATCGTAATTGTAATAGCTTGACTACATATGTTGTTATGGTGGCAGTTCAAATCTGTTGTACTACTGTAGGTCTTGGTATGGACCACTTCGGATCTCCACCAGTAAATGTGTTTTTTTTATAGATATTTTACTTGATCGATCATATGGAAGCAAATAATATTAAGATATGATTTGAAATTAAAGATATAGGATTAAAAAATGTTTATTTATACCTAGCTGGCATACTGTCACTCCTACAAGTGGCAAGGATTTGGTTCACTTAACCTGCGAAGTTAGGGTGTTCGCATACTGGCCCTTCTCCCCTAAACTCTTCTAAAGATGAGGTGTTATCAAATAACACTACATTCGTCGGCTTGTTTGTAATTGATCAATATCAATTAGAATGTTTCACTTATAACATGCAGTCACCCCTTTCGACATTGTAATTCATATCGATCAATTGACGCAGGTCTTGTTAATGTAATGTTTTGTGACATCAAATCATCTTTAGAAGTGAATGCATGTATTCCAGAATCGTAATTGTAATAGCTTGACTACATATGCTGTTATGGTGGCAGCAAATCTGTTGTACGGATGACTGTAGGTCTTGGTATGGACCACTTTGGATCTCCACCAGTAAATGTGTTTTTTTTTGAGATATTTTACTTGATCGATCATATGGAAGCAACATAATATTAAGATATGATTCGAAATTAAAGATATAGGATTAAAAAATGTTTATTTATACCTAGCTGGCATACTGTCACTCCTATAAATAGTTAAGAATAAATAGTTAAGTTGAAAGGTATGAATAAACATTTTTCTTTCCTATATCTTTAATTTTTGGGAGTAGTGCCATTATGTCAACACCCTAAGTTCACGGGTCCATTGGGCCAATTCCTTGTCATGTAGGTTTATCAATTTTACAGCTAGCTATAAATAAACATTTCTTTATCTTATCTCTTTAGTTTGGAAACTCTTTATCTTATCTCTTTAGTATTGGGCAGTGTTCACATAGAGTTACAGATTTCTGTTTTGTATTAAATGGTACAGATTTTATATCTTATAGAGTTAGCGAGAGATATATAAAGAATGTGTTGGACATATTTTTTTTCTTTGTTTCGAGCATTAGAGATGGAAATCCACCTTCTAACAGATCTTCGAAGTTCCTCCCTGTACAGTTGAGAAGGATTTTCTGTTAAAAATTCAACGGTGTTCATTGTAATGAAAGATTCAATTTTGATTTGTTTGCTAGCTGTTGCATCCTTAGGTGAAGCCAATGACGTCTTAGGTGAAGCCACAACTCTGAAATATGTTTGAGTTGTTTTGGACTTTTGTTACATTCTCTATTTCTAAAGGTGAAGATGTTTTGGCTCACGTATGTTAGATGATTTCTCTCTTACCTACACTGTACTACGATTTATATTCACTACCATTAATCTTTGTGGATATTGATAATGGTTTGAATTTCAGTTTTTCAATTTTATAGGATGCAGTGGATGTTGTTTGTGAGAAAATTCAGTTCTCTATATTTTGCAGATGTCTATGGGTTGAGGACGAAACCAATTGATATGTCTTGCACATTCTTGATATATCTGTAGATGACTTATTTTTAGAAAAGGCCTATCCCCCTCAGTTCGCAGGTCCATGGAGCCAATTCCTTGCCACGTAGGAGCGCCAATTTGACAGCTAGTTATAAATAAACATTTTTTTATCCTAAGCCTTTAATTTCGTATCATATTTTAATAATGTTTGCTTCCATATGATCGATCAAATAAAATATCTCATTAAATACACATTTACTGGTGGAGACCCGAAGTGGTTCACCGAAGAGGATAGGTGTTGAGCATTAAATTCGAAATAAAAGAGGGAAATGCAATCTGTCCTCCACCATTTTGACGCGCGTAATAGATAAGAAACAAATAAATGCTCAACCACCATGTTTGCTGCTCATTGACGGGCCTTACGGTGCTCCTGCACAGGATTACAGAAAATATTGGATATCTTGCTTCTGGTTGGACTGGGCATCGGAGCGACTCCTTTCATTAGCATTTTGAAGGACATGCTTCATAACATCAGGCAGACAGAAGACTTGCTCGTAAGTATTAGATTTCAGATTATAATGATCATTTGGGGAAAGAAAAGGCAGATGTGTAATAAGGGAAGACATTGTGAAGTTAATAGTTCTCTTGTCAAATAAGTAAGGAAAATACTTCAACTGGATAACAAGAGACTTCAGCTGAGAAATTATAACTGGTTTTGACGGAAGCCGCTCTTGGGGAAATGTGGGGCACCGACTGCATATTAGCTTAATGAAAACCATTTATGAATATCATTTAGAAAACTCTCTACCTCGTTTTTGCTGCACATAGGGGAGAAGGGCCAGTATGCGAACACCCTAAGATCGCAGGTCCATGGAGCCAATTCCTTGCCACGTAGGATCACCAATTTGACAGCTAGTTATAATTTAACAATTTTTTATCCTAAGCCTTTAATTTCGAATCATATTGTAATATTATTTGCTTACATATGATCGATCAAATAAAATATCTCAAAAAAAACACATTTACATTCTGAAGTTATTAGTTCTATTGTGAAGTTAATATTATTTGCTTTTAAGGTACTTTAAGGGAGAAAACATAAAGCCAGTATCTAATAGATGTTCACAAAATTAATTAGCAGGATGCTATGATCAAGAATCACTCAATTCCAATCTTAATATTTTTTTGATGTGCTCTGCAAAATGGGCCAATTTTTGATAAAATAAATAGAAATCAGTCCATAAACTTGCAGTTCTGCTCAGCAATCTGTTTGTCTAATTCTAACCTAATTGAACAGACATCAAAATGCGTGTGCAATCCTGCTCTTTCTTTTCAAAATGCGTGTGCAATCTTAATTATTTCTTTTCAGCTTAGCTTTTTCGATTTTTTCGATTAGCTGTGTTTTAAGACTACTACTGCAAGGTTTCTCAAGGCTTGTTTTTCTAGTAATTTTTCTACCTGAAGTCACGAGAGCGTTCCTTTGGAATTAAATATTCAAATTCCTGTAAATGTTCCTCAAGCAAAGACACATTTTTATTGGGAATTTTGGGTGTTTGAATGAGATGTTGTCGTAAAAGCAGTATCTTGGTTCTATCTTGTAAGAGAGAGAGAAACTATGTCAACTGAAACAGGTTAATGGCACATGGTGTGGTTGAGGGCTATAGAATTTTGTAGAATTCGAGATGTAAGCCAACATTTTTAGAAGCGCTCCCTGCCCTAGGCGTTCAGGTAGGAATTTACATGGCTTAACAAAGCTAAATTGAAGTTTATTAACAAAATATTGAGTCAACGCTTCTTCCCCCAAAGGATACAGATTAACTGTGTTGTTTTTTTTTTAGTTCGCGACCTCTCACATAACCCTGCTCTAGCTTTTATGTTTCTTGAAGTATTATAAAGCGCATCTCTCCAAGTAACCAAAAAAGAAAAATATGTGTGAATGGAACTGTAAAAGTAGAGCTGAGCTTAAAATGGACAAAATGGGTGCTCAAAGTAAATTGTATGACCTCTGAGAGAACAACTTCACCTAGAATCTCATAATTCATAAACCATCAGATCTCATAGATCTTAATAATATTCTCCGCATGTGCACCTGTTTGCAGTTCTGTATAATTCCTACTATCAATATTCTTATCGGTATGTTTTCAGTGATTTCTCAAATGAAGAGTATTCCTTATGATCATTCCTTTTTGACTTTTGCAATGCCTTTTTGATTAAAAGTTAAAATGCTAACGAGTGTTTTCTATGATTTATGAATGCAATTTTTTTGTTGAACATGTTCTTTTTCCTTTGCCTTGGTAGGTACTACTGGTTTGGAGCTTTTCTTTGCGCAGATAGGCACTAGGTTCTCATTGTTTACTCTGATTATGTGCATATTTTAGCAGTCTGTGGTCATTCTCAGAACTAGTCCACAATGGTATCTAAATTAAAATAAATTGTAAAAGGCAAAAAGAACAAAGTTGAGGGCCTTTCTTTAAATTCTATTATTCCAAACTCGTTCTTTACTATAGTTCTTTACTATAATTCTATCAGTCCATAAACTTGCAGTTCTGCTCAGCAATCTGTTATGTCTAATTCTAACCTAATTGAACAGATCTTTGGTATAAAAACTAACCTGCAATTTTTGCAGTAGGTATGAAAACTAACCTGCAATTTTTGCTTTGCTGGACCTTTCCTTTCAAAACTTGATAGAAGTAATCTCTTCTTATAAAATCCACTGTAATCAGGCACCCTGCAGAAGTAAATCAGCAGTAAACAAGACTAGGAAAGTGAATATATAATACCAACATAGGGGAGAGAGTATCCAATCAAAATGTAAGACATGGATCAAGGTGTAGGGTCTTTTTAATCAAAGGTTGAAATTGATTTTGAGATGATCTTGTGGCTGAAATTATTTGATTTGATATTCATATTTATTTTTTACCTTCAAGTGTACAATTTTGTTTGTGTTTTTAATGGATGAATTTGAATCTTGAGAAGAAGGTTCCCTCTTTTTTTGCAGGTATGTATTAAAGTCTGGATATGAAAGATCTGGTGATTGAACAACCCAACTTGGAATATGGAAAGAGATGAATTGAAAAGACAAATATTCAACCCATTAAATAGATATGATGGGTTTGTCAACTGATATGTTGTATTTATAATTTGAACAAATGAGTCTTTTATTGTAGAAAATGAAAGTACCAATCAGTATTTATTGTGTACTAAGTAATACTGAGATGTTGACCCTATGCACATATGGTTTATAAAAAAACAAATTTTTGAACTTCAATAATCAAAATTTTGGTTTTTATTCCATCAAGTATTGGATATTTTAAATGCAAAATAGTGTTCAAGTATTGGGACGTGTTCACATACTGGCTCTTCTCCCAGTTATATTTATCTTTGCATTTATTTTTCTAAGCTCAATAAAATCAAATTCAGCGCCTCTTAAAGTTCTTCAATTGATGGTTTAATTGAATTCATAGATCTATATTTAGTGGCATCTCAGAAATAACTGTTGAATTTTGCTTTAGATTTCCCTCCAACTTCTCACTCTACACCACCACATTTAACTCAGACCTCGACATGTTATATGTGAGTGCTGAAATGGTATCTAGCTATGTTTATTTTGACTAGGTTTTTGAAGTCCTAGTGTATTTCCTTCATATATTTATTTGTAGTATCTTGGTATTTAGAGTATTATTATTATAATACGAATGAGTCACTTAGTTGTTGGAACTCTTAAGTCCATTCTACAAGAATTTGTGTAGAGTATTTAAAAATCAATTTTCCCTTATTACTCTGTAAATATAAGTTGTGTCAAAAGTTAGAATATTGCATCAATATAAGATCAGTAGCTTGTGTTATTGTAAGTTAATAGTATTGTTTTATTTTATATAGATCATTAGGGTGACAATTCTATCAATTAAGTCTTTAGTTTGAAAAAAATTCATTTTAGATCTAGAGTCAAAAAGTGTCATGGTTAAAATTTTGGGTCAAATTCATTATCATTAAAAATTATAAGAGTCTTGTATTTGTGTCATAGTCTATCGTTTATGTAATTGTCAAATTCAATAGCCTTCAAAAGTACAAACAATAAAATTGTATTTCAATTGGGTGCACTATTGGTGTAACCCAACGTCCACCTTGTAATATGAGCCTAAAGTAAAATATAGCTAAGTTAGCAATAGCCAATTGGATGATAGAGCCAACGGAGGAAGGAGGTCAATAACCAACCTCTCACCAACCGTAAATGATGGGGCTACGCAATGAAGTTATGGAATTTTTTTCAGTTTTGTGTTTGATTTCCGTTGTGTGAAAATAAGAATAGAAGTACACTCTTGTTTAAAATTATAATGTATGAGAAATTCTTATATTTTCCCCTGAATGTAAGAAGGTGATAAGAGCTGAAAGAGTAAACTATATCTAGGTTGTTGGTTGACCTTATAAAACCATTGCTTTTTATGGTTTTTGGTTAACCACAAGTAAAATTATCCTTTGTTTGAAGGTTGTTGGTACTATGTGTGTAAAACCATCCTGGTTGTTTGTAGGTTATTGGTAAAACGAGTGTAAAATAATCATGGATATTTTTACGTTAGTGGTTAGCTAAGTGTAAAACCGTCATTTGAGTTGGTTGGTAGTACAGTATAATATTTTCCCCATGTTCCCAATAAGGGGGAATGCTAGGAATAACTATTTGTTAGTGCTCTCACTTTTTTATGGGTTAGATAAAATTTAGAGTGAGATATTAATATCATATTTGTATTTATTCGAGTTAATATCACTATTAAAATAGGGATATGAGATGATAGAGAGATATGTGAGATATTCTAGAACTAGTTGAGAGACATAGGGGACTGGTGATTGATGTTGTCTCCTTGTATAAAGGGGATCATCCTCTTTTATGATGTATCTCTTGCAAGAATAAAATTATCCCCGATGAATAAAATTTTAAGAATATTTTTTTTGTGATTAATTTTTGTGTGCTTAGATTGTCAAATTAAACTAGAATTAACAAAAGAAAAAATATTAAGTCACGAAAACAAACAAATTCAATCAAACTTAATAAAACATATTAATCGGCACCGATCCATAGGGATTGGTATCGATCCAACCTAATCGACATTGATCCCATCGCCTACTGTAGAAATATATATATATATATATATATATATATATATATATATATATAATCCAAAAAATGAACATATATCTATCGGTGATGGTTTTCATCTCCTCTAACCACTCATGTTATCGTCCATCTCTCAAAATAGTAAAAAATCAAAACTTTATAAGAAGCTTATCACAGTAAACACAATGAACACAATGACCTCTCACGATTATCCACCACTTATATATAGGCTCTCCATCCTGATTGACACTAATTTATAATTGGCATCAATAATTTTTGAATTAGTATTGATGAGATAAATTGACAATTATCCCTTGTCCAAATGTACGTTCTCAAATTTTTTCTTCTTTTTGGTCCCCCAAGAACCCTATATAACTCCAAATTTCTCCCATGCAAAAAAATTCAGAAAAACATGGTTATCACTTCACCATAGCTATTGTAGCCTCTCTGGATCCTTTTTCCACCACTTCTAACAAATTCGTATATCTATATGTCGTGAACCCTTTGGTTCCCCTATCACTTGACTTCTCAGTCACGTACGCCCATATTTGTGGAAATATATCTCATCTTGAGTCTATGTCTACCAAATTCACCACGAATTTTGTAGCCTCTTGGGAATATTTTCCTATTTATTCCTACAATTCATACGTCTTTAGGTCAAGAACATATTGGTTCCCTTATCACTTGACTTATTGGTCACATATTCCCACCCTTATCGTAATATATTTCATGCATAGTCCTGGGTAATATTAAATTGAAACACATCTATCTAAAAATGCAATCTAATAGAAACCTTCGTGCTCTTACGTTTATCTATCTATAAATTTATTCAAACTGGTGACCATCACATTACCTTGCAATGGTCCCCAGGCTAAGGGGGTTCACATATCTAGTATTTTATCAAACATAAATCCAACCACCTCACTCATTTTTTTATAGTGGTATGTCTATCATTAATCACTTGAAAAAGGGGAAAATGTAGACACCAGAATTAGGAAACCCTGATTCCCATAGGTGCATACACAATCTAAGACACCCATTCATAATCCCACATTTTCATTTTAATATCTCTACCAAATTCCATTTACCGTTTCACCACATGTAACCATATAACAAACTTATATTAATAAAAAACAAATAAAACAACCAAAAAAATAAAAAACCCTCCCACAAACTCAAAAAAACCTCTATGATATCACAAAAGTAAAAAATTCAGAAAAAGGAAATGGTTTAAAAAATCCAACTTATCCCACAATTAGCTTTTATCTGTGATGATCCGTTGAAATGGCATCAATTCTACATACACTAGCTCAAGTCCTTACACAAGGATTCCAAATTTATTTCCCAACATTCCATCTCCAAACTCACTCGTGCTAGGTCCAAAAATTTATGGCTTTATGTGTGGATCAAATGAAAAGTGGCCTAGGCATCCTATTGTATTAAACTCCCTTTAGAACAATCTATCTGCACATCCAGCCAAAAAATAGTTTCCACTTCATCAAGGTAATATTTATTTATTTTATACGATCAACTTATGTTCTTGAATTTATCCATATCAATCTAGGTTCCTATATCAAAAATATATTTCAAATTACACAAACAATAAAAAAATTATAAATCATTTTACAATAAACATATTTTAATACGAATCAACGCTAATCACTCTGATCGATATTAATCTACTGGATCAATGTCGATCCCTATTAAAATTTCCCTATTTCACACCCTTAACAATTTTTTATTTTTATTTTTAAATATAATAATAATGGCTAACATTTCATTGTTTGTTAGCTTTTCTTTTTGTTAGATAACGCTCCCAGGAAAATCTTATGAACTAGACACAATCTTTGACCTACCAATCATATGATAACCATTTGTGTGGGAGAAATCTGACATCAAATATGAGTTAAGTCTCTACACCATTGATTTAAAACCTAACCAAGATGACATCACTTAGAAGTTAAAGGTTCTTCTCAAGAAGAGTGAGGAGGATAATCTCTAATGGGAAAATGTGTTCATCCCTCCCAACCTATCATTGAGGACATTGATTAAATCCTGACATCCAGGCATTACATATATAATATTTTTCATTTGTATCATTTAATATTATATGTATTGTTATTAGTACTTCTAACTTAATCATCTAAAAATGAGTTTATACCCATCAAAGGAAGCCCTTTGGTTCCTAGGATTGTCCTTTTCCAAGAAACTCGTCTCATTATTATCTAATATCTTTCTTATCAAATTTGTCCATTTGTGTGCATTTTCATGGCTCTTTAGAAAGGAATATTTTTTCACACATTTGGATCCTTTTCTTTCACAATCATCCACACAAGTATTGCTAAACCCTTTCATTTATGAGTTTTGCTGATTTATTTCATATGATAAAATTTAATCTAAAATATAGTAAAAGAAATTCTTTGAAGATATTTTCCCTTTTTTATTTTTTCTTAGTATAGAAATTAGCCTCCTCCCCAAAATACGTGCATGCATCGATGTTTATAGTGAATCCTTTTTGTCATCTCCTATAGTAATGTAATCATGTAGCCCCAAAAAATCTCTAATTGCTTCTTCATTATGAAATAAATCAATTGGTATGTGTCGTTATTGGTCCCAATCAATAAGGGATGGGTGTATGAGATCTAGTTTAGTCATGAGGTGGGATAGGGTTAAAATAGCAGTACCAGAAAATTGGTTTTTGGAGGCAAGGTATTCATAGATACTAAAAGGGGAATCTCACTCAGTTTCATAATCAAAAGAGATATCTTCACATTACAAATATGTGGAATCAAATTATTTAGATTGTTCTCCATAAGGATGAATACCCACTCCATATCTATCCATCTTTTCATGTGTTGGAAGAGATTCTCACACACCTTGTTCATGTAAACCACTTCCATATCCTTGGTATCCCATGAAACACATCATCTTGTTAGGGATAGCATATTCTAGGGATTGATAACAAGAATCCATTTTTTCATGAGGTGATTAGGATGTATAGTGGCTATCCAAGTGTTCATATGTTAGAAGGCCACTAGAGACGAATTTGTCGAGACTACAAGGCTCCTAAGTTATTTTTCAGCCTAAATTTGGGCATACCACATGTTTTGGATGAGAGGGGAAGGTTGGATACAAGGATGGATTTTTAGAGGTCACTTTATTAACAACTGATATGAAGGAATTTCAATTTGGATTCCCATATAAAAAAGGGGAGATGGAGGTAGAAGATCCACTTTCGTGAGGTTGAAGTGTATCTAGGTTTCTATGAGAGGAAAGGGCATATGATTTAAGTTCAAAAGATGAATTTTTAGAAGGAAACTCATAATTTTTGGGGTAATGGCCAACCAACACTTTGTAATGGGTAAAAGGTTTGGGGTCACCCAACATAGTAAGATATTTTCCTTGGTAATATATTTTAATACACTGGTGAAAGGTGGATGGAATGACTTGTATGACATTGATCTATGAGTGATCAAGGAGAAATTTATAAGGAAGTTATAAGTTAAAGACATGTAATATTGTTTTGTGTGTGACAAGCCCCACTTCCAAAGGTAAATTGATTGTTATAGCCGACTATTGTTCTACATTTTTAAAAGCCTTAAGGGTGATTACATTAGGATCCAGTTCAACATCAGTATGCCCCAATTGTTTCAAAAGACTTAGAGTACATATATTAATAGCGGATCCATTATCCACAAATACCCTTTTAACCTTTTTATAGGAAATGATCACTTTTATATAAAAGGGTAAGATGTGTGTATAATTATCCCTAGGAATATAAATTTTGGTAAACATGATTTGGTCATATAGGGTGATATGCGCAACCAATGATTGGAAGTGTAGAGTGTTAATTTCTATGGGAAATCTTAACTCTAGGAGGGTATTATAGAGGATTTCCTTATGAAGAATAGATATCTTAAGAAGATCCAAGATAGAAATCTTGATGATTGTCTTCTCAATATTTTCTAGGAAATTATAATGACCATACGAAGGAGTATACAGAAGGGGTCCTGGGATAACAAGGTGAGTGTGTCTTGTTATGATGACACACTCTTGAGATTTTATTTTGATGGTGTTTATATGGTTGGTGATAGAATGAATATAGAAAATGAGATAATCAAAAGGATGGTATGTTTGAGAAACAACATTTTTAGTACTTTTACCTTGAGAGGATTGACCTCGATTTGGCTTAATTTCCACTTTTTTATGTTTTGGGAAATTTTGTTTGTATATTTCCAACTGATTATTGGATGATTTTTTTGGATTTTGTTTGTCAAGTTTGATATATCCTCTATCTAATGAAGTTATTAAATTTAATGCAATAATCCTTGTCATGACATTTGACACACTGATATTCACAATATTCATGGTATTTGTACCTTGACAGTTTAGGTACATCATTCCCAAAGGGTGTGGTATTTGAAAATTTAACCATATTTTCTGAATAATGCAATTTTAGGATCAATGACAGGGACTCTGTGAGTGAAGTGTATTCACTACATTTAACTTCTTGTTTAAGTTTTCTGCATGTAATTTTTAAATGCAGGGTGTTATGAAATACTTGGACATGTTTAGAATCCATCATGCCATCGTCTACACATTCTTATTTTTATTGAATAATTTTGATTTGTCCATAGGTTTTGTTTCATAGTCTGGTTAAAATGGGTTTAAGACAACTTTAGATAACAAAGTCTTTTCTATTTGTCTTCCCTTTTCGATAAATTCTTAAAATGTGCCTACACAATGCATTGGCAAATAAAAGGAAATATTAGGATGTAGGTTTGGCACAAATATACTCATAAGTTATTTCTCATGGATGGATTAAGGGAAGTGGCTAGACAACCCTCATCATTGCTATAAGAAAGCAATGACGTTATCATTATTTTTTGTTTGGCACTACATAGGTATAACATTGTGATATCGATCTCCATATTAAAAAAAAAGTGACGAACAAATTTCTCACATAAATCTAGAAAAGTAAAAAATAGACCCTTTAGGGAGGTGGAGAAACCAATCAAATGCTTGGGCCTGAAGACCGTGGAAACAAGAAAATAGGATAATTTTCGCTAAAAGAACATCCCTGACAGTCCATGAAGAATTATTTCATGTGATTGCAAGGATCAACTTTGCCATTATATTTATAAAATTTAGGAAAGTCAAAGCTTAGATGAAAATCAGTACATAAAATCTCCTAATCAAAGTGGAAGGGAAAATTTATTCAATTTAATACTTTGATTCTATTTGGCATTGTTTTTTTGTAGGCCAATAAGTGCGTCTTTCATATAATACCATTATTGATCAAAGATTTGGCCACATTATGGTGGGGTGGGTATATGCATTTGATTAGATTTGGAGGATTCTCAACCATAGTTTTTAGTATAGTGTGTATCATACGTCACCTTAGGTTTATCTTTGTGAGTAGCCCTATGTATGTCCCTATCGACATGGGAAACAAGATTCACCAATTGGTGACTAAGAGCTTTAAGATGTTGTTGCAAGGTGATCCAAAAATAATCAGATTATTACTACCTGATCTCAAACCCTTGTAGGCTTTAAATATTTTCTGATGATTTTCTCCTTTTAAGTAATCAATTTAAAAATTAATGCAAGACAATAAGACAATTTCACAAAGATTGATTATGGAGTTCAGAAATTGCCTACGTCTCCGAGTTCATGGTCGAACCATTCCACTAGTCAAAACTTGTAAGTTACAATAGTAATTTCACAAGAAAACCTAATAGAATTTTACTTGCCTATCAGTACACCAGTTCTTCAAAAACTTTCGATGATCAGTCAAATTGTTCTTCACCTTCCTGATGCACAATCTACTTTGGCTTTGATCAGCGTTCCCGATGCTATCAATGCGATGCTAGCACTCCAGTCGACAATCTAGGATTTACAAGTAATTGGTGTGGCTCAATGGGCCTATTGGGTAGTTTATAATTTACTCCCAATCACAAATATTTCATCTACTATTGCCTAAAATAATAGGCCAATAAACAATATTTGTTGACACATCTCACAAATAAGCTTAAAAAATAATAAGCTTCTCGGACTAATGTGTCCACCTTTCCGCACTCTAGCAATGAGCTTCTCTGTTGAGCCGGTGTGTGTCCCCACAATAAGTTTGGGTTGTGTGTGTGTTTCCATTACAATAGAATGGGTTCCCTATTTATACAAAAATTAGGGCCCTTAAAAAATGCAATACATATTATCTTAAGGCTATATTTAAACCTTAGCCTCACCCGTAGCGAAATTATTGGGATTACATACCCATATAGGGCGGTTTGCATTTTTAATGGGATTACATACCCATATTGGCGGATTTGAATTTTTAATGGGATAAATATCCATTTTAGTGGCTTAGGGTGAAGGGGGCAGTTTTGTATTGTAAAGTGGGTATTTATCCCACATTTTGTGGCCTTAGACTTAGGGAAGGTTTTAATAAACCTTATCTCCTCCATTCTCCACGTGGATCTTACAACACATGGCATAAGCCCCAACAATCGCTTCACCTCCTCCCTTCCACGTAGTCTTAGCATAAGCATTAGCTTTGGCGGTTAAATACTAATGTATGAACATTAATATACCGGTTGACATATACATGTGCGTGGCATTTGGAAAGTGGACTTACCAAGTAAATATAATTTTGACCCATGTAATGTAGTATGGAAATAATTAACTCGGTCAATAGCATATATTCCACTTGTCATCTCCTGATAGGCAAATCGATCATATTCGATTCGTGGTGGCAAGCAACATGTCACAGTGTGATTGGTCCAATATTGACTAATTGACTAGAGTTGACTTTCTACTATTTGAACTTTGACCAGACATATCTAGAGCTCCCGTTGTCCATTTGTCATGTTCTCATAGTCATTGGAAAGCTCTCTAGATGGTCTTCTGCATTGAAACCCTTTAGGGATGTTTAGGGAAAGTTCAAAAATGATCCCCTGATCACATCTCCCCACTGAGAAAGGCTTTTTGTCCCAAAAATCTTCCATACTATCCTGAATCCAAAAAACTTTGCTGCCACCTCAGAAGTGCTGCTGTAGTATACCCTTGGGTCTTCTCCTCCAACCTTCTCACTTTGAAAACTCTGCTTCGATCCTAGGACCTGTGGGTTATGGGCCCACGATGCTTTAGCTGCCACTCTGATATCCGAAGAAGACCTCCACGCCTCCGCTTTATGGTGCTAAGTTTCTGAATGAAACTTCAACGCTCCTTCAGTGCGGTGATAAGCTTCTTGATATCTGACAACAAGGATCTTCTTTAACTCTATTACACAGCTTCTAGCTCTAAGTTGATTCTGTAGAATCCAAACTGGTTTGAAGGAACTCCATGTTACGTAGAGCTTTGATTGATCCGATGTCGGTGATGGACAATGCCTTATCCCTTTACAGACCTCAATTCCTCCAATGCATGATGCTAAGCCTCTTTTAAGACCTCTAGCCTCCGATGCATGATGCTAAGTCTATTACAGACCTCAACACCTCCGATGCATAATGGTAAGCCTCTTTCAAGACCTCAAGCCTCCAATGCATGATGCTAAGTCTATTACAGACCTTAATGCCACCGATGCATGATGCTAAGCCTCTTGCAAGACCTCGAGCCTCCAATACACAATGCTAAGTCTATTGATCAGCTACCATTCGTATGTGTGGTTGTAATGCCTTGTCATCGAATGATGTTCTGAGCTAATCCTTTGAGAGCTCTGCTTGTTGACATACAATATTAGGTACCACTCTGCTGCACAGTCATAATGCCTCTACACAGAATTAAGTTCTGACCTGACGTCAATGCCAATGATGATTCAGCTACCATTCTATTGCATGGTCACAATGCCTCTACACAGAATGAAGTTTCGAGCTCATATTTTGAGAACTCTATTGTCTGCACAAATGGCAGATCAATCTTCAAGCTTTATATGAGTTAATTCCTGTATCCAAGCTGTAACAGGTACTCACAATCTGATTAGGAGATATGTTTGGAGCATTAATCAAATTTTATAAGAAAATCCACGGAGTATGGTAAACCTTTCTCTCAGCACTTTCTCACAAATTTTATCTCCAAACTTAATACTGCATACGATTCATCAATTTGAATTATGCAATATATAATTGAAAAATTGTTGACTTACCCATTTTAAAGGAATTTCACTTTCAGGTATTACCTGGTCCTGGATTGAATTTTCAATTGGTGGTGAAGTAGAAACCTCCTTTGCCTTTACAATAGGCCTCCATTCCATATTTGGTTTGCCATTACTCTGATGGTGAGATGGATGCAGTTTCCAGCAATTTTCCACCCAGTGCCCATTCCTCTGGCAATGAGCACAAAAATTCCTCTTAATCTCCTTCTTCTGGGATGAGGAACTCTTTCTTCCATTTCTCGACTCTGCATGACGAGATTGGTCTTTTTGGTTTTCCTTGTTCCTAATGAACGGCATCAACTTCTTCATCAGTTTCCTTCTCAATTGATTCTAACAAAATGTATACAAGTACTAATTTTAGTTTTGGATTCTTCCACTTCCTCATTTTGACTTAAAGTTGTGACGATGTAAGGGAATGTTCATGGTTTAATATGTCTTTGATAGTTCTAAAAGGATGAGGTTTTTTTCATTATTCGACTCAAATCATGCTAGTGAGGAAGGCTAGATCAAAACAAGAGGGTAGTTTGGCCCCTAATTCTACCAAGTACAACGAGACTTGGTATTTCTTTTGAAATAAGAAGTTATCTACATGGGCAGTATCATTTTCAAAGACATTACAAGGGATTTCTTCCTCATATGCACTATGATCAACAAGTCCTTGTTCCTCATGATAGGATGGTTCTAAATGGTAATGAAGGAAGGGATTATACCTATTTATATTATGTCCTAAACATGTTATAACTTCCATGATGTAATGTGTGTTGTACAGAGGTTCTCAGTTGACGTGGACAATGTAATGGCTATAAATAAGAGGTTTTGTGAAGATTGTAAATGTTTATATGAATTTCACAAGGATTCTAATAAAAAATAGGTAGCGTACTAGCTATAAAGTTAATATTTCCCCAAGTTTTTAGATGTATGATGAGGATTACTAAGGAAATATAAGGAATTTTGGTAGCGTAATGGATGCAAATGGTTGTTTTCTATGATTTAGATGTTGCAAATGTCATGAAATATGGGGAAAGTATAATACAAATTTATATACCCAACAAAATAAACAATCCAAGAATTATAATTAATGTTTGATCAGTAAGTTATGATAGATTACATCACATGAATAATTATATACTAGATTCCATACATAAACATGAAATTTAAATGAACACAAGACACCAAATGTAAGTAGGAATACCATAAGGTAAAGAACCCACTGAAAATATGATTATCTTTATTTAGAAACATGTTTCTCTCAACACTCCCACTATTTCCTTGAGTCCAATGTAGTTACACCTTCAAGGTGGAATTATAACATGTAAGTTTTCATGAAAAATGTTTAACATGAAAAAGTCAATTATTTTTGTCATGACAACCTAGCCCACATTTGAAAATCCCTCTCCCTGTCAATGTAAACTTGCACTCTGGCCAAATTAGTTACTGTGTTATCCTAATAATTCCCATGAGAAATATGATAATGTGATTGTCAATTATGTTTCATACGTAGGGAGGTGATTCATGGATTCGTTCAAAACCATTAAAAAGGAGTTTCTCCCAAAGGCCCAAAAAAGGCCTATTTTCATAGTTTTTCAAACTGGTGGACACCCCTTGGAAGATGAATGTTGAGGAACAACCCACCTAGGATTTTTGTGGAGGAGATACAAGTTACACTAAATTGATTTAGGAAAGTTTAGGAAATATTTAAAACCTCAGAAAAATATTCTCTAAAACCGAGCTATTTTTAGTCAGTGAAGGGCATTACTTTTTCCTTAAAATATATTTTCATGTTTCAGATGGTTAGGGAGTCTCTAGATATATTCTAAGCTTATAATATATGAATTATAAATATAATAGTGCTTGATTAATTGTGCAAAAGGTTTCAAGGAATTTTGAGGAGTAGATTTAGATATATTGGCCTGACAGTGTAGATAAAGACCTCCGATCGTAATGAAGATTCAAAAGACAATTTTGGGATTTCCAAGGAGATTTATAATATTATTAAAAGGAAAATGTTACAAATTTGATCACCCATTCAAATCTAAGGTGTTGTTTCTTCTTTTGATCATCGTGAACTTCGGTGGTAGTTTCTTTTACTGACACACGAAGTTTGTGCAAAATTGAAAAAGGGCCAAAATGGAAAATTTTTGGAAGAATTGTCCCTTGAAAATGGTTATAATGATCTCATCATCACTTTTGGATCCAAAATAATATAATTTTTTCCCTTGGAAGTCTAAGCATAGCTTCAGTGGTAAAAAAATGGGCTCAAATAGCTATTTTAGGTAGTGTTTGGTGAAGGAAGACATTTATTTTGGGTATAAGAAAAACTTTTCACCCCTGATGTCCCTTTTTCCCTTTGAATAAGTCAAAGGGGCATGGGGGGATGAATTATTTTTACCCCACATGAAAAAATAAGTTGTGTCACTTAAAGAAAAAATTGCTGATTAGAAAGGAGTCTTCCTCTCACCTAGCCCCACCTACCCCTCCCCTCTCCATAATGATTTTAACCTTGGAACACTATTTTAATGCTCATGTACCTTTTTCCCCACATCTAAGGGGAAATATTGAACAAAAAAAATGCACCACCACATGAGAATTTAAAATTTTGTCACTTAAATGGAAACCTTAGTGGCTAGGCATGTTATTTTCACCCTCATAAACTTAGTTTTCCATTTCCCCATCTCATGTTGCCATCAACCTTGGAACATTTTGGAGAGGTTTGTGTCCTCATGTCTCTTTTCCCCTATTTTAAGGGGAAAATCCATAGTGTGTGGTTCCACTTGGGTTAGGTTGACCCAGGTTGGGTTTAAGGTGAGTAAACTAGGTTTCAAGAGGGGAAATGAAGGAGGGATGGTATAAAGGTTGTCCTTACTAGTTTTTAATCCATTTTTGGTCATTTTAAAACCATCTTCACGTGCTCCCTTGATGTTATGCTGCCAAAATTTTACCAAAAACCCTCATGCTCAAAAACACAAATTTGTTTGTTACTCCCAAAGTCCTACTCTAATTGCCATGAAATCCAAACTATAGAATCCTTACAAAAACACCTTTAAGGGGAGTATTTACATGCATCCATTAATGTTTCCTTCCATTTTATACATCCATTTGAAATTTTTAGATAAGAATATCCATTTTCTAGATTTACACAAATATGACAATCGGAAATCCTCTAAAAATTGGAGCAAAGGCCCAAAGCGCAAAATACAAACTTCTGCAATTTGTTTCAATTTGATCTAACACCTAGAAGAAAATTTTTTTTTTTTAGTCTCTACCATATATCTTACTAAAAATAGCAAATTTGAGTAAACTTTGGTTTCTGGTACCTCAAGCCATTCCTTCAAGAGTGAAACACTCTAAAAGAGGTAGTCTGATGAAATTGGAAAAACATGGACAATCATGATGAACTTGCTAAAATTAGTAAATGGATGAAATGAACTCAAAATTATAACATATGATTCCTTCATGAATTTTTATAATGATTTAAGAACTCACAAGATTATTTCTCTTAATTCTCAAGTAAATTCTCGCATTCCCCAATGCAGTGAGCATAACGTGCCTAAATGGGAAACTACCATTTTTTTCTAGAGAACCATTTCACTCCATCTCAAATGCAGTGCATGATAAAATTATGAATTTCATTGATTTTAGTCCATTTCTCCTTCTCTTAATCCACTATTGAAAGGATTTGGATTTATTCTTCATTCACCATCAAAACTCTCATGGTGACAAAATCACGATCATGGTTGTGTGAGAAAAATGCACCAGATTCTCCCCATGGGAATGATTATTCAGAAAGATATGGTAGTGTCTCAAGAAGTAGAATGATTGTCTCAATGTTGAAGTCATGTTTCAATACTCTCGTTGTTCTACCTATCAAATTTTCATCAATCCTCTTCTCGATGTTTCCAAATAACGTTTCCAAACAATATTGTAGAGGCTCATCATTTCAAGAGTTTTGAAAAGTGGAAAAGTTTCAAAGGATCATTCTTCATCGACATAACATCATAGTGGAGGGTCATCATATATAAATATTTCATATTCATCATTATCGGAGCTGATCTCCATAAAGTGTGGAGGAAACTTCATCCATACTTGGGTTGGGAGCATCTTTTCTCCCCTCTCTTCATTATTTCTCCTCTTATCCACATTTTCTAAGTCTTTATTATATGTAATCATGAATTTTTTTTTTTCACTTACGCGAACCTCTAATGCTACATTGTAAACATCCCTTGTGATTTATAATAAGGGTAATTATTTCATCACTTCTATGGAAGATGAATAGTCACAAGTCAAATAAGAACTTGAAAGGCCATGTGGGGGGTAGATGAGAAGATAATTTGCAATGCTATAAATTAGAATGACTTCTCCATTCCGAGGGAGTTTTAAGTTTTAGTTTTTGGCTAGCAATTGTGGTTTGTTGTATGTTGTTGATATTTGTATAACCACTATAAAATAAATAAGAGCTACTTTTTTTCCATTTTTGTACTATGCTTTCCTCTATTCTCTCTCTATTTCCTAGCTTCGCAAGCATAGTGATCTTGAACAACAAAGAAAAGGATTTGTATTTTTGAGGAGAAGATTAATGGAAATTTGTGTCTTTAGTTTTTTAATCTCATTGTTTTCATCATAAGTTAGATAATTATAATTCAATGTTGACCTACTCTAGTTATTATTGTTGAAAATATGATAGTTCTCAGCTCACAATATTAACCTCATCTCTTTATTTCTATAACTTCCATTTACATCCCTGTTATCACCCAATCACATCACTCCCCAAAAGGCCTAGTTATAGATGGGGCATTCGGTGAAATTTTTGTATCATTGGGTTATCTCTCAAGTTGTGGGACTTATGGGATTGAGATAACCCTCTAGAGAAAGATGGTTCTAGCTCCTAAACTAATTGCTACAGACTACTCCTAATACATGAAAGAAAACTATCTAATCCTATCCTAACATTCCAAGTGGATAAGGAGAGAGAGTACATTGAAATAAAACCTACACTAAGAGAGGTGATACACCAGAAAAGGAGTTTGCTAATCACTATTCAACTGCTTAAAATGGAGAGAGGTTAGCAATCAAGAGGGTGGAAAATATGCACCATATACCAAATATGGATTCACAAAAAACACAATTTGTTACCCATTAAACATAGCTCTCAAAACCTGTAATAAACATCAAGAAATATGCATAGTATACCTTGTAACAAAGAGAGGAAAGTAAAGACAATAAAACATGCAAAAGATGGAAATATGCATCACAAAACACAATCTGTTGCTCCATTAATTTTTTACAGTACAACATTAGTGGGAAAGAGCCAAGAAAATTTCATTACAAATCTTGGAAAGGAGGCTTAAACTCCACATTTAACCCAACAAAGAAGAAACAGAGGGGGCATGATAGAAACTGAATAACTCCTTTACAAATGAGTCCCATATTATAATTTATAGAATGAGAAATAGAGAGAGAATTGCAATATCAAAATCTAATTTCTAACCTCTTTAAAGATGCTATAAATATGCCCAAATGATGATACATGACCTGAAGAAGACACTCCATGTTGTTCCATGACTTACAGCAGATAAATAATGATGGCCCATAACCATTAATTGCACTTTCAAGCACTTTTAAATCACTGTTCTGAATTGGGTCAATTTTCTATTAAATTCACCTTCAAAACTTCATCAATTTCACAATTTATTGGTTGCTTTGCGAAGGTATCAGAGTCACAATTCCAATAATTTTTTTTGTGCAATTCTGTAGAGAAATGCTCAAGATATGGTCATATGAGTAGAAGTAGATATTTCTCATTTACCAAGAATTTTTTGCATTTCACGTGACTGTGAATTAATTCTTAGCTAGAAAAGAAATTTTAAATATGTCTCTCCTTCACCTAAAGTCTTGTATAACATTTTAAATGCCTAGGGTAAAAGGTTGTGGACCACCATTGAATTATCATTTTTTATATAGAGGTTTGATATTTTGATGTTTTATAACTCTGCTAGCTTGGGCAAGCTAGATATTTTCCTTGCATTGCTTCTCAGGATCCTCTTATTTCCTACCTAGCCATTTCCTCTTAACATTCCAAGTTGTCCCTCCATTGGATGTTGATTCCTTCAAATTAAGTGTCGAGGATTGTTCTCTACATCACCTTGGTATTCCATGTTACAATGTGTGGAAAGATCTTTGTATTTTTTCATCGGTGACCATTGCTTTGAATATCCACATTGACACCGAGTTTATTGACCACCCAATACACATCCACCTCAACGTTGCATGCATCTACTAGCTCAACACCACATTCGACTTGGTGGGGGTTTTATTTGCATTGAGTTTTATTTTTTTTATAACCACCGATGGTTGCTTTTGCTTTGGTGATTCCATGCATCTACCTAATGTTTTGCAGACCCTGATGCTATTTGGGGAACTCGGATTTCCCTAGCCCATGTGTTCCAAGTGTACCTCTGACTTCGAATTTCCAATCCACCCGCAATAAGTCCTCACAAACTCCTTAGACCCATAAAGCGCTCCCCACTCGCATGTTGACCCCATGAGGTTTTGTTGACTTACCCTAAATCCCCAAAATGAATGGAGTGTAGGAATTTAAGTATTTTACATCTTGACCATTGGGTGCTTGAGTCATTTATATCTGTCATCCCTGTATGATTCATCCACAATGGTGAGTTTAGGGCTTCCACACTCATATGTCATGAGCCCTCTGTGCGCCAAAGTGCCACATTTTACACAAAGGTATACGGCTCACCAAGTTGGCTTACCAAGCCAACAAAAATTTCTCTATTTTACCAAGTCCTTTGGTTAACTCCACTAACTTCATCCTTCTACAATTTAGTGTTTCTAATAACTTAGCTTGGGGTTCCATTTCTGCGCTATATTTCACTACTGACGTCATTTAGAGTTGGTCCATGGGGTTTCCACGAATATCTAACTTTGCCAATATTTTATGGACTGATCAAGATAATTATGAATGCCATGTTCCAGTCAACTCTGCAGAAATGGTTGCATGGTTTAACTATCCAAGGCTTGTAACTCAGCTCAAGTCCCTCAAATCACCAGTCTTCTATTATGGATTTTGGGTAAATCGATCACAAGATTGATGTCTCTCCTTCATTATGATAGATTGGTAGTGTTTTTATATATCCCGATGGATTTCAAAGTATCTCTCCCTATAAAAAACTTGGTAAAATTAAGATCTTGACCTTTTACAAACAACTCAGCCATGTATAACATTGAACTAGCCCCGTTATGCTCTCTCTTCGACACAATTTCAACTCAGTCCCTTTGATCTGTAGCTCAATGCCACTCTACGATGCATAATTTGGTACTTGATTTATATCCAAGATCGTCAAGCTAAGGAGGCTAGATCAATATGTATATAAATGAGCATCCCTCCCTCTCCCCTAAAACATCTTGGTGGAGTTGGTTAGTATGCTTAAATTATTTTTGTAAACCTCTTGAAATTTTTACCAGCTTATTATGCATTTTTGGATTCTTTGGGTGCACCAGAGCTATGTGAGGATGCCAATAAGTGTCTTTAGAAAAACTATCAATAATTTTCCATTTTTTTGTGAAGTGGGCCCCCACTGCCAGTCTCCCAAACTCAATAAAACTTTGAAAATCAATGAAGACCAAGAAGAGGAAAAATTCCTCTTATATCTCTAGACTCTCTCTAAGACCTTTATTCTACCCTAAATATTGAAATCTTCTTGTATTCTTTGGGTTGGCTATGAGTGTCTCTTAGTGCAAGCCTACTCAGTTATCCAATTTCACCCTGGAGGGGGGGGGGTAAAATTGGATAACAATTTTGTGACTCACAGGGACATATTCCTGCTATATGAAGTGTGACCAACTGCATGTAGCTATCCATTGGGTATGGAGTCTACATGATTAACATGAACTGATCTAATTTTGAAACTCTTGATCCCATAACACTTAAAATGTCGTTGCTTGCCTCTAGAATTACCCTATGCTACTTGAATTTTCCAACCTCAATAAGGAAATCTTGAAGTTTGTTTTATAAGAGTAGAGAATTGTTTTAAAACTTTAATTTCACCCTTCCCTATAACTATGATTCATGAGACTGAATGATGGGCACCTGTAATTTCTATGTCAACATCTGATTTTTTTCCAAGTATGGATAGACGAGTTTGATTTTTTTGGCAAGGTGAAACATAATGTAGAATTGGAGTGAAACACCTATCAGCTTGGACATCATGGAACTCTATTAAAGTCTGATTTTCTTTCTTCTTCTTAATGTCCCTATTCTAACATGTTGTCTTGTGTGCTTCACTGAAAGCTGGAGTTAGTTTTTGACTTTGGTTGTTGGCTGATCTCTTAATTTCTTGCATGGGTGTAAAGGATTGTTGTAGTTGTTCTTAGAGAGAATCATCAAAATATCCTCATTAATTGGTTTTAGTTGCTTTGCATTTGTTTTGATTTGAGTTTTGCAACTGTTACATACAACTATAAGTTTCCTACTACAACACCTAGAGGGCATGGTGCATTGTTACGCCTAGAGTGAGATGAACAAAATATATATACAAAAGATAAATCATACATGCCTCAAGTAAGACATGCAGAGTGTGCACAAGAACTTTCTCTCCTAAAATAAAACCTACTCCTACTCTATACTAACCGGAGAAATGGGAAATTTCAAACAAAACCTGCTACTGGTGATGAGAAATAGCTACCCTTTATCAAAATTTTCAGCCATTTAGATGATTTTTCATTAGGAACAACTGAGATTAGGAATGAAAGATTGGATACAAACTGGATTTCCACTCCCTTCATCAAGATATCTACTAGAAGGAAAACAAATATCTATTCTAACTATTTCTCATTTGGTTCTAAGAGGCATTGTAGCTGATCCTTGGAACATTGAAGCTCTTCCTCATGCTTAGAGGAAAACATGACTAGTTTTGGATCCTCTTTTGGATCGAATGAAGCCAAGTATCTGATTGGGAAAGGTATAGTTCAATGAATTTTTTCCTTCCTTGAACTCTAACTCCTACAAGGAATTCTTCTTGCAAGCCTTCCTAGAGAAGGTGACTATCTACAACTTGATCCTCTTCTTCTTATACATTTACAGAAAAATTATCTGTCATCTTAGTGGTTATTAAGGGAGAGATGAAATATTATTTCTCTTTTCCTTCCCCTTCATCCAATGTGAGACTTGTAAGATCCAACTTCTCCAATTTTGATTCAAGAGGCATGTTGCAAACTGCAGGTTGCTCTTGTACACTCTTGTCTATAATAACAGACTCTTGTGGTTAAAGGATGAATGCTGGGGTAGTAATTGATAAGATTTCCATGGGTTCTTCCTATTAAATAATTCCTCCAAGTCTGATAGACATTGGAGCTCTTCGATGTCTTGCTGTAATAAAGTCTCTCCTTCTGTTATGATGACCTTCAAATCTGCAAATCCTTCATCATGCAAAGCTTTATCTTCAAACATGAAGCTAGTGAGTTCAATATCTTTCAAAAAACCATATTTTTGGAGAGATTGAGTGGGCTAGAAACCTACAAATTCTTGTGCAACCTACTCATGATTCAGTACCCTTGATTTTTTTTCTCACCTCCATATACTCCTATTCTATTGGGCTTAGTGTTGGTTGTTCCTCCTCTTCCTTAACTTATTTTGCAGCTAGGAATAGATTAACATTCTCTTTAAATAGAGTTCCATCATGGAAACTGCATTCAGAGTATATGGATTGATGATCTTATTCTTTTCCCATTGTTGCTAAAAAATCAACCTAAGCAACCACTAGCTCATCAACTTTAGCCTCCTCCTTTGGTTTCACCATCAAGGGCATTTTTTCAATTCCAAATATTTGAGGCCATCTTTTCAAATTCTCTGTCATTTCTTATTTATTAGGCTCTTGTTCTTTTTTCCCTTGGCTGGTTGTCTAATTGTTTTCTTCCCAAGATGAACATGAAACAACAAGAGGATGGTTGGGTTGGGTCATAACTAGTTTTACTATTGTTTTTGGTGGTGGAGGAGGTATAAATTCTTGTTCATTTGGAGGAGATGACTACTTGGAAGGAAAAAGGGTAGAAGAATTGAGATGGGATGGTAGATTAGAAGATGGAGAAGGGAACTCAAAACTAGGGGAAACATATAATATACTCGAATATTGATACTGATGAAATAATAAATCCTGGGAAAGAGAAAAATAAGAACAAGGAAATGGTTATTGACTTACCCATTAATAAGGTTATCTTGCATTTTTATCATAGGATTCTATTTCCTCAATCTATTGTTCGAGTTGGGGTAGCATATCGACCATGAAATCAAGATTCTACTATGAGTTATAGTTTCTTGGAAAAGGGCCTTCCTATGGACAAGATTCCTGTAGCCAATTCTGAATGCTTTCATCTGAGCTGTAGCTCAGGATTGAACCATGTCTGGCTCCATTCTTTGAATATTCTCCAGAAAATCAACTCTCTCCATTTGAATTTTGTCATTATATGCATACCTTTAATCTTGATGAACTCCATAGATAAATTTATCTCGAAATTGCTTATATGGGTAAGCATAATGGTTTTTTATTTGATCGTAGGACTGATTTAGAGGAGTTGGGAAGTATATTGGAAGTTGATTGCATTGTTGTAAGCATGAATTCCACTATGGGAGTGAAGCTATGATTACACAATTTCATAGAATGGAATAAAATGAAAGATATGGAAAGGAAAAAATGGATGGAAGAAATGTATGCAATTTTAGAGATTGGGTTGCTTGGACCAAATGGAGTTGTCAGATGTGTTTTGCATGTGCCTCCAAAGACTGAGATTTCAACAAGAACACACCAACTTGTTTAAATGAAGCCTACTTAAAAAGTTTGAATCTACACTCCAACTGATGATCTTTAATTCCTTGTCCCACTGGGTGTGCAAAAAATGTTATCAAGTAGTGGAGGTAGTCCGATGGCTGAAATTTTGCTGAAATGGAACACTAAATAAAGTATACAACTTTGAATGTGTAATGTCCTATTGAATTCAAGATATTGACTTAAATTTTATCCCATCGGGCATGTCAGAGCTGTTGTCACCAAATCATAACACCCATAAATAGCCTAGTTGTAGATGGGGCATTTAGTGTAATTTGTGTAACATTGGGTTATCTCTCAAGCTGTGGGACTTACGAGCTTGAGATAACCCTCCAGAGAATATTGATTCTTGCTTCTAAACTGCCTGCCATAAACTAATTCTAATGTAGGAAAGAAAAATATTTAATCCTATCCTAACATTCCAAGGAGACATGGAGAGAGAGTACATGGAAAGAAAACCTACACAAAGAGTGGTGCTACACATAAAAAGGAGGTTTCTAATCACTATTCAAGCTCTTGAAAATGGAGAGAGGTGAGCAATGGAGAGGGTGGACCATATGCACCACAGACCAAAGATGGATTCACACATAACACCATTTATTACCCATTAAACACAAATCTCAAAAATTTCAATAAACATCAAGAAATATGTAAAATATACCCTACAATGAAGAGAGTCAAGTAGAGACAATAAAAAATGCAAAGGATGGACAAGTGCATCACAAAACACAATCTATTGCTCCGTTAAGTTTTTACAATACAACATTAGTGGGAAAGAGGAAAGAAAATTCCATTCCAGAGCTATGAAAGGAGGCTTAAACTCCACATTTAACCTAGCAGAGAAGAAAGAGAGAGGAGGAAGGAGAGAAAATGACTAACTCCTTAACAAATGAGCCTCATATTATAATTTATAGAATGAGAAAGAGAGATAGAAGGGAAATCCCAAAATCATCTTTCCAACCACTTACAAGATGCCATAAATGTTCCCAAATCATGATACATGACCTGAAAAAGACACCCCATGTTGTCCCATGACTTGCAGTAGAGAAAAGAATGATGGCCCATCATGCCCATTAATTGTACTTTTAACCACATTAAAATGACTGTTCTGAACTAGCTCAGTTTGTTTTTAAATTCACTATAAAAAAAATCATCAATTTATGAATTTTTTTTTTGTGTGATGTTATTGGAGTCACAATTCCAACGAAACCAATTTTGTGCAATTCTATTGAGAAATGCTCAAGATATGGCCATTTAAGAAGAACTAGTTATTTTAGGTTTGTCAGGTATTTCTTGCATTTCACATGATTGTGAATTAATTCTTGGTTGGAAAAGACATTTTAAATATTTATATCCTTCACCTAAGTTATTTTGTAACATTTAAATTCCTAGGGTATTGAATTTTTTGGGTCCACCATTGATTTATCATTGTTTATATGGGGAGGGGTTTAATATTTTGATGTTTTATAACTCTGTTAGTTCATCCAGCTCGAACGAGATGGATATTTTCCTCACATTGCTTCATGGGATCCTCTTCTTGCCTACTGAGCCCTTTCCACTTTACATGCTAATTTTTCCCTCCATTTGATGTCGAGTCCTTCCACTTAAGCATAAAGGTTCGTTCTCTTCACCACCTCAGCATTCTATCTTACAAAGTGTGGCAAGCTCTTTGTATTTTTGCATCACCAACAATTGCTTTGAATATCTACATTGAAACCAAGTCTATCAACCACTGAATACACATCCACCTCGGTGTTACATGCATCTAGCAACTGAACACCATATTCAACTTGGTGGGGGTTTTATTTGCATTGAGTTTTGTTTGTTTATAACTGCCGGTGACCGCTTTTGCTTTGGTAAATCCACGTGTCTGCTTAATGTTTTTTGGACCCTGATGCTATGCGGGGAACTCAAATTTCCTTAACCCATGTGTTATGAGTGTAACTCAAACTTCAAATATCTGATCCACCTGCAAGAATTCCTCACAAGGAACTTGGACCCACAAAGGGCTCCCCACCTGCACGTTGACCCCCGTGAGGTGCCATTAATTCACCACAAACTCTGTAATAAATGGAGTGCAGGAATTTTGAGATTTTTCATCCCAAAAGTCCCATGTGCTACTTGGTTCATTTATCTTTACCATCCCTACATTAATTTTCCACTAGAAAGAGGTTGAGTCCTCTATGCTCGCATGTCTCGGGCCCTCCTTGTGCCAAAGTGCTGCATTTTCTGTAGAGGTCTACAGCTGGCCGAGTTAGCTTGGTGAGCCAACCAAAATTTCTCTATTTTTTCAGGTCCTTTAAGTGAATCCAATAAATTCATCCTTCTGCCATTTGGTGTTTCTAATAACTTTGACCAGGGTATCATTTCTACATTTTATTTCAATTCTCACACCATTTGGAGCCGGTCCATGGGGTTTCTACGAATCTCTAACTTTTCCAAGATTTTATGGCCTGACCACAATCCTTATGAATACCATGTTCCAGTTAACTCTAAAGAGATGATTTCATGGTTTGAATCATCCAAGGCTTGCAACTTAGCTTGACTCCCTCAAATCATTGGTCTTCCATCATGGCTTCTGGGTGAATCGGTCATGAGATTGATGGCACTCATTCATTACAATAGCATGGTAGTGTTCTTGCATAGCCCGATGGAGTTGTATGTAGCTCACCCTATAACCAGCTCAGTCAACTCAAAAGCTTGACCTTTTACAAATAGCTTTGCCATGCATACCATTGAAATAGCCCGACCATGCTCTCTCTTTGACATGAGTTCAACTCAGTCCCTTTGATATGTAGCTCGATGCCCCTCTACGATGCATAACTCGTTACTAGATTTATATCCTAGCTCACCAAGCTAAGGAGGCTAGGTCAGTATGTATATAAATGAGCAGCTCACCCTCTCCCCTAAAACAAATTGGTGGAGTTGGTTAGTATGCTTAAAGTATTTTTGTAAACCTCTTGAAATTATAACCAACTTCCTACAAATTTTTTGAATCTTTGGGTACACCAGAGATATGTGAGGATGCTAAGAAGTGTCTTTAGATAGAATATCAATACTTTTCCATTTTGTTCGTGAAGTGTGCCTCACTGCTAGTATCCCAAACTGAATAAAAATTTTAAACTCAACGAAGACCAAGAAGAGAAAAAATTCCTCTTGTAACTCTCAACTCTCTCCAAGATCATGATTCTACATTGAATATTGAAATATTCCTGTATCTTCTGGGTTTTCTATGAGAGTCTCTTAGTTTAATCCTACTCAGTTATCCAGTTTCACCCCGGGGTTAAAATTGGATAATAATCCCTTTGCTGTAATTTCCTCCCTTATACTCCATAAAATAAATTTTCCACAGGTTCAATAGAGTGTTACTTTATAATCCCCAGCCCATTTTCCTCCTCACATATTTATGTAGTTTACATTCAGTAAATAGGAGCCTCTCTATATGTAGGAAGGAGGGGCCTATCCCTATGAACATTAGTGGAAACACCTAATTTATAAGCTAAAAAATTATTTCACCAATAGGTTTTGATGACTCCACTGAGGAGAGATCTTTGCTTGTGCACCTGTAAAAATATATGAGCATAAAAAATTGGATAATTAAAAAAATATAAAAACTTAAAAATTGAAAAATACAGAAATACCATATGAATTTTTAAAATCCTTTTTGAAATCCTTCTGAAAAATCTGTACTTTTCCATTTTGTTTCCTTTCTAAGTACTTGAGAAAAACTAGTAGAAAGAAGGAACACCTTAGTTGATCATGCATGTGGCATTGTTGATCCAACATTTGAAGAAGAATAGTAAGTTAATTTTAGACTTCCCATTGTACAGAAAAGAAACCAAGTTCCTGGAAATCCTATTAAAGATCATACTGAAGAACCAGTTTTAGAACTACTAGTCCTCATTCCTTCAAAAGAAGAAAGAGAGGAATAACCAAAAGAATAAAGAGAAGAGGAATAAATGGTAGCAAAAGCTTTTTTTCCACGGGGACAGAACACTGGTCCATTTTCTTTGAATCCTTCACTTCATGAACTTCCAAAAGGGTCAAGAAAGAACTTTCAAAAGTTCTATGGAGATTGAAAGAAACAACCAAATGATCATATCACAAATTTCATCATATCCTATTGTATTCTTAGGTTACAACATGAAAATGTTGCATTGCCACTATTCATGGAAATATTACAAGATGTTGTTATGGAAAAGTTTTACTATTGGTCATCACGCTCAATTGTTGACTGGGATAATATAAAAATCATGATTCAAGGCTGTAGAAGATGCCCATGCCCTCCTTATTCAATTAACTTAAACCAAGAAAGAACCAAAGTAGTCCATGATAGAATTCATGGAAAAATTCAATAAGTTTATCAATGATATTCCTACTCTTTCTTTTCCTACTATAGATAATATGAAAAGGTTCTTCGTGGATTCTGAGTTTCCTAAAGTTAGTTTATTTATACATATATTTCAACCAAGATATTTGTACAACACTAACAAAATTTCCATTGAAGTGGAACATGAATTTTTCTTGTCAGGAAATATCAATAATCATTCAAAGAAGGATAAGACCCAAAATTACAAAGATGAGAGAGATGATCCATTATTGTAGAAGTTGGTTAATGACTTGAAAATTTTGAAGAAGGAAGTATCTCAATGAGAATCCCACCCAAACCGAAATAGGAATTAGATTACAGGAACACCCCAAAGGCTTTCCTTGGAATATACACCAGTCAATGCAATGTGGAGCTGAGGAAGATGAAGGAGAAGTAATTGTTGATTCAAAAATTAAAGAAGAAGAAGAAGATGAATGTACCAGGATTTGATATTTTAAATTCAAACCAAATGAAGAGTTTGAATAACCTATAGATGGATAGTTTTAAGCAATTTTCACTCGATCAAAAATAGAGAAAAAACATTCTACTTTGGCTACCCAAGATAAGAAATAGAATCCTCAAATGGAGACTCTATAGAAAACAATAAAAAAGGAGGATAATCATAGTTTGACTCTATAGGGTAATCTGAGAAGAAATAAACAACTACTTCAATGAATAATCCTTCTGCCTCTTCATGTAAGTCTCATTCAGCTTCCTTTGAAAAATTAGTCTCTTTTGATCCTAAGAATACCCATGTCAAGGCTGCCAAATCCCCAATGTGCCTACCTCTTCCTCATCCGTTGACATCATTGACCATTGCAATATAAGCAAAATTCAAATTTCTAAGTATGAATATTTGAAAATGCATCCCAAATAAACTTGATAGGCTTGTTCATTTTATCAAAGGAAGTAGTTCAAGTTCATGTTCTGAAAATTCCACCTCAAAATAACCACCTTCCACCCCATATACCACTCCTTTTCATAGCTTTCTTTCTTCCACACGCTCCACCTCTAGTAAGATAGAACCTTTCTATACAACCTTGTTGGTTAATGAGTATAAACTAAATAATTACATCATTGACTCCAATGTTTCCGAAAACGTTATGCCTACAAAATTTTCTAATTCTTTAGGTCTCTCTCTCCCCTTCCATTGGTCATTTCTATTCAACGGAAATGAAATAAGCTCCTATCATTGAAAAATTCAAGGATTCTTAAGTAGCATTTGCATATTTTGCTAACAAGATGATAACGATGAGGATAATTGTAGAAAACATGCCCACCTCATATGGTATGTTATTGTGCTGAAGTTTTTTTTGAAATGTTGGTGGAGATATATAGATGGTTTATTCACATGCCATCATTCCATTTAATGGTAAAATGAATAAAATTCTTCCCATTAGGAAAATAAAATACACCATTCAAAGGCCAGATGACCCAATGACGGATATCCGATTTCAAGATTCAAGATCTTACAAAATTTTCATGACTTTTGAGGAATATTTTGGTTTGCCCATGTTGGCGGAATATTATCTAAGCATCCTAGATCTGGTCAAAGAACATCGTGATAACTTGATGAAATCATAATATGAGAGAATATACTTCCCATGGGATGTGATCATGAATATAGTTTCTCTAATGGATGTTGATGATGGTAATGAGAGTATTGAATTGTAATAAAGAAATATTTAAGTGATGAGAAATACAGATCATGAAGAAGGAGTGATATTATGGGTGTCGATATTCCCTTCATTTAATCAACTCTTAGTTGATGTCATCTTCAAACCAAGGGTGTGTATGAAGCTATATGCAACAACAAGAATCTGAGTGATCTAGGAATATATTGTAGGTATTTATTATTTTTATTTTCTGAGGGTTTTTTAAAGTGTCTTTAGGATGTCCTGGATAAATCCTTATTAAAGATAAACTATAAGAAACTTGCTGAAATAAACAATCATTGCTGAAATAAAAAAATCTTTAGAATTAAACATGATGCTGGAAATAAACACATTCTTGCAGAATGAAACAAATTGCTGGAAATAAACACTCTTTGTAGAATGAAACAAATTGCTGAAAATAAACATATGTTGTCGAAGTAAAGACACTTTCTTGTAAATAAACACATGTTTGAAAATTCTATGAAAATTCTTGCAAGGAAATAAGAGACTAATCTACAACACCTGTAGGGACAAGTACGTAACAAAATTCAAATGAAGAATTAAAAGCACTTACAAAATTAAGACTTAACAAATTTACATGAATTGCTTAAAAATATAAATACCAATAAAATAAATAATCTTGCTTCTTGGAGGAGTGGGCCCTTACTCTACCTTGAATCAGAAGTCAACAAAGTATGATTCTCTCAAAATGAAATGTATATCTTATTACTAAAATGCTCTATCTTAAAAAACTTCACTGTATATCTATATCATATATATAATCTCTTATCTCTAATCTATCTACATGTATTTATATATATTTCATCATCCAAAGATGCATTTACAATCATAAGTAATCAATAGCTACCCATCCATCTATAGGTTCTAGCAAAACAAAATAGTGCTCAAAGTAGATGTGAAATTTAGAAACCATGCTGTACATATAGATGTTTGATCCTACATAAGTATTTATGGAGTATGAAGAATAAAAAATCTGTTGATCTACTCCTAATTGGAGAGCCCATTAATTTCTCTATCACTGAATTTTTTCAAAATAAACATATTCCCATTGATTCTGGAACTTTGGAGAAGTTTTGGAAGCAAAGAGAACCATTTTGGAACTAACTGCGAAAGTTCTAGAGCTAAGTGTAGGAGTTTTGGAACTAAGTGTTAGAGTTTCAAAACTTAGTGTAAAGGTTCCAGAACTAAGCGATAGAGTTCCTTATCTGTGTGATGGAGTTCTGAAACCAGGCCTGGAGGTTCCGAAGCTAAGATGTATTAAAGCAAATGTTTTCAAAAAGGTGTTGGTTGCTTCATACTTTATTTTTCTGATTGAATGTGACCTGTTTTATTATAAAAACTGAATTTCCACACACTTTGTTAGGAATTACATATTTTTTAGACGTTAGAAATAAATCAAAAAAATATGGAAAATTACATCGTAACTTATACTAGATCAAACAAAATCAAAACATGTAGTCAAACTTGATAAAAAGGAGAATAAAATAAGATCATTTATTACACATTGATGAGGTATATTTTGGCCTTATCATCTCCCCCAAACAAGCTTGTTTTTACGTCCTCTTACAAAATTTACTCTTTAAAACTTGGGTTATGAATTCTACATTCTAATTGACTAGTAAGGTCAAATGGATGAAACCAAATATCTCAGTGCTTTATTTCAAAAGTATTATACCTTGATCCTTCTTCTATCTTTTTCTACCACTTCTCAAAGTGAGTGGGATCTTGACGCTCTCTATTTTTCCATGGAGACATGGGAGTGAGAAGGAGAGGATGCCTTGTTCTCATCCCCATCTACATGCCCTCGAGTTTTTCACTGACCTGAGGGATTAGTGTATACAAATCTCTAGCTCTTTCTAGACTCCATATTAAGTTTGTGGGAGATATTACTTCTCTTCTTCTTAATGCAACAGTGAGAAAATACCATCTCTTCAAGCATACATCATAAATATCTTCAAAAAATTTGTCCTTGTAAGATTTAAAGGCATCAATATTTTTCTTCATACTAATAATAAAATGTGCCTTGAATTGACTATCAAAGGCATGTGATCTGAAATGTATAGCAAAGGAAGATGGTTTTCCATAGTGAGATCTCATGTAGATGCCAGATGAGCTAGCATTTAATAAATGTTCAGTATCCCTATATTTCCAAGATATCTTATTTTGAAGTACATAAAAAAATTCATTAAGTTGACTTTCCCTTACATACAGATTGATCATGAAGCCTGTATTCTTTTTTAGCATAAAGTTGTAGAGATAGAATTCGCAGAGAATATTTTTCTTCTCTGCACTGGCTAAAGAATATGATGTCATGAACTCTGATTCATACTTTATTTCATGTGGAAGGCCACATGCAATCCTTGATAGTTGCCAGCGAATAAATTTCTCTTCTAGAAATACATTGTATGTAGGAGAAGGTCTCTTGCATGTGAGTAATCTTTCACTCGTTATACAAACCATTTGTATCTTTTCCAAACACTTAAATTTGTCTTCCTCCATTTTGTAAAACTTTTCTTCCCATTCCTTCCTTGCATTCTTCTCCTCTTCCATCTTGCTTCTTAGTTCTTGATTTGATGTTTTTAATTCATTAAGCTTTCTGCAGGTATCATCTCACAACTGCTTAGGTGACAAGTAAGTCAGTTCAATTTGTACAGTTTGATCTATTGAAGATAACTTTGACATGACACTCTTTTAACTAGCCAATTAACATTCTTTTTCTTTTTCCACTATTTATTGTTTGACCAATGTCAATTCTTTAGTCCTATTTGTGAGCTGGGTTTTCAATTTCTCAATTAGAATTTCCCTATGCTACAATTTGTTTTTGAGGAAGTTTAATTCGTCATCCTTCTCCTTAATGATAAGTTCTTCTATAAATAAAAACAAAACCTGTATAACTTGTTGTTTTTCCTCTTTTTCTAAAAGTTCCTTGGGGAATGAGAATTCATCTTCCACCAAAGCAGATTTCCCTTTCCATTTCCAAGATGTCAATTTCTCTTCCTCATGTGACAATGTTGTTGAGTCACTCATCTCCTGAAAATCATGTTCTTCAAATATTTCATCTTCTTTCTCCAATTCCTCAGTTTTACTAGGTCAAGGAGGAGACATTGCCATGCTGCCCAGAATATCAAAAAATTCTTTCTCTAAACCATCCTATACTTCAATATCCACTGGATTTTCCCTAGAGCTCTTATGAACTCTTCTTATTTGAGGAACTTCAAAATGTCCTGAAGTGGGCTTCCTCCTAGAGATTCTTCTGATTTTTACTTCATGATCAAACTTAGGTAAATTGTCACTGTCAGAGACAGATATTTATTCTTCTAGCATTGCTATAGAGGAAGGAGTTTCTTTTCAAGACACAATAGGTTTTGCAACTTTGATCATGCTTTCAAATCTCCTCCTCTTTGGCACATTAACCCCACTTATTTCCTTCTTTTTCTATGGAGGGGGATAAATCTCCAAATTAATTTTAGGGGAGAAAGGAGTTGATATTCCCCTTCTAATAATATCAGGGATTTGTTTGAAAATTTTAAGGAACTTTTACCATGCTTCTTCTCCATTTTTCTTTGAGAGAAAATTGTGCTGACAAACCAGATGGACTAATCCACGATGTCTAATTGCCCCAAATACCTAGGAATACATCTGAGCCATTATCTAGATAAACTCAAATAGGAAACTAGGAAGTTTTACTATATACTCTTGTTTTGCAGCCCCATACCTAATAGATATTTGGTCATCGCAAGTTAGGTACTTAACTACCCAAAATGCTACTCTTTTAAAGGGTTTGGTCAGGCAGGCTCTTTGGACCCCCTTGATGATTTTCTTAGTATTATAAATATATTGGGGTTTAGATTCCCCCTCTTGTATCAAGGTTTCCACCAGTTCTTTTAGGGTCTCCTTTACAGGATTTGGAACATGTACAATTCGTACCCTAGATACATTGCTCATTGTATTTACAGTAAAGGGAATTACAATTATTTTAACCTTAGTTCTGGATTGCTCTAAATTTACAACAAATTCCCTTACCAATTCGTCATTATACTTTGAGAATTTCTTTAGAAACTCTAGCCACCCTGCTTGTTCAAAAATCTTTGCTACTTCTCCATCTACATGAAGTTATATATCATCTTCTATCTCTAAATTATTTTTAATACCCATGAAAAATAGGAAAATTTAAATTATTCCTTCTTTCAAATCCTTACTCTGTCAGGAGATAGCTACGGAAATACTGGATTTGGATGAGAAACTATTGGATTTGGTTGTAGAATTGTTGGTATTAGCTGCGGAATTCAAATATAATTCTATTGTTTCTTCCTTGATTTTTTCTGCAACTACTTCTCAATTTCATTTATTCCACCCAAATGATAGCTCATTATTAATACACCTCCACTTTTACTTGTTCAATTGACATAACCCTCATGATTAATTTCTTTTAATCATAATGTACAATAAATGAATCATCATACCGCCTACTTAAATCAAGTCTAATCACAAATGCAAACTTTTAATTTAACCTTTAATAAGATCAAGACATAATTACCATCCTTTTTGATGTAATTCCTCTACTTTGATAATTCAACATTCCTAAAAAAAGTGAAAAATAAAAATGGTTAGAAAAGACATCTAGAATTCCAAATAAGTTCCTATTATTTGAATTAGCCATTTATTGAGGAGACCAACCGCCATTTCTAGTTTTCAATTGGTCTTTGAGATATTTTTTTTGGGGAAGAGAATGCCATTTACTGGTTTTCATTCATTCCCTTTTATTTTTTTTTTCATTTTTTATAATGTTTTTGGGAAGAGAACACCATTTACTAGTTTTCATTCTCTTCCCTTTATTTTGGATCCATGCATCTGATTACTTGATCATTTTGGAAGACCTAGGCTATTCCATATGATCAAATTCCTTATCTACTTCAATCTTCTTCAAGAAATCATCCTTGGTAGGAGGTTTCCTATAAATTTTCAGCTTATTTCCATTGATCAGAAGTGTCCTTCTATTGCCATCAATGGGAAGTAGCTGAATAAATCTATTGTCAAATATATGCTCAAACAAATAAGGTCATAACCACCTAGTTCTCAACTTGCCTTTGAATTGCTGGTACTTGGAATCAAACAATAATTCCCAATCTCCTACCTTGAATTACATTTCTTTGATATGTGTATCATGCCACTACTTACTTTGGTCGTGTATTATCTCTGTCTATTGAAGTGCTTCCAATCTCAGCTCATCCAGTTCTTTGAGTTGTAGAATTCTTTCCTTTTGTGTTACATCTAATTCAATAACCCAATTTAGCTACTGTCCTAAATGTTTGTAGTTCAAATGTAAATAGGTATCAAGGGATTTTTCTTATAGACTAACTCATATGGTGAGAACCCTTTTGTACTCTTGCAAGTTGTGTTATAATCCTAGACAGCCCTCAGGTAACCTCTTCACCCAATCTCTTCCACCTACTTCAACTGCTTTGCTGAGGAAGTTTCCCAATTCTCCGTTTGTCACTTCTGCTTGTCCATTTAATTGTGGGTGATAGGGATATGAATTCCTATGATTGATCTTATACTACATTGTGAAGGCTTGGACCATATTGGACATGAACTATGAACCTTGGTCTGAAACTATGCTTCTTGGTGCACCAAACTTCATCATCATTTTTGTGCCATAGAAAATCAGCAACTACATTTTCATTAGCATTTGTTAAATCCTGCACCTCTGCCCACTTTTTCACATAATTAGTACATACAATAATGTTATCCTTTCTTTATGAGGGAGGACTAAAAGGGCCAAAAAAATCCAACCCCCACCTTTCAAATGGTTTGATCACTACTTGAGGTTACAGAGCCATTTCACTAGTGAAATTTGGTTATCCCATCCTTTGATAGGGATCACACAGATTGATGTACTTATTCACATATTTAATATAGATACATCCAATAATAGCTAGTGCCAAGTATTTCGTTTTGCTGTTATTTTCACTAAAAAGTGTCCTCCACTTAGTTCATCATGACATGCCCTGAGTATGTCAAATATTTCATCTTCTCTCACACACCTACGTAAAACTAAATTAGGACCACATTTAAATAATATTCCATCTAACCATTTAAATTGTGAACTAGTTTTGATTAATCTTTTCATTTTTTTCTTAGTAATATAAGGGGGGAAACTTCCCTGTTGTAAGATAATTTTCCATATCAACAAACCATGGTGTATCAACTGGAAATAGAAAATAATTGTTCATTTGGAAAGTTGTCCTTAACTGGATCTTTCTCCCATGTAGTGGTTAATCTTGAAAAGAAATCATCTACCACATTATATTTTCCTGGATTATCCACAATGGTAATATCAAATTATTGTAAAACTAATAACTATCTAAGTACCCTACCTCCAACCACTGGTTTGTTCATTAAGTATTAATTTCTGAGTGATCTGTATGTAAAAATATTTTGTACCTTGTGATATAATGTCTGAACTTATTAATTGCATAGATTGGAGCAAGCAATTATTTTTCATTGGTGGTGCAATTTATTTTAGTTGGAGTAAGATTTTTACTAAGGTAGTAAATAGTATGCATCTTCCCTTTTTTATCTTTCTGTCCCAAAAACTACACCAATTGAGTTATTTGAGGCATCTGTTTGGATGTGAAAAGGTTTCTCCCAATTATGTCCTCTTAATATTGGGGGAAGTGATTGATTTTTATTTAATTTATTCAAAAGCATGTTGAAACTTGTTACCCCGTAAAAATTGGCAAGGGAAATTTTACTGATAACCTTACCAAAATTTTGTTCCGGTCCTTCGTCAGAGATCCCTTGCATTCGGAACATTGCAAAATCCCTTCCCGGGAAATCTAGTTTTCCGAACTTAGCCATTTTTGGTCTTTTTTGGCCGGGCGCATATAATGACTATGCAACATCAACTTTTGATGTGCCCCCCTTTAAAGCCTTTGGCACATGCTTTCTTATGCCAATAGGAATTTTGGTGTGCCTCTCTATGTTGAGTGTTGCTTGCATGCGCCAAGGCGCATGCGCCTTCCTGTCAAAATAGAACATTTGTTGCGCCACTTTTTGGTGTGCAAAGGGCGCACATATTCCTCTGGCGACACCACTTTTGGGGCGCCAAAGGTGCACATATATTCTGTGTTGGAAAATGTTTTGGTGCGCCATAGGGTGCATGTTTTCTTGTGTCGACAGCTCTTTTGGTGCGTCGCTTGAAAAGTTGGTGGCGCATTTATTGCCACCTCACCTATAAATAGGCGCATCTGCACTGTCATTGTCACCAAGCACAATCACGTGATTATTTTCTCTGTACCTTTCAGTGCACCAGCACTGTCAATTTCGAATCTTTTCGTGGACCCATTTGCACACTTCTCCACTATTTATCCTGGTAAGAGGTCCTCTTTCTTTTGTGCACTTTGTGTTTGTGGTTTTTGGCTGCTTGTTAGTATGGATTGGATTGGAAAGACTAAAATCGTGAACTCCCCCCCCCTTTTGCTATCTTTTCCATTCTTCCACTTGTTCTTCCCCCTCTTTCAAGGTCTGCTAGTAGAGGAAACTGTCCTAAAATGATGGCTTGAAACACTTTGTTTAAGACACTTCATCACCCAAATGACCCTGCAAAAGAAACTAAACCATATGTAAAACCCCTCAGAGAAAGAACTGAATCCTAAAAAGAAACTGTATTTTTCTTCTCCTTTGGTGCATTGGTGTACCCTGCAACATGAAGAACAGTTGCGCCAATGGTGCATCTGTCACCCCTGTTACACAAAGAGCAGTTGCACCAATGGCACACATTCCCTACCTACTACATCATGAAAAGCTGCGTCCTTAAGGCGCACTTCCTTAGTTTGTTGCAAAACAATTTCTTTGCGTCCCCTGATGGTGCACCAAACTCATTTGTTGCATCATTAAAACTTGCGCGCTTTGGCACACTCTGCGTCTATGTAACACCAGTAAAACCTGCGCCAAGTGCAAAGCTTTAAACATCGTAGGCGCATCCCTCATTGCAACAACATCATGTTATGCATAAATTCCACGCGCCGCGCCAAGTTCTCTTTAGTGCACTAAAATCATATATTACACAAACCTTATATGCGCCTCTGGCACACCAAAGTTCCATGCAACATAAAAATTATATGTGCCACGGGTGCATCCTGTTCCTGTGTAACATAAATAATCCATGCGCCCTTTATAAAATGCATACATATGGTGCAGGTGCACTTGTGCTTACAACAACAAAGAATGTAATATGCAGTATCCATGCGCCATGCACCTTTTGGTGCTGATTTATCCCCTGCAGCATCCCTTTCCTGTGCGCCCTATTATTTAACCCTGCAACCTGCAGTATTCATGCGCCCTGCGCCTTGAGGCCTTTAAATTGCTAACTCTTTCTTCTGTCAACATTTCAATGGAAAATCAAACAGCTGACACAACTTTCTTCAATTGGGTTTCACTTCTTATTGTTGCAGATCAGAAACTAAGTTCAGAAGAACATATGTTAACATCAAGCAAGAAACCTATCAAATCTAAAGGCAAGGCCAAACTCACAGAAGAAGAAATGAAGTATAAGTATTAGAGGGTCAGAATGCCTGAGTCCCAGGCATAGTGCGACCTAGATATTAGAGACTCAGAGCTCAGACACATTGATATGGAGGAGTTCTGGACAAGAACCAGGAAGGTCACACGAAGTCCATGGATGGACAAATTGATAGGTAGTTCCCTGCATTTTGCTGGGGGAATCCCAGTCAGTGCAGTTAATAATGAATTTATGATGGTGGTAGCCCGATGCTACAACAAAGACACAAGATGTGTCCACAATGAGAAGGGTGAGGTTATAATCAACCTCACTGCCAGCCATTTTGAAATAATGCTCGGCATCCCTCACCACTGGTACTTTGTGGCCGTAATCCGGGAAGACTGCATCAAATCCTGGGACAACAATGAAGATCAGTGCATGCAGCTGAAGAACGAGGTATATCTGAAAAATAAAAAGGTGGTGACTTGGTGGCCATAGTTCATTCATCACAGTGACTTCTCAGAGGAACTGAGTGACACCATTACATTCCTAAGAAGATTTTTTGGGCTTCCTGATGCCCATTATTTTCACAAATGGATGCTACGGTAGTTGGAAACAATGAACAAAAATGTGCCCAATCAACGCTTTGAGTGGGCAAAAATCATAAGCAGCACAATATAAGAGAAGCTACAACAACTTGCCACAACAAGGGAAGTTCTACATGAATGCCTACGTTGTTTACGCTACAGCTTCAGAAAGAGATTATCCAGCTCTGATGTGGTGTGGGGTTTGGCCCTAGGTTAAAATCTATGAATATTATCCAGAATTGAAGCTGGAAAATAGCATCCCCCAATTTACAAAGATCAATGATGCCTTCTTCTACGGCATCATCTACCTCTTGAGGCCGAATATGACTCATGGTCACAGGATCAAGAGCATCGTGGCAGCCACGGAGAAATGGGGGGGCCTGTTCACTCAATTCCCCACATTCACTTATCAAAGGGCGGCTAACTTCTTGGGGGAACCAACTAAACTACCAAGGTATGCTGGTCCCAAGTTAATCCTATTGGAGCTGTCGAGGCAGCTAATCACCTAGCATGAGAAGTGTCTCAAGAGAAAGAAGTGTGGAACTCCTTTCCCCCTCACAGTGGGTAGGTATACATGTCTCACTCAGCCACAACGCAAAAGATATGTTTGCAGAACTGGAGCTGCTAAATCTAAAACATGACTTCCTAGCAAGGCCCACCTTTGACCTGAGGAATTGTCTGCCTAGGGCTAAGATCGACCCGATCCACATCCCTCAGATCGAAGATATCTACATTGACATATATCATGAGGTTGAGCTCAGGAGGAAGGATCATTCTCGATTTGGCCTTAGCAGAAATCATCCAGTTACAGGGTAGCCATTGTCCCAAAAGGCTACCAAACTAATGAGCAAGAAGTGGATCAAGTGTATCTTGACACGGGTGGGGACGATTGGCCTTTTACATTGATTGATAGAACCAAAGTGCCTCAGACAATTGAGGAGAGAGTCAAGGAAACTCTGCGCAGAACAGAGCATTGGTGCCGAATGAACGGGCTCATCTACCTCAGAAGTCGATTTCATAACTTATCCGTTGGGTAATGCACCTCCTCGATCAAAACAATAGCCAAAAGACAAAGGCAAAGGTAAAGAGGGTGAGTCCAGCTCCACCCAAGAAGAAGCTCCACAAAGCCCTCCTTTCACTTCACAAGAATGAGTTGAAATCCCGAAAAGATCAGAGGAAGAAGCGGAGGAAGATGCTCCAATAGACCCATCCACTCAGGATGTCACCACTGACTACAACAACTGAGGTCCCTTCTGTTCCTTCTCCTTCTCCTCCTTCCCCTCCTCGAGTGACTCAAGCGACCATTCCTTTGGTCGTGTCCTCTTCCCCTTCTTCTACTGTTCCTCCTGCTTCGTCGTCCATCTTCTCTTCTTTTGCAGACCTATCCCCCTCCATTTCTTCCCTCATCTTTGAGCTGCCCTCTCTTCCTATGTCTTCCTCTCCTACAGTATCTCTTCCTCCCGTGAGCACTTCCTCAGCCTCCCTCTCGATTCCGCCTCCAAGTGTCTCCACATTTTTCCCTTCTACTATTGTAGCTGCCCCCTTCTCTGTTTCTGGTCCTTCTCCCATGAGTCCAGCCTGGATCTCCCACCACCTGAGTCAATAGAAAAGGAAAGTTCCCATCGCTCCGATGGACTTCTCCATAATCCCATCAAAAGGGGAAAAGAAGCAAAAGCCTAATTACACGCATCTCTCAGAGTGCTTCGGGAGAGAGGGTAATGGAGATCGCATACCCCAATCCTCTGAAGGATAAAAAGGATCTATCTTTGACAAATTATACAGTGACTCAAGTCACAATGGGGACATCTTTTGAAAGCCTTCAGGGGGAGGCCCTATCTACATTTGACACCCTCTGCAAGAAGCTTCAAGAAGAAAAAGAAGAGAAAAGGCTACTGAAAGAGAAAAATAAACATCTGCTCCATTCCTTACAAAATATGGGCAGTCCAGCTCCCACAACTTCCGCAAAAACTCCTAAGCCTCTGAGTCAGGATAAAATTAATGAATATGTGAAGATCGGCGAGCAAGGAATGGCAGTTTTTGCCTGGAGGAGCCAGATCCTCAAAGATAATGAAAGAGTAATCTCCAAGTTCACCGATTTGTATTTGAACATCAACAAGGTGAACAAGGAACTCCAGGCATTAGCAGGACCCATATCAGAAGAGCTGGACCATGCTAGGCTACAACATGAGACCTTTTAAAGTATGTTTGACTGTTCAATCGAAGATCTGGTCAAGTTCAGCATTTTTGGTCACCCTAGGGCCCTCAATAAAATCCTTTCCACTCTGGATTACTGGATGGATAAACTGGAATTCGTCCTCAAAAAAATTGATAAGGTAAAGGAAGAAGCCCTGGACGCAATGCACCAGATGGAACAAATTGTTCTAAAGATGTCTCCAAGGTTTCTTACTCCTTATTTCACCTTAAGGAAGGTTGACGAAACCATCCATATCTTTAAGGAGATTGTTTCGCAAGGGCTGGGGCCAGAGGTCACTTTTGACGTAGAATCCATCAATAACTTGCTGGTTTGTCAGGACTTCATCGGGTTCCTAATAGAAGTAGAGAATGAATATTCCAAACTCCTAGAGAAGCTCACAGATGAGAAGAAGACTTGCGAGGCTATCAGTGAGTGACACAAGGATCCTTCCCAGGATCAATTAGAGCCCATGATCAGCAAGTTCATGGAATATCGTGCCCTATTCCACATCTCGTCACCCGAGCAGCAGCAGCAGGATATCCCCTTTCAGCCATGGGACGATGACGATGAATAATCTCTCTCTTCTTCGAATTTCTTTCTGTAAATGTCTAAAGTATGTTGGCACAAATGATCACATCATCCATGTTACACCATGGGATGATGTCATCCATCAAGTTGTTAAAAGTCAACATGACTTAGAGATATTTTTGTAGATATTTTGTAAATAGGTGGTTGGTTCCTTTTTGCCTTCCTTCTTCTCCTTCTATAAATACTCAAATACTTGTTGTATTTGGTAGTGGATACTTTTAAGATGAAAAATAGAAGTGAGAATAAAAGACTTTGAGCTTTTTGTAACAGAAGGAAATATTAATACAATATTTAGACTTTATGCTTAATACATGTGTTATTTGCATTAGATATTTCTTACGTCAGATCTGTGTGTTTATTCTATTAGATCTACTTCTGTTTTATTGTCATTTATTCATCAGTATTTCTTTGTTCGTTTATGTGAGTAGGTTTGGCTCTGTTTACTACCAATCCCAAAACATAAAACATATGACCTTTCTGCCTTGGAATTCATTTCTTTTCTTTCTTCGGATCTGATCTTTCTTCATCCCCTCTTCCATTCCTTTCTTTCCACAGTTGGAAATAACCCTACTGGGATGAGAGCCCAAACCCCCGAACGTAGAATATTGTGAGACTTGCACAGATTCTTGCTGGTAGAATAGCAATAAACCAGTTTCGCTTTGCTGACTCAAAGAGGGGCTATGCCCTACACACTGTTGATTCGTCTATCCATAAATCTACCCAAGCGAAAGATTTTCGAACCAAAAGTTTTTGGCGACTCTACGGGGGAACAAATAGATCTATCTGATCTATGATGGTGATATGATAGAAAATCAGTAAAAATCTGAAAAATCACTACCTATTTCCAAACTTTAATTTTTTGTTAAAAATCCAATTTTTTTTGCAAAAATGTTCTAAATTGAAAATTTTTCTTCTGAAATCCATAGATCTGGCCTTGTTGGAGATCTTTAGTTCACTGATTTTTTATAAAAATTTGTATTTTGCCGTTGATCTGAGTTTTTGACTGTTTAATAAAATTTTCAAACTCTTCAAAAAGTCAACTTTAGATCTGAAAATCAGCTTACTAATCTTCAGTCATTTTATCCTCATTGTTCTTTTTCATTAAACTGAAATCAGTTTTCAGAATGGGATAATTTTAAAAATTCAAAAAAAAGTACATGCTATTGGTTTTTGTCAGAAAAACCAGAAAATCAGCAAGTACGACCAAAAAGAAATTTTAAATCTTCTCGACAACATCACAGATCTGGAAGGTACGCTAGCGGGTGAACCATTTACTTGTAGCAGGAGAGCTCATGGAGAAGTCGATCCTACTTTTTATCTGATTCAAAGGCACAACTTCAGTATAACACCGACACACTTTTCATCACTAAGTTCAGCTAATCGGTTAGCCAGAAGTGCCTCACCTCCATGAAAGAACCAATTTTCACAAGGAGCCTCCACATCCCTTTGTAGCGCCTTATTGCTCAGCGGAACCGCACTTCTAGCCCGTGTTCTTTCTCTAGCCTTTCAAATGGTAGTGCCATGGGGAAATGCTATGGGCCCTCTCGCATTACCACATCCAGTTCACATGCTCCCTCACGGAAACTGAAAGAATTTTCCCAAATTCGACAGGAGCGGAAACCAAAGCACGGATTCACACATATCTACATTCATCATGTCATGTAGTATCTTAGATGTGACCCATGAGGATGTGTCGGTTCACCTTTTTCTGGAAACCTTACAAGGGCCCACAATAGAATGGTTTCAGCATTTTCTGGCTGGGTCTATTACTAGTTGGGCCACCTTGCGGGATGCTTTTGAAGAAAGATACAAGCCTTCAGAAGATGCATTTGCATTGTTATCATAGATCACTCACTTGAAGAAGGAGGCCAATGAGACCATGCATGATTTTATCACCAGGTTCAATGCATTAATAAACCGTGTACCTGCTGCCATGTTGCCAACACTACAAAATCAAAAGTGTTTCTTTGGGAATGTAATGAGCTCAAAAATAAGTTTTTTGCTTCTACATGAACAAATAACTACCTTGCCTCTTGCCCAAGCTGCTGCCATACAGATTGAAGACAACTTGCTCATATCTGGTGAATTAAAAAGGGAACCATCCAAGCCCAAAGCTTTGAGCCCTTCTCCCGCCACTTCATCCGATCCAGCATTTCAAAAAATGGAAAATGACTTGATCGCATTAAAGAAGCAGTTAGCCCAAGCTTCCCCCAGTTCCTCGTACCGGGATGTTCTATGAAGAAACTTCACTCCTAATAGCATCCCACATAGGCCGTGGTTTCCTGCAACCACTCCGCGGTTGGCACTTGAGGCTCCTCCGGTCAATGCTCTAGCTGAAATTGAAGAAGAAGAGGAACAAAATTATGAAGAACCTTCGTCCCAAGGTGAAGATGATCAAGATGTCAGTGATCCGACTAGTGACTTTACTATCAGGTATATGGAATTTGATGAGGAGGAATCTGATGATGAAGAAGGTAACCAGGGATATGTAAGTGGATAGTCATATGCTGTTTTCACCTGCTCGCAAGGAAAAGAAGCTGAGGTTGCTGCCAATATGTAGAAAGAGAAGATTGCGTTATCCACCCAACCATTGCAAAGAGAGGTAATCCCCTACCCACTCAACCTATCAATAAGTCTTCTTCAAAGAGATATTTTGCTCCTATATCTCCTCTAAACCAGCCCTCTCATATTCCTATCAAGGCCAGTAATCCTACCCTATCATCACGCAGTGAGGGACTCATTCCTTCACCAACGCAACCTTTGGCCACATTTGATATCATAGATCATGCTAAAAAGACTAAGATCCAAATGTCTGAAGCCGAGTATCTTCAGTCAAACCCTGAGCAGCTTGTAAGATTGACTAAGTATATTCAAAGTTAGGCTATCATAACTCCCCAGGTTTCCTTAAAAGGAATCCTTTCCACTCCTCCTGCATCCCGCATAAATGTTACTTCAACATCCGCATCAGGCAAGATAGAACCTTTCTACCTCTCCCTCCTAATCAATGGCCACAAGTTAAGTAACTGCATAATTGATTCTGGGGCTTCTGATAACGTCATGCCAGTAAAATTTGCTCATGCTCTAGGCCTCACCCTCACCAAGCCTTTTGGTAGATGTTATTCCTTGGAAACCAAGCAGGTTCCGTTGATTGGTCAAATTAAAGATGCGCAATTCACATTCGTGGCATTCCCAGAGGAAAGAGTAAAAATGACCATCCTCGTTGCCAACATTCTAGTAGCCTATGGAATACTGCTGGGAAGGAGTTTTTATAGTGAGGTTGGAGGAGAAATTCATATGGACTGGTCCAAGGCTAGAATCCCCGTCAAAGGTGTAATGCAGAATTTGGAGCTAGAATCACAAAAGAAGTACTTGGTTACTAACTCTGAAGACCCCAAAGCTCAAATTATTTTTGAATCATCAGGGATGGGGAACTATTTCTTGTCTACCAAGTCTGACAAAATGGTTGTTCTCGTCCAACAAGAAGATCTTAACAAGGTCTGGACCTTGCGGTTTGATGGTAGCTATGCAACAAGTGGATGTGACGCTGGAGCCGTGCTAATGTCTCCCGTAGAAGAAATTATTCCTCTCTCTTTTAAGTTGTAGTTTTTCAACACAAATAACACTGCTGAGTATGAATCTCTATTACTCAGCATGTAGGCCACAAGAGAGAGAGGGATCAAAAATCTGAAAGTACAAGGTGATGCAGAGATAGTCGTGAATCAAGTTAAAAGGATATATCAAGTGAAGAATGAGAGGCTCAGGCACTACCGTAATGCGGTGTGGGACAACATCGAGGAATTTGACACCTTTTCAATTGAGGCCATTCCAAGAGCTCAGAATGACATGGCTGATTCATTGGCCGTTTCAGCGTCCCTCATGCTCCCTCACCCTAGTTTGAAAACAAGCAAATACACCATTGAGGTGGTTTTCCGCCCAAGCGTGCCAGAAAATTCTCAGCATTGACAAGTATTCAATGTTGACAATCAACTCATTGCCTTTCTAGAAAAGGAAGAAAATTTCAAAGAATTGCATTTTGAAGGATCCACTTCTATGTGTCGCGAATCAGTCGCCAATCAAGACGATGAATCCGAAGGGAACGATGACATATGTCAGCTCAAAGGAAATAAAATTCTGAAGGGCCTGGTTTCTTTGGAATGGTTGTTCGACAGGCATGACCATTTTGTAAAAAAGAAAAGGTGAGATGATGCTGGCACATCCCTAGAAACCGAGCCGGTTAATTTAGGTTCCGTAGAGCATCCGTAATTCGTCAACATTGGAAAATTCTGCACGCTTGAAAATAAGTGGAAGTTTTTCAAACTGCTAAAGAAATACATGGATGTATTGGCATGGTCCTACGCCAATCTGAAGTCTTTTAAGCCAAAGGACATCCAGCATGACATCCCGTTAAAAGAAGACGTCAAAGCCTTTCGCCAAAAGCAGAGGCATTATAACCCTAAGATCTCAGGTACTATCCAAGCCAAAATTTAGAAAATGCTGGATGCGAGAATCATTTTTCCTATCCATCACAGTACTTGGGTAGCAAACATTGTGCCAGTGCACAAGAAAAATGGTGAAATACGCATATGCGTAGATTTTCTAAACTTGAATCAGGCTTCCTTAAAAGACAACTACCCACTCCCTATAATGGATCAAGTTCTGCAAGTGGTAACTGGATCAGAAATGTTGTCCATGTTTGATGGTTTTTCGGGCTACAATCAGATTGAAGTCTCGCCTGAAGATCAATTTAAAACAACATTCACTACTCCCTGGGGTACGTTTGCCTACAGCAGGATGCCTTTCGGCCTAACCAATGCTGGCACCACTTTTCAGCGGGCCATGGACCTGACATTCAAAGCTATGATGGGGAAGGTCATTTTCGTTTATCTAGATGACTTGACTGTGTTCTCTAAACAACGAAGTGATCATTGTGATCATCTGGAGCAAGTATTGGCCAGATGCCGAGAGCATGGAATTTCCCTGAACCTGAAAAAGTTTGTTTTTGGAGTCACAGAAGGAAAGTTGCTAGGGCATGTTGTTAGCAAAGAAGGAACGAAGATAGATATCGAAAGAGTTAAGGCTATTCAGAGCCTTACTTTGCCTACAAGCAAGACTGGTGTTCATTCTTTCTTCGGAAAGGTGAACTTTCTCAGGCGTTTTGTTCCCGACTTTGCTGAAAAGACTCGTCATATATTGGACATGATGAAAGGGTCACCAACTTTCCGATGGAGCGAGGAAGGGAAGAGGTCGTTCGAAGAAATAAAAGCTTCTGTCGCTCATGCACCAGTCCTGGTATGCCCCGACTTCTCCAAGGATTTTATCATGTATAGCTATGCGTCTGAGCATACTGTATCTGCCATCTTGATGCAAAAGAATTATGAGGATGTTGAATCCCCAATTGCGTTCATGAGCTCTCCCCTCAAGCCTCACGAATTAAAAATGTCTCAATTGGAAAAGCATGCCTTCGCCGTTGTCAAAGCAGTCAAAAACTTCAGGTATTACATTTTAAATTCTCATACAGTGGTGTTGGTCCCTGACACGGCAGTCAAATCAATTTTAACTCAACAGGAGTTAGGAAGCTTGCGAGGAAATTGGATTGCAAAGGTCCAGGAGTACGATCTAGATATAAAACCAACCAAGTTGGTAAGAGGCAAAGGCTTATGTCAACTTATGGCTGAAAACCAAAGGGTCAGAAGTTTCTGGAGAGAAAAGGATGATTGTACCAATGAAGCACAAAGCCTGGTTGGAGAAACCTGATTCTCTACCTCTGGTCCTATTTGTCGCAACCAGCGATGAATGGTATTCCGATATTGCTTTCTTCCTCACCTACGGCGAATGCCTAGCTCACCTAACTATGAAGGAGAAGTGCACTATAAAGCTCAGAGCAGCCAAATATGTCATCTGGGATGACGGTTTATACAAACACGGGATAGATGGTGTCTTCTTGCGATGTGTCGACAAGCCACAGCAGGTGAAGTTACTTGAAAGTTTTCATAATTCAGCCTGTGGAGGCCATTTCTCCTCTTTCGTAACAGCACACAAGATCATTCGGGCCAGGTACTATTGGCCGACGCTCTTCCAAGATGCAGCCACCTGGGTAGCAAAGTGTGAACCTTGCCAGCAGTTTGTCGGCAAGCCCAAGTTGGCTGCTTTTCCCCTCAGGCCGGTCATTGTTGACGAACCATTCAAGTAGTGGGGAATTGATTTTATCAGTGCACTCAATCCCCAATCGAATGCCGGACATAGTTATGTCCTAACAGCAACTAGATTACTTCACCAAGTGGGTGGAAGCCATACCTGTCAAACACGCCACTTCCAAGGTCATTTGCAGTTTTATCAAAGAAAACATCATTGTCAGGTTTGGCGTTCCCAAACAAGATTGTTGCTGATAATGCTTCTAACTTCTCTTCACGGGAAGTTATTAGTTTTTGCTACGAATACGGGATAACTTTGGCTCACGCCTCAGATTATTACCCTCAGGGAAATGGTCAAGCAGAATCCAGTAACAAAAACTTGGTGACCATCATACGAAAGCTGGTGGATGAGAATCAACGAATGTGGCACAAGTCCTTATACGATGCTCTTGTGGGTAGATCGCATTACTCCCAAGAGGTCTCTCGGCATGTCACCTTTTCAAGTGTTATATGGCACCGATGCCAAGCTTCCCATTTCTGCTGAAATCCCTGCTCTGCGCTTGGCATGAGGCAATTGAAGATGAAAATTTTCAAAATTCCCTCGAAAGGAGGATCTTGTATCTAGCAGAGCTCGAAGAAAAAAGAGTAAGGGTGGTCGACAAGATCACCGAGCATCAGAATCAAGTCAAAAGACTGTTTGATAAAAAAGCTAAGCAAAGAAATTTCCAGGTGGGAGACCTCGTCCTTTTGTGGGACAAACGAAGAGAGCCAAAGGGCATGCACAGAAAGTTTGATTCCCTGATGGAGAGGGCCCTTCAAGATCAAGCAGCTCAATGGAGAGAATAGTTTCTATCTCTCATATCTAGATGGAACCGAACTCCTGCTTCCCTATAGCGGGCAGCATCTGAAAATCTTCAGGAAGTAGAGCTTGCTCTCTTCTTTGTATAGTTTTCTTCAGTTGTGTGTTTGTTTTTGTCATGTGTTTGCTTTCTGTTGGTTGTGTGTTTCCCTTTGTTTGCCCTCCGGTCACCCTTGTTTTTGACTCTGTTACCCAATGGATAGGCACTTGAGATCTGGGATTCTCTACCCCTGAGGTTTGCTCAGAGATAGTCCGCAGAAAGAGCCAGCTGTTATCTCGTAAAATTGGCAAGGGCAATTTTACAGATAACCTTACCAAAATTTTGTTCTGGTCCCTCGTCAGGGATCCCTTGCGTTTGGAACGTTGCAAAATCCCTTCCCGGGAAATCTAGTTTTCCGAACTTAGCCATTTTTGGTCTTTTTTGGTCGGGCGCACATAATGACTATGCAACATAAACTTTTGATGTACCCCCTTTAAATCCTTTGGCGCATGCTTTCTCATGTCAACAGGCATTTTGGTGCGCCTCACTATGTTGAGTCTTCCTTGCATGTGCCAAGGTGCATGCGCCTTCCTGTCAATAGAACATTTGTTGCGCCACTTTTTGGTGCGCCAATGGTGCACATATTCCTCTGTCAACACCACTTCCGGGGTGCCAAAGGCACACATAAATTCTGTGTTGGAAAGACATTTTGGTGCGCCACAGGGCGCATGTTTTCTTGTGTCGACAGTGCTTTTCATGTGCCACTTGAAAAATTTGGTGGCACATTTATTGCTACCTCACCTATAAATAGGCATGCGTCTGCACTGTCATTATCATCCGACACAATCATCACGTGATTTTCTCTGTACCTGCCAGTGCACCTACCCTGTCATTTTCGAATCACTTTGTGGACCCATTTGCACATTTCTTCATTATATCCTGGTAAGAGGTCCTCATTTCTTTTGTGTTTTTTGTTTGTCGTTCTTTGTTTGCTTGTTGGTATGGATTGGATTGGAAAGACTGTGAAATCATGAACTTCCCCCCCCCTTTTAGTTGTCTTTTCCATTCTTCCACATGTTCTTCCCCCTCTTTCCAGATCTGCTGGTAGAGGAAACTCTGTCCTGAAAAATAGCTTGGAACTCTCATTTTATAGCTTCTTCATCACCCCAAGGTACCCTGCAGAAGGAGCTAAACCATATGTAAAACCCCTCAGAGAAAGAATCAAAGCTTAAAAAGAAACTGTATTTTTCTTCTCCTTTGGCGCATTAGCATACCCTGCAACATGAAGAACAGTTGCGCCAATGGCGCATCTGTCGTCCCCCGTTACACAAAGAGCAGTTGCGCCAATGGCGCACTTTCCCTGCCTGCTACATAATGAAAAGCTATGCCCTCAAGGTGCACTTCCTTAGTTTGTTGCAAATGCTTTCCTCGCACCCCCTCATGGCATGCCAAACTCATTTGTTGCATCGTTAAAACCTGTGCCCTTTGGCGCACCCTGCATGTATGCAACATAGAAATTATCCGCGCCAAGTGCAAATTTCTAAAACGGCGCAGGCGCATCCCTCACTACAACAACATCATGTCATGCATAGACCTTCCATGCACCGTGCTAAGTTCTCTTTAGCGCACAAAAAGCATATGTTACACAAACCTTAGATGCGCCTTTGGCGACACCGAAGTTCCGTGCAACATGAAAATTATATGCCACCGGCGCCCTTTACAAAATCCATGCGCCCTCCACATGGCAGCAGGTGCACTTGTGTTTACAACAACAAAGAATGTAATCTACAATATCCATGCGCCATGCTCCCTTTGGCGCTGATTTCTCCCCTGCAGCATCCCTTTCCTGTGCGCCTTACTATTCAACTCTGCAACCTGCAGTATTCATGCGCCCTGCGCCCTGAGGCCTTAAAATCTGCTAAGTCTTTCTTCTGTCAACATTTCAATGGAAAATCAAACTGCTGACATGAATTTCTTGCAATTGGGTTTCACTTCTTATTCTTGCAGATCAGCAACTAAGTTCAGAAGAACGTATGTCAACATCAAGCAAGAAACCTACCAAATCTAAAGGTAAGGCCAAGCTCACGGAAGAAGAAATGAAGTATAAGTATCAGAGGGTCAGAATGCCCGAGTCCCAGGCAGAGTGTGACCTAGATATCAGAGACTCAGAACTGGGTCACATTGACATGGAAAGATTTCTGGAGCCAGAACCCAGAGGGTCACAAGAAGTCCATGGATGGACAAATTGATAGGCAGTGCCCTGCATTTTGCTGGGGGAATCCCAGTCAGTGCAGTTAATAATGAATTTATGATGGTGGTAGCCCGATGCTACAACAAAGACACAAGATGTGTCCACAATGAGAAGGGTGAGGTTATAATCAACCTCACTACCCACCATTTTGAAATAATGCTCGGCATCCCTCACCACCGGCACTTTGTGGCCGTCAGCCAGGAAGACTGCATCAAAGCCTGGGATGACAATGAAGATCAGTGCATGCAGCTGATGAACGAGGTATATCTGAAAAATAAAAAGGTGGTGACTCGGTGGCCATAGGTCATTCATCGCAGTGACTTCTCAGAGGAACTCAGTGACACCATTACATTCCTGAGCAGAGTCTTTGGGCTTCCTGATGCCCATTATTTTCACAAATGGATGCTGCGGTATTTGGAAACAATGAACAAAAATGTGCCCGATCAACGCTTTGAGTGGGCAGAAATCATAAGCAGCACAATATCAGAGCAGCTACAACAACTTGCCACAACAGGGAAGTTCTACATGAATTCCTATGTTGTTTACGCTGCAGCTTCAGAAAGAGATTATCCAGCTCTTGATGCGGTGTGGGGTTTGGCCCCAAGTTAAAATCTATGAATATTATCCAGAACTGAAGCTGGAAAATAACATCCCCCAATTTACAAAGATCAACGATGCCTTCTTCTATTTCATCATCTGCCTCTTGAGGCCGAATATGACTCACGGTCGCATGATCAAGAGCATCGTGGCAGCCACAGAGAAATGGGGGGCCCTGTTCACTCAATTCCCCACATTCACTTATCTAAGGGCGGCTAACTTCTTGGGGGAACCAACTAAACTACCAAGGTATGCTGGTCCCAAGTTAATCCTATTGGAGCTGTCGAGGCAGCTAATCACCTACCATGAGAAGTGTCTCAAGAGAAAGAAGGGTGGAACTCCTTTCCCCCTCACAGTGGGTAGGTATACATGTCTCACTCACCACAAGGCAAAAGATATGTTTGCAGAACTGGAGCTGCTGAATCTGAAACATAACTTCCCAGCAAGGCCCACCTTCGACCCGAGAAATTTTCTACCTAGGGCTAAGCTCGACCCGATCCACATCCGTCAGATCGAAGATATCTACATTGACATATATCATGAGGTTGAGCTCAGGAGGAAGGATCATTCTCGATTGGCCTTAGCAGAAATCATCCAGTACGGGGTAGCCATCGTCCCAAAAGGCTACCAAACTACTGAGCAAGAAGTGGATCAAGTGTATCTTGACACAGGTGGGGACGATTGGCCTTTTGCGTTGATTGATAGAACAAAAGCGCCTCAGACAATTGAGGAGAGAGGTCAAGGAAACTCTGCGCAGAACAGAGCATTGGTGCCGAATGAATGGACTCATCTACCTCGGGGTTGATTTCACAACCTCTCCGTTGGGTAATGCACCTCCTCGATCAAAACAACAGCCAAAAGGAAAGGGAAAAGGTAAAGAGGGTGAATCCAGCTCCACCCAAGAGGAAGCTCCAGAAAGTCCCTCCTTCCGCTTCACAATAACGGGTTGAAATCCTGAAAAGATCAGAGGAAGAAGTGGCTGAAAGATGTTCCAATAGGCATATCCACTCAGGATGTGGCCACGGCTGCAACAACTGAGGTCCCTTCTGTTCCTTCTCCTTCTCCTCCTTCCCCTCCTCGAGTGACTCAAGCGACCATTCCTTTGGTCGTGTCCTCTCCCCCTTCTTCTACTGTTCCTCCTGCTTCTTCGTCCATCTTCTCTTCTCTTGCGGACTTGTCCCCCTCCATTTCTTCCCTCATCTCTGAGCTCCCCTCCCTTCCTATGTCTTCCTCTCCTGTAGTATCTCTTCCTCCCGTGAGCGCTTCCTCAGCCTCCCTCTCGATGCCGCCTCCACGTGTCTCCACGTTTTTCCCTTCTACTACTGCAGCTGCCCCCTTCTTTGTTTCTAGTCCTTCTCCCATAAGTCCAGCCTAGATCTCCCAGCACATGAGTCAGCAGAAAAGGAAAGTTCCCATCGCTCTGATGGACTTCGCCATAATCCCATCAAAAGGGGCAAAGAAGCAGAAGCCCATCACACGCTTCTCTTAGAGTGCTTCGGGAGAGAGGGTAATGGAGATCGCATACCCCAATCCTCTGAAGGATAAAAAGGATCTGTCTCTCGACAGATTATACAGTGACTCAAGTCACAATGGGGACATGTCTTCTGAAAGCCTTAAGGGAGAGGCCCTATCTGCAATTGACGCCCTCTGTAAGAAGCTTCAAGAAGCAAAAGAAGAGAAAAGGCTACTAAAAGAGAAAAATAAACATCTGCTCCATGCCTTACAGAAGATGGGCAGTGCACCTCCCACAACTGCCGCCGAAACTCCTGAGCCTCTGAGTCAGGATAAAATTAATGAATATGCAAAGATCGGTGAGCAAGGTATGGCAGTTTCCACCTGGAGGAGCCAAATCCTTAAAGACAGTGAACGAGTAATCACCAAGTTCACTGATTTGTATTTGAACATCAACAAGGTGAACAAGGAACTCCAGGCGTTAGCAGGACCCATATCAGAAGAGCTAGACCATGCTAGGCTGCAGCATGAGACCTTTCAAAGAATGTTCGACTGTTCAGTCGAAGATCTGGTCAAGTTCGGTGTTTTCGGTCACCCCAGAGCCCTCAATAAAATCCTTTCCACTCTGGATTACCGGATGGATCAACTGGAATTCGTCCTCGAAAAGATTGATAAGGTAAAGGAAGAAGCCCTGGACGCAATGCATTAGATGGAACAAATTGTTCTAAGGATGTCTCCAGGGTTGCTTACTCCTTTTTCACCTTAAGGAAGGTTGACGAAACCATCCAGATCTTCAAGGAGATCGTTTCGCAAGGGCTGGGGCCAGAGGTCACTTTTGACGTAGAATCCATCAATAACCTGCTGGCCTGTTGGGACTTCATCGGGTTCCTAATAGAAGCAGAGAATGAATATTCCAAACTCCCAGAGAAGCTCATAGACGAGCGGGAGACTTGCGAGGCTATCAGTGAGCGACACAAGGATCCTTCCCAGGATCAATTAGAGCCCATGATCAGCAAGTTTATGGAATACCGTGCCCAATTTCACATCTCGTCACCTGAGCAACAAAAGTAGGATATCCCCTTTCAGCCACGGGACGACGACGATGAATAATTTCTCTCTCTTCTTCGACTTTCTTTTTGTAAATGTCTAAAGCATGTTGGCATGAATGATGACATCATCCATGTTGCACCATGGGATGATGTCATCCATCAAGTTGTTAAAAGTCAACATGACTTTGAGATATTTTTGTAGATATTTTGTAAATAGGTGGTTGGTTCCTTTTTGCCTTCCTTCTTCTTCTTCTTCTTCTATAAATACTCAAATACTTGTTGTATTTAGGGTGTGGATACTTTTCAGATGAAAAATAGAAGTGAGAAGAAAAGACTTTGAGCTTTTTGTAACAGAAGGAAATATTAATACAATATTTAGATTTTGTGCTAAATACATGTGTTATTCGTATTAGATCTTTCTTACGTTAGATCTGTGTGTTTATTCTTGTTGGATCTACTTTTGTTTTATTTTCATTTATTCACTAGTATTGCTTTGTTTCATTTATGTAAGTAGGTTTGGCTCTGTTTACTACCAATCCCAAAACATAAACCCTCTGACCTTTCTTCTTAGGAATTCATTTCTTTTCTTTCTTCAGATCTGATCTTTCTTCATCCTCTCTTCCATTCCTTTCTTTCCGTATTCAGAAATAACCCTACTGGGGATGAGATACCAAACCCTCGAAGGAAGAATACTGTTAGACTTGCACAGATTCCTGTTAATAGAATAGCAATAAATCAGTTTCACTTTGCTGACTCAAAGAGGGGCTATGCCATCCACACTGTTGACTCGTTTATCCATAAATCTGCCCAAGCGACAAATTTTCGAACCAACAAAAATTTTCATCCCAATGAAATTCAAAATGTTTAATAAAACACCTATAGTATCCAACATGTTCTAAGAATGAATTGATATCTATGGGGGTTTGAGGAACATGTAAGTATAAAATAATCCTGATTTTGCTTTGGTCAACTTGAATTCCTCTTTTTGAAATGTGGTGTCCTAGTACAATCCCCTCATCAACCATAATCAAACATTTATCATGATTAAGAGACAAATGGTTTTTATCACATATTGTTAATATTCTATCCATATTTTTCAAGGCATCATTAAATTTTTCTTCATGCAAAGTAAAATCATCCACGTATACTTCCACACAATCATTGGTTAGATATTCAAAAATTGCTAGTATATCCCTTTGGAAGGTTGATGGAGCATTACATAGTCCAAATGGAAATAACCTGTAGGTAAAGGTAGTCTTGTCCTGATCCTCAGTAGCCACCCTAATTTTATTATATCCATTAAAATTTTCCAGGAAGGAAAAGTATTGTTTACCTAAAAGGTTGTCTAAAACTTGATCTATGAATGGTAAGGGAAAATAATCTCTAAGTGTAGCTTTGTTTAATTCCCTATAATCAACACAAATTATCCATTTTAAATTATTTTTTGGAACAATCACAAGAGGAGACACCCACTGACTATCCGAGATAGAGCAGATAAAGCCTACTTGTAATAGCTTTTCAATTTCCTTCTTGACTATGTCCTTCAAGGATGGGTTGATCCTTCTCATAGGTTGCCTAACTGGTTTAAAATTTTCGGTATAAATGTGATGGGTATATATAATTAGATGGATTCCTTTCATGTCTTTATAGTCACAAGAAAAATATCTAGTATGAATTCTCAAAACATCAAACAACTTAGCTTCTTGATCATTTTCTAACCAGCTGTTAATGTTTAAAATTTTACCTGGTTGAATTTCAATTTGTTTGGTTCCAGTGTGTCATGAAGTGATTTGTTGAAAAGTTTCCATTAAGGTGTTTAGTGGACATGAATGTGGTAACAACATGTGATATGTAGAAATGTCTCTAAAGTTCCCTTGATAAAGAATACTAGACAAATGACAATAGGTAGAGTTATGATACTTATCTTGTTGTTGGTCAAACTCCTCATCACCACCACTTTACAAACATTCTTCATTGTTCCCTGATATCTTTGAGAATGAAGCTACTAATTCTGTAGCTATTTTTTCCCCTCCCTAAGAGAAATCTTGTTACTTCAGAGAACAAATATTTACATCTTCCTAGAATTGCTGTGGTTCCAAAGATAAGTATGCATGTTATAGAACTAAGTCTGAAGGTTCCAAAACTATTCCTAATTTTTCTAAAGACAATTGGTGATCATTCAATGGATTCTTAATCATATTCTCCACCTCCCGTATGTGATCTTGCAATGTTATCATAGCCAAAGAAGATAAATTCTATTTATTAATATCAGGATCATCAACCCATAATTGTTCTTGGTTATCAATAAAAGGTCGTGCAGAAGGATATAGAGAAATTTTCTTAGAATTCTTACCATTTGAGATAGTCATATCACCTGATCTGTAATCAATTAAGGTAGTAACTATAGTGAACCATGGTCTGCCTAAAATAATGGGATAACTAAGTGTTTTACCTTTTGGCCGTAATATGAGGAAGTCCAATGGATACTCCTATGACTCCACCATAACTGCCACATCTTTAATGATTCTGGTTTTTCTATTGACTGATCTGTAATCTGCATTATTATGCTAGTAGGTTGTATACCTATTTATGGTAATGTTTTTAAAGTTTCCACTGTCATCACATTTATATATGCTCCCAAATCAACCAAAACATTATGTATATGTTTATTGCCTATAGAGATAGAAATAACAGGGCTTCCAGGATCCATATATTTGGGAAGTAAGAGTTTTCCTGCTAACAAATCAATAAGTTTCCCATCTACCTTAATAGTCCTAGGGTACTTCTTCTTCCTTTCAGGTCTTTTCAAACATAACATTTTGATTAATTTGTTTAATTCAGGAATGTCCTTGATATCTCACAACAACGTTATTTCAATATTTAGTTTCCTAATTCTTGCACTAATTCAAATTCCTTGGTCTTAATAAATTCCTTAAATCTTTCTAGAAATGGAGTTTCAGTAGAGTTTCCATCTGGATCCTCTTTTTATTTTTCATCCTCCTTAGGAATAACTGAACTAGGAGTTTCAGTTTCTTATGTCATTTCAGTAATTATAACAGGTGGACTATTAATTATTTTTCTAGATCTTGTTTGAATATCCTTACATTCCATGGAATTAAGATCAATTGGTTTTTCTTACTTTGTTATGTCGATAGGGGTGTTTTATTTGTTTTTGGGATTAGCTACTTTTTGTGATGGTATTTGTGTTTGAACCACATTTTTAGTTTGTGAACCTTGTGCTCGAGATCCCATTATGTCCTGCTGATTCTGGTTGGGATATGTTCTTCCTTGAGTGTATTTTTTAGGGTTCCACCTATATTATGACCAAGTATACAAGTTACTTTGACCAGACTATGGTTATTGGTGTCCCTGAGCATACCAAACTTGTCCTACCCAATCCTGGGGATTCCATGTTGGTTAAGGGTTCCAAGGTGGTTTTCCCCAATTTTTTGGTACTATCTGAACTGCCCACGGTGTCATTCAGAGATTAGGAACAAATCTTAGTATGAACTGCCTCTAGCTAGGTTGTCTCTAGAAAAAATTTACTTCTTCTATAGTGGATGAAGTGCCGGTTTGTTTAAGCTAATTTTTTATGAATGGAATAAGAGAACAAACATTAGCTTCATGTTTCCTAGATTCACAAATAAGACACATTTATATTTTATCCAAAGGATAATCCCTTATTGCATGCTTCTTTCTGTATCTAGGAAAATACATAGCTAATGGTTCAGTATAAGAATTTACTTTGGCTTGCAATCCATCCAGGGTGGAAGTTAATTAAACTAAGATGTCTATTTTAAAGTTTGCTAGTTCATCCATAAGTTTGTTCATGTCTTGATTTCTAATTTTCATAGTTTTTCCTTTCCTAGGTCTACCCATTGTTCTTGAATAACTTCTAAAAAGGTCTTTAATATCATCCATTATTAATTGATTGATGTTTCCACCTCCCATTGAGTTAAGGGATTCCATAGATTCATCATCTAGACCTTTAAGAAAAATGGTTTTTCTTATCTCTTCTTGAATTAAAAATCCACATCTTTTACTTACAAAGAGGAATCTATCTAAATAATCTTCCATATTTTCATCCTATTCCTGTTTGATCCTAAAAAATTCTTCCTTCCTGTTTCTCCCTCGACAATAGTCTTGGTATTTGTTTAGGAAAGTAGTGTCCATTTATGCCAAAGTGGTAATAGAATTAGATGTTAATCCCATAAACCACCTCATTGTTGCATCTTTTAGAGTAGATGGAAAAAAAATGAGTTTTTTTTTTTTCTGTTTTGTAGTCATAAGTCTGAAAAAATACTTTAAATTACAAAAAAATTTGGTCAGGGTCCTCAGATGACATCCCTCTAAATGTAGGCAAGTTTGCAAGTGAAATATTATTCACAGGTGTATCGTCATCCTCCAACTAAATTGGATAGGTAAAGGTCCTATCAGGTTCTCTTTCAGCTTCTCGGGCCATGTCTATAGTATCTTTTAGATATTTTTCCTAATCAATGTGGTATGTGATTTGCTTTGGTAAAGGTGAAAAGTCAAGAGTAGGAGGTTGACTACTCAATTGAGAATCAAAAATTTCTCTAGCATCTAAAGGAAAGAGGTGAAGGCTTCTTGTTCAGTAGCATCTAAAGATTGGCCAATATTTGGAATGTGTAGTTCATCTTGGGTATTAATGTTTATTTTTATGCTCGATTCGTTCAACATGGTTTGCATCTCGGAGGCTAATGACAAGTGAATATAAGAGTCTTCTGCACCAAGGTAGGTGAGGATGGACTTATTGTCCTGACATTAAATGAAGATAATTGAAAGCCTATCATCATCGATCATGTCAGGATATAGGAATGGGAGAGAAGAGGGAGCCTCACCATCGTGTTGATAGGTCAGCAGTCCTAGGGAAATGGTGTTTACAAAAAAAAGTTAGGAGGTATAGATTATGGATCTATGGACTCCATGGGTGAGGATGGTAATGTGGGTGAATGAGAGGGGGAAACTTTCTCATCCTGAATAAGGTTGATGCGAACCTTATTAGAAGATGAAACGTAAAAACCAATGCCACTAAGGTAATTGTGTTTATGAGAGGTACATGAGATGACAGTATGACAGCATTGTTCATAAAAACTGAAGTGAAATCCTTTCCACGCACACCAGTGGAGGAAAGTGTGAGTGAAATGATGGTTAGTGAGGGAGTGTAGGTCTATGGAAAATGGTTGGGTTTGGGATGGAGGTTCAGGTTTATAGGTGGCCATATCAATTTCCCCATACATTAGGTTGGTGTGAAGGTGGGGAGGGCCGTAAGGGAAAACATTACCGATGTGAATGTCATAACTGGAGTGTTGACGTAGATTCATGTACTCTTGTGGGGTGAGGAAGATATATATATTGTATAGGCAGTATTCCCCAAAGTGAGGCATTAAAAAAAACCTTCCAAGGGATCAGTAGTTGGTATGTTGGTAGCGGGTATAGATGGCTCACTAGATGAAGCGGAAGCAGGGGCGCTAGTGGTAGAGGCTACAGTTGTAGTAGGGATAGCGAGGTTAGACACAATAGATGTATTAAAAATTTTGGTGGATGGGCTCATGGGTGGAGGTGAAGTGGTTTTGGTGGTAGATGCCTTGACCGATACAAGCACATCATTGGGTCAAATAGCATGTTATAGGTCTTGAAAGGTGAGGGGTTAGCAGGGATGGTGTAATTATGTCCCTTGTGTTCAAATTTGAGTCATCGGTGTAATGTCGAAGGGACACAACCCATAGTACAAATCCAAGGTTGGCCAAGTTACAAGTTATACTGGAAATCCCCTTCTAGGACATAAAAAAATTTCAGGATGGTGCAAGGACCTACACGGACATGGAGAACAATGGTACCCAGCGTAAAGGTTATGAAATCATTCAAGGAACACACCATAATGGGGTTACTATGCATGCAATTGGTAGGTATTTGCATTTGGGCATACACGTGGTAGGAGATGATGTTAATGCTATCACCACCATAGATCATAACATGTCATATGTGTATATTATCGATAAATATGAAGATGAAAAGAGTGGGGTTGGGGTCATTAGACTGAAAGGGAGTGATTTCTTCATTTACAAAACTCAGGGCAGCCACTTGGTGAGTGGGTGAAGGTGTAGGGGAAGGCAGAGACCTAGCGAGAGTAGCTACGTTATGGGGCATAATGATGGAGGCTATAGGTGTGGGGTCATTTAGTAAGACTTTGATAGATTGAGGAACCTCCATGAGGGCTTGATGATGTGACTTTGAGGTCTGGAGGAGGTCATATAAAAACATTTTGAGGGGGGATTAGTGTAGTTATTTTATAATTATACGATGAGGGGCCCCGTTGGAAATGGTATATGTAGGACCACGAATGATGACTTTAGGTGTGGGTACAGATGGTATATTGGGTACAATGTTGGTTGATGGGCTAGTTACTTTCTCCTTACCCTTGTCTTTCTGAGCACGAGTGGCAATGCTAATAATTTTAATTTAAGGGGAGGTGGACGAAGAGGGTGTGTCATGGAAGGTATAGTGGAAAGAGGGACAAAACCCTAGTGGTGGGTATGAACCTTGGGAGATGAGTAGGGCACACTTGCATATGAGTGGTGGTTTGGCTAACTCTCTTTCTGAACCATGTTAATTTTGAATCTCAGGGATGGATCTAAGAGTTTTGGGGGTGGAGATTTTGGTTGCTGAGTAGGAAATGAGGGAAGATTTGTAGAAATTGGTGACAGAAAAATGGGGTCCTCATCAAAAATATCATCATCGTCAAAGTTTTCTTTAGGAGGACATAACTCGACAAGAGCGGCTTTCCAATCCTTATAGTTCTCTACATCATGTCCTCACACACGATGGTAGGTAAAAATTTTGGTTTCGTCAAACCCTTTTGGTTTGGTTTGGAGTGGGTTGTAAGGTATAAGAGGTGGTAATGTGATGACAAAAGTTTTGAGGAGGTTGGTTAGGATTTTGGCTTAGGTCGGGCTACTTGTTTGGTGTGTGGTGTGGTCTTAGGTGTGGGTTGTATCTACTAGGTTAGGGGCATGGTAGATGAAATGGCAATAGAAGGTGTGGTTGGTTTAACTACCTTATTGGAGGGTAGAAAATTTTTAGCTTTAGATTGCATCATTTTGGGTAAAGGTGATACAGGTGCACAAGATGTGGAGGGAAAAGCTAAAGGTTGAAGAGGGAGGGTTACCCATGGTGGTAATCAAAGTTCTATGGAGGTAGGTGGCGTAGGTTGGGAAGGAGGCATGAGTGAAAGAGAAGGAAGTGTCATGGGTAGTGAAGAAGTTATTGACAATATTAGAGGTATGGGTGGTAAAAAGGTTATAGGTGAGGGTGGAGGTTGTGTGGGGTGTTTGGGTATATTAGAGGTCTGTGATGGGGAAATGGGTTGTTGCATTCTTGATTTACCGGTGGATGGCGGTTTCTTGACTAGGGTCGAGGGGTGAGGTCCTAGGATGGAGTGAAAAGATGAAGGTGATAAGGGTGTGGTTAGTGAGGTTGGTGTATGAGATCTAGGAGATTGGCTCTTCTGTTTAGGGGCTAGGTTAAGTTTGGTGTTATTTTTGGAAGATATAGCTAAATCTAATTTAATGGGTGGGTGAGTAAGGCTAGCTTTTGGTATGACCCCTAAGGTAGTGATAGGTTTAGGAAAGGGAGATGATATAGGCATGGGTTTGGGTGCAGATGCATGTTTGGTTATGGGTAGAGGTGTGAGTTGAGCCATGAGTGGTATCATGGGATATTTTGTGATAGTTGTGGTTATGTTCAGATTGGTCTGTTGAAACACTTTTGGATAGATAGTGGAGGTGTTAGTGAGTGATAGTTGCATTTGTGTTGAAACATGAAGTAGAAGATGCCCCCAAAGCAAGGATCTATGTACATAGTCCAGGATATCATCCAAGTGTGAGAATGGTACTTTTTTAAGTGAAGCCAATGTGGACCAAGTGGAAGTGCCCATGAAATGTGTTTAAGACACCGGGAAATGGCTGGCCTCGGACTCAGTGGGTAATAGAGATGAAAGTAGATCAACGGGATCTTGAAGGTCTAACAGTGAATGGTTGTTCACAGGTGGTGGTATGTCTATAGTATCCTCCATGGGTAGAGGAGAGGACGGGCCACCCAAAGTGGGCTCTCCTTATGTTGGTGTAGGCAGTGAACCTACATCTTCTATGAGTAGGAAAGGTGTCACTGACAACTGCTCATAATTTTAAGGTGTTGAAGGTGGTGTGCTGATTATAGGCTCTTTCACGGGTGAAGGAGAAGATGAAGGGGATTACTTTGTGGGTAGAGGAGTAGATGAAATAGGTTCTGGTGTAGGTTGGGGGTGTGGGCTAAGATTTCATCTATGTAAGGAATATGAGGAAATTGGTAAGCAACTGGTGCGTAATTGAAAATAGCGTGGACCTCGTGGATAGTGCTATCATTGTTTGAGGTATCAAAGACTTGGTTAGAAGATGGGGCATGATAAGGGAATGGCTTCTTGAAGATGTGTAGGCTTTGGTTAGTGGGTGCATTCAGGCTATCCAAGAGTAAGTCTCTGTTGTCTATCATTTCTTGAACGATATTCTTGAAGGTAATAAAGTTATTGTCATTGTGACCTTTGACCCGATGATAGTTGCAAAGTCATGTTACTTATACCATGCAGGCATGGGTTGCTCAGGGTTGAAACCTATATGTGGTTTTACAGGTGGAAGGGAAATGGCACCAACCTTAACAATCTTTTCCAAAATGGAAGAATAAGATTCTCCTAGGGAAGTGTACTTTTGTTGTTCTTGTCTGAACTGGAAATCTTGGAAAGAAGAGAGATTAGAAGGGGGTTTGGATGGGTTTGATTGATGAGGGGAAAATACTTTCAGAAATACGACATTAGCAAACCCTTTGGGATTTCAATAGATTTTTTAAGGTTTTGTAGACAAATAAGTATCATTTTATTTGAACGCGATGTTCTTGTTACGAAGTTGAATCTTCTTTTCTTCGATAACATGAATTTCTAATTTCCATGCCATGGTGAATGCCTCATCGAAAGTGCAAAAATTTTGCACCTGTAAGGTTAGTGAGATGTGTTTAGATCATGCCCAAGTAAATAGTTATATAATATTAGTCTGAGGCAATTAGAATGCAAGTTGGTTAATGAGGCTGCGCCAGTGAGCCACTAAGTTAGCGAGATGCGTCATCATATTGTCGTGTGGAATAAAGATGAGTCATGGTAACCTTCTAAACAATGTTGATGGAGAAGTGATCTAGGAAGGCTTGGGCCACTTAATTGAATGAGTAAATGGAGTGTCTTGGTAGTCCACTATACCAGTCTAATACAAGTCCTGTCAGGGACATTGGGAAAGTCCTCAAAAGTAAAGCATCGTCGTTGACAATCAGGTAACACCCATGTTTAAAGGACCACAAATGTTGTTGTAGATCTTCTTTTCTATTGAAGTGGTTTAATTTTGACATCTTCCCAATGCATGGGGTATGGTTGAATGGGAATGAATGGGTGAATAGGATCATTACAAATTTCATCATAGGTGAGGGAATTACGTGAGCTAGAAACTGATGCTTCTAGTGTTTGCATCTTTTCCATGATCAACTTGATGAGGTCGTTGGTAGGTTGTGATGGGGGGACACCTCCTCTTGCATAAGGAGGTGGATATTGAACCTGATAGGGAGGTTGAGAATAAGGAACCATCATGGGAGGCACATACCCAGAATAGGTGACAAACGAGATAGGGGGTTGTGATAGTACATGTATGTAGGTGGGATAGTTGTCATGAATTTGATAGTGATTAGGGGCAGTGTTTAAGGGATGAAGAGGAAAATATTTTGGAATGGAGTAGGGGTTACCGAAACCATGTGTGGTTGTGTTGTGATACATATTTGTGAGACAACGGGTGTGGATTATGCTATGGTCTGGGTGGTGGACGAGGGGACAATATATCAATCTCTCCTTCCCTTATTCCTGTTGTTACATCAACTGCTAATAATGCAACATTACCCTCACCTTCTTCGCCCTCGATAGTTTCATAGCTGGACCCATACCCGCCATGACCACGGCATTGGAAGTTTCCCTTATGGGTCCTAGCTATGAAACTATCAGGGGTGAAGAAGGTGAGGGTAATGTTGCATTATTAGCAATTGATGTAACAACAGGAATAAGGGAAGGAAAGATTGATATAGGCATGTCATATATCAACTAACCGAAGTAGTCTCAAGTGGAAGAGTGGGAAAGGTAGAACTGTAACACCATGGGATTTTGATCAAGGAGTCATGCAAACTCTTCATCATGGGCAACAATGGTGGTAGGTAAGGTTGGATCCATGGGTGATAGGACGAAAGGCGATGAGGGACTAGGCGGGAGTGGTTGATGACTAGTGTGGAATATGAGGGTGTTATTTTGGCTACGAGTCAGCACCATGTGAACAAGTGTTGACCTAGTAAGACTTTATTCTGTAGATGACATAGAAAACCATACAAATAAAGAATAATGGGGATTGGGAGATGAATCTGGTCAATGTCTAGATTTTGAAAAAATTAAACACAGGTAATTGACAACGATCAGGTTGACTGGTGTTGGTTATGGGAAAACCGATGATGGTAAGGGTGACTGATGATGGTTGGGACAACATTGATGATGGTTTTTGAAACCAATACTAGTAACTGTGGAAGAAAATAGTCTTAAAAAAATGAGGTGGGAAAGTTGGATTTGTACGCATGAAACTATATATGACAGTAAATATCAACAAGGGAGGAATACGATGATGCCCTGAGGGCCAGAAACTGAACAAAAGTAGTGATGAAAGCTATTCTAGGTAGAGTAACTAGAAATCTAGAAGTCGACACCAGTTAGGGTTTAACCGACGATGGTTAGATGTGAACCGGTGACAGTCGCTGGACTGACGTTGGTGACTGTGAAATTATAAAGAAATGAAGAAAATTGGTTTTGTGAATTAAATTAAGTGAATAATCAAACTCATAATCCCAAGAATGAGGAGATGGGGCCTTGGCACACTTAGACAAAGTCAGAATACTCCAACTATGATGGTGGAGTGTGCAAAGAAGAATAAAAATGGGGATTCGTAGTCTCACACCTCAAAACACAAGCCAAGAAGAATGCTAAGAAAAAACATGATCCTAATAGTGATTTTCTTATGTTTATTTAGCTTATTCTATTTAGGACTAACTGTGTGTATTTAGAATATATTTTTTTGGTTGGGAAGGCATCCTATGAAGAAATATATCTAAAAGGAGAGGTTTTAGGTATGTTATGGTGGGGGTGGGTCATTATCTAAGATGATGACTCGACAGAGGTAAAGAGTTGGGGAGTACCTGCCAACTGGATCATATGATCACTGATAGATGTTACCGAGTAAGATGTTGTTTAAGAAAGATGTGTATATTTGATTTTGTGTAAGTTTGGTAAGACACACATAGAGAGAGAAAAATGTGTTATCTATGATTTTTTGTGTCAACCATCAGCTGGGCATGACTTCCAGAATATAGGTTTCCCTCAATTTTAATGTGAGATAATAATGTAATAAATCAGAATGCAATGCAAGTGTTTCAAACCCAAATCAAAGTGTGATATTTGATGTAGCAAGAGATGAACAGGAAGAGGGATGATCTTTCACTAATGCAATGAAACAGAAAGGAATATGTGTTCTTTTTAAAGCACCAAAAAGACAATTGGTTTTAGACAATAGAAAGAAGGAGAATCATTCCAAAGAAGAAAAATTAATGTGGAAACTTTTCGAAGGGAAACAAACAGAAAACTTTAACCTAGGGATGAATAAATGTAAAAGAACACCTAATGGGTCCCACTAAGTGTGCCAAAATGTTTCACTGTTTTCTTTACCTTTTTGAAATGATGAAATAGATAAGGGTAAGGGCCAAGGAGGAATACCTATTAAATGCTAGTTGGTTGATGGTTATTGCGTGCATTCTGACTTCTTGATCCATAGCTGAATGTGAGACATTCCTTTTGGCTAGGAGGAACAACCTATAATAGAAATCAAGACCACGAAAAGGTAGTTAAATGATATATGACAGTGGACTTCCTAGCGTATGCTAGTTCTGGGAAGTGTGATACTTCCTACATGGCTTTCAATCCATTGTTTAAAACAAGTTAATGTAAGAAAAGAACAAGGTCCTACTGTAGTTGATATGATTTAGGTATCTCATTCAAATATAATAAGAAAATCCAATCACAACAGGTTAGGCTATGGTTGGATCTGAGAGATGAGGTGTCTGCCAAGGTACTGGGACTAGTCAAGGTCATATTCCTAGTTATTTAAGTCAACTGGTAGGGTGATTTTTGGGTCTGTTATTGTTTAAGGTGTAAAACATAGAGACCAATTTCAGCTATATGTGACTGATGCTGGTTTAGGTAGGACTAACGATGGTTGTGGATAATCAGCGTCGGTATGGTCAAGGGAAAAGAAACTCAATATAGGTTAAATGGCAGGGGTGATCTGAGGTCAAATAAAGTTTGGGCGAGTGAATGGGGAGGTCTGTAGAGATCTTAGGTATGCTCAAAAGTATACAATAGGTGATAATAGGTGATTTGGTGATATGGGTGAAGGGATATTTGGGTTTACAAGCAAGTGGGTGATGAAGCAATAAGCATGCAAAGAATGGATTAATAACAGGAGTAATAAAGATTACTAACTTAAATGAACCATACTGGTTAGGGCCATACTTACTGTGTTAAGGATATGATGGCTGAGTGGTGGAGGTGGTTGATCAGAGAATACGTGTATGGTCTTGTAGTGGTGCTTTCCCGTATTGTTCTTTTGAATGTAATGGCTCTCTGATTGATTTTGGTGATGGCTCTGGATGTCTAGATGCGTAAAAGGATGCTTGTTTCACTTGCATGGAACTCTGATCTCCTTTATTTCTCTCAAAAATGTGCCAAACTTGAAATAAGGTTACCAAAGGGAATAAAAGGTAACCAATGACAGTTCCAGGTTGACCAACGTCGGTTAGGGCAGGATTCCCTAGGCTTACTAAAAATGGGAGATCATGGCAATGATTTCTGCCAGATCTCTCTATTCATCTGGGAAAGAGAGGGAGTTACCTTTTTTTATGTAGGAATGTGGTTAAAGGGGATGTCGGCTTTGATTTTTAGGGTTTCATTAGGTCTTAGTTAGTTATGACAACATACTAAGAATAGACTTAGGGTGAGGTGGCTAGGTGAGGTGTATAAGTGAGGTGGTGGGGTGGGAATTATCTTAAGTAGGATAATTAAATAATAAATATTGTGAGGACATGGATTAATTTAATATAATTAATTAAATTACTATTAGTGTGGGGTAAAAGGGGCCATGGTTAGGTGAGTGTGTTCAAGTTGATTATTTAACTAGGGTTCAAGGGGAGTGTGACCCAATTTTGGTGTCTATAGAGAGAGAGAGAATGAGTAAATGGTTTCTCAAGAACATGAACATTCTTATTCTTAATGATAACTTGTTTAAATAGATAATACACTCTTAATCCTTTTGTATGAAAACCATACAAAAAAATGTAATATTAGGTGGTAAGATCAAGTTTCTGTCTTTTGACTTTAGGAATGAGAAGAGGACTACCAAATATCTTAAAATTAGAACTATTGGGTTTTTGTTTAGTCTAGACTTCATGAGGCATTGTTTGATGCAAGGATTTAGTAGTAAATTTATTTATAATGTGGTAAATAATGTTCATATCTTCATCCCATAGAAATTTATACACTTTAGAAGCATGAAACATGGTTCTGGACATTTCTATAATAGTCCCATTATTCCTTTCAGCTATACCATTTTTGTTATGGGGAATATGGAGTTGTTAACTCCCTTTTAATTCCAAATGAAACAAAAAAATCATAAAACTTTTTATTTACATATTCACCTCCATTATTAGTTTTGATTTTCTTTATTTTCAAGTTGTACATTCTCTCAACCATGGATTTAGACTCTTGAAACTTAGACACAACATCATACTATTTCTTAATGAAATAAGACCAAGTCATTCTAGAAATGTCATCAATGAAACTAGCAACATAAAAGGCTCTACCAAGAGAAGGAACTTATAAAGGACCTCTTACATCACTATGGATTAAATCAAGTAAGTTAGAGGAATTACACTCATGGTGTTTATGAAATGGTTGAATATGTTTCTTACCAATACAAACAACTTTCACAAGATTAATGGCCTGATTTACACTTAGGGACAACTATCAAAAGATTAAGTCAAGACATTTCATAGAAACTCTTAAAGTTCACTTCTAAAGATCAGTTCAATAATCTTAGTAAGATCATTATTTATATACCATTTATCTTTTAGTAACATAACTTTTTAGATGTCTATAGTTAGTTGAGAATGAGATATAAGGTTCTTCTTTAAGATATGAATAAATAAAACATTTCTAATGGTTCCATTTGCTAAGTTAACATTTCCAAAATATTCAGATTTAATGAAAAAATTATCACCTAGATATATATTCTCTTGACATTATATAAAATTACAAATAATTTCATGAATATATGTCATGTTTCTAGAGGAAAAACTATCTAGGATCCATTCATGGTCATTAGACATTGAAAAAGCAGTATAAATAACAATATCTTGGTCAACATATTTAACATGAATTTTTAGATTGGTTTTGATTTGTATAATCATCTTATTTTTATTGAATTTATCATTCTTAGTATTATTATGAACCTTATTAATATTAGAGTAATAATCAGTTGGTTTATTAATAAAGTTAGAACATTTGGTACATGTGCCATAAACATTAACATTAAACTTTTGATTATTGCTAGGGTTGAACTTAGATATAATTTTTTATTGCTAATTAACATTGTTTTTATTCTTATGTTTAAATGATTTATAATGTTAGGAGATCAATTCCTAAGAAGTATTCTCTTTAGATTCAAAGTTCTACATGAATCTTTCTTCGTGAATGAATAAAGAAGAAAAAACATCTAAATTAGGTAAATCAAATTCATTTTAATACATAAAATTATGAATAGAAATGAAATTTATAAATTTATCATGCATGTTAATATGAATAATAAAGTACAACTTATCTTGAAATAATTAACAATCAAATCCATCTAATTGAATCTTGATGTTCTTAATCTTAGCTAGATGATTAACTATATTTTCATCTCCTATCATTGGAGTTGTAAGTAGTTCCATGATTAGTTTAATAAATGATTTCTAATTTTGGAAGATCAATACTTGAGAGGAATTCTCTTTGGAGTTAAAGTAATCCAGGAATATTTCTTCTTGAGTGAGTAGAGAATACAAGAGATCTAAATTAGGTAAATCAGATTCATTTTAATACTTAGAATTCATAATAGAAATGAAATTTATAAATTTCTCATGCATGTTAATATGAATAATGAAGTACAACTTATCTTGAAATAATTGACAATCAAATCCATCTTGCCGAGTCTTAATGTTCTTAACCTTAGCTATATAATTAGCTATCTTTTTATCTCATTTTATTGAAGTTGTAAATAGTTCCATGTTTAATTTAATTATCTTGGAGAGGCAACTACCTTTATGCATAAAGGATGTAATTCATCCCATGTGTCATTTAGAGATTCCATATGTTCAATATGTAACAAGAATTCATCTTTGACACTTTTCATTAAGATTGACACGACCTCTTTGTATTTTTGGGAGAAGACACCCAAGTTATCAGGTTAGCTTGTCTCCAAGTGGGTCTCTTTTCAACACCACTCACTAGATCCCACATCATTCTAGCCATGATGATAACTTTAAAACTTATTCTCCAAATACTATAATTAGAACCATTCAAAAATTGTGATTTATCCATGAAAAAAAAAGATGAAATAGGCATATTTGAAAAAACTTAGAAAATTTTGCAAAAACTATTGTTATGCGGGTTTTAATCAATTACAGGTATCCGTAGTTAGAAAAAATTAATTTATAAGAATTATGAACACAATAAAACACTAAAAATTAACTTGTAACTTATTAAAAACACTTTAATATTTGATTGAAACAAATGAGGAAGCTTGTACAATACTTAGCCAAGCCACGAGAGGTTGTAAGGCAATAAAAAACAAGATATAAATTTTAAAAAAAATGTAAAATATGTGGAAAGAAGAAATAATAATCCATGGGATTTTTGAAGTTTAATTATTCCAAAGAATAGGTAAAGATGTGGAATAAAGGATTTCCATGGAACAATGAAAATCTGTAGAGTAAAGGATTGTTGTGGAACAATGAAAATTTGTTGAACAAAGGATTGCCACAGAGAAATGCAAAGCCATAGATCAAATGATTGACGTGGAACAATGAAAATCTACAGAACAAAGGATTTCCAGGGAACAACAAAATAATGTGGAACAAAGGATTTCTATGGAATAATGAAAAGCAATGGAATAAGAAAGAACAAATCCGTAGACAAAAAGGAGCCTGCAAAAAGGAAAAAAAATGTCATGTAACATACAAAAATGTCACGTAACACATAAAAATGTTGCGTAATAATTTTTTTATGAATGAATTAAAACACCGTGTAAGATTAAAAAAGGTCCATGCAAAGCTAAAATAAGCTACTAAACATTCAAAAAAGCATGAAAGCCTTCTAAAACACCATGAAGCTAAGACAAAGCCAGTGAAGGTTTTGAAAAAATAGAAAATGGTTACGAATGGTAAAAACACACATTTAAGCATAAAGAATCAACTACAACCTAGGTTTTGATCAAAGAAACTGATCTAAAGTATCAAAGAACTCCAAAATTATCTCAAATTACAAGAAATAGGGTTTGTGCACTATTGGAGCTCAAATGTGCACTTGTCCCCAAATTTTAGAAAACTGGAATTTGAGTCAACATGGGACTGTCTCCAAGTTGTGGGACTCAAACTTAGACAGACCTCCAAAGAAGTTCGGCTTCCAATGTTTACTTCTAAAGCTAAATTTACTCCTAGGAATTGAAATGCAACTATCTAACTATACTCTAACATTCCAAGGGACCACGGTGATAAGGAGATGCATGAAAACGAAACCTAATCTAAAGAAGGTGATAACACCAAGAAAAGGGGAAGAGATACTTTTTACATAGAGAAAAGTGGAACTAAATGATTATGGAAAGAGTAGAAGGAAGCCGCAATTCATAACATCACTTTAAATCCTGTTTTTATGATACAAAGTAGACACAGAATTTGAAACAACATACAAAACACACTACGAGTAAAGAAAAGGAAAGGAAAGGAAATAAAATAAAAGCTAAGGCAGAAAAAAGCCAAAAAACTAGAGATTTTATTACTTAAGAATATGTACAAATAATTAAAAGAGGAAGAAGGCATAATACATTTACAGAATCACAACCCAAGGCATACAACTCTAAAACACTCTTGCAACACTGGTGTGATGTCTTTACATTCCCAAATTATCCCCTTAAAATTGGGCATCACTTTACAATATATAGAAAATGGAAGAAGTAGAAGATAGAGAGAAATTTGAATTTGAATTTCTTCCAAAAACCAAAAGCTCCCATTTAATTCTATGAATGTTCTGAAAAAGGACATGAGTTCCTATGCAAATCCACTTTTTCACACCACTCACATATTAGGAGAAGGAGTGAGCACCCATAATGCATTAAATGTAGGTGGTTTAGCCAAATGAAACTTCCCTCTTACGCATTTGAAGATATTTATTTCCTTTTCTACCCACCAACTACCACTTGAATTATAATTTTGAATTTTATTTCATAGATGAGAACAACACCTTTTCATTGATATAAGATTTGTAAGAATTAAATGAAAGAACTGAGATTCATGATGATTTATAACCATGCGCGGAAACAGTCATTTCCCGTGGCTTTTTGTCTAGTTCCATACAAATTTTTGACCTTCATGAATTTCATTTTAATGTCACAGCTGGTTTGAATCCCTCACAACACTTGCTTTATGGTTCGGTATGTTTTATTTTACTCCGCAACTTCGACAGATCCTCTTCTTTGTTCCATGGCCTTAGGTAGTATAGCGTGGATTTTTTACTCTGTGGTATTTGCTTTCTATTATTTCAAAATCATTACACCCTCTAAATGGAAAAAATGTGAACATGATGTTTGGCCTCGACCCATATAGAGAGAGGGGGGGTCGAGTGCCAAATAAACTCTATATAGCCCTATCATCACCTCTCAAGATGTGGAACTTGAGCTCAAGGTGAACCTCTGGAGAAGTCCAAATTCCTCTTCCTAAACTAAGTGTTGTATTACTCCTTATGGATGAAATGGTTATCTAGACCTATACTAACTTGTCGTGGGATTTAGGGAGAGAGATTTTCAGGAAATTAAACTATACTAGGGATGGTGATACACCAAATAAATGGTGTTGCTCAAATTTTGAAAGGGTTGTTTTGAAGAGGGTGCTGTGCACAACAAGCCAACTTCACCTACTGTAACTTAGAAAGGGGAAACAAAATACCAAAAAATAAGAAACGTGTGTTCCCTTTATTAAACTCAATTAGAAAAACAATCTTTCAGTATTCCAGTGAAGAAGGATGAAATGGATAAGGGTGAACAAAAACCATAACTCAATTGCATATATTACCAAACCACTTGATAAGCACATAACTACGAGAACTTGCAATGTAAAATTTAACTTACACAATATACTTGTAAACATGAGAAAAGAATAAAGAAGTATATGGAATTATGAAAGGAGTAATAGTAGTCACAAAAATACAATTTTATTGCTTCAACAACGTGAAAAATGCATCATTACATTCAAAAAAGGAAATAGTTTCCATTACACTCTTGGAAAGGATGCTTGAAAATTCCCCAATCCACAAAGCTAACTTACAGAAGAGAGAGGATTCTTGAAATATATGCACTTGTCTAAGATGTCTAACCTGTACCACTTGTGTCACACCTCTAACTTCTGTAACCAGTGTGTAACCCCTTGGAATGAGCTTCCAAATTACATTCATAGAAGAACTCTGTGAGAGAAGAGAGGACAGATCATAAATTCCTCCCTAAAATGAAGGCACATGATGGTCAACATTAATTACAAAATTGGTTGATCCACTTAAACACATTCCATCATGTGCCTTTAATGCAAGGTTTGACTTATTCATTTATCTAATTAAAAGAATATTTAAATAAAATAATAAAAATATCATTTTATTAAAAATATAAATTTAATTACATTTCAAATGGGACCCTCATGGTTGGTTTACATTGAAAGGGGAATCCTTTAAAAGAAGGTCCAACTCGATGATTGGCTTGCAAGCCAAATCACCGAATTGGTCGATGAGTTACTTAATTTGAACATGGTAGGCTAACCTCTGACCATTTACCATGAACCAACTTCGAGATCCTCTAATGTCACAACATCAATGTCAAGTTGTGAACTCTTAGATTGATCCTCACCTTAGCTCGAGCTCCTCCACGCTGTGTTGGTTTGCCTAAGGTGAACTCATCTTGTCGGTTCCATAGACCCCCACCAAACTCCTACTCGAATGCCTCATTGAGCCATTCCTAGCTCAAAACCGAACTAGCTACATATCAAATGAGATCATCATGAGCTCGTTAACACTATCCAATCTAATAGTGAGTCCTCAGTGATCCTAAAAATCACGTCTTCCTTATCCCATCACTCAATCTACTAGACCCCGATGATTTTCTTGATAGATTGGCTAGTGCAGCATCTTGTATTTTATAACATATTATTTTTTGGAAAACCATTTTTTGACTCAACTAAGCTTGGATTGAGACTAAAGAATTCCCATCATTAAGCTTCTTTATCCTTTGAGAGCTCCTACGAGTCAAGCCATGCATCGAGCTCACTGAAGCAAGCCACCCCGCTTGGTGACCAAAATCGTTGTTGACACATCGAGTGATCTCAATGGCATCGACCATGTTTGAATTCTGAACCTAAGCATCCACTACATTACATTTTTTTCTTGCTAAATCCTCTCATTACTAGTCCAGTCATTTGATTAATTGATTGAGTTTCATTCCATAACTCAATGACATGAGCTACCTTATGACAATTTCCAATGAACTCAACACCAAGACAATTCGAAACATCTCTTTTGATGTGGAACGACAAAGCTCCTTGCATTCACTCATTCATTATGACCATCCACCATGCTCTTTTCATTAAAATTTTTTCTCATGGATTCAAGTTGCCAAGTTTTGCAAGCTCATCTCGATGGCCGATTAGACTTTCATGGGCCAACCTTCATGACATAGCTCCACGAGATTATATCCTGATTCCAACCTTGCGATCACATACCCGTAATCTTCTCATGACCGCACCATTTGAACTATTTCTCATGTTAAATTTGATTACAATATTCTCCCATAGAATGAGGACACTTATGTAATGTTCCACTTAGATCATCGATGCCAAGTCCATCAATCTAATGCATCATTATTTCCAACCGAATCCGTGTTTCTCGGTCTTGTCAACAACCTTCCGCATAACTCGGTGAATGACTCGTTGTCTTTTCTATAACCACCCAATCACTCAAACATGCTTTAACTCATATGATGACTCACCTGTAGAATCAAAAACCAACTCAAACTCCTCCCATTATAGATCTCTTGTGTGGGGTAGCCATTTTGACATTTCCACATTCTTGATAAAATGAGTCTCAGAACCCCCCTGCGTGGAAACCTTATGTTAGCATGCCATTACCAAAACCTCACTTTAGCCTCTAACCTTCATTATTCACTGCATTGAACTCTTATCTCATCTCACCAATATTGTTATTCCCACTTTTCCATAATTTGGAAATTTTCCCACCTTATGTTGTGTCTATGTTTCCATTCGAGCACAGCTCATCGCAAACATGACTTGGCCGTCATGTGAATTAAACATTGACAAAATCCTTCCTGAGCTCCTTCTTTCCTGCGAGCTCCTTTAATCAACTTGGTTCCCTTGTTTGAGCTTAGTTCTTTAGTGGGGAACCTAGTTCCCAAGCCATAGCATTGAGCTTAGTCTAAATATATCTGTATAGTCATGAAATCGGGCTCCACTTAGTGAAACATGCTGAGCTCTTTACTTGCATTTTCAAAACACTGAGCTATCTTTAGTTCGATCCTGACTTGTTATTCATTGAGATCTTAAGATCTCAGTCCTTTATTCTCTATTCTCAGCTTGGTCTAGAGGTTGTGGTTTATCTCTATAACAAAATTTCAAGTCATCGACATCTTGAATTCGTAATCTCGAGTTCCACTACTGAGCCATTCCAAAAATCATTGGGATACAATTATTTACCATGCACAATCTCATGGTTTGGTTTCTTAATGCAAGCATTCCTTTTTAGATCTTCTCAGGCCTTCTAACTTATGAAGCATCATTTTGTGTCGATCTCGGCTCACCGAGTAGCTCACTGAGCTACTTGGTGAGTTATCCCTTAACTCAACCCCTTAATGTGGATCCTCTCAAAATGTTGTTTTTCTCTTATAAGTGACTTTCTTAGGACATTTATTGAAACTAGAGGGTAATGTACGTACAATAAGAGTTTTTCAACTTGATTTATGGATTTTGATCATTTCTATATGAATCATTTGAGGGTGATCCTCTCAAAAACCAATTTCCTTGCTCTCAGTAAAACTTGAGATTTGAAAACCTGAGAAAGGAAAAATAGTTCAAGATGTTCCTAAATCCTCCTGAAATATTGTAAATTTTCTTTAAAAAAAAGAACTTTCTTGTAGGCTGCTAAGTCCTTTGGTTAAGATTGAGGGTTCAATAGGATGCCATTGTCCAATATTTCCAAATGTACGAAATTGGATAGCATTTTAACAACCTCTTGGTGATGATTTCCGACTAAAGATGATTCTAGTAGCCTTAAGTCATCCAATTGGTATGGAATCAATATTTGAATCCCGAAGATGATATGATCTTCTATTATACATGATCTTAACTCCCCAATAATGATAGGTAGGGAAAATATACTGACATTGACGAATGATAGACACTCACAGTGCAATGTCAAATTTTGGATGAAACATATGAGGATTTTGGAATATCTTGAAACTCTCTTTGAAACATTGAACCTTATCCCCCTTGAAAACATGTAATGATGATATAATGTGTAAGAAAAACAATGGAAACACAATAAAAAGGAAAGCAAAATGATGACAATAACAAAAAATAAGGTGCAAAGCACTTGGAGGAAAACATATAACTAAGCTATACGAGGGGTGGAATGGTCCCAAAAGTAACCTTTGAGATGTATCCCATTCAAATGAATGGGTTTTTCTTCTCCATTGAGCCTAGATAGACGAAACAAATTCACCTCCTTACAACTTGTGATAATGTATGGACTGCTCTAGAGAGCATCAAACTTGGTGTGCTTTCTTGGTTTGGCTCTATATTCATCCCATTTGAGAACTAAACCTCCCTCTTGAAAATTCCTATCAGACGCCTTATTGCAAAAATATTTCTTAACTTAAGCCTGATGTTGTTCCAAAGTCTTCATAGCCTTATTCTGTACTTCTTCTAGCTCCATGAACTCATCAAACCTGACTATCAGAGGATCACTCTCCATAACCTCAAGCTGATGAGATAACTCCAAATAAGGTAACTCTAAGGAGAGTAGAAGTTTTACTTCTCTTCCATTTAAAAACATGAAAGGAGGATTTATGATGGCCGTTTTAGGTGTGATTTGATCTTCCCATAAAGTAGTCTTAAGTTGTGTGTGCCAAGTCCATCTATTGGTTTCCTTGGTGCATTTGATAATCCTTTTGAGGTTTTATTGCTAGACTCATCTAATCCATTTCCTTTTGAATAGTAATTGGATGAAGTCTTGAGGTAGAACCCATTTTGATAGCCCATTCACTCAACTTTAGACCAAGGAAAGAAATCGTGTTGTCTAAAATGAATGCAAATAGAACACCGAACCTTGTCATTATACCTTCTAATAAGTCAAGAAATTCCTTCTCATTGATTTCTTTTAATGATACCTCCTCTATTCATCGAATAAAATAGTATGTTGTAGTAAGGACCCATTTATGTCTATCACTAAATGGAGGATTAATCATTCCAATGAAATCCAACCCCCATTGAACAAAGGGTTGATCCACTTGAATTCAATGCAGTGGAAGAGCTGCCAAATTTTTCTTTCGAATGAAGAAGGCACATTCTTTGCACTTCCTTACCTAGAGATGGGAATCTTTGAAAAAATCCATCTAATAGTAACCAGTTCACATAATCTTGGTAATAGTTGTTCATGCAGAATAATGTCCTCTAGATAAACCATTGTGAAAATCTTCTAGTATCTTACTTACCTATTCGGATCCCATGTACTGAAGGATAACACCATTCAAATCCCTTTAAAAGACAACATTATCTACCAAAACATATGGAATTAGCTGAAGACAAAAATTCCATCTTTGATTTTTATCAACATTTATAGGATATGCTCCTGATAAAAGGAAACTATTTATTTTAGATAACCAGTCAACATGATCATCACCTTCATCAGTTTTTAGGAGCATCACAATGTCATCAACTTTTGATTTTAGGTCTATAGCAAGTTATTGACATAAACCTTTACCTCTGACAAGTTTGGTAACTTTGATATGTACATCATACTCCATCACCTTCATGATCCATCCATTGTGCTTTTCGTTCATCTCTTTGTTTAGTAAAAAGTACTCGACACCTGGATGAGACACCATCAGTTGAATATTGTTGTTAGACAACATGTGCTTGAATTTATTCATAGCTCAAATAACCGCAAAGACTTATTTTTCAACGAATGAATATTTGATCTCATATTATTTCAGGGATTGACTTAAGAAAGCAATTGGTTTCTCCATCATATCATCATTTTTCTGGGTGAGGATCCCTAAAATTCTCTCTTGGCTTATAAAAGCAAAAATAATAAAATATTTATCAAACCCGGGGTTCACCAGTGTGGAATCTTGAGAAATTTCCATTTTCATGGTTTTGAAGCTCTCCCTTCCTTCCTTTTTCCATGAGAAAGACATATTAATATTTAACATGGCTATCATTTGTTTAGCCATTACTTTGAATTAAGGGATGAATCTCTTCACAAAGTTTATGGTTTCCAGAAAACTCTGGAGACCCTTCTTATAAATTAGGAGAGATAGGGATAGAATTGAACAAATGTTGGCTTGATTAAATGTAAGCCCTTTTGCTGAAACAATATTTCCCAACAACTTTCCATCATGCACCAAAAAAATGCATTTCTTCGAGTTAAGTGAAACCCCAAACTCCCTGCACCTCTTGAAAACCTTCCTTAGATGTGTAATTTGATCCTCTACATGCTTGGAGTATATAATTATATCATTAAAATAAACCAAGATGATGTCATTGATTAATCCCTTAAATGCCATGTCCATGGTTCTTTATAAATTAGCCCTAAAATTAGATAATCTGAATGGCATTTTGTTGTAGACATACGTGCCCCACTTGGTAGTGAAAGAGCTTTTGAATTGATTGACTTCTTGGGCCAAAATTTGATTGTAACCCATATGTCAATCGAGCAAAGAAAATATTTGAGCGCCTTCCACTATTTGAAGGATTTTCTCCATTGATGGAAGAGGATAATGATCTTTCAAAGAGGAATGGTTCAAATCCATGAAGTCCACACATAGCCAGATTTCTCCATTCTTCTTCCTTACAGGAACTAGACTGGATACCCAGGAAGAATTCTTGATAGGAAAAATTATACGGGCCTCGATGAATTTTGTTAGATCCTTTTTCATCAGTGACTTAATTTTGGGATTAATTGGCCTCTGTTTCTAACAAAATGGCTTGGCATTAGGATCCAGCTTGATGGTATGTTATGATATACCTATATCAAAACCACTTAGGTATTTGTATCTCCACACAATTTTTTTTGTGATACTCTTGAAATTTTTGGATGAAATATTCTATTTCTTTGGAAGTGTATACATTTCAGATCTTCATAATTTTTTCATTTGTTAGCTCGACTTCCTCAAAATATTCTTCTTTGACCACCATATTAGATATTTTTCTTTTGGTATGATCATCTGAATTGAAAATTGATCCTAGAGTAACTAATGCTTTTGGTAGATTATTTCTTTTCAACTGTATGATTTGATCACCATATGCTTCTTGCAACTTATCTTGGTTTTTCACAACAAAATATGCTTCTTCTTACAAAAAAAGAATAATTTGTTTGTCTATATTGAACACTTGTAGCTACTCAGAATATCATGAATTATAGGTCGAACCACTATTTTAATAGATTGTTGTCCTTCTTTTGTGATATCAACAGGTATGTCGTATTGTGATCCAATCATAGCAAGCCTGTCAGCATCTTGAATTTGATTTCTAGGAACCACGTGGATCAACAAAACTTTGAAATATTCAATCAAATCCAAGACTTGGTTCTTGTAAGACCTTAACAAATTATTTTTGGATGCACTACGTGTCGTTACTTGATGAAAAACTAACTCACTATCTCCAAAAACATTCAGAGATTTTATCACCTTATTTTGAGCCAAATGAATTCCTTGCACGAGAGATTCATATTCAGTAACGTTGTTGGTGAATCTTAATTACACTCAAAAAGATGATAAGTACTTATCCCCTTCTAGAGAAACTAATACAACATTAACACTTTCTCGATTCTTACTCCTCGAACCATTGAAAAATAGTTGCCAAAGTCCTTTAGAGATGTTTTGGGTCTTAACAACTTGTGGTATGATCTCACCTTCTTCATGAATGCAGTATGTACCCAATCCATCTCCTCCAAAATTAACAAACCATCTTCTTATTCTACTAATGCCTCAGCATAGGGATCATACTGATGATCTCCACTCACTTCATCCATCATCGTATCAGGTACTTCTTCCACAAGAGTGGTTGGTTCATGATCAACATCTTCTTCTTCTGGATCATAGATATTATAATTCCCATTTATGGGACTAGCAATGTAGGGCTCCACATGGTTATGGAAAATTGGTTCTACCCATATAGTCACTTTAGTTCTGTATCAAGTCCTAAGGATCATATGTGACCAATTAGCTGAAAGGTAACCACCCATCTTGGCAGTGAAATCTCATGATAGGAAAATGGTGAAGAGAGGAGGAAGATTGATGACTGATATGTCTTGTGTGAATGAAAAACTTGGACATGCATGGATAGTAAGATGGAGTCTTTTTATAACTTTGATGGTATAAACTACTGTACCATCCAACTGGAAAACTACTCTAGAGATTGGTGTATATTGGATTCCTAGTACATCTACAATTTGATTTGGCATAACTGAGCTACTGACACCAAAATCAATCATGAAATTATGTATCAAATGATCACCAATGATCACAAAAATATACAATGGTGGTGGTTTTTTTGTCTTAGGAATATTTTTCCCCCTTCGGTTGACATAAAATTGTAGTGGTTGCTACCCCATGACCTGATGATCTGTTGATTATACCAAAAAATTTCAGAGCCTCTTACAACAAGTTTCTTTGAGAAGGAATTTAGAGTGCGTCCTACATGGTAAAACTCAGGTTGGTCTTCTTCATTTGTTCCACGATACTAAAGAGAATTTCTCCAGTTTTTCAAACATTTTTCTTCACATCGGTATCCTCCTTTGGAAAATGCTTATTAGTCACCATGATGCCCGAAACACCTTCTTTTCTTATAGCTTGAGTAGGTTGCACTTCTGGTGGTTTCTTTCCTACATATTTTCAAACGTCACTTGTGGCCTAGGCTGCGAAATCAATACGTAGTTAGATTTGGAAGGATGAGATTCAACTTCCCTCTTTTTGGAGTGTTTATTATTTGATACTGACGAGGAATCAATATTTAACCCAAAAAAATATTCATCTTGCAAAATTTAGCAAGGTGGATTCTTCATGTTCCTGCGGTTGATCTGCTATCTCCTGTGTAGATGAATTTTCTGTTGGCTCTGGAGGGGTAGATATTATTTGAACCATAAGGGCCTATCTAAGAACTCCATTAGTGAAATGATTTTTGTTATGAGGTTGAGAAAAAGGATAACACCATTTGTAGTATCGAACTATATTATTTGGGATAGGTACTATGAATCTAGATGAACTAGTAGTAAGACGGTTTCAAAATTTCAAAGGCTTGACATTCACAGATTGACTTGCAGTTTGATTTTGAGGCTGATTTCTCCCTTGAAAAGGAGGATGGTTAGCTTGATACTACTTATTTTATGACTAGTATGGATGGTTATATCAAAATTGTTACCTCTTGAGTGCAACAAGCTCATTCCCAAAAGTCTACAATAGTAACTTGACTTCAAATAGATCGTTTGAAGGCGTGTGAGTAGAATTAACTAGGTTCTTGGAAATTTATAGAATAGGACAAATGGTAGGATGCGTGTTTGTAAAATCTAGAGACAATGGCATTGGCGGTTATGGAGCTATCTTTTCAACCTGAATCAAGGAATTCTATGATTTTATGGAAATGTTGTAGGCTTTAAGTAGTGTAGTCCCTCCCATGGACTAGATCATAACTACTACATCACTATTCAAGGCTCAAAAATAGCACAAGAATGCATTATTTGGAGAAGGATTTATGAGTGCTAGAATCCTATTCCAAGTCCTTTAGAATTGGAATTTGAAATCACTCATATATTCTTGGGGATCTCTCTTTATGGTAGTGAGTTGTTCCATGAGTGACAGGTGATCTCTCTTGTCTTCAAATTTCTTGTAGAGATTCTCTCCAAACTCATTCTAGGTAGTTATGGAACTGACATTCAGGATTCGAAACCATTGAAATAGTTTTCCTTTAAAATAAGTAGCAAGGAGTATGACGGAAATGTTGTCCTCTGTAATACTATGCACTGCATAAATGCTAGCTACATCTAAAATATTCTCCCAAGGAGTGACATTGGTTTCCCCATTATAGAATGGTAAAATTTTAAGAGAAACTACGGGTATAACTTCACTATGGGCTAGTTATATGGGGCTTATTGCATTTAAAGGAGGGAAAGTTAGGTTATTTGTAGGGGCTGTCATAGTGACGAAAGGTTGATTGTTCCTTGGTGGATGAAACCTTCCATAAGGAGGAATGGAATGACCCCCACGAGGTGATGCTATAACTAGTGATGTTGAAATGCCTATTCTCCTTCTCCGTGGAAGAGATAATGATAGTTCAATATGTTGATAATTTCCCTTCTTTGAAAAATCTTTTTTCTGAATTATTTTTATAAGTTAACGGACTGAGATTTTAAATCCAAATATATAGAGTCTCCAAGTACTATTATTTATACAAGTGAGAAGAGAAGTACTAACACTTTCTCCCATTGGGCATGCCAAAAAATGTTATTGCCAAATCACTGCACCCTCTGAATGGCCATAATGTGAACAAGATGTTCAGTTTGATTGGGAAACATGGGATCATCTCTCAAGATGTGGCACTTGGGCTCGAGGTGAACATCTAGAGAATGTCAGCTTCCTCTTCCTAAACTAAGTGTTGTACTAGTCCTAGTGTGATGAAATGGTTATCTAGACCTATACTAACCTATCATGGGATTTAGGGAGAAATATTTGTGGGAAATAAAAAATATACTAGGGATGATGCTACACCAAATAAAGGGTGTTGTGTACCACAAGACAACTTCGCCTACTACAACTTAGAAAGGGTACAAAAATACCACAAACTAAGAAGCATGTGTTCCCTTTGTTAAAATCAAGTACAAAAACAATCTTTTAGTCTTCTAATGAAGAAGGATAAAATGGATAAGGGTTAAAAATCATCATAACTCAACTTCATATAGAACCCCACCACTTGATAAGCACAAAAATTAAATAACCTGTGATGTAAAATTGAACTTGCACAATATACCTACAAGCCTGAGAAAGGCACAAAGAAGTATATTGAATGATGAAAGGACTAATACTAGTCACAAAAAATACACTTTTATTACTTCAAAAACATGCAAAATGCATCATTACATTCAAAAACGGAAATGGTTTCCATTACAGTCTTGGAAAGGATGATTAAAAATTCTCCAATCCACAAAGCTAAGTTGCAGAAGAGAGAGGATTCTTAAAAAATATGCACTTGTCTAAGATGTCTAACTTGTACCACTTGTGTCACACATCTAACTTTTGTAACTAGTGTGTAACCCCTTAGAATGAGCTTCCAACTTACATTTATAGAAGAACTCTATGAGAGAAGAGAGGAGAGGTCATAAATTCCTCCCCTAAAATAAAGGCACATGATGGTGAACATTAATTACAGAATTGGTTGAACCAATTAAGAACATTCCATCATGTGCCTTTAATGTAAGGTTTGACTTATTCATTTATGTAATTAAAATAATATTTAAATAAAATATTTTTAAAAATAATAAAAATATCATTCTATTAAAATATTTTAATAAAAATATAAATTTAATTATATATCAAGTGGGACCCCCCATGGTTGGTTTACACTGAAAGGGGAATCCCTTAAAAGAAGGGCCAACTTGGTTATTGGATTTCCTACCAACTCACCGAGTTGGTCGAAAAGTTACTTAATTTGAACATGTTGGGCTAACCTATGACAATTTCCCATGAACTAGCTTCGAGCTCCCCTAATGTCGCAAAGTTCAACATCGAGTAATGAGCTCTTAGATCTATGCTCACCTTGGCTCAAGATTCTCCATGCTATGTTGGTTTTCCTCAGGTGAAATCACCTTGTTGGTTCCATTAACACCCACCAAGCTCATACTCAAATTCCTCATTGAGCCATTCTTATCTCGAAACTGAACTATATATATATCAACCGAGCTCGTCATAAGCTCATCACAACCATCCACCACAATAGTGATTCCTCCACAAGTACAAATATCATGTCTTCCTTATCACCTCACTCAATCTACTTGACCTCAGAGAGTTTCTTGATAGCTCGGCTAGTACCATTGATTTTATTTTACAAAATCTTCTTTTGTGGAAAATCATTTTTTGATTTTATTTAGATCAGCTTTAGCCTGAAGTGTTCCCACCATCAAGCTTCTTTATCCTTTGAGAGCTCCTATGAGTCAAGCCATACATCAAGCTCACTGAAGTGAGCCACCACCCTTGGTGACAAAACTCCTCCCTAACACATCGAGAAATCTCCATGGCATTGACCATATTTGACTTATTAACCAGAGCACCCACCGCATTACGTTTTGGTCTTGATAAAGCTTCCCATTAATAATCCAGTCATTTGATTAATCGATTAAGTTTCATTCCATAACTCAGAAAATTAGCTACCTTCTAACCATTTCCCATAAAATCAACGTTGAGCCAATTAGAAACATCTCTTCTAATGTGGAATGATTGAGTTCCTTGTGTTCACTCATTTGTTATGACCATCCACCGTGCTCCTCACGTTGAGAAACTTTCTCACGGATTCAAGTTTCCAAGTTCTTCAAGCTCATCTCGATGGCCGAGTCGACTTCCATGGGCTAACCTTCATGACCGAGCTCCATGAGCTTATATCATGATGCCAAGCTTGTGATCTCATACCCATAATCTTGTAATGACTACACCATTTAAAATATTACTCATCTTAACTATGATTATGAGCTTCTCCTGTGACATTAGGATGTTTGTGTAATGTTCCACTCAACTCATCAATTCTAAGTCCATCAATCCAATGTGCCATTATCACCAACCATTTTCGTGTTCTTGGGTCTTGTCGACAACCTTATACATAACTTAGAAAATGACTCGCCATCTTGTATGTAACCACTTAATCATTCAAACATAAATAAACTCACCTAATGAATCACTTGGAGAATCAGAAACCAACTCAGACTCTTCCCATTATGGAACTCATGCTGGGTATCCATTTCGACATCCCCACATGGCAATGCTCTCTTAAATTTCCATGTTATTAGAAAAATGAGTCTCAGAACCACCCTGTGTAGATACCTTGTGTTGAACTGTCATCACTGAAACCTCACTTTGGCCTCCAACCTTAATTATTCTCTATGCAGAACTCTTACCTCATCTTGCCAATTTTATTATTCCCACTTAGCCATAATTTGGAATTTCTCCCACCTTACGTCACATCTATGTTTCTATTCGAGCATAGCTCATTGCAAACATGACTTAGCCGTCATACAAATTTGACATTGACACAAACCTTCCCTAGCTCCTTATTTCCCACGAGCTCCTCTAATCATCTTGGTTCCCTTGTTTGAGCTCAATTCTTTCATGAAGAACCTAGTTCCTGAGCCTTAACATTGAGATCACTCTAAATCTATCTGTTTACTCATGAACTTGGGCTCCAATCGGTGAAACATGCTGAGATATTTACTTGCATTCATGAAACACCTAGCTATCTTTCGTTCAATCCCATGACTTGTTCTTCATCAAGATCTTAAGAGCTCAATCCTTTATGCACTATTATCATCTTGGTCTAGAGCTCGTGGTTGATCTCTATAAGAATATTTTGAGTCACCGCTATCTTGAATTCGTAATCTTTGGCTCCACTATTGGTTCATTCCATAAATCATTGGGATACCATTATTTACCATGCACAATCTCATGGTTTGGTTTCTTAATGCAAGCATTCCTTTGTGGAGCCACTTAGGCCTTCCAACTTATGAGGCATCTTTTTACGTTGAGTTCGGCTCACCGAGTTACTCGATAAGTTATCCCTTAACTCAGCCCCCTAATTTGAATCCTATCAAAATTTTATTTTTCTCTAATAATTGAATTTCTTAGGACCTTTCTTGAAACTAGAGGGTAATGTAAGTACAACACGACCCTTTAAACGTGATTTATGTATTTTGATCATTTCTACATAAATCATTTGAGAGTGATCCTCTCAAATATCATTTTCCTTTCTCTGATTAGACCTTGAGATTTGAAAACTTGGGAAAGAAAAAATAGTTCAAGATGTTCATGAATCCTCCTGGAACATCGTAAATGTTCTCGAAACACAGGAACTTTCCTGTATGCCCCTAATTCCTTTGGTGTAGACCTAGAGTTCAACAATACCCCATTGTCTAATTTTTCCATGTGTGAAAAATATGATAACACTTTCCACCACTCGCGGATTTCTCTAAGATTCTGTGACATGTAAAAATCCTCCGTGGCTTGTCTAATTTCACACCTAAACACCTACCAAGTCCACACTTTGTTCAAGTTGCTCAATTTTTCCAAGGAGTGTAAAAAGAGAAAAAGTTTTGGTGACTCACATGGTTCATCTGCCTACTAGATAAAATATTAAGTAGCATTGGCACATCAAATGGACATGGAGTCTACCTGATAAACTTGTCTTACAACTATAACTTGGATTCCAAACTTAGATTTTAGTTTCTCTACCTTTTAATTTCTAAGACAATCGCAACAATTCATAACCTCCCAAATTCCTTCCTTCTGTGACCTTTGAAACATGAAGGAACTGTGTACATGAACATCCTTAAGAAATAACAGTGTGGTAATCCCTTAGTGAAAAAAAACCTACACTACCAAAAACAAATGTGTAGAAGGAACTTGGAGGAGATGTAAACTAATATACTATGTATAAGATGTAATGAGACATCTTAATGAGAGGGTTTGAGATAAATCCCATTGACTAGGATTTGAAGCACATTCCCATCAAGATTAGATAAGTCAAATGAGTTAGCCACCTTGCAAGCAGTGATGATGTATGGTCCAATTTGAATCACATCAAATTTGGAGTGTCTTCTTAGTTTGGCTATGTCTGCATCCTATTTCAAGACAAAATCTCTAACCTTGAAATTATTATATCTATCCTTCCTCTCAAACCATTATTATTTTTAGTTTTGATGTTGTTCTAGTCTACTCAAGGTAGCATTTCTTGACTCTTCAAGTTATACCAATTCTGTCATGTGGATTTCTCTTTGATCTGCACCTTCAAATTCCAACTACTAAGCTAACTCCAATGAAGGAAATTTGAGTGAAAAAGGAACCCTAGCTTCTTTTCCATTTACCAATTTTTTGGGAGAATTACCAATTTTCTTCTTTACTATTATCATGTCCACCCAAAGATCACTCTTCACCTTTGTGTGCCACTATCTTTGATTGACATCCATTATTATTTTCATGATCCTAATAAGGTTTTTATTTATACATTCTGCCAATCCATTACCTTAGGGGTGATAATTGGAAGATATCTTTAGATAAATTATAAGCCTGGGATCCCAATTAGAAATATTTAATCCCAAGAAATCTCTAGTATTGTTAGAAATGATAGTTTGTGGGACACCAAACCTTCTGACAATTTCTTCAAGAAATTCCAGAATGACTGATTCAGTGGCTTCCTTCAATGGTGTGGATTTTTTCCACCTTATAAAATATTCTATAGTTGTTAAAGCCCACTTATGGATAACACTTGATGGTGGGTTAATCATGCCAATGAATTCAAAACCCCATTATGCAAATGGCTAATTAGGTTGGATTGGGTGAAGTGGAATAAAAATTAACCTTTTCTTACCAGTGAAGAGAGCACAATCTTTGCACTTCAAAACCCATTTTTTGTGCATCCATGAATAAGGTAGGAAGAAAATATCCTGCTTTGATGATCTTCATTGTTGTAGATTTGGTAGAGAAATGTCCACAAGAGAATCCATCATGAAATTCCTTCAACACCTTTTCAATTGTCACACCTTCAATGCATCTCAGTAGTATGCCATCAAAATTTCTTTTGAAAATAACTTCATCAATAATTACATATGGGATATATTGTAGGGTCAGAGGCCACCTCTTTTTTCTATTCATATCAATATGGTATAAAACATAATATAAAAATGCCACCATTACTTCCATCTAGCTTCTCACACCAATATTTTAATTTTGTTTAGGTTTTGTGCATGAGAGTGCTTCATCAAGAAATAATGAAGTCCCAGGTTCATTCCACGCATCTTCAAAAAGTTGTTTGCAGATCTTGTTTCCTCTAATTAGCTTTTTGGCTTTAATGGTCACATCATACTCCATAATTTTGGTCAGCCATCTTGCTCATTTTTCACTGATTTCCTATCCCATAATGAAATCTCTAGTACTGGAATGTGAAGTGAGAACTTTGACGTGGCTCTCGGAAATCATACTTTTAAACTTCTTCATCATGCGCATGATGGCATAAACTTGTTTCTTTGTGTGACTATATTTCAGCTCATATTCCTTCGGTGTTTGATTGAAGAAATCCATTGGATACTCCATTCCTAGATCATTTTGTTGACTTAGAACCATGACAATACTAGATTTAATCACGCATGCATACAGAATGAAATATTTGGAGTAGTTACGATTGATTAGCATGGGGGCTTGAGAAATATCCTATTTTATTTTAACAAATCCATCCTTTCCTTCAGCTATCCATTTGAACACCGATTCTTTATTCAACATGAGAGTAATAGGCATAATCAAACCAATGAAGTTAGGAATGAACTGCCTAGAAAAGTTGATCTTTCCAAGGAAAGACCACAAGGTCTTCTTATGAGCTGGCAAAGAAAGAGCTAGGATGGCTGAAATTTTATTTTGGGTCAATAGTGATGCCTTTCTTTGAGAAAACATGCCCCAAAAACTTACCTCTTGGGATTCAAATGTTACCTTTCTTGGGAATTGGGATACCCCAAACTCCCTATATATTTCAAATACTTTTTCCACATGATCCATGTTATGCTTTGAGAATATGGTAATATCATCAAGATAAACAAGGATAAACTATTTGATATACCCCTTAAAGGAAATGTCCATTTCCCTTTGGAATGTGTCACCTACCTATGATAGGTTGAAGGGAATTTTCTGATATGCATATGTTCCCTATTTAGTGGTAAATGTGGTTTTATACTAATCTTCTTTTTTGACCTTGATTTGATTGAAACGTGAGTACCCATCCAACATTGAAAACCTTTTAGATCCTGCCATTTTATGTAGAATCTTCTCCATGGAAGGTAAAGCATAATGATCCTTTAGGGAGGCCTTATTAAAATCCCTGAAATCAACACAAAATCTGATTTATCGATTCTTCTTCCTAACTAGAACCAAATTTGTGGCCCAAGTAGAGTACTTGATAGAAAAAATAATCTTGGCCTCAATGAGTTTTGATAGTTCATTTCTCATGAGGGGCTCAATTTTGGGGTTAACTGGTCTTTTCTTCTACCTAATGGGTTTAATATTGGGATCCAAATCAATAGAATGGTGAACTATATCTAGATTGAACCCTTTTAAATCCTCATAATCCCATGAGAATACATCATTGATTTTCTGGCATAAAGAAGTAAAGGCCTGCATTTCACTATCATCACATACCTTTCCAAGTAGAATTTATTTTCCCTAGGCAATTGTGATCGGTTGGAAATCCTCTTTCTTTTCTGCCATGTTCTTCTCCATACCTTTGAATTCATCATCTAGATTGAATATCTGATACAGAGTGACCAATCCCTTAGGTAATTTTTTTTTTCAAGTGACTAATTTGATCACCATAGAAATCCTATAAATTAGATTGCATTTGTAAAGAAAATTTAGCTTCATTGTCTATAAACTAGACAATCTGCTCATCACTATCAAAAAATTTCCAGATGGTATGATTATTTGGAATGGATGGTCTAACCACAATTATAACATGTTACACATTTCCTTTGATTAGATCTTTCGTGGGTGAAAATTGAGAACCAAGATATGTCATATGATCTGATTCTTTGTTAAGATTCCTTGACAACACCTAGAAGTTAAGAGCATCAAAAATCTCTAGAAGATCCTAGACTCTATTTTTGTAAGCTTTCAAAATCTTGTTCTTCATGGCACACTTCCCATGGACTTGATGAATGACCAATTATCTATCTCCAAAAACTTGTAACTTCTTGAGTTTTCTCTTCTCAGAATTCAGAAGACCATGCACCAATGCCTCATACTCCGCCACATTGTTAGAGCATGCAAATTGTATCATGTGAACAAAGAATAATTTCTCATTTAATGGGGAGATCAAGACAAAATATGACCCAAATTTATTTCTACGTATGGAACCATCAAAGAACATCCACCATAGTCTAGAAGAAATTTCCTCTTCTTGCTATAATGTTGCGGGCATCATATATTCTTCTTGAAAGATGCAATAGGTGCCCAAACTGGTTTCAACAACATCAATATCTTCAGCATAAGGATCAAACTTGTGATCCCTCTTAGCCGATTCATCTAGGAATCAATCAAGCATGAGAGGAGGATTAGGATAATCTTCTAGAACTAAATATCTCTCATGCTCTTCTTATATTAAAAATCTTGTGTGGACAGGAGTAGGATCATATGTCTCAATATGGTAGTAAAATATGGGCTCAACTTGTATTGTAAATATCATTCTATATCTAGTTCTTAAAAACATGTGACTCCAATTTGAAGACAAGTAGTCCCCCACCTTGGTAGTAAAATATCTAGATAGACATATGGTAAAAATAGGAGGTAACTTAATTACCAATATGTATTGGGTTATTTTGAGGCTTGGGTAGGCATGAAGGGTTAACTAAATATTCTTAATGATGCCTATAAAACCAACCGCTGACCCATCAAGTTACAAAACTCCTTTAGACATGGGATTATAATTCAAACCCAAAACATTAGCAATCTTCTTAGGCATTACATAAGTATTAGCCCTAGGATGAATCATTAAATTATGTATCAAATGTTTTCCCATAATTAAAGACATGTGAAAGGGTGGGGTTTTAACAATTTTACATACTTGGTTGTATTAATATTTTACCCATATCCTCTAATATTTATCTTAACCCTAAACACGTCGATCTATCACCCAAGTGATGGGATCTCAACTGAGGCATGCGTAGGCACCGAGTCCCTCCTTTATGTGAGCCTTCTGAGAATGTTCCAGCATTATTAGAGGAAATTTTAGGAGAATAAGAACACATGAATTTAATCTAATACATACATAGAAGATCTAGTTTCGAGCATAAATGTTCCATGACATTAGCATGGAAATTACAACAACATAATGGAAATAGATCTAAATCATGAATAACATGTAAACATACAAGGGTTTAGTCCATAGAAACAAATATGCAAAAAAGATCTCCATATATTGATTAAATCCATTTAAAGTAGTCATATTACATCAAATATAGTCATCTCATACCATATAAATCATGAAATAACATTCCAATGCTACAAAACTAATCTAAACACACATCCTAGCGATGCTTTCCCATTACAACCCTTGTTCAGACCCGAGCACATACATTTATGCTTACTAATAGTATTCTTGCAGCACTTTGTTACCCATTTGCTTTGTTTTCTCTCTCTATTTCAGACCCAAACACTCCTTTAAATAGAATCTAGATCCACTGCCATAGCTTCACCCATGAAAAAATCCCATGCCAAGTGGAATAGTGGTCCTCCATGATCGATCAAGATCTTACGCCAGCTTGCAAAGTCCTCCACTAACTGCAATGATCCTCATAGGAATATTCCCTAGGTGGAATATTATTTTCTTGAAATCCAACGCTCTAGGCTAGCACCTTATCTATTCATCATGCCTACTTAGGCCCTCACATGTTTTTTATATGACATCACCCTTGAAATGCATCTAAGTCTCCAAACCCCCTTCTAATTTAGCACACCAACCTATTCTCCCACGTGCCTTTCCTTGAGTGCCTTCCTACTCATTTTCCTTGCTCACACATGATCCTTCTACCTTAGGACTTATTCAATTCAGTGCCCAACATTGGTCTTCATAGTTACACACATTAAGCGTGACATGAGATATTTTCATTATTGAATAAGTTTAAGGTATTGGCTTGAGGGATTTACACAAGATATCTCTTTGGGATGGAATGGATAACACATCCCACATCGTCATATTACCATTGGTATTTTTCATTTGTTCAACAATGTTAAAAGGAAGACCAGTGGCTTTCTGTATATGAGACACATTAATTTCTTTCTTTTGCTATGACAATGTTTGAGTGGGTGGATTTGATTCAGCAGTAACTTATTTATCCATGGAATATTTATCAGAAACCATAGGCAACCTTATCAGGATTTTAACTTGATTCCATGGTATCTCACAGCTTTTGACTTCTGCTTCAGTCAGTGACTTTTTTTCTCCAGTCCAATCTCTTCTCCCTTATTTGTAACATTGCATGGACATGAGGAAAATGTAGACTGAGATTCTAACATCCTTTTCTTGTGCCATGTATTATTAGAAACATTCATCTAAGGTTTACTAGAGTCTTCTACCACTTGATAGAGTTTATAGGATTCCTCAACTCTAAAGAACATAAGGTTAACATCAGGTGTAACTTGTTGAACTTATTCCACATTATGACCTTGTGCTTCAATGAGAGGATCTTGCTGACTGGAATAACCTTGAACCATTTACACTTAAAGGTGCATTTCTATTTCACAACTGATTTGGTCATGTGGCAGATTACATGGGAATCACCATCCAGTCTCCTGAAGTATATTTTTCTATACTGGAACCAATGCTTGACTTGAAACTAGGAGCAAAAAGTTCTTGTGGAGGAGGAATTGTTGCAAGTGGAAGAGGAGCACTTAGGCCTTTCCATCTATTTATTTTTTGAATTTTTGCATATATTTTATTAGACTACGAATTTTTATATGATTGGTATCCCTGATTTGAAGGTTTCCCCTGATTTTGATAGATTCTATGAGATTGGGCTTACTATTTTTCTAGTGATATGACTTTGTTGGAAAAATTTCTGATTAATTTTTTCATCTCTTCAACTTACTTTTGTTTTAGTGGAGAAGAGGATGTATATACAACATGTTGCAGATTTGGCTTAGGGATAGGGGAAATAGTAGGTTGTGTAGCTTGCGGCAATTTGGGATATAAGGGCATAGGTGGGCTATGAGCTAATTTTCCATCTTGTATTAAAAAATTTTCATCCCTAACTGCTACTGCATAGGCTTCTGGTAAGGTTATACCTCTCATGGATTACACCATGAGAACAATATCAAAGTTAAGAGCTTTAAGGAAATAAAGGAAAACACCTTTAGATGTAGGTATTACAAGATTTGGGATTTTGTCCTAAGTTTTTTGAAATATGAAGTTTAAGTCCTTCATGAGTTCATTTGGATCCATTTTGATTGTGGTCAATTACTCCAATAGAGATAAATTATCAGCTCTTTCTCCAAACTAATCACAAAAGGCTAGTACATAGTTCATTCCAATTCTGAATTGATCCTATTATTAGGCTTCTAAACCATCATAAAAATTTCCCTTTGAATGATGAACCTGCAAGATTCACTACTACATCCATATCAACAATTTCATGGATAACATACAAATTAGTAATGTCTTAGATGTTGAAAGGAACGATAACCAGATTGTACCAAGCCAAGAACAAAGATGCTAATCAAACACCATGATCTATAAGATGAAAGTAATTTACCAGAATAAATTTACATAAACCTTTACAAAAAAATGAGCAACAATATCATATATTATTATGGAAATCAATGCAATACATTGAGAATGGGCCTTTCTTAAATAGGCAAGGAATAACAATCTAAGAACCAGTCAAGGTCGTAGATCAAGCCATAAATCAAGGAAATAACTAGTCATCAAAGAACTAGTCAAGACCATATATTTAGGAGAGAACTAGACATCAATGATCTATTCAATACCATAGATCAAGGAAAGAACTATACCTAACAACTAGATAATATCTCCTAATATCTAAATAAGATAAAAGAAATATCCACACACATAAGTGGGTGAGGATAAATACAATAAAGGTAAATAAAGTACCTAGGTGAACATGAGCTAAGGTAAATACCTACTCTAACACCCCCCTCAAGTGAAGCTAGGGGCCAAAATAGATGTGGTATGTCCATATTATGAGTCTCGAAAACTAGGCCCGATGAGGTACTCATGTAAAATAACTGGGAAAAAAGGGACACTGCAAGGTACACAAAACCGGTAAAAATAAAGTAAAGAGAGTAAAGACCAACTCTAAGGAATCCTAAGAAGCTCAGCTCAAAAAAAATCATACAATGTTGAAGAATTTTGGTGTGCACTTTGGTCTGAATCCACTGCTCGATCACAAAACTCAAAAACAACTGACACTGGGCTCCATCAGAATAGCTCCATATAAGGAGACTATCAATGGAGTGATGTCGAAAGTGCAAAAAAAACACCAAAAATAATTTGATCAAGTGCTGAAAATAGGTGTGCCATGATCCAATAACAATAACCAAAGCAACAAGGCAAGGAAACAAAATCTAGAGTGTCATGATCGAAGAAAATCCAAGGTAACCAGGCAAGGACACAAAACCCAAAGAAGCAGGATCAACACCACACCCTCTCATACTGCTGAATGGGTGGAGTGGCACTACAAATATTTATTTGTTGTCAAAACAAATACTCAAACACTAACAAACTAATACTGGGCTCCACTAGAATAGCTCCCCCACAAGAGAGACTGTCAACATGCCAAAAGTGTTGAAAATACAAAAACAAAATCTCTCAACAAACAAGAGAGATACACTACACCTGCTAAAGAAAAATACTCAGAACAAGAAGCATCACAATGTAAAAGGTATAGAAAATGGAGCAAGAGGCCGAATGGTTGAGGAGCCATGCTTGTAGAGTCCTCTCAACGAATGTCTATGTCACCTCCATGAGTGATCAGATATCCACCCTAAATCATCATAGATGGATGAAGAAGATGCCTACATATGACTTGGTGCAAAATGCACAATGGGTGCATGCAAAAGAACATCAGAATGTGTGTTAGGTTGATCATGTCTGAAAACTAAAATATTACGTTTCTCAAGCCTGAGTGAAGATGTATAACTCATGTGTTCCTCAGGATTCTCAGAAAGAGTTGAGTGAACAAAAAAAGGAGCTTTGTTAATGTGTGATCCCAATAAAGTATCTTCTCGAAAACCAATGTCATGACGAGAATTCCACTTCACATGTGGAATAGATGAAATAATACCCTGTGAATGTCTGCCAGTGACTCCATTAGTGAGACCCATAGAACGGAGAATGCGAGAACTGAATACAGTGGTATGCTTCCCAAAAAATCCATGCAACTAATCAGAAGTAGGATACATAACATGTGGTACTGTAATAGGCACAGATGTGGAAGAGCATCCAGTAACAAGCCTCATAGGTTTAGAAGCATCAAAAGTGGGTTTAGGCTCAAAGACTAGCAGATCAATGTCAGTGGGTGCAAGAGCAACAATTACAAGTGGACTAGGAGCATGGATATGGTTGTCCACAATATGATGGTGATGTTGTAGGCTAGAAAATTTGTTCTGCAGGGAGTTTATAATTGTATCCTTATCGTGAATGAGTGATTATAGAAGAGAATTTCACTTCTTGAGTGATCTATTTTCTTCCACAAATTTTACAATATCTTCTTGAAGTCCACATACTTCTGAGAAAAGCATATCATTCTTAGAATCCATGATAGGTACAAACTGTAACTCCTAAAAATTTAGGATGTCGGCTCAACCAAAATTTCATCCACAATTGATTACAACACTCCTCCATATTTGACACTTTATAATTATAGTGTAAGTCACAAAATAAATAAATCCAATGGAAAGAGCATGAAAAAACAAGCACTTTTGTAAAAAATGGCACTCAAAACCGAGTTACCGATCAAAAGATACAATCTTTTTAATATTTTACACTGTTATTTATTTTAGATGCCATTGAAACAAAATAAATTATTGTTGCCTTCACCACATAAATAAAATTAAAGGGGGCTGAAATTAAGCACCTACTAGTAGGAATCACAAGCTTTAAGCCCTCATATGACCATACCATATGACCAAAGGCTGAGGATTTTTCTATTTGGTAGAGATGGAGATCTCTGAGCTTGTCTTCCTCATCTGCCTATGCCTAGAGATATATGTAGATATTCAAATACACCTTCTTCTCTTGTCTTAGACTGCATGTGTATTCTTCTCATAAATTAGGAACATTTTAGATTGCTGAAACAAGTAATTTTTCTGCCTAGAGTCATCAGATGTGTAGTTAGTAGGCCTCTAAAGGATAAAACGCTACCATAATACACATAAAAACTTGGCAAATTAGAAATATTGATTTCAAGTCTCACCGGGTATGACAAAACTGTTGGATCTCAAATGTGCACCCATCCCTAAATTATAAATAACTAGGGATTTGAGTCAACATGGTACTATCTCCAAGTTCTATGACTCAAACTAAGAGAGACCTTCAGAGAAGGATGACTTCCTCCTCTTACTTCTAATGCTAAATCTACTCCTAGGAATTGAAATTCAGCTATATAATTCTACACTAACATTCCAAGGGACCAGGGTGAGAAGGAGATGCATAAAATAGAAACTTAATCTAAAGAAGGTGATAACACTGAAAATAAGGGGAGAGATATTTGAGACAGAGAGAAAAATGGAACTAAATAATGATGTAAAGGGAAAAAGGAATCCATAATTAAAAAACATCACTTGAAATCCTATTTTCATGATACACAGTAGAAAAAGATCGTGAAACAACATGTACAACATATCACAAGTAAAGAAAAGGAAAGGAAACACATTAAAGTAGTAGCTAAGCCAGAAATGAGCCACAAAATCAAATATTTTATTACTTTTGAACATGCACATATCATTACAAGAGGAAGAAGGTGTGAGACATTTACAAAAATTTTAGCCCAAGACATGGAGCTCTAGAACACTCTTGCAACACTCACGTGATTCCTTTACATTCCAAAAGTATCCCACCTTAAAATTTGGCATCACTTTACAATATATATAAAATGGGAGAAGAAGTACAAGATAGAGTGAAACATGAATTTGAATTCCTTCTATTAACACACAAATCCCATTTAATTTTTTGAATTTTCCAAAAAAGGGCCTGAGCATCTCTACAAATCCACTTTTACATGCCACTCGCCAAACTAGAGAAGGAGTGAGCAACCATAATGCATTAAATGCAGGTGGTTGAGTATATTAACACTTTTATCTTGCATGTTTGAAGAAATTTTCTTTCCTTTTCCACCCATCAACTACCATTCGAATTCAAATTTCTAACTTTATTGCATGGATGAGAACAACACCTTTTCATTGATATAAGAATTGCAAGAATTAAACCAAGGAACTAAGAGTTAAGATGATTTTAGCCCTCCATGGAAACTGTCATTTCCCACGACTTTCTGACCTCCATGAATTTCCTTTTCATGTTGCATATTTTCCAAATCCATTAAGGCATTTGTTTAATGACATGATATGTTTTCTTTTATTGCACGACTTCGACAGATCTTGTGCCTTGTTCCGTGGCCTTGGGAAGTATAACATAGATTTTGTACCCTGCAGTAGTTGCTTTCTACCACCTGAGGCTTTCTCCAAGCTTCCATGGCATGTACATATTCTTTGTGGCTTATTTAATTTCACACTCGAACACCTACCAATACCATACTTTGTCTGAGTCGCACAATTTTTCCAAGGAGTTGCAAAATTGTGATAGAAGTATGATTTGTAATGAAAGATAGATAACACAAATCAGGAAAAATTTTGCATTATTTTATCACTAAAACAAGGTTGTAACTTTGATAATGTTATACTTTGTAATTTTTGAGTGTAGAGAAACAAGTCTTTATTTTGGCAGAGTAACACATTTTACTATTTTGATATGTGTAGTCAAAAATATGGACTAAGTGTATGACTTTAGAAAAAAAAAAAGTTTGGTTCAATCTTGACCAAAGCATCACCTTCTTCTATTTCTATAATTTAGGTCGCTAACTTAATCAAAGTCATGCCTCATGAGTTTTTGATGAGTCAAAGTTTGATTTACAATTTTTTTTTTCTTACTTGGAAAAAACATCACCTTTTCTCTTGCTAGAATTAGATCCCTAGCTTTGGCCAAAGTCTCTTTGCATGATTTTTGTGAATCAAGACTTTTAGAATAAGTACCACTCTTTAGTTTAAATTTTTTACACATATTTTCCAGGTGAAAACAAGTAACCACAACTTATTCGCTAATATTTGGACATCTAGATAGAATAAAAAATTTGCTAAAGCATCCTCGATAAACATTTCACTATTTGAGGTGAAAGTATGTGAAATTAGGAAATTTTGTCTAAGATGTGGTTTGAAGTGTCAAATCCCCCTCGCCTTCACCCCCAGTATTTTATTAGAACTTTGTAAAAAACTGACAATAATTTTGTATGGGGTCTAGTCAAGGGCATGGGTATTAGAGGTAAATGTACCCATCACTTCATCAGATCCATGTAAAAGTGAACCCCTACTTAGCAAAAAATTACTAGTCCCCCCAAAAATTTATATAGCCCATCGACACATGGGATTTATCCTAATGATTAGGTAATAACCTTTTAACCACAAAACCCTACTAAAATAGAAAAAACATTGAAGTTGTTTTTACTTTCCAAGATTTTGTTTGGCACATGGAAAGAGCTTATGTAGTTAGGATGAGGTACAATCATGCAACAAAATGATGTTGAAAGTAAACAAACACCCTTGAAATTGGTTAAGATAATGGTTAATCTAATACGTGACATCTTTATAAGTAACCTATATTTTTTTAAGGTGACAAATCAATCTAATATCTTTAACTAAGAAACCTATGTGTTTAGCAAAAATATTTATTCAATAATGTTATGCTAATCACAAAGGGGTAAATGTGATTTAAAAAAGAAAGATGTGAAGTAAGATAACATAACCAATGTTAACACAACTTGGTCTTTTTGTTTAACTGGTTTATTTGTTTAAGAAATTTGTCTTTGGAAAGTGACTATGGAAACTTGTGCACAATAATTAGGAGTATCAAAAGATGAAAAAGTTTCAAAAATAAACTTAATGCAAAAAAATGTGTGAGAAGTAAAAATATAACTCTCTTTTTCAAGGACATTGATACATCTAGTGAGGCTGCTATTTAGTAGGGCTAAACCAATGAAAAAAAAAACTACTAAAAATGATTACTATGCCGCTAAAATTGAGTGAGATCACTACATTATAAGGTGAAACCACCAATATATGGACGGCCTCTGCAAAACACTATGATGTTGCCAAAACTAAGAAAGGATTCTCAAACACATAACAAGGTCGCTGGATAGTAACAACGGTCTTGAAAATTTAGTATACTTAGTTGATGTTTATGCTCCCAATTTCTTTTTGATGGAATTTAATATTTTTATGCTCTATTATAGACTATTTCTATCTCACCATATGATCGTAACAGGTACCTACAAGCCCAACAACACACTATAAGAACTCATATCTTGATGAGAATATGTAAGTAAGTGCATTTGAGTACATAATCCATAGAAATAGAGCTGAAACAATTAGGATATAATTTTTTAAAAACACATAAAAACCAAAAATAACTCGAAAAAGTTAGAAAATTTTATTAAAACGAGTGTTCATTTTAACATGCCAAGGACATCGAAATAGGGCACAACACCGGTGAGAGATGTTGAGGCCTCTATATAAAAATAAAAGGTCGTTATATAAGATGAGGCTACTGAAATAGGCCACAAGGTCAACAAAATTGAACAAAACCGTAGAAAATGCTTTCACGATAACTAAATATGTAAAAAAACCATTGAAAAATTCTACAAGTTGAGGCCATCGAAACATAGGCTGAGGAAACTGAATTTTTTTATACGAAAAATGAAGTTAAAAACACAAAAAATTTGAACTTTTCTCATCAAAATCAAAATTTAACAACACTTTTCCTCCCTTATACCTATAAAGAAGACTGAACACTAATAAATACCAACATACGTGCACAAAAAACACATAAATTTTAACTTATAAGAACTTGCATGTCAATGGGAAATTAAGCTAGACTAAAAAATAATAAATCTGCATGAGATAAAGGGGTGTCCCACTGGGAGTGCCATATGTATGTATGTGAAAGTAAACTAAGCTAATGCAATGGATTTAACACCAAGTAAATCCTAAATTAGTTTATTTAAACAAATACATCAAGATTGAGCTAAACAGGAAAATCTTAATCAAATTACAAAAAAGTAAATCTAACAATAAATGCAAATCTCCCCTTGGATTTTTGGATGTGCTCTGATATGTAGGTACTTCCTTATGTGAGATGAATGAAAATCATGCACAATAAAAGGTTTATTTACTAAATTATAAGATATCTCATCAATATGGATTAAGCTCCATTTTTGAATCTTCTCCTACTAACCTTACTAAAAGGGTATTTTCTTAATTTATGCAATCTTTCTTGTCAGGGAAATTCTTTCTTGAGATATATGATGTCTTTCAAGGACAAGGTGTAAGGTGTGAGAAGGTGTACTAGGTTTCTTATTTATATTTCCCATTTGGGAGAAACTTGCAACCTACGGATGTGGGATAAAGTGAATGTATAATTAGAAGAGGATAAACATGATTATAAAAGATTAATTAGAGATTGATAACTCATGGGAGTTTGGGGAGGTTTAATTAATCAATTAGGATTGATTAATAGGACAAGTTTTTCTTGTAGAATCTATTTGTAGATGATTTCGAGGGAAATTATTAGATTTTGAGGGGTTTGAAAGGGGAACTTAATAAATAAGAGGTTTTATTAATTTAATAGAATATTTTGGTATGGTAATTAATTAATTAAAAGAGGTTTTTAATTATTAAAATGACATAAAATAGTATCAAAGATGAGGGGAAAATCTAGTAAATTAATAGAAAGTATTTAGTTAATAGAGAAGATGGGGAGTATCAACTAATAAGTATAAAAATCACTAATTATATTGAAATTACAGGAAAAAAGACAATTAGTGAAATTTTAGTATTAAAATTTTGCGTTCGAAATTAGGTGTCTACAAATGGAATCAAAGAAAGACATGCAAAAAGTTGCTAGTTACCTTATAAAAGTAAACCATAGATGAGAAAGGGGTTTTATAACAAAAGGTCTTATTTGGATAGGGTAACATAAGCAAAAAAGGTAAAGGATTTGATCAATAAGCAGGTTCACTAAATGATTTACCCTTATAAAATAAATCAATAAGATAAAGGTGTGTGAATGTTTTGGTTCTTACTTAGTTAAATTTGGGTTAGGGTTTTTGGACATTGTCTTATTTCTATCATTGATGTAAAGTAAGTTTATGTAAAAGGGTGTGTATAGGTCCTGTGAGTCTCCATGAGGTGTCAGTCAAAGGTCAAACATGAAGGTTAATTGGTAGTGTCATGTTTGGTGATGGTCTATGAGGTCCTAGAGTATGGTTCACCTTTTATAATCACTATATGAGTTCTCCCAAGATGGTTGAATGTTTTCATGAGGTAAAAAATGATCCTATATGTGTGTTACAGGTGTTAATGAGTATATAAGAGGTCAACTTGGCTAGTTCATGGTGTTTCATGGTCTAAATCAGTCATTTTAGGCCTATTCCTAGTCCTAGAACATGCGGAATGAGTTGGAGGCATGAGTTTAAGATCTAATAATATCTATCCAAGAATTGTATAAGAATGGTGATAGTGTACATGACATGTATGATGTGTTTCATGACAGTTCTCAGAGGTTGGATGGTGTTTCATGGTCCTTGGGAAGCAAGAAGGTGAAGATAAGGTAGGATAACACAAGTAAGTCACTGTGGTTGGAGAGTTTCATGCCTATTTTAGCTATATATTGAGTATGGAAAGTTATAGGATGTTGTCATGATGCTTTGTGACAATTTAAAGGTAAAAGTGAAGAATATTTTGCAAGATACACCGGTTTTGACAAAACTAGGTTTTCAAGAGTGTGCTTTTGTGCTAAAAGTGGACCTTCTAATGCTTGTTGTGAATTTTTTGCTTTACATGGGACCTATAGGTTTTGGGGATGTTTTCCCACTGAACTAAGATTGTTTTGAAAAAATAACTAGGTGGTTTGATAATAATTTTTTTATGAATGATTGTATCAAAGATAAGTTGCTTTGAAACCCTAGCTAAACCCTAGTTAAAAGAGACTTGGAGAAAAGGGAGTGTAATAAGACTATTTGTATTCATTTTATGATATTGATGATTGGATGTTGTATATAAGTCCTCTATGTTTCCAGAAAGGTATATTATAGCATGTGACTGTATGTGGGCCCCACTCAAAATGGATTATTTATGAAGAAGTTTAGTTTGTGGAAACTTTTCTCAAATATTGTATGGAATAAATTGACATTTTTTTATCCTAGGAGTTTTTCTAGATTCCCATGATAGTTTAAGGTCATGATTGAGGTCCTAAAGGGAAAAATTGTGCCCTATTTATGAAGACTAGTTTTTGGGGCATTTTGGAGTAGACTGTGGTAAAATTGGATTTGTAGGAGTTACAACTACAAATAAGAGTTGGTTTAAGTTTTGATGTGATCCTGGTTCATATATATTTCCAATGACATATAAAACTTGATTTTTTTCTAAGGGAGGATAAATTTATGATCTTTTATTTGAAGGAAAACTCCAGACAGTGCTTGGTTAAGCCTCATCTTGAGTAACTTCATGAGGTTGTTTATTTTTCTGAGTTTCTTCATGATTTTTGAAGGGTTTTGAGTTTTTATAAAAAAATTATAAGGTTTTTCCATGCTTTTTTAATCTTGGAAGTGACTTTGGAGGTGATGGAGCAAGTTGATTTCAAGACTAGTTCTTGAGTCCTAGAAGCCTAAATGATCTTTTGTAGAGATGGACCTGGTTGATGGCCTTATAATTAGATTTTAAAGGAAATATAAGATGTTATATAAATTATATTCAGATGTTTTTTCAATGGTATATGGTTTTTATCCTGATGAGGTGATTTGATGGGTAAACAAGTTCAATTTTTGAAGAAAAAGGGTGTTTAGTTTTAGGACAATATTAATTTGGCTAAAAGATGGAGGTAGAAGTATCATATTTTGGATCAAAGGATGCTTGATATCCATTGAAGAGTGAATAGGGGTGAATTTTTTTTCTAGTTAAGGAATTTAGAGATACAAATGTTGCATCAAGGGTGCAAACCAGTTCAGTTTCCAACTCTACTTTCTGGGAAGCTTAGTTTGGTGAAGAGGAAAGTAGGTGTGGTTTGCATTGATGGGTGGTTCAAGATATATAGAAAGAATTGATGTGATAAAATGGTCAATTTATTTCCAATAATTATCTACACGCCATAGTTGATATGTTTTTGGGTGATCTTGAGGCCCATAGGTGAAGACTGATCCCTGGAAACAACTGTTTTATGAAGGATATGAACCTTCTTGATAGAGTTATGAAGAATAAAATAGATAATTTATGAATATGTATGATTTTTTTCTATAATATTTTACATGTTGATGAGTTTTGAGGTCTTTGAAGAGCTTAGTGATGGGGTTTTGAGCCATTTTTGGCCTATTTGGTTGTCTTGGTGCATGAATGACCTATATGGGTCCATTTAAAGAATTTCTATGAGTTTATTGCTATGTTTTTAGTTTTTATGGTTGAAATACTTGTGTACGACCGACCTATGTTGTGTTAATGAGATGAAAAGGGTATAAAGTGAGAGTTTTGGTTCAAATTTGAACTAGCCGAGTGAGAGGGAAAATGTGCGATCCAAGTTAAAGTGTGAAACAATTATGAAGGAATCAAGGAAAATTTTAGAGAATGTGAAAAGGTTTGAGGATATTTATAGAGAATGTGTATAAGGATTTGAAGCTAAATCATTCCATAAAAGAAGAAGAAAGAGTGATTTAGGAAAATAAGGTTTTCAAGAGGTTTTGAAGATGTGTGAGCTGAATAAGTGATCTCCTTTAGTTATGGAAGAAACATTACATCAGATATATTCATCTTAAAATGGTTAAGTTAGATAATATTAAGGGGTTTTATCATTGTTGTGGAGTGGGTGTTTCACTAAATTAGGGGTTGATTCTATTTTTAGGGTTAGTGCTCCTTGTCTTGTTGGTGCATCACTAAATCAGGGTTGGCACTCCTTGTGAAGTTGGTGTGTCACTATATTTATTTACTTTGTGTAATATACACATAGTTTCAGTGTGTTCTCTTACCCATAAGGTTTTTCCACTTATATTTTGTGTCTTGTGTACTCTCTCTTATATTATGATATTGTGAATGGTTAATACACATCTAATATACACATATATGTTTATGAATGATGTACGGACAAATCAATTGATGAAATTATGGCTTGGTAAATGATGTAAAATTATCTTAGGATTAGTTCACTCCCCATTCCATTTTTTTCCAATAATTGGGATTATAGAAAATATTTGAGAAGCAACTATAACAACTTAGAGGAGATCCTTGAAGCATAAGATGACTAATAAAATAAGTAAAGAGAATATGGAGTTGAGATCCATAGCCAAGAAGGATGAAGAATCAATGAAATGTCTCAAAATTCATTTGGATAAGGCTATTTCCGATTTGAGTTCAATGGAAGAGGAATGTTATACATTGAAAAATAAGCCCTATGATGTTTTTATTCATGCTCAAGATGATATAAAAGAGGTGGTGAGTGATATACAAGTACAATTGGATTTCCATACAAAGGATAACATCAATGGTATGACAAAAATACTCAATGCTAGAGAAGAAGAGTATGTTAAGCTCAAAGAAGAAATACAAACCCTAAATGTCAAACAAGATGAGAAACCTAATTTAGTAGATCAAGATGTTGGTCCTAGTTCCAAAATAGGTTAAAATTAAGGTATTGATACCAAGAAGGTATACTCAAGGCATAATCTCATTAGACAACCAAATGCTATGAGGTATACTAAATTTCATGGTCGTTTTTATGCTTGTAAAGGTTGTGGTCATAGAGCAAGGGATTATAGAAAGTTTTTCAGTTGTTTGTACCCTTGGAGCAATGGAAGAAATCCAAATAGTCATCAGTAAAGAGATAAGAAAGAGTTTATTTTCCTTAAGTGTTATCACAAGGGTCGTATTGCAATGTTTTTATCTCATGATTCATAAAGGAAAGTGAAGAAGGTTGAGGATCTATAAGTGAAGGAAGTGTGGATGCCAAAATCAGTCAAATAAGACTTAAATGTAGTCAAGGTGAATGATAATAAGGAAGTAAAGGAGAAATTAATCTCAACCAAGGATATCAAGAGGCATAACCATGAAAATGAGGTTAATAGGTTTGAAGAAAAGGGTGAAGGAAATCATATGTGTTTCAACGATATTTAGTATCTAGTATATGACAAATTGAGAAGTCTGGGAGTCTGGAACATCTCAAGAGTTGCAAGGTATGTGATTTTATCTATGTAAGAGTTGTTACTTGTAGGTGTCTGAGTTTTTGATGTTTTCACTTAAGAGGAGTATGATGTGTCACAATGAACTGAGTTTATCATTATGGGTCTGAGTATTCTATGTTTGTAAGTTGGTAAAGTGTACAAAAAATATATCTTATGGTCTGTGTCAAGTCTAAATATTTAAATATCCACCATGGAGTCTTTGTAAAAATGGTTCTAAGGTCTGAAGTACTCGTCCATGTAATGAATATGTCTATATACAATAATGAAGGTGATTTAATAAGGTTGTAGTGTCACTATGTCCTTTAAAGATCATTAAAGGAAGACTCTAGTATGAGTTTTAAGGTCTTCAATTTGGGATTGAAGGTCAGACTCTATAGGTCAACAAGAAAATTATAAAATGTGTTGATCTCTATCCTAATTCCAAAAGGTATCTTGAATAAAATTGTGAAGTGTTGATGGATGTGATTACTCAATTGTTTTTCATTAAGGTGTTGTTTTCTAAAGATTTCAAATATGAAGTGATCCTAAACATGTAAGATTCTTCATGTTCAAATGATTTGATCTATGTCTTCAAATAAGTTGAAATTGTGCATAGTACTAATTCATAGCTTGTAAAGTATTTGTTATCTTAGTGTGGATGTATTTATACTTGTCATAATGAGTCAAAAGGTATGTGTTACTAAGTTTTGTCTTTTAAAGGGGTATGTTGTTGATATTGATCCTTAAAGAAGGTTGATATAGTTCTAGCCTAAATCTATGAGTAACAAGTATCCTACTATGTTGTGACAATCATGAGTACAAATATCTATGAAGTATATTGGAATCTCAATGGAAGTGTGAGTAATTAGTGTATCTAAGAAGATGATTTCAAGAAGTTATAAGTATTTTGTGTTTTTAGTATTTACAAGAGGTCTATAGGGATGTGAGTTAATATACATGGTTCATGATGAGTTAAATAAGTTTTCGTACAGTTCTAGTTGTAGCTTCACATTATAAGAAGATGTATTGAGGAATAAATGAGTCTTTACAAAAGTGATCATGGTTTTTGGTTGTATGTAACACTTTTAGATGTCATTATTCCTTGGTTCGATATTTTTTTATCAATACGTTTATCATTTTATCACTATATTGAAAAAACTCAAATAATTTCCAGGGTTATAATCCCATGGAGAGAAATGTGTTTCCCAAAGGATCTATCAAGTAGGATCATTGGTTTGAAGAAATATAAAGGTAAAGAAGAAGAGTTTCACTTTGGTAATAAGCCATGAAATTATGGTACAAGATCTCAGAGGGAGTTACTTTCCAACTGACCAAGGTAAAATGAAGACATGGATGTACTATACTTGGAGTTTTATGGTGTTATACATGAAGAAGGTTGAGGTCATGAGTGTTCTTCATCCTTGAGATATGAGAATTCTTTTACAAAGGATTTGATGACTGTGTGATTAAAAAATTTTATGGTCTATCTGTGTTGGTGTACTATCAAACCATGGTCTACATATAGATAATAAGATTACATGATTGCGTTGTAGATCTAAAATGAGAAGCTACATGTGTGATAGATGCATATATGACAAAAAAATGGTATGTGTTGAAGGGGATATTATCTAAAGCTTAAAGAAACGGTCCAAGATAATAATAAGAAATTGATAAATATAATTCAAATCACAAGATAAATCAGGGTCTACAAGCTAATGTGAGATATATATGTTTTGAGGGTACATGAAATTGAAACAAGGTATGTGCATAGGACAAAGTATAGTGCTGAGAAGGAATTTTTCACATTTTATAGGAAGATACAATGTGTGTTGTTTTTCTAATTCTAGTGAAGTATGTGATATGTCATGATAGAAGTTGAAAATTATCATATGAGGTTCTTGGACAAAGGGGTAACATAGCCAAAGAAAAGTTACAAACCCTTTTCTAGTTGTGTGTGCTTATATTACAGGATCTGGGTAGAGTATTTTTTTGAGAAGCCTTCAATACCTAGTTTCTGAGATTGAGGAAAGTGAGATAAACCTCTGAGGTAGATAAGAGGAATTAAAATTCTATGAGTATTTGTTGTCATGTTTCATTAAGTTTATTCTTAGTTTTAATTGTTAAAAATAGAGTATTGATACTGTGACAAGGTCTTTGTATGACTAAAATGAAGAAATAACAATGTTCAACTCTGTAAATTCCTCTTGGAGAAGGGGGAGATAGTTCTTAAAGTCAAGGTGTCTAAGATGTTAGGAATCCTAAATGACAGTGTTAATGACTGGTTCAAGTATCATTAGTTTCTAGACAATGTCATATAACCAAAGAAGGGTGTAATAGATTACAAATAAGGCAAATATCACTTAAAATTTGTCTTAGGAATATGAATTATTGCATGGTTCATATCCATGATAGTTGATTGAGGCATGACATATATTATTTTTCTTTAAAAATTATAATATGATGGAATAGTGATAGGGGGAGCAATAAAGTGATGTTATTTGTGCTCAGTATGTTTATAGGATAGGGAGAAGTTGGCCAAATTTTGACTGAAATAGTGCCTTAGGGAAAATGGTCTTAAATATGGTTGTGATAGAGATAGAGGAAAAAATGGTAGATTTGGTATGCTAGAGACCTAGAAGAATATGGAAGAAAAAGATGAAGATGAAAAGGAGGATATCTATTCAGCAGGAGTTATGTGAAATCTTACATCCAGGTCCATGAATCAATTTTTGTTGTTGTTGAAGTCAGAAAAGAGCAAGTATAGTCCAAATGGGTGTCTTGTGAGCAAGTAAGTCAAGTAAGCACCTATTTTCCATTATGTCTTATTGTGTGTTTTGATTTTCCATTTCTATTCATCATTTTAGCCTTTTTTATAGATGTCAAAGGGGGAGGGAAGCATTAGAAACATGAAAATGATCTCATGTAGTATGTGTTTGTCTTATGGTTTCCATCAATGTTTTTGAAGGTGATTTCCATCAATGACAAAGGGGGAGAATTTTTATTATTTTTTCTTCATGTTCTCATTGATGTCAATTCCATTTATGATAAAGGATGTGTATAGGTCAAATGAGTCTCCATGAGGTATCAGTCAAAGGTTAAAAATGAAGTTTAATTAGTAGTGTCATGTTTGGTGATGGTTAATGAGGTCTTGGAGTATAGTTTAGCTTGCATAGTCACTATATGAGTTCTCCCAAGCTCGTTGAAGGTTTTCATGAGGTCACACATGATCCTAATGGTATTGGATGGTGTTTCTTGTTCCATGGGAAGCAAGAAGTTGAAGAAAATGTAGGATAAAACATGTAAGTCAATGTGGTTGGAGAGTTTCAGGCCTATTTGATCTATATGGTGAGTACAAACAATTACATGATATTGTCTTGATTCTTAATGACATGTCTTAGGTCAAAGTGAAGAATATTTTGCAAGATACATCAGTTTTGGAAAAAAATAGTTTTCTAGAGCGTGTTTTTATCCTAAAAGTGGACCTTCTTATGCTTATTGTAAATTTTGTGCTTTGCATGGGACCCAGAGGTTTTGGAGGATATTTTTACACTAAGCTAAGAGTTTTTTGCAAAAATAATGAGGTGGTTTTATAGTCACATTTTTATGAACGATCATTAAGAAGATAAGTTTCTTTGAAATGCTAGCTAAACCCTAGCTAAAATATACTTGAAGAAAAAAGAGTGTACAAAGCACGTTTCAATACATTTTTCAAAATTTGTGATTAAAGGTTGTAGAGGGATCCTCAACCTTTCTGAAAAGGTATATTAGAGCACGCGACTATATGGACCCCACTCAAAATGGATTGTTCCTGAAGAAGTTTTGTTTATGGAAACATTTTTGAAAGAATACATGAAATAAATTAAAAATTTATTTATCATGGAAGTTTTTTTATATTTCTATGATAGTTTCCGATCATGGTTGAGGTATTAAAGGGAAAAGTGCGCCCTTTTTATGAAGACTAGTTTTTAAAGCAGTTCAGAGTAGTCTATGATAAACGTGGATTTATATGAGATAAATGCAGAGTTAAGACTTGGTTCATATTCTATTGTGATCCTGGTTCCAACAAATATCCAAGAAATATAAAACTTGATTTTTTTAAGGGATGAGAAATTTGTGATCCATTCTTTAAAGGTCAAATATGAAAGATGCTTGGTTAAGCATGGTATTGAGTAACTTCATGAGGTTGGTGATTTTTATGATTTTATTCATGCATGTTGAAGGTTTTTGAGTACTTATATGAAATATATAATGGTTTCCCATAATTTTTTTAAGCATGGAAGTGAATTTGGAGGTGATGGAGCAAGTTGATCTGAAGACTAGTTCTTGAGTCCTAGAAGCCTAAATGAGTAGTTGTGGAGATGGACCTGGTTAAAGGTCTTCCACTTAAAGTTGGAAGGAAATGTAATATGTTATGGAAATTATATTTAGATTTATTTCTAATGGTTTTTTTTTCTCATTATGGGGTGATTTGATAGGAAAACGAGCTCAATTTGTGAAGAAAAATGATGTTTGTTTTCAAAACACAATCACTTTGCCTAGAATATGGAGGTAGAAGTCTCATGTTTTGGATTAGATGATACTTGCTTTCAATTGAAGAATGAATAGGAATGAATTTTTTCCCTATTGAAGGAATTTATAGATCATGAATTTGGTAGAAAGGTTGTAAACTAGTTGAGTTTCCAAAACTTCTTTCTTGGAATCTCAATTTCATGAGGAGGAAAGTAGGTGTGGTTTGAATTGATGGATGTTTCAATATCTATAGAAAGAATGGAAGTGATATATAGGTAATTGGATTTCCAATGAGTGGTTATATACATTGTTTATATGTCCATTGGTGATCTTAAGGCCCATAGGTGAAGACTGGTTCCTGGAAACAACTATTATTTAATGGATATGAGCCTTCTTGAAAGAGTTATGAAGAATTTGTTTGGTTAAAGATAATGTATGATCATGGATGATTGTTTTATGTCATATTTAACATGTGTGATGACTTTTGAGGTTTTAATAATCATAGTGATGATTTTTGAGGTATTTGAGGAGCTTAGTGATGGGGTTTTGAGCCATATTTGGCCTATTTGGTTGTCTTGGTGCATAGACGACATATATCCATACATTTTATGAATGTGTATTATTTTATCATCATTTTTTGAGTTTTTATGGTCAAAATACTTGTTGAGGACCAACCTATGTTGTTTTAATGAGATGAGAAGGGTATAAAGTGAGAGTTTTGGTTCAAATTTGAACTAACCAAGAGAGAGGGAAAAAGTGTGACCTAGGTTAGATTGTGAACAAGTTTGAAGGCATCAAGGAAAATATGAGAAAGTGTCCAAAGGTTTGAGGAGATTTGGGGAGAATTTGTGTAATGGTATGAAGCCAAATAAGTCCATGAAAGAAGAAGAAATAGCGAGTTATGAGAATGAGGGTTTGAAGATGTTTTGAAGGTGTATGAGTTGAATAAGTGATCTCCATCAGCTATGGTAGAAATATTACATATGTGATATTCATATTCAGATGGTTGAGTGTGTGCTTGATCATCTTAAGGGGTTATATCCTCCTTGGGGAGTGGATGCTTCACTAAATTAGGGGTTGGTGCTCATTGTAGGGTTGGTGCTCATTGTAGGGTTGGTGCTCTACTAAACTAGGAGTTGGTGCTCCATGTGGGATTTATGCCTCACTAAATTAGGTGTTACTTATATTTTTTAAGTTAGCACTTCACAAAATTTATTTTATTTTTATAATATAAACAATATTTCAGTTGTTTTTCTTCCCCACAAGTGTTTCCCACTTATATTTGGTTTCTTATGTACTCTAGATTGTATTATGATATAATGAATGGTTAATACACATCTAATATGCACATGTATGGTTATGATTGATGCATGGCTTGGTAAATGAATTAAAATTATTGTAGAACTGATTAATCCGCCCTCTCAGTCCATTGTGCTTCTGACAAGGGTTAGAAACATTATGTATATTGATATTATTAAATAAACATTAACATTTAGATCTTAACATACATATATTTATATTAAAATATATGCCGATCATAACATGTATTGGATGTAGATAGATAGATGAGAAATTTTTTACTTACCTTTTTAGTAAGTGTAAAAACTAATGTGGGTGTGACAGGGGTTTGAACATGATAAGAAAATATTACACGTACTTAATTTCTTATTATAGAACTTTACTATTCTCATGGACAAAACCATTTTGCACAGGACTAGTCTATTGAACAATTTCATCCTCCTAAATATTTATTTTTTGGGGTGCAAATGAATGTCTACAAATTTCAAGCCATATGTGAATGAATGATATATAAATCTCTATTAAATATTTGTCACTATAGGTTTTTAATTCCATTATATGGTTTTTCATATAGATTTATTTATCTTTCTTAAGTGTCATTGGAATAGATGAGAGTTAGATGACTTCACCTTTTTCAGTGGAGGTAAATTATCACTTCCTATTTATGCATCTCTTAATACTATTTTTAATGCATTCTGAAATGTAAGCTATATTTTAGATCATATTCAGCTCCTCTCTCTCTCCCAAAATTTTACTCATTCTCTGTATTCATATTGCATTATTTCTCTATCTTAGCTTAGATTATCACATGGTATCAAAGATCACTCTGATAATCAAACACAATTGTTTTTTTGTTTATTGTGTCATAATATTGATTTCTTCAATCTTGTTATTATAGATCCCGTGATGTTTGATTACGCTTCTCTTTTGTATTTTGATGATCTGTAAAAATGGATAAGAGTGAAGGATATAGGTGGTTTTGAAATACTATCTTCATTCCATTTGGAGAATCAAACCACACCATTGAGTATGGATCATGTAAAAACCCTAGTATTGATAATAAACTTGAGTATACTTCAAAGAAGTTCAAGTCTATATTTTTTTGTGGTCATCTTTGGGATATTTGGTGGTATTTCATTCCGTGTGAAATTTTAAGTTTTTTGGATTTTTTAAGAATAATAATGGATATTTTTTGGTTTGATAGATCAGGTGGTTGAATTTATTGACAAGGATGGTATTTTTACCTACCCAATTTTGACTATTGGAAGTTGTACCTATCTTGGTTTCTATATTTTTTCCTCTATTGAGTTTCATACTTGTTATTAGGTGTTGTAAATTCTATTCAACTATTTTTTTGAGTGACCTACATCATGACACTATTCATATTTAGGTTGTTATTTGCACTTGCATGGAGGCATTGTTTTGTCTATGATATTGGTTGTACCTACATTTTTTGGTATGGTTGAACCTACTTTTTATTATGTTCTGGTTGGGCTATTGGTACATATGTGTGGGAGAACTCACTAAAGATGATTCAAAGTTTGAGGTAGAGGGTTTTTGCACGGATGGACTACACAGAGGTGGAAGTTTTTTTGAGGCAGATGTTGTAACCTTAAGTATGGGAAAGTGAAAGGAAATTTTTGATAAGCTATCATATAACCTAATAAGAAAGTGTGTAACTCCCCCCAAAACATGAAATTACTCTGAGCACAAGTTCAAAAATTTGGAGATTGCCACGTAGCCAATTTTTCTATCCTTAGCCTGTGGTCATGCCCAATCAAAAGGGGATTAAATCATGAGAGGTAAAACTTTTTTCAAGGAACAAAAGAAAGTTTTAAAAATTTGTAAGATTTAGAGATGCATTTTTTTCTCTAAGGAAAATGAACAAGTATTAAAATTTGGAAGTAGAAGAAACTTGTAAGAATTATAAATTTAAACTCAAAAGTACTTTTGAGATGTCATTTTTATCGATAATGTATATGTTTTGAGATCTTCACATTGATGCTAATTTTATTTTTTTACTAGGCATATATTATAATGTTTTTGGCACTATAAATTTGTATATGCACTAGATTATAAAGTTTCATATCTTGGGGTAACGTAATAATGAAATAAGATAATGTTCCATTTTTGGGGCTTCATCATGGGTTTTGGTATTAAATTCTATCATTATGTAGTCCACATAAATTTAGAGAACTATTTTTCCTCAAAATAAGGGATAAAATAGCACTACATATTCCATGATAAAATTCCCTATCTCCTTCTAATTTTTCCTTAGCCTAATGAATATGAACAAAATATTGAGTTTTTAAACAATAATGACATGGTATATAGACTAATATTGAGTACATTAAGTTCCTTTCTTGGACATTCATTTGGCAGTTGTATGGAGACCAAGATTCTCCATATGATATTTATGCTTCCTAAAAAATCCATTCATATGTAGATGCAATTGGGACTTATACCAATCTTCCTTATCCTTTTGGAACCTCATTTATAGTTAAGGACATTCCTCTTATACATATTAATTTTTCATGGTCGAGATTCACTACTTCAAGAGATTCTAGTGATTCTTTACAGTGATATCATGTAATTCTTATACCTATTACTACTTCAGAGTCCATTATTACTTCTTCAAGGGATTTGTGTGATTATTTTCATAAGGATTATATATGTCTTTTAGATTCACCTAATTGGAAAACATACCTACCAAGAATCACTTCTTTGTTTTTAGAGTCCCACATTTTAGATATAGATGACAACATGAGGAAATAACTTTCCTCTTACATAACATCCCTCCATCACCTATTTTTTCATCATAGTTTAGATTCGCTTCTTTAAGGGATTCTAGTGATTGTCTACAATAGGGTTCTTCATGTCTACATGATCCACCTCATTGGGATAATATTTTTCATATTTATGTGTGGAATCTCACATTTCATATATTCATAACATTATTTAGGATATATTTCCTCTCTTTGATTAAAAAATTGATGGAGTTTCTTCTACTTCTTTTGATGTATTTAGTTCTCCACTACATGTTTACATGGGGACACAACATGAAATTCCGTAATCCTATGATTAACCTGTGTCATCATTCATGATGACACCATTGGTAGGAATAAACTATTTTTTGCTGCTTTCTCATATCGATATTGAGAACCATTATAAGTCCTATTTGGTACCTGATTTGATTCTTCAGTGATTGTCACATTTTTGCATCAGTTTGTTGAGAAGCATTAAGGGATATTCTTCATTTTTTCTACCTTCGATCCACAAAATAATTTAATGTAACATCTGTCATTTCTTATTGTGTTGGGTTTATAATATTATGTGGGAAAATTCTTATTTATGAAACATGTCAAAGATCGCGTGTTTTTGGTTTATAGTTTATATTTAAAATAAAAACATGCCTAGACCCAATGGGTCAGATTTTAAGAGTGGATCATGACCACCTGCCTTGTATATAACAAGGTGATATAATTATATATTAGTTACATAGGTTGTAACATATATGTGAGCTATATGTGTTAGCATATTTTAGATACATGAGGAGAATGAGGGAAAAATAATGAACAAATGGATGAGGTAGGTTTTAATTCCTTATTGAAGGATTAACCGCATGTGGAAATAGTGGGAGTTCTGGGTGAAAGTTAATTCTCAATATATATAAGTGATTTTCAGTGTGTTTTGTTATCTTCCATTGTTTCCCAACTTATATCTTGTGTCACTATGTTCATTTACTTTTTATTCATGTTATTTACATTATGTAATGTGCACCATAAACATGTAAATCTATGTTATTAATTATTGCAATTCATAACCTATAATATTCAAAAATTTATATAGTGGATCTATAATTTATAGCATTATTCATCGCATAAATTTCCTAACATGGTATCAGAGATGGTATTTATGCATGTGAATGACATATTTGGATGTTTTTTATTAACAAGTGTGAAGAAACTCAAAGTTTTTAAAATCTACAAAACCCTAGCTATTTTGTTACTGACTTCAATTTTAATCATGTTAAAAACTCTATTTCCCACCAAAATAATGAATATTGGATTAATAGTTTGTCATATCTTGCTTGTGTATGTTGGTTTTTAGCCTCAAATTCCATTAGTGTGCATATATAGGACTTTTTCACCATCTGCGACCTATTTCTAAGTTTATCATGCCTTCGCGGAAAATTTTTGGTTCTTTGCATTTTTCATTCTTCTACAAATTATTCTCGCCATTTATAGCCATTTTATGAATTTTTGAAAAAAAAATAATTTTTTTTTATCATGCAGACTTAGAGCTTTCCATGGCCTTTTTTAACTTGCGCAACCTTGTTTCAGTCATTTACGGATTCTTTAAGTCTTCCATGCCTTTTTGAATTAAGTAGGTTTCTTGTCTTGCAGACCCCTTTGTTCTGTAACTTCCTGTTATATTTTATGGTTAGAATTCCTTTTCTCCGTAGTTTCCTCTCCTTGTTAGATGTAGACTCTATCTTTTTTGAATTGATTCCCTTGCTTTACAGCTTAGTTTTATTTTCTACATGAATTGCTATGCTCCACAAATTTTTCATATCTTATGATGAACGTTGACTCTTTCCTTGTTATTTGGGTCCCATTGTTCTGCAACTGAATATTTTTAACAATAATACTTCAAGCATCCATAGAACACTATTCCTTTGTTATGTCGATTTCTAAAATCCAAGAAATTTTGATAAAAAATTCTCCTCTACATCATGGCCTTCTCCAACTTGTTTTTGGTGTTTCATGGGCTTCCTCCTTGTTTGAGTTTTTTAAATCAAGTTATAAGCTATTTTGTTTGAAGTTTTAATCCACAATATTATCTTTTTCACACCACATTTTCTAATAACTTCTTAAAAAACCTACCTAACACTCCATTTTTAAAATCTTGCTAAGTTTTCCTTAAATGGCTAGTTCCTCCATTTTTCCATGGATAAATCACTAATTTTAAATGAATATAATTATAGTATCTAGAGATTTAGAATTAAGGTCATCGTTATGGTTAGAAACCTATGTAATTTAGTTATTGGTGTTAAGAAGAAACCCACTAAGAGAAAATCTAATCCTTAAAAACCCTAGTTTTTTCTCTCAGGATTCCCTAGAAGCCATGTCCATCTTATTTCAAAGTATCAAGGATGAGTTCTTGTTGCATATTGGAAATAATTAATCTCTAAAGGATGCACATGAGATCAATTAAAAACCATGCATAAGGGTATCCATATCTCTAATATAATTTATTTAACCATGGAATTGTTTACAACCCCCATGAATGTTGATGAAAATGTTTTTAATTATCTATATAAAATTAAGGTTATTAAAACTCAAGTAGATGGATGTAATTGTGAATTGTTTCATGATAAGTTTCTTTACCTCATCATTCAAATTAACATTCACGAAATTTTTGGTAACTTCATCTCTATTATTAATTATAAATATCAAAATGAAGATGATCTAACTAATTTAGACACATTGTCTTCTCTTATTATTCAAGAAGAGAGTGTCATGAAGAAATTTAAATCAAAAGAGAATGCCACTCAGGCATGGTTCTCTCAAATTCATTATTCTTCGAAGAATATAGATACATATAAATTTATGTGTGTGTGTGTGTGTGTAATTAAAAACAAAAATAAAAATTTAGATCTACGTTTAAACACAACAAGAATAATCATAGGTTTAAAGTAAATTCTGATCGTACTTGTAACAAGTGTCGTAAATTTGGCCATAAAGAATCTGATTTTCATGCTTACTTGTTTCATAAAAATCCTAAGAATAAAAACAACAATAATAAAGGAATAAGAACAATAAAAATCAAATTCATACTAATAACTAGGACAATAATGATGAGCACTTCATTTCCCTTTATACTTATCTTTCAACCTCCAATTATAGTGAATGGATCCTATATAGTGGTGCATCTAGAAACATGACATATATGCATGATATCCTTCATGATATTGTTGAATGTCATGAAAAAATTTATGTAGGAGATAACTCTATCATCAACTCTGAATGTTGTGGCAATATTAAGATTGGAAATGAAATATTTAGAAATGTGATTTTTGTTTTCAACTTAAGGAATAACATTTTATCTTTTTCACAATTAACTAAAGATGACTGTAAATTTGTGTTATTGTAAGATAAATGGTATGTTAAGAATAAAGTTGTTAAAGCGATTACTGTTGGTTTATAAAATAATGGAAAATATTTTTTTAAGGGATTTGTTGTTGAATCTTTTCTTTCCACTTCTTATTCTAATTTTGATCAATTATGTCCCGCGTTAACCTTGTTATATGTCTTCCTAACATAAAATCATATCATGAATCTTGTGAAATTTTCCTACGTGGTAAAAACATGTACAACTATTTCATAAACACCATGATTTTAATTCCTCTTTATTTATTGAGTTGAATCATAGTGATGTTATAGGTATATTTTTATGTGTTTTTGAAAGGGAAAAATTCAATTGTGAAACATGAAAAGTTAACCCTAGTGTTAAATTTTTTATTAGAAACCCTCTCCCCGGATTAGTCTACCTTTTATACCATGCCTATCCTAATCCTTGAGAGTATTCAAATGTTTTTTTTGTAATTTATTTTTTATTATAAATATCAAAACATGATGACTCAATCCATTCATTGTACTGCTTCTAAAGGATAATTAATCAATAATCCTAAAAAGGCTATTTTTACCCTTTCCCAGATAGGTGTACATCCTATGGGATAGATTCAAAGGCCCAAGTTCATGGATAAATGGTATTGAAGAGACAAAAACATATTTCAACTTATTTAGGAATATTTTGGAAGGTTTCAAAGGTTTAGGAACAAGTTTTACATCTGTGGGTTTCTAAGGTGCAACGAGTAAGCAATCTAAAAAGGTGTTTGAGATTCAGAAGATGAATACAAGAGATTCATAAGGAGTTATGGGTCAAATAATATATCATTGTAAATATGGTTAATATATACATGATGGAATATTGACATTATTCACAAGACCCAAGCGCTTCTCAAGGAAGCTTAGTTTCAACACGCTCACCTTGTGGTCCCAAATGTAAAAGAAGATTGGAGGAGGAAGAATTAAGGTGTTGAAAACTATCCCATTTATCTTGAAATGATAGTAGTAGTAAAAATAATATTAAATTTTTCCTAAAAAGACGTCCTTGAAATATTGGAAAAGTGATTTCAATTGTTTGGGAGTTAGTCATTTTCAAATTTGGATTGGTGGTGCATTTTGGTGTCTCGACTGTCCAGACTGTCCCAAATATCTGGGAAGGTGGGGACAATGGGGATTGTATGGAAAAAATAATGCACCCCACCCCCCATTTTCAGCTCTTCGACTCTTATAGGATAATATTTATTCCCGAAGAGTGCTCAGTAGTTGAAAATTGAAAAATGGTTAAGTTTTTGATGAATATTATAATTAATTACAAAACAATACCCTATCAAATAATATTAACTACAAGAATTAATATTACTAATAAACTTCAATTACTATATTAACTAGAAAAATATTAATAACATTTAATTATATTATCAAACGGATAAAAAATATTTTTAAAATAATTAAATAATATTATAATAATATAATAAAACTTTATAAAACTAATTAACAACATAATCACCATTATTTATAATGCTTAATTAATTATAGTGCATTTTTTAAATAATTTTATAAAATTATAATAAATATAATAAAACTTTAGAAAACTAATTAACTGACATAAACTCCATTATTTATAATGCTTCATTAATTATAATGCTATAGAATGGGCCGGTATAAATATATTTAACACTTTAATCGTCAAAAAATTAGAAATCAAAGAATATGTATTTAAGATAAGATATTAGAGACTAAACAAAATTAATTAGTTAACAACATTAATTAATAATAGTAATAATTAAATACAAGAAATAATATCGTATCATTTAATAATACAAATAAATTTTAAATAATATTTTAAATTATTAAATAAAAAATTATGTTTGTATGTGAATGGGCTTGAGCCCATTTTAATACCTCTATAAAGGTTGTTAGAATGTGTTAGCTCTATTCTTCGTCTATGATTCCTATATTAGAATAAGCATACGACAACTCTTAAAATATATCATTAGCACCTGCCCTAAGGATGTGAGAGTGAAGTATATCCCTTATTCTGAGAGAAAAAAATTAAATTGTATTCAATAAAAAATGAAAAAAATGTTTGTTTGTTTGTTTGTATGAGAGAATGAGCAAATGCCCATTCTAAGAGACAATGACAAAGTAAATTTTGTCTCTCCACTAGCATCTGTTATCACCAAATCACAGCACCCCCCCAAATGGCCTAATTTTGGATGGGGCATTGGAGTGATTGAGTAACATTGGGTTAATCTCTCAAGTTGTGGGACTTGCAGACAAAGAAATAACCCTCCAGAGAAGGTTGGTTCCTCTCCTAGAATCCCTGCCACATTGCTACTTAGAACGTTTAGGCAAGCATGACTATATGCCTAATCTAACCTTCAAAGAAACTAGGGAGAGAGAGTGCATAAAAGTAAGCCTACAGTAAGGCAGTGATACACCAGAAAAAGAGGTTGCTAGCCAAGAATCCAATTGCCTGAAATGGAGAGGGGTGAGCAAAGGAAAGAGTAGACAAGATGCACCAGTAGACCAAAGATAGCTTTCACACAGAACACCACTTCATACCCATTAAGCATAGCTCTCAAAACCTACAACATACATCAATAAATATGCACATTATACCTTGCACATGGAGAGAGGTAAGTAGAGACAATAAAACATGCAAAGGATGGACAAAATGCATCACAAAACACATTATGTTGCTCAAGATAAGTATGCACAGATACATCATTCAGTGGGCAAGAGGCAAGGAAATGCCATTACAAATCTTAGAGGGGAGGCTTAAGCTCCACATTCAACCCTAGTAGAGAAGAAATTAGAGGGGGCAGGAGAGTTTTACGACCCACCCCTTACAGGGAATGAGCCCCTGCATTACAATTTATCCGAATTGAGGAGAGAGAGAAGAAATCCCAATATGATACAATTATTAAATCTATAAAGGTTGAAAGAATGTTATTTGCACTATAATTCTTCTTCTAATATGGTCCTCCTTCCATTGCAAAAATGATGATGCCTCTTAATTACACTCCCAACCAATAAATCTTTGTTTGGAACTGAGGATAGAAAAATGCCCATATTTCATAAATAGTCCAATACAACTTTTTTGACCAAAAGATATGGACTAAAAAAATTAGGAATGTCAAGAGAATGGGACTATCTCAGTATTCTCATTATTAGGAAGGTCAATACTTGTTATAAAACATAATGAATTTAATTAATAAATACTCCTTATCCAGTGGTAAACAATATATTTGCATGTTGGTCTCGATATGCCCCTCATGGCCTCAGATTGATATATGTTAATTACTCCTATATGAGAATGGGCCAGTTAAGCCGAGATAATGGAGCATCTTCCAGTTCTTCCAAAAATAATAGAACTACATAATAGCATTGAGAATGGGAGGCATCTGCCCAAAGGTATGTAGTGTGGCAGATTTCACTTAGCACCCGACCCAACCATGTCCCATTCTTAAAACTAAAATAATAGAACTACATAAGGCTTGAGCTTCCCCCATCGAGGGTATGGCAGTGTAGCACTTGGTAGACCTGCTAGAACTTGGCTGATCACCATACACTCCTTCTGGTTAGTCCAGCCAAAAAGCATAGTTCCTAATTGTATTCAAGATAAAATTTTTAAAAATGTTTGTTTGTTTCTTCATGATAGCCCAAATGGGCTTCAACTTCCCATTCTTAAACAAAAAATGAAAGTAAATTTTATCTCTCCACTAGCATTCTTAGCATTAAGGAGTTAGATATGATTACTATAGAAGTGCTAAACTGATTTATAATTTTCTTCATATTACTCATATTATAATTGAGCTTGGCATCTGACCATTCAATTGCATGTCAATTAATTCTATTATAAAGTATTAGCGAAAAATTTGATTGTATGCAAGAAAAAAATTAAAAAATGTATGCTTGTTTAATGAGAGAATGGGAAACTTAGCTCGATTCTTAAATAAATGATTTCCAGGAGGTTATCGATAAATTTTATTTCTCCACTAGCATCTCAATGAATTGTGGACTAGGCAACTATGAGTAATATAGAAGTACTAAAAATGGGCCTAAGTTTAAATATTTCAAGTAGCAACTTAGAATGTTTAGAATGAGCATATGACATACTTAGTTCAACATTCGCTTGTATTAAATGTTTAGATCTATGAGGTCATATGCCAATTGATAATGGTCATATTCCCATTCTAATATAGGAATCAAGGTAAAAAGCTAAGGCATAAGGGTGTCCCAGAACCACATATGTTTTATTCCTTACCGAATGGGCATGACATAACTATGAAGTTATCACAATGCATCTTTCTTGGAATGAAAACCAATGTTCATTCTTCAGGGTAGTGAGAAGAGTTAGATAACATTACATTTTGTATCTAGAAATTTCCTTAGAACATGATTCTTATGAGAGAGAGAGATACCAAAAGTAGAAATAATAAACAACAATTAGAGATAAGGCAGGCTTGATCTGTCCCTTTAATGAAGTATGAAGTGTGTTGTAGCCCATTTTGTGCTATGCCAAGGATGAACAATTATTAACTCTATAAAGGTTGTCAGAATGTTTTTGCATTATAATTCTTCTTCTAATATGGTCCTCCTTCCATGTAAAATGGGGAACAACCCAACAATAAATGTTTATTTGTTTTAGGATGGACAAATGCCCATATTTCTAAATAGTCCAATACAACTGACCAAAAATATGGCCAAAAAAAATGTTATAATGTCTAAGAGAATGGGTTAATGCCTATTCTCATTATTACGAGTGGTCTAAGACTTGTTTTAAAACAATTACCTTTAATTAATAAATACATGGTGGTAAACAATATATTTTCATGTTTTCTCGATATGTCATGGTCTTAAACAATATATGTTAATTACTCCTATATGAGAATGGGAAGAGAATGGGCATCTGTCATTTCTAAAACAAATTAATAGAACTACATAATATGAGAATGGGCATCTGCCCAAGGGTATGTAGTGCAACACTTGGCAGAGCCAAAATTCCCATTCCTAAAACAAAATAATAGAACTACATAAGGCTTGATCCCCCTCGAGGGTATGTAGTGCAGCACTTGGCAGAGCTAAAACTTGGCTTCACCAGGGTTAGTCCAGGAAAAATGATACAATTGTATTCAAGATAAAATTAAAAAAATGCTTATTTACTTTGCATGAAATAATGGGAAACATGCCCATTCTTAAACTAAGAAAAATTAAATTTTATCTCTCCACTATCTCTTATCTTACATTGTGGAGTTATATATTATTACTATAAAAGTGCTAAAAGTCACAATAATTTTTAATTCTATTACCAACATATTATAATTTGTAAATGGGCGTCTAGACCCATTCAATTTTTATCAAGGTATTAGAATACTTAAATATACATAAATAACATTAGAAAAATTACATTGTATGCTTAAGATATGCCAATTCATATAAAAAACAATGTTTACTTGTTTGAATGAGAGAATGGCAACTCACCCATTCTTAAATAAAGACAGAGTAAATAAATTTTATTTCTTTAGCACTAGCATATTTCATTATGGACTAGTTATGAGTAATATAGAAGTACTAAATTCAAAGCCTTAAGTTTAATATTTTCCATGGTTCAATTATTAGAATGTCTGTCCATTCTAAAAAATAAATAAAATTTATCATTGACCCATTCAAATAACAGAAATCAACATTTCTGTATTATATAGTTTAGAGGGTATGTCATGCTATTCCATCTAATTACGATACAATTATACAATTATTTCAATAGACCTATAAACATCTTGAAAAATATACCATGCTATTATATAACCTTCTATGATTCAGGATTAAATGTTCACAATTATATTACTAGGATCTAACCTTGTTGAACAACTATTTTCACCAAGGGATCTAAACATTCTAATACCCAGTACTGTAAAAAGGAAGACTTTTATTCAACAAGGTTAGATCATAGTAATGAAAGTGCAGAATTTAATCTTAAAGGATGAAACATTTGCATCTTAGCCTTGCATGCTTGGTAAATCATTCATCAATGAAATAAACACAGTCGATATCAATGGGTAAATAAACATGATTACTAATGATACAAGGAAAAGTTGATATGATTTACCATCAGGATAAAAAATGCCCATTTAATTTTATTACTATTATTTAACCTTGATTAACAATTGTTTGTGAAAAAAAATTGATCATTTTATGGATGAAAGAAGAATTATAGAATGAAAATTTACTTTGTGAAAGTTCACCTAGACAATCGTCACCTTCATAGCTCGTCCTGCCTAGCTCAAATACATAACTCCTACAAATCTAGTCAAATAAGCAATTCCTCCCAGTGATAAGCCCACTCTGTACTTTGGTAAAAACATAACAGATAAGGCTCCTCATCTTAGCATGAAGGATTTGCAGTGGATTTCTTAGCATATACATTAGTAGTTTGGATGGGTTGAGACAGGAGGTCCATTGGGCATTGAGAACATACATTTTCTGCAAGGGAATGATCTTGTCATGAGAATCTAAAACATATAAGAAATATTCATATTTAGATGCATCCATTTATAAATATGGAGGATAACAACTATGCAAGTATTACAAAATATTAAGTGATATTCTTAAATTACATATCAAAAATACAAAAGATAAAAAATATGGCCATTATATTTATACCTCAAATCAGAATACAAGAGAAAGAAAACTAGATGATATTATTCATCTCATAATAAATCACAGAGAAGATTATAAGAATATCTCAAAAATTATCTTCAATTTAATGTAAAGACAGTAAAAAATTTCTTCACTGTAAAAAAGTAAATTCTTCTTCTATGATTCATTCTTATTTCATGATTTATATATGTTAAATGGGCATCTGCCCATTCTAAAACAAAGTAAAATTTATCTTCCATATTCTTCTTCTAAACATCATATTCATCTTCAATATGTTGTTCTTCTATGTTTTATATGAGATAAAAAATTACTCAAATTCTTCTATGATTATTATTTGAGAATGGGCATATGCCCATTCTAAACATGAAGATATTCTTCTTTTTTACAATGGGCCATCTCCTATTGGAGTTTCCTATTGGTAATGGGTATTTCCCACTCAAATGGACTTGACATGAAGATGAAGATTACTTTTCTTTACGGATGGGTCTCTCCTCCTCATTTTGCAATATAATGAAAACTAATATGATATTCTTCATGAGAAGAGTTTAAAAATTCATTTTGTTTCTTAGAAATAGTTTGAATTTGGCCTATTCTTCATGGTAAATAGAGATAGAGGCCAAAAGTGAAAGAATAACCTAATAATTAGTGGTCATCCTAGAGTGGTCACCTGTTATAACTCCAGGGTTACATTTTAATAAGAATCATAAGGTGAACTATGTAAGTACTTGATCCCTAATAAGGGTATGTAAAAGAGGAACTTAGCTTTGACACCATGCATAGTCTGGAAATTGGTCCTCCTTCTATATTAATGGTCCATGTATTCCTTTGGAAAATTTGGGAACAACCCATATATTAAATGTTAGTTCATATGAGGATGGAAAAATGTCCATTCTAAAAACTCTAATAAAGTTACAGATCAAAAAATACAAGAAAAATTAATAGAACCACATAATATGAGAATGGGCATCTATCTATGTAGTACAACACTTGGCATAGCCAAAGAGGCACCATGTAGTGTAGCAAAAATTGGTGTAACCAAGATTAGTTTAGCCCAGTGCAAGAAGGACATCTAAAAAAAATTAATAGAACTACAGAAGGCTTCAACCCCTTATGTAGGGTATGTAGTGCAACAAAATTAATGAAGAATAAGGCTTGAAGAGCTAGCACTTGGCATCTAGCACCCAGGGTTAGTCCAACCAAAACGATACAATTTTAAATTCGTCGCAATACGAATAATCTCTTGTTGTAGTCAAAAAGCCTGTTTAAAAATATGAAGTGACATGAAACATAACTGAGACCCATATTTTTGTAATGTACTTTACCAACCATGCTTTAATTGCTTTAATATGCTAATGTTTAGACCCATTAAAATGCTTTCAAGAAGGATTAGAATGGGCATATGCCAATTCTCATATAAATAAACAATTAATTCTTGTATTGAATTGAGATGCCCATTCTCACAGCCTTTATAGAGGTATGAAATTTTTTTTAAATAATTTCTTGCATTTGAATGTTTAGAATGGATATATGCCAATTCTCCATAAACAAACATGTTTGTCTTGTATTGAGATTGGGAAACCAAACATTTTTGTCTTGTATTGAAATGGAATTTTCCCACTCTAACAACTTTTATAGAGGTATAAATTCTCACAGCCTTTGGGAAACCAATTTTTTTGATTTTATGTATTGAATTGGAAGTTTCTCACATTCTTACATAGATTTTAAATTCGTCACACAATAAATTCTCACAGCATTTATAGAGGTATTAAAATTATTCAATTTTTTACAAATGAATTTCCCATTCTCACATCCTCTATAGAGGTTTAAAAAAATTTAAGTTCAATATTACTTGTAATTGAATGGAAGATGCCCAGTTCCCATGTATGAATGAAAGAAGAATAATAGAATTAAAATTCAGTTTGTTTTATTTTGGGGTTATTTTATTTAAGAATATTTGGAATTAAAATTTGGAGCTTGTGCCCTTTATAAATATTCTTCCACAAGCAATATTCTCTATCTATAAAGGTTGTGAGAATGCATAAATTCCCATTCTAAAACTGAGTAAGGTTGTGTGAATGTTTGTGATCGTATTGGTGTATGGAAAGAAATTTTCTTCAAATATTCTACTTCATAAGCTGAAATGGTCTAATGAAATAGATGAGTCTAGAGCAGAAAGGACATGAACAAAAAAGTGGATAGATCAAACAATATCTCAAAAAAATTCTTCAAATCTTATGCTTCACAATACAAAATGGTCTAACAAAATAGATGATCCCAAAGTGGAAATGATGAAGAAAAATGTGAAACGGTCTATCATGTGATAGATTCATGGTGAAGCTTGAAATTCCCAAGATCTCTATAGTCCTCAAAGAAATTTGTCATTCCTTTGAATAACGCCATTAATCTCTCTATCATGCCACGTAATGATAGTGGTGTGAATTAAATGCCATTAATTTTATCCCCAATTTCTCTCTAATGTATCCTGGTCGAAGACATGTTTTAAAACAAGTACCTTCAATTAAAAAATTGCAATGGTGGTAAACAATATATTTGCACATTTGGGGTCTCGCTATGCCATGGTAAAAACACATAAATTTTAAACAATATCATAGCCATGTTTTAGGCTAATTCCATTTAAAATAAAATATAAATTTTAAACAATATCATAGCCATGTTTTGGGTTATTTGCATTTATAATAAAATATGGCATAAACAAGTAAAACATATATGGCCATATTTAGATGCATCCATTTATAACTATTCTGATCATGGTTGAAGACCTTTGTTGAATAAGGTTAGATCATAGTAATGAAAGTTCCAATCATTTAATCCTGAAGGATGAACATGTGCATATTAGCCTTACATTCTCGGTAAATCATTCATTGATGCAAATAGACACATACAATATCGATGCAAATAGATACATATTTTTATCCACCAATGATACAAGGCCAATCTTCATGGACAAGATTCTCCTTCAAGATAAAATGATTTACTTTTATTACTATTATTTGACCTTGTTGAATAAGGTAACTCATGTATGGAACAAAGAAGAATAACAAGAATTAAAATTTACTTTGTTCTATAATATTTGGAATATATAAAAATTGACTATATTTATATATGATGAAAACTACATAAGGATTTGTTCCCTTTCAAGGCTATGCACTTATCTCTGCCAGGAATACTCAAGCCAATATGAAACATATTATAAATATTTAAATGGATATTAAACATATATTTTGCATTTATCCACATATATTTAAAAATAATGCCATATTAAATATTATTCTTCTTTATTAGTTTATTCTTCTACTATTATCCATATATAGGAATGGAAATCTTCCCATGTAGATACAAAGATAAAAGTCTGTTTTCCTGTTTGTCTGAAAGAATGGGCAGCTGCCAATTCTAAAAGAAAGTAATAAAGGGCTAAAAAATTACTAAATTTCATAATTCATTCTTCTTCTATTAGTCTCTAGTTCTCTATTCTCTATGAGAATGGTCATCTACCCATTTAGTCTCTATTTTGTATTCTCTATTATTATTTCATAGTAGTATAGAGGGTATGTAGTGTAACACTTGACTCTTCCCATTAGTCAATCTTTGATATAATACAAAGATACAATTATTCTAGTTTATTCTTATTCTATTATCTATACATGAGAGAATGGGAATAACCTCCTGTAACTATGTAGATACAAAGATACCAAATTTAAAAATTACATGTGGTGCGAAAGAATGGGCAGCTGCCAATTCTAAAAGAAAGTAAATTTTAAAAAAAAAATATTCATCTTCATTCTTCTTCTATTAGTCTCTATTCTCTATTCTCTATGAGAATGGGCATCTACCCATTTAGTCTCTATTTTCTATTCTCTATTATTGTTCTTTCATAGTAGTGTAGAGGGTATGTAGTGCAACACTTGACTTTTCCAGGTTAGTCCATGCAATATGATTCAATTATACAATTATTCTAGTTTATTCTTATTCTATTATCCATACATGAGAATGGGAATCTGCCCATGTAGATACAAAGATAAAAAAAGTTTTACCTATTGGTGTGAAAGAATGGGTAATCTACCAATTCTAAAAGAAAGTAAATTTTAAAAAAAAAATTTCATCTTCATTTTTCTATTAGTCTCTATTCTCTATTCTCTATAGAATGGGTATCTACCCATTTAGTCTCTATTTTCTATTCTTTATTATTGTTCATTCATAGTAGTGTAGAGGGTATGTAGTACAACACTTGACTCTGATCAGGGTTAATCCATCCAATACTATACAATTATACAATTATTCTAGTTTATTATTCTTCTATTATCCATATATGAGAATGGGAATCTTCCCATGTAGATACAAAGATAAAAAAATGTATGCATGTTTCTGTGAAAGAACAGGCAACTGCCAATTCTAAAAGAAAGTTTTTTTTAAAAAAGTAAATTTAATCTTCATTCTTCTTGCTATAGTCTCTATTTTCTTCTATGGAAAAAGGACATCTACCCATTTATTCTCTATTATTTTTATTTCATGATTCCTATATGAGAATGGGCATCTTCCCATTCGAAAAAATAAGTTAAAATTTATCTCTCCAATTTCCCATTCTAATAAATCTTTAAAATTTAAATTTCATCTTCATTCTTTTTATATTAGTCTTTATTCTATATTATCTATGAGAATGGGAATCTACCTATTTAGTCCTCTATTTTATCTTCTATTATTTTTCTTTCATGATTCCTATATGAGAATGGGCATCTGATCCATTCTAAAAAAGAAGTAAAATTTATCTCTCCAATTGGGCCCATTCTAATAACTCTAAATAATTACTAAAGAAAAATAACAAAAATAAATCTTACTTTCTTGTAGTGTAGAGGGTATGTAGTGCATCACTTGACTCTGTCCCAGGGTTAGTCCATCCAATATGATACAGTTATACAATTATTAAATAGAGCCTATACACATCTTTAAAAATATACAAATATTATCATTTAACCTTTATGAGCTACTATTTTAAAAGGTATTAAACATATATGCTCATTTGTTTCTATGAGAGAATAAAAATATAACTTCCTTTACATGAGTCATATATCAGAATGGGCATATTAAATAATATCCTCATAATTTATTTCTTCTTCTATTAGATTATATGATTCTTATATCTAGATATATGAGGAATGGGAATCTGCCCATGTAGATATGAAAGATAAAAACTATTTGACATGTTTAGTGTGAAAGAATGGGCAAGCTTCCCATTCTAAAAGAAAGTAAATTTAAAAAAAAGTAAATTTCATCTTCATTCTTCTTCTATTAGTCTCTATTCATAAATACATGGAAAATTAGTAAACTTGTGAGAACTAGGAAGTAATTATATCCCATCATGTCAAAGATTGGGTTGGCTTAAATTAAATGATTAATGGCATTGGGTTGGCATATATTAAATTCTCAATGACATTGGCTAATGTGTATTGTCTTTAGGATCATACATGGCTAATAGTTGGAGTCGTTGGCTCCGGCTCATAGAGGATCCTTCATCTACGATCTTTGAGAATTGGGAAGGGATGCATGTAATTATTTAATAATAGTGATAGCCACTTCAGTGAGGAGTAATCACTTTTGGATCCTTGGCTCATGTGGTTTGATTTTAAGTAGCCTTCCTCACCCTCATTCAACATTTAGACTCCTCTCCATGCTATTTCTATCATCATGGTGGTGCCCTCTCTTCTTGCCATTTTTCTGCGAAGTGATAAAATAGAAATGACATTCTTCAATTCCATTTCTCGGTCACATCTCAAGTGGGATTTTCAGGTTTGATTCACCATATTTCTATGAGGCTATTGAACATGTTTTAAGTGAAACCTATCTCTGTGATTCCAAAAGATCTCAAGTTAACTCAGAAATTTCCTCAGTGTTTGCTTCAAATATGCTTCTGTTAATCCATAACAAATTGGAAGTTGCTACGATTTCCCATTTTTTATCTTTCCCTCTCATAGGGTTGGTTTGGATGAAGAACTAGCATTGTAATCTCAACACTTTGTCCTGTTCTTCGGCCCTAATGCATAGAAGTTGGTTGGGTTAATCATTCTTTGGTAGAACCTTTGGTAGAGAGGAACCAAGCCCTCACCCACTTTGTGCAGGTTTTCTTAGACTTTTTTACAGCCATAGACTCACCGCCTTGCCATCTTCCAAAAATTTATTTAATGAGAGATTCATGTTCCTATCCACCCAAGTTTGGTGGTGTTTCTATGTTGCGGGAGATGTTGCTTCCACACCTACACATTCTTAGTAAATATTGCCACTACTAGTGGTGGTTGCCATCATATGGCTACTCGAGGTAGCTTTGTGGAATTCTTCCTTCTCATTTCACTAATGTCAAAGAAGAGGAAATCAGAGATTTATGATGACGACTAATATGGACTATTAGTTCTTTTAAGGTCTTTTTCAGTAATATGTGTTTTGTAATTTTCTCTCTTCATGTTTCCTTTTTTGGTCACTCCTACTTTTTATCTCTGAACGTCAAATTTCTTTTATGGCCCTACAATTACTTATCTTAAGTTTCTATGTTCTGTTAAATTAGCTAAATTATTGATCTTGTTATATTCCAATCACATGTATAAATCATCATCATCTCTATTAGCATAACCATGTTTTAGGTTATTTTCATTTATAAGAAAATGGTGGTAAACAATATATTTTCATGGTGGTCTCTGCTATGTCATGGTCAAGAGAAAATATAAATTTAAATATTAGCATAACCCATTCTCAAAGAGTCAAAACCTAGTTCTAATAATTATAAAATTAGACACACACACACACACACACATGGTGGTCTCGCTATGTCATGGTCAAGAAAAAATATAAATTTAAACATTAACATATTAACCCATTCTCAAAACCCATTCTAAATAATATATAATTATGTATATAGTAAGATGAGAACTACATAAGGCTTAATCCCTCTTGAGGGTATGTAGTGCAGTACTTAGCTCTGCCAAGGATAATAAAACTATGATAATATAATTATTAATAATTGTAAAACAAAAAAATGATACTATCACAATGTATAACTTCCCATTCTATATTCTATAATTATTATATGAGAATGCTCATATGCCCATTCAAAATATCTCTTTTCAAAATATATTTTATTCTTCTATGTTTGCTAAATGTGAATGGATATATATATATATATATATATATATATATATAATAAGATGACAAATGATAACTACATAAGGCTTGATCCCTCTCAAGGGTATATAGTGCAACACTTGGATATGCTAGGGATAGTCCAGCTAGTATAAAATAATTATTAATGTTTAGAAAAACAAAAATTACTATTACAATGCACAACTTCCCATTCTATCTTCTATAATTCTTATATGAGAATGTGAACAAATATATCTATCTAAAAATTTAACTTTTACCTCTATTATTATTGTATGATTCTTATATGAGAATAGGCATCTATGATTCTTAGTAAATGAGAAGTTGGCTTAGATCATAGTAATGGAAGTGCAACATTTAATCCCAGAGGATGAACCAGGTGAAAAATTTCCCTTACATGCTTGATAAATCATCCATCAATGGAAATAGACATATACAACATCAAGGAAACATAGAAACATGATTCACTAATGATATAAGGCCTAGATGGACATGATTCTCCCTTAGGATAAAATGTTTTACTTTTACTACTATTATTTAGCCATAATGAACAACAATATTGAACTAATAAATATTTTTTTGACAATCCTAGTGTGTCATAGTGGCATGGATTAACTGTCATTAATATATCCATGGTTCTGTGTACTAGCGTGAAAAAACACAATCTCACTTTCCCTCCAACGAGTGGTCGAAGACGTTTTTAAAAAAATACCTTTAATTAATAAATAAACGTTGTTAAATATATAATATATATAATATATATAATATATATATATATATATATATATGAGAAACAAGATATTTGAATTCTTTCTATATGAGAATGACAATTGACAGAGAATGGGTATTTAGTTCTATTCTAAAACAAAATAATAGAACTACATAATATGCGGATGGGAAGGTTATGTCATGAGGTAAACAATATATTTTAACGATTCTTATATGAGAATGGGTAGAGAATAGGCATCTTCCCATTCTAAAAAAAAAAATAGAACATACATAATATGAGAATGGGAATCTATTGATTTTAAAACAAAACAGTAGTAACCAAAATGAGACAATTATTAACAAAGAGATGCAATGCTTAATCCAGCCAAAATGATCAAGTTCAATATCTTCCTCCCATTCTAAAACTAAATAATAGAACTACATAAGGCTTGATCCCTCTTGAGGGCATGTAGTGCAACACTTGGAGGTTCTATCACTTGGCTCCACCAAGGTTAGTTCAACCAAAATGATACACTAATAAACTAAATAATAGAACTACGTAAGGCTTGATGCCTCTCGAGGGTATGTAGTGCAACACTTAGCTCCACCAAGGTTAGTCTAGCCAAAAAAATAAAATTATAAACTAAATAATAGAACTATATAAGGCTTTATCTATTTCAATGGTATGTAGTGCAGCACTTGGCTCCACCAAGGATAGTCCAGCTAAAACGATACAATTATAAACTAAATAATAGAACTACATAAAGCTTGATCCCTCTTGAGGGTATGTAGTAAAAAATTTTGTGGTGCTAGAACTTGGCTCAACCAAGGTTAGTCCATCCAAAATGATATAATTATAGACTAAATAATAGAACTACATAAGGCTTGATCCCTCTCGATGGTATGTATGGAAAATGGAAAATTACTAAACTTATGAGATAATATACAAGATGATTAATTTCAAATAAGATTGTTTAATAGATTTAAAATTCACTTTGATTTAGTTAAAAAAATGTTTAATAAAATTAATAATTATTTCATATTTTTGGAATGGGCATAATTATGCCCATTATCATTGAAAAATAATACAGTTGTAGCAATCATATATTCTTATTGATCCCTCTATATGGTATTGTTATGGAAAAATCACAACACCCATGATTTCTCATAAGTGAATGGTTGAGGAAGTCAATGTGATTCGTCAAACATGGATTTATCATAAAGTGTGGGAGTTTGCAATCGAGATAACCCTCCGGAGAAGGCTGACTTCCTATCTTATCCTAGTGTGAACTACTCTTAAGTCCAGAGAGTTGTAGATCTAACCCTAATCTAATATTTCCAAGGAGACAGAGATATAAACAATGCATGAAAAAAAAACCTACTCTAAGGGATGGTGATGTACTAAGAAGGATGTTGAAAACCTACACAATAAACACAACACTACCAAAACCCTGTAATGTAAACAAAAACAATATATAATAACCTTGCATAAAATTAAATATCTGAAAGATGCAATAGAACATAAAAGAGAGTGTGAAACATCCATAGATTTGATTTTTATTGCTCTCAAAGTTTATACAATACATCACATTTAGGGCCAAAAGCATAGATTTTGCATTACAATGTCTAGTAGGGAGGTTAAAAATCTCTACAAATATCTTATAGACAAGAAAGAAGGGAGGGGCATATCCAAGGTCTCCAACATTTTGAAATGATCCCCTCCATACAATATATAGGAAGAAGGAGAGAAGAGAGAGAGAGAAGGAATTCAAAATCCTACTGCAACCACCAAAAAATGCATTAAAATATTCTTTAACAATGATGGGTGCCAGTGCAAAATCCATACCTCCATGTACTTTTCCTTTTTAGGGAAGAAAGGAATCCCATACCTTCATCATTTCATAGGTGATAAATCTAGAAACATTCCTCTAAAATGGCGAACTATATTTCCTCATTTTGAAATACACTAAGATATTTCCAAAAAGGTCCTAATTTGTGTAAATCTGAGCTTCGAGTCAAAATTTATGGCTATCTAAAGATGAGGGTGACATACTGCAATATATGTGTGTAGTTGATTTTCCTTTTTTGAACTCTGAGCATGCATCACACCCTCTGAAATCTAAAACTTCAGACTTTTAGGATTTAGAGCTTCAAGTATTTTGACTTTAGAGGTTCATATTACTATTCATATTCTTGACTTTGTGAAACCTCCAAAATGTTGAAAACTTGAAGTTTGAAATTTAGACTTTAGGTTTTGGACTTCAAGCTATTATTTGTGTTCATTGAGACTTTAATGTTCTGAAATGTTGAAACCCTAAAATTTAAAATTTAGACTTCAGGTTTCAGACCTTTGTGTTTTCGGGGGTTTGGGTTTTGAAATTTTGGGTGTTCAAGTTTCGGGGTTTTAGGGGTTCAGGTTTCACGATTTCGGGGGTTCAGGTTTTGGGTTTTTCAGCAGTTTGGGTTTTAGGGTTTCAGGTAATGCTCATTTTCCTAAAACATGACACCTCTGAAATCTCGAAAGCCTGAAGTCTAAATTTTAGACTTCAGGTTTTAGACTTCTTTGTCTTCCCGCATAACACTGTTCATTACTAGACCTTGTGGCCAACTCTGAACTCCCAAATGTTCGAAGTATGAATTTCAAACTTTTAACTTTGATGTCCCTCAGACTTTTTGAGTCTGCCAATTTGGAAATTTTTCTTGTTGAATCCAAATTCTTCCACGTCACTTCAACTCACTCAACTTGAGCACAAAATGTGAGCTCCCATGGTCAAAATGATCCCTCTATTTTCTTTTTACGAGGTCATTGTACGTACCCAAAATTGTAACTGTACTACTAGAATGATTTTACACATTCCCCAATGATGATACAAGTCACCTCGCAAGGTGTTTGGGATCCAGAGAAGCTCACGAAGTATATGTTAGCATCCCAAATGCTTTATCCAAGTTCCTTGTGCTTCAGTTTATCCTCTGTTGTTCTTTTCCTAATATTTTTGGCCTTTATAGATGAAACCTCCACCCTGCTAGGGTGGTGGTCCTGTAACCACCACCCTGCTCAGGGCTATAGTCCTTCACGTGTTTTCCAGCATGTTATTTTGATCACAACTTGCATAATTTTTCAACTTTCACCAGATTTTCTCAACCGCCTTAGCTTGTATTAATGTTTTATGTTCCCTAGAATAGTGTTTCTTCATGGTTTAATGGTAAAAGAGTTCTAATAGGAATTACCTTTGGGTGAATGTGAAATCTATAAATAGCCAGCTTGTTTTCAAGCAAATGGCCCCTAAACTTCTCATCTCCATTGTTTAGTCTTTGAATTTCTTGCTTAGAAATCATTTTTTTTTCATGTTTGCATCCATGCTAGTTTTTCCTTTTCTATTAGAAGCCATTTGATCTTCTTGCTCTAGTCTTGTTCATTGTTGTTCATACAAATTAGTTTAGAGAAGAGTAGTGTCATTTATAGATTAAATCCATTAGACTTGTAGGTTGTGTTCTTCATAGAAGGTAGATTTTAGAATATCTCGGTACACTTGTGTTGTATTCCAGCAATAAATCTCGCTAGAAATTGCACATGCCAAGCTCTATCACTTGCGCTATCCCTCTCCTAATCGCATTATATTCGGTCTATATCCAAAGCTGCCATTGTTCAAAATACCTTTTTTTATTGGTGCTAGCATATACATGCTCTTCTGGATTTACATGAACACGAAGGAATGAGGAGATCATTTTGAGGGGACAAAATCATACACTACTAGATTTGCCACTATTCTATAAATTCCAGGTTTTATCTATCAAAGTTATAGTTAAAACATATCAAATAGAGTAGTGAAATATTTCATTTCATTTAAGTTTCATTTTCGATATTGCCAGGGAAGCTATGGGGATTGATAGTTTCTCAGAAACTATGATTCATTCTTCACTTCTGAGGTAGGATTGAGAATCTTTCAATTAAGTTAATCAACTATCTAGTTATTTAGGATAAACTCACAACTGCACAGGCAAGTAGCTACACTGGGCTACCTTGCTTGTTTTAATTTTGTTATTAGATTGATTGTCATTTTCTGAATATATTAGATTAGTTGCTCTTTCAATTCTATTAAAAATTCTATCAAAAATACAAAAATAGAGGAAAATATATATGTTGTAGACATATCTTGCATAATTAGTTTATTTCATTTCAGTTAGGTTTATATTGATCTTGTATGACAATCACGGGACCTAGGGAGCCCAGGGAATACATTTTTGAGCCAATCGTGCCTCAACCCAATCTTGTTGTAGCATTAACTGACATAGACCAAAATCTCAGAATTCAGGTCTTCCGAACAATAACAGACCTGCAAGAAATCAACATACAGCTAATGGGATTAAACATAGAAGATGATAAAGCACACACGATCTGGTCAAATCAGCCAAATTATAGACTGCCTTGATAGATATCTGTATGACTGTAGAAGGACCTGAAAGAGAGCAAACATTTGGTTTTGATCCACTAGTCCCACAACTAGATACATGAGACCTCTTCATTGATATAAACACTAGCTTACGTATCCAAGTTGCTAGAACACCTTTTAGGTACTCTGAGAAAATTGTGCAACTTCTAGTTCTAAACGTAGAGGCCGAAAATGTAATGCCTTGTTTGGCGGTTACCCCCGTTCTTGTCGAAGTGACCCTTTTTGTTGAGTTTTGAATGACTGTGTGTAATTACGTTGTCTTAGACCATTTCTCTGTGATGCTTTAGCACCTTCCCTCTCATTCTTGCTTTCTCAAGTTGTTATCGACACCTTTGTATGTGGACTGTGTAATGTCTTGTGCGTTATCTTATTTACAGGAGGATCTTGTTGTCGCATGGTTAAGCTGGATCATTTTTCATTATTAACATGAATAGAGATTATATATATATTTATAATATATAATGATAATAATTTTATTTTAATTTAATTTTTCATTGGCCTTTATTTTATAGTATTATTGTCTTACCTTATTGTCGAGTATCATCGATATTTTTATATTAATTGTCTCTATAGTATTTCTTTTGGTTATTTCATTCTGATCGTGTTGAATAATGAACCCCCGTCCCACGCTGAAGAAAGGGCTACCCATCTTAGTGCCATGGTCGTTCTTTGCTCCGTGTTCATCTTCAAACATTAAACTCTATTCCCCCCCTCGTGTCATTATCGATGTTTCCTGTGATGGCCTCCGCAATGACCGTTACTTTTCCCTATTTAATGAAAATTGTGTCTTCGAAGCCTTATAGGCAGCTGGGTGGGCATTTTGGTTTTGATAGGGCGTGTCCAGTTAAAAGGAATATCCATAATAATAATAATAATAATGACATTATTATTGTATTATCGATCAACAATTATATTTTATTAATTATTATTATTTTATATCGATTGTTATCGATATCATCCTTTGTTATCATTAAACTATCCTTTCAATTTATTTATCAGCCCCTGCTGACCGAGCCTCATTGCACAAATGAGGAAGAATATGTTTTATTGGTGGCGCCATGGTTTGGTAGTGGTGTTCGCAATTTTATATATATATATATATATATATATATATATATATTATATATATATTCATATTTTTTAATTAAGTCCTCAACCCCCATTCTCCTCCCGGGTCGACCGATCCCTTAATCTTGGGATTGTTTTATTTTGAGTAAAATTAAATGTGGATTTTTTTCATGTGCCGAACTGACCTTGCCTCTCCCTTTTTGATCTCCTTGTGTACCCTCGTTTGGCATGAGGGAGGGAATGTAAATGTATTTGAGTTTTTTAAAGTTCCTTGGTTGGCTAGAGGTGGGTGTCTTTAATAGCCACCTGCCATTTCATTAAAACTCCACCATTCTTGGCATGTTGGACTCTCCTTACTGGTGGCCCTCGCACATCCTCCATTTATAAATTTTGGATTTACAAATCTTTTGTCTTTTGTGGTCTACCTGTAATATTCTTCCCTGGCCAAGTGGGTGAGTGTGGTGAAGGAATATCTATCTTGTGTGCTCTCTCCCTTGATATGTGTGGAAAAGTCCTAGCAAATCCGTTGTGCAATGCCATTCATAGGTTGAGCCTCCTTCCATGCTGCTGCTCTTGACCTGGGTTCTAACGTGGAGGAAAATTGAGGATAGGCACCTTGAAAATGGAGAAAAGGGAAGGTTTCTTGTTATAGGAACTCATGGCTCTTCTTGGGGTGTGACATGGGGAAAAATAATGTGCTGTAGGGCATGTTAAACCTGCCCCTTACAATCTTCTGTATCATTCTATTATGTCATGAAAAGAATGGTCTTTTTTTTCCTATTATGGCATCTTGAATGGGATTCTGTTAGTTTTCTTTAAGTTTCCGCCCTGTTTCAAACTTGGTGAATCAATAGTCTATGTTGTTGTTATAGTTGGAATGATAAAACCTTTTTTTATGGGTTTCAATGTTTTCTATTAAATCGATTTCCTGTATCATACTTTGATGCCTAAGAATAATGTGCTACAGAACTTTGGGATCATTTATGAGTTTGAAGCAATGGGTAGGAAAGTATATTGATTGACAATGCTGTGGCATGCATATGGATCTCATAATAAAAGGATGTTGCATTTTGGAATTGAAAACTGAGTACTAATATGTTTTCATAACAAATTTGAGATTTGTAATCTAGTTGGTATATTTTAAACCCTTATGCAAGGTTTGTGTAAATACTATTATGAGGAAAATATGATAAAATATGAAGATATAATAAGATTCCTGAAATATTACTTCCTGTGAAAATAATGTTAATGGGGTATGCGCTACAACTGGTATTATGAGTAGCCTACTTGAGCATGGGTGAATGTCTTATGGGCAGGAAATTTAGTATTTTCTATTTGGTTATATTTTATCACTCACCTTATAGGAAATAAGGATATTGAACATTTTTGTGGGCTTATTGTTTGGTATACTAATTTTTAGTATGAATACATCTCTGAAAATATGAACTAGGTAATCATATTTCTAATGATTCTAAGTGCGGGTAGAAGTTCACTTCATTTGGGGGGGTTACATAAGACATCAGTCACTGTAGTAGTATTTAGAATGATATTTTAAATATCAAAGCGCTTTATAAGGATTCCACTGTGGTTTCTTCACTTGGAGCCTTTGGGGTGATTTTTAAAATATCAACGCTTTATGATTTTGAGTAAATCATTAATTTGTTCTCTATTGTAATCACCTGAATTTTTATAATGGAATTTTCTTGCTTGGCTGGATGAAAATAATCTATTATTTATCTGTCTATTGTGAATAATGAATTAGATTGTTAAAATACAATTTAAGTCTATGATTGGTTTCCTTGTGAGCAGCTATACCGGTTACAAAGTATGAAAAGTGGCCTTATTAAATATGATTATGATTGTATGATATATATATAAGATATATATAAATGTTTTCCTAAAAAAAATAAAATGGTTCGAAAATATTTTTCTCGAAGAGGTAGAGGAAGAAATTTTAGGGATTGTTATTGCATACTACAAGGGTGTGACCCTTTTTTTTCAAATAAAAGGTCACTTGTTGATAGACTCTAGACATAATCGTAACCAAGTTGATGTTTACGGTGGAGTTTTGTTGTTAAGATTAAGTGCTTTCTTTTGTGTGTGACTCTTTTAAATACATTTGAATAATGGTTTTTTTTATATTAATAATGCTACTTCTTAGAAATATTGTAGGGTGGCTGTGGCAAGACCCCATGGTTAAAAATAAAATAAACTATAGAAAACTATATTGCTATGGAAGCTCACTCTTGGAAGGATTGAATAATATTGTTTTGTTGTGCACCTTTGATTGTAACTAGCCTTGCTTTGGCTTATCAGGTTTACTTTTTTTATGTTGAGGGATTGGGTATTAGATTCCAATCACTCTAATCTATAGGATTACATGACTGAAATCTCAATACTCTTAACCTTGTTGTTTTCACCAATTAGGTCTTACCTTGATTATTTTTGGAATATATGTCTTACTTGAATATTGAGATTCCTCCTTATTGGCTGGTGTAAACCCTTATTATCGTGTAAAATAATTAAAATAAAAAAAATTAGATTGGTGGTTTGTGATTTGATCTGTTCTTGAATTTAGAATTTTCCTTTCATGATATTGCAAAATGTTAGCTTACTTTTGTAATGGGTAGTCTTAAACATGCTTAGTTCTAGCGAACTGACTCTAGTTAATATTTGTGCAGATGGATTATGGGAGTAGATTAAAGGAAAAGAGTGTAAAGGTTTCATTAGTACAATTTATGAAGTTCCTTGTAAAAATGTCCTTTGTGTTGTAAATTTTGTAACATTGCTTGCAAAGGAGTTTAGGATATTGATCTTGCCTTGGAATGTTCAGAAACTACGTGATGAAGTTGTCTTTTCCTTTTATGGTTAAACTGGTAACTTATCTTTGTGAGAAATGACATCCAATCCTTACATTGACATGAACATTGTAAAATTTTGATCCTGAGAATAAAGTGTTAAGTTAAATCTTTCTAAGACTTAATAACAATGTGTTGTAAGTAAAAATAAAATGGGTTGGTTAACCCCTATAGAAGCTAAACAAAAAGATTTATACTCAACAAATTAATGTAGAGGTGATCTACTTGAGAACAAACATTTCCTTAAGTAATCAAAGGTGAAACTATCCTTGTAAAGTAAAATTTTATAATTTGTTAACCCTAGCTAAGCTAGCGAACATTATCCTTATATGGTGAATTCTTAAGTGAGTTTAAGGGAAATCAATGGTTAGTTTTTGGAAAGATAATAAGGTTAATAAGTAGGAGAAATAAATTTGGAAACCACAAAATTTATCTCTCAGCCTTTTGGAAAGTTAATAGTTTCCTTTTGTAAGCTCCTTAGGGAAGCCTAAGTAAAACATATTATATATATATAAGGATAAAACCCCAAGCTCCAATTAAACCTTGGTATACAAACTAACGTTGGCTCAAAGATGTTATCAATGTGACCTTCTTCCTCTTGATTGATTCCCTAGGTGCTTTGTAATTTGGTCTCTTAAGTTTGTTGAGTGTGAATCCATGTTATAACAAGGGTATGAGTGAATTTTAGTGATGTAGGTATGGATAGATGGCTTTGTGGAGTTAAATTATCCCCTTTAGTAAATAATTGAATTAAACAAATAATTTTCATAAAGGAGAAGACTTTAAGTGAAATACTCTACAGTGTATAAGAAAATAACTCAGTTTGGTAAGATGAGTTGTGCGAATCATATCTTGAATCTCTCTTGAAAACATATGTCAAGAGTTAAAGGGTGTTTTATCAAAATAAATAACCTTCAATAATTTCTTAATGTGGCTTACCTTAGCTGTAAGAGTGTCATGTGGTTGGACTTCTATGTTGTCCTGCCAAAAAGAAAAGTGTATTATCCTTGTTGGGTGTGAACATTTCCGTGCTGCCTCTTGTGGTCATCCTCATATCAAATGGTTCACAGAGTTATTTGTAACCTTTGTTACGACATGTTGTGTCATGTTATGTGTCAAGCAAGTCAAAAAAATTTATCCTGTGTTTTCCTATGTAGTCTTGTGTGCCTGTTGTTATGGGCGTTACACTTGGTATCAGAGCGTAGGTTCATGCTCTCGAACCTATGGGCTAGATTGGAGTTATGATGGTGTTACATGATGGTGATGGTGTTGCATGATGGTGTTACATGATGGTGATGGAGTGATATGATAGTGTCACATGGAGATGATGGTATTGCATGATGGTGGTTTATATTGGAAGAGTAATGTTGTATAAGCATGAAGTGATTGATGTCATAATTATGATATTGTGAACGCACATGATGTGTATGTCACTTAGTGCATATTTGTTATCATGTTGATGTGCTAGGGATGGGAGTGTTCTCTCTCCTTCTTTGTGGATTCTATGAAGAGTTCACGTGTGAATTACTGCTTGTGATGTGCGCAAAGAATTCTAATGTGTATGACAGAGTGTTGGAGCATTGTGTGAATATTGTGATAAGTGGGTATTTCGATATGCTTGTATGACTAGATTGATGTTAAGTGAATTGAGTTGTATCATGATGTTTTTACCATGTTTTGAAGAAATATGTGTATCACCTTGTTATGTAGCAATTCATGTTATGGTTGTGATGTTACTTATTATATTCATCGTATGTATGATTTGTGTAAATATGTGATGCTTCATGTTGTGATATAGGGGCATACGAGTGAGCCTATGAACCCTATTGTATAGTGGTTGCACTTTGGGTGCACAATGTGGTAAAGTGATGTAATGCACCTAGTGAACGTATGATTTTGATCTACCCTATATACATACCATACATAAGATGTTATGGTAATTATGTGTGTACCACCATTGCATTAGTGATGTTGTTGCATGTTATGTTGTGAACCTTACGCTAACCGACCCTGAGGGAAATCGGTAAACTATGTATGTTTGGAGTGAGAAAATGTGTACAATTGACCAATCAATCGAGCCGATTACGAGATAGGAATTGGAGCCTTACATAGGATGAAAACCCACTTTTGTTCGTTTGGTATGTGTGGCACTTGCTCAATAGGTGTCATGCATATTGTGTTTCGCAGACACCTTAGGCTCAGTAGATGGTGACTTGTAATCTTATTCTCTCTCTCTGATATGGTTGTCGTGTGGATTCAACCTATGTGATTTTGACTATGTTGAGCCTTGTTGAAGTTGTGGTGAGATGATCCAGATTGAGATGATGAAAGTTGTATTATTGCTATGTATTTTTTACGAGCTGAGGCTAGATGTTCTCGAGTGCTAGCAACTCATTGAGTACCCCTTTGGTGGCTAGATAAGGCCACACAGTTATCGTAATGAGACATTATTATAAGTGTATTTTATTTGTAAATTGTGCTTTTTACTTTATTTTGCAAGGACCAATAGTTTTTCTTGATTGTCATGCTTTACATTTTGGGCATTTCCTTGGTTTGTGGTACTAACACTCGGATTTTTGCACTAACTATGGTGATTTGGTCAGTTGTTTTGCTTGGTTTTGAATCTTATTCTAAATTTTAAAGATTTTACCACCTTGACCAAGGCTTGTACTTCACCACTTGGCATTTTGGATCAGATTGTTATGCTGGTTCTATTGTCGTGATGTGTGGAATAGGGTCATGGCATGCACCATGGAATGGTTGGACCTATGGACCCCACTTCGTTATATGGGGGTACGCCTCAAGGAGTTACAGATAACTAGCAAGTTGTTGAACTACGCGTTATTATGTCACTTGGGTTAGGAGTGTCCAAATCCTATGTGTCTTGGGCCATGAGGACAACTGGCCTCCTTGTGGGGGGGCATAAGGGAATGCCAATGGCATCAAATTTTCATTGTGAAAGAAACTTGAGGGGAGGCATAAGAGTTTGAGGGAGGCATAAGGGCTTGAGGGAGGCATAAGAGATTTGCATGTATGTGTGATTAATGCTTCAGGAGGTATGCTGATGTGTTATGATGTTTGGTTATGGTGTTATGATATATGTGTTACTCATATTAGTTGGATATATTTTGTGATGTTGTGGATATGGCATTGATGCCCTTGTGGACACTGATGTACCTGTAGCTTTTGTTCGGAGTTATGTGAATTTTTCATCTGTGGAACTGAGGAAATGTCTGGTGGATGTCGTAGTACACCTTTGTTCAAGTATTATATTTACGTCATTCATGGTTGTGTGAAAAGTACTATGTTATGTGGACTATGCCTATTCCCTTCCATATTTCAGTAATTTTTTGTGTTGTAATATAGTCATGAAGTATATACTTGTGTGTTTGTGAATTTGTAGTGTCTTGTCTGACCCCGGTCGGGTGTGGTGTTAGCAGTTCACATTGAGCACCTACAATAAGGAATAAACTAAAACTCTTCAACAATGAAATTCTTTTAAGAAATTAAACTAAGAAAAATGTTAATGGAAAGAGACTAATGAAAATAATGAATAAGAGAGAACTACCAATCTGCACAGAACCTTTAAAGTTAAAAATTTCTACCACATTGTTCCTGACAGGCTACCCTGTGGCCATGCTTTAATCAGCTAAAATTTTAAACCATAGGGTGTAATTTATCCTTTATTTGTTCTTGGTTTTGTACCATTTCTTTTCCTCTGTGTTATTTCGCATCGAGGACGATGCTTTCTTAAGAGGAGGAGAATGTAATGCCCCATTTGGCGGTTACCCCGGTTCTTGTCGCAGTGACCCTTTTTGTTGACCATCAAATGACTGTGTGTAATTCCGTTGTCTTAGACCATGTCTCAATGATGTTTTAGCACCTTCCCTCTCCTTCTTGCTTTCTCGAGTTGTTATCGACACCTCTATATGTGGACTGTGTAATGTCCTGTACGTTATCCTATTTACATAAGGATCTTGTTGTTGCATCATTAAGCTGGATCGTTGGTCATTATTAATGTGAATAGTGATTATATATATATTATAATATATAACGATAACAATGTTATTTTAATTTAATTTTTGATTGGCCTTTATTTTATAGTATTGTTGTCTTACCTTATTGTCAAGTATCATCGATATTTTTATATTAATTGTCTCTATAGTATTTCTTCTGGTTGTTTTGTTCTTATCGTGTTGAAGAACGAACCCCCATCCCACGCTGAAGAAGGGGCTACCCATCTTGGCACCATGGTCGTTCTTTGCTCCATGTTCATCTTTGAACATTAACCTCTATTCCCCCCCCCTCATGTCGTTGTCGATGCTTCCTGTGCTGGCCTCCGCAACGACCGTTACTTTTCCCTATTTAATGAAAATTGTGTCTTCGAAGCCTTGTAGGCAGCTGGGTGGGCATTTGGGTTTTGATAGGGCATGTCCAGTTAAAGGAATATCCATAATAATAATAATAATTTTAATGACATTATTATTGTATTATTGATCAACTATTATATTTTATTGATATTATTATTTTTATATCGATTGTTATCGATATCATCCTTTGTTATCATTAAACTATCCTATTAATTTTTTTGTCACCCCCCGCTGATCGAGCCTTATTGCGTAAATGAGGAAGAGTATGTTTTGTTGGTGGTGCCATGGTTTGGGAGAGCTGTTCGCAATTAAATTATATATATCGCTCCCGATGACCGAGTCTTATTGTGTAAATGACGAAGAGTATATTATGTTGGTGGCACCATGGTTTGGGAGTGGTGTTCGCAATTAATATATATATATATTCATATTTTTTAATTAAGTCTTCAACCCCCATTCTCCTCCTGGGTCGACCGATCCCTCAATCTTGGGATTGTTTTATTTTGCTAAAATAAAATGTGGATTTTTTTTATGTGCCCAACCGAACTTGCCTCTCCCTTTTTGATCTCCTTGTGTACCTCGTTTGGTGTGAGGGAGGGAATGTAAATTATTATTTGAGTTTTTTGTTCCTTGGTTGGCTGGAGGTGGGTGGCTTTAATAGCCACCTGCCAATTCATTAAAAATCCACCATTCTTAGCGTGTTGGACTCTCCTTGCTAGTGGCCGCACATCCTCCATTTATTAATTTTGGATTTGCAAATCTTCTGTCTTTTGTGGTCTGCCTGCAATATTTTACCCTAGCCGCGTGGGTGAGTGTGGTGAAGGAATATCTATCTTGTGTGGTCTGTTGATATGCATTGAAACTCCTAGCAAATGCGTTGTGCAATGCCATTCGCAGGTTGAGCCTCCTTCCTTGCTGTTGCTCCTGACTTATTCCAACGTGGAGGAAAATGGTGGATAGGCACCTTGAAAATGGAGAAAAGTGAAGGTTTCCTGTTATAGGAACTCATGGCTCTTCTTGGGGTGTGACTTGGGGAAAATAATCTGATGCATGCATGTTAAACCTACCCCTTGCAATCTTCTTCTATCATTCTATTATGTCATGAAAAAAATGATCTTTTTTTTCCTGTTATGGCTTCTTGAATGGGTTTTTGTTAGTTTGCTTTAAGTTGCCGCCCTATTTCAAACTTGGTGAATCAATAGTCTATGCTACTATTATAGTTGGAATGATAAAACCTTTTTTTATGGGTTTCAATGTTTTCTATTAAATTGATTTCCTATATCATACTTTGATGCCTAAGAATAGTGTGCTACAAAACTTCGGGATCATTTATGAGTTTGAAGCGATTGGTAGGAAACTATATTGATTTGACAATGTTGTGGCATGCATATGGATCTCGTAATAAAAGGATGTTGCATTTTTGAATTGAAAACTGAGTACTAATATGTGTTCATAATAAATTTGAGATTTGTAATCTGGTTGGTATATTTTAAACCCTTATGTAAGTTTTTTGTAAATACTATTATGAGGAAAATATGATAAAATATGAAGATATAATCATATTCCTGAAATATTACTTCCTGTGGAAATAATGTTAAGGGGGTATGCACTACAACTGGTATTATGAGTAGCCTACTTGAGCATGGGTGAATGTCTTATGGGCAGGAAATTTAGTATTTTCTATCCTGGTTATATTTTATCACTCACCTTATAGGAAATAAGGATATTGAACATTTTTGTGGGTTGTTGTTTGGTATACTAATTTTTAGTATGAATACACATAAGCAAGTCTATAGAAAATAGATTTTGAACTGGGTAATCATATTTCTAATGATTCTAAGTTTCTGTGCAGGTAGAAGTTCACTTTTTTCTTTTAACCGTTCAAAGGGGGTCACACATGTTACATAAGCAAGTCACTGTAATTTATTATTCATGTATTATTTAGAATGATGGCTATTTTAAATATCAACGCTTTATTTTTTTTTTTTTTAAGGATTCCACTTGTGGTTTCTGTTGGAGCCTTTGGGGTTTTTAAAATATCAACGCTTTATGATTTTGAGTAAATCATTAATTTGTTCTCTGTTGTAATCACCTGAATTTTTATAATGGAATTTTCTTGCTTGGCTGGACGAAAATAATCTATTATTTATCCGTCTATTGTGGATAATGATCAGATTGTTAAAAGAAAATTTAAGTCTATGATTGGTTTCCTTGTGAGCAGCTATACTAGTTAAAAAGTATGAAAAGAGGCCTATTAAATATGATTATGATTGTATGTGTATATATATATATATATATATATATATATATATATATATATATATGTTTTCCTAAACAAAATAAAATGGTTGAAAATATTTTCTCGAAGAGGTAGAGGAAGAAATTTTAGGGATCGTTATTGCATACTATAAGGGTGTGACCTTTTTTTGTAAATAAAAGGTCACTTGTAGATAGACTCTTGATAATCGTAACCAAGTTGACATTTATGTGGAGTTTGTTGTTAAGATTAATGTTTTCTTTTGTGTGTGAATCTTTTAAATACATTCGAATAATGGTTTTGTTTATATTAATAATGCTACTTCTTAGAAATATTGTAGGGTGGGGGTGGCAAGACCCCGTGGTTAAAAATAAAAAAACTATAGAAAACTATATTGCTATGGAACCTCACTCTTGGAAGGATTGAATAATCTTGTTTTGTTGTGTGCCTTTGATTGTAACTAGCATGCTTTGGCTTATCAAGTTTCTTTTTTTTATGGAGGGATTGGGTATTAGATTTCAATCACGTAATCCATAGGATTACATGACTGAAATCTCAATACTCTTGACCTTGTTGTTTTCACCAATCAGGTCTTACCTTGATTATTTTTGGAATATCTGTCTTACTTGAATATTAAGATTCCTCCTTATTGGCTGGTGTAAACCTTATTATCGTGTAAAATAAAAAATAAAAAATTTGATTAGCGGTTTGTGATTTGATCTGTTCTTGAATTTAGAATTTTCCTTTCATGATATTGCAAAATGTTAGCTTACTTTTGTAATGGGTAGTCTTAACATGCTTAGTTCTAGCGAACTGACTCTAGTTAATATTTGTGCAGATGGATTATGGGAGTAGATTAAAGGAAAAGAGTGTAAAGGTTTCATTAGTACAATTTATGAAGTTCCTTGTAAAAATGTCCTTTGTGTTGTAAATTTTGTAACATTGCTTGCAAAGGAGTTTAGGAGATGTCTTGCCTTGGAATGTTCGGAAACTACGTGATGAAGTTGTCTTGTCCTTTTATGGTTAAACTGGTAACTTATCTTTGTGAGAAATGACATCCAATCCTTACATTGACATGAACATTGTAAAATTTTGATCCTGAGAATAAAGTGTTAAGTTAAATCTTTCTAAGACTTAATAACAATGTGTTGTAAGTAAAAATAAAATGGGTTGGTTAACCCCTATAGAAGCTAAACAAAAAGATTTATACTCAGCAAATTAATGTAGAGGTGATCTACTTGAGAACAAACATTTCCTTAAGTAATCAAAGGTGAAACTATCCTTGTAAAGTAAAATTTTATAATTTGTTAACCCTAGCTAAGCTAGCGAACATTATCCTTATATGGTGAATTCTTAAGACGAGTTTAAGGGAAATCAATGGTTAGTTTCTGGAAAGATAATAAGGTTAATAAGTAGGAGAAAGAAATTTGGAAACCACAAAATTTATCTCTCAGCCTTTTGGAAAGTTAATAGTTTCCTTTTGTAAGCTCCTTAGGGAAGCCTAAGTAAAACGTATTTTATATATATATATATATATAAGGATAAAACCCCAAGCTCCAATTAAACCTTGGTATTAACTAATGATGTCTCAAAGATGTTATCAATGTGACCTTCTTCCTCTTGATTGATTCCCTAGGTGCTTTGTAATTTTTCTCTTAAGTTTGTTGAGCGTGAATCCATGTTATAACAAGGGTATGAGAAAATTTTAGTGATGTAGGTATGGATAGATGGCCTTGTGGAGTTAAATTATCCCCTTTAGTAAATAATTGAATTAAACAAATAATTTTCATAAAGGAGAAGACTTTAAGTGAACTACTCTACAGTGTATAAGAAATAACTCAATTTGGTAAGATGAATTGTGCGAATCATATCTTGAATCTCTCTGAGAACATAAGTCAAGAGTTAAAGGGTGTTTTATCAAAATAAATAACCTTCAATAATTTCTTACTGTGGCTTGCCTTAGCTGTAAAAGTGTCATGTGGTTGGACTTCGATGTTGTCCTGTCAAAAAGAAAAGTGTATTATCCTTATTGGGTGTGAACGGTTCCGTGCTGACCTTGTGGTCATCCTCGTATCAAGTGGTTCACAGAGTTAGTTGTAACCTTGGTGATGACATATTGTGTCATGTTATGTGTCAAGCAAGTCAAAAAAAAATTATCCTTTGTTTTCCTATGTAGTCTTGTGTGCCTGTTGTGGGCCTTACAAAAAAGGCATACAATTACTAGATACTCAGAATCAGCTGTTAACTCTTCATATGACTATAGGAGGTTCACAATAACCATGAACTTACGGTTGTGATCCACAAGTCCCACAATTTAGCGGGCCTACAAACCAATCAAATATTGACACCAGCTTGTGAATGCTGGTGTTTAGGTCCTCTCGACTCCCACCAGACATTATCACACAACTATCATTATTAAACGTAGCAGCTAATCAAGAAAAATATTTCTGGACTAGACCAGAGAATCATCCATAAAGCATTAAAAGATCCACTACACGTTTAGCCATTACATTTTCATGACCTTGACAGGAGATATATACAAAACACCCATAGGTCATCTTCCACATATCCCACAACCCATAGATCGGATCACGGCAGAGCTTGATATTGATTGGAGCCTTCGAGCAGCTATCCTTGTCAAACAATCTATCACAGCGGTTCAGGTTAGGAGGTGCTTCTTTTCCTTAGATTCCAGATCCCATTATTACGTGTTGAAGACATAAGATTACCTAACTAGCTTATCTGCACCCCATGTGTATTCCATCCCCACTGACTGTCTCGGCATGACCTCGGGAGGTCAGGTGCAAGGAAGAGTTACTTGTATATTCCCATGCTCGCATGTCACTTTTTCCATCGTACAAAATTGGTGAATCCGATGTGAAATGAACACGCAACCTTATGATGTGAATCAAACTAATATTCCTCTTTCTATTTTTTTTTCTTTCATCCACCTTCGCTCTTTTCCATTATTCTGTGGGTATTCATATACCCCTCGAATATGTCAGGATACGATGCATATGGTAGACCTCTCCTAGGTCTTGAAGCATACTACGATCAACTAAATAGAAAACCATCACCCTTGCTCTCAGCATGGGGTGACAACTATTCAAGTAACCAATTTTCAACAAAAACTCTGCCTCAATGGACTAGATATAGTTCTTCTTTCCAAAGAGAGGAGTTGGATAAGCTCACTCAAACACAACAACCAGAGCCTTCAGGCTCAAACAATATGACGCTCACTGGAGAATCTGGTTCATCTCCTCAGGTATTGCTTAGACCACAAATTAGTAGACAATTAGATCCATATCTATTTTTAGATGATGAATATTTAACACATTTTGCTAGGAGTGAACAACGCTCTCAAAATATGTACCTTCCTATAGGAGGTTTACAAACACAGCCTGAGGTCTCGTTCCAAGAAAAAACCCCCATTCCTCCACCTATAGGAAGTTCCCTCCATGAAATTTGGCAGGGCACCGATCAATTCATAGTAGGGTACCATATGCCTATACAAAAAACACCACTAAGACAAAATTACCGTGTCCTCACCAAACGAGGTCATCTCAGCCTTAGTTGAGAAGGTTAGAGGGTTGGAACTTTCTCAAGCAAAATCAAAATCCACAGTTCATGCAAGCAAGAACTTCCAATCCTCCACATCATCCCAGCCAAGTATACCTCCTCACAGGAATACACACGTTGGGTATGCCCCCTCTGTACTTACAACAAATGCCAACTAGAACCATGTTTTCTAATGCCACTCCGGTTGAGAATATAATACCTCCTAGTTTAGTAGAAAACAACCCATTCCTGAGTAATGCTTCTCCATACTTAAACATGTATTCCAAATCACCACAGGGAGATATGTTCTCTTCTCCTGGTATGTTTTCTCAAATAGAAGGATTTCCTTATGCCTGTGCAAATATATATGCTACGCCATATCAACAACCCATTCCACCTCCATCCCCTCAACAAACACCATCAATGGTCAAAACCTATGCGATAGGGACTTATTTAGAATATTTGAAATAACCTTTAGACTTCACTATATGAAGCATCATGCTTCCAAGACCTCTCCTCGATCTACCCAAGTACAAAGGAGAGGGAGACCCGAATGCACATATTAAGGACTATGCCACAGCCATTTGAAAACTGCTCCCTTGGGATGGAGTTGTTGCTAAAATATTCCCCAAAACTTTAGAGGGTATCACCCTTGATTGGTATTACAGAATACCTGAAGCCTCAATACATTCATTTAAACAACTTGTTTTAGAGTTCATTAAGGCATTCGACATGAAAAAATTATTGAGAATAGGAATAAGAGAATTCTTGCATATCAAACAAGAACACAATGAATCCATTGCTCATTTCATCCAAAGATGGCGTACAGTCCTCTATTCTTTAGCAAGTGCTCCAAACATGGATAAGATGGAACTATGCAATTTATTCCTTCATTCTCTCAGCAGAGAGATAAAGGAAGAAGTCCAGAAGTTCCCACTAAGAACTTATGATGAAGTGCTCAAGAGTGCTCTCCGAATAGATCAAGCTGCAATAGATAGCAGTCACAAGACATATGGAACAAATGGGAGGTTAATCATCCCCAACCAAAACACTACGACTTATCCTACTTCCAAAAATGCCAATCAAGGACCTAAAATCCTTAAAAAAAACCATGGTAGTGACAACAGATGGAGTGACTGACCAAACTAAAAAAGTAAATGTTGTAAATGTTCCACCACTAGTTAACAATCAACGAAACAACAATTTTACCCCAACAATCAAACCGGTGGATTTTAATCATCCCCAACGACAACAACAAAAACAACGACGACAGATCCAGACATAGGGTCAAAGTCAAAACTCAACTAGATATCAAAACCAAAACCAAAGGCAACAAATGTAAAAATTTAATCCTAATAGTCAATAGTTTAATTAGAGTTTTGGACCACAACATGTGGCAAACCAACAACCTAGGAGTTATAATCCCAACTCGTATTGTGGTTTCCACAAAATTCGAGGCCATGACACTAGGACTTGCCATGATTACAATAAGTTCATGCAACATTTTCCAGAAGAACAAAGACAACTCTTCATAGATATGTTCTTAACAGATTCTGTGACACCTATGCCAAATACTTTCACAGGGGCAGTTTCCCCTCAAAACGCACCTCTTAATATCTTCAATGATCCACTTCCAAATCACAATAACAATAACTATTTAAATCCAAATGGGATGAACAAAGGTGTAATGACAAGAAATAACGATCATGAATCCTCAACTTCACTAAATCCACCTGTCGCACTGCAATTAGGAAATCAGCCACAAACCAAGATAGTTGGTCTAGTGAAGTTAGATACTGAGCTACACGTAGAAGCCATAACAAGAGCATGAGAATATTCTTCTCAACCAAATCTAATCTATCCACTAGACCTAGATAACATTCAACAAACGTTGGTAAAACCCATAGGTGCTTATGATTTAATTAATGACTTAACAAAGACCTTCTCTCACATCTCCTTTTGAGACTTTTTGAAAAATTCTCTTACCCATAGGGCTGCTCTTTTAGAAGCACTAGGTCTAGGTCATTTAATTAACATCACTCCACCTCCCAAAACACAAGTAAACCATATAGACTTCGATATCCACCCTTCAGGGAAGCCAGATAGGGATACCTTGTTTATATTCGACATAAACAAAATGCCAACAGATGCTGAAATTACACGTAGAGGCGATCTGACCTTGCAATTACAGGTGTGGGTTTACAATAACTACGTTAAACACGTAATGGTTGATGATGGGGCAGCAGTTAATATTGTCCCCTTCTCTTTCCTTCAAAAAAAAGGATATGGAGAAACAAACTATTCCACAACAAGAAATACGCTAAGAGGTTATGACAGCCTTAAAGCTACATCAATTGGGACTATAATACTACCAGTCACCTTAGGACCCAAGACAATCCTCACTGAGTTTTATATCATAGATCGAGAAACCAACTATAATATGATCCTCGGTCGACCATGGATACATCGCATGAAAGCAATCCCTTCTACGTTATTCTAGGAAATAAGATTCTTACACCTAGGAAAGATATTCGTAGTAAAAGGTGACCCAAAACCATTTGACATACACCTAATAGACCTAAAGAAAAGACAAGGCATTCACTCTGAGTTTGAACTCCCAACAAACCAGCTTAACAAACCAATCAACTCAAAACCGAAAGAAAAATTAATACCTACAACAGAACTAGAAATTACAAACCTAGTCAAGGGCATCACATCCCTCAAGGATGAAGCTAATGTTGTAGAAACAATGTCATTAGGAACTATTGCAAAAATTGTCGAATTACTGGAACAAGATCTACCAATTTTCTTACTGTTTGATTCCATAGGTATGGGATGTACCCTAGGAGTTGGTGCTCTTCCGGCAGAGGAACTTTTCATGGTAGAAGTAACTGAAATAGAAGAAACATATGCAAACAATGTCCCAACATCCATTTTTCCTGGTAAATATTGGACTCTCTACTTCAATGGAGCTAGATGTTGCTATGGAGCTGGGGCGGGTGTGATATTTACTTCTCTTGAGGGAAAGATCAAACCTTTTTCTTTTAAATTAAAATTTGAATGTACAAACAACAACACTGAGTACGAAGCCCTCCTCCTTTGCCTCATCATAGCCAAAAGGATCAGTGTTAATAACATCAGAGTGCTAGGAGACTCGTAATTAGTTGCAAACCAAGTCTCTGAAGTATATGAGACTAGAGTTGAGAACTTACAACTCTATAAAACAATGATATTAGATCTAAGAAAAGGGTTCGATTTCAAATCCATTGAGGCAATCCCATGAGAACAAAACCTTCTCGTAAATTCAATAGAAACCTCAGCTTTGTGTTTTATCCCAAGTAATGAGTTGGAAGATACAAGTTTCAAGGTATCACTTCATACTAAACCATTGGTGAAGAAAATGTCAACAAACCCTCTTATAACACATACAACTAAGAATGAATCTTCTATCTCACATCACATTGATAGTGATAAAGTCACTCTCGAATATCTAAACACCTATGCAGAGCTACACCTTGCTCACCCTATAGTTGATCTTTCCCTAATACCACACTCCTCTTCCTACTTCGTAAATCCTACAGTAGAGTCTCCTCTATAGAAGTATCTTGATATCTACGAGATAGAAAATGGAGAAAGCTTGGAACTACCTCCAGCCCCACTTGAATTTGAAGAAGGTAACGCTTCTTTGATAGAAGAAACCATTGACATAAACATTGGAAATGAGGAAGAACCAAGAATTTTGAAGTTGGGATCCTCGCCAACTCCAAAAGAAATAGAAATACACACCCAAATCCTCAAAAAACATCAAAAGGATTTTGCATTTAATTATAAAGAAATGATGGGTATCACACCACAAGTTGTGGTAAATAATCTTGTCACTAAACCAGATGTGAAGCCAATAAAACAAAAGTCAAGACCAATGAAGCCAAAAGTGGCTCTCATGGTAAAAGAGGAAGTAGTAAAACTTCTCCAAGTACGATTCATCAAGCCCATTGACTATTCATAATGGGTGTCTAATATTGTTCCCATCCTAAAAAATACTGGGAAGATATGAATTTGTACAGACTTTCAGGATATTAACAAAGCTTGTCTCAAGGATGATTTCCCATTACCATCCATTGACATTATCGTTGATGCAACAGCTGGATTTGAATTTTTGTCCCTCATGGATGGGTTCTCAGGGTACAATCAGATTAAAATATCCAAACAAGATCAAGCCAAAACCACATTTATAACTCCCTGGGAAACTTATTATTATGTTGTCATGTCATTTGGTATTAAGAACGTCGGTGCTACGTATCAGTGGGAAATGACTTATATATTCCATGATCTTATCCATAAAATTGTGGAATCATATGTGGATGACTTATTGGCCAATGACAAAAAATTCTATGATCATCCAGAAGTGCTCTGTATTATCCTCTCACGACTAATTTAGTATGGTGTCACATTAAACCCAGAGAAGTGCGTGTTCGGTGTAACAGGAGGAAAAATTCTAGGATACATTATATCCTCATGAGGGATTGATGTTGATCCAGCCAAAATACAGGCTATTCTCGAAATGATCCCACCTTTGGATGAGTCTGGAATTAGGTCATTTCTTGGGAAACTCGGTGCAATCCAAAGGTTCATCCTAGATTTAAGCTTTTCCATTCATCCAATAAATAATCTACTCAAGAAAGATTATATTATTGATTTGATTGAAGATTGCAATGAGGCCTTCGAAGCAGTTAAGCACTTCTTTTTGTCACCACCCATGCTAATGCCTCCCAAGCTAGACAACCCTTTGATCCTATACTCATGAGCCACTCATGTCTTCCTGGCCTGCATGCTGGCTCAAGAAGATGACGATAAATGAGAACGTGTGATCTATTTCACTAGACAAATGTTGCTTGATTATGAAACACGTTACACACAGGCAGAGAGAGAATGCCTTGCCATAATTTTTGCAACAAAATGTTTGAGACATTACATGTTAAACCAGGAAACGAGGGTCATTATAAAGACAGGCCATTTATGAACATTTCTCACACAAGGATCTTTATCTAAAAAGGTTGGCCATTTCATAACCCTAATTTGAGAATTTGAGTTAACATTCGTAAACCAAAAATCTGTTAAAGGATAAATCATTACAGACCGCTTAGCTGACAATCCACTAGATGGAGGCAAGCTGGTAGATCTAGACTTTCCCGATGAATGTGTATACTTTGTCAAAACCATACCCCCCATTTATACATGTCCTTACCATACTGATATCATCAATTTTATCATGGACCATACGTACTCGGAAAGTGCCACGTCACAACAAAGAAGGCGGTTCCGCATTATTACCACTAAATATGTTGTTTTAGACCAAGTGTTCTATCACAGAGCCTTCGACGGAATACTTCTAAGATGCGTCAAAGTAGAAGAATCCAAGAGGATTCTTCATGAATCCCATAGTGGGATATGTGGGGGCCACTTCGGTGGTCACACCACCACTAGCAAAATACATCGGATGGGCTATTTTTGGCCCACTCTCAAACATGACGCAGTGGAATTTGTACGTAAGTGCCACAAATGTCAAGAAATATCTCACGAGATTCACATTTCAGCACAATCCCTGCAACCAATAGTGACGCCGTGGCCCTTCTCCACTTGGGGTCTGGATTTAATAGGGAAATTCTCTCCCTCATCAACCGATGGCCATAATTTTATAATCACAGCCATGGAATATTTTACCAAATGGGTGGAGGCCATGCCTCTCACCACTATACCAGGTTCAGTGATTGCCAAATTCATTTTGAACCAAATTATCTGTAGGTATGGTGTCCCACAAGTCATTATCTCAGATAATGGCACGTCCTTTAAGAATGAAAAGGTTCGTGAGTTATGTAGCAAGTTCAAGATAAACCATCACACAACCTCTCTTTACTATCCTCAAGCCAATGGGTAGGCTGAAGTGAAAAACAAAACATTGAAAGCTATTCTCCTCAAAAAAGTAAAGGAAAACAAATAAGATTGGCATTTAAAATTATATTTGGCCTTGTGGGCCCACCAAACCTCAATAAAAACACCAACAAGGGAAACTCATTTCTCATTGGTATTCGGAGCAGAAGTAGTTCTCCCACTTGAGGTTGAAATACCCAGTCTTTACATCTCATTGCAAGGGATCCTAGACGAAGAAGCTTACAGGGAGGTGTGCCTCTCTCAACTAGAAATCCTAGATGAGGCCAGGTTAAATGCCGAACAATGGCACAGAGCCTATGTTGACTGGATGTGCTGGAAATATAACAAAAAAGTTTATGAGTGAGAAATATATGAATGAGATCTAGTTCTAAGACTAGACAGCCAAATCAATAAGAAAACTGGCGAAGGAAAAAAGTTCTAGCCCAAATGGTTGGGCCCATACCGAGTCATGAAGGACTATGGAAATGGTACGTATCTCTTGTACACACTAGAAGGTGAGGAATTTGGTGAAACTTTCAATTCCTTGCACCTTAAGTGGTTTTACACATAAAATGTCAAAGTCATTGCTAGTACATTATAGCTACCTACATTGCATTAGCCTTTTAGCTGCTTCATTCTGTCCATTTCACAAAAATGTTATTTCAGGATGCTTACTCTTAAAATACTATTACAAATTTTTGAAGATATTGGAAAAAATATTCATATCACATCTCTTCAGACATCATCAAACATTTTCAAATCTTCTCATCAATTTCGACAGACAAACATTAACAAAACCATACCAAGGCTTTCATACTTGGCTTTTCTCTTTCTTTCTACTAGGTAAATTTGTCATTGCCTACGATCTGTTCTGGAAGTTTCTTGGTGTGACATCTATCCCTCTTAAAATCTCTTGGAATGAAATGATATCCCAAATTTATAGATCAGAAATGTCAAAATCAAATGAAATCAAAAGCACCAAGCAAAACAAAATATTTTATTTTACACACTTCTTTGCCCCATCAACCTTCAGTGATAAGCACACATCTCTTATCGGTGATGTGAGGTTGGGAAAGGAAAGAAGTGCCCTTACTTGCCTATATCCTACCTTTGGTGACAAACCCATGCTTCCTACTAGTAGCGTGAGGTAGGGTGTGGGGGGTCCAGTTACACAAACTAACAAATCTTGGTATGCTAAAAACACAAGTCAAATTATGTTAAGAGAAAGCGAATATCCAAACATCCAAATTCCAAAGAGATCAAATCCTCAAAACCAGATTTTGTCAACCAGGTTGCCATTCATGAGTCTAAATCTAGATCAACTGAAAAGTAAGTGACCTTCTAAAGCTTGGTAGTAGTTCTGAGGAGGGTGGGTGTATAGGTCCAAATTTGGTTCTTGTTCTTGGTTTGTCTGTCTCTCATCATTCCATTAAATCAAATTCACACAACTTGTGCCCTTCCTAATTCTTGGTGTTGAGCCCCTCACGTCTTACTAGTTGCGTGGATTTGGGATTGGGGCAAGTTCATCTCTTTATCACTATGCATTCATCACATTTTTCCAATTTAAGAAGGAATTACGAACGTTGCCCAAAGAGTTCAAAATTTCATTACTACCATATGTTAGCATCATCTCATATTAGCATTGCAAAAACACATAGAGTAAGACATTCTATTTTACTATCATTTGTTGTCCATTGCATACATTCTGGAAACAAGAAAAGAAAATATTCTAAAAATATCTGAAAACACATTTATAAAATGAGTCACAAAATTCAAGATACTAAGAGTATAGATCCAAAGATATATATATATATATATATATACAAATCAGGTTTCATATACAATGCCATCATGCACTAGGCTTGGTCAAAACACTCAATGAGCCTAGAAAGTACAAAAATACTTGTGTAAATAACCTAAAAAAGGTCACTAAAAAAAGAACCAAGTGGCCTCTCAATCCCTATGGGATCCCTCAGAAGGTGCACGATCACGTCTAGGACTCTAGCTACACTAGCGCTTTGAGTGCATTGAGGGCTCGCGATCCTGAATAGTAGCTGTAGCCTCGCTATGAGAGCGGATCCTCCTCATCAAGCGCTTTGCAGCCCTATACCTGGCTACCTCGGAATGGAGGGAAGTCACCATCTTGGCTACATGCCAGACGGGGGCAAAAAACATCGTAATTCCTACTGGCTACTAAAGGCTCCCCTGCATCCACGGATAACTCAGCATGAGTCTTATCCATGGGGAGCATTAGGGTATCAGTACATAGGAAATTCTGGCGAATCAAGTCTCACCACTCATTAGTGGTCTCTACAAACAAAGGAGAAAATAAATTAGAAAAAAAGGGGAAACCAAGGATGAACAAAAAGAGAGGTAGCAACTAAGGAAATTCTAGCTAAAATAAACATCAAAAGAAGAGTGACAACTCACTCAGATCTCCACACCTCCAAGAAGGATCTCTGGGATCTGCGCCTGTCACAAATGCCACCATTGACTAGTGTGCCCCTCCTATGTCTAGGAAAACATGGCGTCCTGCCACGGACTCATCCTCTCCACCTAGGTCCTGAGAAAGTAACTCCTTTAAGACTAGAGTCACCCTCTCTGCGATCTGCTCTGCCCTCTCAGCCTGTAGGATCTCCTGAGTGTCATGCCACTCAGGACCGCTATCCTCTTCCCCACCCAACTCACTGATCTCCATGTCCTTAGTCTCCTCCTCCATCTCTCCCCTCGTGAACTCCTCAGACTCGGAGTCTATATCAATGGGGTCATCACTGCTATGGGTAGGACCGGCAGTAATCTAAAGTAAAGGTTCATGAGGAGCACCAACTCTCTCTCTCGTGCATACCACCCTCTTGGATGCAATAGGGATGCTAGGAGTAACAACAATCCAACCCCAGCCTCTAGGACCTCCCCTAGCCTCCTGAAATGATCTGAACACTAGCACCACTGGGGGAAGCATGTCAATATAAGCAAGGCCGAACTGCTAAGGCACTCGATCAAAGGGGTGTGTCTCTATCTTCTGTGTCTTATCCACAAGCTGCCCTATAGTAGAGTAGGAAATCAAAGTAAAGGTATCCTCGCTCCACAACCCCGCCATGGCATGATAAGGTGTGACCTCCATATCCTTAGTAGTCAGGGAAGTAACTGGCTGGTGGGGTGCTCTATACATCGTCATCTCTGTCCATCTAGATGCCCTCATGGCCCTGGGATCCTCCACCTCTACACCCTCTCCCATAAGGGATAATGCGCTCATAGACCCAGCTCATAACTAAGGTCGGATGGCTTAGCGACTGTCCCTGTAAACGAACCACCTTGTATAAGTCGCGATAGGTGGTCCCAAGTATATTAGCTCCCCAGGCATAAATCTGACCATCTACCTCAATCTATGCGATGATGGGGCCCTAGTAGTAGAGAAAAGTATCCCCTCCGTTGTCCCCGATCAATCTTGAACCAAGGATGCCCATAATGGCCTAACGGATCAAAGGGATGGGCAAGCCAGGAATAGAACGAACCTTCATCCCCTTCTTCGAACCAATGGAGACAACTTTGTTTCCCATATAGGTGGCCCACTGAGTCACCTGAGCTCTGGATACTGCTATATTAAATGAAAGTCTCCTCCCAATAATCAGGACTCCTAAAATGTGGTAGACATCCTCTAGGGTGATAGTCCACTGACCCCTAACACCTGGAAATCGGGAAGGTGTTCCGATCTGTATCCCAGTAAGAAAATAAGTCACAAAGTATATGACTAGTAGGTGTAACATGGGGGACTTGTGCAATCCTCAATATACCTACCCTCTGGAGAGTATCCTGCTCATCGTGAGAGAGTGCATCTAACACTGCTTGAAGTCAATGACACTCCCTCTCTCTGCTCCATTTAATGTACTCTTCCTTCTTCTGTAAAACACCCAAAAACACGCAAAAAGAAGCAAGTTAGTGTCAATATTGCATCAGAAAAATCATTAAAGCAAGTAGGAATACTAGAAATGTAAAATAAAACTCAAAATAGTGTTGTTCTAACACTCTGTAGAGGACCGCCGCCCTGAGCAGGGTGGTGGTTCCGTAACTGCTGCCTTAAAAGGTGGTGGTCCTGTCCCGCGACTACAAATGGGTCGCATGCCCTAAAAATGCTTTAAAATGCAAAAAATTGACCATTTTAGCTAAAACAAAAGCCTACCCATTAGGCGTCCCCCCTAAGAGACACATTTAAAACTGACATTTCTAAAAATAATCCCCCCACAACAAAGATTTCATCATTTTAACATTTTGGGTGCAAAAACATAAATCAAGAAGAACTAACCTAAGGATCTCACGGGTCGAGGTTCTGCTCGCGGAGGCATGATCGCTATCTCGATACAAATGTGTCAACTATACTCTTGTTGAAAACCATCACCGTGGGTCCCAGAGCTCAAAAACTATCAAATCGACACGCGCAAATGAATAATAAAATGGTCCCGGTTATATATATATATATATGGTGTTTTGACTCATTTTGAATGCCCCTTTCGCAGGTTTAGAGTGCCGGTGGAGGTAAGTTCTCATCCCCGCGCAAATGGTAAGCCCTCATTTCATACTACTTTAGTATTAATTTTTCAATTTATTTTATCTATCTGCACTTGAGTCCTCTTTCCACTTTACAGGTAGCTGGAACTCGGATGGTGACATTTTAACACACAAACGTGTCAGGTATAATTTCTAGCTTCCCATTTTGGGACTGCCATACTTGGACCCACCGTTTTATGCCTCTTTATGGTTGAAATGCTTCTCCCAAGGGGGCAATATGTACGTACCCCAAAATTGTAGGGTATTGTACCACTGGAATGATGTCACACATTCCCCAATGATGATACAGGTCACCTCACAAGGTGTTCAGGATCCAGAGAAGCTCATGAAGTATATGTTAGCATCCCAAATGCTTTATCCAAGTTCCTTGTGCTTCGCTTTATCCTCTGTTCTTTTCCTAAGATTTTTGGCCTTCAGTGACAAAACCGCCTCCCTAGCAGGGCGGTGGTCCTATAACCGCCGCCCTGCTCAGGGTGACAGTCCTTCACGCATTTTCCCAGCATGTTCTTTTGATTACGACTTGCGTAATTTTTCAACTTTCACCAGCTTTTCTCAACCGCCTTAGCTTGTAGTAATGTTTTATGTTCCCTGGAATAGTGTTTCTTCATTATTTAATTGTAAAAGAGTTCTAATAGGAATTACCTGTGGGTGAATGTGAAATCTATAAATAGCCAGCTTGTTTTCAAGCAAATGTCCCCTCAATTTCTCATCTCCATTGTTTAGTCTTTGAATTTCTTTCTTAGAACTCATTTTGTTTTCATGTTTACATCCATGCTTGTTTTTCCTTTGCTATTAGAAGCCATTCGATCTTCTTTCCCTAGTCTTGTTCATTATTGTTCATACAAATTAGTTTAGAGCAGAGTAGTGTCATTTGTAGATTAAACCCATTAGAGTTGCAGGTTGTGTTCTTCATAGAAGGTATATTTTGGAATCTCTCAGTACACTTGTGTTGTATTCCCACAATAAATCCTGCTAGGAATTGCATACGCCAAGCTTTGTCACTTGCGCTATCCCTCTCCTACTCACATTATATTCGGTCTATATCCAAAACCGCCATCGTTCAAAATACCTTTTTCTGTTGATGCTAGCATATACACGCTCTTCTAGATTCACATGAACACGAAGGAACGAGGAGATCATTCTGAGGGGACAAAATCATACACTACTAGATTCACCACTATTATGCAAATTCCATGTTTTATCTGTCAAACTTCTAGTTAAAACATATCAAATAGAGTAGTGAAATATTTCATTTCAGTTAAGTTTCATTTTCGATATTGCCAGGGAAGCTGTGGGGATTGATAATTTCTCAGAAACTATGAGTCATTCCTCACTTCTGAGGTAGGATTGAGAATTTTTCAATTGAGTTAATCAGCTATCTAGTTATTTAGGATAAACTCACAATTGCACAGGAAAGTAGCTACACCGGGCTACCTTGCTTGTTTTAATTTTGTTATTAGATTAGTTTTCATTTTCTGAATATATTAGATTAGTTTCTCTTTCAATTCTATTAAAAATTCTATCAAAAATACAAAAATAGAGGAAAATATATATGTTGTAGATATATCTTGCATAATTAGTTTATTTCGTTTCAGTTAGGTTTATATTGATCTTGTATGACAATCATGGGACCTAGGGAGCCCAGGGAATATGTTTTTGACCCAATCATGCCTCAACCCAATATTTTTGTAGCATTAATTGACATAGACCAAAATTTCAGAATTCAGGTCTTCTCAAACAACAGCAAACCTGCAAGAAATCAACACACAGCTAAGGGGATTAAACATAGAAGATGAAAAAGCACACATGTTCTAGTCAAATAAGACAAATTATAGACTTCCTTGATAGATATCTATATGACTGTAGAAGGACCTAAGAGAGAGAAAACATTTAGTTGTGATCTACTAGTCCCACAACCAGACGCAAGAGACCTCCTCATTGATATAGACACTAGCTTACGTATCCAAGTTGCCAGAACACCTGATAGGTACTCTGAGAGAATCATGCAACTTCTAGTTCTAAACGTAGAGGCCGAAAATGCATATGATTACTAGATACTCAGAATCAGGGGTTAACTCTTCATATGACCATAGGAGGTCCATAACAACCATGAACTTACGGTTGTGATCCACAGGTCCCACAACCCAACGGGCCTACAAACGAATCAAATATTGACACCAGCTTATGAACGCTAGTGTTGAAGTCCTCTCCACTCCCACCAAACATTATCACACAACTATCATTATTAAATGTAGTAGCTAATCAAGCTAAATATTTCTAGACTAGACTAGAGAATCATCCATAAAGAATCAAAAGATCCACGACACGTTTAGCCATTCCATTTTCATGACCTTAGTGGGAGATATATATGAAACACCCATAGGTCATCTTCCACGTATCCCATAACCCACATATCAGATCACGGTAGAGCTCCATATTGATTGGAGCCTTCGAGCAACTATCCTCGCCAAACGATCTATCACATTGGTTTAGGTTAGAAGGGCCTTCTTTGCCTTAGATTTGCAGATCCCATTATTACGTGTTGAATACATAAGATTACCTAACTAGCTTATCTGCACCACGCATGTATTCCATCCCCACCGACTGTCTTGGCATGACCTCGGGAGGTCAGGTGCAAGGAAGAGTTACTTGTAGATTCAAATGCTCAGATGTCACTTTTCCATCATACAGTCATGTTTGTCCAATTATTTCCTAAGGGGAAATATTAGATAACATGTTTATATTGTAGCATTATATAAGGCAACACTTAGATCTTCCAAGGATAGTCCAATGTAGGTTTGTATGAGAATAGTCTTGTGCTCATTATCAACATAATTATACAAGAAATGTTCTTTATAAGGAAAAATTCCTTCTAACAATATATTTTATAAATTTTCAAATCTTGTTCAACCTCTAAATCTTTCAACCTTTATTCAAGAAGGTTAGATCATAGTAACGTAAGATCAACATTTAATTCTTAAGGATGAAAGATCTGCATATTAGCCTTGCATGCTTGGAAAATCATTTATTGATGCAAATAGACACATACAATATCAAGAAAAATAGATATAGGATTCACCAATGATACAAGGCTAGGATAGACATTATTCTCGTTCCAGATAATATTTTTTAGTTATATTACTATTATTTGACCTTGATGAATAAGGAATCACATATATGGATCAAAAAATACTAATAGAATTAAAATTTGACTCAGTTCTATGATATTTGGAATATGTATAACTATTTAAACAGATATTATTCTTACTCAAAAAAATTCTTCTTTTATCAGACATATATGTGAGAGGATAAAAAGTTAATATTCCTTCTTCTATTAATTTATTCTTTTTTCCCATTCTATCATAACTTTATTCTTTTATAGTTAGTCATATATCAGATTGGGAATATTCCCATTTATAACAAAGTAAATTTTATCTCTCCACTTTGTCTAAAAAATATTACAAATTAGATGTAAAAATTATTTATTTTTATATAGAGAATATTATGCGAATCGACATATCATCATTTTTATCTCTTCACTCTGTCTAAAATAATGAAGAAGAATGGATAATTATATATTATAGAGAAATGAACATAATATGCCCATTCTAAACATCTATTCTTCTTCAATGTTTCATGGTAGAAGCAATGTTCAAAGTAAATTTTATCTAACAAACAGTTATTAATAATTACAAAACAAACAATTCTTGCAACTTCTTTAAAGGTTGTCACAATGCACATATTCCCATTCCAAAACAAAGTAATTTCGCATGTTAAAATTAAATTTATCTCTATTCTTCTTCTATTAGTTATATAAAAAATTACATGAGAATGGTAACTTCCCATGTTAAACTTAAATTTATCTTTATTCTTCTTATATTAGTTATATAAAATAAACTACATGAGAATGATAACTTCCCATGTTAAAATTAGATTAAATTTATCTCTATTCTTGCTTCTATTAGTTAGATATAAAAAACTACATGAGAATCGGTAAATTCTCATGTTAAACTTAAATTTATCTCTATTATTTCTTTTAATAGCTATATAAAAAAACTAAATGAAAATTGATATAATGAGAGATGAATATATATTGAGATGTGAACTACATAAGGCTTCACCCCTCTCAAGGGTATGTAGTGTAACACTTGTCTCTTTTAGGGATTTCCCCAACTAGTATAATACAATTATTAATTACTTCAAAATAAACAATGTTTATTTGTATGAAAATGGGCTTGTGCTCATTATAAACATGCACAACTTCTATAAAAGGTTTTCACAATGCACCAACTTCACATTCCTTCCCATGTTAATGTTGGTGTGTGTGACATGCCTAGTCATTGTCCACATCACCTGGTGAGTCATCTCGCCTTGCGAGATTCATAGGTCTTAGGAAGTCAAATGACAAGTTTCAAATTCAGTCATTGTCATTTGCATCAATGCGTCATAGGAGTTACATTCCTTATTTTGAATTATAACTCCTCCTGTAGTGGTGTCATATGTGTTAGTCACTTCATATGCATCAGTGGCATCATTTATATTTCTTTCCTTGTTTAGGCACGGGGATTACACAACACCCCTATTTGTACTTCCTTTTTTTGATCTATGAGCATCAGCAGACCTATTTTCTTATTTACATATTCTTTCCATTGTTCGAATCTTGCTTATTGCATTGGAGCTTGACGTTACCATCGGAGTGCAACTTCGTTGTGGTGCATTGTTTTTGACATTGGTTCTCAAAAATCCCTCTTTCATGGTATCAGAGCTGGTTTCGGTAAAACATGTACTCTTCGTTTATCAAGTTGTTTATTACTTCTCATTTCCTTGTGTAAGTTTTCTTTGATTATTATTTTGGAATTGTATTACTCACATCGTATTGAGGTTTCAGCAGTTACAAGTTTGAGGTATTTGGCTGGTTTGCTTTATCATGTTGCTAAGTTCATGATTACTTCTTCCTCACGAGGTTGTATTTTTCCTTGGCATGGACCTGTGGTTCCTTCGTGGTTCATGGTTCGTGGTTCATGTGTTTGAGTTATTTGGGTGTTCTGGCCTTGCATAAGTGTTTTTTTTTTAGGTCTATTACAGTTTGAGGTTGTATTTCAGAGCTTGCATCATTGGATTTAACGTTGGGTGCTTTGCTTGTGCCTTTGAAAGTGTGAAAACATGCAATATTTCTCAATGTTAGTTTAGCTTGGTTAAATGTATTGGGTCGGGGGTTATTCATCGGGTATTGAGTGGTTGGTTTGTACCTTGTGCATCATGGGATCAAATTGGTTTCTTCGGCCCCTACTAATCTCCCTTCTCTCTACATGAACTTAATCTCTCTACCTTCCCTTATTCCTCTCGACACTAGATTCTCACATCTACAGGCTCGACTCATCTCGGTGCACCTGGTTCAGTCCATTCTACTCAGACTATGTGTTTGTTCCTTTTTACCGCTGCTTGGCTCCAACCTGTGGGTGTCAGTTACATTGTTGTTACCCTCACTCTGACCTATGGTTCATTCCATTCTTCCTTGATCTCTGTCTATGCATGGTGGGTTACAATCAAACACATGGCCTCGACCCTATCTCGGCAATCATTCACCAACTAATACATGGCTTCACTCCAATCAACTTTGAGGGTATGCATTAAAAACAATTTAGGTTTCATTTAACTACCACAGATTACACTTGTCCACATAGTGGTTCTCCAAGCTCAGTCAACGTTGGCCCCTTATCCATCCTCTAAAATTGATTATTGGTAATAAATCTCCTTTTAAATATTTTAAGGTGTAATTGGCATTGTAATTTCTTTTTAGAATTTTTTTTTGGTTGTATTCATATGCTTCCTTCGAGTGTCGAAGATGGAGGGTGAGGTTCGAGGTTGGTAGGAGGCTAATCCCCCCTTGTAATTAAAAAAATCCCTATCTAAAATTTGATGTCATTTGTAACGAGCATATATATGACACCCTTTGCATGCATTTAGGGCACTTTTTTAATCCATTTGCAGGCTTATTAACTTTTTTCCATCAGTTGCGGGAATTATTTTTTTTCTATAACTTTTGACTTGTTGCTCAGTTTTAAGAACATCTTTTTTCAAAGTTACATGTCTTTTCACACTATAGATGATGGGATTATCAGTTTTGTAAACGCACTATTTTATAAAGTGCCACATTATGGGGGGTGTATTTGTATTACTTAATTTAGCTCATTTTGAATCATCTTCAGCTTTGTTCTATCCCTTTTATTACTTGTGGACTTGTGAGTGCATCCGCCATAGTCTTATTGAAAAAGGAGTCTTTCGTGCGATGTGATATGCTATTTCTCACAAAGCCCTCTCTTACCCTTCTTATTTTCTCTAGTTCTTGTGCTTTCTTACTGTGTCGAACTATTGTGCCCAACGAACCTTTATTGTTGTCTCCACTCTTGCGCATTATTATGTTGATTGCAAGGTGAGTGACAAACTAGTTCTTGGCACACAGTCGCATCTGATTGTAATCAACACACTAAACTATAAAATTCCACAAAAATGGGGGGTTAAAACTTGTATTCGTATGAGGATCCTCTCGTCATGGACATTAAATTTCATCACTATGTTGTTACACTAGGACCAAGAAACTACCTACAATATAAGAATGGAATAATCAATCATTGCATTATGCAAAACTTGTTACCACATCTTCTTGGGATGGCACCTGAACCTATTGACCACATTCATCACCAAAATTGGTTGAATGAGAATGACATGGCATACCAACTTATTTGTCTTACTATACCGAAGGAACTTCAATGTCGAGTAGAGTTCATAGAGTCTGCACACCAAGCTTGGACTTTCATTCAAAATTTTCATAGAGACTTTGATCCACCTTCATCCTATCATGGATCTTATGATGATCTTGTATCCATGGAGGAAATTGAGTTCACTGATACTTTTCCTTACAAATGGCTAGCCACACATATTTCTTCACACGATGATAGTTCCACTAAAACACACTCACTTGGTTCTACTTCTTATGACGAGGATTATGGACCCAGTTCTTATGTCGAGAGTACTACAGAGGACTCTTCTCCTCCTCTCACTATTCCAGAGAGTGTTGACACATCCCACATCTTATCAGCTATCGAGCAGTCTCATATATAGTCTCATACAGTCATCATGCCCACCTATTTTCCACCTTCAGTGTTTGAGGCCCCTTTTACTCCTCCACCTTCATTGGATGACTCATACCTATCTAACATCGCTCTTTTGTTTGTTGATCCCCCTCATTGGGATGAGTATTTTCCTGACCTTAGTAATATTTTCGTAGAGTACACTTGTGATGTACTACAGGTTCCTCATCCATCTATAGGCATTTTAGAGGAGTTCATCATCTCTGTTGTTGGGAGTGCCCCTTCTAGGAATCTTACCACTTCCACTTTTCCAGAGACCTTAATTGATCCTCCCATGCTTGTGGATCCATTTTCTATTGTCAGGGATGTTTATTTTCCTTCACATTAGTTGGACATCCTTTCTACAGGTGTTCCCCTTCTTCACTCTGACAGTTCTACACACGTTGCATTACCTTCAATTCGTTTGCACTCACTTACTAGACCTATGTCACACTTTCGTGGACTAGACTCAGAGCTCTCCGTGTTGCTGCCTTCAGTTTCCATCACAAAGTGGGCGGACTTCTAGCTTGTCAATTCTATCCTTTCTAAGGGCAGACACACAGTTTGATGCGGATGTCTCTTCTTCAGTCTAGAGGCTGAGGATATCATCATCAACATTCTTCTGGGAGACTTCTTAGAGTTGTAGATTTCAGATCCATCCATGGCATCTTCCACATCCATCTCATCTCCCTCTTCTTCTCTCTTTTTCATATTTTCAAGATATTTCCCTTTTGTACTTGGTTACCTTTACAGGTTATTCTATGGCCAGGACCCATCCTTGGCATCTTTCTTAGATTCAAGATTATTTTCTTCTCTTGTGATGGATGCTTTTCCCACTATGTTTTCCTTCACTGTTTGGGACTTCTTTTTGTGCATGGGTACCTCATCAGGCTTTATGCCGGGACCCATTTCTCTTTTTTAGTCTAGAGGTAGAGAATCTTGTGATCGACATTCCTCTAGGATACTTCTTATAGTTACAGTTTTTAGATCCATCCATGGCATATTCTGTATCCCCCTCATCTCCCTCTTTTCCTCTTCTTCTTCCTTCCAGAAAGATTTTGTTTATATATGGGCACCTTATCAGGCCTTTAGTTTATAGGCCCCATTGACACATCTTTCTTAGTTTTCTAGGGGTGGCTTCTTTTCTATTTTGGCTTACCATGACCTCTTCCTCGACTTCGATGAAGGGAGGTGTTGGTGTGTGTGACATGCCTAGTCATTGTCCACATCACCTGGGGAGTCATCTCACCTTGTGAGATTCATAGGTCTTAGGAAGTCAAATTACAAGTTTCAGATTCTATCATAGAATCTGTCATTATCATTTACGTCAATGCGTCATAGGAGTTACATTCATTATTTGGAGTTGTAACTCCTCCTTTAGTGGCATCATATGCGTCAGTCACGTCATATGCGTCAGTGGGTGTCATTGATATTTCTTTCCCTGTTTAGGCATGGGGGTTCCACAACACCCCTATTTGTACTTCCTTTTTTCGATCTATGAGCATGAGTAGACCTATTTTCTTACTTGCATTTTCTTTCCATTGATTCAAATATTTCTTATTGCATTGGATATTGATGTTACCATTGGAGTGCAACTTCATTTTGGTGCATTGTTTTTGACATTGGTTCTCGGGAATCCCTCTTTCAGTTAAAATAAAGTAAACAAAATATTTAAACTTAAAGTTATCTCTATTCTTCTTCTATTACATATATTTGAGATTTCTATTAGTTATACATGAGAATGAGCATATTTATCACTATTATTCTTCTATTAGTTATATATGAAATATATTCCCTTTTAAAGTGGAAAGGATGAAAAAATAAAGTGGAGAGAGTAAAAGTAGCATCGAAATTTTTTTCAAATCAAGTTGAAACATTCACAATGCACATCTTCCAATTCTGTCTTCTATATATATATATATATATAGAGAGAGAGAGAGAGAGAGAGAGAGAGAGAGAAAGTCAGATGAGAACTACATAAGGCTTGATCCCTCTCAAGGGTTTGTAGAGCATAATATGCCCATTCTAATATTCTATTATTATTGAATCTATTACTCCAAGGAATATTAAATTATTATAAACAATAACTTGAGCTATGCTATGAATGATTTCCCATTTTTTCTTTTAGGATGGGGTACAAGAAAAACATGAGTACCTAATCATTTCTTCAATGATGAATATTAGAATGTTTATAATATGAGTATATTCACATTGATAATGTGAATATGCCCATTCTAATATAAGAATTACAGAGAAAAAATAATCATAAGGTGAACTGTTGTATATATCTCCCCCCTGGGTAAATATATACAACACAAAGTGTCGACATGTAAAAATTCACGCCCAAGGCATAGGCTGGGGGCGCACAACACAAAGTGTCAACATGAAAAAATTCATGCCCAAGGTGCAGGTGGGGGCGCACAACACAAAGTGTCGACATGCGAAAATTCGTGCCGAAGGCACATGCTAGGGGTGCACAACACAAAGTGTCGACATGTAAAAATTCGCGCCCAAGGTGCAGGCTGCAGGTGCACAACACAGAGTGTCGACATGCAAAAATTTGTGCCTAAGGCGCGGGCTGGGGGCGAACAACACAAGGTGTCAACACCACATTTTCAGTGCCTATGGCGCACATAAGAGTATGTCGACATAGGGATGGATGCGCCGAGGCACATCTTCAAGAGGTGCAACATTTTTAGCATTGACACCCCGACAGAAAGCAAACCCTGACCCAGATATTCAAATGACCATAACATTTTCACAGGGAGCTCAGATTCACACAAGGTTGGACTTTTCAGAAAGCTTACAAGGTCCTCTATCCAACTACAATTGGATATCTTTAATTGTGTGAGAAAAAGTTCTTCAAAAATGCAAAATAAAACTCGCCATTTTTTGGGTTTGCTAAGGTTCTCACCTACCACCATAATGAGATGAATTAAATGCAACCTGGAGGTGGTTGGGGTAGATTTGGAATTTATCTCTCTTTTTGCTCTCATTCTTCCTATAAATTGTAAAGAGGGGCTTCTTTCTAAAGGTTGGGACCATTCTTGTTTTTCCCCTCCCTTCTTCTCTTTGGCAGGTGAATTTGTGGAGTTTAAACCTCCCATCTAAACTGTAATGCAACTTTGCCTCTTGGTATTTTGTAGTGTATTGTATCAATCTTTGGAGCAAATAATGCATGTCTGTGGATGATTCTCAACCCTCTTTGTGTTTATTTACATCCTCTTGATCTTTCACTACAAATTTTGTTATCTGTGCATGATCTTGCATTGCATTTTTATGGTTTGTGTTTATTGGTGAGAGAGGTGTTCTTCATTCCGTCTTTGCATCACCTTTGTTAGTTTAGCTTTTATTTTATGCATCTTCTTACCCTACATCCTTGGAAAGTTAGTTTAGGTTTTTTTTAGTAAACCCTCTACATTTTTACATGTGTGTCTGAATAGAGGAATAAGGAACTGGGCCTTCATCTGGAGAGCTTTTCTGATTTCACAAGGTCCCACACTTGGGAAAAGCTCCATGTTATGCAATCGCACTGAGAGTCTCAACCCATCGAGTTGCAGACATTTAAGGGTGTTGTGATTCACCATCAACAGTTTTGGCACGCCCGGTTGGAACAAGAGGTCATTCCATAAGATTTGAAGGAATTTTCAAGAAATTTGGACTTAGACATTGCAAGTTTTACAATTTCATATTTTTTTTTCACCTTCCAGGATGAACTTTGAAATCAATTTCCAAGGGCTTAAATTGCTCAAAACAAGTCAAAATTCCACCAGTTGATAGATTGGGGGATAATCTTCAAAAGGGTATTCTTAGATTTTTGAGATTTTGACTTTCAAAATTTCATAGTTTTTAGTATTTCAGGTTTTCCCAGGTGTTGAACATGTCCCAAGTTCTAACACAGTGTGTTTCAGATTTTGTAAGTTGCCTTGCATGACCTAAGTTTCACCTGTACATTTCAGGGATTAGTAGCTGCACAAAAAGACCCGATAACTGAATTGAAGAACTATATCTTTTGGGTCCTTCAAGGTTTTAAATTCTATTTTTAATATTGACAGGTTTGGTGTGTAACTTGGCAAAATCCATCCTTTTGAGGCTCGTTCCCCAAAACATCTTGTGACTCCGAAGGGATAGAAGTTAGTGGTATAGTAGCACAAGTTGCCCAGGTACATGAGAAGAATTCAAACCAGGTCTGATACTCGAGAAGAAGGGTCATTTTTCTACTTACAGCTATCACCTGGAAGAGGAAGGAGAGGAAGAAGACCACAAAGATCACCATCTCCACTTAACAGGACTTTATCAACCCCTCCACCTGGTAGACCTTTCATCCAATCAACAAGGGTTCTCAGGCTAATCAGAATGGCGCAACAAAACCCTTTTGTCAACTTCACTGGCAGCATCCCACTTGCCCTCAATGCATAGAATCCAGTTCCAATTACAACATTGAAGAACATTCCATTTTTTAGTGGAGAAAATCATACCACTCCTGGTGATCATGTCAAAGACATTGCTAACATTTGTGTAATCCATGAGATAAATGAAATGGATGTTGCTATCAAATTACTGACATCTTCATTCAAAGGGAAGGCATTGCAATGGTTTAGGAGCCTTGGAGCTGGTTCTATCCAGAATTGGAATCAGTTACGCATAGTTCTCCATGAGCAGTTTGGAGAAAAGGGAGACAATTTGTCTCTACTTGAACAATTGACGACTATCAAGAGATCTCCCCATAAGCAGCTAACTAACTTCAACTTCAGATATCAAAGGTCTTGGGATAGGATTCCAGTGGTCGTCAGGCCAACAGCTGAAGGTGCTTTTCTATATTATCTTAAGGCTTTGAATTCTAATATTTCTATGTTAATTCAATCTATGGGAAGCACAACCTTACCTGCTCCTTATAGCATTTCCATTAGGGCTGAAAAGTGTCTTATTCAAGCTGGTAAGCTCGCTCCTAGGCCTCCCATGCCCTTGTATCCAAACTTAAAAAATCCAAGCACTAGTCAAGCACCCATTTTGGCTCCTATTCCCACTCCTAGAAATCAAAGTTCAAATGAAACTTCTAATTCATCCTCTAGTGCTTCAAATGAACTCTAGGAGGTCATGAAACAATTACAAAATTTGGGAAATAAGTTGGTTACACTCAAGAGGCAGCAGGCCCAAAGCTTTAGACCTTCTTATCAACCTCAAGCTTAACCTAATAGGAAACCATACCAGCCCAATAGGCCACCCAATCTAGCTACAAATCAAAGCCAAGTAAGGCCTCCTGCTAATAGATCATTTCAGCCCTATAACCCCAATGTTGCATCTGCTTCTAAAGCATTAGTGCCAGTGTAAAACAACATAGCTCAAGAGTATGATTGGTGTTTCCCATGCAATGAACCTCACAACCAATCTATGTGGTTTAATGGTGCTTTAAACCAAGCCTTGATGGTGACAAATACTGGCGTAGAGGGTGAAGTGAGTCAATAAACAAATCAGCAACAAGGGACATCTCAGCAAAACACAGCTCCAAATGATACCACACTTGTGAATTGGCAAGCTAAGGATTTTTGTGGCATGAATCAAACAATTTCTCAGAGTGTAGTAGCTAACACAAGATCAAAGAAGAGGAATATTGGTGAAGGGAAGTCATTGGCTCCAAGTGATCTACAACCTTCCATCACTCCACAAGGTGTTGGTAAGCAAAATACCGTTCCAAACACACAAGGACAGCCTAAACCACCTTCAAAACCAACTCAAATGCTAGTTGTTGTTGCCCATGTGCAAGAAAGGAATGTGCAGGCTAAAGGACATCAAAGATATGTTTCATCCCCATTTAGCATCATTGATCAAATGAAGAAGACAAATGTGAATATATCAATGTGGGAATCTCTATCCATCCTAGGACAAAGAGATTTTCTACAAGATGCCATGAAGAATTGGTCAAATTCGAACCAGTAGGTCCATATGCAAGAGAATGTCCTCACAAATGCTACTCAGCCTAAAGGGAATCATGGAGGACAACAAGGTAAAGTTTTTAAGCCCCCTCCATTCTATGTTTCATTAATCATTGGGGATAAACTAGCACACAATTGCATGATTGATTCTGGGGCAAGTAGTTCTGTCATGCCCAAGTAAATAACTAATCAAATGGGTCTCCAATATGAAGTCATATCAAAGGGGGTAGTGCAATTAGATGGACAACAGTAGCAATGGTGGGAGTGATTAAAGGTTTTAATCTTACCTTGCATGCATGCCCCCCAATGCTACCATTTTGCAAGATGTGTCAGTGATAGATTTTCCACCACTCTTTGCCCTATGCTTATCAAGGGATTTCACAGCTAGAATTAGAGGCTACTTATTTGCTGACTGGTCACACATGTTGTTCAGAACAAGATATGGTACTAAGGTCACAATCAGATCTGAACCAATTACAAACTTTCATATTGAGCCTCATACTCCAAGCCAAATCAATGCCAATTGTTCAGTATTTGATCAAGAAGATTATCCAAGCATAGATGAAGCTCACACCAAAGTTGGAAGCATCCCAAATTTGACACTCTATGAATGGGTAAACAAGGTACATGATTTTGATCCCTACTAAGAAGTAGAAGAATCTGAGCTATGAGTATATTGCATACATGAAGAAAACTATCCTATTCGTAGCATCACCAAACTAGACCATAAGGATGACAATGATGTATGGCAATTATTTTTCGATGGATCAAGGAGTAGGCAGGGTGCAGGAGGAGGAGTTATGCTTATTTCACCTCAATTCATCAAACATTATCCAGCTTTCCATTTCCATTTTTCCTGTTCAAACAACATAGCTGAATATGAGGCATTGATTCATGGACTTCATTGGGCTAGGAAAAAGGGCATAAAGAATGTGCAGGTGTTTGGAGATAGTGAGTTAATCATCAAACAAGTCAGGGGACAACATGCTACAAAGAATAACATGCTGAGGAACTACAAGAACAAGGTATGGGACCTCATTGAGGATTTCAAAGTTTTCAACATTATATTCATACCCAGGAAGAAAAATGAAGCTATGGATAGGCTCGCAGTAGTTGGAGCAACGTTCGATGTGGTCGAAAACATTAGAAGGGAAAAAACACAACCACATATCCATGTGATTGTGAGGCCAGTAGTTCCAGATAATAACAAAAGCTGGCAAGTGTTTGAGAATGACCAACAGATCGTCAATTTTTTGCAAGAAGAGGTTCAATTCTCAGCTAGGAATCAGGACAGACTAAAGCAGCAATATGGTGATCAAGTAGTGCAGCTGTGAACAAACAAGCTTCCTAAGGGTTTAGTAACATTGGAGTCTATCTTCAACCCTAATGACCAATTCCATAAGGAAATGGCTAACATATTGGTCAAGAGAGAAGATTTAGAGCCAATTCCGGTTGGCGAAGGCAGAACACTTCAAATTGGTAAAGTGGCCACTAAGCAGGAGAAATCAGATTTCATACAGGTTTGCCAAGAATTTCTAGATGTCTTCACATGGAGCTATAAATACTTGAGAGGATTCAATCCGAAATTGGCACAACATACCATAGAATTGGATCCAGATGCTAAGCCCATCAGGAAGAAGCAGAGACCAGTTAACCCTCACATTGAGCCTCTAATGAAGAAAGAGTTAAACAAGCTAATCGAGGCAAGCATTATATTCCCGATCAAGCACTCAAGCTGGGTTGCAAACTTGGTTCTGGCCAGGAAGAAGAGTGGAGAAATCAGGTTGTGTGTGGACTTCTAAGACCTCAACAGGGCATCTCTCAAAGACCATTACCCACTTCCTTCAATGGAACAAATATTGCAAGTGGTGTCTGGTTCAGAGACATTCTCTCTCCTAGATGGTTATTCAGGGTATAATCAGATAATGGTGAAAGAAGATGACTAGCTCAAGATGGCTTTCACCACCAAATGGGGCACCTATGCCTACAAGAAGATGCCATTTGGGCTATCAAATGCTAGAGCCACTTTCCAAAGGGCAATGGATATGGCATTCAAGGGATTGATCAATAAAATAGTTCTGATATATCTTGATGACATCACTATTTTCTCAATAAATGTAGCGGATCACCTCTTTCATTTGAGGCAAGTATTTTAGAGGTGTAGAAGATTTGGGGTATCATTGAATCCCAAAAAATGCATATTCTTGGCTCACGAAGGAAAACTTCTAGGCCATATTGTTTCAAAGGAGGGGTTGACGATTGACTTAGAAAGAGTTGAAGCAATTCGAGTGTTGCCATTGCCAAGTCACAAGAAGATTCTTCAAAGCTTCTTAGGAAGGATAAATTTCATCTGCAGGTTTGTTCCAAACTTTGTAGCTCTCGTAAATCCAATAACGCTGATGTTGAAGAAGAGCGTGGCATTTAAGTGGAAATTTGAAGGCAAGAAAAGTTTTGAGGCAATAAAATAGGCTATATCTCAAGCTCTGACTCTCGTCAATCCAGACTTCTCCAAGGACTTCATGCTATATGCCTTTGGTGGTGGAGACACAATTTCTGCAATCCTGGTACAACAAAACAAAGAAGGATTAGAACAACCAGTTGCTTTCTTTAGTCAAGGCTTGGAGGAGTACGAAAATAGGTACTCTTTCATTGAAAAGCATGTCTTTGCAGTGATCAGGAGCTTAAAGAAATTCAAGCACCTAGTCTCAAACAACAAGATCCAATTGTTGGTCTCTCATGCCAGAGTCAAGGACTTCCTTCTAAACAAGGATTTGAATGAGAAATGTGTAGGATGGATAACCCATGTCATGGAATATGACATTGAGATTAAGGTCACAAAACTAGTACGTGGAAAAGGACTATGTGAACAGCTAGCTTTGAGTCGGCAAGTTGAAGCAGGTGATGAAGAAGAGACTGTCTTGGTGCTACAGGATTGTCAAGAATAGGAAAATGATGATGTGCCCGCTCCTTGTTGGACTCAGAATATGATACACTTCCTACAAGCAGGCCTATGCCCTCCAAAAATGAGCAAAGCAAAGAGGAGATACTTTAGATTACAAGCCATTCCATATGTGCTTGTTGATGGTGTTTTGTTTAAAAAAGACATCAATGGAGTTCTATTCAGGTGCATTGGGATAGATCAAATTGAGAGGGTGTTATGAGATTTTCATGATGGAGATTCCGAAGGACATTTTTCCCAACAAGTAATAGCTCTCAAGTTAATGAAGGCAAGGTATTATTAGCCAACAGTGTTCAGCGACTGCTATACATGGATAAGAAAGTGTAAGAAATGTGTACTTTTCACTGGAAAAGAAAGACTAGCAGTGCTTCCATTGCACCCAATTTTGGTTGAACAACCATTTATGCAATGGGGATTGGACTTCGTCGGGGTCATCAACCCAAACTCAAGCCAAGGCCACAAGTGGATTCTCACGGCAACAGACTATTTCACCAAGTGGACCGAAGTAGTAGCGCTCAAAGAGGAAAATGAGTCTAACATACTAGACTTTTATGAAGGAATAGTGACCAAGTTTGGTGTGCTGGCCACTATCATATCAGACAATGCATTGGCATTCATAGGTTACAAGATTATAGAATGGACTGTCAAGAATGGAATCTATTTGAGCACCTCTTCAAATTATTACCCACAGGGTAATGGATAGGTAGAGTCCATGAACAAGAATTTACTAAGGATCATCAGAAGGACTCTGGATGAAAACCAAAGAACATGGCATACCAAGCTAAAATCAGCATTATGGGCTGACAGGATAACACCAAAGAGGTCTACAGGTATTTCTCCTTACAAGTTGGTCTATGGGAAAGAGGCAGTATTACCTATATCATTAGAATTGCCAGCATTGGAGCTCATGAAGTAGTTGGAGTTGTCTAAGTTCAAACCAATGGAGGCTAGGTATGCAGAGTTGATGGAATTGGAAGAAATAAGAGAACATGCAGTTCAGACAATTGAGAAGGATCAGGCCTTAGTAAAAAGATGGTTTGATAAGAAGGCAAGAGAAAAGACCTTCCAAGAAGGGGACCTGGTTCTGAAATGGGATGCAAATTGGGCAAAACCAGGAAGGAATTCCAAGTTCGATGCCATTTGGAGTGGCCCCTACATGGTCACAGGATGTAAGAGTAGTAATGCCTTCCAATTTTCTACATTAGATGGAGAAGAACTCCCGATTCTGATTAACGGAATCTACCTTAAACATTTCTACTAAAAGGAAAGGTTTACCCTTGTAAATATTAGCCTATTTTTCAATTCCTCTAAGTGTGGGTGCAAATTATCTTGTTATAGTTAGGTTTCAGTTTCCCTAAGTGCTTTGGCATAGGTTTTTTTGCTCTCAGGTTGAATTTCTACAGTTCAGCGTGCTCTCGGAGAAGGAGTTGTGGTATCAGGCCCGGGATTAGATATCAGGTTGGTTTCAGGTTATTTCTTATGACTCCATACACAATAGATTTCTAAAAGGCCACTGATCTTCTACCTAGCAGGATGGTGACCCCATTGAGTCACCAAATTGTTGTATATATCTATCCCCAGGTAAATATATACAGCACAAAGTTTCGACATGTAAAAATTCACGCCCAAGGCGTAGGTTGGGGGTGCACAACACAAAGTTTCAACATGAAAAAATTCATGCCCAGCAGGATAGGGGCACACAGCACAAAGTGTCGACATTTGAAAATTCATGCCGAAGGCACATGCTAGGGGTGCACAACACAAAGTGTCGACATACAAAAATTTGCACCTAAGGCGCAGGCTAGGGGTGCACAACACAAAGTGTCGACATGCAAAAATTCACGCCTAAGGCGTGGACTGGGGGCGAACAACACAAGGTGTCAACACCACATTTTTAGTGCCTATGGCACATGTAAGAGTATGTCGACATAGGGATGGATGCGCCGAGGCGCATCTTCAGGAGGCACAACATTTTGAGCATTGACACCCCGACAGAAAGAAAACCCTGACCCAAATATTCAAATGGCCATAACGTTTCATAGGGAGCTCGGATTCACGCGAGGTTGGACTTTTCAGAAAGCTTACAAGGTCCTCTATCCAACTACAATTGGATATCTTTAATTAGGTGAGAAAAAGTTCTTCAAAAATGCAAAATACAATTCACCATTTTTTGGGTTTGCTAAGGTTCTCACCTACCGCCATAATGAGATGAATTAAATGCAACCTGGAGGTGGTTGGGGTAGATTTGGAATTTCTCTCTCTTTTCTCTCTCATTCTTCCTATAAATTGTAAGGAGGGGCTTCTTTCTAAAGGTTGGAAATTCTTGTTTTTCCCCTCCCTTCTTCTCTTTGGCAGGTGAATTTGTGGAGTTCAAACCTCCCATCTAAAACTGTAATGTAACTTTGCCTCTTGGCATTTTGTAGTGTATTGTATCAATCTTTGGAGCAGATAATGTATGTCTATGGATGATTCTCAACCCTCTTTGTGTTTATTTGCATCCTCTTGATATTTCACTACAAATTTTGTTATCTGTGCATGATCTTGCATTGCATTTTTATGGTTTGTGTTTATTGGCGAGATAGGTGTTCTTCATTCCTTGGTGCATCACCTTTGTTAGTTTAGCTTTTATTTTATGCATCTTATTACCCTACATCCTTGGAAAGTTAGTTTAGGTTTTTTTAGTAAACCCTCTACATTTTTACATGTGCATCTGAATAGAGGAATAGGAACTGGCCTTCATCCGGAGAGCTTTTCTGATTTCGCAAGGTCCCACACTTGGGAAAAGCTCCATGTTATGCAATCGCACTGAGAGGCTCAACCCATCGAGTTGTATACATTTAGGGGTGCTGTGATTCACCATCAACATTAACTACACAAGGCTTGATTCCTCTTCAGGGTATGTATTGCAACACTTGGATCTGTCACGGTTAGTCCATCCTATAAGATATAATAACTTTCCCTTGCATTCTTGGTTAATAAATTTCCCTTGCATATGCCTCTTCTAAACATCTATTCATCTTCCATCTATTATTCTTCTATGTTTTATTTGAGATAAAAAATGATGACAATTCTTCTAGGATTATTATTTAAGAATGGGCATATGCCCATTCTAAACATCTATTCATCTTACATTTTTTCTTTTATATGTCCTATATGGGAATGGGTATCTACCCACTGGAATGGGCTTGACATGAAGATGAAGATTTTTTTTTTTACAAATTATTGGTTGAGCTCCATTTTTCGATTAAAGGAAAATTAAATGATATTCTTCATGAGAAGTGTTAGAAAATTCATTGGTGTTTCAAGAAATTTCCTTGATATTATTGATAAAAAGAGATATAAACCAAAAGTGAAAGAATGAGATATAATTAGATATAGAGGCTTCACTCAAGAACTCCATTGCGTTGTAACTATGCATAAGGTGAACTACATAACACTTGATCCATTTTAAGTGTATGTAGTGCATCACTCATCTCCACCACGAATACTCAATCCAGTATGGTCCTCCTTCCACATTAATGGTCCTCCCTCCATTGAAAAATGGGGAATGACCCAACATTAAATGTTAGTTCATATGAGTATGGAAAAATTCCCATTCTAAACACTCTAATAACATTACATATCAAAAAATACAAGACAGTAAAAGACAATATTAGAATGGGCAGAGAATGGGAGTTTACCCAAGGGTATGTAGTATATTCTAAAATGAAATAATAGAAATACATAAGGCTTGATCTCTCTCGAGGGTATGTAGTACAAGAATTGGCAGAGAAAACACTTAGCTATGTTAGGATTAGTCCAACCAAAAGGATATAATTTTAAATAAGTATGGAAATGTGACTAATACTTGTCATAGTCGAAAAGCCTAATTAAAAATATGAAGTGACATGAAACATAAGAAAGACCCATATTTTTGTAATGTACTTTACCAACCATGTTTTAATGCTTTAATATGCCAATGTTTAGACCTAATTAAATGTTTTCATAAGGTATTAGTATGGGTATATGCCAATTCTCTTCTAAACAAACAATTATGTCTTGTATTGAACTAGAAGATGCCCATTCTTAGAGCCTTTATAGAGGTATGAAATTTTTTTTAAATAGTTACTTGCATTTCAATGTTTAGAATGGGCATATATAAATTCTCATATAAACAAACCATTTTTTGTCTTGTATTGAAATTGTAAGATTTATCCATTCTAACAGATTTTATAGAGGTATAAATTCTCACACCCTTTGAGAAACCAAACATTTTTATAGAGGTACAAACAATATTTACCATTCTCACATCATATGTAGAGGTACGATAAATATTGAAGTACAATATTACTTGTATTGAATGGGTAGATACCCGTTCTTATGTATGATTCAAAGAATTAAAATAGAATTAAAATTCAATTTGTTTAAGAATATTCTAAAATTAAATTTAGTTTGTTTAAAAATATTTGGAATTAAAATTTAGCTTACCCTGATTATAAATAGTCTTACACAAGCAATATTATCTAGCTATAAAGGCTATGAGAATGCATAACTTCCCATTCTAAAACAAAGTAAGGTTGTGAAAATTCCTGTGATCGTATTGGTGTATCTCTCAAATTTTCTTCCAACTTTTGGTTCCTCCTTTCTACTTTGTACTTCGTCTATTTTGTTAAATAATATATTAGACATTTTCTTCAAATATTATGCTTCACAAGATGAAATAGTTTAGCGACACATATGAGCCCAACACGGAAAAGATGAACAAAATTCAAAACGATCTATCATGTGATACCTTTGAGGTAAAGCTTCAAATTCTCAAGATCTCTACTATTCTCAAACGCATTCACCACATTAATCTTTCTACTATGCCATGTAGTGGTGTGAATTAAATTCCATCAATAACATAACCATGTTTAAGGTTATTTTCATTTATAATAAAATATATCCTAAACAAGTAGCATATACAACCATATTTATATGCATCCATTTATAACTATTCTGATCATGGTTGAAAACCATTTTTGAACAAGGTTAGATCATAGTAATGAAAGTTTAACATTTAATCTTGAAGGATGAACATGTGCATATTAGCCATGCATTCTTGGTAAAACATTCATCTATACAAATAGACACATGATGGAAAAGATTATCCTTTAAGATAAAATAATTCACTTTTATTACTATTATTTAATCTCATTGAATAATGATTCTCATATATGGAACAAAGAAGAATAACAGAATTAAAATTTAATTTGATCTATAATATTTCGAATCTAATGATTTTGAGAAACTATTTGCAACAAGGAATTTAAACATTATAATACCAAATACTATACAATGGAAGACCTGCTATCCCAATTTTACCCCCTCAAAAAAACTGATCAAACATGACCATGTGCAAGAAGAAATCCAAGGGATGGTTCTGTCGTACAAGCCCATGTTCAAATCCAACAAACAAGTTATAGGTGGGCTCTACAATGGAATAGCAGGGTCGGGGAATAAGAAATAAGTGTTAAAGAAACTAGAGGCTCAAAGGAAAATAAACGAAGAAGGTTCGACATCTTCGGGCTCTGCAAATGATTCAAAACGAGAACCAAAAATGACTAAGTATGGAGGAGACATCATAATCTATGAAGTGTCCAAATGGTGCACCTCCAAAGATTAATTCCCAATCCAGATACCTAAACAAGCGTCAAGCCTCCACGTGTCAAGAACCCCAAAAGTCACACCACCCATTGATAAGTCTTCGACTCAGCAGAAGGTGCCAAGTGTCCAAACGAAGCTACTTCAAAGATAAATCCAAAGAATGGGGAACCAAATGAGTGCAGTCTCACCATGTAGTCCAAATTAAAAAAAGTGGCACAGAGTGGGCCCAAAATGAATAAGTATAGAGAACCAGTGGAAGCCTCCATGTGTCTCAATGACACAATCTCAAAAGGGAAGTCTTGAGGCAGTCCCCAAATGAGCACGGGTTCACCACATGTCCCAGGTCCAAAAAAAGGGACATACTCAGGGGTTGAATAGTCAAAGAAGAGGCAGGCCAGCGGAAGGAGCCAAGTGTGGACATGACACTACTTCAAAAGTAAAATTTGGGATGGTTTTCCAAACAAGCACCAATCCTCCACATGTCCAGCATCGGAATTTTTTCCCCACCAAGCAAAGAGACTCAGGAAAAATGCAAAGAAACCCAAGGAGCTTGTGGAAGCCACCACGCGTCAACCTAAAGAAATTTCAAAAGATAAAGGTAGGGGCCAAATCTTCAAGGTGCGCAAGGTTGCCATGTGGACCCAGTACGGATAGACTCTTTCAAATATTGCGCGCTTGTGACCCTAATCTTTAAATGGCCATATATTTTAACTAGAAACTCAAATTTGGGTGGGAGAAGAATTTTTGGAAATGTCTCGATACCCTCTATGCCATAGAAATATAAAATATCATTCTTAATAAGATTTAATTGGGTGAAAAATGGGAAAAATTCTTCTAGGCCATTAATACAAAATCTGATTTCTTCAACTACCAGATTAAATTTTATTTGATCCGTTGTTCTTCCTCCTTTAACGTGCCGAACAAGTAATCGATGCAGAAATGAAATATTTGGGGTATATTTGAGAGGGGTATTGATTGATGGTGGTTGAGATTTCAAAGAAGGATTTAATGCATATCTCAAGGTGGTTGAAGAAGGATTCAAATTTTTCCCTCCTCTCTCTCTTATTATTTCTATATATTCTAAAGGAGGGGCATATTCAAATGAGTTTAGTTGGTCATTGTTTCTCCTCTGCCCCCCCTCTCTTTCTTCCTCAAGGTAGTATGTGGACTATAAACCTCCTTCTAGGGCTCTATAATGGTATTTTATTGGCTCTTGCCCACTTATGATGTATTGTGTAAAATTTTGGAGCAATAAAATTTGTTTTGTGATGCATCTGTCCATCCTTGGCTTATTTTGCTGTCTCTTCTTACCTCTCATCATTGCAGGGTATATTGTGCATTCTCTGATGTTTGTTGTAGGTTCTGGGAGTTGTGCTTAATGGGTCGTGAAGTGGTGTTCTATGTGAAATATATCTTTGGTCTGTGGTGCAATCTTTCCACCCTCTCCTCTACTCACCTCTCTCCACTTCAGGCAGTCAGATCTATGATTCAACCACTTCCTTTTCTAGTGTAATCACTGCTTAGTGTAGTTTCTTTCACACTCTCTCCTTCTCCCTGTCCCCTTAGAAAGGTTAGATTAGGTTAGATTAGATTTCTACTTGCACTGGAGTAGCTTGTGGTAGGTAGATTACGAAGTAAGAACCAGATTTCTCTAAAGGTCCATCTCCAGTTTTGCAAGCCCCATAGCTTAAGAGATGCTCCCATGTTTTGCAATCACATCGAATGCCCCACTCCAAATTGGGCCATTCGGGGGTGTTGTGATTCTGCACTAACAGTTTTGGCATGCCAGGTGGTACACTAAGGTTAGATTTTCCATCTTTCCAAAGGTGTCTCATTACAATAGCAAATCATAAGCCACCATGCGACCACACTAATAGTTTTGGCACACCTATTGGGAGAGGTCTGAAGCACCTTACCATTTTATTTAGTAGGTTGGTGTGTTGGTGAAGATTCAAATAATAGAGGATAGCGTGGTTCAATCAAGGGGTACATCATAGATGAGGGCATTCAGGATTGGTTTCAAGACACCTTATCCATGGGGAGGCCAAGATTTCCAATATATTAAAAACCTTAGGAGAAGATTGACTTCATGGTTGAAATAATTCCTCAACTTGCACAGTGGATCGAGGAGATTGAGGCATATGGAGATGGACACAAGATAACATTGTCAATGGGTAAGTCAACCAACTCCTATCTCTTCATTTTCTATTTCATAAACTTTATCATTTTAGCATGATCAAGAGTCAAGCCCGTCATCTTCTACCCCAAGTGTTAATTTCTTTTCTCCATCTCCTGATATCCCATACCACCTCATTTCCTCTTCCCTTTTCCCTTCCAAATAGTCACCCCCTCTAAACAAATAAGAAGTTCCACTTCCCTCCCCACCACAAAAAATTGTAAAACTATGGTTGAACCCCAACCTTCCACTCCTCTTGGAGAAGATCCCTAATTCCATATGGGGAAGAGATTCCAGAATCCAGTCAAGGAAAACAACAAGAAGTGGATCCCAACAGAGAAGAAATGATAGAAAATCTTAAGAGTTGGGCTTCCAAATTTGAGTTTACAAAGATCCCCGTTGATGGTATGAAAGAAAACAGAGTCGTGCTAAAGGTCCATCGAAGAGACGCTGGTGGCTGAGGGGAAATTTGTTTGCATCATGAAGGTGAGGAAAATTCAATGCAACCAATGAAGATCAACAGTCTAGAGGTCCTTTAAATGAAGACAGATATCGTGTATTCAACAACACTTGTCTGATAGGTGTAATGCCGATGTATTCAATGACCTAAGAACTAATTTGACAAGTGGTAGGATTACATTCAGCTATATAGGCATGATTGTATGGAGTTTCTTGTATTGCCATAAAATAGTGTTGAAGCTACTCACACCAAGTAATTTCATTGAGGATTGATTGAATTGAGTACTAAGGGCCAATGGTTTGATTGATGAACCTAGTGATTGTGTACCTTGACCATATAGTATAAGATATTCTAGTGAGGACTACAAGAGGATCACTTTCATTTGCATCCTCCCACTAAATCATGTTAATCAATAATGGTTGAACGAGGAGTTTAAGCTTTTACAATTGATGTTGGGATTTTGAAGGGAACCATGGTGAGCAAGTTCAGATGTGGGAAGAGATAGTATTTGAGGATTTTGATTTCTTGCGACAGTTTTGACAACATGAATCCACAAAATATCTATGTAACTAGGAGGATTGGCCATCGCTAGGGAAGGATTTTGAAGCATGACATTTTCATGTGTTATCTCTATTTTACCATAAGTTCAATAAAATATTTAATGGAACATGTTTCCTATCAAAAATTCCATACAAGGGGATATAGAAAAATGTCATGGAGCCTGAGAATAGAAAGAATGATTTTCAAGAGTTGAAGCAAAAGAGTAATAAACAACTAGTGTTGGTGTTTCCTAATTTTTTGAAGGAATTCCAAGTTGATTGTGATGCTAGTGGTATAGTTGTTTGTACACTTATGAGTCAGGAGGGAATGCTAGTGTCCTATTTTAGTGAAAAGTTTAATTATGCAAGGAAGAAGCATAGTGTGTATGATTATGAGTTTCATACAATTGTGAAAGAACTCAAGAAGTGAAGGCACTAACTATTTTCAAAGGATTTCTTTCTATTTTCTCATTACTAAACATTACAAATTATAAAAAATGATTATAAAAAACTAGAGGAAATTGAATCAAACACATATGAAATGTGTAGAGAACCTATATAGAAATTATTTTTTGTTAAGGCATAGGAGAAAAAAAATTAATAAGGTTATTGATGCATTGAGTAGTCATAATTTTTTATTGATAGGAATTAGAGTGGAAGTGATGGTTTTTTAATCCATCAAGGAGGTCCACACACAAGATAAATATTTCAATGGAGCATGGGAATTGTTCATAACACATTATCAAAGATCTGGAGCTAACTCCAATTATTCAAATCAAAGTTCACACACAAGATGAATATACCAATGGAGTAAATGGAGCTCTAGAACAATTGGATTTAGCTCCAAAACTTGCAATTTTAGTTCCAGAACTTACAGATTTAGTTTCAGAACTTGTAGATTTAGTTCTAGAACAATTGGAGTTTTCTCCAGAACAATGGGAGTTAGCTCTGAAACTTACATATTTAGTTCTAGAACTTGCAGTTTTAGTTTCAGAACCTGCATAAAATGAGGAATTGTGAATAATCAGATAATCCCAACAGGAAATATGAGAAAGGATTTTGTTCATATAAATGCGTTTAACAAAAAACTTCATTCATATTTTCTACAGGTTTTACCAATAAGGAGAAATCTAACTTTAAGTGAGCTGTAGTACAAGGAAAAGTGTATCAGACGAGCACTAAAAGTTCCATAGCCAGAAACAAAAAAGTCAAATGGAAAATCTGAGAGATGTTTTTGTTCAGAGAAATGTGTTTAACAAAAAAACTCTATCATATTTTCTACAAGTTTTACCAATATAAAGGAATCTAACTATTAGTGAGTTGTAGTCTAAGGAAAAAGTGTATCAAACAAGCACCAAAAGCTCCACATCAAGAAACAAAAAAGTCAAATGGAAAATCTGATAGAGGTTTTTGTTCATAGAATTTTTTTAACAAAAACCTCATTCATATTTGCTACAAGTTTTACTAATAAAAATGAATCTAAATTTTAGTGAGTTGTAGTCCAAGGAAAAGTGTATCAGACGAGCACCAAAAGTTCCACAACCAGAAACAGAAAGTCAAATAGAAAATATGAGAGAGTTCTTTTGTTCATATAAATTTGTTTAACAAAAAATCCTTCAGATTTGTTACAGGATTTACCAATGAAGAGATATCTAACTTTTAGTAAACTGCAGTTTGAGGAAAAGTGTACTCAGAAGAGCACTAAAAGTTCCATAAAATATAAATAGAAAAGTTAAATGGAAAATATGAGAGAAAATTTTGTTCATAGAAATGTGTTTAACAAAAACCTGATTCATATTTTCTACGGATTTTACCAATCAAGATAAATCTAACTTTTAGTGAACTGTAGTCCGAGGAAAAAGCGTATTTGACAAACATCAAAAGTTCCACAATCAAAAACAGGAAAGTCAAATGGAAAATATGAGAAAGCTATTTCGTAAAAAATATATTTTGAGTAAAATCCTTCTTCCAATAATGTAGAGGAATAAAATCATTATGATTCTTGTTACCGAAAAGCAAGGAGAAGATTTGGGAGCAAATCTTTCTAAAATAAGTGAGATAAGATTTGACTTCAATAATATATCTCTCTCCATATTTTGTGGAGATGAAGATCTTAGTTGTTAGGATTTGAATAAAGATAAGATCATATTATATTTCCTAAAATAAGGAGTTGGTTGGATGCATAAATTATAAATGCAACCTTCCACACGTAGATATGTAATGCTTTTGTCCAAAGAAATAAAGATCTATTCTTTCCTCTCAAATATTATGAAGTTTTAAGATCTCAGAAGTATGATTTAAATCCTCTTCTAAGGAATGAGCTAGCCACTCAATCCAAGAAAAATGGATCTTTTTATTTATGTTTATGTTTATTCATTTTTCTTTAATTCAGTCTGTTGTAAACCTGCAAGTGTTTCATTCAATTGTGTTTATTTTTAATTCAGAAATTTCATTTATGTAAGTGTGCCTTTTAATTGATGAAAGTGTGTTTCTTTCATGCAAATTTAATTTAGGCAAGTGTGTCTTTTAATTCATGCAAGTGTATTTCTTTCATGAAAACTTTATTTGGGCAAGTGTGTCTTTTAATTTCCGTAAGTGTGATTTATTTTATGCAAGTTTGGTTTGTGTTTCAAGGACTTACTTTCAAAGATTTTATTCTCTTAATGCATAAATCATTTGAACACCAACCCGGATTGACATTATTAATGGTGAGGATTGACGACCCTCATCTGTTATCAAAAGAGGAAGTGCTTGCGCACACTCTCCATGTCTCATTTGAGGCATGTATGATTTTGTCTTTGTACATAATTTTTGTTTGCATTTCTCTAGAGCTACTTGAGGCCAGACCCTTCAATATTCATAGTAGAAAGACCCATAGTTTTCTGTAACAGTTAATAATTTCAAAATAAAAAATATATATAGCAAGTAAAAACATTTTCGAGACAATCTGTATCTGGGGCAGGTTCAGGTTCACCAAGTGCAAACAGTTGGGCTCGCGGATCAGAGACAAGATCAGTATCATGATATCATTCTTGAATCCATGCCTAATGGTTACTTCAAGGCTACTGGTTTGTTCATCTAGTAGGAAAATTCCCTTGCGAGTCACCAGATTGTTATCCCAATTTTACCCCCTTGACAAAACTGATCAAACACGACCCTGTGGAGGAAGAAATCCAAGGGATGGTTCTATCCTGCAATCCCACGTTTCAAATACAACTGTAGTGCCCATTCAAACAACCACTTAATACCAAAGAAATAACCTAGGGTTAGATAGAAAAATTATGGGATAATTTTTTTTATTAGAAGTAACTACAACCAGGTTACAAGATATCAATCTGCCATTGGTAGGTTCCAGAACAAACACATTTACCAAAACACAAGTCTCCTTTATTAACTAGTATCAAGCTCACAAGGTTCAAATTTTAGGGTTAGATGTTCTAGTTGGTTTCAAGGAGAAATCTACCCCCATACCCTCTCTATAACAGGCTCAGAGTTTCAACTATATTTTTTTTCATAATTACCACTTCCAAAAATTTCCTAAACCATTTCCAATGGATAGGAAATTTTCTCGCCTTTCCAACCATATAAAGAAGTCCTCCTAACTCCTCATAATTTTCAATATATGGGCTGACAGAGTTTAAGGGGGATATTTTCCCTTGAGGAGTCTGCGGGCTTAGGGAGGGGGACATGTGGTGCTTCTCGATTGGTGCGGGAAAACGTGGGTCGATGGAGCATTTGTGAAAATGGATATTTTAGGCCCACAAGCCCTAGGGTGAAAATTGTCACGTGCCTCCCCCAAGGAGACTTCAACAGCTCACCCCACTTTCTTTTATTAATCTCTAATGTCCTAATTATATAGTAGTACCCACTTCCCTTTGACACTTTAAGATACTGATTTTGATATTATTGATCATATTATGAACACTACTATGTTTTGTTTTAGTATGATGGTTAGATATTAGATCATGGATTAGTATTGATCTATATTCAATTATTATGCTTGATGATTACTAGAGAAATTTTCTATATGTGGTTGATGATATACTGTTGTGACATGGACATATTATAGATGTTGATTTGCACTTATGATATTGGATATTTGAGTAGATCTAGTATGGTAGATTTTGATGATGATATATTTGATTTATTTAATTAAAAATAAAAATGTTGAATTATTGATATTGTTGTGATCTGTGTGTATAGATGATTTTGAGATATTGTTTATATCATTTTTTGGATGTTCTGATATGGCCACGAGGCTGAAGGAGGTATTGCATTTTGTAGGTTAAAAATCACAACAATGTCAGGGGACTGGAGACTAACCATATTGAAATTCAAGGTGAATATCAACAAGGTCACCATGACAACTGTGTTGTGTGTTGTGTATTGTGTTTTGCTAGGAATTCTCATGGGGGGATTTCCATTATATGTGACCATGGGATATGTGTTTTATTTATGTTTTCCTTTTTTATTATTGTTGTATGTATTTTTATTTGTAATGTGTTCCTTTTTTGTAATTAATTTAAATGTGATAGTTTTAATGTGAGAGTCATATAGTTAAACTTAATTTAAATTTAATTGGGACATGGAATGTAATTAATAATGTTGGAAGAGTGTGTAAGTTAATATGTAAGAATGTGTAAGAAAGATGTAAGAGTCTTGTAAGGTATATTTTGGAATGTCAAACACTCCATCTTTTATGAAATTCGAATTTGACCTTGGAGGCCAAATTTGGAGGCTTGTGGGATAAGTTAAACTTGTCCCACACCTCTTAAAATGATCCACCAACCATGTCTATGGTTTGGATATTAAATTTAAGATTTTTTAATACTTTTTGAAGTGACAATTTGTAAGTTTTAATTGCACTTCCCTTACATATTTTTAATGCAGTCCTTTTGAAGTATGGGTCATTTTGGAGTGTATAAGTCATTTTGTCATTTTTATTTATTGTGTTTTGGTGAGGATGTTGAATTTACTCTTGGGGTTGAGGAAGAATGATGTGGCATCCCACAAGGATCCACATCATCCTCTCCTCTTCCCTCTCCTTTAAATTCAAAGCTTTTTGATCATTTGAGGTTGTTAAAAATTTGTTATTTTTCCTCTTGGAGGCACATTTTTTGCTATTTTGGAGCTTGTTCTGGAGGAAGATTGGAGTATTTTTGTATGCTTATACTTTGCTGGTTTTAGACTACACTTTGAAATTGTGAAAATCTTGTGATGTTGGAAAAAACTCCATTATGAAGAGGTAGGATCTTGAGCTATGTTTTAATTGTTTTCCCTTCTCTTTCATGCATGTTTAAATGGTATTTGTGTTTGCATTCTTAGCTAGTTGGGTAGAATGCTTAGGTCATGGTGTACAAGAAGGCTATGGGGATTTCATATGGGGGGCATAAGGGATTGCCAATGGCACTATTTTATTGATGAGGGAGTTTTAGTTTTGGGATCCACCTTGGAAAAGAAACTACTTGCATTTCTTACTATGGTGGCGGGGGGCATAAGCAGGGGTTGGGAGATATAAGGTTTATGGGGTTGATATGTATATTGGCGGTATGCATTTTGGTGGATGCCCAATTCCAAATTGCAAGGCATAAGGAGTTCCCCATAGTTTTTTCTATTGTTGGCTTGCTTGATCAAGCATGTGTTGTATGAATTGTTTTAAATGCAGTTGGGAACTACTTTCTTATTTTGAACTGTGCATCTTGTTGATTGTATGTAATGTGAATGTTGTTTGTATGTGATAGAATCATTTGTTACCATGTGTTGATATTCATGCTCCATTTCAATATGGTTGGGGCTCAGGCGCCTTTCTCATTGGATGTCTTGGTTGGGTGGAGAGCGTTGCCTTTCCCCCTTCCTTGTTATGATCAAATTTGCAAAGAAGAAGAAACAAGCATGTTGCTATTTGGAGAAGGAATTTCACAGTTCGATAGTCATTTCCCTTTGAGAAATTCAATGTAACCTTTCCCACTTTGAGTGGATGAGTGTATAAATGTTGTAATGGGAAGAAGTTGTATTGTAAATGGAAGATGAATTTGAATTGAGAAATGTACAAGAAGAATTATACCTCTCTGTTTTGTTTTGGAAAGAAAATGTAAATGATATTCCATATTTTGTATTTTGTAATTTGAAACCAATTCAAATTGGAAAAGAGATGAGATGTAAAGTTGTTAATTGAAGTTGAATAAATAATTGCATGAGTCCCTCTAAATTGCAATGTGTACAGGATTTGATTTGCTATCTAAAGAAATGATATCTCTTTTTTTTGGAAAAGAATAAGAAACAGTGTTGTATATCTCATGTATTGTATTTGAAATAAAATAGAAAGGAAAGTTGTAAATTTGTATGGAGGATCAATGAAAGAATGCATTCCTTTCTCAAAAGTGTATTGCACATTTGATTTGAATTATTGTTGGAAATTGATTGTTGTTTGAAAAGAAAAGAAAGAAGCATGCATATGGAATGAAAGATAGTGTTATATTAATTGCAAAATTGTATATTGAAATTGAAATCAGATATTCATTTTTATTTATAATTGAATTAGAATCATATGCACATTCAAAAGACAAATTTCTAAATCAATTTAAAAGAAACAACTCACTATTTTAAAACTTAAATCTGGCAATGTACATTTTAATTAAAATGAGTAGTTTAGACTTATACTCAAAAATAAGTTATGAAACCTTGACATTCATACTTAGGAAGACCTAAGGAACTCAAATTCACTATAACAGTTACACAAAAAACCTCCAAAACTTAATGAATTTTAATTTAGAGCTTGCATAGTCATTTTTCCCGTCTATTGCCGGAAAAATACAACCTTGAATAAATTGGACAAATAAACTTCACTAAAACACTCTAAACCCTCTGTAGACCAATCCTCCATGTCTGTTTGACATGTTGAGTGAAGGAGGAGTTCAAAATTTATCAAATTGAGAAGTTGGAAAACTGCCAGTTCATAAATTAAAAGACTGCAGATCCTTTTCACATAATTGACCCTTAAAAACTTATCAAAATATAAATTTTATGTTTCCTATGACAACGGGGCATCGAGAGATTTTTGAAAAGTCATCATTTTCCCAAAAGCGAGCTTTCTAGCTCAAGTTATGGCACTTTGAAGTTTTTGTGCCTTGGCGGGAAAATTTTCCCTAGCGGGCCCACAACCCAAAAATTTCCTGTCAAATTGCCATTAGGAAAATTTTCAAAATTTTGGACCTCGGGAAAATTTTCACTTTCTCCTATGCCGGCCCACATCCAATCACAGGATGTCATGTGGCATTTTGACAACAGTGAAGGAGGGAAGGGAAATTTTTCTTTGGAAAATTTGGTTTTGGCTTTAGAAAAAATTCCCAAGTTTTTCCCGCGGCCTGCCGGCCCGCATCCAATCACACGATGACACATGGCAGATTAGACCTTGGTGGGAGCACAAATTTATTTTCTCCATTGAGATTTTAACTCCAAAAATCTCAATTTCCCTTTTTGCTCTGCTGGTCCGCTCCTCCCTGCAACCAATAATATTTTGACACGTGCCAGGGGTTTTCTCCTTGGCGGAGGCATGCGACAATCTTTGCCCCTGGGATTTTGAGCCTAAAATCTCCATTTTCACAAATGCTCTACCAGCCCGCATTTTCCCGCACCAATCGGGAAGTGCCACGTGTCCCCCTCCCTAAGCCCATGGACTCCCCCAAGGGAAAATTTCCCCCCTAAACTCTGTCAGCCCATATCTTGCAAATTATGAGGAGTTAGGAGGACTTCTTTATATGGTTGGAAAGGTGAGGATATTTCCTATCCATTGGGAATAGTTTAGGAAATTTTTGGAAGGGTTAATTATGAGAAAAATATATTTGAAACTTTGATCCTGTTATTGTTAGGATAAAATATTAATTATGCATTATATGATTTATTATTTAATTTATTTTATAATCATATTATATGGTTATATTATAAACCATAAAATAATTTTACACTAGCAAGTTAGGAAGACAAATAGATTTGTATTTAAAGTGATGTTGAGTGAAAAATGATCGTCGTCAAATGAATAAAATGACTATATCTTGAAATATAATTTGAATTGTACAAAACAAAAAGAGGTTTTTTGGAATCTAATGATGTAAAATAAAAAACCTCAAATGTATTTTCTCAAAATTGTGTATTTTTATAATGATGCCTTAATTGCTAAAGAGTGCAATTTTGAATTTCTAAAAATAAGGGCAATCAAAAAGAGGTTTTTGTTAAACATGTAAAACTTAAAAATAACATCAAAGGACACTAAAACAATGTTAGGTAAAAACATATAGGAAATTATGCATTGTTGTTAGTATATTACTTTAGGTAATTTTTTCTTTTACTGAGGTAATTAGGTATTAGTTGGGTAAATTAGTTTGTTTAATTTTTTATGTGGTCATATAGTTCAAATCATATATTTGTATTATTATTTATGTAGATGGTTATTATGTATATGCAACCTCATAGTTGTTTATACTCAAATGTTCAATACCTATAAGTATTTAAGCTACCATTGCTTTGTAACTAGACATTTTCCGGATCAATACAATTTTAGTAGGCTAACTCCCTGTTTCATCCAACATTTAGTATCAAAGATCTAGTTTAAGCCTACAAAATCAAGTATAAGTTGGTAATAAGGTTGTACAAGAGTGTATAAGAATTTGGAGAATATTTATGCCCTATAGGAGAGCCTATTTTACCTCCAGTAGCTTTCCAAACCCACCTCTGCATCCCCCTAATTTGATATTTCCAATTCCTAGTAGTTTTACATATTTAGTCTATATAGTTGGAAAGGAGGAGTCCCCAAGCACCCCTCTTGCACCAATCTACTCTACAGGAAAAAAATGTTTAACTAATAGAATGTTTTCCCCAATAGGGGATTTTGTACTAAATTTAGTGAACTATTTGGCTACAAATAAATTTAGCAATGATGTTGCATATAGAGGCATGTGTTTGAAGTGAGTTGAAATGGTGAGTTAAAGGTTTTAACTGCATTTTGTGAGACCATGTTGGGAAATGGATCAAACCCTATTTTGCGTTTTTGGGTTGTGGAAAGATTTGCATTTGATCATCGTCAAAAGGAGTGGCTCACATATAGATGTCTTGAGTTAAACTTCTATTAACGAGCCATGCTCTACATTGAGCACACCTAACAATGGGTGGGTTTAAAAAGTTTCTTGCATCGAGATATTGAATGAGCTAACATCTTGTACCTTCTTGTCTAGCCACTTCAATATTGAGCCCCTCACTAAACATAGACACCACTAACCAAGTTAGAGCAAAGCATTGTTTGAGTGAGCTCACACTTCTTTTCTATTTTGCCCACGAGCTCTATCACCTCCACATTCAACTATTGAGCCATCTATGAACTCAGGTTGAGCCCTCTAGATCTTGCATCCTACATTCAGACCTTTACTTATAAACCCTACATATAAATCATAAGAAAAATAAAAGTGGAAACAACAAAACAATAACGGTTAAGGTACAAGGAAAAACCCAATCCAGAACAAAGCAGTGGAAATTAAAAAAACATAGTGAAGGAGGAATATAACAAAATGGATCTAATTTATTAGGAAAAAACCTAAATCACCTCCACCCACATTAAGCCATGTGGACCCCTTGTCCATTCACTATACCTTTTAAATGTTAGTCTTATTTTGTGAAGTGTTTAAATACAGTTTGAACATTTCATATCACATGCACTATATGCGCTTAGTTTCCCAACATAGTGGGTAAAATCATTGGTGGAGAGGAGATTATATGTTTAACTCCCCTCCCCTAACCCTATTTTATTATTTGGTGGAAATTAGAGTGCCTACCGCCAAAAAATAGAGGCTAAAATATACTCTAAATTTCTTAGTCATAACAAACCCCCCCCCCCCCCCACCCCCCCCCTAAATTTAGTGACAAAAACATTGTTTTTGAGTAAAAAGAATTCTCCCACATAGCCTAAAATTTGATTCAGAGAAAAATTTGCTAGAAGAGGGGTACCCAAAAGGGTCATTTTCAACTACTTTTTTGTATTTTTTTTGCATTTTTTTACATTTTGATCTCTGGAGGCCACAAGGGCCCCGCAAAATAAATAAATTACTTGGAATTCAATTTTTTGTGCACAAGTGGCTGTAATATTATATTTTTAGTGTATTATTGCATTATTTTTTGCTAATGTGCCCTCTAGTTGGGAAAAATATAACATCTCTAATTTGGTAAACAATTCCCAAATTCTTCTTTCTTGACTCCAACTTGCTTCATGGTGATAATTACACTACGTGGAAGACCCAAATTTGAACTCAACTCAAATTTGAAGAAATTTGGCTAGTTGTAAATGGTTCAATAACTAGATCACTAGATAATGTAGCCCAACCAACATTAGTTTGATAGGGCTAATCAGAATTCGAAGTTGATAATATTGTTCACTTTGTTTGATGATGTGAAACCCCCACATTCAAATTTCTAAAATAGCCAAAGAAGCATGGGACAAGTTGAGCACAGTGTATGAGGCCCCAAAATAAGAATACCATATTGAATTTACAGATTCAGTTGCATACACTAAAATTCAAGCTGAATGAGAAAGTGAAGGCTTTCTTGTAGAGATTTGAGGCATTGAGGGCTTCCCTTCTAGCCCTGGGAGAGTTTTTTTTTATACGTCTCTCATGCCCATTGTTCTAAGAGCACTACATCCATCTTACCACATTTTTGTGATGAAAATAAGATTTTTAGATCATACCATCTGTTTTGAGAGGCTGGTAAATTTACTATAGCAAGAAGAGGCACTTTATAACAAATATGAAGAATAAGAGCATGCATTATCTTCTCATCAGAAAGGTAAGGGAAAATCACAATCCTCCCAAAAGTCCCAAAAAAGACATCAATAAGGGAACAAGCAAAAGAAGAAATGTCCTATATAAAAATGAGGACATGATTTGAAATATTATTGGTACAATACGTACAAGAAAAGGTCATCGAGAAATTCCATACATTAAAAATAAGAAATCACAATAGGGACACTCACACTGCAAGAAATGGCAGAAAAATGGGAACTAATGAAAGAAACCCCCTTAGAAAGGAAATGTAGCAAAGCAAGAAGATCATTCAGCTAATGGAGACTATTTGTACACTACCCATTCCAATGAAGTAACCATGTTATTTAGTGTTATCTTTTATGTTGATTCAAGAGCCACTCAACACATATTTGGATGCAAATAATGGTTCACCACTATACAAGACACACCCTCCATAAACCATGTTCCATTGGGGGATGATTCTTCCTACACATTCCTAGCTATTGGAAACATTACTCTTCCTCTTGGTTCATGAAATTATAGGTTATTAGATGTCTTATATGTCCCTAGTTTGATGGAGAACATACCACTAGTCAATCAACTTCTAGATCATAATCTAAAGATTGATTTTGATACTCACTCTGATAATAAAGTGTGTATGATTCAAGACAAATCCAAAAGCTCAAATATTTTTGTAATATCTTCAAATGTGGGATAGATGTTCTTTCTTGATTTTTTCCATAGGTATGATTAGGCACTAGTAGCTAAGAATACTTCTTCTGCTTAGTTATAGCATCATATACTTATTCAAATTAGTTTTTGATATCTCAAATACTTCATCGGTATAATATAATGAGATGTTTTCCATATCTCAATAAGGATATAGACAAGTGTCCTAACTTCCTCACAAGAAAACAACATAGGGCCTCATTCTAGAAGAGGACTTATCAAGCTCAAGGTAATTTTCTTTTGTTCATACCAATATCTTTGGTTTGATGCAACCTATTCATTTTGGATTCTATTATTTCATACATTTTTTTAATTATTAATTGAGAAAAATGTGGATTTTTTTATTTGTAACAAAAGTGAAGCTTTTGATAACTTCAAGAAGTTCAAAGTGGCTATTTAGAATGAGACTGGTCACAAAATTAGACATCTAGACTTAGAACGAGGGGGAAATTCACCAATAATGATTTTAAATCCTATATGGAATCTCACAAGATTCATTTACAAATGCCTCCTCCACACACACCCACAATAAAATGTTTCTTTTTAGATAATAAATCATACTATCATGGAGATGGTTCGTTATATGATCAATGATTCATGACTGATATTCTAGGATGAAGCAGTGAAGATTATTGTATATCTGTTGAACAAAGTGCCTAAGTTACCCTTGACAAAGTAACACCACATAAGGCATGGTCATATCGAAATCCATCCATTACACACCTCAGAGTATTTGTGTGCAAATCCAGCATGTACATACCCAAGCATAAGAGAAATAAGGTGGATGTGAAATCAGAGAAACACATTTTCACTGGCTACAGTTAATAATCTCCTAGGTATAGATTGATGGATCCTAAGACCAGAAAAGTCTACACCAGCAGAGATGTTGAGTTTTTCGAGAAGAAGGAAGCAAAGACTCCTCCTCCAGACTTGCAAGATGTAGATTTTTCACCTATTGTAAAAATTGAAGCTAATGTTCCCTCAGAAGATGAAAGTGATGATGGGGATGATGGTGTTGATCAAATAGAACCACAACCCATGGGAACAGTTCAACGTATGCCTAAATGGTGTACAAGTACATTACAAGATGCAAGATTGGATGCTCCATCAAATACATCTACTCCTAGACCACGGACTTGCAGTAAAGCAAGAGAAGAAGTTAACTTTGCTTTGATGAGTAGAGTTATTGAATCAGATGAGCCATCTACAGTCCAGGAATCCTTACAGTCAAAATCTTGGAAAGATGTCATGGATTCTGAATATCAATCAGTGATGAATAATAACACTTGGCAGCTTGTCGATCTTCCACCAGGGAAGAAACCCATTGGATGCATATGGATATTCAAAAATAAGTACAAAGTAGATGGGACAGTGGACAAGTACAAAGAAAGACTTGTAGCAAAAGGGTACACACAAAAAGAAGGCATTGACTATGAGGAGACATTTGCTCCCATAGCTAAGATCAAAACAATCAGGATGATCTTTGCTCTAGCTGCTTAGTTTAGATGGAAAGTTCACCAAATCAACGTAAAAAGTGCCTTCCTAAACAAATATTTACAAGAATAAGTCTACATGACTCAACCTGAGGGATATGTTGTACCTGGTCAAGAAACAAAGGTATGCAGACTTAGGAAATCTCTGTATGGCCTCAAACAGGCACCCCGGGCATGGTACATCAAGATTGATTAGCATCTCTTACAACATGGATTTGTTAGAAATCCATATGATCCCAATATCTACCTCAAAAAGCAAGGGGGGGAGATGGTGATTGTTGTTGTCTATGTCGACGATCTAGTCATCACTGGTAGTTCAATGAGGATGATCGATGCAACAAAGAAGTGTGGTAGAAAGAGAATCATATTTTTGTTTCTCAGATGAAATATACCAAGACTACGCTTGAGAAGTTTAGGATGATGGATTGCACACAAATTGCTACACCCATGGAGAAAAGATTACAGTTATCTTGTTCAAATCCATCTCCTAAGGTAAGTGCCACTCTCTATTGGCAGCAGATTGGGAGTCTCATTTACCTGACCTACACTAAACCAGATATCAGCTTTGCAGTGAGCTATCTATCCAGGTTCATGCAGAAACCCAAAGTTTGTCATTTGAAAGTAGCAAAGTGCATTTTGAGATATCTCAAAGGATCAGTGGATCTTGGTCTAGAATACAATAAGAATCACAACCTCTTCTTTTCTGTAAATTTGGATTCATATCATGTAGGAAACATTGATGACAGAAAATCTACTTCAGGATTTGTGTTCTTTATGGGATCTGGACCAATATCTTGGGGAAGTAAGAAACAACACTTTGTTTCTTTCTCTTCCACAAAAGCCGAGTATTGTTCTATGGGAGAAGCTGTCTGTGAAGCGATTTGGCTATGTCGCATACTGGAAGGACTTGGAATACCATAGGACAAACCAACCACCATGTATGTTGACAATGAAGGTGTTCTCAAACTTGTTCGCAATCTAGTTTTTCACGAGAGAACAAAGCACATTGAGGTTCAGGTTCATTTCATATGCAAACATGTGTTGAAGCACAACATCCAGCTTCAATTTTGTCCAACTACTGAACAACGAGCAAATATTTTCACAAAGTCACTTGCACATGACAAGTTTGAGTTATTCAGAGAGTTCCTGTCCTCTTCTCTTCAGACAATGCACAATTAAGGGGGGGAATGTTAGGATAAAATATTAATTATGCATTATATGATTTATTATTTATTTTATTTTATAATCATATTATATGGTTATATTATAAACCATAAAATAATTGTAAGTTGTTATATGGTTTTAAACCATACTTGTCTTTTTGTTTCACAGGGATAATTGTTACATTTATTATAACAATGTATATGCTTCCCGAATGTATTATTAGAAGCAGTTGTAAGTATGGTTTTACCTATGCAACATATTTTTTTGTCTGCACATTGTTGTCTAATATTTATAAATATTGCAGCACTCCATTGTAATGGTTAATCAATTTCACATTAATAAAATATACAGGCTTCTATCCCTGTTTGTGAAATTACATTTATAGAGAGGGTATGGGGGTAGATTCATCCCTGAAACGAACTAGAACATCTAACCCTAAAATTTTAACCTTGTGAGCTTGATATTAGTTAATAAAGGAGACTTGTGTTTTCGTAAATGTGTTTTTTCTGGAACCTTCCAATGGCAGACTGATGTCTTGCAACTTGGTTGTAGTTACTTCTAATCAAAAAAAAATATTATCCCATAATTTTTCTAGCTAACCCTAGGTTGTTTCTTTGGTCTCAAGTGGTTATTTGAATGGGAACTACAACAACAAACAGGTTGTAGGTGGGCTCTATAATGCAATAGCAGGGTCAGGGAAGAATAAAATAGTGTTAAATAAACTAGAGGCTCAAAGGAAAAGAAACAGAGAAGGTTCGAAGTCTTCGGGCTCTGTAAATGATTTAGAACGAGCACCAAAAATGACTAAGTATGGAGGAGACAACGGAATCTGCCAAGTGTCCAAATGATGCACCTCCAAAGATTAAATCCCAATATAGAGACTTAAACAACTGTCAAGTCTCCATGTGTCAAGAACCATAAAAATCACACCGCCCGTTGAAAAGTCTTCGACTTAGCGGAAGGTGCCAAGTGTCCAAATGACGCTACTTCAAAGATAAATCCAAAGAGTGCGGAACCAAATGACCATTGTCTCACCATGTATTCCAAATTAAAAAAATTAGGACAGAGTGGGCCCAGAACAAATAAGTATAGAGAACTAGTGGAAGCCTCCACATGTCTCAATGACACAATTTCAAATGGAAAGTCTGGAGGTAGTCCCCAAACGAGCACGGGCTCGGCACATGTCCCAAGTCCAAAAAAAGAGACATAGTCAGGGGTTGAATAGTCAAATCAGAGGTAGGCCAGCAGGAGGAGCCAAGTGTCAACATGAAACTACTTCAAAAGTAAAATTTGGGACAGGTTTCCAAGTAAGAGCCAACCCTCCACATGTCCAAGGTCAGACTTTTGGCCCTGCTAAGCAAAGAGATTTAGGAAAAATACAAAGAAGCCTAAGGAGCTCGTGAAATCCACCACGTGTCAATCTGGCACAATTTTATAAGAGAAAGGTAGAGGCCAAATTTTCAAGGTGCGTGACGCTATCACGTGGACCCAGTACGGACAGACTCTTTCAAATATTGCACGCCCGTGACCCTAATCTTCAGATGGCCATATCTTTTGATTGGAAACTCAGATTTGGGTGAGAGAATACTTTTTGGAAACATATCAACACCCTCTACACCATGGAAACATAAAATATCATTCTTAATAGGATTTATTACGTTAAAAATGGGAAAAAGTATTCCAAGCCATTAATACAAAATCTGATTTCTTCAACTACCAGATTATATTTTATCTTATCCATCATTTTTTCTCCTTCAATGTGCCGAACAAGTAATTGATGCAGACATGATAGATTTGGGGTGGATTTGAGAGGGGAATTGATTAATGGTGGTTGAACTTTCAAAGTAGGATTCAACACATATCTCAAGGTGGTTGAAGAAGGATTCAAATTTTTTCCTCCTCTCTCTCTTCTTCTTCCTATATATTGTAAAGGAGGGGCATATTCAAACCGTTGGTCATTTTTATCCTCTAACCCCCTCTATCTTTTTTCCTTAGGGTAGAATTCAGATTCTAAGCCTCCTTCCAGGGATTTGTAATAGTGTTTGCTTTCCTCTTTCCCACTGATGATGTGCCGTGTAACATTTTGGAGCAATAAAGTCTATTTCGTGATGCATTTGTCCATCCTTGGCTTATTTTTTTATCTCTTCTTACCTCTCATTGTTTTAGGGTATACTATGCATACTTTGATGTTTGTTACAGGTTCTGGGAGCTTTGCTTAATGGGTTTTGAAGTGGTGTTCTATGTGAAATCTATCTCTGGTCCATGGTGCATTCTATCCACCCTATTCTCTACTCACCTCTCTCCACTTCAGGAAGTCAGATCTGTGATTCAACCACTTACTTTTCCAATGTATCACCACTTAGTGTATGATCTTTAACCCTCTCTCCTTCTCCATATCCCATTAGAAGGGTTATATTAGGTTAGATTAGATTTTACCTGCACTGGAGTAGCTTATGGCAGGTAGATTAGGAAGCAAGAACCGACTTTCCCCGGAGATCCATCTCAAGTTTTGCAAGTCCCATAGCTTGAGAGATGGTCCCATGTTGTGTAATCACACAAAATGCCCCACACCACACATGAGCCATTCTGGGGTGCTGTGATTATGCACTAACAAGACATTTCTTCAGCAAGGTTAGATCATAGTAATAAAAGTGCAAAATTTAATCTTGAAGAATGAACCATGTGAAACTTTTTCTTTCATGTTTGGAAAATCATCCATCAATGCAAATAAACACATTTGACATAAAGGAAAAATACATAAATTACCTTCCCATGTTAAAAGAAAGTAAATATAATATGTTGAACATAAATTCATCTCCATTCTTCTTCTATTAAATTAGATGTATATGATATTTCTATAAGTTATACATGAGAATTATAAGATTGGTCACTATTCTTATTCTATTAGTTTTATATGAGGATGAGCATCTTACATTTTTAAAGTGGAAATGATGAACAAATAAAGCGGAGAGAGTAAAATTAGCATAAAAATTTATATCAAATCTTGTTGAAACTCCAAAACTTGCAAATTAGATAGACTAAAAGTAACATAAATGGTCATCTTTCCTTCTATTATTAAGTCTTACATGAGTATAGACATCTGCCCATTCAATAAAAACATACAATTTTATCACATGAGAATGGGAATCTACCCATTCAATACAAACAAATAATTTTAGCATGGGTAGATGCAATCATAGAAAAAGAATAGAGTTTAAAATGGGAAGTTATATGTTATCAAAGTTTGTTACTTTTATAAAAAAATTAATACAACGAAGATTTTAATATACATTATACTAATAAAATTTGTGACAGGAAAAAATGACTCTTATTACCACAACCTTGTATAAGGAAATTCCCTTTTTATGGTGCAGATGACTGGGAAAGAAGGAATGAAGAATGGATCATTGAAGTTCACACTCCTAACAATTATTACAATGATCTATGGTTGTTTCATTTCATGGGAGATGAACAAAAAACAATTGGCTTTCTTCTGAGCGTAAATTGTATAAGAAAAACTATTGTATCTTTTCAAGTGGAACAAGTGGACAACACATCCAGAACTTACTTAGTACATAAAATGGAATTACAATTTTATATTTACAAAATAGATGGCATGGGAAGGTCAGCAAAACACCACAAATATTCATGTTATAGTTATGTTTGGAAAATTGAGCCATAAATTGAAGGGGACAAGAGTGGTGTTCAGAATAGTAAAGCTTTTCGTGCAGGAATTACCACTATATTCAAAACATTTTATCAATATGCATTTATGTCAATTGTTGCCCACCGTATGAATATGGATAAGGAGTTGGGCCAATGAAAATTACATTAAAATTTTTTTATCATGCTAAGAAGAATTTTTTTATCTAAGCTTGAAACAAACATTTCGGAATCACACTTTCAAGAGGTGAAGTGATCTGCAAAAGAGAAATCATTATTAAAACAATCACAAACTGAGTTGAAAAATGTGAATCTACATTATCTGAAGAGATTCCATTTTTTTATTTGATGAAAATTCATTCAAAATTGATATTGTTTGTTGCCATATAGCTCTTACAAAATGTTACGATTTTCTGTCACACCAAAAGCTTGAATTGGTAATGGAGAGGGATCTCATCGTGTTAACCAACTACTACACAAACACACCCCCACATGATGGATTTAGATGCAATGACATGAGCCTTGAGCTCACCATGTATTCCCCAAATTAGGCCCAATGATTTTAGGATGCAACAACACTGGGACTTACCGGGAGGTCACCCATCCCAGTACTACTTCAGGTCGAGTGTGCTTAAGTACTTGAATTTGATTAGCATTTGTGTTCTTGGTTTGGTACGATCTGGTTATCGTTCCTATTATGGTAACAGAGCTACACAACTTGTTTTCACACTAGAATCTTGCACTAGTGGTGGAGATGGATCTCATCATGTTAACCAGTTGCTACACCAAAACAAAATACCAATACAGATCACTTGATTTAACAAGTTTCAATATCCTTGTCCACTATATATTATGTAACCCTCTATATATTTAGTGGGATGTAATTTTTCTTCTTTTTAAAAAAAAACTAAAGGTGCTATTTTTAACATGGAGTTTGAGCATAAAATTCATGACAATGAAATGCATTTCCATATTATTGATGGGAAACATACATTGGAATTCCAGAAAAAAATCCTTGAAAATATTGATTTTTCATGTGTTCATGATAGAATCAAACAAAGGTCTACCCGTATTCTATCTTCTAAAGAAACAACATAACAAATAATCAGTATTTGCAAGAAACATAATATAGCAAAAAAATATGGCTTAAAAGAGTATTTATCGACCAACTATACAAAGTCAGGTCAAGGTGGATCTTAGAGAAGAGGCGACAACATCCTAGTTCTGGTCACGATAAGTCAAAAAGATGAATGGTATTTATAAATTGTACTAATTTTTTTTCACATATAAATTAACTTAATTTATTTCTTATATAATGCTAAACTAAGAAAAATTATTTTAATGTTCACATGAAAACATTCAAAAGGAATTTTTTTGTTATTTTTAAGAAGTAAAAATTGGATAGTCTGAATGATAAAATTTCATTTCTCATACTCCCAGATGAAATTTTGGATAAGTGACTTTTATTTTTTTTATTTTTATATCAATGGTGGGTTTCCTTGTTGCCCAAAATAATCTACAGACATGGATTTCAAGACAAATTCATTAGATATGCTTACAACATGGCTATTCAGAGGCACAAAAGGTGTGACATATGAATAATTATATGTCCTTTCTAATAAATGCATTAGTGGTGAATTTTGGTTAAGAGAAGAGTTTAGTGTTAATGAAATGTTTCTAAAATATTACTGCAAAAGAGTAAAGGAGAATAGAGAAACAACAACCAAAGTTAAGTCTTGTATGCATGAAATACTTCTAGAATATGTTGCTCTTATGGGATGCATTGAATTAAATGTGATTGAAAAATGTGACATGCATGAGTCTCATTTTTCTCAACTATTTCCAGATGTTAGAGATGAAAATAAAAAAAGAAAAGGAAAGCTACTACATCAGGGAAAGAGAGTCAAGGAAATTTACCAAATTATTCAAAAAATGTTATTCAACTACTTGAATTGTATGTGTATGTGGCTAATACAAATTCTCAACCAAGGATGCAAGATTTTCTTCCTTTTTTCCTTAGTATAACATTGAAAGGTTCGTAATTTCATTTTCTTCCACTCAGTGTACAAGTTGTAATAGCTTATTTTTGTAATGTTATGAGTACTATATCACAAAAAAGATATTATTGAACATCGAATAGTCATTGGGTGCAATAAAATGAGTTGTGTCTGCATCTTTATACTTACAGTAGTACAAGTTTACTTATTTCATACCATTGTAAACATGTACATGAAAAAATTAAACAAATCAGTAATAATTTCATAAGGATATTACACAATTATCAATGCAGAACATGTGTTTCAAGGGCTATCAGTGATTTTTTCCCTATATGGTTCATAATTCCACTGGTATGGATGTGGAATATGTGAGAGTGAATCTAGGTTGGAAAAATTCATAGCCCTTGCATATTATCAAACCAAATGAAATCGGAGTTGTCATCCCTGATCATCCTTTCAAATGTGAGAGATCAATGCATTTTTGGGAGAACATGATTGAGAGATAAAATTCTAATGTGTCCCATGTATTAATATTATATGGTGGTAAAATGCAATAAAGGAAACACATAATACAAATAGGACCTCACTTATCTTTATGGTGGAGAATCACAAGCAGGAAATCGTCCTGCAACAATATTATAAATATCTAGCTATGCCTCTAGATGAATAACCTGTATGTTTTTTGTGTTATTTTTATTATATTCATTATGTAAACATGAATAGACATATATTAATTGTTAACAATGTTTACTTTATTATAATATTAAGATGTACTTCATATAGTTTACTCCTATTTTTTTTTTTCATATTATAGAATATATGCAAACAAAAATTAGAAGTTAAATTAGAAGAATAGACTTAAAATTTCTCCATTCTCATAGATTTTATAGATTTATTAAAATGATTATGTTCAATATTGCTTGGTTATATGCTCATTCTCATATAGATATCATAGAAGACGAAGAGTGACAAAATTAAATATGTTTAAGAATATTTATAGGTATTAAAATGATTAAGTTTAGTATTGCTTGTAGCTGAATGTTTACGATGGGAATATGCCCATTCTTAGACAAACAAACATTTTTCTCTTTGTATTTAATTGGAAGATGACCATTATGATAATATAGGTATCACAAAAGAAGAGTAGATATAAATTTCACTTTGCTTTAGAATGGGAAATTGTGAATTCTCACAATCATTGTACTTGTATTGAGTGGGCAGATGCCCATACTTAGAGAGAATTAAATTTAATTTAGAATGGGAAGTAGAGAAATAATATATTATTCACGTCATGTAGTTCACCTTTAATTTTTAATACCTCTCTAATGGATTAAACAAACATTTTTTCTTTGTATTGAATTAGTAGATGCCCATTTTTATAATATAGGTATCATAGAAAAAGTGTAGATATTAAATTCACTTTGTTTTAGAATAGGAAGTTGGGAAGTAACCCATTACAGATGTATTAAACTCAAAATGCTAGCTACATAATGTGAATTAAAAATTCTTGATCTACTTCCATTCTCACAACCTATTGTAAAAAAGTATAAAATATTATATATATATATATATATATATATATGTATATATATATCTATATATATGTATATATATTATATATATACATATATATATAGATATATACATACATATATATATATATTATATATACATATATATATATAGATATATACATACATATATATATATATATCTGTGTGTGTGTGTGTATCTATATATATGTATATATAATATATATATATATATATAGATACACACACACACACACATATATATATGTATGTATACACACACACACACACACACACACACACACACACCACACACACACACACACACACACACCATATATATATATGTATATAGATACATATATATAGATATATCTATCTATCTATCTATATATTATGATGAGAACCACATAAATTTGGATCCCTTTCGATGGTATGTAGTTCAACACTTGGTTCTGCCAATGATAGTCCACCTAGTGTAATGCAATTATAAATAATTAAAAGATAAAAGATGTTTAAATAAAATTACTTATAAACGTGTGATCCCATTCGAGAGTATGTACTGTAGAACTTGGCTCTATCAGGGATGGTCCCACTAGTATAATATAATTATAGATAACTAGAAGACAAAAAAATGTTTGTTTGTATGATATTGGGCTTATGCATTTATAAAAATTCTAAGTTATGGAAGCATTCTAAAACAAAATACTATTTTTTTTTTTGAGAATGGGCTTGTTCCCATTAGAAAAAAGATAAGGCTGTGAGAATGCACCTCTTCTCATTGTAAAATAAAGTTAATTTTATCTCTATTGTTTAATTGAGAATGGGCTTGACATGAAGACTTAAAAGTTTAATATTTTTACAATGGGCAATTGTCCAACCTAAACGACAAAGGAAACCAAATGATATTTTGAATCATGGGTAGAGTTACAAATAATCATGTCTATGAATGTATTGATGTTTACAATCAAACAAATATGGTGAAGCTTACCATTACTAAGAACTCCATTGCCTTTGAAAAAATTAATTGCCAATAAAATTTCCACTGTTGCATGGATAAGCTCGTTCCAAAAAAAAATTTAACCACTTTATAGATTTTTTTAAATTATTAAGTCCAATATTGCATGTATTGAATGGGAATATGTCCATTCTCATATAACAATAATATATTCTTCCTCAATGATTCCTATAGAATAACATGCATCCACAAATTTAGTAAAATATTGAATATATTAATCATTTGAATAGCTCTATAAAGTATATTAGAAATCACGGGGAATGACACCTCTACCTTCTAAAAAAGTTAAAATACATAAGGATTGATCCCTCTCATCGAGGGTATGTAGCGATGCACTTGGATTCGCCAAGGATATTCCAACTAATATAAGACAATTATGAATAATTAAAGATAATTTCATAATGTGAAAATTGTAAGTTTTAAGGGTGGTAGCCCTAGAGAAAAGTATTTAATGGCCAAATAAAAGGTAGTCTTTGATGTCTTGGATCATTCTAACCTCGGTGATAGATTGCAAGTGATTTAGGCTCTCCATCAGACAACCAGATAACGTAACATATATCTCATACTAGAAAACAAATTTATCAAGATCTATTTTTATTCAATGATTCCTAAATGGGAACATGTATCCGTCAAGTGAAAACAAGATTGGACAAGTATTACAGTGAACAGGTATCCACCCAGTGAATATAAGATTGAACAGGTATTATAGTGATTAAGTGAGAATGGACAATAGTATATTGTTTATAATTTTTTCTTTACACTCTAAGTATTTATGTTCACTGGCAGCAAAGTTTGAGCCCTTGAAAATTATTATCAGTGGATAAAAAAGAGAAATACATGAGAGGAAGATATTATTCCTGGAGATAACATGATGTCATCTAACCAACAAGATGTTTCCCAATAAAACATGCAATTGATGGTGATTAATACTGGAGGTACATCAAACCCTTCACCACCTAAAGGTACATCAAACCCTTCACCATTAATTATGTTAGTTGGCTCACGAAAAAGTATAAATTATTATTTAAAATTAATAATCTTTTTTACTTGTCAATATTATTTGGAATCAATTTGATAAATATATCCTAATTTCATTTTTTATGTGCAGGTATAGCTAGAGAAAATCTACAAGAAACAAATATATGTAAAGAAATAGCTAAAAATATTAATATTTTTTATTTGTCAATATTAGTTGGAATCAATTTGATAAATATATCCTAATTTCATATTTTATGTGCAGATAGAGCTGGAGAAAATCTACAATGAAAAAATATATGTAAATAAAAAGGTAAAAATATTTTATGAAATCAGCCATTAAACTCATATCAAAATGATCTAATGTTATCCCAGGACTCAAGAAGGGGTTCATTCTTGAAGTGCTAGGTACCAAGATTGAAGCCTTTAAATGGAGAACCATTCAATTTATAAACAAAACTAGCCTCTCACACTCCAATGTGTGCCACAGCTAGGGTTTTTGAATGAAGCCCTTCCACTTACCAAAAAGACTTGAAATTTTATAGATATCATTGTAGAAATTTGTACTAAAGGATTTTCAAGGAATTTTTTAACTTTTATTGGTTTCCTTTTGATATTTTTTTGACCTTACTCTAGAAGGACAAGGAATATAGTCTAGATCTAATTAGAAAGGAGCATTTAACAAAGCAAGTAGGGTTTTTTCTCATAGAATCTAAACTTGAAACTTATTGGATTGAAATAATGTCTTAATACATGCAGTTCCATAAATGCCTTTATTATGTTTTTCAACATCATGCATTAGGAGTTATAGCTGAAAAAAGAAGTGTCCCAATGCTAATAAGACCAGAATGTGACCCCTAGAAGGTAAAAGAGAGATAAGGAGATAGGTTTGATGAGTTAGGTATTGAAATTTTGCATGCACCTTAAGGATGGTGAAATACAACTAGTGAATCTTAAAATTTTTTGGGTTTCTCTAAAAAACTTCCATCCATGAATGTTTCAATAATGTTTGTCTTAAGGTCATTGAGAAGGTATATTTGACAAAGGAGTGAGGATTAGGGTTTTCGATTGTATTTTACCTTAATTAAATGATTAAAAAATTTGGTAAAATTCATATCTTAGTTTGAGTTTGGATAACAATCCTTTCCTCCACATGTCCATAGAGTTTTTTATAAATACTAAACATATATAAAAAGGTGAATTTCTTCTAGATTTAATAAATTGAAATGAATTGCACTCCTTCATATACATTGGGGGTCCATTGATGAAATAGGAAGTAAAGAAATATTTGAAATCCATTTCCTACAGTTATAGATATAATCATGGTCAATAAATTCATGGAGAGTCTATACATTTGTGTATTTGTAAGACCGTTGGTTGTTTCTTGAAGCTAAATTTCTCCCCTTGATAGACCATATAGCCAAGAAAGATCATAAACAAGAACAGAATAACTTGTCTCACCAATTCATTTTAAATATTTTCATAATCATGATTAAGGTGTGTGAGTAGGGTATATAAGTGGAGAAGATAAAAGGAAGCTTAGAAGAGAAAATGTTGTATGAGTTGGAAAAGAGGCAAGTGTAGAAGGGTAAAGGTAGTTTGGAGAAAAAGAGAATGGTTGATTACTTAGTTGATTGTGGATCACATTGATGGTTTAACTTAAAAATGGAATGTAGGTCAAAAACAAATTAGAAGGGATTGTGAAGCCAGTTTTCACAACATTTTGGGGCTTAGTATGATCCTTTTACGCAATAGTATGTACGCAAAGTAGGTGAGATTTTTGGTATGAAACCTCCTTTATTTATTTGAAGGTGTGATTGTATTCATTATCTCTACATTTTTTAGTATCAGAACGAGAGGTTAAATTTTTTTAAATTCATATTTTGCACTAATGTTGAAATGGTAAGGTTGCAGATTTAAAGGAATCGAGTTTGTATATGAAAAGAGTTAAAAATAAATTGTTGAAAAGATTGGTGTAAAATATTTAAGGTACTGATACTTGTCTCGAGGATATAATTACAGGTGACCAAAACTTGAATGAATAATACTTGTTTGATGGAGCTTGAATATTGAATCTTTCTTGAGTTTCAACTGAAGAATGTTGAGCTTTGAAGAATGGATATTTTTTTTAATTTTTTCATACAAAAAATACTATTTTGAAACTTTGATGCTTGAAACTTTCTAGATTATTTTTGACTAATCAGGTTTGAAGATCCTTGTGGAATGTATGTACCTAATAAGTGGTGAAGTGTTGAATGGTTGACATGTTGAGAAGCTAAGATCAGAGAAAGTTTTCTCAAAACAAAAATTCTTGAAGTATTTGTAAACTCCGAAAAGTGCCTAAGGGGAAGTAGAAGACTATAAAGAATAATATCCATAACATTGAATCTATTAGACAAAGACAAGAGACTAGGGTACAAAATACCTAGGTGAGAGGACTTAAGGATATCAATAGACCAAGGTGGAAAGGACTTGGGTGAAGATCTTACGAAGAGATTGAGAAAAGATATGGAAAACATGTTCAAGATCTTTAGAATAAGGAAGATGTCATAATAAAGTGAAGGAAAACACAAAAGTGAAAGGAGTTACTCTTTTAAAAAGAGTTAAAGGAAGAAAAAGAAAGGATTGAGAAAATTGGAAACAATGATCAAGACCATGATGGAAGAGAAAGTCCAAGGATTTTAATGGAAGCTGAAAAAGAAGATAAAGTGGCCTATCAAGCTACTTATGAAGAGGAATAAGAGTTAAAACATATGATTGCTTTAGAAAGAGAAATGGTTGAGAGATACTCATGAAAGCGTGAAGTAAAATGAGATGTTATGTGAAGGAGTGTTTTAGAAAAGATTTCTCATGGCAGAGGATAAGAAAGAGGATAATGTGGAAAGAGAAGAAAAGAAGAAAGTGCCTATGAAAAATACTCTCAATGATATCCTTGAGGGCTCTTGTTTTGTTTATCTAGCTTCATGTTTGAGTGTGTGCTTGTATTTTTAAAGATAAGTATTTCTATGATGACGGTGAAATAAACTACCGTAAGATGGTTAAAAACAAGGCCAAATGAAGAACCTTTCAACGAAGATGAAGCTGAAATGGAAACAACTACAATTAGTACAAGAAAATAAATACAAATTGGAAGATTTTGGACCTAATAAAGAGGACCATGAAGATCAAATTCCATTCTTTGAGGCATGGGAAAGATACTTGGAAAAGGATCAAAGAGCTAGAGAATAAAGAGAGACTCCTAACAATGAAGCATTGAAGATAACCCAGATTGTGGAGGTTGGAAAAGAAGAAGACATATGTTTGAAAGTTACTCCTAATGAATCAAAGAAGAAAAGGGAATATATCAATGTTGATTAGTCAAACTCTAGAACTTAGTAAAGAAAATACAAAAGGTTTGTGTAGGATAACAAAGCACATTCAAATGCGTAGAAGCATCAGAGATGATCACGTGCACAAAACAAAGGTAGATTCAGGACTTAACTATTTTTCCTAATGAGGATCTATTTTTGGAGATAGCGTGTGGAGCACTCAAACCAATTGGAGACTTACGCATCACACATTGGCTATTTTTGGATGATCATATATGAAGTGATTTTCATGGATACAAGCTAAAGATAGAATTATGAACTGATAGTTGACAAAGAAAGTTCTATTTCTAGCATTCTTACATGTAAGCCTATTTTTGTAACAACGTGTGGCTAATATAGCATGCGACCTATTTTTGGATTAGATAAGCAGTGAAGGGAAAGTCCCCATCCTTATAAATATGTAGTGAATTGTGTAGTAGAGACGCATCTAGATCTACAGAGTAGAGAGAGGATAGATATAAGTGTGAGAAATAGGGTATAGTAAGATTATGTTGCTAGATCTGTTACGTGCATGAGTGTATACTATTAATATTGTAATGAAGCTTCTGTGTATTTACTACAATTAATATAATGGAGATTACTGACTGAAACAAGGTGTTCTCATGGTTATAACTTAGTATTGCATGCTTGATTCCATTATGGTTATTTGTTAAATTCTGTTATGTTCTAGATCTAGACCAGAATATGCACTGTATGAAAGATATAATAGCTATTGATCTGAATGATTAAAGTATTAATCATGTTAACATCCTACAACAGCAACCCTAAAGAGGGGCTTGGTACCTTTGTGCACTTTAGGTGAGCGCTCAGTTTAGGCTGAGTGATGTGCCAATGCGCCTAGGCTTGTATTGCTAAATTTTAGGCTGCATCATTAGTTTTGTTACCGAGACCTCTTTTTCAGTTGCTTTCAAGATAATTCGAGATGAATACATACTGGTTGGCTTTAGAAAGCTTTGAGGAGTGGATACACGATCTGGAAGAATAATATGCATGGCGTTTCAGCACTAGATCTAAGTTTAACCCACATGTGTGGGTGGAACAGAACCTGGATGACTAGTTTATATGAGAGATTCTTCACTATCTTTCTAATAGAATTATATGAGTGGTTGATTGCTTATGCATCTAAGCGGAACTGGAGGTATCAGATACTTGCTTGGATGCAAGAATAATTTTAGGCCCTTTATGATGTTGATCTAATTTGGACTCGAGCTGTGGATACGTGGTTATGTGGTGTTTTGAATAGTTATATCTTGGAGTACTCAATTTCCACTTATTCATGTCCAAAGGTAGCTAAATTCCAATTTTTACGATATCCAAGGGGAACTTACCTACAAGGCATCCCACTAGCAATCCAGATTCTTGATGGTAACCCTTGAATTTAGAGAGTAAACTGATGGAAAATTAAACCCCACCATGCACATGGGGGCAGGAGCAAGTTTGGTGAAAGATGGTAGACCTAGCGGTAGAAAGGTAGAGAGAGGAAAGGCAGCTTAAGTATAATGAGGTGCGCAAGAGGGAGATAGAGAAGCAGCGGCAGGTTTCCTAGAGAAAATGGCGTTGTGGAGAAAGATAGTTCATGGGAAGGAGTTTGAAGTTCATGCCGAAGATGTGGAACCTGAGCCTCAAGAACTCCCCTATTTGGAAAAAGCATGACAAGGAACCCTCCTTAGCCTCATGTAGATGTGTTCCAGTAGAGACAACCTAGGACTGCGGGCCACGCATCTGGATCCACCTCACAACCTTACCATTGCACTTGGTTTTCTGAGCATCTAGTACAATACACAGTCAACAAACTAATTCAGGTCAGTGGGAGAGTCATGAGTGAGTCTTATGAAAGGCACAATGATGGCAGTACAAACGGCTTCATTGTTATATGGGAGTACCTTTTCGAGTGTATCATCTGTATAGAACTCAGTCGCACATATTTTTTTGACTATCTTCTAGAGAGTGGTAGTGCTTTGCAGACTATCAAGGTACAGTTTAGTTTTACTGTTGGGACATAGGGAAGTACATATTCTGGTCTGACCCTAGCTACAGGTTCAGGATCAGGAAGCTATAGGTAGCTCTAGCTCTCTGGATCTATTTGTTCGAGAGGTAGGGGGAACACAAGAGGTTCTAGATCAGGTGGTCAAGGTTCGCACTCAACCCCCAAATATTTACAGGGACATGTCTCTTTGTCTCTTCAAACCATAGGGGCATAGAAGATGTTTTTGAACATGTGCATATGTGTGAAATACTGAGGCGCACAAAAGGAATTATGGCTTCTGAGCATAGGGAAAGTCCAATTTGCTACTACGTTACAAGGGCACACACACAGTTGGTACAGAAAGTTTGACCTTGATCAAACTTACGAAGACTATGCAGCTTTAAAAGATGTCTTCCTCAAATAATTTCATATCCCTCAGTTGGAATAGAAGAGTATAAGTGAACTCAAGGATATTAAGCAAGGCACTACTGAAAGTGTTAGAGAGTATGATGCTCATTTCAAAATGTTATTATCTAAACTTTCTTATGATATTCATGCTAGCCAACATGCACAATGGTTTGTTGGGAGCCTAATAACACCTTTTATAAGGGTGCTATCACATAATACATACACCGATCCACACGAAGCACTTGAAGTAGCTTTACGCACTGAGGCAGTTGGAAGTATAGACACTGGGGTGAACCCATTTCTAGAATCATAGATCGCAGCTATGGTGAAGCAATTGGAGAAGCTATCGGAAAATTCATCACATGAGAAATGCACAGGAATTTTGTGTACAAATTGTTAAGTGGAAGGTCACACAAATGATAGTTTTCCCCATAGATCAGTGCGTTAATTGTTGTTAGACTGTGAGATATGCCATCTAAACCATGATGTTATCCACTACCCATTACTACAATGAGTGATAAGGAATAAATTTTCATGCTACTACAAAATCTATATGTCCACAACTCATGACATAAAAGAATTCCATATGATTGGTCAAATCCATGATGCTATAGAAATTAGTGTACGACCAATGTGAGTTTCAGATAACTCTAAAGGAAAGAACGCGTATCAGGATTAGGATCATAATTAGACACGCTATGATGGGAGTGAGGGGTGTTTTGAAGGTGGTTGTGACAGATGTCGAGGATATCGTGGTGGTAGACAAGGTGAGTTCCCACATGGAACATGTTATACATGCGGATCTTCTGACCACTAAAATCGAGAATGTCCTCATAATATTACATGTTCTTTCTATGGAAATAATCGTAGTTATGAGGAATACCTAGACTTGTATGAGCATCTAAGTAAGTAGCATAAACAAGAAAAAAAAGGAACAGGGATGGTTAGGATATAACACACTGTGGAAAATCAGTGGATGCCCAAGTTAGAAGCAGAATCTGAGGCATTGCAGGTAAAGATCACGACCCGCGTTGAAGCGGCATGCGCCAAAGAAACATTGCAGCAGAAGCATACCATTTCTAAGGAAGAGTTTCTATATGCACAATACCCAGATCTTTCCCATTAGAAGAAGGTTTAATAAGAAACCATGGAGATACTTAGGAATCTTTAGGGTGTAATATAATATTTAAAGGAGAAATCACGAAAAAGGGAGCAAAAGAAAGCATTAGAGATGACCCAAAATGATATGGATGACTTTAGAGAAGTGTAAAAATTATTACGTAGGGACAATATCATTCCACTGTCGAGGAATTGGTTAAAGGGAAACACCCCACAAAAAATTATTGAGACTAGACATAAGATCTTACATGCAAACCTTCCCCCTCATAGCATCGAGTTTGATAAGGAGATCACTTTGAACGTTGTTGTGGATGGGTGGCTATTGAGTAATATATTGATTGATACAGGCATGGAAGTCAGTGTTATTACCTTAGATGCATGGGTACAAATGGGGAGACCTCCATTGGATCCATCCTCTAATGTATTGTTCATGGATAACTAGACTAAGGCCACTCCCATTGGAGTTTTGAAAGATGCATTCATTACCATAAAAGGAGCCAAGTTCACTGGAGAATTTGAGGTTTTAACACTGGCAGAGTTAGATAGCTTCCCAACACTAATAGGGCGTCCATGGTGCTATGCAAATAATGTTGATATTTGGTTCAACAAGGTTCAACAAGGGTTATATCAACTTTGAAAACAAGGAGGAAAGAGTTATTATTCCTTTAATAGATGGAAAATTTGCACCCTATGTTTAGCCCTCGAGTGAGGAAGACTTGAATTGTATTTATGTACGTGACATCCGGGATCCATAGGAACTTGAGCCATGTAAAGAAGGAATAATTCAATAGGACGATGCACAGTCTATTAGCGATGCTACAGTTGTTGGTTGTGATAATTAGGCTCATATCACTTATGAGTTGGTAGGGCCCGAAGTAAAGAGAATATTTCCTAGGGTCAGGAAACTGTGTTATATCACAAGAATAGGTAACAACTAGGTACCTTGCCACACCGGAGAAGGAGATCCTATGGTGTTCCTATGTGCCATGGAATAACAGTGGATAGACCCATTGGAGAGAAGGAATATGCCAGCATATACCCTACTCGGGACAACAATGCGTTGGTAGGTGGTCCACAAGGATAGTCTTGATAGTCTTGTAGGGTGGAATGAAACTAGGATTGCTCTTGCAACTAGGTTCTTCATGAGCAATGCACCTGCTCAAATACGCACTTATCATGCTAATCAACCTATTCAACAACATGTTTAGTAGTGTGAGATACTTGTATGGATAGAGGGGTAGGAAGCTTTACCACCTTCGCTCTGGGTGCACAAGTTTTATTCCACTCTACATGGTTGCATGTGTGTTTTGTATGTATATGCAGAACTCCATAGAGAGACTAGAAATTGGTAGGATTTAATTACAAGAATGACCTAGATGTTTGACTTCTTCTCTACCAAGCCTCAAATGGAAGAAGCATTAGAGGTCCTAAAGAACTTAACTATGGGAGATATTGCCATGGATGAAGAACTCATTTAGGAGTTACTTGAAGAAGTAAAATCAGGAGCACATTTTGATGAAGAAACTGAGGCCAATGTCACACTACTTTGGTGTGATTTCCTTAAGAAATAAAAAGGAAAAATGGTCTACTTAATGGATGATGAAGAAGTAGAAAATATAGATGTAAACCATTCATCAGGTAGGCATGAGGTGTTGGATAGTTCAGACAAGACCACACGTGCCTAACATGAACCTATGAAGATAAAGAAAGTGAATATTGGATCAGATGCTAAGCCTAAGGAGGCCATAATTGGAGACTATTGGTCAGACTCTGAAGTGGAAAAAATCATAGAGTTACTACATGATTATCAAGACTTATTCCATCAGGGATACCATGAACTTAAAGGCGTACATAAATCATTAGGGGAGATGAAGATAAATCTTAAAGAGGGTGCACACCTAGTTAGAAAGAGACCCTACAAGATGAACCTTAACTTGTGTGAAAAGGTTAAAGAAGAGATTGAAAAAATGTTGAAGTCTAGAATCATCAAGCCTTTGGACGAGTTAGAATAGGTTAGTCCAATAATGATCAGTATCAAGAAGGATGGTCGGATTAGGATCTATGTGGACTACAAGGAGCTGAATGTTCCATGCGTGACTGATCCCTTTCCTATGCGATTCACTGAGGAAATACTAGAAGGCATTGCATGGCGCAAAATCTATTCGTTTACAAATGGGTTTTCTAGGTATCATCGGGTTATAATTTCCCAAGAGGATCAGAAAAAAAAACTACTATTACTACTAAATGGGTCAACTTTGCCTATATTGTGATGCCTTTTGGTCTGAAAAATGTGCCTACTATATTTTCGTGCATAGTTGTTGAGGTGTTTAAAGAGTTTATTCAAAATTTATTACAAGTTTATTTAGATGATTGGATGGTGTATGGACTGGTCAAAGACCATTGTGACAATATATCCTTAATGTTTGAAATATGTAGATAGTTGAGTATCTCTTTGAACATCAAGAAGTGCATATTTTCTACACCATTTGGAATATTGTTAGGACACATAATTTTCAAGGAAGGTTTGTTGATTGATCTAGCTAAGGTTGCAGTCATTATCGACCTAAAAGAGCCTACCATTCAGAGTGAGGTGCATGGATTCTTGGGTCACACAGGGTATTATAGAAAATTCATAAAGGGTTATGCCAAGGTTGTTGCACCTTTGGAGGAGTTACTAAAAAGGAAAGGTACGTTCTACATGGGAGAACTGCATCAGCGCGCATTCGAGACATTAAAGGAGAAACTTACTACCACGCCTATTATGCACTTTCCTTCATGGGACCAACCATTTCATGTACATGTGGATTCCTCTGGCACGACCATTGGCATGGTGTTGGCCTAGATGGGAGAAGGTATTATAGATCATCCTATCTATTTTTCTAGTAGAAAGTTGAATCCTCCAGAACAAAATTACACAACTACAGAGCACAAAGATTTTTTAATGATCTATACGCTACATAAATTCAAACAATACCTGTTAGCTATACCATTTGTGTTTTATAAAAATCACATGAAAATGACGTATTTGGTAAACAAGCCCATTTTACAAGGGTGCATACGTAGATGGGTACTCTTATTTCAAGAATTTGATTTCATAGTTGTGGTAAAACTAGGGAAAAGTAATTCTAGACTAGACCATTAATCCAGAATATAGTCAGGAGAATAAGCACAAGTAATTGAAGATACCATGCCAAATACAGAGTTATATCAGAATTAGAGGACATTGATATCTTTCTATGAATAGGTATGACACAAAAAGGAATGAAATCCTTATAGAAGAAACAACTTGCTATACACACGACACCATATATGTTGATTATCAGTGACCTGTACAAGTTAGGTCGGGATGAAGTATTATGATGCTATGTACTAGAAAATGAACACACAAACATAGTGGAAGAAGCTTATGGTGGTATTGTAGGTGGCCATTACGAAGGTGACACCAATGCGCGCAATATTCTACTCATTGGATTATGGTGGGAGACCCTATATAAATATTTTAAAGCATATTGCAAGGCTTGTGATCATTGTTGATGCCTTGTGAAACCAAATCAATGAGATGAAATTCCTCTAAGATCTATTACTAGCGCAGAACCGTTCGAGAAATGGGCTATTGATTTTGAGGGTCCTATTTCACCATCCGCGTGTAAGACTGGATCACACTATATCATAACTTGCACAGATTATCTGACAAGGTGGGCATAAGTAACACCTACAAAGGATTGTACAGTGGCTACAATAGTCAAGTTTATATGGGAAAATATTATTACGAGGTATGGATGCCCTTTAAGTTTGACCAGTGATAGGGGTGCACACTTTCTAAATGAGACAATCATAATTTTATTGGATGAATTCATGATTGCACATCACAAGACTACACCATATCATCCTCAAGAAAATGGAACTGCTGAGGCTTTCAACAAGATTTTGAGACAAAAATTGATAAAAATTTGTGATGTTGGGAGAAAGGATTGGGATGATAAATTATTTGCAGTGCTTTGTGAATATCACACAACATATAAAAGGTTGAATAAAGCCACACCGTTTTAGTTAGTGTTTGGCGTGGAATCAGTTCTTCCTATGGAATTCATGTTACCATATTTACATATTATGCATGTTGGAGGTCTAGTTGATGAGCAAGCATTAGAATAATGGATTGAAAAGTTAATCAAGCTAGATGTGTGACAAGCAATAGCATGTTGGAGTCAAAAACAAGAAAAAGCAAGGCAGAAAGCATGGCATGATAGGCACATCAGGGATAAAAATCTTGAGATAGGATAGATGGTGCTTCATTATGATTCTAAGTTTTTGCACCATCCCAGAAAACACAAAGTACATTTGTTGGGGCTGTATGTTGTCACTCACATACTTGAAGCATGAACTTGTCAATTAGAGATGTGTGATGGAGTACAGTTACCAGGGTACTTCAAAAGGAGTAGGTTGAAGCCCTAAATAATTCTTCTTGGTGTTTGTAATAAGGAAATGTTGGCATTTAGATTAGGTTTTCAACTCTGTATTTTCCTTAATGTATTTCCTTAATTGTTGCTATGTTTTGTCAATTTAGTTGATGTTTTTGTGTAATAAGCGTGTTTGCGCACCTGAAGCTAATTACTATTTGAAAAATTTATATGCATAGAGGACTGCACATACCCTTACTTTGGGGTGGTTATTGATATGTAGGTATAGGACTGTTGAAAATAAGTACACATGGAAGGAAAAAAATGCTACGAGTGTTATTCAAAGTTGGAGGATTGGAAAAAAAGAGATATTTCTTTTGGGAACAAGGACCATATGTGGAGATGAATGAAGAAACAAGTATAATGTGAGGTAAGTAGAGGCCATGGGAACTACCAAGGGAAGGCACAGTGGCGAGGTACTTGAGTGCATGGAGGTGCACTTAAGAGAATTCTATGGCTAGAATGTAGGAAGGCACGCTAGAAGGATATAGCTTGGGTGCGAAGATGTACCATGTGGAAAAAATGAAAATGGTTGATTAATGAGAGGATTTTTTATAGGTGAAGGAGTAATAAATTCACTAAATGTTTTAAAATATATCTAAGGACAAGATGCGAGTTCAATTTTACTATTGCAATTGAGAGAATTTGAAAAGAGCTAAGTGCAAATGAGCCTAGAAATCATGTTGAGGTGTGAAGAGTATGAAACCAGACATGGAGAGATGATTTACGGGTAGGAGAAGCTTGAATTACCATAGGTGAAGAGTTTGAGTGAAGTAGATGCATTACGAAGGATCTAGAGCATGCAATTTCCACTAGGGCATGAATATTTGAACTAGGGTTCTAACTTGCTTGTTACAGAGGGTAGAAAGGAGAAATTTTCAAATGGCATCAAAGAAAGAACCTCCAACAGGAGTAAAAGGGAAGAAAAAGGTAGAAGTGGAAGAATAAATTGCTCTCGAGAGTAATATCTCAGAAATGCAGTACCTAGAGGGTGTGATTGTGGGACAAGAATGGGATTCCCAGATCTGTAAATGTAAAATCAGTGATTACGACCATTGTACATAAGATAATAAGAAGGAGCTAGATGCATTTTTTACCACAAAAACAAAAAAACGTACAACAGAAGACATGCCAGTGTACGATGACGTTGGTAAGAAGTTACTAAAGTAGTTTAAAGTCTTCCAGTTGTACGATCTGCCATACTTTGGAAAGTATGAACCGTTGTATCGATGGTTGATGAGAAGAGTCCATGAGGAATTCTTCTACTTCACCAGATGGAGGGTTAGAATCATAGCCACCTTGATTTCAACAGTTATAGGACTAAAGGCCTCAGGAGTAGTTATGAAGAGCAACTTAACAAATAAGGAAGTGATCCTGAAGACAAGGAAGGATCTAGGATATACCCAAGGTCCACACGGCATGGACATCAAAAATTTTCAGTTTACCCACTTTTTGGTATGTTTTGTACCATTATAAACATGAATTTTCAGTTTACTTGATTTTCTAAAGGTAATATCCACAAAACCATACACACTCATGAAATTCCACAAACTAATGAAATGTTGTGTTTAGAGTATAGAATACATGTAATTTCTTTTTTAAAAAAGTTGCAAAAAAGTGGTCTTTTTCTTAATTTTATTCATACGTTGTTTCTTATGTTATAAAAGAGGAATGGCTGTCCTCAGGTGGTTTTTCTAAATGAAAATTTATCTTTTCACCATGAACTGTTAGATATATGTTCAAGATTTGAATTTTGAGGTGCTGTCAAATTTTCATATTTTTTGGACTTATATATTTTTTTAATTAATTATTTAGCAAAAATATTTTCAAATAAATGGCGTACAAATGTTTATGCCAATAACTTTTAAGATTTATATCGAAATTGATTTTTTTTTCACAGGTAAGAAGAAGACTTCAACAAATAGTAAGTATATTTTTTTCAAATTATTTTGATATATTTTTCTATTTTTCAAATTGGGTTGATTGTGTACGATCGATTGTCCTAAGATACCATATGTTAGCAAAATATAACAAATAAATAGTAAAACATTTTTTTTAAAATGAAAATTATATTTTTAGAAAGTTAATTAAATTCTGTATTTTGTGTTAAAATTTTGTAATTTTATTCATTCATTAACCCTAATTACGTGGCACCTAAGTGGCACATTTTGGCATAAAATTATCCTCCAAATGGATTTGGCACCAAAATGTGCCACATAGGTGCCACATTTGGGGCTTCATGCAATGGGGGGTTCGCGTGAATCTTCCTTCGCACGAACCCCCCTAAACCCTAAATCTACCACCCAAAACTATATAAATATCTATATAACTCTTAGCCACCAAAATTATTTGAACCCAAGGTGTTCGCGCGAACCCCCATTCACATGAACCAGTTTCTTTGGCCTACATGGCAGTTCGGGTGAAGGGAGTTCACAACAAAGTGGTTTTCACATGAACACCCTCGATTTCTGATCCCTCCCAACCTCTTACTCATGTTTTTGGGACATGAAATGGGAAAAAACATTGTGCTTTGACCCTATAACAAAGTTGAATGACCAAGAAAGGTGGTTGTAGGTGAATATAGTGTGGCTGCACATTGTAAGGAATATGTCTCAAGGAGTGATCTACAATCTCGTGGATCATATAGCAAAGGCAATCATTGAAGAAGTGCGTATAGGTGATAGAATTAGTTTTGGTGCTATTTTATTGTCTTTTTTGTTTATGGAGATTGGATTTCTCGATGGGCCAAAGGATAAGATTTGGGAGTATCCCACGGAAAATAAATCTCTTGCAGAAAGATTTAATAAATATTTATGTGAAGAAACTGTGAGTGGGAAATTTAAGCAGATGGCAGAGATGTGGTATGACAAGATTTACATGACATTTGAAGAGGAGTGGTGCATACCCAAGGAGTTACCTTGATTGGTGGGTAAGGCAATACAGTTTGTAGTCTACAGACATTTTTGCATCACATGATTTACAATGAAGGTCAGATCTTGGATCCCTTGGTGCAAACTACCACATACCTTCACAACACACTACTTCCAGGCATTGGTTCACCAGTTCACATATGTGTGCTTCCTAAGCTTCATCACAGACAAGGTAGATTGTTATTATCATACTCTGAGAAAATCATATGTATATCCAGGACAGACTTCCTACATTGAGAGGCTTATCTTAGATATAATAAGCATGAATCCAGTAAGCTTGGCCGTTGGAGATGTTGGAGCAGCTCTTGTGTATATTCAACTTAAGACCAATATGAAGAACAAAAAATATGTGGAATATGAATTCACACTTCCAGGGCCACCTAAGGGAAAGCATACAGTAGAAAATATGCCAAACCCATATCCTGCAGAGACCATAGTGGTAGATGAAGAGGAAGAGGAATGATAAGATAGTGGTGGCCTTGAGCATAGAGGAAGAAGAAAATCTACAGAAAAGATAGGAATTAAGTGCATGACTACACCACGTCAAGGGAAGCAAGGATATGATGAGGAAATGGATGCAGTAAAAGGAGAGCACCACTTTAAAAGGGTATTCAGGAGAATAAGAACCCATGGTGCTACTCCAAAATCAGTGCGTAGATCACCGTGACTCTCTCCATAGCAGGATCCAACTTAGAAGAGAAGAAGGAAGTTGAAGCTGAATGAGGAGGTGGAAGATTTTGATGAGAGTGCACTTGAATCTCCTACACCTCCAAAGAACGTGGAAGAGCCAAAGGATAAAAAAATGAAGGATAGAGAAGAAGGAGAAAAGGAGTCAGATGAGACAGTGCAAGAGACTACTTAGGGCATAGTAAAACAAGCTCCAAATCTTGATGCTCAATTTCCTAAGGGGCCAAGATCGAAGAGGAAAAGTGGGGAGTATACTGCACCGGTCATGGGTTACGTTGGGGACACAAGTAAAAATTTCTGCACCTGTTTCCAAAGCACGATGGGCCTTAAAGAATTGTATGGATGGGAGCTGTTAGATGAGGATATGGCCACCATGTGGATAAGGAAGCAACTATCTTGGTCAATGCAGACACATATGGATGAACCATAATTTGACATATGTAAAAATTCCTGTGTATCGAGGAGAGTGAAGAAGGCACCTTAGGCCAGACACATAACAGTAAATCTTACTGCTATGTCAGATGAACAAGTAAGTAATGCCTTGGTAAAGGTATCAACAAAGGTGACAAGGAGGAATGTGGATAAGGATGCAACTATTAGAGCATTGAAAGAGATATCAAGGCCAAAGATGTAGAGATAGCGTTCCTACGACAAGAGAAGGACTTGGCACAGAAGAAGAACATTGTTTTCATCAGCATGGTAGAGGAGATTGGAGACAATGTCTTGGAAGAAAGACCACATTTGGAGTCCAAGGTATGAGAAAAATTACCTTTGGAAATGCATTATGTACAAACCTTGGTGGATTTGGTGCTTTAGGATGGACCTATGCACATGCCAACACCAAAGAATCCTGAGTAGGAAGTAGAGAAATAAAAGGCTTCAGTGATGAGGAAGATTGCATCTTATGAGGCATTGCTCCAAAGCTTATAGGAGGAGCTGAGAAAAGTAGACCAAGCATTGAACATTTGCATAGCTCTGGAGGCATTCATTAGGACAAGGACCATGGTAGAGGACAATGAAGTCCTAAAAGTGATGAAGGATGACACATTGGGTCGTGCAAAGAGGTTGGCATTGGTAAAAAAAACACATGAGTCCCTTGCAGCAACACAACAACCCCATAAGGAAAGGTTAGATGAGTTGGGGAAGGTTATAGTGGAGAGGATGGATCTTCTAGAGGGAAATGTCTGTAATGTCTAACATTGTTCTAGTTTTGCATAATGAAAAGAGGGACATTGCCTAAGATGAGCTAGAGTCTATTGCGATAGATATTCTAGAAAAAGTAGAGGCCATGTCATTGAGTGAATGGAAGACATTAGAGGAAAAATAATGGAATAATATCCTGAACTCATTCTTCCAGTTGAAGGAGAGGATATTGCTAAGTAAATCATTATATTGTATAGAAAATTCTTTACAATCTTCCATTTATATTCTTTCTCATTCATTGAGCATTCAAAAGGTAACCATTGCCAGGGTGGAAATGTTGTTAGTGTGGGGTAATGTTGAATAGACAATGTATAACACTTAGCAGAAGGCATACAAAAGATTCACACGGAAGATCAAAGTGCGTTCAAAGGTGTGGGAGGATCGGAAGGGAATTGCGTGAGGAGGACAGAGAAAAATTTAGGACTTAATCATTTTCATGATGATGATTTATTTTTGGAATATGGCATGCAGAAAACAAAAATGGGATGAAGACTTACGTGAAATGCATGGACTATCTTTGGAAGAATGGCTACAGAGTGCTTTACATGGATGCAGGCTAAAGATAAAATTACAATAGATATTTAACTAGGAGAAATCTATTTTTAGCACACTTGCATGTGTGGCTGTAATTATAAAAGCACAAGGCTATTTTCAGAATGTGACCTACTTTAGGGATTAGATAAGCGATGAAGGGCAAGTCCCCACCCTTATAAATATGTAGTGAACTATGTGGGATAGAGATAGTAGGTAAGAATTGGATTATTGTGAGATCATGTTGTCAGATTTTTTACGCGCATGAGCACATGATGTTATTATTGTAATAATCTTATGTGTATTACTATTTTTTATATAATGGAGTGTATTGGCTGAATCAAAAGGTTAATTTTGAGTATAATTGGATCTTGCATACTTGATTTCATCATGGTTATCATTTAAATCGGTTATTCTCTAGAACTAGATTTGTACATGTACTGTAGAATGATGCATTAATTATGGATATGAATGCATTAAGTCTTCATCATGCTAACATCCTACAACAACAACCCTAAAGAGGGGTTTGGTACATTTGCACACTTTGGGTGAGCACTCAGTCTAAATTGAGTGATGTGCCAGAGCACCTGGTCTTTTTCTAGTAGATTCTAGGTTGCATCAAAATACAAAAATCTAATGAATATTTAAGCTATAAAGGCAAATAAATGTTTAAAATAATTCAAAATCATTTTTGACTAATTTAATGTAGGTCTAAACACGAGGTTCGAATCAATAACTTAATTCAAAGGCTATTTGGGAGGGAACAACACTAAAAATTTGTAAATAAAAAAGGGTGTATTTCCTTTGAAAAAGGCGCACATCCTTGAAAAGGGTGTATACCCTTCGAAATGTTATTTTTATTAATTTATATCTCTAGAAAGGTTTTACACCCTATTTAAATAATTTTTAAGTATCTCTATTTTTTCCATACCCTATTACAAATAGGTTTGGGAAGGAATTTATAAATGGTGTATACATTTTTTATAAGCTAAAAACAATTAGAAAAAAAAATTATGCATCTACCCAAATTTTGAGTGGTATACCATACGACTGCATTGTCATATAATGTAAGAAGAGGTATGTTTTCTAGGGGTTCAATACAAATTGTCAAAAAAAATTCATAGAAGAAAACATTTATATTGCAGACTGTAATAAGGAATTGAAATATTACTGGACACAATATGTTTTAGTTACACGTGCGTAAACCTAATAGAATGCCCTTTGACACCCTTAACGGAATACTTTTAAGCCCAAGTTTTTGTTCACAAGTGCCAAGGAATGAATGAGAATATTTTAGTCATGTCATATCTCTCGTTTTCAGGGTCATGAAAACATGCTAATTCTCCCACAAATGGAATGTAAAATATTTCTCATTATCCTTTTTTTCATTATCGTATTAAGTCTTATATGAGATAATGGCCTATTCTTCTTGCATCCCAAAGGCACTGGATCTATTATTGTGAAATTTTAGGTATAATTTAGACATAGTAGGGAAAATTTTATCCACAATGTTGATAGTAATGGGTTTTTGGATTTAGCAAGTGTGTGTGTGTGTGTGTGTGTGTATTTTGAATCAATCATAATTTTACTTTTTATTCTCGTGCCTTGGGATTTTTTGTTCTTATTTCTTCCTCTTCCATCCTACAATAGATAATTCACTTCTTTTCCTTAGTGGTAATAATTAATTTTGATGACAAAAATTGAGTGTATTGAATAGTCTCTATATAGATTATATATGCCATTTTGATGACAAACAATGACTATATTAAATAGTCTTTATATCACTTATCTCTAACATGGAACTTTAGAATATCAGTAACATCTTAATTAGACAATTTGACTATCACTAGCACATTAATTATATATACTATTATATATAATCTATAATAGAAAATACCAAATAAGTGAGTGTAATATATATAGTAAACATAAATCAAAATTTTGAAGGTTTTAAAGCACAAATAACTATCATATCATTAGTTATATCACTTAACATAACAAATAATAAAATAATTATCAAAACTATATCACATCCTATAAAATAAAATCTAATTACTTTAAAGCACAAAACTAAAACAAAAATGTGATGAACGTATAACTAGCAGTTGCTCCACTTTGGGGGGAGCAATGATACACCATGTAGAGCACATCGTGAGGCTTAATTGAATTGTAATTTTATTGCTTTGGGTATAACTTTGGCTCAAGGCACAATTTTTGGTTGTATAACTTGTATAGCATGAAGACTAACAAAATCAGAAGGAAAGTGGAGCAACCACGATATCCTCAGCTTCGAAGGAAGGATCAATCTTGAAGCCTTCAAAGCATCATTTGCAGAAGGATTCTATAAACAACATTTTTCTTATCAATCAGAACTTGGACTAAACATTCCTTTCTAAAATTCAAAGTAGGGGAAATATTTTACAGTCTACTCGTTAGTTTTATATAATTTAGAAGGGAGAACATACTTTTTCATCTAAAAAATGATAAGTCTTGTTCCAAACAATCTATTTAGAGTGGAAAAAGGCCTCATCATTCAAACTTTATCCTGCCCTTGATTTCAATTCATGGGAATTCAAATTCAGACTGACATTGTTAACAAATGAATTCTAAATTGTTCATTCTAACCTTATTTTAATTTTAAATTTTTATCACTTCCCTAGGTTATTGCATCTACAATTGGGTTTCACAGTATTCTCCTACTTAAAACAAACGAGTTGACATTTTTTCTCATATAAACTTTATTTGCTAACAATTGCATTTCTCTCTACAAAATATCATTAAAATAAAAAAGAATAAAAAATCCAGTTAAAAATAATACAACCAAATGTATAACATCAATGATCAAAATATAAAGAACCCTAGAGTCCAGAATTAATGTATTCTTATCTTGATTTCTTTGCAAGATGCCTTTCTTATTAAGGCCACCTATCTCTAATTTTTCCGCAAGCATAGGCTATGACCTTCCAAATTCAATAAATCAATTTTACAACAATCCCATTATAAGTATTTTCTGAGATAATAGACTAGAAAAGATTATAAAACTCCCACAAAATTAAAATTCAATTGCTGCATTCATCTCCAAGGAAAAAGAATTTTTTTTATAACAAACCGTATGATAACATTTTTATTTAAACATATGTAACTATATAATAGGTGCATGCATCATATCAGTCCAGGGTCGGAAACCCTTAGCCGTCAATACTAGATAATAGCTATAAACATGATTCTGAAAGACGGATTCGTGAGAACCGATGTCGAAAAGCAATGCACCATAATGAGGTTGCACTCTAATGGTAACGTCAAGCCAACGCAATACGCAAAATTCGAAACAATGGAAAGAAGATTACAAGTAAGAAGAATGGGTCTGCTCATACTCATAGATTGAAAAATAGGAAGTACAAATAGTGGTACTGTGTAACCCCCATGCCTAAACATGGAAAGAACTCAATGACGCCACTGATGCATATAATGTTGACTAACGCATATGACCCCACTAGAAGAGGAGTTACAATTTCAAATAAGGAATGTAACTCCTATGATGCAATGACGCAAATGACAATGTCAGATTCTATGACAAAATCTGACACTTGTCATTTGACTTCCTAAGACCTATGACTCTCGCAAGGCGAGATGAATCACCTAGGTGATGTGGATGATGACTAGACAGTCACACACACCAACAGCCCGCCTTCATCGAAGCCGAGGAAGAGGTCAAGGTAAGCTATAACAGAAAAAGAAGACTCCCCTAGACAACTAAGAAAGATGTGTCAATGGGCCCCCAGAAACTAAAGGCTTGATAAGGTGCCCATGTACAAACAACATCTTTCTGGAAAGAAGAAGAGGAGATGAAGGAGGACTATATAGCCTGAAGAAGATGGGTGGATGTAGCAGACCTCACCCCAAGAAGAGACCATAAGTGAAGAAACTTCACCTCAGTGAAGGGCTTGGTGAAAATGTCTGCAACCTGATCAGCTGTCTGAACATACTGTATGTCGATGATGATTTCATGTATCAGCTCCCATATGAAGTGCATATGAATCTCAATGTGCTTCATCCGCTAATGTTGAACGAGATTTCTACAAATTGAGATAGTGCTCATGTTGTCACAGTAGATAATGGTAGGCCACTGAAAGTGGATGCCAAACTCTGTCATAATACCCTGTAACCAAACAACTTCTGTGGCAGCATTAACTGCTCCTCTGTATTCTGCTTCTGTCAATGATATGAAAATGACGTTCTGTTTCTTGCTGGACCAACTGATAGGACCTGAACCAAGAGTGAAATTGTAGCCTGAGGTAGACTTCTGATGATCTAGATCACCGGCCCAATCTGAGTCTGTAAATCCAACCAAGTCAATCTCAGTCCCTCCTAAGTAATGAATACCATCTGTGTGAGTGCCATGAACATAGTGAAGGATCCACTTTGTCTGCTTTTAAGTGCAGCTCATGAGGCTCCTGCATAAATCTGGACACGATGCCGACAGCATACGATAGATCTGGCTGAGTGTGAGTAAGGTAGATCAAGTTTCCCACCAACTGTCGATAAAGGGTACCATCAACCAAGGGGGAAGAGCAATCAGAAACCAACTTAATCCCAGAAAGAAAAGGAGTAGGTGAGGACTTGCAGTCAGACATTTGAAACCAAGCAAGAAAATCAAGAGAGTACTTAGGTTGCGAGATCATAATTCGTGAGTCAGATTGTGAAATCTGGATCCCAAGAAAGTAATGAAGCAATCCTAAGTTAGACATACCGAACTTGTTGGCCAAGGAGATCTTCACAGAATCAATGATAGAGGAAGAGCTACCGGTGATCAACAAGTCATCAACATAGAGAACAAGAATAAGCATGGAGTCATCCTGTCACAGAATATACACATTTGGGTCAGAGTGACACCGAGTGAACCCTGATGCAAGTAAAAAGGAGTCCATCTTGGCATACCAAGCCCGAGGGGCTTGTTTAAGGCCATAGAGAGACTTCTTTAATTTACAAACGAGGGATGGATCATGGACATAACCTCTTAGAGGTTGTTCCATATAGATCTCCTCCTCTAGGTCCCCATGAAGGAAGGCACTCTTAACGTCCATCTAGTGGGATTCCCATCTGTTAGCAGCAGCGATGGCAAGGGTCAGTCGAATGGAAGTCATCTTCACAACCGGAGAAAAGTTTTTTGAGTAATCAACCCCAGCTACCTGGGAGAAACCCTTAGCTACAAGTCGCTTTATACTTCTCGACTTCTCCATTAGCTCCATACTTTGTTTGATATACCCACCTACACCGAATGATTTTTCTTCCTTTTAGAAGAAGGGTAAGATCCCAAGTGTCATTCTTTATGAGTGAGGAATACTCCTCATCCATGGCAGAATCCCATTCAGGAATCCCAGAAGCTTCCTGGAAAGATGGTGGATCAGAAGCAGAGGAATGAAGAAGGAGTGAGGTCCAGTGAAGTCTGAGTGAGTACGTCTCTCATCCAAAGGATCTCCAACTAAATCTCCAGCAATCTGTAAAGTTTTCCTGGCCCAAAGAGGTCTCGAAGGCTCAGGCTCAAAGTCGGAAGATTCTTCACTTGAGTGAGAAGGGACATAGTCCTCATCATCACTACTATCAGAATCAGAAGACTCAGAAGTTTGAGGATTGGGAGGAGCAGGGAGAGGTGGAACTCACTCAACAACATCATCATCTGAAGAGTCAGAATCTAAATCAGTGGGCAAAAGGACCTCAGTGGAAGTTGAAGTCAAGGATGACTCATCAAACTTCACACTCCTCTCAATATAAAGCTCACAGGGGTAGGGTTCAACGATCGATATCCCTTCAACCATCAAGATACACCGACAAAGATACAAGGTTTATGATTGTGGATCTAATGCCTTGCGTTTCTTTTTGGGAATCTAAGCCATAGCCTTGGATCTGAAGATATCAAAAGTGATTGACATCAGGCTTGTGTCCAAACCAGTCTTCAAAGGGTGTCATCCCTCTTATTGCCTTGTGTGGAACATGGTTCTAAATATAAAAAGCACAATTCACTTGACTTCAGCCCAATACTGTGGAGGAAGATATTTGTTTGAGTGAACCATACAAGTAGCCATCTCCTTTAAAGTTCCCCATTCTTTCTTTCTACAACTCCATTTTGGGAAGGGCTCTAAGCTACTTACCTGCAAAGCAATCCCCCTCAGAAGTGTATGAAATCCTCATTCTCGATGTCACTTCCTCTTAATATGCCATTGGGCCTGATTGGGTGTATACTCCAGCTCCATTGTGCGGGAGGGTATTGGTTGTAGCAACTGATTAACACGATGATCATCCCTCTCCACCATAAGTTCGAGCTTTTGGTGTGACAACAAGTCGTGTAGCTCTGATACCATGAAAGAGGGATTCGCGAGAACCGATGTCGAAAAGCAATGCACCACAACGAAGTTGCACTCCGATGGTAACGTCAAGCCAATGCAATACGCAAGATTCGAAATAATGGAAAGAAGATTGCAAGTAAGAGGAATGGGTCTGCTCATACTCATAGATCGAAAAATAGGAAGTACAAATAGGGGTGTTGTGTAACCCCCATGCCTAAACATGGAAAGAACTTAATGACGCCATTGACGCATATGACGTTGACTGACGCATATGAGGCCACTAGAAGAGGAGTTACAATTCCAAATAAGGAATGTAACTCCTATGCCGCATTGACGCAAATGACAATGTCAGATTCTATGACAGAATCTGACACTTGTCATTTGACTTCCTAATACCTATGACTCTCGCAAAGCGAGATGACTCACCTAGGTGATGTGGACGATGACTGGATATTCACACACACCAACAGATTCAAGGAAAACACTACAGGGAAAATTTTTTCTGGAGCTGTGTCGACCAATAATTTTGTGTATATCCTAACAACCATGGCATTTCATGAGAGCATTATCTTCATGGCATTTTTCCAAATAGTTGACATAATACCTTCTGCATTTTTCATACATCCATGAAGGCACCTGCACCTACATCTGGGGTTCATGAATGGGGTGCGAGCTTTCCATTATTCTCTAATGGTTGACTCATGTCCTTCTTTATAGCTCACATTTTGACGTAGGCCTACGGAGGATGATGGCAAAGGCTGTGGGGTTTGGCCTTACAACTGTCCCATTTTGTGCATATCCCATGATTAATGCAGTCAATGAGGACACATTGCATTCAATCATTTATTTGGAAATGGTTATTCAGATGCCAAATTGCATGATGCCACATTTTTCATATATTGATACGTGAATCTGGTAGCTCCACTATTGTGATCAAAATGGATGATAATTTCACACGGTCAAAACCTACACACGATGCACAATGAAATTTTCCTCTCTCACAAGTGGGAAAAACCTCCTCCCTAAATTTATTATTTTAAAAACCATTTTTTTTCCCAAAAACGACCACTAATTTATTTAAATGGAACGGCCTCGAATGGAAAATTGCTATAATTAGTGGCCAGCAGTTTTTCTACAGCAGCCACCATATGTATTCTCTATGAGCTTGCCATATTTTTTAGCATTATCCTTATTTTCCTCATATGGTTTATCACCATCTTTCATGTCTTTAGAGCCAATTTTGATGTTTATCATCAATGTCATTGTGGCATGAGTAGAGTTGCAACCAATACCCAAGTTCAAAACAGCCACATGGGAAATTAAGACACAAACGAACGGAAACAAAAATAATAATTGTGCAAGATGTGAAAGCTCTCGCAACTAATGGAGTTAAAGAAGCATGTTGAAAGTAGCCCCCAGTAAAAAAAACACCTATGGCATAAAAAGAACTGCCAATGTTGGCACTAAGCATGGGTTTGAAATTTTCAATGGTATTTTTGGAGGAGGTAAACGTGTGTATTTTCAGTTTATATATTTAATGGGAAGTCTTATGAGAAATCATTATCATCCATATGGGCCAAAGTACCATTGTTTGTTAACAAAGTAAAGGATAATATGTTTCAAGTATAAAGTGGTGTATGTATGATTCACTACAAATATGTATACACTATAATTATTTTAGCACATCAAAAGTGCATTTCGTAAGTTTTCCACATCAACTTTATTTTTAAATATTGCATTTGATTATGATGGTAAAAAATGTTAATTACTTCTTTAAATAATTTTAAAGATTATGTTTGATCAAATGGGTTGTAGTGTAATGGTTAGTATGATTGTGTAAAAGGTGTTTCCTAACCATCTACTAAGGTATAAATCCTTGTAAATATAAATTAATAATGGATGAGGATAGGATTCTTGATACAATTTATTATATGCACATAATTGTTAAATTATTTAGTTATCTTCTATGACTAAGAAAAAATGTCTAGGCTTATAATAAATAAATATATGGATCTAATTAATGATACCTATTGGAGTACAACCTTTAGTGGATGTGTCACCTTTAGTAAGACCAATAAGAAAATGGGATATAATTCCTTGTGTGTGTAGACACTAATTTTAGTAATTCATGACTAGAAACAACATAAATTGAACAATGCTCTTGTACTTGTCCACACTTGTTCAATTTTACCAAATAGACTATCCCTAGCTATAGCTCACTCATTCTTGCTTGCATGTACACAACCTACTTGTTTGCACAATGGTTATGTTTCTCCATAAAATCATTTAATACCTTCACACATTGCAATACTAACTTCCATATCAACTACAGATGCATCTGGGACCCACATCGAATAACAAGGGCCATAAGGCCCATATGTTATGGTCTGACCTGACCATTTTCATCCATCTACATTTAATGGTGATTTTATCAACTTGAATTCATGTAGTACACTTATAAATGGTCTTATTCAAGTTTTCTAGATCCAAAATACATGTATAATAAATTCATTCACCTCCCATTAAGGATGGAATTCATCCTACTTGGCACCTAGCATTCTAATGAGAAAATACTAAGAAAAATCACAAAAAAGCTACTCAAATAATTCATTGAGCTCCGCATACTCTAAATACTCATTTTAAGGAAGCCATCCACTTAGATCTGCAAGTATAAAAGGCACACTACAAAATTCTAGGGATAGTATCAAGTGCAATCCCATTATTACAAGGTCATGGTTATGATTTTGGTTTCATACATTTTAGATATCACATGCTAAAGCCTATGAAAGAATGATGTGTGGTTTGAGCCCTCTTCACAATAGTAGCAACATCAGTGGTGCACAAGGGTGGCCATTACCCACCTAACATTGTTTTGTAGGACTCTCTCACCATCTAGGGTTTTAAAGGTTGAATCAGTTGCATAGTGAGCATCACATAGTATTCAGATGTCCCGATTCTAGCCAAGAATATAACAGAAGGAAGTGAAAAGAAAAGATGAAAGTATAGAGGGACCAAAGAATACAGAAAGGACCATAGTGGGATATGATTTGTTCTAAGTAGTTTCTTAGGTAAAAGTTTCATTATTAAGGCCCAGTCGGATTATTTCTATCATTTTCAAGTCATTAAACCACCCTAGATCAGCATACAATCTAGGATATCATCCAGTGCTTTATTTCATCATCTATCATTATATAGATGTGTATAATGATTATTCTTGATATTGCCAAAATTATCCTTGGAAAGTAATTGATTAGGATAATCTACCATCGGTTACAACCCCCTAAGATATTAACCATTTATGTTAATTAATTTGGTAACCCTGACATTTTTCCATTGTGCATTGTGACACCCACATTTTTCTCAACAAGAAATCATGATAAACCCAATAGAAAACCATGGAAAATTATGATTTTTTTTTGAAAGGTTACAAGGCCTTAGCCAAGATTTTAATTAAATCCTTATTATAAAATTTTAATCAATTATATGGCAGTCGGGACTAGAATAATGACTAATATTTTAAACCCAATTTCAAATGATGTTACAATTTAATTCTTTCTTCTAGACTCAAATATTTTATTTAAATAATCCTCATTTAGCTTTTCATTATTTAACTCCATTACTCCCTTTTTTAAAATAATTTTAAGGTCCATAATCAATTTTATATTAAATCATACAAGGATAATACTCTTGCATTGTTAAATGCATGCAATTTATAATAAGTTCATTATTCTAAAAGGACATGATAAACAACTTATTCTAGCCCCTTAGGCCCCCATTTACATTACACACACATCTTTTTATTTATTTCATTTTATTATAAATACCCCATCAATTAACTGATGTAGGGTTCATCTTACACCATTGGATCTTGATGCTCCAGAATTAGCAGGAACTTGAAAAGGTCATAACTTGAGCTCCGGGTGTCCGTTTGGGTCTGTTTTTTTTTTAAACCATGTGTTTCGATGAGACGAATGCAACGGAAACTCACCCTACTAGTTGGGGAAAGTTTTTGACATGTTTTCGGGCCCTAAATCCACCATCTTGAGGCCGAAAATTAGGATTTAAGTTATAGTTCGGGTTTTTCCTATTTTTGGGCATTAGTTAATTTTAGTCTAATAATTGCATTATGAGTTAGAAAGTTGGCAATTAATCTAATTTAGGGATGTAGAAGATGTGTGACAATTTCTATGCCCATATGAATAAGCATGTGAACTTACTAAGAATAGCAGGTTCTAGTAAACTGCTAAAAATAGTAATTTTTGCCACCTAGAGTAGATTTAGTCAGAGTTAGTTAGAGTTTACTTGGAAACTCGAGTTGGGAGTTGTTTTCCTATTTAGGAAACATTGTAATTCATTATTGAATAATGAAGAAGGAGATCTATTTTCTTTGGAGTTCATATTTTTTTGCAGTAAATCATGTTTGGTTAGAATTTGGCTACATTATCTGGTATCAGAGTGGGTTCGAGTCTTTTATAAAAAAAATGGCAGGAAGAGGAAGAGGAAGAGGAGGAAGTATTGCCCAAATGAATAGAAATATGCAAGATCTACAGAGGCAAGTTGTTGCGCTTGCTTGCAATGATAACCCAAAGAGGAAATCAAGGTGGAGATGACACAGATGAAGAAGAAGTTTGTGAAGAGGAGGAAATGCAAGCGCCACCATTAGCTTTTGAAGAAAGGATGCTTCACGCATTAGAAGGGAAGAATGATGGGATAAGAGTTGATGTTTCAGAGTATGGTGGTAGTCTAAAACCAGAGGAGCTGATAGACTGGTTGACTAGCATAGGGAAATTTTTTGAGTGGAAGGCTATGTCAGAAGAAAAGAAGGTAAAATTTGCATGCACGAAATTGAAAGGTCATGCTATGTTATGGTGGGATCACCTACAGAAAGAGAGGTCAAGAAAGGGTAAAGAAAGAATTAGGACGTGGAGTAAGATGGAGAAGAAGCTGAAGGATAAATTTCTCCCTGTGGATTATGCACAAACCCTTTACAGGAGATTTCAGAATCTCAGACAGAACCTACAAACAGTGCAAGAATACACATATGAGTTCTACAAGTTGTCCATTCATGTAGAGCATGAAGAAACTGAGGAACAAATGGCTACAAGGTATGTAAATGGATTAAAATTTTCTATTCAAGATGAGATAAGTATGCATAGGATTAAGAGCATGGAGGATGCCTATCAATTAGCCTTAAAGGCCGAGGAAAAACAAAATCATCAAAGTTTTAGGAGATCACCTGGAATGAATAGGGGGGCCTCATCTTCCTTTCGGGGACGAGATGGTTTCAACCAAGGTAGGGGAGAATCATCTCGTGGATTGGACAAGAAAGAAGATATGAGACAAGATTTCCAAAATCAACAAAGAGGTAGAGGATTTTCTAGGGGCAGAGGATACGCTGGTGATAGAGGATGGGAGGCTCCATGAAGACCATTTGTTTCTTACAGATGTGGTGAAGAGGGGCATCGGGATTTTGAATGCCCACATTCTTATTCACATGACAAGAGACAAGGAGATGCACCAAGAGTAAATCTTGTTGAAGCTGAACAAGTAGAAGATGAACAGGACCTAGAAATTCCACCAGATGTTGGAGAAAATTTGATGATCAAGAGGACGATGATTGCTCCAAGAAAGGATATCAAGGGGGGTGCATGGCTGCGTACAAATATTTTCAGAACAAGATGCACTTCCAGAGGAAAGGTATGTAATGTTATTATTGATGGTGGTAGTTGTGAGAACATGGTTTCAAATGAGATGGTCGAGAAATTGGGTCTGCATTGTGAGAAGAATCCTAACCCTTACCGTATTGCATGGTTTAAAAAGGGTAATGAAGTTACTGTTGATAAGAGATGTTTAATAAGTTTTTCTATTGGGAAAAGTTACAAGGATGAGATTTGGTGTGATGTTATTCCTATGGATGCATGTCATATGCTGCTAGGAAGACCATGCAATTTGATAGGAAAGTTATTCATGACGGGGGGAAGAATACTTATACTTTCTGGAAGGATGGCACAAAAATAGTTTTACTACCTCTCAAGGAAGAGGGGAAGGCTGAAAATATGCTTTCTACAAAGGAATTTTTGAAGGAGGCAAAGGCAATCAGGTTTTGTTATGCACTAGTCACCAACAAGGATGAACCTGCAAGTGCACAAATACCAGTAGAAACAATAGAATTAATAAAAGAATTTTCTGATGTTATCCCTGATGAGCTACCAGATGGATTACCACCCAAAAGAGATATTCAACACCATATTGATTTGATTCCAGGGTCTTCACTCCCAAATCAAGCGACTTATAGGATGAGCCCGACATTACATGCTGAGTTGAATAGGCAAGTGGCAGAGCTCGTGAGAAAGGGTGTCGTGAGGGAGAGCATGAGTTTGTGTGTAACCCCAGCTTTATTAACACCAAAGAAGGATGGAACATGGAGAATGTGCATGGATAGTAGAGCAATCAATAAAATTACAATCAAGTATAGGTTCCCAATACCTCGCCTTGATGATATGATGGATGTGCTTGCTGGATCTAGGTATTTCACCAAGATTGATCTTTGAAGTGGTTACCATCAGATTCAGATCAAAGAAGGAGATGAGTGGAAAACAACATTCAAGATAGGAAATGGATTATATGAGTGGTTGGTGATGCCATTCGGGTTATCCAATGCACCTAGTACTTTTATGAGACTGATGAACACTGTGCTGCGGGAGTATAATGGTAAGTTTGTTGTGGTTTATTTTGATGATATCTTGATCTTTAGTAAAACTAAGGAAGAACATTTGAGGCATCTAAGGGTGATATTCGAAGTTTTAAGGAAAGAGAAACTATATGCAAATATGAAGAAGTGCACATTTATGCAAGAGAGTTTGGTATTCTTGGGCTTTATTATTTCAGCAGATGGGGTACAAATGGACTCAAAAAAGATAAAGGAAATTATTGAATGGCCTACTCCACGGAGTATAACAGAGGTAAGAATCTTTCATGGTCTAGCAACATTTTACAGAAAGTTTATTAAAAATTTCAGTAGTATTGTAGCACCTATAACAGATTGCACAAAAGGAAGGGAGTTTTTGTGGACGAAGGTAGCTGAGGATAGTTTTCAGTTCTTGAAGAAGAAGGTGACAGAGGCACCTATTTTGGCACTACCAGATTTTGATAAAGTGTTTGAGGTTGATTGTGATTCCTCACATGTGGGTATTGGTGTTGTTCTAAGTCAAGGTGGAAAGCCAATAGCTTTCTTTAGTGAGAAACTGAATGAGGTAAGAAAGAACTACTCTACTTATGATGTGGAATTTTATGCAATTGTACAAGCATTAAGGCATTGGAGGCATTACTTAGTGCCTAAGGAGTTTGTGTTATTTACAGACCACATAGCCCTAAAGTATGTGAATACACAAAAGAAGTTGAATAGTAGGCATGCAAAGTGGGTATCATTTTTGCAGGGTTATACTTTTTCTCTAAAACATAAATCAGGAAAATAGAATCAAGTTACAGATGCATTGAGTAGGCATGTGACTTTGTTTACCACTATGGAAAATGAGGTGGTGGGTTTTGAAGCAATAAAGGGTTTGTATTCTTCTAATATTGATTTCAAGGATATTGTTGAAAGGTTAACTTGTCCATTGTCAGAAAATGCAGGAGATGTTCTGGATGAATACATTTTACAGGATGGCTATCTATTCAAGGGACGCCAACTATGTATTCTAGTTGGGTCTATGAGAGAGAACATAGTAAAAGAGTTGCATAGTGGAGGATTGGCTGGGCATTTTGGTAAAGATAAGATGATAGCCTTGGTAGCAGAGAAATACTATTGGCCAAAGCTGAAAAGAGATGTGGTAAGATATGTGGAGAGGTGTCGAATTTGTCAAGTCTCGAAAGGCCATGCACAGAATACAGGGTTGTATATGCCATTGCATGTTCCTAAAGGGTCGTGGATAGATCTGAGTATGGATTTTGTTTTGGGATTACCAAAAACACAACGAGGTAATGACTCAATTTTTGTGGTTGTTGATAGATTTTCTAAGATGGTTCATTTTATTGCCTGCAAGAAAACAAGTGATGCGACAGGCGTAGCAGATTTTTTTTTTAGAGAAGTTGTTTGTTTGCATGGTGTTCCAAAAACCATTACTTCAGATAGGGACACAAGGTTCTTAAGTCACTTCTGGTGGACTTTATGGAAGAAATTGGGAACTCAATTACAGTTCAGCTAGTGCCTATCATCCTCAGACTGATGGGCAAACAGAAGTGGTAAATCAGAGTTTGGGAAACCTGTTAAGGTGCATCGTTGGGGAAAAGCCAAAACAATGGGACTTAGCATTACCACAAGCTGAGTTTGCATATAATAGTTCCATAAATAGATCCACAAGAAAGTCTCCATTTTCAATTGTGTATGGGAGTAATCCAAATGGGGTGTTAGATTTGGTACAGCTACCAGTTGATGGCAGAGTCAGTGATGATGCAAAAGCATTTGCCGAACATATACAACAATTGCAGGAAGAAGTGCGGAAGAAGCTGCAGAATAGTAATGATAAGTATAAGGAAATAGCATATGTGCACAGAAGGAGAAAGGTATTTACAGTTGGTGAGTTAGTTATGGTATATCTGTGGAAGGAAAGGTTTCCAAGAGGAACCTATAACAAGCTAAAGTACAAGAAGATTGGTCCCTACAAAATCGTGAAAAAAATAAACGATAATGCTTATGAGGTAGAATTGCCAGGGAATTTTGATATTTCTCTAGTGTTTAATGTTTCAGATTTGTATTCCTTTCATGGGGATGGTGTAGAAGGGGATGTTCTTGATGAAGTAGTAGATTGGAGGCAGCAAGTTCCAGTGAAGAAGAAAGAAGAAGTGGATCAGATTCTAGATAAGAAAACAATGGATATGCGACATGGGAAATACAACAAATATTTGGTACATTGGAAAGGACTGGAACAAGAGGAAAATACTTGGGTCACAGAGTGGGAGATTAAGAAGTTGGATGCAGATAAATGGAAGTAGTTTGAAGAAGACAACTTGCAGGAGCTGCGTTTTTTCAAGCAGGGGAGAATGATGCGCCAAAATTAGCAGGAACTTGACAAGGTCATAACTTGAGCTCCGGGTGTCCGTTTGGGTCCGTTTTTTTTTGAAACCACGTGTTTCGATGAGACAGAATGTAGCGGAAACCTACCCTACCAGTTGGGGCAAGTTTTTGACATGTTTTCGGGCCCTAAATCTGCCATCTTGAGGCCGAAAATTAGGATTTAAGTTATAGTTCGGGTTTTTCCTATTTTTGGGCATTAGTTAATTTTAGTCTAATAATTGCATTATGAGTTAGAAACTTGGAAATTCCTCTAATTTAGGGATGTAGAAGATGCATGGAAATTTTAGTGCCCGTATGAATAAGCATGCGAACTTACTAAGAATAGCAGGTTCTAGTAAACTGCTAAAAATAGTAATTTTCGCCACCTAGAGTAGATTTAGTCAGAGTTAATTAGAGTTTACTTGGCAACTCAAGTTGGGAGTTGTTTTCCTATTTAGGAAACATTGTAATTCATTATTGATAATGAAGAAGGAGATCTATTTTCTTTGGAGTTCATATTTTTTTGCAGTAAATCATGTTTGGTTAGAATTTGGCTACATTAGATCTAATATATCTAAGCCCATTAGATCTAGCTTATACGAATGAAACCCTAGAAATCCTTAAGGGTTATTTTATAATCAATTTCTTAACCTATTCACTCATTTCTCTTGTTTTGGTTTTATAGGTTAAGGAAGGAAGAGGAGAAGATGAAGCAATGGAAGCCATTAGAGAGGATTGGAAGCTCTCCTTTGTTAATTTTTTTTTTGTGTTCAGGGAAAGGATCTTCCCATTTCTTTACATGGGTTTTGGTCTCTCTTCTTTATTTGTTTCTACACAATATTTTTCTTAACAGGTTAGAGGTATATGCAATGAGTATATACCATATTTGGGTAAAACAAAAACCCTACTTATTTATTTAGTGCAATTACATATATCTATATATGTTTGTATGTATATTTTATATATTATAATTACATAGTTTCATTATTCAGTGCCTAGTCAGATTATTTATATCATTTTCAAGTCATTAGACCACCCTAGATCAACATACAATCTAGGATGTCATCCAGTGCTTTAAATGATCATCTATCATTGTTTAGCTTTATATAATGATTATTCTTGATATTTCTAAAATTATCCTTGGAAAATAATTGATTAGGATAATCTACCATCGGTTACTATACGTACACAAAATTGTAGGGTACTGCGCTACTCAGAACAACGTAACACAATGCCCCAATGATGATACAAATCTCCTCGTAAGGTGTTCGGGATACAGAAAAGCTCCCGAAGTGTGCGTTAGCATGCTAACATGCCCCGCTATATCCTCTGTGTACATTGTATTTCTTACATCACTTTATTGGCAAGTTGTTAAGCAAGTTGTTGCAAAACTTTATCCACGTCGAAGTCTCGAATGAATCCTCTAATTTGTATCTCATTGATTTAGTTCTCTCCTAGTAATCTTGTATGGCACAAATGGTTGTGGGCCTCTAAACAAAGACGCGTATTTTAAAAACATCAATTCAATGGATCATATCCGAGTTAGTTCAATCACTAAAAGTCATCCCCTATTCAAGGTATCAGCTACCTTATTTAAATTTCTACTCCTATACTTAACAAAAGAATTAATAGATTTGTACAAATTTTACCCCTTTTGTACGGCTTTTGATTTAAGCTTAGCTTAAATGTTGATAAATTCTGTTTTATCCAATATTTTGTCCAATCCATTAAAGTACAGTAGTTTGTTTTCAATAGCTAGCCATTAAAGTTGCAGGTTATTGTTCTTCAAACAGCCTTAGTATTAGGTTTTGAACGTTCTATGATTCATAGATTCGCAATAAATTCCGCTAGGACACCTAAATTTAGCCAAGCTTTGGTAATCTTGCGCTATCTGTCTAATACTGGCATTGTATTCAGTCTGTATTCTATGACTTGCACCTTGTCCAAAAATCTACTTCTGTTGATGCTAGCATTACACGTATTCTCTCTTAAGATCCACATGAACACGAATAACTGAGGAGATCTCACTAAGGGGACAAGCTCAAACACACCTATCAGATTCTCCATTGTTCTCATAGAGATCCAGGTTACTAGCTTTCAAAGTTGTCATTAGAAGTCTATCAGATAGAGTAGCCACAAGAAATTATTTCAGTCAATCTTACTTTTAGATATTGCTAGGGAAGCTATAGGGATTGATAGTTTCATGAGAGACATATGATTCATGTCCTCACTATCTTATTGTTATGATCCCGTGTGTTTCAAATAGATCAGATTAGTTATTTCATTATTTACACTAGATTTTCAACTTCATAAGTGGGATTTAGTAGCTAAATTCTGTATCACATGGAATGATATAAAATTCGAAACTAGGTAAATTCCCAATTATCTAGATACTCATTAAAATGGGTGCTCATTCAGAATCAGTCCCTACTCAAATTTATCATGCATTTTAAAAATCCATCCAAGTTATATATGTTATAGACATAGTTCGCATAGTTAATTTTATCTTGCTGCAACTAAGTAAATGAGATAAATTAAATTTGTATGACTAACCATTAAACCTAGAGTTAGCCCAGACCATATGAATTCGAGCCAATCGTGCCACTAACCCAATATCATCACATGAAATAACTCATATAGATCAGTCAATCATTATCAACTATGTCTTCTGAATCAATGGTAAATCTTACAACTTAAATCAGTATTCCAGATAAGCGGGTAAAAGATAGAAGACGATAAAGCGCATACATTTTTGTCAAACCAGCCAAACCACAGATTTCCCTAAATAAATATCCGCATGACTGTAGAAGGGCTTGAAAAAGAGCAAACGTCTGGTTATGATCCCTTGGTCCCACAACCAAACGCAAGAGACATTCTCATTGACATAGACACTAGCTTAAGAATTCAAGTTGTACAAACATGCCTGTAAAATACTCTGAGAAGATTGCGTAACTTATTAGCTCTAAACATAGAGGCCGAAAAGGCATACGACTACTGGATATTAAGCATTAGGGATTGATTTTGCACGTGACCATAGGAGGCCCACAATGACCATGAACCTATAGTTGTGATCCATAGGTCCCAATAACCCAATGAGACCCACAGGTCAATTAGACGTTGATGCTGGTTTACGTACACATTAGTATTCAGATACTACTTCACTTCCACCAATCATTATCTCACAGTTATCATCACTAGACGTAGCAGCTAATCAAATCTAAGGAGTTTTGGACTAGGACCAGATAATCACCCATAGAATCCACCATTACATCCATCATCCATTTTCATGACCCTGTCGGGAGCTATATCTACGAAGCTACCCACAGATTATCTTCCACGTATCCCACAACCTATAGATCGATATCACGCCAGAGCTCGATATTGATTTGAGCCTTCGAGCAATCATCCTTGCCGAACGATCTATCACGCCAGTTCAGGTTAGGAGGGCCTTCTTTTCCTTAAATTCACAAATTCCATTAGTGTGCATCGAAGACATAAGATTGCCTAACTAGTTTTTCGGCATCCCACATGTATATTCCATCCCCACTGGCTATCTCAACACGACCTCGGAAGGTCGGGTGCGAGGAAAGAGTTACATGTAGATTCCCATGCTCGCTTGTCACTTTTCCATTGTACAAAATTGGTGAACCTAACGTGAAACTTTCTACTCTCTGGTCTGGAGTCAGATTTCTACTGCTTCTTTCAAAGTAAAACAAATCTTTCACCTTTACTACCTCATTTGCTTTGCACCATCACCTTTGCTCCTTCCCATTATTCTACAGGTATTCATATACCCCCCCGAATATGTCGGGATTTGATACATATGGTAGGCCTCTCTTAGGTCTTGAGGCATACTACGCACAATTGAATAGGACAGTCATCACCCTCGCTCTCGGTATGGGGTGAAAACTATTCAGATAACCAATTATCAAGGCAAACTTCATCTCCAAGGATCATATATAACTCATCTTTCCAAACAGAAGAGTACCAGTCAGTGCTCTCATACAACATGACACTCACAGGAGAATACAAGTTCGTCTCCTCAAGTACCACTAAGGACCACAAATTACCGTAGACAATAAGACCAATACCTGAGGTTTAGATCATGAATGTTTGGTACGTTATACCAGGAATGAACAACGTTCCCAGAGGGTATGGACCCACCTATAGGGAATCTACAAATACAACCCGAGGTCTCTTTTTAAGGAAATACCTCCATGCCACTACATATAGGAAATGCCCTCGGGGAAACTTGGCAGGGCAGTGATCAATTCATATCAAGATATCACATGCCTATACATCATCAGGGTATATAAAAAATGCTGCTAAAGAAAAATACCATGACCTCACCAAATGAAGTCATTTCAACGTTAATAGACAAAGTGGGGGGGTTAGAACTTTCTCAGGCAAATCACCATCCTCAACTCATTCAGGTAGGAAATTATAATCCTAGCCAACTAGAACTCGTCATAGGAATAGGTACGTCTAGGCATGACCGCTCCAGTATTCACAACAAACGCCGACTAGAACCATCATTTCTAACACCGTTCTGGCACCTCCTGGTTTAGTACAAAACAATCCATTTCTAAGACAATGCCCCTCCATGCTTAAACATGTATTACAAATCACCACAAGGGAGATATGTTATCTTCTCCTGGCATATTCACTCAACCACAGGGATTTCGTTATGCCCCTGCAAACGCATATGCTACATGCCATATCAACAAACCATCCCACCTCTGCTCCCTCAGCAAACACCATCAATGGTAGAAACCTAGGCGATAGGAACTTATTCAAGAATATTTAAAAAAACCCTTAGACTTCACTATATGAAGCGTCATGCTTCCAAGACCTCTTCCCGATTTGCCCAAGTACAAAGGGGAGGGAGATCCGAATGCACATATTAAGGCCTATGCCATAGCCATTTGAGGAACTGCTCCCCTGGGATGGAGTTGTTGCTAAAATATTCCCCAAAACTTTAGAGGGCATTGCCCTCTCGATTGGTATTACAAAATACCTTAAGCCTCCATCCATTCATTTAAACAACTCGTTTCAAAGTTCATCAAGGCGTTCGACATGAACAAATTGTTGAGAATATGAATCGGGGAATTCTTGCATATTAAGAAAGAACATAATGAATCTGTCGCTCATTTCATCCAGAGATGGCGTGCAGTTCCTCTATTCTTCAGTAAGCACTCCAAACATGGATCAGATGGAATTATGTGATTTATTCCTTCACTCTATCAGCAGAGAGATAAAGGAAGAAGTCTAGAAGTTCGCACTAAGAACTTATGATGAGGTGCTTGAGAGCGCTCTTCGAATAGATCAAGCTACAATTGATAGCAGTCGCAAGGCATATGGAACAAACAGGAGGTTAATCATCCTCCAACCAAAATACTATGACTTATCCTACTACCATGAACGCCAATCAAGGACCTAAAATCCTTAACAAAAACCGCGGGGGTCACAACAGATGGAGTAACTAACCAAGCAAAAAATGCAAATGTTGTGAATTGCTCCACCACCGGTTAAAAATCAACGAAACAGTAATTTTTTCCCCAACAATCAGTACAGTGGATTGTAATCATCCACAACAACGGCAACATCAACAACAATGGTGAAGCCCTACACGGGATCCAAGTCAAAACTCAACTAAATATCAAAACTATAAGGCAAACCAAAAACAACAAATTTAATCCTTTAATAGTCAACGATTTTAATCAGATTTTTAGGACCACAACATACATGCCAAACCAACAACCTAGGAATTACAATCCCAACTCATATTGTGGTTTCCACAAAATTCGAGGCCATGACACTAGGACTTGTACTGTGACTACAATAAATTCATGCAACATTTTCCAGAGGAACAAAGACAACCCTTTCATAGATACGTTTTTAGCAGATCTTGCATCACCTGTGCCAAATACTTTCACAGGGGCAGTCTCCCCTAAAAATGCACCCCTCAAGATCTTTAATGATCTGCTCCTGAATCACAATAACAACAAGATTAAATCCAAATGGGACGAACAAGGGTGTAATGACAAGGAAATAATGATCATGAAGCCTCGACTTCACTAAATCCACCTAGCTGTGCCACAATTAGGAAGTGAGCCACGAACCTAAGATAGTCAGTTTAGTGGAATTAGATGCACTGAGCTACACGTGGAAGCCATAACAAGGACACGAGAGTCTTCCTCTCAGCCAAATCCAAGTTACCCACTAGAGTGAGATAACATTCAACAAACATTAGTAAAAACCCGTAGGTTCCTACGATTTAATTAATGACTTAACAAAGACTTTTTCTCACATCTCCTTTTTGGACTTACTGAAGAACTCTCCTACCCATAGGGCTGCTCTTTTAGAAGCATTAGGTTTAGGTCATTTAATTAGCATCACTCCACCTCCCGAAACACAGGTAAAACATATAGACTTTGATATCCACCCTCTCGGGGCAGCCGGATAGGGATACCGAGTTTATCATTTGACATAAGCAAAATGCCAACAAATGCTAAGATTGCATGTACCGAGGTGATCCAACCTTACATTTACAAGTGTGGGTTTATAACAATTACATGTGAAATGCGTGTAATGGTTGACGATGGGACAGCAGTTAACATAGTCCCCTTCTCTTTCCTTTAAAAGCTAGGGTATGGAGAGACAAATTGTTCCACGACTCGGAATATGCTAAGAGGCTATGATAGCCTTAAACCCACTTCGATTGGAACTATAATACTACTGGTCACCTTAGGACCCAAAACAATTCTCACTCAGTTTTATATTATAGATTGGGAACCCAACTATAATATGATCCTCTGCTGACCATGGATACACCATATGAAGGAAATCCCTTCTACGTTATTTCAAGAAATAAGATTCCTACACTTAGGAAAGATATTCGTAGTAAAAGGTGATCTGAAACCATTCGATATACACCTAGAAGACCTGAAGAAAAGGCCAAGCGCATGCACTCTGGAGTTTGAACTCCCAACAAACCAACTTAACAAACCAACCAACGTCAAAACCACAAGAAAAGTTAATACCTACATCAGAACTAGAGATTACGATAAGCCTAGTCAAGAGCATCCAAGTCCCTCAAGGATGAAGCTAACGTTGTAGAAAAAGTGTCATTAGGAACTACTACGAAAATCGTTGAGTTGCTAGAACAAGATCTACCAATTTTCCTACCATTTGATTCCACAAGTATGGGGATGTACCCTAGGATTTCAATTCTCTTCCAGCAATAGGAACTCTGCATGGTAGAAGTAACCAAAGTAGAAGAAATTAGACGTAACGAATGTCCCAGTGCATCCATCTTCCTAAATGAGACATTGGACTCTCCACTTTCGATGGCGCTAGATGTTGTTATGGGGCTGAGGCTAGTGTGATCTTTACTTCTCCCGAGGGAAAAGATCCTAACGTTCACCTTTAAATTAAATTTTGAATCCAAAAACAATGGCACTGAGTACAAATCCCTCCTTCTTGGTCTCATCATAGCTAGGAGAATCGGTGTTAATGACATCAGAGTGTTAGGAGACTCTCAAATAGTAGCAAACCAAGTCTGCTGAGGTGTATGAGACTAGAGTAGAACATTTACAGCTCTATAAAACAGCAGTATTAGATATGAGCAAAAGAGATTTAACTTCATATCAATTGAAGAAATCCTGCAAGAACAAAACCTTCTCATAGATTTGATAGCAACCTCAACTTCACACTTTCACTCCAAACAGTGAGTTTGGAGGACACCCATTTCATGGTATCCCTTCGTGACTGAGCCGTTAGTAAAGAATAATGTCAACAAACCCTATTCTAACGCACATAGCTGAAGAATACATCTACTATCTTAGGTCATGTTGACAGTGATACAGCCACTCTTGATTACCTAAACGCCTATGTAGCAGTTACATCTCACCCATCACACAGATAGATTTATCCTTAATCCCACATTCATCTTCTTACTTACAGAAATCCCATGGTAGAGCTTTCTCCCACAAAAGGAACTCGACATATACGTGGTAGAGAATGGAGAAGATCTTGAACTACCTCCAGCCCCACCTGAGTTTGAAGAAGGTAAAGCTTCTTTTATCTGAAGAAACGATTGATATCAACATTGGAATGGAAGGAAGAACCAAAGATCTTGAAAATAGTATTCTCGTTAACTCCAAAAGAAATAGAAATTCACACTCGAATCCTCAAAGAACATCAAAAGGTGTTTTGCATTTAATCATAAAGAAATGACGGGGAATTACACCGCACATTGCGGCACATAACCTCGTCACCAAATCAAATGCAAATCCAATTAAACAAAAATCAAGACCAATGAAACCCAAGGTAGCTCTCATGATGAAAGAGGAGGTAATGAAACTCCTCCAAGTAGGATTCATCAAACCAGTCGATTACTCTTAATGGGTATCTAATATCATCCTGGTTCTCAAAAAGAATGGGAAGATACGCATTTACATAGACTTCCAAGACATTAACAAGGCATGTCCTAAAGATGACTTCCCATTGCCATCCATAGACGTCATTGTTGATGCAACAGCTGGATTTGAGCTTTTATCTCTCATGGATGGATTCTTAGGATACAATCAAATCAGAATATCCAAACAAGATCAAGCTAAAACCACATTTATAACTCCTTGGGGAACCTATTGTTATGCTGTTATGCCATTCGGTCTCAAGAACGCCGACACTACATACCAGCGGGCTATGACATATATATTTCATGATCTTATTCATAAATTTGTGGAATCCTACGTAGATAACTTGTTGGCCAAGGCCAAGAAGTGTTGTGACCATCTGGAAGTGCTTCGTGTCATTCTTTCACATCTGATAGAATATGGAGTCACGCTAAACCCTGAAAAATGTGTCTTTTGTGTGACAGGAGGGAAGCTCCTAGGTTACATTATATCATCACACGGGATCGATGTTGACCCAACCAAAATTAAGGTTGTTCTCGAAATGATCCCACCTTCGGATGAATATGAAATCAGATCATTTCTCAAAAAACTTGGTGCGATCCGGAGATTCATCCCGGATTTAAGTTTCACCATTCATCTAATCAACAATCTACTCAAGAAATATTATAGCATTGATTGGACCGAAGACTGCAACAAAGATTTCAACGCAGTTAAGCGTTTCTTTTTATCACCACCTATGCTAATGCCACCTAAGCCAGATCGCCCATTAATTGTATACTCGTGAGCCACCAATGTCTCGCTAGCCTATATGCTGGCTCAAGCAGATGATGACAAGAGAGAACATGCAATCTATTTCATTAGCTGGATATTGCTCAACTATGAAAAACACTACACACAAGCGGAACGAGAATGCCTCACCATAGTCTTTGCAATCAAACACTTAAGACATTACATGTTAGATCAAGAAACAAAGGTTATTGTAAAAACAAACCATTTTCGAACTTTCCTCACGCAAGGGTCCTTTTCTAAAAAGGTTGGTCACTTTATAACCTTAATGGGTGAATTTGAATTAACGTTCATAAATCAAAAGTCTGTTAAAGGAAAAATCATCATGGATTGGTTAGCTGATAACCCGCTAGATGGAGGTAATCTAGTAGATTTGGACTTTTCGGATGAATGCATATACTACATCGAAAACAAACCTCCCATATCTGAGTGTCCTTGGTACACTGATATCATTAATTATATCATGCACCGTACACATCCAGAAGGTGCTACTCCACAACAAAGAAGGAAGTTACACATCATCGTAATAAAATACATCATTATAGAGCAAGTCCTCTATCGAAAGGCATTCGATGGAATGCTTCTAAGATGTGTCAACACAGAAGAATCCAATAATATTCTCCACGAATCTCACAGTGGAATGTGTGGAGGCAACTTCGGTGGCCATGCCACCACTTGTAAAATATATCAAATGGGGTATTTCTGGCCCACTCTAGAACACGACATAGTAGAGTTTGTACACAGGTGTCATAAGTTTCAGGAATTCTCCCACAAGATTCACATGCTAGCACAAGCTCTACAACCAATCACTACTCTGTGGCCCTTTTCCACATGGGGCCTAGATTTGATAGGGAAACTCTCTCCCTCGTCCATAGATAGCCATAATTTTATAATCACGGCCACCAAATATTTTACCAAGTGGGTAGAGGCTATGCCTCTTACTATTGTACCGGGTTCTGTAATCACCAAGTTCATTTTGAACCAAATCATTTATAGGTACGGTGTCCTGTAAATCATTATCTCAGATAAAGGGACTTCTTTTAAGAATGATGAAGTTCATGAATTGTGTAATAAATTTAAAATAAGCCATCATACAGCCTCCTTGTATTACTCTCAAGCCAATGGATAGGCTGAGGTGACAAACAAAACATTAAAAGCCATTCTCCTTAAAATGGTGAAACAAAAAAAACGAGATTGGCATTTGGAGTTATATCCAGCCTTATGGGCCCACCCAACCTCAATAAGGACACCAACAAGAGTGAATCCTTTCTCGCTAGTATTCGGGGTAGAAGCAGTTATCCCGCTTGAGGTTGAAATACCCAGTCTCCGTATTTCATTACAAGGGATCCTGGATGAAGATGCTTATAGAGAAGCACGTCTCTCCCAATTAGAAAGCCTAGATGAAGCTAGGTTAGATGCTAAACAACAACATAGAGTCTATGCTGACCGGTTGTGCTGGCAGTATAACAAGAAAGTCTATGAATGTGATATTTATGAAGGTGATCTAGTTCTAAGGCTGGACAGCCGGATCGACAAGAAGACTGGCGAAGGAAGGAAGTTCTGGCCCAAATGGTTGGGTCCATACCTAGTCATGAAGGACTATGGAAATGTTGCATATCTCCTATGTACGCTGGAAGGTGAGGAATTTGGTGGAACAGTCAATTCCCTACACCTCAAACGATTCTACGCGTAAGCAACTAGCACTACTTGTATAATTATATCTACATTGCATCTTCATATAGATTAGGATCATTTTGTCCGCTTGTTTCGTACAAAATTGTGATCAAGGAATTTGTTCTCAAATCAATTCATTACAAACTCATAATGTTGTTGGCATAAACACTCTAATCGTACTTCTCTATTTTCATGATGTCATCAAACTATTTTGAAATCATTTCATCAAATAAAGCTAGATATGACAAGGTCTTAACGGTAACCATGCCAACATCTGCAGGTTTATTCTCACTTTTGGTTTCTTCTTAGGATAGGTGTCTTGCCTATGGTCTGTTCTAGAAGATTCATGGTGTCACATCTATCCCATTTGTATATCTCTTTGGAAATAAGAACACCCTGACATTTTTCTCAAGTAAACAAGTCAAATATAGAATCAAATAGAAAATTTTAAATTTACACATTTCCTTGCCCCACCAACCTTTGGTGATGAGCTTACGTCTCTTACTAGTGATGTAGGGTTGGGAAAGGATGGAAATTCCCTTACTCGCCTATGCCTTGCCTATGGTGATAAACCCACACTTCTTACTAGTAGCATGGGGCAAGTTATAGGGGGTCCTCTTGACAAACAAATGTAAAAGGTCATAGACAAACAATTCAAATTTTGAAGTCTTGAGTCAAAAACAAATGAATCAGATGTCCAAAATTTCAAGAGAATTAAAAAACCTAAAAACCCAGATTTTGTCTACCATGTGGCCATCTGCGGATCTAAGTCTAGATAAACCGCAAAGCAAGTTACATCCCAACACTACAAATTTACTCGAGTGGAGTAGGCTTGTGGCATCCTAATTTGGTTTTGCTAAAGCTTTTTCTATCTATCATCACTATCATTTCATCACATTTCATAACTTGTGCCCTTTTTAGCTCTCGATGATGAGCCCTCGCATCTTACTAGTTGCGTGGGGTTAGGAGAGGGGCAAGTTTATCTGCTCATCATACTAGCTTGTCTTCACCACTTTGCCAAAACAAATATGAAGTATCCAAAATTGCTTACAGAAACTAAGATTCAAAATCACATTGTATCTACATTATCATATATCAGCATCATGAAATACAAAAGGAAAGTAAACATTTGTATCATTTGTTCTCCATTGAATACATTCTAAAAAGCATATAAGCATGATATCACAGTTCACATGAAGAAACAGGAATGAAAAAAAAGCCATAAATGCCAAAATTCTGATCCAAAAAGAATATAAATATATAAATAATCAAATTTTCTATACAATTCCATCATGCGCTAAGCATGGTCAAAACGCTCAAAGAGCTCGAGATATACAAAAGAATATATCATACAAAATCTAGGAGAGCCAAGTGGCTTCACAATCCCTTTGAGACCACTCTGAAGGCACACACCCATAACTAGGACTCCGGCTACGCTGGTGCTCTGAGTGCATGGAGGGCTCAGGATCCCGAGGGGCAGCCACAATCTCACCACGAGAATGACTCCTCATCAGGTGCTTGGCTGTCCTATACCCCGCCAGCTCCATGCAGAGAGTCGATACCATCCTGGCCACATTTCAGATTGGGGAAAAGACATTAGTGTGTCTCCCAGCTGCTGAGGGCTCCCCAACGTCCACAGACAACTCTGCGCGGGTCCTCTCCATGGGGATCATTAGGGTATCGGTGCATACCCTGCGAATCAGGTCCCGTCACTCATCGGAAATCTCTACAAACAAAGGAGAAAACAAATTATAAATGAAACAAGAGATAAAATACAAGTGTAAGAAAAAGGAGAGATAGCAACTAAGGAAATCTTAACTAAAAACAAACATTAAAAGGAAGGGTGGTAACTTACTCAGATCACTAGGCCTCCAGGATGGATCTCTAGGATCAACACCTGCCACAGATGCCACCACTGACTAAGGTGCTCCCCCCATGGCTGGAGCAACGTAGCGTCTTACAACGGACTCATCCCCCTCACCATGGCCCTGGGAGAGTGGCTCCTTTGAAACTAGAGTAACTCTCTCTGCACTCTGCTCGGCCCTCTATGCCTGTATGATATCCTAAGTGTCATGCCACTCAGGATCGCTATCCTCCTGAGTCTCCTCCTCTATCTCTCCCCCTATAAACTCCTCGGACTCAGAGTCTATATTGATGGGGTCATCGCTGATATGGGCAAGACCCATGGAAATCCGAAGCAAGGGTTCCTAAGGTGTACCGGCTCTCCCTCAGGCATGTACTACCCTCCTGGCTGCAATAGGAATGCCAGGAGTAACAACTGTCCAACCCTGGCCTCTAGGGCCCCCTCTGGCATCTCGAACTGACCTGTATACTAGTGCTACCAAGGGAAGCACGCCCATGTAGGGTAGGCCAACCTATTGAGGAACTTGGCCAAAGGGGTGTATCTCCACTCGCCCCACTCTGTCAATAAGCTGCCCTATGGTGGAGCAGGAGATCAAAGTAAGAGCCTCCTCACCCCATATACCTACCATGGTCTGATATGGCATGGCCTCCATGTCATCGGTGGTTAGAGAAGTAACTGGTTGATGAGGTGCTCGGAGCACCGACATATCTATCCATCTAGCTGCCCTTACAGCTTTGGGATCTGTTACCTCTACACCTCTACCATAAGGAATGAAGTGCTCGTAAACGAAGCTCATGACCAGGTTCAGGTGGCTCAAAGACTGCCCCTGTAAATGGACTACCCTATACAAGTCATGGTAGGTAGTCCCAAGTATGTTTGCTCCCTAGGCGTAAATCCAGCCATGGCCCTCGATCTATGCAATGATGGGGGACCAACAGTATAGTAATGTGTCTCCTCCCTTGTCCTCGATCAATCTCGAGGAAAGGATCCCCATAATAGCCTGACAAAGCAAGGGGATGGGAAAACTAGGAATAGATCAAACTCTGACCCCTTTCTTTGAACCCGTGGAGATAACTGCATCTCCCATATAAGTGGCCCAATGTTCTGTCTGGGCCCGTGAACCTGCTATCTCAAGGGTAAGACATCTCCCGATGATCGGGACCCCCAGGATATGGTAAACATCCTCTAGTGTGATGGTCCACTCACCTCGGATCCCTGGTAATCGGAAGGTGTTCCGATCAGCATCCCAATAGGAGAATAAGTCACAAAGAATGTGACTGGATGGTGCAACATGTGGAATGCGTGAGATACGTAGTATCCCGGCCCTCTAAAGAATGTCCTCCTCATCCTGTGAAAGTGCATCTAGTACTGTTGGGATCCAGTCACACTCTCTCTCTCTCTTGGCTCCACTGAATGTACTCCTCTCTCACCTGCATACACCCAAAAACACACAAAACAAAGCAAGTTAGCATCCGAGTGATATTAGAAAAATCATGAAAACACATAGAAATGCTAACAATGCAAAAATAATCTCAAACAGGTGTTCTTTTGACATTCTATTCAAAACCACCACCCTGAGCAGGGAGGTGGTTTTATAACCACCGTCTTAAGGGTGGCGGTCTTGTAACTGCCACCCTGGGTAGGGCGGCGGTCAAGTCCCAAAAACCCACGCGGGTTTTACAACTTAAAAATCCTAAAAACACCAAAAAAGGACCATTTTAACTATAACAAGGCCTACCCAGTAGGCGTCCCCCCTAGATGGACCTTTTGAACTTAACATTTTCAAAAATAACCCCCCCACGACAAATATTTTAGCATTTTATAGTTGAGGGGGTAAAAACGATAAATTGAGGAAAACTAACCTGTGATCTCGCGGGTCGATGATCTGCATGTGGAGGCATGATCACTATCTCACCACGAATGTTTTGACTCTACTCTCGTAAGAAACCGTCACCGTGGGTCCCAGAGCTCAGAATCAATCAAATCAACACGTGCAAATGAATAGGAAAATGGGCCCAATTTCATATATATAACAACCTGACTTTTTTTAAAATACTTTTTTCGTAGGTTTGGAGCGCCGACGGAGGTAAGTTCTTACCCCTGGATAAATGGTACATCCTCATTTCCCATTATTTTAGTGTTTATTTTCTAATCTATCTTGTCTATCTACACTTGAGTTCTCTTTTCATTTTGCAGGGAGTGGGAATTTTGGATGGCATCATTTCGACACACAGATGTATCAGGTATAACTTATAACTTCCCATTTCGGGACTGCCATGCTCAGATCCACCATTTTACGCCTCTTCATGGCTAAAACACTTCTCCAAGGGGGCAATATGTACGTACCCAAAATTATATGGTACTGCGCTACCGGAACAATGTAACACGTGCCCCAATGATGGTACAAATCTCCTCGCAAGGTGTTTGGGATCCAAAAAAGCTCCCCAAGTGTGTGTTAACATCCCGCATGCCCCGCTTAGCCCCCATGTGCTTTGTTTTTCTCTTTTTCCCTCCTTTCTTGGCCTTTTTCTCTTCAGTTACAAAATCGCTGCCCTGGCTGGGAAACGGTCTCGTGACAGCCGCCCTAAGTAGGGCGACGGTCCTATAACCGCCACCCTGCTTAGGGCGGCAGTCCTTTATGCATTTTCCAGAATGCTCTTTTAACACGACTCACTTAAATTTCAATGTTTACTAGCTTTTTTTCACCACCATAGGCTTGCATTAATGATTCTGGTTCCCTGGAATAGTGTTTTGCCATTGTTTATAGTTTAAGAGATCAATTTGGTTTTTACCTTGGGTAAATAAAAATGCTATAAATAGATGGCTTGTGCTCAAGCAAATAGCCCATCAAATTTACCTCTAAATTTCTCATTGCAATAGATTAGTCTTTCATTTTACTTAGAATTCTGAGTTTCTTTCATTGCATGCTTAGCTAGTGTTTTTTTGCTATTAGGAAGCCACATATCCATCTTGTGCAAGTGTTGTTGATATTTGATCCAATCCATTGGAGTAGAGTAGTTTGTTTTCAATAGGAAGCCATTAAAGTTGTAGGTTTTATTCTTCAAACAGGATAGTTCTAGGTTCTAGACGTTTTATGTTGCATGACTCGCAATAAATCCCACTAGGAATTGCATAAGCCAAGATTTGTACTCTTGCGCTATCTCTCTCCTACTTTCATTATATTCAGTCTGTATCCTAAGCTTCCTTTGTCCCAATATCTACTTCTATTGATGCTAACATTACACACTTTTCTGGATCCACGTGAACACAAAGAAACGAGGAGATCACACTGAGGGGACAAGATCACACACACCATTGGATTCACCACTATTCTGTAGAATCCAGGTTCTAGCTTTCAAAGTTATAATTAGAAGAATATCAAATAGAGTAGCCAATTACTTTATTTTAGTCAATCTTACTTTCGATATTATCAAGGAAGTTGTGGGGATTGATAGTTACTGAGAGACTATGATTCATTCCTCACTTCTGAGGTAGGATTGAGGGTCTTTCAAATAGATTAGATCAGTTATTTAATTGTTTAGAATAGATTTACAACTGCACAGGCAAGTAGCTATACTCGGTTTCTTTGTTTGTCTTAAAATTCGACACTAGGTTAATCGTCAATTTCTAGATATATTAAAATAGTTTCCCTTTCAAATTCATTATAAAATTTATCAGAAAATAAGAAAAATATAGAAGTTATATATGTTATAGATATACTTCGCATAGTTAATTTTATTTTCCTGCATTTAGTTTATATAACTTTCTTTTGTATGAAAATCATGAGACCTAGAGAGCCCAGAGAATACGTATTCGAGCCAATGATTGCCCCAACCCAATCTCATCACAGTAATAACTGATATAGATCAGAATCTTAGGATCCAAGTCTTCTAAACAATGGTAAACTTACAACAATCAATTTCCAGTTAAGCAGGTTAAACATAGAAGATGACCAAGCACACACATTTTGGTCAAATCAACCAAACTACAGATTACCCTAGATTCATATCCGCATGACTGTGGAAGGTTTTGAAAGAGAGCAGAAATTTGGTTGTGATCCTTTGGTCCCACAACCAAATGCAGAGGCACTCTCACAGATATAGATACCAGCTTAAGAATTCAAGTTGCACGAATGCCTGTAAGATACTCTGAGAAGATCGCACAGTTATTAATTTTAAATGTAGAAGCTGAAAAGGTATATGATTATTAGATACTAGGGATTAGAGATTGATTCCACACATGACCATAGTAGGAACACAACAAATATGAATCTACAGTTGTGATACACAAATCCCACAACCCAACGAGCCCATACGAGAATCAGACATAGATGCTGGCCTATGTACACTAGTATTGAGATCTACTCCACTTCCACCTATCATCATTGAACAGTTATCCTTGCTAGACACAACAACTAACAAATCTAAGGAGTTATGAACTAGGCCAGAGAATCACCCATAGAGTAATTATATTTACCATCCACCCTATGATTTTATCTGGAGATATACATGAAACTACCCCAGGTCATTTTCCATGTATTCCACAACCTATAGACTAAATCACACCAGATCTCGATATTGATTGGAGCCTTCGAGTAGTCATCCTTGCCGATCGATCTATCACACTAGTTCATGTTAGGAGGGCCTTCTTTTCCTTAGATTCACAATCTCCACTAGTGCGCGTCGAAGACATCAGATTTCCCAATTAGTTTTTTCTACATCCTACACATATTTAATCCTCACCGGTTGTCTCGGCACGACCTCGGGAGGTCGGGTGTGAGGAAAAAGTTACTTGTGGATTCCTATGCTCACTTGTCACTTTTCCATTAGTTACCACCCCCTGAGATATTAACCATTTGTGTTAAATGATTTAGTAAACCTAAGAATTTTCCATTGTCCATCAGATCTATCTTCTCCCCTCTTGCAAATTTATTCTAGGATTATGGATAATAATTATTTTTTGTCCCATACTTGTACATATTTTAAAGAATCTATTCAATCTTAATACATACGGGTTGTCACTCATTTCTATCCTTTATTCAATCCTCCCCTTATTGATTCTACTATAAATGTTGTGACTAATTAATGATATATGCAACCTATCAAGAGCCTACATCACTCCCTGCACCTCTTAGTTCACAACCACTTTGACCTACTAACCCATCCAAATATTATGATATTATTAATCAATTAAAGGCAACGATACTACATTGTCCCTTTTTTATCTTATTTGAAAATCTCTCATTTTTCACCACATATTAGAAGAAGCATTGCACTCTAGTAAATTATGAATTGATAATACTTTTGTAGGTTCTGCATCTATCATGGAATATTTTAATCTTATTGATAAAGTAATTACATTCAATAATGAGGATATTCCAATCACATCTTTTAATGATCCTTGTCCTCCTCTTTTGATTAAGGCCAACATCCAACATTACTTCATTAAGTGTGTACTCATTTACAATGGATATGCCTTGAACATATTTGCTTTATCCTTATTGATGAAATTATGCATCCATGATATGACCATAAAAAATTTTACTCTTATTATGTGAGGCTTTGACACCAATTATTGGAAATCAATTGGCAAAATCACTTTAGATTTACAAGTTGGGCCTTGAAAAATCCTCACATTATTTTATCTTATGCATCCTCCATTTTAATTCAATATTCTTCTTGGTAATCCATATATCCATACTACGTGGGCCATCCCATCTAAAGTACATCAATGTTTTAAATTACCTTATGATGGGTATGAGCACACTATTATAGAAAACCCCTAACCATTCAAATATTACAAAATCAATCCTATTACTTCTAATGTTATCTCATTTTCACAATTGTTTCCCCCTCACTAATAGATACATATTCTCTTGTGGAATCAAAATGACCCTACTAATACACTAACAACTCCTAATTCTTCTACTCAATATCTTTCCACTAATTTAGTACCCCATGTTATATCTTCTCATATGACATCTTCTAATTCTTCTTCTAATCCTCTAGAGAAGGTTTTTTAGAAATTTAATATAAATACCAAATATTTTGATGATGATAGTGACGATTCCATTTATATTAACCATGAGATCTTGGGTAAGTTAGATTTCAACCCTATCGATAGGATGACTCCATGTTCCATTCTCTTTATGTTACAACCAACCCTAGTGAATACCAAATCCTTCCTAATACTTTGCGTGCTACCACCAATACCTTATTCCCCTTTCATTATGTTATTCATGTTCTTGATCCTATTGGGTGAAAGCATATAGATGTGTCCTACTTTTTTGTAGTTTTTGTACTTTCATAAAAATATGTCTGACAACGAAACATGACTAAACACATACTAAATGACAAAACATGTATTTTTAAGAGCTTATAAATACCAAGGTGCGGAGCATAAAAAATTTAACCCTATTCCTATTTTTATCTTTGTCACAATTCCAGCACACCAAGATACGTCATAATATCTTATGCCCAATATTGTAGATTTTAACATGATTACTCACCCTACTAAATGGAGTTTGCTCTGCTAATAAATGTTCTCGACAATCATACCCTCACTTTTTTATTACCATTTATTATCTTGAAATATGACTAGCGACTGTCAGACCATATTACGATAAATTATCATACTCAAGACTAATGGAATCATCATCATTTTTTTGATACTCTATGTCTCCACATACACCATCCACTTATTTAACTATACAACCAACACCCACACAACATGTACTTGATACATTCACTTCCACACTCTATATTCATGATTATATTAGTTTGCACGTCCCTTTTAATCTTGCTAATGACCACACTGTATGTATATATGAATCCCAAGAACACATAGGACTTACTCTGTCAAACATTATTCCTCTTCTATAGTCGTCTAATGATTATCAAGGCTACAACATATTTATAATTACTTTTGGTCCACAGATATTTTCCACAAAGGTATAGTTTTCCCTTGAAAACAAACTTTCCTCTATCATGCTTGGTCGATCTTGGCTACAACAGTGGTAACATTAACAAAAATCATACCACTAATCACCTACCCCCCGTTGCAAAACAACATGATTTCCATTTCTAATGATTCCTTTCCTGATTATATGCTTCACACAATAAATTGGAATGAGTGCATGGCCAAGCATGGAACACCCTATACTAATGAGGAATACATCATGGGCAATGTCTCACTTGGGTGTGATAGGGTTCTCTTTCCCTCAAGATCTTCAATGATCCGCTCCCAAATCACAATAACAAGTTAAATCCAAATGGGACAAACAAGGGTGTAATTACACAGGAAACAATGATCATGAAGCCTCAACTTCACTAAATCCATTAGTTGCGCCACAATTAGGAAGTCAGCCACGACCTAAGATAGTCGGTTTTAGTGGAGTTAGATGCCGAACTACCCATAGAAGCTGTAACAAGGACACGAGAGTATTCCTCTCAGCTAAGTCCAAGCTACCCACTAGAAAAACAGACAATATCCAACAAAAGTATTAAAAAACCCGTGGGTGCTTATGATTTAATTAATGATCTAACAAAAACCTTCTCACACATCTCCTTTTTGGATTTATTGAAGAACTCCCCTGCTCACAGGGCTGCTCTTTTAGAAGCATTGGGTTTAGGTCATCTAATTAGCATCACTCTCCACCTCCCGAAACACAGGTAAACCATATAGACTTTGATATCCATCCTCCGGGGCAGCCGGATAGGGACACCGAATTCATATTCAAAATAAACAAAATGCCAACAGATGCTGAGATTGCACGCCGAGGTGATCCGGCCTTACACTTGCAAGTGTGGGTTTATAACAATTATGTGAAACGCGCGATGGTTGACGATGGGGCAGCAGTTAACATAGTCCCCTTTTTCTTTCCTTCAAAAGCTAGGGTGGAGAAACGAATTGTTCCACGACTCGAAATACGCTAAGAGGCTATGACAGCCTTAAAGCCACTTCAATTGGAACTATAATACTACCGGTCACCTTAGGACCCAAAACAATCCTGACTGAGTTTTATATTATAGATCGGGAAACTAACTATAATATGATCCTCGGCCGACCATGGATACACCGTATGAAGGCAATCCCTTCTACGCTATTTCAAGAAGTAAGATTCTTGCATTTAGGAAAGGTGTGTTCATAGCCAAAGGTGATCCAAAACCATTCGATGTACACCTGGCTGACCTAAAGAAAAGACCAGGCATGCACTCGGAGTTTGAACTCCCAACAAAAAACCAACTTAATAAACCTACCGACGTGAAAACCAGAAGAAAAGTTGGTACCTATGACAGATCTCGAAACTATGAGCCTAGCCAAGGCAGCCCCAACCCCTAAAGATGAGGCTAACACTATAGAAATAGTATCATTAGGAACTACTACAAAAAAATGTTGAATTACTAGAACAGGATCTACCAATGTTTCTACTATTTGATTCTGTAGGCATGGGGTACACCCTAGGTGTTGGTTCTCTTCCTAGCAGTAGATCTCTTGCATGGTAGAAGTAGAAGATGTTAACACAAAAAATGTCCCAGTGCCCATGTTCCCAGCTAAGTATTGGACTCTCCATTTCGATGGAGCTAGATGTCATTATGGAGCTGGGGCAGGTGTAATCCTTACTTCTCCTGAGGGAAAAGTCCTACCATTTTCCTTTAAACTAAAATTTGAATGTACAAACAATGGTGCTGAATATGAAGCCCTCCTCCTTGGCCTCATCTTAGCTAAGAGGATCGGTGTTAATAATATCAGGGTGTTAGGAGACTCACAATTGGTAGCAAACCAAGTCGCTGAGGTATATGAAACCAAAGCCGAGCACCTACAACTCTACAAAACAGCTGTATTGAATTTAAGCAAAGAGTTTGACTTCATATCGATTGAAGCAATCCCACGAGAACAAAATCTCCTTGCTGATTCAATAGCAACCTCAGCGTCACACTTCACTCCAAGCAATGAAGTTGGAAAATACCCATTTTATGGTATCCCTTCATACCAAACCATTAGTAAAACAAATGTCAAGCCCTCGTTTAATGAACAGAGATGAGAACAAATCTACTATCCTAGACCACATTGATAGTGAGACAACCACTCTTGATTTACTTAAATGCCTATGCAGCGATTACATCTCACCCATCACAGTAGATTTGTCCTTGATCCCACATTCATCTTCCTACTTACGGGAATCCCATGACAGAGCTTCCCCCACAAAAGGAACCCAGCATATACGCAGTCGAGAATGGAGACGAGCTGGAACTACCTCCAGCCCCGCCTGAGTTTGAAGAAGGTAACGCTTCTCTAATCGAAGAAACAATTGATATTAACATCAGAACGAAAGATGAACCAAGGATATTGAAGTTAGGATCCTCGTTAACTCCATCAGAAGTAGAAATACACACTCGGATCCTCAAGGAACATCAGAAGGCTACTTTTGCATTTAATTATAAAGGAAATGACAGGAGTTGCACCCCACATTGCGGTGGCACAACCTCGTCACTAAATCTGATGCAAAACCGATTAAACAAAAATCGAGACCAATGAAGCCCAAGGTAGCTCTCATGGTAAAAGAGGAGGTAATGAAGCTCCTCCAAGTAGGATTCATCAAACCAGTTGATTACTCTCAGTGGGTATCTAATATCGTTCTCGGTTCTCAAAAAGAATGGAAAGATATGCATCTACATAGACTTCCGAGACATTAACAAGGCATGTCCTAAAGATGACTTCCCATTACCATCTATAGATGTCATTGTTGACGCAACAGCTGGATTTGAGCTTTTATCTCTCATGGATGGATTCTCGGGATATAATCAAATCAGAATATCTGAACAAGATCAAGCTAAAACCACATTTATAACTCCTTGGGGAACTTATTGCTATGCTGTTATGCCATTTGGTCTCAAGAACGCTGGTGCTACATACCAACGGGCTATGACGTATATATTTCATGATCTTATTCATAAAATTGTGGAATCCTACGTAGATGACTTGTTGGCCAAGGCCAAGAAGCGTTGTGACCATCCAGAAGTGCTTCACGTCATTCTTTCACGTCTGATAGAATATGGAGTCACGCTAAATCTAGAAAAGTGTGTCTTTGGTGTGACAGGAGGGAAGCTCCTAGGTTACATTATATCATCACGCGGGATCGATGTTGACCCAACCAAAATTAAGGTTGTTCTCGAAATGGTCCCACCTTCGGATGAATCTGGAATCAGATCATTTCTCGGAAGACTTGGTGCAATCCGGAGATTCATCCCAGATTTAAGTTTTGCCATTCATCCAATCAACAATCTACTCAAGAAAGATTATAGCATTGATTGGACCGAAGACTGCAATGAAGCTTTCAACATAGTTAAGTGTTTCTTGTTATCACCACCTACGCTAATGCCACCTAAGCCAGATCACCCGTTAATTTTATATTCGCGAGCCACCAATGTCTCGCTAGCCTGTATGCTGGCTCAAGAAGATGATGACAATAGAGAACGTGCGATCTATTTCATTAGCCAGACATTGCTTGACTATGAAACATGCTACACACAAGCAGAATGAGAATGCCTCGCCATAGTCTTTGCAACCAAACACTTAAGACATTACATGCTAAATCAAGAAACAAAGGTCATTGTAAAAATAAAACATTTACGAACTTTCCTCACGCAAGGGTCCTTGTCTAAAAAGGCTGGTCGCTTTATAACCTTAATGGGTGAATTTGAATTAACATTCGTAAATCAGAAGTCCATTAAAGGAAAAATCATCACGGATTGGTTAGCTGATAATCCATTCAGATGGAGGTGATCTAGTAGATCTGGACTTTCCAGATGAGTGCATATACTACATCGAAAACCTGACCTTCTATCTCTGAGTGTCCTTGGTACACTGATATCATTAATTATATCATGGACCGTACATATCCAGAAGGTGCTACACCACAACAAAGAAGGTGGTTACGCATTATCGTAGCTAAAATACGTCATCATAGAGCAAGTCCTCTATCGAAAAGCATTCGATGGAATGCTTCTAAGATGTGTCAACACAGAAGAATCCAAGAAGATTCTCCATGAATCTCATAGTGGAATGTGTGGAGGCCACTTCGGTGGCCATGCCACCACTCGTAAAATACATCGAATGGGCTATTTCTGGCCCACTCTAGAGCACGACGCAGTAGAGTTTGTACGAAGGTGTCATAAATGCCAAGAATTCTCTCATGAGATTCACATGCCAACACAAGCTCTACAACCAATCACTACTCCATGGCCCTTTTCTACGTGGGGCCTAGATTTAATAGGGAAATTCTCTCCCTCATCCACAGATGGCCATAATTTTATAATCACGGCCACCGAATATTTTACCAAGTGGGTAGAGGCTATGCCTCTTACTACTATACCAGGTTCTGTAATCGCCAAGTTCATTTTGAACCAAATCATTTGCAGGTACAGTGTCCCGCAAATCATTATCTTAGATAATGGGACTTCTTTTAAGAATGACAAAGTTCATGAATTGTGTAATAAATTTAAAATAAGCCATCATACAACCTCCTTGTATTACTCTCAAGCCAATAGATAATACAAGCCAATGGATAGGCTGAGGCGACAAACAAAACATTAAAATCCATTCTCCTTAAAATGGTGAAACAAAACAAACGAGATTGGACATTTGAAGTTATATCCAGCCTTATGGGCCCACCTAACCTCAATAAGGACACCAACAAGAGTGACTCCTTTCTTGCTAGTATTTGGGGTAGAAGTAGTTCTCCCGCTTGAGGTTGAAATACCCAGTCTCTGTATTTCATTACAAGGGATCCTGGATGAAGATGCTTATAGAGAAGCATGTCTCTCCTAACTAGAAAGCCTAGATGAAGCTAGGTTAGATACTGAACAGCGGCACAGAGTCTATGTTGATCGGATGTGCTGGCAGTATAACAAGAAAGTCTATGAACACGATATATATGAAGGTGATCTAGTTCTAAGGCTGGACAACCAGATCGACAAGAATACCGGAGAAGGAAGGAAGTTCTTGCCCAAATGGTTGGGCCCATACTGAGTCATGAAGGACTATGGAAATGGTGCATATCTCCTATGTACGCTCGAAGGTGGGGAATTTGGTGAAATAGTCAATTCCCTACACCTCAAACGATTCTATGCGTAAGCAACTATCACTACTTGTATAATTATATCTACATTGCATCTTCATATAGATTAGAATCATTTTGTCCACTTGTTTCGTACAAAATTGTGATCAAGGAATTTGTTCTCAAAGCAATTCATTACAAACTCATGATGTTGTTGGCATAAACACTCTAATCATACTTCTCTATTTTTATGATGTCATCAAACTATTTTGAAATCATTTCATCAAATAAAGCTAGATATGACAAGGTCTTAACGGTAACCATGCCAAGATCTGCGGGTTTATTCTCACTTTTGGTTTCTTCTTAGGATAGGTGTCTTGCCTATGGTCTTTTCTAGAAGATTCATGGTGTCACATCTATCCCATTTGTATATCTCTTTGGAAATAAGAACACCCTGACATTTTGCTCAAGTAAACAAGTCAAATATAGAATCAAACAGGCAATTTTAAATTTACACATTTCCTTGCCCCACCAACCTTTGGTGATGAGCTTGCGTCTCTTACTAGTGACGTAGGGTTGGGAAAGGATGGAAATTCCCTTACTCGCCTATGCCTTGCCTATGGTGATAAACCCACGCTTCTTACTAGTAGCATGGGGCAAGTTGTAGGGGGTCCTCTTCACAAACAAATGTAAAAGGTCATAGACAAACAATTCAAATTTTGAAGTCTTGAGTCAAAAACAAATGAATCAGATGTCTAAAATTCCAAGAGAATTGAAAATCCTAAAAACCCAGATTTTGTCTACCATGTGGCCATCTATAGATCTAAGTCTAGATAAACCACAAAGCAAGTTACATCCCAACACTACGAAGTCACTCGAGTGAAGTAGGCTTGTAGAATCCTAATTTGGTTCCGCTAAAGCTTTGTCTATCTCTCATCACTATCATTTCATCACATTTCATAACTTGTGCCCTTTTTAGCTCTCGGTGATGAGCCCTCACATCTTACTAGTTGCGTGGGGTTAGGAGAGGGGCAAGTTTATCTGCTCATCATACCAGCTTGTCTTCACCACTTTGCCAAAACAAATATGAAGTATCCAAAATTGCTTACAAAAACTAAGATTCAAAATCACATTGTATCTACATTATCATATATCAACATCATGAAATACAAAAGGAAAGTAAACATTTGTATCATTTTTTCTCCATTGCATACATTCTAAAAAGCATATAAGCATGATATCACAGTTCGTATGAAGAAAATGGAATGGAAACAAAGCCATAAATGCAAAAAGTCTGATCCAAAAAGAATATAAATATATAAATAATCAAATTTTCTATACAATTCCATCATGCGCTAAGCATGGTCAAAACACTCAAAGAGCCCGAGATATACAAAATATAGGAGAGCCAAGTGGCTTCTCAATCCCTATGAGACCCCTCTAAAGGCGCACGCCCACACCTAGGACTCCGGCTATGCTAGCGCTCTGAGTACACGGAGGGCTCAGGATCCTGAGGGGCAGCCGCAATCTCGCCACGAGAATGACTCCTCATCAGGTGCTCGGCTGTCCTATACCCCGCTAGCTCTGTGCAGAGAGTTGATACCATCCTAGCCACATTCCAGACTGGGAAAAGATGTTAGTGTGTCTACCAGCTATTGAGGGCTCCCCAACGTCCACAGACAACTCTGTGCGCGGGTCCTTTAGATGGGGATCATTAGGGTATTGGTGTATACCTTGCGAATCAGGTCCCGCCACTCATCAATAGTCTTTGCAAACAAAGGAGAAAACAAATTAGAAATGAAAAAAGAGATAAAACACAAGTGTAAGCAAAAGGAGAGATAACAACTAAGGAAATCTTAACTAAAAACAAACATTAAAAGGAAGGGTGGTAACTTACTCAGATCACCAGGCCTCCAGGATGGATCTCTAGGATCAGCACCTGCTACAGATGCCACCACTGACTGAGGTGCTCCCCCCATGGCTGGAGCAACGTAGCATCCTACAACAGACTCATCCTCCCCCCATGGCCCTGGGAGAGTGGCTCCTCTGAAACTAGAGTAACTCTCTCTGCACTCTGCTCGGCCATCTCTGCCTGCATGATATCCTGAGTGTCATGCCACTCAGGATAGCTATCCTCCTTAGTCTCCTCCTCTGTCTCTCCCCCTGTAAACTCCTCAAACTCAGAGTCTATATTGATGGGGTCATCGCTACTATGGGCAAGACCCATGGAAATCCGAAGCAAGGGTTCCTGAGGTGCACCGGCTCTCCCTCGGGCACGTACTACCCTCCTGGCCGCAATAGGAATGCCAGGAGTAACAACTGTCCAACCTCGGCCTCTAGGGCCCCCTCTGGCCTCTTGAACTGACCTGTATACTGGCACTACCGGGGGAAGCACGCCCATGTAGGGTAGGCCAAACTACTAAGGAACTTGGCCAAAGGAGTGTATCTCCACTCGCCCCACTCTATCAATAAGCTACCCTATGGTGGAGCAGGAGATCAAAGTAAGTGCCTCCTCGCCCCATATACTTACCATGGTCTGATATGGCGTGGCCTCCATGTCATCAGTGGTCAGAGAAGAAACTGGCTGATGAGGTGCTCGGAGCACCGACATATCTGTCCATCTGGCTGCCCTCACAGCTCCAGGATCTGTCACCTCTACACATCTACCATAAGGAATGAAGTTCTTGTAAACCCAGCTCATGACAGGGTCGGGTGGCTCAAAGACTACCCCTGTAAATGGACTACCCTATACAAGTCATGATAGGTAGTCCCAAGTATGTATGCTCCCTAGGCGTAAATCCGGCCATGGCCCTCGATCTGTGTAATGATGGGGGACCAACAGTATAGTAATGTGTCTCCTCCCTTGTCCCTGATCAATCTCGAGGAAAGGATCCCCATAATAGCCTGGTAAATCAAGGGGATGGGAAAACTAGGAATAGATCAATCTCTGACCCCCTTCTTCAAACACATGGAGATAACTGCATCTCCCATATAAGTGGCCCACTGTGCTGTCTGGGCCCGTGAACCTGCTATCTCAAGGGTAATACATGGAGAAAGAATGTGACTGGATGGTGCAACATGTGGAACGCGTGAGATACGTAGTATCCCGACCCTATGAAGAATGTCCTCCTCATCCTGTGAAAGTGCATCTAGTACTGCTGGGAGCCAGTCACACTCTCTCTCTCTTGGCTCCACCAAATGTACTCCTCTCTCGCCTGCATACACCCAAAAACACACAAAAAAAGCAAGTTAGCATCTGAGTGATATTAGAAAAATCATGAAAACACATAAAAATGCTAAAAATGCAAAAACAATATCAAACAGGTGTTCTTTTGACATTTTGTTCAAAACTGCCGCCCTGAGCAGGGAGGTAGTTTTATAACCATTGTCTTAAGGGTTGCAGTCTTGTAACTGCCACCCTGGTAGGGCAGTGGTCATGTCCTGAAAACCCACACGGGTTTTACAACTTAAAAAGCCTAAAAACACCAAAAAAGGACCATTTTAACTACAACAAGGCCTACCCAGTAGGCACCCCCCCCTAGATGGACCTTTTGAACCTAACATTTTCAAAAATAACCCCCCCCACGACAAAGATTTTAGCATTTTATAGTTGAGGGGGTAAAAATGATAAATTGAAGAAAACTAACCTATGATCTCGTGGGTCGATGATCTGCACGCGGAGGTATGATCACTATCTCGCCACGAATGTTTTGACTCTACTCTCGTAAGAAACCGTCACCGTGGGTCCCAGAGCTCAGAATCAATCAAATCAACACGTGCAAATGCATAGGAAAATGAGCCCAATTTCATATATATAACAACCTAACTTGTTTTAAAATACTTTTTTTCGCAGGTTTGGAGCGCCGACGGAGGTAAGTTCTTACCCCTGCATAAATGGTACATCCTCATTTCCCATTATTTTAGTGTTTATTTTCCGATCTATCTTGTCTATCTACACTTGAGTTCTCTTTTCATTTTGCAGGGAGCGGGAATTTTGGATGGCGTCATTTTGACACATGGACGTATCAGGTATAACTTCTAACTTCCCATTTTGGGACCACCATACTCGGACCCACCGTTTTATGCCTCTTCATGGCTAAAACACTTCTCCGAGGGGGAAATATGTACGTACCCAAAATTATATGGTACTCGCGCCTACCAGAACAATGTAACACGTGCCCTAATGATGATACAAATCTCCTCACAAGGTGTTTGGGATCTGGAAAAGCTCCCCAAGTGTGCGTTAACATCCCGCATGCCCTGCTTAGCCTCCGTGTGCTTTGTTTTTCTCTTTTTCCCTCCTTTCTTGGCCTTTTCCTCTTTAGTTACAAAATTGCTGCCCTGCCTGGGCGGCAGTCTCGTGACTGCCGCCCTAAGAAGGGCGGCGGTCATGTAACCGCCGCCCCACTCAAGGCGGCAGTCCTTTACGCATTTTCCAGAATGCTCTTTTAACACGAATCACATAAATTTCAATGTTTACCAGCTTTTTTTCACCACCATAGGCTTGCATTATTGATTCTGGTTCCCTGGAATAGTGTTTTGCTATTGTTTATAGTTTAAGAGATCAATTTGGTTTTTACCTTGGGTAAATGCAAATGCTATAAATAGATGGCTTGTGCTTAAGCAAATGGCCCCTCAAATTTGCCTCTGAATTTCTCATTGCAATAGATTAGTCTTTCATTTTACTTAGAATTCTTAGTTTCTTTCATTGCATGCTTAGCTAGTGTTGTTTTGCTATTAGGAAGCCACATATCCATCTTGTGTAAGTGCTGTTGATATTTCATCCAATCAATTGGAGTAGAGTAGTTTGTTTTCAATAGGAAGCCATTAAAGTTGCAGGTTTTATTCTTCAAACAGGATAGTTTTAGGTTCTAGATGTTTTATGTTGCATGACTCGCAATAAATCCCACTAGGAATTGCATAAGCCAAGCTTTGTACTCTTGCGCTATCTCTCTCCTACTCACATTGTATTCAGTCTATATCCTAAGCTGCCTTTGTCCCAATATCTACTTCTGTTGATGCTAGCATTACACACTTTTCTTGATCCACGTGAACACAAAGAAATGAGGAGATCACATTAAGGGGACAAGATCACACACATCATTGGATTTTCCACTTTTCTGTAGAATCCAGGTTCTAGCTTTCAAATTTATAATTAGAAGAATATAAAATAGAGTAGCCAATTACTTTATTTCAGTCAATCTTACTTTCGATATTTCTAGGGAAGCTATGGGGATTGATAGTTTCTGAGAGACTATGATTCATTCCTCACTTTTGAGGTAGGATCGAGGGTCTTTCAAATAGATTAGATCAGTTATTTAATTGTTTAGAATAGATTTACAACTACACAGGAAAGTAGCTATACTCGGTTGCTTTGTTTGTTTTAAAATTTGACACTAGGTTAATTGTCAATTTCTAGATATATTAAAATAGCTGCTCTTTCAAATTCATTTATAAAATTTATCAGAAAATAACAAAAATATAGAAGTTATATATGTTATAGACATACTTTGCATAGTTAATTTTATTTTTCTGCATTTAGTTTATATAACTTTCTTTTGTATGACAATCACGGGACCTAGAGAGCCCAGAGAATACGTATTTGAGCCAATGATGCCCCAACCCAATCTCATCACAGCAATAACTGATATAGAACAGAATCTTAGGATCCAAGTGTTTCGAACAATGGTAAACTTACAACAAATTAGTTTCTAGTTAAGCAGGTTAAACATAGAAGACGACCAAGCACACACATTTTGGTCAAATCAACCAAACTACAGATTACCCTAGATTCATATCCGCATGACTATGGAAGGGTTTGAAAGAGAGTAGAAATTTGGTTGTGATCCTTTGGTCCCACAACCAGACGCAGGAGACACTCTCACAGATATAGATACCATCTTAAGAATTCAAGTTTCACGAACGCCTGTAAGATACTCTGAGAAGATTGCACAGTTATTAATTTTGAATGTAGAAGTTGAAAAGGTATATGACTATTAGATACTAGGGATTGGAGATTGATTCCGCACATGAACATAGCAGGACCACAACAAATACGAATCTACGGTTGTGATCGACAAATCCCACAGCCCAGCGAGCCCATACAAGAATCAGACATAGATGCTGGCCTATGTACACTAGTATTCAGATCTACTCCACTTCCACCTATCATCATCAAACAGTTATCCTTGCTAGACACAACAGCTAACAAATCTAAGGAGTTATGGACTAGGCCAAAGAATCACCCATAGAGTCAATTATATTTACCATCCACCCTATGACCTTATCTGGAGGTATACACGAAACTATCCCAGGTCATTTTCCATGTATTCCATAACCTATAGACCGAATCACGCCAGAGCTTGATATTGATTAGAGCCTTCGAGCAGTCATCCTTTCCGATCGATCTATCACACCAGTTCAGGTTAGGAGGGCCTTCTTTTCCTTTGATTCACAATTTCCACTAGTGCGCGTCGAAGACATCAGATTGCTCAATTACCTTTTCTACATCCCACACATATTTAATCCCCACCGGCTATCTCGGCACGACCTCGGGAGGTCGGGTGCAAGGAAAAGTTACTTGTAGATTCCTATGATTGCTTGTCACTTTTCCATTAGTTACCACCCCTTGAGATATTAACCATTTATGTTAAATGATTTGGTAAACCTAAGAATTTTCCATTGTCCATCATATCTATCTTCTCCCCTCTTGTAAATTTATTCTAGGATTATGGATAATAATTATTTTTTGTCCCATACTTGTACATATTTCAAAGAATCTATTCAATCTAAATACGTACGGGTTGTCACTCAATTCCATCCTTTATTCAATCCTCCCCTTATTGATTCTACTATAAATGTTGTGACTAATTAATGAAATATGCAACCTATCAAGGGCCTACATCACTCCCTGCACCTCTTAGTTCACAACCACTTCGACCTAGTAACCCATCCAAATATTATGATATTATTAATCAATTAAAGGAAATGATACTACATTGTCTCTTTTTTATCTTATTTGAAAATCTCTCATTTTTCACCACATATTAGAAGAAGCATTGCACTCTAGTAAGTTATGAATTGATAATAATTTTGTAGGTTTTGCATCTATCATGGAATATTTTAATCTTATTGATAAAGTAATTACATTCACTAATGAGGATATTCCAATCACATCTTTTAATGATCCTTGTCCTCCTCTTTTGATTAAGGCCAACATCCAACGTTACTTCATTAAGTGTGTACTCATTTACAATGGATATGCCTTGAACATATGTGTTTTATCCTTATTGATGAAATTATGCATCCATGATATGACCATAAAAAAATTTACTCTTATTATGTGAGGCTTTGACACCAATTATTGGAAATCAATTGGCAAAATCACTTTAGATTTACAAGTTGGGCCTTGAAAAATCCTCACATTATTTTATCTTATGCATCCTCCATTTTAATTCAATATTCTTCTTGGTAATCCATATATCCATACTACGTGGGACATCCCATCTAAAGTACATCAATGTTTTAAATTACCTTATGATGGGTATGAGCACACTATTATAGAAAACCCCTAACCATTCAAATATTACAAAATCAATCCTATTACTTCTAATGTTATCTCATTTTCACAATTGTTTCCCCCTCACTGATAGACTCTTGTGGAATCAAATGACCCTACTAATACACTAACAACTCCTAATTCTTCTACTCAATATCTTTCCACTAATTTATTACCCCCTGTTATATCTTCTCATATGACATCTTCTAATTCTGCTTCTAATCCTCTAGAGAAGGTTTTTTTAGAAATTTAATATAAATACCGAAGATTTTGATGATGATAGTGACGGTTCCATTTATATTAACCATGAGATCTTGGGTAAGCTAGATTTCAACCCTATCGATGAGGATGACTCCATGTTCCATTCGCTTTATGTTACAACCAACCCTAGTGAATACCAAATCCTTCCTAATACTCTATGTGCTACCACCAATACCTTATTCCCCTTTCATTATGTTATTCATGTTCTTGATCATATTGGGTGAAATCATATAGATGTGTCCCACTTTTTTGCACTTTTTGTTCTTTCATAAAAATATGTCCGACAACGAAAACATGACTAAACACATAGTAAATGACAAAACATGTATTTTTAAGAGCTTATAAATACCAAGGTGCGGAGCATCCAAAATTTAACCCCTATTCCTATTTTTATCTTTGTCACAATTCCAGCACACCAAGATACGTCATAATATCTTATGCCTAATATTGTAGATTTTAACATGATTACTCACCCTACTATGGAGTTGCTCTGCTAATAAATGTTCTCGACAATCATACCCTCACTTTTTTATTACCATTTATTATCTTGAAATATGACTAGCGACTGTCAGACCATATTACGATAAATTATCATACTCAAGACTAATGGAATCATCATCATTTTTTGATACTCTATGTCTCCACATACACCATCCACTTCTTTAGCTATACAACCAACACCCACACAACATGTACTTGATACATTCACTTCCACACTCTATATTCATGATTATATTAGTTGCACGTCCCTTTTAATCTTGCTAATGACCACACTGTATGTATATATGAATCCCAAGAACACATAGGACTTACTCTGTCAAACATTATTCCTCTTCTATAGTCGTCTAATGATTATCAAGGCTACAACATATTTATAATTACCTTTGGTCCACAAATATTTTCCACAAAGGTATAGCTTTCCCTTGAAAACAAACTTTCTCTAGTCATGCTTGGTCAATCTTGGCTACAACATCGGTAACATTAACAAAAATCATACCACTATCACCTACCCTTTGCAAAACAACATGATTTCCATTTCTAATGATTCCTTTCCTGATTATATGCTTCACACAATAAATTGGAATGAGTGCATGGCCAAGCATGGAACACCCTATACTAATGAGGAATACATCAAGGAAATGTCTCACTTGGGTGTGATAGGGTTCTTCTTTGGTTCCAATTAACCTTTAGCATATTATGTAGCTAACTTGAGCCCTATTGTATTTCACCCAAATTCAAATAACACTATTTATTAATTTCTACCTCACTCCTATAATAGGGGTCATCCAACTTTCCCCCCCTCATTTCCTGATGAAACACTCTATTTATAGGTTCAACTTGACTACTGAGGGATTACCAACACACTCAAACCTTACTTTTGCAAACATATACTAAGGGAAAAATTTCTTCCCCTCTCCAAATGCATAATCTTTATTCATCAAAAACCCTAAAAATCTAAATATATTTCCCCTCTGGGGGAATTATTGGATCACCCCTCCTCCTTGGAGAATAGGTTTTCAATTACTCCCTTAGGGGGCCTAAAAATAAAAAAAACATTCAAATATGTAAAAAAATTCAAAACAAAGCATTCATATGTGTACCAAAATTCAAAAATATTTGCATCACTCATCCTTTGTTATTTTAATTGCATGATTATATTAGTCATGTTACAATTAACTTATCATGCCTAGCTTAATATATAGTATGCTATATCATATTTCTATACACATGTGCATTTATGTGGTACATTCAGTTGAAATCAAGATACGTGCATATTATTTCACGATGTTATATTCTTAACACTTCTTTCTTCCAATTCTTCCGCAAATACTGGGAGAATCCATTTTTTAACATTTTTTCATACATATGTGTTATTTTTCCAATATGTACTACTGTAGTTTAAATTACCTCAATCACTCCGTATATAAATTATATCATACTATTTATTAATCTAACATGTTAATTGTTTCTTAATTAGTAGTATCCTTTTTCCAAGTCACTTCCAAGATGATTTCATTTTAATCCTATGGATTGTTTATTGTTTTTCATGTTTTATCTATGTTCTCAATTGTTTGTGGGAAATAGCCTATGTTAATTGATTTCTTTTTATTGGTCATGAGTGCCTCGATTGTCTTGCAACATCATAAGTGGTGTCCCATGTTGTGGCATAATGTTTTTCATGAATTTTTTAATTTTTGTTTCCTTTCATGATTTTGATTACACCTATTGTGTTATTTTCCTATTGTGTATTACTAAAACTTTATTAGTTTTTTATATTATATTACTATGTATGAACCATAGTATACATTTTGTGCATGCACCCTTTCTCCCTATGGGAATCCTACAACACATGTGCACATTAAATATAGGTCCTCTTGTTTGGTTTGGAATCACATTGTTCCATCTCATGTGACCCAAAAAAATTGGGGAAACTGTTAGGTGATATTTCACCCTCATAACAACTAATAATTAGGAAATAAAAATTTTATTACAAAATCAAACAGGTCAGAGGCTCATAAAATGGCTCAGAAATAAAATTGGGTCAAGAGAGACAAAGGGACCCAAACCAAACAACAAGGATCATAGCGTATAGACACTGTGGCCCATTCCATATGTTTTTTTGCCTGGGGCATATTCAATAATATTCTTTGTTTGGTATTGTTTCTCAGGGAAATTTAAAGGATATTTTTTTAGTTTCAGTGAAATAATGTATGATATAGTTCATATTATAGTTACACCGAGGGTATGAGCAAGCTACCATTACCTTGGTACATTATTTAATCATTTGTAAATCAGTTGGGTTCCAAGGTAAAATTTAGTGGTGAATATTCATTAATTTGAGAATATTATGGTTTTTAAAATTTGTATTCGAAAAATTTTTAGTGTATAAATTAAGATCGGGTCACCTAATTTTATAAGTACATGTCAATTTTAGGGGTTGGTTCATGTAGAATTTCCACAAAGAACTAGTTGTTTTAATTCAAATCACATTTAACATGAAATTGAAAATTTCCAAATTCACCTTCATATATATACTAATTACGTATTTATAATTATGTATGTAAATTTTGATTATTAAATATTCCTTGAAATTCCTTTATTATTTAAATATTGAGATCAACTAGATATTGCAACCCTACATTAAGTTATTTTTTATTTTTATGGTATTGTATTGAATTTTTTCAAAATTTCACAAATAAAAGGAACCAGTTCGGTAGCACTCTATGTGTTACTAGATGGTAGCATTATTTATGCTACCAAACGATATCATTAACATGGATACCATCTGGTACCATACACAATGCTACTAGCTGGTATGATTGTGGATGCTACTGGACACAATGTTGTCATCTGGTAGCATGCGTAATGCTACCGACAACAATGTTATCTTCTGGTATCATGTATAATTATATATTTCAGTAGCATTGTGTATGCTACCAGCCATTAGCATATACAATGATATCTTCTAGTAACATACACTATGCTACCAACCAGTAGTATTGTGCATGTTATCATCTGGTAATAAAGTTTACTCTACTAAAAAGTGACACATTGTTAGGATTAAAATACTTATGTTTCACCTACCATTTACAATTTTTTAAATATTCTTCTTTAAAATTTGACCCTATTTAAAAATTACACTCAGATAGGTAAAATGGACTTTGTAAATAATGAAAACAAGGAAGATCAACTCAAAATAGAAACTAGCATACTAAATTATTTCAACGAAACAAAAAAAATGAGGACCAAACTTGCATCTACTACAAACAATAACATGGGTAACAAATTATCATTAAATTTTTCTTTATTTTTTTCAGTTTATTTTAAATGGTTTATATATTTTTCATAGTAAAACCTTTTTCATCTTTAAATACACAAAACTTACTATTAATTGTATTCTACATTAAACAATTAACCCAAAACATATCCCCTAAAGAAAACATTTAACATTTTAGTAGATGAAGATATAGTTGATGATGACATGTCAAAGTTGGAAGATAATCCTCACTACCAAATGCCTCCAATAGGTGAATTTCCTAATTAGAATATTAAAGTATAAGACGATTTTCAATGTACTATTTAATAAAAATGTGCGAAGGAATAAAACTAAATGTACATCTGGAAGATCTTTTAAGGTAAATTGGGAAAAAAATTCATTCATTGAGCCCTGTACAGCCAGAAAATTGTAATGATACTCCGAAAGAATGTAGATGTACAATTTCTAGTTGGAACTTAGGAAAATAAAATAATATACAACTAAAACTACACACAATTGAGAAACAATGTGGCAATGTATATGTGATAATCAAGGAAAATGATAAAAAAATAACAAAGACACATAGATGGAAAATTTTGAAAAAGTGTATGCATGAAAGATATGTGGAGGATTATGAAAATGAGAAAAACCATTGTTGAAAACTTATTAATAAAAGAGGAATAATTAATGAAAAATTTGGAAAATCTCTAAATGACATTCTTAAGGAAAAAAGTACACATTTGCCAACAATATTCTTCATTCTTAAAATGTACATACCTATTTTATATTTTTTTAAATTTAATAATTTTTTTTAATTTTATTGAGTTTAATATCCTTCCACATTAACATTGGTCAAATAATAGTGCTTGGGAAATGGAAAATTTTCTTGCATTGATTAAAAAGGAGGATTTGAAAGAGAAAGTCAAGAATACAAATTTTATCTCCCTTTCCATTGATGAGGTTACAACAGTGGACACCAAATCTTGGGTTTACAAGTATGTTTATAATTTTATGAACCACAACAGGAAACCTCTTCTTCTACCTATTCATAAAATGAAGGAATATTACAATGCTGAAAATATTTGTAAATTTGTTACATCTAATTTAAAGGATATAGTTGGGATAGATGATTATTAATAGCTATAAATATTATATGTATTGGTTTTGATGGTGTATTAGTAAGAAAGGTCATAGAAATGGTCTACGTGTTCTCCTGACGAACATCAATTCTGCTTTATATGATTACAACTCATTGTGATGTAGCCTAGAATTTACTATTAATAACCAAGTCGTAGTGGCACATCACTCAGCCTGAGATGAGAACTCACTCAAAGTTTATACAAAGGCACCAGGTCCCTCTTTGGATTTTGTTTGTGAAAATTTTTATCATGATGGTGCATATAGATATCCAAATTTATTATCAATAGTAAATAACACACAATGTATAAACCAAATCTAGCTCTTATAATAGATTCTAGAATTAACTAAAAAACTAATATAACAAGATTTAGCATGCAAGAACCATATTTAGTCATGTTCAACACCATTATCTAGCCAATATTAACCATTGCATTAAGTAATTATAAAACACAAAATAATCTTACATTACATAAGTATGTCCAAGATTCATGTGCGTGACAAAACTAGCAGCATTACTCTACCATATTTTTCATCTTTTAACCCGTGAAAATCAATACATATATATAGGGGTGGGGAAATTTCCCTTCACTTCTCATGTAATTATCACAATAGGTCACATGATAAATAATATCCATGCACCATTACAATAGGATGCACAACATGCAAGTTCTCTAACAATAGACTTCTTATAGTTAGCTATGAGTAGAAATCATATTATTAGCCTAAACTATGCATGGCAGATCATTTGTTGTTTGTTCCCAAAATATAACTATTTCATGGAGCACAAGTATTCATGTATTTGTGTGCTCAACACCCTAACTCCAAAAATATACCTTATCCAAAAAAACGGTTAAGTCCTAATCTTGGGTGCTCAATCCTATCATATCATCACACACTCTTCCAACACCATACATTTATGCACCCAATACTTAGTCCATTTTTTTCTACTCAACCTTACCCCACACTAGAGTACATTATTGTCCCAACAATGGGTAATCATCTTGTCACTTTAAAGAATATAGGATAAATGAAAGAAAGAATCAAGGAATAAAGAATATGGTGAGCCATTTTACTATGTACGCTTCTCATCTTTTGGAAGATTAAATTATAGATATTCAGTTTGTATTCCTCCCTAAATATCATACCAATCCTTAAGCATTGCATTGGTATTGTTGAGGATGTCCACAATGATGTTATCTAAATCATCCATAGTCAGGCTTCCACCTTCACTTTTCAAAATTCTAAGGATGTTTCCATACCTATTACCATCCCTTCCATGACATCCACCTTTGTGGAAATGAGCTTCTTGATGCCTTTGATCTGATCCATATGTTGTTTCCTCACAACATCCAGTGAATCGTGCTTTGTTTTTAACAAGGTAACTCATTAAAACTGTGCACCCAAGTGTTTCATCCTTTACTACCTGTAGAACTTCATTCTCCTCTGCCTTTGAGCTCCTTCACTAGATTAAGTTATCAGGCATTGTAAACATGGCCAATACTATATCCAATTTATTAATCTCATCTTTTAAGGCTTGTAAAATTACCTCATAGCTAGATATATTTCTTGCAATTGAATCCTAGACCCTTGATGCTTCTTCCACAACAACCCTTTTCTTAGGAAGGCACGCTGGGTTCTTCCTACGGATTAGTAGGTGAACTATTGTGCATAGATAGTGTAACTTTGAACTTGAACTCTTGAGGCACCTTCTCCTTAAAATTGGGTCTCTTCTACAAAATATCATATGCAATGTCCTCCACCATATTTTTAATATTTTGGGCCTTTGCTACTGCATTGTATTGCTCTTGAGAGAGGTGCTTGATATATTTGTTTGTATCCTCATTATCCTCTAATAGCACTTGTATTTTTTATGTCTTATCAATACTTCAACGTGCTACATTTTTTGACACTTTGACCAACGTGTTACCAACCCATTCATTTGAAAACTGTGTTGGCTTAATAGTCATATGGCATGTGTAAGGTTCTTTCCTCATCTTCATTAAACTACACACATCCTCACAAACATCAAAATCAGGATCATCCATGTGATTCTGCATACTCCAAGATAGTTGTTTAATGAGTGCACATGTTTTTGACATTTCTGGGTCCATCCAATCCCAGCCATATAACTACTTGTTTGGAAGATTACTTTGGAAGTAGGTGTGAATAATTTTGAAAGGGGTCATCCATATAACCTAAGTTCTGAGTACCTACTGCCTCTTCTTGATCATGCCCACCTATATTTGTTCAAACATCCTCATCACCAGATGATCCCTCATCTTATGGTATTTCCATGTTTGAATCCTATTATATAGTTCCTCTGAAATCCTTACTTCCCCTTCATCCTATCCTTCCTTCTCTACGGGGCATACTATAACCTCTATGTCTCCACTAGTGCTTCTCTCTCCTTCACTAGAGAGCCATTTATGAATAATTACACTTGGGTCTACAGTCTCATAGACTACAAACTCATCAATATCTTCATCTTCCTGCATTTCTATGTTAGGTATGGCCTCTGCTCTATGCCCATCCCATACTTGGATTTTCCTCTTCTTCCTCTTCGATTGGCTATGGGGATTCCTCCTCACTATATTTAATAGAAACATACTTCCTGTGATTTCCCCTTTCTTACCCCTCATCCTTCACAGGATTCACGAGCAAGTGATGTCCTTACTGACTATTGAAGTACCTATGCCAATGTCTCTAGATGTGTGCCTTTTTGTAGAACTCTCGTGGTATGCAGAAGTCTGACACTGTCTTCTAGATCTTCTTGATCAAGGACATTTTCTAGTCCTAAAGGCATTGGATCCTCTTGATTAGGGGGCACAGATGCAACATGCCTTGATGTCCCTACTATTTTCACCTTCTTCAGAGGTTATGGAACTTCCATATTTGCACCCTTCACAATTTTTACATCAACGAACCTTGGCCTGAGATATATATATATATAAGCATATATGCGGGTTGCTTCAACATGCTCCATGGCCAAACTCTTTGGCATGATGTCCACATTGCCTGATTCTATGGTTTCCACATAGGAATTTTCCCCCAACCATACATATGTTTTACATAAAATGTGAACTTATACGTCCACCTTGTCTGCATCAAAATGGAGATAACATGCATCATGGAATATGTTTATGGAATCTTTAAAGTATCTTGAGGTAAATACAAAGGGAAACTTACACCAGGGGATCTTCTCTTTAGAGTTCATATGGAAGTGCCCTAAGCTGAAATGTTGGTAAACTACAAATTTAGCCTCTCCTTCTAACACCTTTGTCAATTCGTGTGGAATGCACCATTCTCCATCGAATTCCTTGTATAGTCTCTTGAACCATTTGTCTAGGTACTCCTTGTATGTATTGGAAGTAGTCCCTCGTAGAGTCTACTTGGCATATTTTTTTGCTCAGGATTTATTCTCGAACGGAAACTCCTAGATGTTCTTCCTAGGTTCGTCGAGTACTCCAATTTCATTAAATACAATCAATAATAAAATTGGGCCCAAGGTACTCTTCTCACCTTTACCTGTTTGAATGCACACCTCATTCACGAAGCTTTTCTACAATGTACTTGATAAAATGTTGCAGTATGTCTTATTGACCATTTTGAGGGCTATATGCAACCAACGTATATTCACCTCATTCCATTGCTCAGTGGCACCCATCTTGCTTCTCACTAAATTCATTGCAACTCTGGTGGCCATTTCTATAATATTAGTGACTTTGAATTCTCAGCCCCCCTTCTTATACTAATGTAGGGTTGTTGTGGAATCAATTCCCTTGTCATTTGATAGGTCTCCAGTGATCTATGATCCTGGGTCACGCAACCCTGTCACCTTCCCAATTAAATTGAAATTGGTCCTCATTCTCCTACCCATAAAGTAGAAATATTCTTCATGGACACATAACATGAGCCACTGATATAACTTATTGAGGCTTCCAAAAATCGGGAAACTCCAAAATTTTCATTACCCCCACATTTTCAAGTAATTTCTTCACAGAGTCATCCAAGACCCTAGTGTTGTCTGCTAATCACCAATTTTTCCTCATGTAAAATTCTACTGTGACATCCTTTAGGAATTTCTTAGTATAGTGGTTGATCTCCAAATCCCTGCACTGTGAAATATTTGTTGTCTAAGGCTACCCCTCAATAATTTCTTCTGGATATAACATCTAAACCAACCACTCCTCCATTTGGTCCTCAACCTCATTCGCTGCAATGGGAGCCAACCATGGTGCCATTACTCCTCTTGATTTTGCAAGTGCAAAATGAAAACCCTAGCTAGAGAAATGAAAAACCTAGCTGTTATACAAACGAAACCTAAGTCACCCTCCCATCACGTACACACACCACCACTTGAATCCTTCTTCTGTACCTGGATGTTTAACATCATGCTTAAAACATAACAGGTTTACTCACTCTACAGAGAGCTCATCGTCTTCATGTCTTCTTCACCCTTCTCAATTTTCTTTGAACTCACAAGATAAAAAATTTCATTGCAAGCGTCAACTTTAAACTAAATTTTAAAAATTACCTTCATTAATTGCTCCACCTACCATCGTACATGGTATTAAATTATATTGAGCGTTTGTCACACCCACCTTATCTCGTGCTTCAATATCTCATGCCTCATCCATAATTTTTTGGTGTGCCAGTACTTATCTATCACACATCTCCTCTACGTACGCTTCCTTATGCCAAAGTATATATCCAATGTGACCCAAACATACGTAGTCTCAAATTTTGTATCCTCCTTGAGTTATACTGAGCACTCACCACCTTACACGACTGGTCTTTAACTATGATAAAACCTCTTGAAATTTTCATCACTTTTCAAAACATATTACATTTATGGACACTTGTGAGTTTATTTCTTTTATGTACTAGACTAACCTAATTTTATCCACCCCACACTAAGGGTATGTGGAGTCCTTTGCACATAAAAAAACTTAAGGTAGTAATCACCTTTCAGAACATGCAAACGTGCTTATTCCCCATAACACAAAACTAAATTGAAAAAGCATAACGACGAGGAAGGAAAACAGTTAAAGGAAATATAGTAAGGGAAATCTAGTCTAAATGGCAATACTGCCTTATTACAAAAACCGAGAAGGATTATTTATAGAAGGGATTCAGCCTACTCCTGTTTAAGTAACTGGGTATCTATGTTCCATCAAGTGCCTCTAATTAGAAAGAACCTTATTCAAGTATGTGAGCGATAAGATACAGTCCCAACCAATCCACCTTAAGATTTCCTGGGTAGCACAGTAACTTTGAATCATAAAGAAGTACCATCTGCCCAGCCTCAACCTTCTTTTCCTTGATGTTCTTGTCTTACCATGCCTTCTATCTAGATTTCTCTTTCTTATTACTCTAATGTGCTATGGTGAACCTCTCATCCAGTTGTATCAACTTATCAATTCTTTCTTCAAATTATTTTTCATCAGCTAGACCTCTCATATGTGCAATACACAAAAATGGTAACATGAATTCTATGGGAAGAACTTCTTCTGTGTCATACACTAACTAAAAGGGTGTTTCCTTATTCAACCATTTGTAGGTTTTTCGATATGCCCAAAGTACAAAAAAACTTTATCATCCTATTCTAGCCTTGCAACATCAAAAATATTTGTCAAAGTATAGCTCAATATCCTGGTGAATGCCTAAGCAATCCTATTTTCCTAAGGGTGATAAGGTGTTGTCTTGTGGTGGTTACCATAAATTCATCTAATAATATCCTAATTGTCAGAATCAAGAAATGAGTGCCTCTATCACTTGTAAAACTTAAAGGACATCCATACCTAGAAAGAATATTTTTCCATAAGAACCTTACTGCTATAGTTGTTGTACAATCCTATGTAGGTTTTTCTTCCACCCACATTATAAGATAACCTATACAAGTGATGATGTAGCAAGATCCAATTATGCGTGTGGGTTGGGAAATAGGACCCACAAAGTTTATTGCCCATTTTTCAAAATGTTTTGTACTAGTAATAGGCCTAAAAAACATTTCATCTCCCTGCCCAAGTTTTTCAAGGCATTGACAGTGATCACACACCTTACAATATTCCTTGTAATCCTTGTATACAGTTTCCCACCATAAACTAGTGAGTAGAATCTTGCATGTGGTTGCATCACATGCATAGTTCCCACCTGCAATACCACCATGAGCCTCCTCTATGCTTGATGTGTGCTCATGCCCCAGTACACATCGATGCAATACTTCATCTCATCCTAGTTTGTATAAGTCACCACTAATCAACATGAAAGGATTGGCATGAATCGCAAGTTGTTTATTTTCCAAGGATTTCATTCCTTTTGATGGTATACCTATGTGTAAAAAGACAACAATATCCTCTAATTTTTAGGGTACATAGTTTAACCTATATAATTGTGCATCTGGAATTGTATCTTCAATACTCTACTTGTCCTCTCTTGATTGAATCCTTAAAAACTGGTCTAGGATAGAATTACTTTTTCCTGGTTTTACCACACCTGTAATGTCAAACTCTTGAAATAATATAACCCATCGACATATGTACCCCTGTAAAACATGCTCATTTACCAAGTATTTTAATTCTATGTGATCTATATAGAATAAAAAAGGTGTTGCTACCAAGTACTGTTCTGAACTTATGCAATGTGTAGATCATTGACAAAGCTTCGCACTCCGTGGTTGTATAATTATGTTATGCAAGAGTCAACTTTCTACTAGAAAAATAGATAGGATGATCTATAATACCTTCTCCAGGATGAGCTAAAACTGCACTAATGGCCATGCTAGAGGTAGCCACATGTACGTGAAAGGGTAGATTCCATGAAGGAAAACATATAATATGTGTTTTAGTAAGCCTTTCCTTCAGCACTTTGAACGTGGGTTGTTGTGATTCTCCCTAATATAACTTTGATTTACCTTTTAATAACTCCTCCAAGGGCACAAAAATCTTAGCATATCCTTTGATAAAATTTTTATAATACCCTATGTGGCCCAAGAATCCGCGCAACTCACTCTAACTTATGGGTTCTTCCAAGCCTAAAATTATTGCAACCTTAGCCAGATCTACTAACAAACCCTCCTTACAGATGATATGACCTAGAAGAGTTCTAAAAGCTGTAGAAAATACACACTTCTTGATATTTAAAGAGATTTTTAGCTATCTTCACCTCTCAAACATTAACCACAAATTATCAACAATGATCCTTGTTAAGCCCATACATGGTCCAATCATCAAAGTAAACATGTAATTAGTTGTGAATAAAATATTTGAATGCTTGAACCATAATGCGTGAAAATATTGTAGGTGCATTCTTTAATCCAAAGGGCATCACTATTTATGCAAAACTTCTTAATTCAATGGTGAAATTTTTATTCTCTTAATCCTCTTTAGTGATTCTTACTTTATGATACCCAAAGAATCCATCTATTAAAGAGTAAATTCCACACCTTGCAATGCCTTCCAATATTTCCTCGGTGAATGCATCCTAGAGTTTATTATTAATAACCTAGGTGCATTGACACATCAATCAGCCTGAGATGAGTGCTCACCTAAAGAATGCAAAGGCACCAGCTCTCTCCTTAGATTTGTTTGTTTATGTAGCCTAGAATTCTCTAGTAAAAGCCTAGGTGTGTTAGCACATCACTCATCCTAGACTGAGTGCTCACCCGAATGGCACAAAGTCACTAGGCCCCTCTTTAGGGTTTCTCTTACAGGATGTTAGCATGGTGAAGACATAAATCATTCAGACCTATGAATTATATATCATTCTATAGTAAATGGTCAAAATCAAGATCTAGAGAATAAGAAACTTAAAAGATAACCATGATGAAATATAGAATGCAACACTGAAATATAACCATGGTAAAACCTTGATTTAGTCCATAATCTCCATCATATAAGATTCAGTAATACATAGAAGCTTCCTTATAATAATAGTAATAAATACTCATGCGCGCATCAAATTTGGCAGCATAACCTCACTATAAGATAGTTCTCACACCTCTCTCTTATGTTACATAGTTTCACTACATATTTATAAGGCTAGGGACTTTCCCTTCACCACTTATCTAATCCCAAAATAGGTCACATGTTATTATTATCCACTCGAAATTACAAAAATAGGCACACATGCAAGTGCGCTACCAATAGACTATTTTTAGGTAACTGCTAATAGTACATTTATTTTCAACCTATAATCATGTAAAGAACTTCGTAGCCGATCCTCCAAAAATAGCCTATGTGTGTTGTACAAGTATTTGACTGATTTTTGTGCTCTGCACACTATCTCCAAAAATAGATCCTCATCGTGAAAACATCTAAGTCCCAAATTTGTCTCTCTTCTTCACTCGTTATCCCTTCCGATCCTCTCGTGATTTTGAATGCACTCTATTTCTTTGAGAGATCCTTCTGTATGTTTTCTGCTAAGTGCCAAATTTTGTCTGATCAACATTACCCCACACTAGTTGCATTGCCACCTTGACAATAGTTGTCTCCAAAAAGAATAAAAGAATGTAAATAAAGAGATAGAAAGAATTTTGATGAATAAAAGAATGTCTTTACCCTGCAATATATTTTACTCCAACTTGAAGAATCAATTCTAGATATTCTTATTTTATTTCCACCTCTAGAGTCTACCAATCATTGAGCATGGCCTCTACCTTCTCTAGAATATCCACTGCAATTGACTCTAACTGATCCTTTACAATCTCTCCTTTCTCATTCTGCAAGAACAACACAATGTTGGACATGGTAGTCAGTCGACATTCTAATAAGTCCATATTTTGCACGTTGAGTTTCCCAAGCTCATCTAGCCTTTCTTTGTGTGGCTCTTATGTTGTTGTAAGGGCCTCGCGCTTCTGCTTGACAAGCACTAATCGTTCCACATGGCCTAATTTTTTATCTTTCATGGCCTTGAGGACTTCATTTTCTTCTAGAATGGTCCTGGTTCTTAGAATGGGTTATGGCATTATACAAATAATCAATGCTTGATCTACCTTCTTTAATTCCTTCTGCAAGCTCTAAAGCAACCCCTCGTATGATGCAATCTTTTGCATCATAGAAGCCTTTTCCTGATCTTCTTCCTACACAGGATCCTTTGGCATTGACATGCACATAGGTTCATCTTCAAGCACTTAGTCCACAAAGGTACTTACATAATGCATTGCCGAAGGAAATGTTTTGGGTACCTTTGGCTATAAGTGTGGCTTTTCTTTCATGATATTGTCCCCAACTTCCTTTGTCATGCCAATGAAAATAACATTTTTCTTATGTGCCAATTCTTTTTCTTACTTTAGGCAAGCTATTTTTGCATCCTTAGCCTTGATCTCCTCTTGTAGCACCCTAATTGTTGCATCCTTATCCATATCCCACCTTCCTACCTCTATTGAGACCTTCACAAAAGCATTGCTCACTTGTTCATCTGACACAGAAATAGGATTGATTGTTATGTGTCTATCCTGAGGTGTCTTCTTCAATCTCCTTGATACATATGACTCCTCACACACATCAAAGTTTGGTTCATCCATGTGTGTGTCCATCGACTAGGACAACTACTTTGTTATGTGTACGGTTTCCATCTCTTCATCAATTAGATCCCAGCCATACAACTCTTTTTTTTTCATTGTGCTCTGAAAGCGGGCACAGAAAATTTTTCTTTTGTCCTTGGCATAGCCCATGACTAGTGGAACATACTATCCACTTGTTCTCTTTGATCTTGGCCCCATAGGAACTTGGGCTTCAAGATTTAGATATTGTTCTACTATGTCCTTAGTATTCTCAGTTGTTGTCTCATCTGATTCATTTCCTCCCTCTTCTTCATTCTTCATTTCTTCTTTCCTTTAGTTATTCTACATTCTCTAGAGGTGTAGGGAAATTGGCCGTGATATCTTTAGAATATTCTACCTCCTCATTCAACTTTAATTGCCTTCTTCTCTTCTCAGTTGTTTCCTTTTGTGGGGAGAGTCAAGGCTATCTACACTGGAGTAGCACCTTGGGTCCTTGTGTTCCTGAATAATCTTGTAAAACGACGTTCTCCTTGGACTACGTCCAATTCCTTGTCATCTCCCTCTTGTGGCTAGGGGGAGTAGTAATGCACTCAACTTCTTCCCTATTTGGAGGTTTTCTTCTACCTCTATACTCCAAACCACCACTATTATCATGCCTCTCTTCTTTATCATCTACTTGTATTGTCTCTTTGGGCTTGGACATTGGAACATTCTCCATTGTGTGCTTACCTTTTTGTGCCCTTGGGAGCATGAACACATTCTCCACGTACATATTTTTCTCCATCTTGGGCTTAATTTGTAGGTACACAAATGCTTACTACAGTGTCCCAAACTACCAAGCTTATAGAATTCATGTTTATAATATCTGATATGAGCCACTCAATGTAGGCATTCCACCCTAGATATACATACTTATTTCTCAGAGTGTGGTAATCGCAATCTACCTTATATGTGTTCAAGGTTAGATGGTGTGCATCTGAAAACTGGTGAACTGATTCCTAGAAATATCTTACTATGAATGCATATGATAGTTTACACCATGGGAAATATGCACCATCCTCCATCACAAATCGTACAATGCAAAAATGTTGGTAGAGAAAAAACTGAACTACCTTACCCACCACTGAAGGTAACTCCTTGGGTATGTGCCACTCTTCTTTAGATGTCACGCAGAGTCTATCATACCACATCTCTGCCCTCTACTTGAATGGTCTGTTCATTGATCCATCACACAAGTACTTTCCAAATCTTTCCACAGGTGACTTGTTTTCCATGGAGTAATCCCAAATATTCTTCTTTGGCCCATTGGATATCCCGATTTCCATAAAGACCAGAGACAATAAAACATCCCTGAAACTGATCTTCTCTCCTATACATGATTCTTCAATGATAGTCTTCATGATGTAACTAGAGATGTTGTAAATCACTCCTTGTGACATCTTTTTCTTAATGTGTAGCCACATTTTGTTTACTTGTGACCATATTTCTTGGTCATTCAACTTTGTTGCTAAGTCTGCAGTTGCCTAAACTATTTGGTACTTCTTCAATTTATCAATGTCCATGCTACGCAGACCTTTGGTATACCTTATCTCCTTCTTTGTCTCCATGATTGTGGCCTTATCAGTTAAATCACTCTCCAAATCCACTGTTAAGGCCCTTTGTCCTATCACCATTGAAATCAAAGAAATTATGATTCTTACCCTCCTTCTAGTGAAATAGAAAAAATACTTATGGAATTTTCTCATCAATCTTCGATACAATGATTCATACTTCCCAAATTATGGCATCTCATACAACTGGTAGACTCCAATCTACTTCAGTAACTTCTCACTAGTGTCATCGTATACTAACATATCTTCTGTCGTGTGCTTGCTTGTTTCTGTGCTCAACAACGCATTGAGCTCCTTCTTATTATCATATGTTTGATGGTTGTAATCATGTATTTTACATTGGCAGATGAGGGAATCCCATTCTTATCCCATGATCATGCCCTCTAGATACTACATTTATGAGAAATTACTTGCAGGAGAAATTTCTTCTTCCACTTCGACCTTTTTCTTCCCTTTTACTCCTACTGCAGGTGCTTTCTTCGTTGCCATATATAACTTACAATCTCCTAACTCCAAAAACTCACCTTTTATCTCCTGTAACATGTAAACCCAAACCCTAGCTCAATTCAACATGCCCTAGTTTAAATTACTTGCCCTAGCTCTTTCATAATGCCTTCCTTCACTCAAATCCTTCGCAACTAGGGATGCAAGCTTCCTCTGTGCACAAATTTTCTCATCTCATCTCAATTAACACTCTTCACACTTGGCTCTTTCAAATTATCATGACCACAATGGTAAAAATGAACTTGCATCCTATCCTTATATATTTTTTCAAAAATTTAGTACATTTATCGCTTCTCCACCTAGCAACAATCCTCTCATTAATTTACCATTTTTCATTTTTTTCCATGTGCTACATCTTTGCGCCCATGCTATAACCTTCGAGGGTGCCTTCATACCTTCTAGCTGTAGACTTCTCTTCAGCACACTTCCATGCACCTGAGCACCCTGTCACTGTGCTTTCCCTTAGTAGTTCCCCTAGCCTCTGCTTACCCCATGTTAGACTTGTTTCTTCATTCATCTCCATATATGGTCCTCCTTTCCAGAATTAATCTTTTTTTTTCTTTCAATTCTCCAACTTAAATAACACTCATAGCAGTTTTTTCCTTTCAGGTTTTATTTTCATCAGTCTTGTACCTGGATATCAGTGACCTACCCCATACTAAGGGTATGTGGAGTCCTCTGCACATAAAAATTCTTTAAAAATTGAATTAGCTTTTGGTGCGTAAATTCACTTTATTACACAAACACACCAACTAAATTGATAAAGCATAGTGACTAAGAAGGAAATACATTAAGGAAATTCAAAATTGAAAACCTAATCTAAATGGAAAAACTACCTTATTACAAACACCAAGAAGACTTATTTATAGTAGGGCTTCAGCTTATTCCATCAAGAGCCTCTAAAGTGACAAGTGCATGTTTTAAGTATGTGAGTGATAACATATGGTCCCACCAATGTACTTTGACTTTACCTAGATAGCGAAAAAATTTATAATCATAAAGGAGTACCATCTCTCCTATCCCAAGCTTTTTATCCCTAATATTCCTGTCATGTCATGCTTTCTACCTGGTATTTTCTTATTTTTGACTCTAACATGTTATTTTTTGGTGCTCATATAAATTGATTAACTTTTGAATCCATTCTTCAAATTCTTGCTCATCAATAATACCTCTAGCATGCGTAATACACAAATAAGGTAACATGAGTTCCATAGGAAAAAATGATTCTGCGCCAAACACTAACTGAAATGGTGTGTCTTTGTTCAACATTTTATATGTTGTTATATATGGCCAAAGTACTGCGATACTTTATCATCTCAATCCTTCCTTCCATCATCACGTATTTTTGTCAATGTCTAGCTCAAAACTTTGTTGAAAGCCTTAGCAGTCCCATTAGCCTAAGGATAATAAGGTGTAGTCTTATGGTGTGTAATCATGAATTCATCCAATAAAATTTTGATTGTCTCATTAGGAATATGTGTGCCCCTATCACTAGTCAAACTTAAAGGACATCCATACTTTGTAATAATATTCTCCCATAAGAACCTAGTTGTTGTAGCCATTGTACAATAGTTTGTAGGTGCTACTTCTTCCCACCTTGTCAGATATTTTGTGCAAGTTATGATATAGGACAATCTAGTCCTGTGAGAGGTTGGTGAAATAGGACCCAAAAAATCTATAGCCCATTTCTCAAACCATTCTACACAAGGAATAGGCCTTAATGGCATCTCATCTCATTGGCCTAGTTTCCCAAGTCACTTACAGTGATCACAATCCCTATAAAATTCCTTACAATCTTTATACAGTGTATCCCACCATAATCTAGTGAGTAAAATATTCCACACAGTTGCGTCACCTATATAGTGGCCACCTATAATACCACCATGAGCTTCCTCTATGATGTGTGTGCATTCATGTTCCAGTACACAATGGCACAATAATTCATCCTAACCTAGCTTGTACGGGTCACCACTAATTAATATATAGGGTACCGCATGTATAGTAAGTTGTTTCTTTTCTAAGGACTTTATTCCTTCTAGTGTCATGCATTTTCGTAGAAAGACCAACAATGTACTCTAATTCTAATGGCACTCGTTGTAACCTATAGAACTATGCATCGGGCATGGTATCTTCAATGGACTGTGATTATTCTCCAGACTATATTCTGGATAAATGGTTTGGTCCAGAATTACTTTTCCTTGGTTTTACCAAAACTGTGAAGGCAAATTATTGAAATAAGAGTACCCATCTACATATGTGCCCTTGTAAAACAAGTTTTTTTAACCAAATGCTTCAATGCCATGTGATCTGTGTAGAAGAAAAATGGTGTAGCTAGTAGGTAGTATCTAAATTTGTTTAGTGCATAGATCATTAACAAAGCTTCACACTTTGTGGTTATGTAGTTTTATTCTACAAGAGTCATCTTTCTACCAGTAGAACAAATAGAATGATCTAAAATACCTTCTCTACGCTGAGCCAAGACTACACCAATGGTTGTGCTAGAGGCATCTACATGTACATAAAATGGTTGGTCCCATGAAGGAAAATGTAGAATAGGCGCGGTAGTAAGTTTTCTCCTTTAATGTCTAGAATGCACGCTGATGTGGTTCTCCCCAGTAGAACATACCCTCCCCTTTCAATAAGTCCTCCAATGGTGTGGAAACTTTGGCATATCCTTTAATAAAATTCTTGTAATATCCTGTATGACCCAAAAATCTGTGCACCTCACTCTGACTAGTGTGGAAACTTAGCACTATAAATGACTGGAACCTTAGCTGGATCAACTGACAAACCTTCCTTGACAAATTATGTGTGCTATCAGTATCCCAAATAGTGTAGTAAATATGCACTTCTTAATGTTCAAAGAGATACTCAATTGTCTACATATTTCAAACATTAAGCATAGACTGTCACAATGATATTTTACTAATCTAAACACCGTCCAATCATCCAAATAAACCTATAATAAGTTGTGAATAAACTCCTTGAACGCTTGAACAAATATGCACGAAAATATAGTAGGCTTATTTTTCAGACTAAAAGGCATCACAGTATAGGTGAAACTACCCCATTCAGTAGTAAAAGTAGTATTTTCCTGATCCTCCCAAGAAATCCTAACCTAATGATGCATAGAGAACCCATCTGTAAATGAAAATTTCTCACGCCTTGCAATGCTTTTTAGTATTTCTTCAGTGAATGGCATATGAAAAGGGATCAGTCACACATGCAACATTCAGCTCCCTATAGTCCACACAAATCCTAATCCTACCATCCTTCTTGATACTGATCACCATTGGACTAACCCATTCTAACTCGTCAAGGGGCTTGATAATCCAAGACTTCAACATCTTATCAATCTCTTCTTTGACCTTTTTTTGCAAGTTGGAGTTCATCCTGTACGGTCTCTTCCTAACTAGGTGCACACCCTCCTTAAGCTTTATCCTCATCTCTCCTAATGATTCATGCATGCCTTTACGTTCATGATACCCTCCAAGGAATAATTCATGATAATCCCATAGTAGCTCTATGATTTTTTCCACTTCAGAGACTAACCAATAGTCTCCAATCATGGCTAGCTTAAGCTCAACATCTAATCTGATATTCACTTTCTTGGTCTTCATAGGTTCATGATAGACATGCATGGTCTTATATGCATTGTCTAATACTTCACGCCTACCTATTGAATGGTTTATATCCAAATCTTCTACTTCTTTCATCATCCACTAAGTAGACCATTTTTCCTTTTTCTTTCTCAATGCAAGCATGCTGAAGTAGTGGTGGCATCAACATCTGTCTCCTTAACAAGACGTTCTCTTGAGTTTGCTTCATCCAATAACTCCTGAAGGAGTTATTTAGCATTGGAACTATCTCCCATAGTTAATTGCTTTATGACTTTCAATGCTTCTTCCACTGGAGGGTTGGTAGAGAAGAAGTCAAATGTCTAGGCCATTCCTACAATTAAATCCTGGCCAATTTCCAGTGTCTCTATGGAGTTCTTCATATACATACCAAACACACGGGTATCATTGTAAAGTGGAATAAAAATTGTGCACCCAAAGAAAAGGAGGTAAATCTTCCTATCCCTCTATCTAAAGTATCTCAAACTTCTGAATGTGGTTCTAAATAGGTTGATTGCCATGATAAGTGCATATTTGAGTAGGTGCATTTCTCTTGAACAACCTAGTGGCAAGAGTAATCCTAATTTCATTCCATCCTATGAGATTATCCTTGTGGACCACCCACCAGGGTGTTATTGTCCCACATAATGTATATACTAGCATACTCCTCTCCAGTGGGTCTATCAACCGTTCTTCCATGGTGCATAGGAATACCATAGGATCTCCTTATTTGGTGTACCAGGGTACCGAGTTATTACCTATTCTTTTGATATAATGTGGTTTTTTGTCCTTATAAAATAGGCTCTTTACTACGTGTCGTACCAAATCATAAGTGGTATGAGCCCAATTATGAAAAGCAACACTTGTAATATCGCTAATAAATTGTGCATCCTCCGACTGAAGGATTCCTTCTTTATATGGCTCAAACATCTCTGGATCCTGGATGACATGTACATAAATCCTATTCAAGTCCTTCTTCACTTAAAGGATCAACATAGGGCACAAATTTTCCATCTGTTAAAGGGATAATAAATCTTTCCTTCTTGTTTTCAAAACATATATAACACTTTTTGAACCGAAGATCAACATTATTTACATAGCACCATGGACACCCCAATAGAGCTAAGAATTTATCTGACTATGTTATTGCTAAAACCTTAAAATATCTTGTGAACTTGGCTCCTTGTATGGTAATAGATGCATCTTTCAAAACTATGATGGGAGTCTCCCCATTTGTACCCATCCATCTAAGGTAAGAACACTAACTTCCGCACCTATATTAATCAATGTATTACTCAATATTCACCCATCCACAACAACATTTAAATTTATTTCCTTGTCATAATATAGGCTATGAGGGGGAAGATTCACATACAAGATCTATTATCTAGTCTCAGTACTTGGGCGCGGAGTATTTCATTTTAACCAATTTCCCAACAGTAGAATGATATTATCCTAGCGCAACAATTTGCACACTTCTCTAAAGTCATCTATACCATTTTGGGTCATCTTTGATGATTTATTTCACTCCATATTCCGTGATTGATCCTTTAAATAATATATTTCACCCTGAAGATTTGTGAGTACCTCCATAGTTTCCTAGTAAATATCCTTCTGATGGGAAGGTTTTGGGTACCATGCATGTAGTACCTCCTCTTTAATGATGGTAGGCTTCTGCTGCAATGCATCTCTGGTACATGCCACCTTAGCACGGGTCATGATCTTTACTTGAAATGCCTCGAAATATGCTTCCAACTTAGGCATCCACTGATTTTCCATAGCATGTTGTATTCTAATCATCCCTACTCATTTTTCCTTGTTTATTCTACTTGCTAAGATGCTCATACAAGTCTGGGCATTCCTCATAACTATGATACTTTACAGAGAAAGAACATGTAACATTATGAGGAAATTTTCACATGTAGTGGTTAGGGGATCTGCATGTAGAACATGTTCCACGAGGGAAATTTCTTCATCCACCACCATGGCCTCATTCCGCAAATCCACCACGGTATCCTCGACCTCAACCATGGATTCCTTCAAAACTCCCTTCATTTTGATCATAGTGTACTTGATTATGATCCTAATATTGATGCTCATTCTTTCTTTTGAAGTTATCTGAAATTCCTATTTCTCATACACCAATATCTATAGCATCCTGGATCTGACCAATCAATTAGCAGTCCTTTGTGTCATGAGTCGCGGACCTATAGATTTTTGTAGTAGCATGAAACATTCTTCCTTATCACACATTGTAGTAGTGGGTAGTGGCTAGCATCATTGTTTAGATGGCATATTTCACATTCTAACAATATTCCACTTCATAATCTATGTACCAAATCCCTGTGCGCATCTCATGTGCTAAATTTGCCAATAGTTTCTCTAATTCCTTGTCATAGTTGTGATCTGTGCTTCTAAAAATGGGCTCACCCTAGTCTATACTTCTAACTTCCTTAGCACGTAAATTTTTTTCAAGTGCTTCGCGTGGATCTATGTATGTTTTATGTGATAGTTCCCTCCTAAAAGGTGTAATTAGACCTCCAAAAAACCATTGTGCATGCTAGCTTACATGAATATCATAAGACATCTTAGATAACAACATTTTGAAATGGGCATCATACTCTCTGACACTTTCAATAGTGCCTTACTTAATATCCTTGAGCACACTTATACTCTTCTACTTAAACTCGGGGATGTGAAACTCTTTAAGGAAAACATCTTTTAAAGTTGTATAGTCTATGCAAGTCTGATCAGGGTCAAAATTTCTCTACCACCTATGTGCACGACCTTGTAATGTAGTAGAAACATGGCTTTCCATATGCTCAAAATCCATGATTCATTTCATGTGCCATAGTATTTCAAACATATGCACATGTTAAGTAGCATCTTTAATGCCCCTATACTCTAAAATATGAAGAGACATCTCTATGTAAATATTCTGGGGTTGGTGTAGACCTTTCCCACCTAATCCAGAACCTCCTATGTTTCCTCTACCTCCACCTATACCTCCTAATCTTGAACCTGTAACTGGGGTCATACCAAAATATGTACTTCTATGTGTCCCAACCGTAGTACTAAACTATGCCCCAACACTCTACGAAGTGTTTTTATTCCCAAAGGATAGTCCAAAAATCTATTTGGCCGCAACATGCACATGATGTGATAGAAGAATGCATCGTTAACTTTTGCGAAATTTTGGATGCTATTCTTCCAGCCTCAGCTCTGGATAATAATCAAATATCTTGGCCTGAGGCCATACTCCACTTCGGTTGAGCCCTAGGTAATCCCTTGCCGATGCTGCAGCGTAGACTACATAGGAGTTCATATGAAATTACTCCAGTCGTGGCAAGCTGTTGCAGCTACTCAGATATGGTGCTGCTTATTATTTCCCCCCAGCAGAAGCGCTGATCGGGCAAATTCTTATTCATTGTCTCCAGGTACCGCAGCATCCACTTATGGAAATAGTGGGCATCTGAAAGCCTGAAGACTCTGCTCAGGAAGGTGATCGCGTCACTGAGTTCCTCTGAGAAATCACTTCGGTGGATATTCTGAGGCCACCGGGTCACTACCTTCTTATTCTTTAGGTAGACCTCATTCATCAACTGCATGCACTGGCCCTCGTTGTCTTCCCAGGCCTTGATGCATTCTTGTTGGCTAACAGCCACGTCAGTTCCGGTGGTGAGGGATGCCGAGCATTATTTCAAAATGCATGGGCAGTGAGGTTTATGACTACCTCACCCTTGCTATTCTCGACACATCTTGTGTCTTTGTTGTAACATTGGGCAATCACCATCATGAATTCATTGTTGACAGCACTGACGGGGATTCCTCCGGCGAAGTGCAGGGCACTGCCTATTAACTTGTCCATCCATGGACTCCTTGTGACCTTCTGAGTTCTAACCCAGAATTCATCCATGTCAATGTGACCCAATTCAGAGTCTCTGACGTCCATACTGCACTCAGCCTATGATTTGGGCATCCTGACCCTCTGATATCTGTATTTCATCTCTTGTTCTGTCAGCTTAGCTTTTCCTCTTGGTTTGGTGGGGTTTCTTGCTTGACGTAGACATGTGTTCTCTCGTTCCCTATCATGCTTTCCCAAATGGGGGATATTTTGAGGCTCGGGTTTCATGTCTTCTACATGAACTTTAACTCCTTCTCAAACTATTTTTCTACACAATTCCATTCTCTTTGTAACCTCTCACTACTTCTCTACCACCCTCTCATGCATCTCATTATACTTAAGCCACCTTTCCCCTCTCTACCTTTCTACCACTAGGTCTAGCATTTTTCACCAAACCTACTCCTGCCCAATGAAAACGAGGGAGAACCTCTTACCTCAAATATATATGCTCATGGTGGTGTTTAGTTAGCCATCAGTTTTCTCTCCAAATTCAAAGGTACCATCAGGACACGAAGTCTTTATCACTAGTGGAATACCCTATAGGTAAGTTCCTCTAGGATATCATAAAAACTATAATTTAGCTACCACTGGGCACGAATAATTGGAAATTGACTACTCCAAGATATAACTGTTTAAAACACCATGAAACCACGTATCCACTACATAATTCCAAATCAAATCAGCATCATTAAGGGTCTAAAATTCTTCCTGCATCAAGACAAGTATACGATACCTCCAATTGTTTTTAGACGTATAAGCAACTAGCCACTTGTATAATTCTACTGGAAAAATAGCAAATAAGATCTCATACAAACTATCATATAGATTTTGTTCCACCCATGCACGTGTATTAAACTAAGATCTAGTGGTGAACCTCCATGCGTATTCTTCTTCCAGATCATGTATCCACTCCTCAACACTTGCTAGGGTCAACCAGTATGTCTTCATTGGGAACCATCCTGAAAACAACGGAAAAAGAGTTCTTGAAAATGGAACCAATGATGCAGCCTAGAATTCACCAATAAAAGCCCAGGCACGCTGGAATATCACTCAGCCTAGACTAAGCACTCACCTGAAGCACGCAAAGGTACCAGGCCACTCTTTAGGGTTGTTGTTATAGGATGTTAGCATGGTGAAGACTTAAAACATTTAGACCTATGACTAATATATCAATCTACAATGCATGTTTAGATCTAGATCTAGAGAATAACAGATAAAAGATAACCATGATGAAATCAATAATGTAACACTTAACTATAATAATGATAACACCTTGATTCAGTCCATAATATCCATCATATTAGATTTAGTAATACACAAAAGCTTCCTTATAATAACAATAATATATGATCATGCATGCATCATATTTGGCAGCATAACCTCACTATAACACAGTTCTCATGCCTCTCTCTTATGCTACATAGTTCACTACATATTTATAAGGGTGGGGACTTTCCCTTCACCACTTATCTAATCCCAAAATAGGTCGCATGCTATTATTAGCTACGCGCTATTATAAAAATAGCCACACATGTAAGTGTGCTACCAATAGAATACTTTTAGTTAACTACTAGTAGTAGATCTATTCTCAACTTGTATTCATATAAAGCACTTCGTAGACAATCATCCAAAAATAGCCTATGTGTTTCACGCAAGTCTTTGACCGGTCTGTGTGCTCCACACGCTATCTCCAAAAATAGATCCTCATCATAAAAATGGCTAAGTCCTGAATCTATCTCTCTTCTTCATGTGCTATCCCTTCTAATCTTCCCACGCTTTTGAATGCACTCTACTTCTTCGTGCGATCCTTTTGTATGTTTTCCACTAAGTTCCAAAAAAAATTTTAATCAACACTTGTACAAAATTTTAGCATGATGGTGCATATAGATATCTAGATTTATTATCAATAGTAAACAACACACAATGCATAGACTAGATCTAGCTCTTAGAATAGATCTAAAATGAACTAAAAAATTACTATAACAAGATTTACCTTGAAAGAACAAGATTCAATCATGTTCAACACCATTATCCAGCCAATATGAACCATTTTATTAAGTACTATAAAACAAAAAAATCTTCTTATAGTACATAAGTATCTCCATTAGTCATGTGCACAACAAAACCAGTAGCATTACTCTACCATAGTTTTCATCTTTTAACCCATGCAAATCAATACATATATATAGGGGTGCAACGCCCATACACTTTTCAAAATAGGTCACATGCTAAATAATAGCCATGCACCTTTAAAATAGGATGCACAACATGCAAATTCTCTAATAATAGACTTCCTATAGTTAACTCTGAGTAGAAATCCTATTATGAGCCTAAACTATGCATGTAAATCAATTGTCACTTGTTCCCAAAATATCATTACGTAGACTACAAATCTTCATGACTTTGTGTGCTCAACACGCTTACTCCAAAAATATCCCTTATCCAAAAACATCTAAGCCTTGATCCTAGGCGCTCTAATCCTATCATAGTGTCGCGCGCTCTTCCAACACCCTATATTTGTGCACCCAATACTTAGGCCATTTTTTTCCACTTAACGAATTGTATGGGTCATAAGATGAATATTGCATCAAAGATAGTTAGCAAAGTTGAAAAATTTGAAAACGTTGAAGAGATTATCCATGAATTACTCACGTATATCTCAAACAGTCAAATAATATTTTTAGAGTTTAAAACATTTTTAATTAGAGTGACAAATGTAAAAAAAACTTGTTAAATATGTTGATACAAGATGGATTTCCATGTATGAGCCTGAAAATATAATTTTTTTTTGAATATCCATCGTTAGTTTGTTTTATGTTTAAATGTCATATATATGTTGATAAGGTAAAATATTTTCTTTACTACTTGACAAATTTGGAAACATTGTTTACACTTTGCGGGATTCTACCCAATTTTCTAAATGAAATCAATTCCTTAACAAAACATGCTCAAAAAAGATCCATCTATATAGTCGACTTCATTAGATTGACATAACTGGTATGTCAAACAATATATGTTTTATATAACTCTAATGAATGTTTTCAAGGACATCTATCCAATATTTGGAAAACTATAAAAAATTTAAAGGATCGTAAATTATATTTTAGATTCAATATAAGTGGTCGCATTTGTATCCTTCTAAATGGTAATGGGATTCAAATGCACACTTTCCAAAAAAGAGTGGATATTATTGGAATATACATTGAATAAGTGCATGTAACACCTAATTTATACAAAGGTCTTATATCTCAGAAAAGAATCAAATTGAAGAAAATATCATAATGTTTATCGAGTGAGATTAGAGAATGATTTAAAAGGGATGATAATCTTGAGGCCATGGGAGTGGTTAATCCTATATTTTGGAATCATGTAGCATGTAAGAAAGCTATAATTTATTTATATAAAAGACACATGGGTTCTCTCTTTAAAAATTTTGGATAACCAGTTGAATGTAACATAGTTCAAATTAAGGGTCTTCTTCAAAAGGAATTACTTTCATGTTAATCAATTCATTTTGACATCACTATGGTAAAACAATATGACTTACAAAGTGAACCAATAGATAATGGAGTAATTACATGACTATGGAAACAATTATATCCTTGTAGAGTCCTACATGAAAAATTAGTGAATATTCCCTATTGTATGAATTGTGTCAAACAACGATATTGGGAACAATTGAAGATGAATTTTTTTTAGCGCATTAACATTATTTAAATTGAAATATCAAAAATTACTAGATAAAAATATTAATACTTGTTTGAGATTGTATGTTTCATGATATGATGTGGAAACATTTCCTTATGAAAGAGTAATGGAAGTATGCATTTAACTTGCAGAAAGGAGAGGGGTCTATATTTATAATATGGGGGCTACGATCAATAACGAAGAAATACAAATTGAAACTATGAACAATAACAACAACGAAAGATTAAATAATGGTTTGACTTTTGAAGACCTAAATAGTCATGAATTGTTTGAGCTACCTGATATTTACTAAATATGTATGTATAGACATAATATTTATAGAACTCAAAATTCATACCATATTATAAGTATGAAACTTGTTAGTTTTTATATGTGCATTTTCTTTATTGGTTAATATTTTAAGTGTTATAAATTGTTGTTTATTTTTTTTAATCGTGAAATCTTATACTTTTTTTTTCTATTGTCTTTTAAATCAAAATCACATCCAAGTATATTATTTCATTAAAAATAAATCAAACTTCATTTGACAGAAAGTGTTTGAAAATAATAATAATCTAAAATGTATTATGTAATATCAAATTTAATTTGAATATTCTAATCACATTATGATTTTATTTTGATAACTTACGTGTGATTATAATACAAGTATAAAACAACATAGACTGAAACTATCAATATTTTAATATAATGAAGACGATAAAAAATTACCAGAAAACTATGCATATTTATAGTTTGAATATTAAACTATTTTACAACCAGATTTTCAAATGTCAAATTTTACAACTTCATATTGCATCTTAATCCTTAAGAATTAGAGTCTTTAATTTTCATTATTTTATCTTATGCATCATAACCTTTTTTTAAAACACCTAACTATAAATGATCCTTTGTGGATGCATTGATAATTAAAAATATTTTATGTTCTTGATTTGTTGCATCACCGGAAAATAGTAACATTGGATCCTCTTCTATTTTATTCTTTAACAATATTTTAGAATCCATTCCATGCTCCTTTATGATCCTTCTTAAGGTATTATTATACTTGTTTAAAGTAAAAGTATTTTTCTTCGAATCAACTATTGTAATTAAACTTTTCCTTGCACTTTTTAAATGCACGTCAAACACTCTTTCCTCATTCTTCAAATTTGTGTACTTAAATTTCATATTTAAAATAGAATAATAATCAATGATTTTTTTTAAAAAAATCATATTTGAAAGTTTATTAAAACTTTCCAATTTTTTAGCCCTTTCCGCATTCGTAATATCTACAAGGCCCTTATCTCTTGACCACATATTATGGTAGGCTTGTGCATCTACATTTAAAGTCTCAATTATTTTCAACATTATATCTAACACATCATCATTGTAAGAATTTGTAAAAGATAGAGTACCATATATATCATGAATTAACAAAATATCAAGCTTTGCTAGTTTGTTATAAACTGAAGAATACAATAAATTTCTATTGGAGTGGTTAAGTCAGGAATTGATTTCTTTTATAAAAAATTTATCCCTAAACTCCCGCATTTTTAATTTTTCAATATCATTTTTTAATATATCATTAACAGTGGCTACATAATTTTCAGCCAATTCACTTTCAAGTGAAAAATGTGTTTTTTCATCATTTGTTAAGGCAGTTTCTCTTGGACAAGGTGTGTTTGATCTATGTTCTCTTGTTGGAGAAAGTTTATTCATCCCATGAATCATATCTTCCATATTGAAAGTTCCATGGCCTTGAAACTCACTTTCAATCCCAAGATATTCCTCATCTAAATCAATTTTATTCAATATAGAAAAACCCCGTGCACTTGGAATGTTGCCCAATGAAAATTTTGGAAACTGAGCTATAAAATTTAGGGTACACTACTTGAAGTTGGAGCATGAAATGAAATATGTTTTAAACTGTATCTAGTCCGAAAATTTTGTTGTGGTGGTAGCGATGGTAGAATCTTTCTTCTCAATGTAGAAGATGTATTTAGAGGTAGAGGAGGCACTACAATAATCAATTATAAATAACATGATAAAATTTAAATGAAAATGATAATAAGAATGGAATAATAGAAAATTATATATCATTTATGATTAAAAAAACTACTTATTTGTGTAGATTGTAGTTGAGATATAGATGGGACCTGTTGTAGTTGTTTGGTTATTGTTGAGGAGTAGAGTGTAAAGAATGGTAGTGGTACTAGTAATTTTGATCTAAACGTAATTGAACTTTAAAAATTAAATTTATTAGTGTCTTCATTTAAAAAATATAACAAACTAAAAATAAATTAAAATCAAAACTTAAATGAGATACATACTCTAAGGTAACGAAGATATATCTTGATCTTGTGTCTCTTTAAATTTATACTCAATTCTTGTTGGACTAGCACCAGTACAATGATATAAACCTGTGCTACTAGAGGTTTCTATGGAAAATGAATATAAACAAGTTATAAATTTTTAATTTTTATTTCTATGAGATTATATATCTATTAAAAAATATTTAAATATATAAATAATAAATACTTGAGATCAGTGGCATGTTGTACGTGTCAATTGGATGTGGAGTTAAGGAATTCCTCATCTGTTTCACTTGAGAATTGTTTAATTTTTTAGTGGTTTCCTCAGTCTCCTAATCCTCCAAAATAGTAATTGAATTTCTGGAATATGGTGGGAAACATCATCTTATAGTAGCCTCTATTTGGGATGCAACTACAACATATTTCACTATTAGAATTCAATAGTGAACAAACTATTAATATCAAATATAATATATAAAATATGAAGAATACTAATGTCAATTTTTAAGAAACAAATAATCTCACATTTGGGACTCACCTCCTGATGTTCATTTTTAAAATTAATATTTGTTAGATTTATGTGGAGTTTGGTACGAGAAGGTTGTTGCGTAAATTATATAGAGATTCATAATATAATGAAAGAATATAATTTGTAGAATTAATAAAAGGATTTTTATCCAAATGAATGTTACTCATGTCATTTATTATCCTAGAGGATAGGAAAGCACACCAATCATATTTTTGTTCACTAAGGTTCCAAACGATATAAGTAAATGACCAGTATGAGATATCCATATATCGACCCTATAATATAGTTCTAGCCTAAAAAAATTGAACCATAGCTTCCAGAAATGGGTTACTTCAATCCTTAAGGGGAATTCATCTTTTTGAAGGATTTGGGAAAACTGTAAATATAAGGAGACATGAAATAGATAAATATTTAATAAAACACAAAATCAAAATTTATAAAATAAATAATGATGTAAACGCTAATATGATTATGAAAAATTACCAGTAGCAACATCAATAGATAATTAGAAGTGAGACTTAAAATACTTGATGAATTCATCTATCAAAATAGGCTTCACTGTAACATGATCCACATTGTTTTGCGGTAGTATTTTTAAATGATCAAAGTATTTAGGAAAATTTCCAAAGGATAGTGTGTGTGATGGGAGTTGAATATGAAAAGTACAATATGAACTATTATAGTTGGTTAGAAGACCTGGTTGAATTTTTTGTGTATGTTAGAAAGTGTGGCATATAAAATATCCCTGAGAAACTTGTGGCTTCAATCCATTACGAAAATTAATTGTGACATGATATAAGGGTTTAGATTTATGGAAAGGTGAGGCTATTACACTACAACTTATAAATTTTAATTTGTGGGATTGAGTTCAGTTTCAATATGTCCTTCCTTCTTGGAACTTTTGTAATAAGTGGAATAGATGTCTACTCTAGAATAAATGGATGGTTTGGTTAGTTTTTTGGTTGACATATGTTGTTAATTTTTATGTTTGTTGTTGGCTCTTGAAATCTAGTTAAACAATTGTGCCAAGTGAAAATAAATAAACTAGTTATCTATATATAGAAAGATTTGGAGGGTGTTACTGGAAAATAGCATATTTGGTGTTACTGACTACTAGTAGGTAGAATTATATCGACCAACAACACCAAGAATGCTACCTTCCAGTAGCACCAAATATGATACCGGTCGGAAGTACTCTCCATTTTACTGGCCAGTATCATTCTCCATGCTACCAACCAGTTGTAATAAAATTCTATAGGAATTTCATGTTTTTCATGCTACTAGATCCTAAAATGAAAATATTACTAGCCAATAGCATTATCCATGCTACTAGCCAGTAGCATTCTCCATGTTGCTAGTCAATAAAAAACAGAATGCTACCATCCGATAACACTCTATATACTACCATCTGTTAACATTTTACATGTTACTGATTTAAAAAAATAGAATTTATGATAAACCCTATTTCTAGAGTCACGTATGATAAATAAATGTTTAATTACATATTTGACATAAGCAATAAGCTAATGAAACATGAAACTTTAAGTGTAAGAGAGAGAGAGAGTAAATGAGTTAGTTGATTTATGCTTTTCTGAAGATGATATGGACTGGGAAAAATGATGAATAGGAAGGGGAAAATGTCACAACTGTGTAAAATAAATTATGGAATTGCCAGATAAACTTGGAACAAGGTCAAGGGACCCTAGGAGCTAGAGTCTACTTCTGGGAACCTGTGACTTCACAAGATCTTAAATGCTGGATTTAGTCACTGGAATTTATTGTTGGTCACCTCTATATCACACTATGATCACATAATTCTCCTGTAACCTAAAAGATATGATGACATGCAAAACCCTCAAACACCATCAAATAAAAAACATAAAAGATGCAATATTGGGAGTTAGGCTGACCCGACAGTTATCCGACTGAGTGAACTTACAACTAAGTATTGTAATACATCTTATAATCTATGTATTTCTTGTGTGTGTGTGATAGAATCATGCCCAAGGAATCCCTTATGCAAGTTCACTTGATAGCGGGTGATAGCTAGATGCAATTAATGTAAATAGATGTGTGGATGGAAAAATGAACTTCCGCTTCCTATGAAGTGTATATAGAAAATGAAGTCCATTATACCTTATATGAGTTCTAGATCGATGCCTTTAATTCTCTTATATGCATTTGAATGCAACCTTTGGTGATGATAACAAATTCTTAAAGTTTGGTCCTTTATTTTGGTCACATAACTTTATATTTATATGATTCCCTTGGTTGAATTTCATAATTGAAAACTGGAAGGATGACACATAAGAACATAAGATGCCCAAAAGACAAAAGAATCCAAAAAAGAGTGAGTAACGTAGAAAGAGGTCTGGGGCACCTAGAGGGGATGAGGGTGCCTAGGCATTGGCATCTTGGCTAGGCACTGGTGTTTAGAGTCATAAAATATAACAAAGTGAAATACCGACTGGGTTTTATGGTGTGTAAGACCAAAGAGAAAACAAAAAAAATAGAAAATACGCCCAAGAAAGAAGTCAAGTACTATTTTTGTCGCTTAGGAGTCATATGAATGCAAGTATGCTTTTCGGACCTATAAATGTACCCAAGTGCATGATTTTTTGTACACATTCCCACTTTATGTTGTTGAGTGCATACTTGATAACATAAATTAGATAACATATGTGTACTTGATAAGCACATAGAATGTGATGGCAATAGTGTGCCGAGGAGACAAGTAAAAGCATGAAGTGATAAAAATGAAGCGTGGAAGCTAAGAAAGAGGAAGTGACCCTAGGGGTGAAGTGTATTGTGTTGTACAATGTTATACCTGTTGTTTTGGTTGATGTAGGTCTGCTTCTTGTTGCTTATTAAGGATGGACATTAACAAGAAGAAAAAAAGTAGTCAAATATGTATATATGAAAAATGTTGCATAAATATGTAAAAGTGTGACAAAATGTGTAAAAAGGAATGTGTGCACCTCATCCGTAAAGAGTTAAAAGGATAGAAAATTTCCTAAACTATTTTAGAGGAGTGATATTTTGGGGAAATATCACATCAAGAGCCAGGTTTTTGGGTGATCTCATGCCAAGAGCCAATTTTTGGGTGATCTCACGCCAAGAATGAGTTTTTTTGGGAGATTTCACACCAATTGTGAGTTTTTTGGGTGATCTTACACCATGATAGAAAAGTGTTAGGGAGAGAGGTCTAGTGTTACTCTCCTTCCATGACTGCTTCCTAAATTTATACACCACTGGATTTTTTGTGATCCATGTTTAGTTCCTCGTTGTACTGTATTTAGATCCATATTTTCTATGTAGAAAATGGAGAAAGAATGCATTCTTCTTGTTGGGTGACTGTTCCTATAATGTGAAAAATGACCTATGAATTGTTGTAAATTATGTTGATCTTATTGGTCTGAAAATCTGTCGCTTGGGCAGATCTATGGATAGACGAGCCAACAGTGTGCAGGGTAAAGCCCCTCTTTGAGTCAGCAAAGAGAAACTGGTCTTATTGTTATTCTACCAGCAGGAATCTTACGCAAGTCTCACAATATTATGCCTTCAGGGGATTTGGGATCTCATCCCAGTTGGGGTATTTCTGACTGTGAAAAGAAGGGAAAGAAGTGAGGTGAGGAGATAGGATAGATCCAAAGGGAGAAAGGAAATGAATTCCAAAGCAGAAAAGGTCAGAGGGTCTATGTTTTGGGCTGGTAGTAAACAGAGCCAAACCTACTTGCATAGACGAAAAAAGCAATACTGATGAATAAATGACAAAAAAATAGAGATAGATCCAACAGAATAAACGCATAGATCTGACATAAGAAATATTAAATGCTCATAACACACATATTCAACACAAAGTCTTAATATTTGTATTAATTTTTTCTCTTGTTACAAAAAGTGCAAAGCCTTTTCTTTTCACTTCTATTTTTTCATCTAAAAAGTATCCACCACTTGATTCCAACAAGTATCTAAGTATATAGAAAAAGGAGAAGAGAGAAGGCAAAAAGAAACCAACAACTAATTACAAAATATCTACAAAATATCTAAAAGTCAACTGTTGACTTTGGGCAACTTGATGGATGACAACGTCCCATGGTGCAACATGGATGATGTCATCATTTTTTCCACCATACTTTTATATATTTACAAAAAGGAAGCCAAGAGGAATAAAGTTATTCATCATCGTCTCGCAGCTGAAAAGGGGTATCTTGCTTCTGCTACTACTCAGAGAGAGGTAATATGGAACTGGGTCTGATATTCCATGAACTTACTGACCATCGGCTGAAGTTGATCCTGGGAAGGACCCTTTGTATGATCACCGATGACCTCACAAGTCACCTACTCATCTCTGAGTTTTTCAGAGATCTTGAAATATTCATTACTTACCTCCATCAGGTACCCCACAAAATCATGGCAAGCTAGAAGATTATTGATGCATTCAGTGTCACAAGTGGCTTCCGGACCTAGCCCTTGCGAGACGATCTCCTTGAAGATCCAGATAGTTTCGTCTACCTTCCTTAAGGTGAAATAAGGAGTAAGCAAGCCCAAAGACATTCTTAGAACAATTTTCTCCATTTGATGCATTGCATCCAGGGCTTCCTCCTTGACCTTGTCAATCTTCCCCATGACGAATTCCATCTGATTGACCCGATAGTCCAATGCAGTAAGGATTTTGTTGGGTACCCTGGGGTGATCAGAAATGATGAATTTTACCCAAATCATTGACTGAGCAGTCAAGCATTTTTTGAAATGCCTCGTGTTGTAACCTAGCATGGTCCAACACTTTGCAGATAGGTCCCGCGATCACTTGGAGATCTTTGTTCACCTGACTAATGTTCTGATACAACTCGGTGAACTTGACAATTACCTCCTCGTTGTCTTTGATGATATGATCTCTCCAGGTGGAAACTGCCATACCTTGTTCACCAATTTTGGCATATTCATTTATCTTATCCTAGCTTAGGACCTCAGGAGTTTTGGTGGTAGTTGTAGGAGATGCACTGCCCATTTTCTGCAGGGTGTGGAGAAGATGTTTGTTCTACTCTTTTAATAGCCTCTTCTCTTCCTTTGCTTCTTGGAGCTTCTTGCAAAGGGCATCCACCGCAGATAGGGCCTCTCCTTGAAGACTTTCAGAAGACGTTCCCATTATGACCTGCATCATTATATCATCTATAGGAGATAGATCGTTTTTATCTATAGAGGGGTCGGTATATGCAATCTCCATTACTCTTTCTCCCGATGCACTCTAAGAGAAGCGAGTTATAGGATTTTGCTTCTTAGCCCCCTTTGATGGGATAACGGAAAAGTTCATTGGTTCAATGGGGACTTTCCTCTTCTGCTGGCTCAGATGCTGGGAGATCCATGTTGGACTTAAGGGAGCATGACCAGAGGTGGAAGAGGGAGCAGCTGCAGTGGATGAGGGGAAATGGGTAGAGACACTCGGTGGTGGCATCGAGAGGGAGGCCGAGAAATTGCTCACGGGAGGAAGGGATACTTTAAGGGAGGTAGTCGTGGTAATGGAAGGGAGCTGAGAGATGAGAGAAGAAATAGTAGGGGACAGCTCCATGAGAGAAGAGAAGATGGAGGAAGAGGAAGGGGGAATAATAGAAGATGGGGGAGAGGATACGACTAAAGGAATGGTCGCTTGAGTCACATGAGGAGGGGAAGGAGGAGAGGGAGAAGGAATAGAAGGGACCTCAGTAATTGTAGCCATGGCAACACCCTGAGTGGATGTGCCCGTCGAAACACCTTCTGCCACTTCTTTCTCTAGGGATACTAGACTCACAACCTGTTCTTGTGTGATGGAAGGAGGGCTTTTAGGAGCTTCTTCTTGAGCGGAGCTTGATTCTCCCTCTTTACCCTTGCCTTTATCCTTTGGAAAATGCTTCGGCCTGACAGGTGCGTTGCCTTAAGGAGACGTGGTGAAATCTACTTCGAGGTAGATAAGGCCATTCATTCTGCATAGTGTTCTTTCTACCACAATGTTTCCTTGACCCTTTCTTCGATGGTCTGGGGTGCCTTTGTCCTGTCAATTGCAGCAAACGACCAGTTGTCCCCATTTGTGTCTAGATACACTTGATCAATTTCTTAATCAGCTGTTTGATAACCTTTTGGAATAATGGCTACACCATATTGAATAATCTCTTCCAGGGCCAGGTGAGAGTGATCCTTCCTTCTAAGTTCAACCTCGTGATACAATTCGATATATATGTCCTTGATCTGTGGAATGTGGATTGGATCAAGTTTTGCCTTGGGAAGGTAATTTCTTGGATTGAAGGTGGCCTTACTGAGAAATTGTGTTTTAGATTGAGCAGTTCTAACTCTGTAAACATCTCCCAGGCCTTGGTGTGAGAAATGCAGGTATACCTGCCCACTGTGAAGGGGAAAGGGGTTCCACCCTTCTTTCTCTTCAAACACTTCTCATGGTAGGTTATGAGCTGTCTGGACAGCTTCAACAGGATCAGCTTAGGGCCAGCATACATTGGCAATTTAGTGGGCTCCCCCACAAAGTTAGCTACTCTGAGATAGGTGAAGGTGGGGAATTGGGTAAATAGTGCTCCCCACTTCTTAGTCGCTGTGACTATGCTATTGGTCATCCGACCATGAGTCATATTTGGCCTCAAAAGGTAGATGATGCCATAGAAGAAATCATCATTGATCTTGGTAAACTACGAGATGCTATTCTCCAGCTTCAGCTCTGGGTAGTATTCATATATCTTTACCTGAGGCCAAACCCTGCATCAGCTCAGTGCTATATAATCCCTCTCTGAGGCTGCAGCGTAGACTATGTAGGAGTTCATGTAGAACCTCCCTGTCATGGTGAGTTGTTGGAGCTGCTCAGATATGGTGCTGCTTATTATCTCTGCCCACTTAAAGTGTTGATCAAGCACATTCTTGTTCATGGTTTCTAGGTACCTGAGCATCCATTTGTGAAAGTAATGGGCATCAGAAATCCCAAAAACTCTACTTAGGAATGTGATGGCATCACTTAGTTCCTCGGAGAAATCACTACGGTGAATAATCTGTGGCCATCTGGTTATCACCTTCTTATTTTTCAAATATACTTCATTCGTCAGCTGCATGCATTTGTCTTTGTTATCATCCCATACCTTGATGCAGTCTTCTTGGCTTACAGCCACAAAATGTCAGTGGTGGGGGATGCCTAGCATGATCTCGAAGTGCTAGGAAGTGAGGTTGATTATGACCTCGTCCTTTTTGTTTTTGACACACCTGGTGTCTTTGTTGTAATAGCGGGCCACTACCATCATAAAATCATTGTTTACTGCACTGACGGGGACTCCTCGAGCATAATGCAGACCACTACCCACTAGCTTGTCCATCCAAGGACTTCCTATGACTCTCCTAGTTCTGGCCAAGAAATATTCCATGACAATGTGGCCAAGTTTAGAATCCCTGATATCTAGGTCACATTCTACCTGGGCTTCAGGAATTCTAACCCTCTGATACTTGTATTTCATCTCTTCCTCTGTAAGCTTAGCCTTACCCTTTGACTTGGTTGGCCTTTTGCTTGATGTAGACATATGTGGGTCTAAGTTCAGTTTCTAATCTGCAAGAAGAAAGAGTGAAGTCCAATGCCAAAGATCCATGTTAACCGTCAGATTTTCCATTAAAGCATCACAAAATGAGGAGTTAGCAACTTTAAGGCTCTTGGGCGTAGGGCACAGGGATGCTGCAGGCTACAAGGTTTATAGTATGGTACACTGAAGTAGAGTGTTACAAGGGATGAATCAGCGCCAAAGGGTGCAGGGTGCAAGGATCTTGCATATAACATTATTGTTGTTGTAGACAAGGATGCGCCTATGCGTTTTTATACTGGGCTCAAATAATTTTATTGTTACATGGGAACAAGATGCACCAATCGCGTAGGCAATCGGCATGTAACATGGAATTTTGGTGTGCTGAAGGGCGTAGGATGAATGTGTGTAGCACTAACTTTATGTGCACAAAGGGGGACTTTGGCGTGGCACATGGAAAGCTTGCATGGCACTTTGTTGTTGTTAGCGGGATTGTGCCAGTGCCAAAGACATTTTCTTCCCATTTTGGTATGGCGCAAGAAGGGTGAATGTTTCAAGCAGGAACAGTGCGCCTTAGGCGCGACTGTGTTTTATGCAATAGGAATGGTGTTTGCGCCAAAGGAAAACTGTGGATGGAAAAGATAACCCCCTTTCTTTTTGGTTTTCAACCTCTTGAGTTTTGTGATTTTTTCAGTTTTAACGTCAAGACTCAACAGTGAGGGGAACACAACAAAAGAGTCCTGGATTCATTTTGAGACAGAGCCTCCTTGGCCAGCAGATCTAGAAAGAGGGAGAAAATGACTTGGGAGGGAAGATTTGTAAGAATGGCAGGAGGGGTTTATGTTTCTCAGATTCATTACATCCTACCTCACAAATAACCAACAAAACAAAACACAAGAGAAACAATGACCACTTACCCAGAATATATAGAATGAGAAGAGTGAAGTGGGGTCCATGAACATGACACAAGAATGATGGGCGTGCTGACAGGTGTAGAGAAATAAAGATTATCATGTGTTTTCTGATTGTGAAAGTGACAGGGAGGATGCGCCTATATATAGGCAAAGGTGTAATAAATGCGCCAACCAATTTTAAAGGGGCACAACAAAACATGTGTTGACATGTAAAACTTTGCACCCTTTGGCGTGGATATGGTTATGTCAACATGAAATTATTTGTGCCTTTGGCACAAATTTAGTACTATCAACACTTCATTTTGAGCACCTTGGTGCACTAATTAATAGCGCAACATTTTTTTTGTTGACAAGAAGGCGCATGTGCCTTGGCGCAGGTAAGAAAGGTGCATCACGGGAAGGTGCAACAATTGATGTGTCAACACTTCAAAGGGTGTGCCAAAGGAAATGAAGGGGGCACAAATTTAGTCTGTGTTATATAGGTAAAATGTGCGCCCAGCCAAAAAAAAACTAAAACGACCAAGTTCGGAAAACTAGATTTCCCGGTTAGGGACTTTACAACATTCTGAATGCTAAGGGACCCCTATGAGGATCCATAACAAAATTTTGGTATGGTTACCTATAAAATTTCCCTCATCAATTTTACAGGATAATAGATCTAAGTAAGGAGATGTATCTAACCCCAAGACATAGGCACCTGGGAGAGGTCAGAAGTGCCTAGTCACTAGTGTCTGTAGCTGGGCACTAGTTTTTGTGCTGAATTGAGGACCCTAGTCATATTTTGGGTCATTTTTGTAAGTCTAGACAGTGTTGATTATGTACTGTGCATATTTGAACTGAAGTTTTGAGTTGTATGTGGAGACTGGTTCACCCAATATATGCCCCATCATTTGGGGTGCGTACAACGTCTCTAGGATAATGTGGTCCAAAGAGAGGAACTGATGTTGATCTAAAACTGTATATCCTATAGGGGGAGGGGAATGTGCTTGGTGGAAACTAAGGCACATGCAAAAAAAATTCCTAGATACATGTGTTAGTCGAATCAAAGCTAGTATGTAAATAGAATACAATATGAAATCAACAAGCAAGAAGCCAAAATAGATAGCAAAAGGAGGGTTTCACATATGGGACATCACTCATAATGTTAGAAGAAAATCAAGGCTGAATTGGATAAAAGCATAAAGTGTGCATAAAATAAAAATGGCATAGCCCGCAAACAATAACATACAATGGAAAATAATGGAAAAGAGTAGCAAGTAAAGTATAAGAAAACCTTGGTGGCAAATGGTTCCTTCAAGACAAATGTTGCACATGAGGCACCTACTAGCATGTTACAAAGATAGAGTATGTTAAAAAATGTATAGATCAATGTGAACTAGTGTGCCAGGAAGAATAAGTAGTATAAAATGAAACAATAACACCTGTGATATGTAGGAGTAGAAACATAGATGCCTTGAGGAGCCTAGGTGTGACTGGTTAGAGGTATAATGTCAAGCATCATTACTTCGTGTAAAGATCTATAGAAAATTTGGATTCAAAACTAAATAAAAAGTTAAGGCACATGTGTATATAGAAAATATAATTAAAAATTGGATATCAGTTGATTAAACTAAAATGTAATATATCCAGCCTAATCTAAATACTATCACAACAACAGATAAATAAATAATGAAATATATAAATTAACCAAAGCAATGACACAATATAAATATGGAACCCTAAGTGAAAAGAGGGTTAGAAGAGCCTTAGTTGATTTACAAAGGTGTATGGACTATGTCGCAGTGGTGACCGAATGAACAAAGATGGAAGACCGTCTAACACAAGCCTAGACAATTATAGATCTGAATGATTTGACTGGAATGGGGTGCCTAGGTGGGTGGTTGTGGGTGCCCTGGTCTTTTTTCTGGGTTCCTTGGTCTATAGATATGCTTACAAAACCTCCTATGATGTGTTGCAATATATTCGTTGATGCTCACCTTTTGTCACTACAGATTCACATAATTATCGTTGAGGTCATAATAAACCTGTAATGAACAATGAACCTATAAAACCCTAAAAAAACATCAAATCCTAAAAAATAAAGATGTAAGATGAGGATTTAAACTATCCTCAGCCACCACAATGGTGGACTTACAACTAAACACTGCACTACATCTCAGACCCAATGTAGTTCTATGTTTGTATGTGTGGAATTTTTCTTTAGATTGCTCTTGTGCTAATCACACATGGATAGTGAGAAAGTATCTAGATGTAGAATGTAGTAAATGTGTGCATGGGATATAATTAAATTCCCTCCTATGAAGTGTGATTCATAAAACCAAGCGTTGTGTCCCTTGTGATGGAGCTAGATGGATGCAATGGAGCTCTTAAATACCTTGATGGATGAAAAATTAGGTGGTGATAGCCAATGCTTAGTACTTGGTCCTTTTTTATGATCACATAACAACTCTATATTTATATGATTCCTTTGCTTGAAATTCATAATTCACCCTAAAAATGTCAACTACTAAAAAATTAAGGTGCTCAAATGGCTAGGAAGGACCCAAAAAGTGTGACCAAAGTACAAATAGGATAAGGGAACATAGAGGGTACAGAGGCACCTAGCGTTGGCATTCTGGCTGGGCACTGGTGCCAAAAATGACAATATCGAAAGGTGAAAAGATAGAATGAGAAAGTAAGAGTGCAAGATTGAAAGAAGAAGCATAAAAAAAAAAAAGGTAGCCAAAGACATGGGTTAATCATTACTTTTTGTACTTAGGATTCATGTAAATAGTAGTATGTAATCAGGACTAAATAATTACCCAAAGCGTGTGATTGTGTGTCTAAATTTTATCATATGGGTGAATTAGTCACCCCATACAGATTTAAACACAACACAATACTAATAGAACACAATTTTAATTTTTGACAGGGCTCAAAATCAAACTTGGGTCCTTAGCACAGTGACCTTCCTTGAGTGCCAATAACAAGGGACAATACAATGATATTTCCACAAGTTTCAGCAACTAGGGGTAAATTACACAATTATTAGACATGTCATAGAGGCTTTTAATAGGGTAGAGATTCCTTTAGCACTAGGAATTTACATAGTGGATTTTACATGACAGAAAGTCCTTAGAAATTTTAACACACACCACATGCAATGGTGTTTTATACAATAGGAAGCAATTAAAGGTTGGACAAAAAACCAAGATTTTTCTCCCTACACTTATTCCATGACATTTGCATGAGATTTCCTAAAAATCTCATGCACATCATCGTCATCTACAAGATCCTTTCTACACTCTTTCCTTATCATGTATCAGGTGCACATGTTCCTTTTTCATATTTTTATCATTTTCTTTCACATACTTCCTTACATGCTTTTTATACATATACATGCATATTTGACTACTTGATTGTTTTCCCTTTTGTAGTTTTGTTTGTATGGGAATCTAGTAGTCAACATTACTTAACATCACACACATTGACACCAACAACAAGTATAACACCACATTCACACGTGTTTCTACGCTAGGTTCATTCTCATTACTTTTTCAAAATTTTAATCTTTAGTCTCCATGCTCTAACTAGTCCCCCACCACACTTTCTACATAAAATATACATGGATATCAGGTACACGTCTCTATCTACTTTATATTAGCGAGGATTCTTATCACTAACATAAAGTGCGAGAAAATGTAGAAACACAATCACACACTTTGGGTAATTATATATTCATGATTACATACTAATATTTACTTGATTCCTAAGTCTGAAAAGTAATTATTAACCCATGTCTTTTGCCACCTTTCCTTGCTTTATGATTCTACTTTCAATCTTACACTCTCACTTGTTCAGTCTATCTTTTCACCTTTCGGCATTTTTCATTATGGAAATGATTTCCCATCTAGGACATCAATGCTATGTGCCACCATCCCCTCTTGGTTCCCTTTTCCTCTTTGTACTTTGGTCACACTTCTTGGTGCTTCCTAGTTGTTTGAACATCTTATATTTTTACTAGTCATCCCTTTCAGGGTTAATTACGAAATTCAAGAAAAGGAATCATATAAATATAAAGTTATGTGATCATAATAAATGAATAAACACTAAGCACTATCTATTACCACCCAAAGTTTCATCCATTAAGGCATCTAAGAGATCCATCACAAGGGAAACAAGGGTTGGTTTTCTGCATCACACTTCATAGGAGGGAATTTCATTTTATTCCATGCACATATTTACTACATTCTACATCTAGCTACTTTCTCACTATCCATATAAGACTGACACAAGATCAACTAAGGGGACAATTTTACACATACACAATGTTTTCATGCAAATGTGCAACAAGGAACTTGACAATTTCCAAGCATGAAAACTATACCCCTGTGTTAAGTTTTTCAAGTTTTATCCTTTTAAGGAACCCCATGTCTTCCGCGTCAGTTGGAGTGACCTCCCAATTGATGTTTTCTCATCCCCCTAGGTGATTTGGGAAATTCCAATCATTCCCCCTAGCTAATTTTAGGATTTTATTGAAAGATGAAAACTTCAAGTGGTTGTGGGAAGGGTTGTCACTGGCCTTCCTAGGATTGGAGAAAAACCATGGAGTGGAACAAAAAATATAAACTAGACCTAAAGGTGAATAAAAGGCCTAAGAAAATCATGGAATTGATTTAGGAGGATTCAAGAAGGATCCAGAGAAGCTGGGATACTTTCACTAAAATCAGGGTTCACATGCCTAGGTAGTGCACATGCTAGAACAATTGTGGAGCTTCTGAAGGTAATTTTGAGAGATTCATATGGATTTAGGAGAAAAATAAAACATATTAAAAAAGGTAATTCCAATCCCTACAATATAAGAAATTATATTTTCACAACACTTTGGTGAAATGGGTCTGCAAGTAGTTTTTCTTATGCACATGTGGAGTACCAAATCAAAAATCCATTTTTCAGTGATAAATTTGAGGAACCAAAACCTTAGACTCACACCATTGGATTTATAAGGCCATTTCCAGTCAATATCATATAACATTTTATCAAAATCATCCATCAGAAGCTCAAGTTATCATCTTTTAAAGTTTCCCTCTTGGAATGAGTTCAGGAATTAGTCAAATTTTGGAAGGACACGTGTCACCTCCAGAAGCCTGGCAGGATTTTGTGTCCCTTACGTCCCTTAAGGTCAGTGACATCAACATTGAAAAAATACACCAAACCCCTAAGGATAGTTCTGGTCACCCATTTGACTAGCTTCCAACCCCTCAGTGCTTTAAAACTACTTTTTTGGCTCTAATCCCCTATCATTGGATCTCTACCACGTGTTAAGATGAGGTGTTGTAATGAACCATTACACCAAAATATCAAGGCATTATTGAAATATGAAAATGAGGATCATAACATCCCACTACACTTTATAGATTATTCCTAGGCAATATTTATGCCTGTATAGCAAGACCACACCCTGCCCTATACGAACCCTGGGGAAGCACTGTAATGCCAATGTAGCTACCCGTGTTGAGACTTAAACCTAGGTGTTTGCTCTGATACCAAATGTAAGGAACCATTACACCAAAACCTTGAGGCATTAGTGAAACCTACACATGAGGATCATAATAGGCACACTATATAAATTAATGTCCCTCACATCCATTTGAGGTGAGGGATGTCAGGGACAACATGAAAATGCACCCAACTCAAAATCAAAAATTTGAAAAAATTTCTTACTATTTTTCGCTTCTTGCTGCTTGTTGTTTCTTCTTATTACTAGAAGAAAAGTTGCATATAACACATCAGTCCACCATTATTGCTTTATACTAGATCCATCATGGAAAAAAAAAACCTTCCATTCCATGAATATGCACAATCATCAAAGGAAATATTGATCAAAATATCCATAGTAATGAAGAATGAAAGAGAAGAGCGAAGGAATTCTTTAGAAACCTCCATTATCGTGAGACGAAGATTTGAACATATCTTGCAAGCCAGTGCATGAAACAAAGTACTGTCTATTGCTGAGTTCTTCACTCTTAAAGGCCATTAAAAACTCATCTTCAAACCTCCCATTCATAGCAAGGAATGATCACAGTGAAAAAAATTCACTTCCAGCTCCATGAAGAACAAAGTTCAATTTCCTGTCAAACCGACAACCAGATCGAAGAGAAATTTCACCAGTGTAACAAGAAATAAAAACCTATCACAATGGAGTTGATTTCATCATGAACGGAGACAAAAAATAGAACTACAAATATCAATATCCATTAATGGCCTCCATGACATAGTAGTGGAAAAAATCAGCGAGCTACCTCTCCACTTCTCAGGGTTCTAGTGGGTGAAATCATTCGAAAATTTGAGGGAATGATCGTTGAAAAACCTAGTTTCGTGTGAACTATTTTTTGGGATATGGAGAAATATGTTTTCATAAGAGTTCTAAAATATCACATGGAAAAAAATTGTGAAAAAGGAGGCGAGCTACCTCTTCACTTCTCAAGGTTATAGTGGGCGAAATCACGTGAAAATTGGAGGGAATGATCATTGAAAACTTCTAGGTTCACGTAAACTAGTTTTCGTGCCATGAATTCCCTAGATTTTAGGGATATGGGTGGCCATGTTTTTTGTCAGTATTATTCCCCCCACCAATGAAAATAACATTTTTCCACTTGTTTAGATGAAGGAATTACTCAAAATTCATAACATGGAACCCTAAAATAAAACCCAGAGTTTCAAGAACTATTTTGTTGCAATCTGACATCCATGGTGCACTTACTAAAAATAACATGACTACTTACATAGAGGTCTATTACTTCAAGAAATCCACCATTTGAAGAGGCTACGAACAAGGCAGTGAACAAAGAGGTAGTATCATAGGCAAAGTGATTAAAAAGGTCATGTTATCTTGTAATTGACACTTACTAAAAATAGTAAGTGGTTCCACAAGCCCCTGCTATAAATAGCCAGTTGGTCCAAAAGGTGAGAGGAACATAGTAATAATAAATAATTCAATCTACCATAGCCATTTGAGGTTGGGAAAATATGACTACGACACTTACTAAAAATAGTAAGTTGCCCCATGTGTATATACTAAAAATAACAGGTTGTTCTCAAAAGAAAATTTTAGCACAACAAGACATTAACGGATAATCATTCAGGTCGATATCACCATTGGGGGTCCACAAAGGAAAAATCTGACACTTATTAAAGATAGTAAGGTATCCCTTCCAAATATGGTAAGTGTCAAGGAAACATGAATTTCAAGTGCATAGGTTGGTCTAGTTTCTCTGGTGTAATCAATCATGAAGAGATAGTGGTTTTTCATGGTTTGGAATGATCATATCATATGAAAAATCAGGGCATCACAAGGAACATCATGTGAATTCATTTTCATCACTTAAGGATCTAGGTGATTCAAAGAGAGTTGATGAAAATTATTTCAATAATTCAAGGATTTCATCAACCAAGGATGGTCATTGTGGGCATAATATGTGTTCATGTTGAGCTTGCAGTGGTAAACCTCAAAAAAAAAGTTTCTGAACACTCATTTTATGGTCCAAGAGTTTGCGGTCATCACTAGATTAGGAAAATGATTCAAATTTATTCAATGTTGCAATCTTCATCAATGTAGAAGATCACCAGTGGAAGAATTCTTTGCTCAAATTTCATGACTACATCAAGGCATTCAAAGCATTTCGTCATGAGGGGTGTTTTCCCCTCATCCCTTCCCTATTCCTCTCTGTCCATCTCTTTTTTATCTCACCATTCTATTTTTTTGTTATGCATCATCATTGTATTTCATCATATACACTTAAGTGACCTATTTTAAATTTGTAAAAAGTATTTTCTCAAAATTATAAGAGAAATAATTAATTCATGGAAAACGAAAGGTCACAAGTGGAATATGAAATGAAGATTCATTGGATTGAGGTGAAAGGAAAATTCAAATTGCTATAAATTGGGATTGCCTCTCCATTCCAATTGATACCGAATATTGAAGAACTCTTACTATGTAGCATTGTGAATTGTGATAGCTTGGTTGAATCTTTGTATTCATCACTACACATGGAATAAAAGCTACACTTCTTCTATTTCTCTTTCTTGTTTTTCTTCTATTTCTCTCTTTCACACACTTTGCAAGCATAGTTGATCCTGTATGGAATTGGAGAGGAACTTGGTGTCCTCAATAGAGGAATCTAAAAAATTGGTTTCTTAATTCATTGGTCCCACTAGCTTCATTGTTCTTTCCTCTATATTGAAGTTTGAACTACTCTAGTTACTGGGTCTGAGCTCTACAATCTACTCATAGTAGTAATATTCCTTGCATAATCCCCCCTTCTTTACCTTTATCACTATAATTTACTCCCTTGTACCCCTGTACAAGAACTTTTCCAAAGGTTTAGTGGAGTGTCCATGTTTTATCCCTGGCCAATATGGCCACCCACAACATTTAGATAGAATTATAATTAGTTTACTTTCAATATGGGAGTTGTACCATTCAATACAGAGGGGTGTAGCCCTGTGAATGTAGGTGGAGAAACTTGATTTGTCCACCCAAAAAATTTTCTGACCAACACACACAAAACTACATTGGGTCTGAGATGTAAAGTAGTGCTCAGTTTTATGTCCACCATTATGCTGGATGAGGATAGTCTGACCCCTCATTTTTCATCTTTCTTTTTCAGGATTTGATGTCTTTTTAAGGGTTTTACAAGTTCATTCTTCATTGCAGGTTTATTGGAACCTTGGTGATATTTTTGTGAATCCTTAGTGACAAAAGGAGAGCATTAAAAAATATCAAGTGACACATTAGAGGAGGTTTTCTGAGCTTCCATGCGCCACAGTCCATCCATATCCTACATATATGTAATTTTCCAGGTTTCAATGTGACAATTTTCCATCTATGTTCATCTGGTCACCACTACAACACATTCCAGTAACCTCTGCAAATAATATAATGATATTTGTAGTCATTTATGTACCCTTAATACTATTTTCTAACCTCAAATGTGTCAGCCTATCACCCAGCGGGTGTTGGGCGCTCACCCGAGGCACACGCATGCACCGAGCCCCTCCTTTATGTGAGCTTTGTGAGAAGGTTCTGCCATTAATGGAGGATGGTTTTAAAAAGTAGAAGTGGATTCACTTACTTAAAAAGGTAGAAGGTACAACTAAGGGATCCACACATTAATTTATTACAAAAGCTATATAACATTTTAAGAAGCATAATAAACTAAATCTCAACCATGATAAGTCATATAACATGAGATTTGATGCGCATAAAGAAGTTATATAGAAAAAACCCACACACACACACACACACACACACACACATATATATATATTGATTTAAAATATTTTTTATATCCACATTAGTGTCAAAAGGGTCATTTTAGACCATACATATTAAATTACAGAGACTTGTCTCCCATAAATATTCCTGATATGAAAACCTAACTATCCATTTTCTTACTCAAACCCTTGTTATAGATCCCAATACCCATGCATATGCTTATGGAATCCATTACAACCCTTGGCACTAAGTTCTCTAAACCCCATTGTTACTACAACACTTCATTACTATCCTTCACTTTCTCTACATTCTCTTTGTGTGTTTATCTCTACCTTCTCTCTATCTCCCATATATTTCGTTGGCCCAATAATTTCTTTATTTAAGATCAGTGCCCACCATCATGCCTGCTCTAAGCACATATCACTTGTTAAGTGTCAATGTATTCCTTCATTGGTGAATACTTATCCCTTTGCAAACCCTCCACTCTCTATAATGATGTCTTCTGGGAATATTCCCTATGGGGAATATCCTTTTCTTGACTTGCAAGGTTCTAGGATGGCACCACATCCACTCATCATGCCTAGTCAAGTCCTCACACTTTTCCTTAAGTGCCCCTAGAATGTAAAATATCACTAAGTCCTTTAAACCCATGTTCTACCTCCTGTACGTACCCTGGTTTCAATTAAACCCTTCTTAAACCCCTTTATCTTTTGCACTTTCCCCTCAACACCCTTCTTCTCACTGGTCTTGTGTGGATGCACCCTTTAGTACTTAGTAAATATTTCAGGGCCCAACATCACCGCACACTAATCATGTTCTCCCTCCTTGGAAACATCCCATTTCTTCAAAGAATAAAGTATAGTGGAACTATGAAAATTTGAATAAAGAGTGAAAGAATTGAAGAATTTACTACTGCTGTAAGAAGAGTGGGAATTCCTTCTTCATTGTTGCTTCAATATTTTCCCAAACATCTACCTTACCTTGTGCCTACTAAAGTAGGTCACCTACTAGAGTGTTCACCTCATCAAAACTGAATTTTTCACTCTTAGCATTCAGTGTATCTATAATGCCTTCTAGATACTTTCTAAGATTGTCCAACGTGTCCATTCTATGAGTGACCTGTGGATATATCTCCTTAAGCCGATTCTTAATCGAACCCCACAAGGTTTTGATTAATTACAAATTTTTCTCAACCTTGGCTTGGATCTCATCGTGCTCTTGCCTATTGCATTTGTTATTTTCTTAAAATTCCTTCAGATCCACCTCATGCATAGTAACCAATATGCTTGCTACCATGTCTTTTTCAACGTAGTTTTCATAAATAACCTCATTCATTTGCATAATAGTCTTTACAGCAGAAAGGAGCTTGGAATACTTCTTGCATACCATTACCTATTCTTCTGATTATAATGCGAGTGATTGCCTCTCCATGGTGAGGATGTGGGTCAAGTCTTCTAAGAATTACATGCTTGACTCATATTTTTTATCAGGTAGGGCCATGTTTGAGTGCTTCAAGATTATGGCATCTAAAATAATATCTATTTTCTTATGGATCTCGCGCACATTTTCCTTTTCCTCCCTTAACATGTGCTTTAATTGTGCACTGATCAGGTCCATCTGCTTTAACTCCATGTCTTTTTCAGTGATCTCTTAATTTTTCTTTTCAATATCTTCCTCCAAGACCCTTATTCTGTCATTTCTTCCAAAGAGCCTCACTTTAACTTCTAATGATACTTTGTTGAATGTATTGCAAAATTTCTCATCAAATAGTTGTTGGTAATTCACCAAAAGATTTACTCCCTTGGTATTTGGTATCTTCATCAACACCTCATGGTTTACCTCAAATTCATGCTCATCAACATGGGATTCAAAATCCCAAGATAAAATCTTACTCATGTATAGGTATGCACCCTCTTCATCGAAAGAAGACCATGCAAGGAGTTGGTTTTAAGGCACGGTACTTAGGAAATGTGCGTACACTACCTTATTTGGGTCATTAATGTAAGTCATTTTTGTTTCTAGCACCACTACCATACCCTTTTTGCCTGTGCACATTGAATTTGGGAAGCTTACTGCCCGACTGGGATCTTCACCCATGCTTCCATACTCCCTTCCCAAACTTTCACTTTCCTTCATCTCCTTTAGTACATATTTGTCACTGTACTCCATCTCTTGATCCACCAAGTCCTTTATGATGCATTTTACCTCCCTCTCTGCGGCATCCTCTACCTGATCCTTAGTCAAACTTGGAGTCTTTTGATCCTTCATGTTGACTTCTTCACTTGCCCCCTTTCCGTGAGTGCCTCCTTCATCCTCATCCTTATGTTCATTTCCCTCTTCCTTTGACTCATGTACATTGTAAACAAGATGATTTTGAGCCTTAATATGTTCTTCATCATCCTCATTTCCCTTGTCAACCTCCATGCTTTGTATTTCTTTTGAGTCCACCTTTTATATTACTCTTTACTTCTTCCTAATTGGTGATTCCAATATAGGAGACTCTTCTTTTTCTTCTTCCCTAACTGACTCCTTTCTCTCTAGAGATTCTTCTTTCATAGGGGGCATTTCTTTCTGTGATTCCTCTTCCTCAAGTGTCTTCTTTCTCTTCTATGGGGGAATTCTTCCTTCGTGCATAGGTTCTTGGTTTTGTGCCCGACTCTTGTGTGCTTATAGACTGTGCTATATGTGTACTTGGTTCCTTTTTCTCAGGGGCCTCCTCTCTCTCCATTTTCCTTGGTGTTGCCTTCTTCCTTATGGTGGGCTCCTCTGGGATAGAGACATCATTTGCAACATAAGTTCCTTTCTCCTACTTAGGCCTTATATGTAGGTATACCCTTGTTGTAGTCCTCCCAGTAAGAGGAATGTCACTAGCTTCAACATATATACATCATGGGAGACATAACTATCCACATAGGCCTACACTTCTTCTGATATATCAATGTTTTACGTAGCTTGCGGTAATCCTGGTCTACCATGCTGAGGTAAAATTTTAGCTTCTTTACCTCTTTGAATTGATTGACCCCGGCCTAGAGGTATTGTGTTGTGAAGGAGCATGAAAATTTGTACCATGAACCCTTGGCACCATCTGCCAAAGTAAACTTACCAATACAAAAATGTGGGGTACATAGGGAATTTAGTCTCGCCTTATAGTAAAATAGGTAATTTTTCAGTTATTCACCACTCAACATTGAATACATCACACATCTACTTATACCATTTTTCTAGGCATGCCTTGTGGCCGGTCATTATGGTGTCATAAGTGTATTTCTCAAATATATTGGTGGGGTAATGGTTCTCATCTAGGTACTCCCACAAAAATTTATTTGGTCCATCAGGCACTCTAATCTCTAAAAATAGTGTAATGAAATTAATTATATAATTCAGATTATGAGCAGCAATATAACACCAAATAACACAATATTTTAGAATAATGATCTCAATATGTAGTTAGAATAGCTTTGCCACTTCGAGGGGGAAACACTCCAAACAATAAAATAAGACACAAATGCTCCAATGATGATGAACTACTACCTACTAATCCTTTATATATATTATTCATATGTTATGGCCATTACCAAGGCCAACCCACTAATGATACAACGAAAGAGATACATCATATAATAAGAATGTTATGATAAGCCATAATTCGGCTACTACACATCATAATGTAAGCATATATCATTAAGGGTGTAGCAGAGGGGTTCACGACCTTCAAAGACTACCTTGTCTTTTATGATAAAAAATCATCCCGGTGTATGTTGCACTTGTACTGTACACAATCTCTTTAAAATTGCATATTAAATTAAAAATGAATATGTATATCCACTGTGTTTAAGTACTGCATTTATAACCCGTGTATATCTATATTTTAGTGCATGTTTGAAGGATACATTCAAGTTCAAAGATGGCTCTCCCCTCCTCATCAAGTTCAGGTAACACTGTTTTGGCTGATACTCTCTGTCCAATTACTTTCTTTAGAAAAGAAACATGAAAGACTGTATATATTACTGGTTGACTGTGGAAGTTATAATTTGTATGTTACAGTACCAATCATCTGCAATACTTGGTAGGGGCCATAATACATTGGTGAATTTTTTTTTTATAATTTTCTTGTTGTTATCAAGGAAATTTTCTTATATGGTTATAACCAACATAAAAATCAAATCATCGACTTCAAAATGTCTTTCCGTGTGATGTTGATCAACCTATTGCTTCATGGCCAGTTTTGTGCCATGCCCAATTTCTCCTTGAGAATAGAAAGGACCTCTTATTGATATTGAATGTGTTCTTCTACTGCTCTAACCCATGGTTTTCCTCACATTGATGATGTGATGGATGGTGGATGGTATTCATAGAGTGCCAAAAAAGGAAACATTTTAGATGAAGTATGAAAGGAAGTGTTATATCACCATTCTACAAGTGGAAACCATTGGACCCATCTTGCTTGTTTATCTAATGTGAACCAATAGATATATCCCTCCAAACACTTATTTACAATTTTTATTGCCCATCATACTAGGGATGATAAGAAGAGATACGAGATAATGAGTACCCAAACATGAGAATAAATCAGTCCAAAAATTACTAGTAAATATAGAGTATTGATCATTTACTATAATCTTTGGTGTCTGATTAAGCTTCTGAACTGTGTCCATGAAGGTTGTTGCTACTGTGCTTACAACAAATGGGTGTGATAAGGCAACAAAAATGAGCATATTTGGTGAGTCTGTCCACCACAAATAGGATGACATTATTTCATTTCAGATTTAGGCAATCTTGTGATAAATTCCATAGAAACCTCTTCCCACCACTTGCTAGGAATAGACTCTTAGGTTTTAGAAGACCTAGGGACTGAACTATGTCACCCTTATTTTGCTGACAAACCATGCATTCTTTCACAAATTTTTGGACATCCCCTTTAATCCATTTCCCAGAAGAAATATTGTTTCACTCGATGATAAGTCTTCAAGAATCTAGAGTGCCCCCCTACTGGAGAAGAATGAAGCTTAGATAGAATCCTATTTTTAAGAGTGGAGTTATTACATAGATATAATCTATCTTTATACCATAAAGCATCTGCTTTCAAACTATAAATCATTTTAGATATACTTGGATCATTCTATAGATTATGAATGAGGTTTTGTGTGGTTGGGTCATTTCTTGATTCATACCTTGCCTCATCATATCTAATCTTCCTGTAATATGGATATGGAACATAATAGTGCATGAAGTTAAGTTCATCTTTCCTCGATAGAGCATCCACAACTACATTCTCCTTCCACTTTATTATATATAATCTCAAAATCATATTCTAACATATTTGAGACCCATTTTTTTTACTTCTTCATATGTTAAATTCTCCTCCAAGAAGTATTTCAAACTATCATGATTTTTCTTTGACTTGAAAGTGTCTTCCTATGAGATATGGTCTCCATTTATTTACTACATGAAGTATGGATAACATTTCCTTCTCATAAGATGGGATTTGAAATATTCTTACCTTTGAATTGATAGCTCAAAAAATTGATGAAGTAGGATGAAGTTCTTGCAGAGATCAATGGTGAATCTTGCATATCTAAATTTGTAAAGTAGCATCACATTCAATATTATAAATGAATGAATTTGCAAAAATCTAAGATGAAGCATTAAATAGTCAAGTGGTGCACATGGCCTAACAATCTTAATTTTTCATACTGATATCGCTTACATTCTCACTCCAGATTACTAGATTGAGTATTGCTTTAATTAAGTTGTTGAGAGATCCATGGTAAATCTTCCATAAAGCCTTACGAATCTCACACAATAACCTGTAGGCTATCTAAATTCCTCCTAGTGATATCTCAAATTAATTTTGGAACCATCAATGTCCATTCTTTGAATCTAAATTCATTTCTATAAGGATCTCACTTCGTAAATCCTTCATGATTGACAAGTCTGATTTAATCTATTACAATCAACAATCCTAGAGTCCATAAGAACACTTATAGGGCTTTGTTTAAAGAATGATAAGTTTTTTACCTGCCAAATGGTTGTCATGGCCACATGAGTGGAAAATAATGAAAATGAACATCCCATGGTTTTCTATGCATTACTATCATTGTCTCAAAACTAATACACACTATAACATCTTTATAAATCGATTCCGTTATTAAAATATTCCCTAGAGATATTTCATCAAACTCTTGACATGTACAATGTGCAAACATGGGACAAGTCCAAAAGGCATTGGAGGATTAATACAAAATGGCACTCAATCAATGGGTCTGAATCCCAGTTTTATGAACATAGCTCAACCTTGATTTTCTGATTTGGTTATATCATGAACGAAGATCAAGATTTATACAATAAACAACACCATGGGACTCATCAATTGAATCATCAATGTGGAAGCACATCTTCAACTTTATCAATATTTGATTATCTTCTTATTATGGCCACACTATAACTTCACTAAACATGCGTCACGTTTCATACTTATCTTACGTACCATCACTACTAGATAATGAATAAGCATTTTGATGGTATGCTTTGAATTATTTCTATTTCCAATAACTTTTGTACAAAAAATTGTAGTCTAATGGATTCCAAAATTTTGCACGTATGGGTACATCTAAGATCTTATGTTAGGTGGTTAGGATCCATCGGTACTAGCTAAGCCATACCATATTGATCAGGGATCTCTCATTGGAGTTGTAATCCATTTGGGTATATCTGCACAACCCAACACAATTTTGCATCCAATACTACTTGCATATCTGATGGTATAATGTCCTTAGAATGATGGGCCCCCAATCAAATTAGCGGGCTTTGTGCATTCTACTTATCAACATTAAAGTTTGTTTTTATGGTACAATTTCATAGAGAAGATAAATTGAAGAAAAGTTAAAGATTTAAATAAATAAAGACTGAATCATCTTAAGCCTCTTAGCTTAAAATACCTAGAAAATCAGAGTGAAAGGACATGAATGAAATAAATGTAAGTTCCCATGTGGGAAGGAATAATCGCATAGAGTTGTATCTCACCATTGAATTGTTTAATTGTAATGTCTAAATTCTGCACTGGAAATGGCATACATAGCACTATTTAGTATGTAATCTCCCATGGAAATTTTAATGTAATGGAATAACCCTAGAGACTCGTATCGACTCCCTTAGCTTAACGCTATCTACAAATCATTACTTGGACATAAAAGAGGATGGAAAAATGAGAACAGTTTACAAAAACTACTAACTTATGATTGATACACCAAAATAGTTAGTATTTTCCACCCCTCCAAAGGAATGAAAACGCACAACAATCTCTTTCTTAAGGAATCCAAGAACCTTGTACCTTTCTTGGGGTGCTGATTCCTGAAATGTGGTAACGCAATGGAATTAAAATAATGGTTAGGGACCTCATAAGTCTTTACAACACTAGCTCTACAAAGACCTTTGCACGAAAATCTGCATTTTCCTCTGTTCTACAATTGATCCTTCACTAGGTCTATCAATCTCAGAACAACTTATTTTCAGGAGATTTATGTTCCGGGTCGTCAAATTCAATACTGGGATAATTACAATCAAAGAGACCTATTTCCATTTTTTCTTCAACTTAGCAAGAAGGCTGTCTATGATTCTAAAATAGCTGAGGGATATCTGGGGCTAAGGTGTTATGATCACTGATTTAAGTTGAGTTTTCTGTGATAATATCCTGAAACAAGTTTGGTTTTGGCGTCTCCTTTCGGAGTTTAGTTTAGGCTTGTATTTCAGAATGCTTGGTTTTCCATTCTTATTACATGGGACACCTTGTGGTTTCAATGTGATCCTTAAGACTCCCCAAGGTTTAATGCAAGGGGATCCTCTCTCCCCTTTTCTTTTCAGTAATATATGGCAGAATCCCTCAGCAGAAAGACTCAATTTGGAAACTAGTGAATGGCTACATCCTGAACAGATCTTGTCTGTCTAAACTTTGACTGAGGGGCTGAATGGATAATGTGACCCCACTAGAACATTTTGTCGTAATTGCACAATATTATGGTGGGATAACCATCTATGTAGACAGTTTAAACCACTCTTCTTCCTCTGATGCACATAACCATGGAGGTTTCAAGGTGAATAGGTGAAGTTCGAGATAGGAAAGATGCTCATGGTCACATTTTTTCCTCATGGACATCTTTTGAAAGTTCGATGTAATAAGATAGCTGAAATTCTGGAATGTGATCCAATTAAGTGGATCCTTTCCAACCATTTATTTGGGCATACTCCACTTGGGGATACATATCACGGGCCTATAGAGTGGTGAATGGAAATTTGGATATCGAAATATTTGAAAAGAAGCTCGCAGGATGGACTCAGGTAATCTGTTATCTCAGGCATGAGGAAAATCCACTTTGACTGGATAGAATCTCTGATTCAAAGCCTTCTAGTGTATGCAATGTCTCTCTATCAACTCCTCCGAGATAATAGTCATAAAAACTGGAAAAGATACAAAATTGTTTCTAATGGAGTGGAACCAAAGATTTGAGGTCTAAATAGGTTCCACTCAAGTTGGCTTGGAATTTAGGGTCCATTGAAGTAAACCCTAAGAATATAGGGGGACTATGGTAGTTAGAGATTGGATCTCCAAATGAATAAAGCCACTTCTATCGCAAAAATAGGCTGGAGTGCTTTACTCAAGAGTGATGGGGTGTAGACTAGAATCTCTAAGGAAAAAATATTAGACATGATGCCCAAAATGATAGGATGGTAGATATTCAAACATGCAAATCCTTCAATGGGTTTTAAGTATCAATGGAATAGTTATTAACTAGGAATATAGGAAATAGTTGCAAAGGGAAGTAGGTGGAACCCCAACTAGGTAATTTATTCAATCCGAAATCTGCTAACTGGACTTGACAAAATCCCTCAATGTGTAACTGTTGTATATATCTTCCCCTCTGGGTAGATATAGGAAAAACAAATAGGTAAGAGGATATAGAAATCAAAGATGGACTGCAAACCCCCGGCACATTTAAGAGGATGTCAACACAACTATGGATGCACCGATGGCACAGTTAAGAGGATGTCGACACAACATATGGATGTGCCTATGGCGACATGGAAAGAGGATGTCAACACCCATATGGATGCAGGTTGGAGGCACGTAACACAAGAGGATGTCAACACCACATTTTCATGCGCCTATGGCACACGTAAGAGTATGTCGAAACATATATGGATGAATGCCTATCGAGCGCACATCTTCAAGAGGTGCAACATTTTGAGCATTGACACCCCGACAGGAAGCAAACCCTGAGCACAGATATTCAGATGGCCATAAATTTTCACAGGGAGCTCGGATTCACACAAGGTTGGAATTTTTAGAAATCTTACGAGGTCCTCTATCCAACCACAACTGGATATCTTTAATTGGGTGAGAACAAGTTCTTCAAAAATGTAAAATTACAATTCGCCACTTTTTGGGTTTGCTAAGGTCCTCACCTACCGCCATAACGAGATGAATTAAATGCAACTTGGAGGTGGTTGGGGTAGATTTGGAAGTTCCTCTCTCTTTTCTCTCTCATTCTTCCTATAAATTTTAAGTAGGGGCTTCTTTCTAAAGGTTGGACATTCTTGTTTCTCCCCTCCCTTCTTCTCTTTGGTAGGTGAATTTGTGGAGTTCAAACCTCCCATCTAAAACTGTAATGCAACTTTGCCTCTTGGAATCTTGGTAGTGTATTGTGTCAATCATTTGGAGCAAATAATGCATGTCTGTGGATGATTCTCAACCCTCTCTATGTTCATTTGCATCCTCTTAATATTTCACTGCAAATCTGGTTATATGTGCATGATCTTGCATTGCATTTTAATGGTTTATGTTTATTGGCAAGACAGGTGTTCTTCATTCCTCGGTGCATCACCTTTTTTAGTTTAGGTTTGTTTTTATGCAGTCTTCTTACCTTGTCTCCTTGGAAAGTTAGATTAGGTTTTTTGAGTAAACCCTCTACATTTTTATGTGTGCATCTGAAAAGAGGAATAGGAACTGACCTTCATCCAGAGAGCTTTCCCAATTCACAAGGTCCCACACTTGGGAAAAGCTCCATGTTATGCAATCACATTGAAGTCTCAACCCATCGAGTTGCAAACACTCAGGGGTGCTGTGATTTGCCATCAATAGTACCCTAAGGAGTGATTATATGAAAAACCCTAAATTTGTAATAACTTTTTCAAAATAAATCAAAATAGTCTAAAATTTCCAGGGAACCTTACTTGAAATGTTTCACAACTCTGAAAAATATCTTCCACCAAATCACTCTGTTTATAATATATGACAGAAACAAAAAAAAAAGGTTTTTTGCCCTAATTTTGGCCCAGATCACAACTCTGATACCACTTGTAATGAAATGAATTATATAATTTAGATTATGAGCAGAAATATAACACCCAATAACACAATATTTCAGAATAATGATCTCAATATTCAATTAGAATAGCTTCACCACTACGAGGGGGAAACCTCCAAACCATAAAATAAGACTCAAATGCTCCAATGATGATGAAATACTACCTACAATCCCCTATATATACTATTCATATGTTATGGCCATCACCAAGGCCGACCTAATAAACATGAGAAAGTATAAATTAAATAATAAAATGATATGGTAAGACACAAGTTGGCTACTCATATCCTAATGCAAACAATAGGTTAAGGGCGTAGCAAAGACAATGGTAAGGAGGAAATTACCAAACATGATCTTTTCTCCATCACAGGTGATATTGATTATTTATTTTGTTATGAAAGATGAGAGGTTATATAGATTATCCCCTCTGAGATCTTATGAAAAATTTTCAAACAAGCCTTATTGATCTATGTCCATCCCTCATGCCTATAGACACCTAAAATATGCTTACACTTAGCATTTCCTCTAATTTAACCAATTGACGACACTTCATTAATAAACCCTTCTTCGCTCCATTCTCGGATACCCATTTCTGACACCTTCTCGATCATAGAATCATCTTATTTGGCTAATATCTCCATTATTAGCTAAACATTCTTCCTTTCAACCATTCAGAACCTCCCTAGTTCTCTCTTAACCACTTCTGCAAGCATCGTTGGCTATCTATCAGTCACAAACAATTAACCAAACCCCTTCTACCTCTCAATGATCCTCTAATCACTTGCTAATCAAGTTTACCTATCCTAAACTCTAGTTAACTAGCCTAAACCAAGCTTAACTAAGCCTAAAACATGTTTATCCTAATCTAATCCTTCAATACTTTTTTGAGCTTTAGTCCCACATGCACCCAAATTCCAATCTCTCCCAAGTGGAAAACTATAAATACAAGGCTAAACCTACCCTTTCAAAGACACAACTTTACACAACACAAAACTAAACAAGCCTAAGAAATCTTGGATCTCATTTGTATTAGGTTTAAGATAATTTTACATTTGATCTAAAGCTTACACTCCTCCATTTTTTAGCTAACACCTCCATTTGCATCCTTAAACCAAGTTTTGAGTAATACGGAGAGAACAATAAGGTGTAGAAGCCATTAATAGTGAGACTCCATTCTTGAAAGATTGAGTTTCATTCCAAACATCACATTTGATTGCTAGGATCTTCATAGGTCTAATGTTTTATAGCTTTCTAAAGAGTAGAGAGTAGTATATATGCTAGGTTTTGATGTTTTTGTCAAAGTTATGATGCATGTATAAGATTAACTCTTGTTTAGCTCTTATCTCATGCCACATGGTTGAGTTTAGTTAAGCTTTGAGGTTCTTTAGTCTCATTCCATATCTTTACAGCCTTTCCATTGCATACATTTGGCACACCAGGTGGGACCCTTAGTCCATCCTCCATTAATGTAGGTATTTTAAGGTTTTCAAAGTTCACTTTCATGCTTTCTAGGAGAAATAACTTGTTATTAGCTTGATTTCATTTTTTAAACAAGCTAAATCATCCTTGTTCATATATATTTTGTTGGTTTGAACTAGAAATAGGATTCTTTGACTAACAATTAACTTGTTTGCTTGTCAAAAAATTTCATTTCCGTGATTTTGTAGGTTTTACAAGGGGTATGTGTACATGTCTAGGATCAACATGTTTCCATTGAAACATGCATGTATCCATCGAAAGGGGTATGTATCCATTGAAACAAGCACATTCCCATTGAAATAGGCATGTTTCTGTCGATTTGGGAACATATCCATCATTATGGGTGGGTATTTGTCACTGTTACTATGTTTTTTACACCAAGGCACATTTCCGTCGAAACAAGCATGTATCCATCGAAAGGGGCATGTATCCATCAAAACAGGCATGTTTTCATCAAAATGGGCATGTAATCATCATTTTGGGTGTGTATCCATCATTTTTACTATTATTTTTACATTGGGGTGTGTATCCATCGAGCTGGGCGTGTATCCGTTGAAAGAGGCGCGTACATTTCATTACTTGGTGCATATGCGATGAACCTTGTTCATTACCAATCTCTCAAACTTGAAATGACTATGTTTTTGTTGCATTGGAAAGGTATTCAAGAAAAATATGCCATGAAAAAATTAAATTAGGATTTTGACTTATAGAAAATTTATGGTTTACATTATTAGATAACTAGTTATTTTCTAACAAGTGATTACAGGTTTCTTTTGGGTTATTTAGCTAATGTGGTTTAAGTTTTCCATTTTATTAGTTAGAAAGATATTTTTTTGAAGTGTGTATGATCTCTCCTCGCACCTTATAGATGATCTTGGGGATCAAAAACACTTCTAAAAGACCCTCTTATCACTTTCAAAAACACTTACTTTACTCTTCCTAATGGATGGAGCTTTCAAAATTGGTTAAAATGACCTCTATCTTTTGCAAGGTAAACTTACAAGTATTTTTCCATAAAACGTATTTTATTGGAGTTTTCACATTTTGTATGATCTTCCTTCACGCCTTTTGGAGATCTTCGGAATAAAAAACAACACACAAGCTCTCTTTTTTGTATCATGATTGGTTGTGGAAAATTACTAACTCTTCGCATATAGGGTCTACACACTTGTCAAAGAAAGGAGGAGTCAAAACAAAACATGAAACCACTAACACATGTTTTCATATAGGTTGTCAAATGGTGTGCTACTTAAAACCACATTAAGTTAAGCAAGATAAAAAACAAACCATTTCACTTCACAATGTATTGCAGGTTTTAGAAAAGGGTGTGTCCCTATCCACTCAACTGGAACATAACCCCTTTTCCATAACACATTAATCTACAAAAATGGGGGTGGTTTTAGAAACCCTAAATTAATCCACCAATGAGTAACCTTGTGGATGAAATAGGACGCGCTCCGCTTACCCAATTGACTAGATTTACACTATAAATTAGATTCAAAGTTGTATGTATCGTAACCCTAGTACCGATACAACTTAACGCACTAGTTTCTCATTATATCAGAAGTTGGTAAAGTAAATCTGAGATACTCCCAAATAAGTCAGTGTGACTCTTTGGGTAAATCAGGCTCACTCCTAGACAACTTGTGATGCCTAGTTGAGAGATCTTGTTAGGGAAGTCATTTTGTCTTGGAGCCCACTTTGCTAGTCCATTGTCGTGTCAATCCATCACAAAGTGATGAATTACTTGGAGTCTAAACCTTATTTTTTGAACAAGGAAAAGAGTCCATTTAAGTTATAACTAAGTTCATTTCATCAAAAAATTAAGTGACGTATCACTTAGCATGGTTTTTATCTTGCCTTTGAAAGAGGCAAAACTCTACCCAAGTGACTGTACGCCAGAAAAGTGACAAGCAAGCGTGGGAATCTACAGGTAACTCTTCCGCATACCTGACCTCCCGAGGTCGTGCTGAGACAGCCAGTGGGGATGGAATATGCATGGGATGTAGACAAACTAGTTAGGAAATCTAATGTCTTCAATATGCACTAGTGGAATTTGTGAATCTAAGGTAAAGAAGGCCCTTCTAATCTGAACTGGTGTGATAGATCGATCGGAAAGGATGACTGCTTGAAGGCTCTAATCAATATCAAGCTCTGGCATTATTCGATCTATGGGTTGTGGAATACGTGGAAAATGACCTGGGATAGTTTCGTGTATGTCTCCAGATAAGCTCATATGGTGGGTAATGAATACAATCGACTCTACGGACGATTCTCTGGCCTAGTCCAGAATTCTCTAGCTTTGTTAACTGCTATATCTAGTAAGGATAACTGTTTGATGATGGTGGGTGGAAGTGGGGTAGATCTGAATACTAATATGCATAGGCTAATGTCTATGTCTGATTGACTTATGGATTCGTTAGGTTTCGGGATTTGTGGATCACAACTGTAAACTCTTGGTTGTTACGGTCGTGCTTTGGTCATCTACGAAACCAAGTCCTAATCCCTAGTATCCAATAATCATATGCTTTCTCAGATTCTATATTTAGGATCAATAACTACGTGATCTTCTCAGAGTACCTCACAGGCATTCTTGCAACCTGGATTCTTAGGCTGGTATCTATATCTAGAAGAGTGTCTCCTACATCTGCCTATGGGACCAAAGGATCACAACTAAAGGTTTGTTCTCTTTCGAACCCTTCTACAGTCATGTGTATGTTTTCCTATGGTAATCTGTAGTTCGGTTAATTTGACCAAAACGTGTGTGCTTGGTTGTCTTCTATATTTAATCCCCTCAACTGAGAGCCGATATGTCGTAAATCTATTGTTGTTTGGAAGATTTGTATTCTAAGGTTCTGGTCTATGTCAACTATTGCTGTGATGAGATTGGGTTGAGGCACAATTGGCTCAAATACGTATTCCCTAGGCTCCATGGGTCCCGTGATTTTCATACAAAACAATAATGTAAATCTAACTGCAACAAAGCAAATTTTAACTATGTGGAATAAATCAAGAACATATATATAATTTCTATTTTTGTATTTTCTAAGAAACTTTAAGAATTTAAGAAAGTAGCTATTTAAACGTATCTAGAATTTGACAACTAAGATAAAACTTAAAACAAACAAAATAACCGAGTGTAGTTATTTGTCTGTGTAATTTGTAGATCTATTCTAAATAATGAAATAACTTTCTTAATCTATTTGCCAAACTCTCGATCCTACCTCATAAGTGAGGAATGAATCATAGTTTCTCAGAAACTATCAATCCCCACAGCTTCCTTGGCAATATCGAAAGTAAACTTAACTGAAAAGAAGTGATTATATACTTTATTTGATATATTTCTAACTTTAGAACTTTGAAAGCTAGAACCTGGATTCTGCAGAACAGTGGCGAATCCAAAGGTGTGTGTGATCTTGTCCCCTCAGTGTGATCTCCTCATTCCTTTGTGTTCAGGTGAATCCAGAAAAGCGTGTAATGCTAGCATCAACAGAAGTAGATATTGGGACAAAGGAAGCTCAGAATGCAGACTGAATATAATTGGAGTAGGAGAGGGATAGCGCAAGAGTACAAAGCTTGGCTTATGCAATTCCTAGCGGGATTTATCGCGAGTCATGCAACATAAAGCATCCAGAACCTGAAACTATCTTGTTTTGAGGAGAAAAACCTGTAACTTTAATGGCTTCCTAAGCTATTCTACTCCAATGGATTGTGTGAAATAACAACACTACCTGCACAAGATGGATATGTCACTTACCAACAGCTAAACAATGCTAACTAAACATGTAAAGAATTGAAACTATGGCTTCTAAGAAAAATAATAGACTAAACTATTGAAAATGAGAGTATGAGAAGTGAATGAGGGGCAGACCATTTGTTTGAGCACAAGCCATTTATTTATAGCTTTTCATTCACCCAAAGATCAAAACCAAAATGAACTCTAAAACTATAAACAATGGCCAAACACTATTCCAAGGGACCAAAAACATAAATGCAAGCCCAAGTCGGTAAAAAAAACTGGTGAATCATTGATTTTTATGTGAGTCGCGTTAAAAACACTTTCTGGAAAACATGTAAAGGACTGCCGCTCTGAGCAGGGCGGTGGTTACAGGACCACCGCCTTGATCAGGGCAGCAGTCATGAGACCTCGGCCCATGCAGGGCGGTGGTTTCATCACTGAAGAGCAAAAGGCCAAGAAAAGAGGGGAAAAGGGAAAAACAAAGCACGTGGGGGCTAAGCGAGGCATGCGGGATGTTAACGCACACTTGGAGATCTTTTCTAGATCCCGAACACCTTGCGAGGAAACCTGTATCATCATTGGGGCACTTGTCACGTTGTTCCAATAGTACAGTACCTTACAATTTTGGGTACGTATATATTGCCCCCTCGGAGAAGTGTTTTGGCCATGGAGAGGTGTAAAACGGTGGGTCTGAGTATGGTAGTCCCGAAATGGGAAGTTAGAAGTTATACCTGACACATCCGTGTGCTGAAATGACGCCATCCAAAATTCTCGCTACCTGCAAAATGAAAAGAGAACTCAAGTGCAGATAGATACAATAGTTTGAAAAATAAACGCTAAGATAATAGGGAATGAGAACATACCATTTGTGCGAGGATAGGAACTTACCTCCATCAGCGCTCCAAACCTGTGAAAAAGTCATTTTAAAATGAAACATAGTGCTATATATATGAAAGTGGGCCCATTTTCCTATTCACTTGTGAGAGTTGATTTGATTGATTTTGAGCTCTGGGACCCACGGTGATGATTTCTTGCATGAGTAGAGTCAAAACATCTACGACGAGATAGCGATCATGCCTCCACATGCGGAACATCGACCCGCGAGATCACAAGTTAGTTTTCTTTAGTTTTTCCTTTTTCCCCCCTTAATTTTGGAATGTTAAAATCTTTGTCATGGGGGGGGTAATTTTTGAAAATGTTAGTGTCAAAAGGTTAATCTAGGTGGGGCACCTACTGGGTAGGCTTTGATTTTATGTAAAATGGTCTTTTTTAACGTTTTTTAGGCTTTTTGGGTTTAAAAACCCGCGTGGATTTTTGGATCACGACCGCCGCCCTGCCCAGGGCAGCAGTTACATGACCGCTGTCCTGATCAGGGTGGCAGTTACACGACAGCCACCCTTAAGGTGGCGGTAACAAAACCGCCCCCTGCTCAAGGCAGTGGTTTTGCACAGAATGCAAAAGGAACCTCTTTTTGAGATTGTGTTTGTATTTTTAGCCTTTCTACGTGTTTTTATGACTTTCTCAGTATTAATTGGATGCGAACTTGCTTTGTTTTGTGTGTTTTTGGGTGTATGCAGGCGAGAGAGGAATATATCCGTTGGAGTAGAGAGAGGGAGTGTGATTGGCTCCCAGGAGTATTAGATGCCCTCTCACAGGATGAGGAGGATACACTTTAGTGGGCCGAAATACTACGCATCTCACGCGTGCCCCATGTTACACCATCCAGTCACATTCTTTGTCACCTATTATCATACTGGGATGTAGATCGGAACACCTTCTGATTGCCAGGGGTCCGTGGTGAGTGGACCATCACATTGGAGGATGTCTATCATATTCTGGGGGTCCTGATCATTGGGAGACGACTCACCCTAGAGACAACAGGCTCACGGGCACAAATTGCATAGTGGGCCACATATATGGGAGATGCAGTCATCTCCATAGGGTCAAAGAAGGGGGTGAGAGTTCGATCTATTCCCTCTTTTCCCATCCCCTTACTTCGCCAGGCCATCATGGGGATCCTTGCCTCGAGATTGATCGGGGACAAGGGAGGGGACACATTATTATACTGTTGGGCCCCCATTATTACACAGATAGAGGGGCATGTTCAGAAATATGCCTGGGGGGTAGACATTCTTGGGACTACCTACCATGACTTATACAGGGTAGTTCGTTTATAGGGGCAGTCATTGAGCCACCCAACTCTAGTCATGAGTTGGTTATATGAGCATTTCATCCCTTATAGCAGGGGTGTGGAGGTGGCAGATCCTGGAGCTGTGAGGGCAGCCAGATGGACAGACATGTTGGTGCTTAGAGTACCTCATCAGCCAGTTGCCTCCCTAACCACTGCCGACATGGAGGCGACACCATATCAGACTATGGAGGGCATATGGGGTGAGGAGACACTTACCTTGATCTCCTGCTCCACGATAGGGTAGCTTATTGACAGAGTGGGATGTGTGGAGATGCACCCCTTTGGTCGAGTTCCTCAGCAGTTTGGCTTACCATACACGGATATAATTCCCCCAGTGGCGCTAGTCTACAGATCAGTTCGTGAGGCTAGAGGGGGGCCTAGAGGCTGAGGTTGGACAGTGGTTACTCCTGGCATTCCCATTGTAGCCAGGAGGATAGTATGTGCTAGAGGGAGAGCCGGTGCACCTCAGGAACCTTTGCTTCAGATTGTTGTGGGTCTTGCTCATAGCAGCGATGACCCTATTGATATTGACTCTGAGTCTAAGGAGTTCACAGAGGGAGGAACAGAGGAGGAGACCGATGACAGTGATCCTGAGTGGCATGACACTCAGGATATTATGCAGGCAGAGCGGGCTGAGTAGAGCACAGAGAGGGTGAATCTAGTTTCAGAGGAGCCACTCTCCTAGGGCCGTGGTAGAGAGGATGAGTCTGTTGTGGGGTGATACGTTGATCTCACCATAGGAGCAACCCCTCAGTCGGCAGCAGCATCCGTGGCAGGTGCCGGCCCCAGCAACCCATCCTGGAGGCCTGGTGATCTGAGTAAGTTACCCTTTCTCCCTTTTAACGTTTGCTTGTAGGCTCTCCTTAGTTACAATCTTGTATTCCTAATTTCTTGTTTGGTTTCTAACTTGTTTTCTCCTTTATTTACAGAGACTATTGATGAGTGGTGGGATTTGATTCACAGGGTATGTACTGAATCCCTAATGATCCCCATGGATAGGACTCGTGCAGAGCTGTCCGTAGACACTGGGGAGCCCTCATCAGCCGGTAGGCATACTGACATCTTTGCTCCAGTCTAGCATGTGGCCAGGATGGTATCGACCCTTCGCACCGAGCTAGTGGGGTACAGGACGGCTGAGCGTCTTATGAGGAGCCATTCTCGTGGTGAGACTGCGGCTGCTCCTCGGGACCCTGAGCTCTCTGTACATTCATAGCGCCGATGTAGCCGGAGTCCTAGGCATGGGCATGCACCTTCGGAGGGGTCGCGTAGGGATTGAGAGGCCACTTGGCTCTCGTAGATTTTGTACTATATATTCTTTGTATATACCAGGCTCTTTGAGTTTTTTGACCATGCTTAGTGCATGATGGCATTGTATATACACATTGATCATTTATATATACGTATTTATTTTGGATCAAAATCTTGGCACTCATGGTTTCCTTTCTATTTCCAGTTTCCCTATGTATACTACGATGTATGTTTATATGCTTTCTAGAATATATGCAATGGTGGACAAATGATGTAAATGTTTTTATTTCCTTTTGTGTTTCATGATGATGATATATGGTGATGTAGATATAATGTGATTTTGAATCTTATCTTCTGTAAGCAATTTTGGATACCTCATGTTTGTTTTGCAAAGTGATGAATATAAACCAGTACGATGAATAGATAAACTTGCTCCACTCCTAACTCCACGCAACTAGTAAGATGCGAGGGCTTATCACCAAGAGTCAAGAAGGGCACAAGTTATGAAATGTGCTAAAATGATAGTGGTGAAAGATAGAAAAAGCTTTGGTGGAACCAAATTGAAAGCTACAAGCTTACTCTACCCAAGTGACTTCATAGTTTAGAATGCAACTTACTTTGCGGTTTATCTAGACTTAGATCTGTAGATGGCCACATAGTAGACAAAATCTGGGTTTTTAGGATTTTAACTCTCTTGGAATTTTGAACATCTGATTCATTTATTTTTGACTCAAAGTTTCAAAGTTTGAATTGTTTGTGTATGACCATTTGCATTTATTTTTCAAGAGGACCCCCTACAATTTGCCCCATGCTACTAGTAAGAAGCGTGGGTTTAACACCGTTGGAAAAGTATAGGCAAGTAAGGGCATTTCCATCCTTTCCCAACCCTACGTCACTAGTAAGAGACGCAAGCTCATCACCAAAGGTTAGTGGGGCAAGGAAATGTGTAAAATTAAAATTTTCTGTTTGATCAACGTTTGACTTGTTTTCTTGAGTAAAACGCCAATATGTGCTTATTTCCAAAGAGACATATATATGGGATAGATGTGACACCATGAAGCTTCTAGAACAGACCATAGGCAAGACACCTATCCTAAGAAGAAACTAAAAGTGATAACAAGCCCGCAGATCTTGGTATGGTTACCGTTTAAGACTTTGTCACATCTAGCTTTATTTGATAAAATGATTCTGAGATAATTTGATGACATCGTGAAAATGGAGAGTTACGATTAAAGAGTTTATGCCAACAACATCATGAGTTTGTAATGAATTTCTTTGAGAATATATTCCTTGATCACAATTTGTGTACAAAACAAATGGACAACATGATCCTAATCTATATGAAAATGAAATGTAGATAGTTATATAAGTAGTGCGAGCTGCTTATGCGTAGAACTGCTTGAGGTGCAGGGAATTGAATTTTTCACCAAATTCCTCACTTCTAGCATACATAAGAGGTATGCACCGTTTCCATAGTCCTTCATGACTCGGTATGGGCCCAACCATTTGGGCCGGAATTTCCTTCCTTCGCCGGTCTCCTTGTCGATCCGGTTGTCTAGCCTTAGAACTAGATCACCTTTGTATATGTCACGTTTATAGACCTTCCTGTTGTACTGCCGGCACATCTGGTCAGCATAAACTCTATGTCATTGTTCAGCATCTAACCTAGTTTCATCTAGGCTTTCTAGTTGGGAAAGACGTGCTTCTCTGTAATACGTCTTCATCCAGAATCCCTTGTAATGAAATGCGGAGACTGGGTATTTCAACCTTGAGTGGGAGAACTTCCTCTTCCCCGAACACTAGTGAGAAAGGACTTGCTCCCGTTGGTGTTCTTATTGAGTTTCAGTGGGCCCACAAGGCCGGATATAACTTCAAATGCCAATCTCATTTGTTTTCTTTCACATTTTTAAGGAGAATGGCTTTCAGTGTCTTGTTTGTCGCTTCAGCTTGTCCGTTGGCTTGAGGGTAATACAAGGAAGCCGTATGATGGCTTATCTTAAATTTATTACATAGCTCGTGAACCTCTTCATTCTTAAAAGAAGTTCCATTATCAGAGATAATGATTTGTGGGATACCGTATCTGCAAATGATTTGGTTCAAAATGAACTTGGTGATTACAGAACCTGGTACAGTAGTAAGAGGCATAGCCTCTACTCATTTGGTAAAATATTTAGTGGCCGTGATTATAAAATTATGGCCGTTTGTGGATGAGGGAGAGAATTTCCCTATTAAGTCTAGGCCCCATGTAGAAAAGGGCCATGGAGTAGCGATTGGTTGCAGAGCTTGTGCTAGCATATGAATTTCGTGGGAGAATTCTTGACACTTATGACACCTGCGTACAAACTCCACTGTGTCATGTTCTAGAGTGGGCCAAAAATAGCCCATTCGATGTATTTTGCGAGTGGTGGCATGGCCACTGAAGTGGCCTCAACACATTCCACTGTGAGATTCGTGGAGAATCTTCTTGGATTCTTCTATGTCAACACATCTCAGGAGCATTCCATCGAATGCTTTTCGGTAGAGCACTTGCTCTATGATGACGTATTTGGTTGCAAGAATACGTAACCACCTTCTTTGTTGTGGTGTAACTCCTTCTAGGTACGTATGGTCCATGATATAATTAATGATATCAGTGTACCAGGGACACTCAGAGATAGAGGGTCAGGTTTTGATGTAGTTATAGACACTTAAAATTGGTTACTCAATTTAGTGTCCCTCACATTCGTTTACCTGCTTAGGTAACCTGGGGAACGTTTACGTCACCACTATCCCCTTGGGGATATTATCCGATTTGTGACTTAAACATCTATCCTAAGTTTAATTCACCCCATTGTATCTTACCCATGAGTAATTAAATATTAAATATTTAATTACACCTCTTCCCATGTATCCTAATCACTTATCTACCCCAAATTTATTCTATATATGTATCACCCCTATTTTTCCTCTTCCCCAAGTGGGATATTTCCCGTATTAGGGTTAATTCTCATCTTTCTAGAAATCGTTCATTTTGGCCATCTCGGGAGTCTGTCCCGCGATCGGCGCCGACCTATACGGTCGGCGCCGATTTTCTAGGAGCGGCGCTGATTATAAAAGTAGGTCCAGAACTCAGTTCTAGGGACCGAAACACACAGAAGGACATACGACAAAAAAGGACGTGCATGAACAGAGAGAGACAAAGAGACAGATCGCGAAAGAGACACAGGTTGTAAGAAAGAGAGATCTTTTAGCATCAAGTGTATCAAATGAGATCGGATCCTGTCCGAATCAATCCCTGAGAGGAGCACCGTTACTCTACTCCTATCACATCAACATCGCACGTATCCATCAATCCTCTGGTGACTCTGTTCCAGTATCTTACCGAATTTCACACATCCAACAGACGTCGACTATCTGTCCATCTCTTTCCAATTTCTGAATCTTCTTGCACTATCCCTGATCAACTGATCTACTTTGAATTGACGCCGATCTATTTTAGTCGACGCTGATCACATCAGTCGACGCCGATTATACATAATCGATGCCGATCATCCTGCAGATAGGTAAAAGGACACAGGTAACACAAATCCAGCTTTATTTCATAGTTCCTTGTTTTCTTTAGCTTTCTGTCTGCTGTTTAAATTCGGTTTCATTACCATAATCAAAAAATCTAGTCTTATATGTAGATCTTTTATCATGTATGCTTCTCTACTTAATTGAAAACGTGGACTGACATCCGCCGAGGAAGCTTATTGCTTCCCGGACCCGCTTCTCGGGCAGTCCACCCAAATATCTTTTAACGCCATCTTTTTCTGTCAAGCATTGGTGTCTTGTAGGTTACTTGGATCTATTGTGCGAATTGCTCGTGTGCGCCCGTCTTATCTACATCGACCTCCTTATCCGTCTACATCTTCGGATCTTGTCCGTCAGGTATCGATTTCATTGGAGTTTTTCAGGGTTTTTGTGTTTAGTTTGGTGCATTAACTTGGACAGGTAACAAGCGCGAAATCCTTGATCTACATTCTGGCACGCCTGGTGGGACCCAACCAAAGTCCCTTATTGGTAAGTTCATCTCTTTTCTAGTTTTGAGCTTGGTTCTTTTTCCTCCCTGATTTTTATCAGTTCTGCTTGAGCGTTTCTTTTCATTGTTTCAATCTTGCTTTTTATGTGGAATCGTTGTCTTGAAATTTTTCTATTTCCTTGAAATAGAAATTTTTTGTCTCACCATTATCCGGATATATCTTTCTGGGTCTTGTTTGTTGTTTGCTTAACCTTTTCTTGCGGAGCACTTTGCTTGTTCATGGGATTGTCCGAGGGGAAGAGCTCAACAACGCGCTTTTTGAAGTCCACACACCTTGGAGAGCTAAATCTATAGGTATTCCTCTTTTACGGTGTTTTCTCCTTTTTAGGATTTCTTTGTTTGATTTTCTATCACATTCGAACATTTCAATTTTTGGTGCTTAAAAAGAATTTAATCGCATTTGGGAAAGAATCTGTTTGACTTGTCTTCATCGAAATCAAACACTTCATTTTTAAAGTGCTTAAAAAGTACCTTTTCTTTGTCATTGCTGTATGTTTCTCATCTAGTTTTAATTAGACTGGAAAATTGATCAAAATCGGTAGTGACACTATTTGATTTTTATTTTTCACCCTTGCACACAAAGCCAAAATCACTAGGTATAAAGCATTTAAACAAAAACTCCTTCCCTGGCCTCACCTACTTGGAAGTGATATCCAAGAGGAAGAGCCTATGCGGTACTCAGGCCGTGCTATAAATTCACGGAAGTTCTGGTATATATTGGCAAAGCACCTGACTCCCTTATCGCAGCGGTGTGTGAAGTGCGGGGGTAGGCCCCTATATCAAGCCACGTACTGGTCTTTTACTGAAGTGCCTTCGGGACTCCTCACCAAACATTCCCCAAACCATCCTTAGTTTGGCTATCTGAGTAGTTCCTATTCTAAAAATCCTTCCCTAATATTTTCTTTCTTAAAAGCATCAAAACTTAAAGGAGATAATCATCTGCACTGCTTGAATTGTCTGTGCATTAGTTAGGTCAATTTTCTTTTCTGCGTGTTTATGACGGTCATCACTCGGTTACAATCTAGAAGAATGGATCAACTGGCCCCTTCCTCTTCCGAGATTACCACTAGTGTGGATGTTTCGGCACCCCCCAAATCTTCCTCGGGACCGCTGCTAGTCGGTTCCCCATCCTAGTCGTATAATCCTTTCTTTCAAGCCAAAGCAACCCCATCACGTCCAGCTTCCCCTAGTCCTTCAGAAATATCATCTACTTCTGACTCAGAGTATGTTCCTCGCGGGGATCCTGAATTTCAGGCGTTCCTCGATCGCAATCCGGTAGCCCTTATGGACTACCTAGTACACAAGTCTATTCAAATATCTGATCAAGGACCACCAATCCAACAAGTGTATGATTATTCTCATGAACCATCCCAGGCCTTTGTAGAACAGTTTGCATCATCTCTCTTGCCTCGAGTCACAGAGAAGGGCGGTTCCCCTATGCCTCCTTTTTCTCTTCCACCAACCATATCGACTAGTTCTCAAATAGTCTTACCTATTCCTAACACCGCAGTTACCTCGAATATTCCACAACCTACTTCTGAGAGGTCCTCTGCCCTGGCTATAATGAATGCGTATGTCCACCCGCATATTGCTATTAATTCATCTACGCCCTCCATTGTATCCCAAGGTCAATACCCCTTTATGAGCCAACCCCCTTCGAATAGTCAGTTGGTTCCTGCTTCCCGTCCTCTAGTGGGTCTTTCTTCCAATATTCCAGCAACAATGACCTTCACCCATCCTTTAGCATCAGCACCCTTAATGCCTAATCCGGCAATAGAAGGCCCCTTTCAGGTCTTGTTCCCCAATATGTCCAATCAAATTGGCACTCATGTTCCTCAATCTATCCCGATTCAGTCAACAAGCATAGGAGTCCACCAATCACAGGTTCCACCCATCATCCAACCTTCATTTTCTCAACCACTTATTATCTCACAGCCTGCCTATACACAAGCTACTTCACAACAAATACCCCACCAAGTGTCACCCAGAACCCCTGGTTATTCCTCTTATCATCCTATCAATCAACAGATGAATCCCCCATTGACACCTCAACAACATCCACCATTTGCTTCTTATGTAGGACATGCCAGTGTGCCTCCTCCTCAATCTGACGTGGTTCAAATTATCTTCAAGAAAATCACAGACTTGGAAGCCTCCACAAAAGGGGCTCGTCCTTCATACTCCTTTAAAGAAGTGTGTAATGAACCCATTCACCCCTCAGTGGCTTTTAAGACTTATCCTCCCCAATGGGAACTTCCTAAATTTTCAAAGTTTCATAGTCGGGAGGACCCTCAACAACATTTGCAAGCATTCAAACATGCTTTCTACCTCATAGTCCAGGATCAGGAGCTTATGCTCCGTACCTTTCCTATGTCTCTAGCAGGTCCTTCTTTAGACTGGTACAATAAAATTCCTCAACATTCCTTGTTTTCTTTCTCTCAATTGGCTCAGATGTTTGTTGAAAACTTTTCAATAAATATCGTGCATAAGATCTCGATTACAGATCTTTATAACATTCGTCAATTCGATGATGAGTCTATTGCAGACTTTGTCGCTCGTTGGAGAGGGATAATCAACCAATTGTCATTCTCCCTTCCTTAATCCCAACAAATCGAGTTGTTTACTCGATCTTGTGCTAATCACATTTCTTCCACTTTAAGGATCCAAACTTTTCATACCTTTGAAGAAGCCTTTACAATGGCATGCAAACTTGAATCTTACGCCATTGAACAAGGGAAGCTAAAACTTCGCTCTAAATCTAAACCCGATTTTTCTCGGTTTACCAAACCAAATTCTTCCCCTTCTAAGGACAAGAATCAGGGATCCACCAATGCCATTGTATTAAAAACATCACGAGCCGATACTACTTCTAATCAAACACCACGAAGAGACTCCTCATCTTCTCGAAAAGGGACTTCATCATCTCGATCCTTCGCTCCATTGGGGGAATCATATGCCTCTATCTTAGAGAAAATGTTGGAAGTTCGCATGATCGAACTTCCCCCTATTAGGAATATCGATGAAAGCCAAGAACGTCCATTCTGGCATAGAGAAAATGATTTCTGTCATTATCATAGAACCAAAGGTCATGACATCGAACGATGTCAGACTTTCAAAAATCTTGTCTAGAAATTCATTGATAAAGGCGAGCTCATTCTGGATAACCCAAATGCTCCCCCAAATCAGGAAATGGATGTTTTTAAACAACCTTTTCCTAATCATTCCACGAACCATAATGCTTCAGAGTCTCAAAAACCAAACACTCATACTATCAACTTCATCTCTACTGAAGAATCTTCTTCTGAAACCAAGCCATCTGCGAACACATCAACCAAATCAGAACCTCCTTTCACTCCGCCAATCACTAAAATTCCACCATCTTCAGATAGCTCGTCTTTGAATATTCCTACATTGCGAGATACGGGTTCATCTTTCTCCACTCCTTTGTCTCACCTTCCATCCATACCCGAGACAGTGTCATCCTCATCTGTCTCATCATCGAACATTCTTTCAATGCTCGAGGAAATTACATCCCTTCGAGTTTCCACTACAGATACATCTACTTCTGTTGCTCCCATTCTCACTGCAACTATGCCCCTGGTGAATGTACCTATAATTGTGCCAACTCCGACAGAAGCGTCTTCAATTTTGACTCTTCCTGTCTCTTTTCCAACAGTAGTTCCACCCATAATTACTGCACCAGAAGTAGTCCCTTCGCAAAGAACTACTTCTTCATCACTCACTTCTTCCACCACTAGTGCTGCTTCGCCCATTAAAGGAAAATCAAAAGAAGTAGCACCAACACCTATACGCTCGGTTCCTGAACTTAAACCGAGATAACCAAAATCTAACATTGCGCCATCAGTACCTCCCCACTTGCTTCCTCCGAAAAGGTTACAATCACCTTATGCCGTTGAAGTTGTCACCATCCCTGAAAAAGGAAAGCCCATATTTCGAACCATCAAGACCCTTGGTGCTTTCCCATAAAAATCTCTCTCTACGCCCCATAAAAGATTGGATTTATCCACTGAGAAGGTGTCTTCTTCTACACACTTATCAAAACCATCATCTTCTTCTACAACACATTCTTCACCAACACCCCGAAAAGTGGATTTACCTACTAACAAGACGCCACCTCTTCTATCAGGATCATCATCTTCATTACCAAAAGCCAGGGCATCCTATGTCCCTCCGATTACACCTACTTTGGGAGCTTCTTCCTCATCTAAATCAACATTATCTAAATCATCAGTAAATTCAACCAAACAACCTCCTTTATCTTTGAAGACCACAACACTTGTCACATCTCCGTCATCTTCAAAATCTATTTTAGGGGCTCCTCCTCCACCAAAATCAATCATGTCTCATTTACTTCCATCTCAAATGCCAAATCCTGCACCTCCAAGTGTCCAAAAGAATAAGATGATCCCTAAAAAGACTGTCAAACCTAACACGCAGGTTCTTTTGCCTCGGCAGTCTGTTAAGGCAAAAGAGGCACCTTCATCACCTCTATCCTCATCTTCATCTACCGGGTTCTACACCAAAACCCTTCGCCAACTTATCCAATCTTCATCCATATCCCTTCCTTCGATTAAACCCTATAACCCTAAAGGAGTTAAACCTACCTGGTTTAACTCTGATCTAATTTGCGCTTACCACCGTACCCCGGGTCATGATACTAAGGGATGTAAAGCTCTTCAAGCTGTTGTCAACAACCTTTTAGAAGAAAGTGATCTTTTGCTGGAGGAGGAGGAACAAGTATCTCCTGTCATCTTAACCCCATCTGAGCCCCAACGATCCACTCAGACCTCTAGTGATTCCACTCCAATTGACCTTCCACCTTCTCAAATTAATACAATCCATATTGCCACTAGAACCGAACACTATGATAATCCATCTTCCTCTACAGCATCTCGACCATGGGTTATCATTTTTGCAGCCCCTGAAGGAGTTCCTCCTTCCTCATTGGCCCCATGACCTCGGGTCTCTATTCGTGCTGCACCTTGACCTCAAATTCCTGTGTCAGTTGAGGAGAGTGTTATGAAACAACTCACTCAGGCTCCGGTCAAAATGTCTCTTTTTGACCTCATCCAATCCTCTCCACAACATCGCCAGGCTCTGATTGATAATCTGTGTCGCATCACAGTGAACTCAGATGAGCCCCAGCCCTTTGAGTTGGTTGTTGGATTGAATAGACCATCAACCGCCATTTCTTTTGAAGATTCAGAAATTCCTCCTCTTTCTTCAGAGGATTTGGAGGCTCCCCTCTTTATCACAGTCCAAATCGACAACACCACATTAAAACGCGTTATGATCGACAATGGAGCTGCACTCAACGTCATCTCCTCACACACATTTGAGCAACTTAAGTTACCAAAGAACGTAGTGTCACCCCCGCCTTTCGCCCTTCGATCATTTAACGATCAGTTAGCAGTTACTTTAGGAACTGTGGTCTTACCCATTCAAGTAGGTAAGAAGCTGCTTCATGAACTCTTCTACATTGTCGAAGGAAAATTCCACTATAATATGATCCTCGGACGCTCTTGGATTCGCACAATGCATTGTGTCCCATCCACCCTCCATCGATGCTTAAAATATCAATATGAGGGGAAAATATATACTCATCCAAGAGATCCTTTTCCTTCCGCACAATGCGACATGACCACAAGGTCTGCCCCTCTAAAGGAAAATACTTCTTCTCCTGACGGGGCCTCATCTTCTTCCATACCTGCAACCAAACTACCGGATTTACAAAATCTAGAAGAGACATTGCAGCGTTTCTCACTGGGAGAGCTTCCTCTCTTTTCTTTCGATGCCCATCTCAATCCTAGTGAGTATGGTAGACCGGACAAACAACCTGAGTATCAACAAGGTCTCGGTCGCATCGTCACCATTGATCTTCCCAATCAACAGACTAATTTCATCTATGGTGGTCTTGATACGCCTCATTATCGCCCAGATTCTCCTCCTAGGACCAAACCTTACTTAATAGGGTTCGATTATCTACAAAATCCCACATTTGCAAAAACTTATCTATATCGATGCGCATGGAAGGGTTTTGGTCTAGGAAAATATGAGCAAGGTGTGCATGATCTCACATCCATTCCTACTCTCATGCCACATCAAAAATTTGGTTTAGGATTTAAACCTCTTTCAAAAGCCACCGTCACTATTCTCGATGAGCCTCTTCCTATTGAGGAACCATCTTCTCCCGCTAAGTCAGAAGCATCACTCGATGTGGACGACGACATTTCTATCCCACCTAACTTTTTTTTTTATCAATACCATTTCCTTAGGGCCGCTAGCCTATACGAATAGCAACCGGTCCACTTCCATACCATTAATCTTCCCTGAAATAGTTGGAGATGACTCTCCTACTATCAACACTATCCACTGTGCGGATGATGATTTTTTCCTCACCTATCTGGGGGCAGGGGATTCATATCTTCCCAAGACTATTCCTTCTGACACATCTACGCTTCTCAACGAAGCCACTGTCGACCTTAATATAGGGACTTCTGAAGACCCTCACATCATTAAGGTCGGCCAATCCCTTAATCCACAGGAGTTAGGAGATTTTACCACTTTTCTTTCCAACCATCGTCAATCCTTTGCTTGGTCATATGAGGATATGCCCGGACTCGATCCCGATATTGTGGTCCACAATATCGTTACTCTTCCCAACATCAAGCCAGTTAAACAAAAATTACGTAAAATGCACCCTAGAGTAGCCCTTCTTGTTAAAGAAGAGTTGCAGCACTTGCTCTCGGCTAACTTCATCCAACCCATTGATTATCCACAATGGGTTTCCAATGTAGTACCAGTAACTAAGGCTATTGGGAAAATTTGAATTTGTACCGACTTCCGGGATCTTAATCTTGCTTTTCCAAAAGATGATTTTCCTCTACCTAATATCGACCAACTCGTGGATTTAACTGCGGGTCATGAGATGCTTTCTCTTATGGATGGTTTCTCTGGGTATAATCAAATTCTCATCGCACCAGGAGATCAACATAAGACTTCTTTCATAACTCCTTGGGGGACCTTTTGTTATCGCATCATGCCTTTTGGTCTTAAGAACGCAAGAGCAACCTATCAGCAAGAAATGACCTACATCTTCCATGATCTCTTACACAAAACTATGGAAGATTACGTTGACGATCTCCTCGGTAAGTCCAAATGTCGTCAGGATCATCTTTTCATCCTTGCACCTCTCTTTGAGAGGCTTATCTGCTTTTTTCTTCGTCTAAATCCAGCTAAATGCGTGTTTGGCGTTCTCACTGGTAAACTTTTAGGTTTTATCATTTCCATCAGGGGTATTGAAGTAGACCCCGCAAAAATAAAAGCTATCCTTGAGATGCCTCCCCATTCTAACTTAAAGCAACTCCGCAGTCTCCAAGGACGTCTTCAATCAGTGCGTCGTTTTATCTCACAATTGTCAAACCGTTGTCAACCTTTTCACCATCTCCTCCGTAAGAATGTTCATTTTGAATGGGATGAACATTGCCAAAAGGCCTTTGATGATCTCAAATCTTATCTTCTTTCTCCACCTGTGCTTACACCTCCACGCGAGGGGGAGCCTTTCTATCTTTATATCTCCGTGACTGACCATGCTCTGGGAGCCATGATTTCGCATCGGGACACTTGCGGTAAAGAACAAGCTATCTATTACATCAGTCGCACCCTCCATGAGTATGAAACACGTTACTCCGAAGCTGAAAAGCTATGTTGTGCTCTCTTCTTCACAACTTCTAAGCTTCGTCATTACCTCCTTAATCACAAAACTTATATTGTCACAAGTGTTAATCCACTCAAGACAATTCATGCAAAGCCTTATCACAATGATCGTATCACTCGTTGGCTCATGCTTATGAAAGAATTTGACCTCGAGTTTATCCCGTAAAAGTCTATCAAGGGTCAGGTTATTGCAGATCAATTGGTTGATGCTCCTCTTTCGGACACTCAAGACCCCCTTGCTCAATTCCCCGATGAATATATCCAACAAATTGATTTTGGTCTATCTCCATTTAAAGTAAAGCTCTTCTTTGATGGATCCAAATGCCAGGAAGGGGGAGGTGTGGGTTTCGTGATGATTCCTCCTTGGGGTACGCCTATCCTAGTCGCACACAAATTGAACTTTGAGTGTACCAATAATATGGCTGAATACGAAGCTCTTGTCTTAGGTCTCCAAAATGCCATTAATCTCAGTGCTCGTCATATTGACATCTTTGGTGATTCTGAACTCATCGTTAATCAGGTCACGGGTGTCTATCAATGCAAGAATGATATCCTTCAAAAATATCGCGACATCGTTCTTGCTCAACTCCAATCTTTCGATAAATTCACTATCCAAGCTATTCCTCGCACTGCAAATTGATTCGCAGATATGATGGCTTCGTTAGCCTCACTTATCCCACCTTTTACCGAAGACTCGCGACTTTATGTGGCTATACAACGATTAGATCAACCATCTCATCTTAGGCAACTAACTTCAATCCATGCTGTCACAACCCATATTTAGGATGAGTGGTATCAAAAAATTGTTGATTATCTATCTCATTCGGTGCTTCCCCCAGATCTGATTTCCAATGGTAGAAGATCTTTTATCCAACGCGCTAATCACTATACTATTCTAGGCAGGATTCTCTACAAACGCGGCTTTGATGGTATTTTGCTTCGGTGCCTCAAAACCCATGAATCATCTAAAGCCATCCAGGAGGTCCATGACGGTATCTGTGGTGGAAATTTTAGTGGCTTGGCTGTGGCTAAATGCATCTTATGTTTGGGATATTATTGGCCTTCTCTTAATCAAGATTGTTGTGAATACACTAAGAAATGTATCAAGTGTCAACAACATTCCAATCTTACACACATCCCTAGTCAAGCTTTGCAACCTACGGCGGATTTGTGGCCTTTTTCGCAATGGGGTCTTGATCTTATTGGTCTCATCAATCCCCATTCTTCACAATGCCATCATTCTATCATTACTGCCACCTAGTACTTTACTAAGTGGGTGGAGGATATCCCTCTTTCTTCAACAAAGGCTAAACCCATAGTTGATTTCGTCTATCAACACATCATTTGTCGCTTTGGCGTTCCACACAAACTCATCACAGATAATGGCAAGTCTTTCAAGAATGTTGATTTACAGAACCTCTGCAACGCTTTCAATATCAAACTCAGTTTTTCTTCCCCATACTATCCTGAAGCTAATGGTCAGGCCGAAGCTTCCAATAAAACTTTGCGTAATATCCTCGCAAAGGTAACTAGTCGAGCTGGTAGGGATTGGCATTTACATATCCCTTTTTCTCTCTGGGATTATTGGACTAGCATCTGTACTCCTACTGGTGCTACTCCCTTCTCTCTTGTCTATGGGTTTGAAGCTGTTCTTCCTCTGGAAGTCCAAATCCCGTCTCTCCGTGTTTCTCTCAGAGAATTTATCTCCGATGAAGACTATCGTCAAAATCGTCTAGCACAACTTGAATTATTAGATGAGCGGCGTCTCAACGCTCTTGAACATCATCAAGTCTATCTCGAGCGTGTCAAACGTGCTTATAACAAGCATTTGCAGCACCGTGACTTCAAAATTGGGGATCTTGTTCTTAAAGAAAATCAAAATGTTACTACACTCGAAAGAAGTCAACGTGGTAAGTTTGCTCCCAACTGGATGGGCCCCTACATTATCACTCATAAATATGGGTCTGGGGCTTATTGTCTATCTTCCATGGATGGTATACCTGAAGAGGAACCTCTTAATGCCTTGCATCTACGGCCCTTCTACTGTTAAAATCTATCTTACACAAATCTAGTCGCAACACAGATCTTTCATCCATCTAAACAACTATTCATATACTTTCATGGTGATTCGAAACTATGTGGTTCTCCGCCTATTACCTCTTTTACCTTAAAATATGAGTATCATGGCTCTACTCATTGCATGTTTCTTTTGGATATGTTCCTCCTCATGGTAGGAATACCTTAATCACCACTTCATCTGTCCCAAGTGCTTATCTTAATCGGATCTACTCGGGGCATGAGTGCATGTTCTTCTATATTCTCTTCCCCTCCATCTGATCTATCTAGGTCTAAACTCAGCTTCTTCCAAAAAGATTTTCAAAAAAAAAAAGAAAAAAAAAAGAGATGTTATCCAAAAAGATAGACTGATCCCTCGAAGGACAGCTATCCCTACATTATCAAATGAATCAAAAGAAAAAAATATAGACCATACCCTCGAAGGATGGCTATCATTGAAATTCAAAATACAGACCACTCCCTTGAAGGACGGCTGTTTCTCAAAGATATATTCAAGGCTTCTTGCAATTAATCATCCTTTCAGTCAGTTTATACACTTTTTAGCATCACTGAAAGACTTCCCGTATTGATCAGTCTTTCCATATCTAGCAAACTTCCTGCATTGATCAGTTTGCTTTTCTGCCAAAATCATGAAGCTGAGATTTAAGACCTTTTGTAGATCATATGGAGAATCCTATTTTCCCACTATGGACATGTATTATGTCCCTTGTAAATTCTGACAAGGTACGTACTTACTGTTCCTTTCATTTCCCTCCTAGATCTGTTTTGCGGCTAGTTAGTGTCAGGTTTATTTTAACCTCATGTAGGGCCTTACATGCATGATATTGTGATTTCCTATCTAGATTCTATCTATGGTCGGTTGGGAGTCCAAATTGTCATTTTCTTTCTTATCCGGGTATATTTTCTTTATTCCTAGTCAAGGTCATTTTCATTACCTCCTTGGCTCTCGCAACGAGTATTCCCCATTATTCTTTGTTTTTCATCTAGTCAAATTGACATTTCACATGTTAATTCAATCAAAATTTATCTTCTATCTAATTTCATCTTATCTATCAAAGCATCTATTATCAACACATCTATTTCTGGCTATCTATTTTCATCAAAATTAAATTAACATCTCAACCATGCCGAGTACATCAATCACATCTATCTATCTATCCATCAAAATATCGAAAAAATGGTGCATCCAAGTTACACTACATCTATCTATATCCATTTTTCATCAAAATAAAATCCATACATCAATCACATCTATCTATCTATCCATCAAAGTATCGAAAAACTTGTACATCCAAGTTACATTGCATCTATCTATCTCTATTTTCATCAAAATTATATCCACATATCCATATCCATCAAATCACATCTATTTCTATCCTCTATCAGTCTATATCTATCCAATCACATCTATTCATCATCTATCAGTCTATATCTATATCCATCACAATTATGCTACATCTATCCATGTATATCAACATCAAACGCATGAGATCAATTATATGACAAATAAAATGATGAATCTATATATATATGTGTGTCTGTACAACAAAAATGGGTGGCTTTCAATCAAGCCATCTATACAATGCCTTCCAATCGAGGCTACATCACTATACAGATACAAAATACATCAATCCCTATATGGTAAAGTCCGATGCATGGAGGACACTATCTCCTCCACCCTCCTCTGGACCAGGCTATCTCTCCTGACTGCCACCTATCGAGCTAGATGCACCTACTGCTGGAGGTCTCTATCCACCTCGATCTCTCTCGGTGCTCCCTCCGCCTGAGGCCCCGCTCGCTGTAGCCGTCGCTGCCCTCGTCCTCGCCCCATACCACGGCACATCTGGGGCATGTTGCGCTCAGGCATCCTCATAGTATCTCACCTCAGCGAGGAGAGACTGATATGTGCTTAAGCTCACAGTACCAGGTGCTCGTAATGGTGCTGCTGGTGCTTGCTGGGGCTGCGGGCACTGCTGGTGGTGCTCCTCCTAGGGTCGTACCCTGCGTACCAGACTCCGACATGGCACCTGTCTCCCCATATTTGGCCCTGAGGGCCTCCCTATGTCAATAATAGCGATCCCTCTGCTGGATCGCTATAATCTCACTCCTGGCAAGTGGTGTCTCTCTCCAAAATTAGGGCATCTCTCTCCTCTGTCAGAGCCCTGATCTCCTCAAGAGCTACCTGATGTGTCTGTGTCAGGGTGGCATGCTCTCCCTCCAGTCTATCGAGCATCGTAGCTATGTCATCCTCGTCGGCATCTATAGATGTCGGGAGATGTCGTGGAAGCTCTATATCATACCATGTTGCATAACCCTCATCTACCCCTGCGTCATCATCATTGTCTGTGGAGGGTGGGGCCTCTCTCATTGGATCTGCCGGGATCAAAATCGGTAGATCAGTCTCCTTGCTATCCCGCCTATAAGGCGTGTAGGTGGTCGGCACTGTCTGCACTAGGCCGAACTATCTCAATACCCGCATAAACGGGACTCGCTCCCACATATCAGGCCCTGCGGCCCCTAACCACCCTGCTCCGTCTCAATGCCACCAAGTGGGCATCCTGACCAGCCCATGTCGGAAATGCCCGATATGGCCTCCAAATGACCTGATCCGGTGTCAGCATCCTGAAACACTCGGCGTACCAATCAGCCGATCTCCCTGTATCCCCAATGGCCATGTCAGCCCGCCATCGCCGGAATCCATAATCAACACCTCCCACTACTGCTGGCATCCAAGGAAGCCTGGATGGCCTGATCACTGCTATATGCTCATAGGCCCAGCAATGGAGCACAAAACTGACATCTATACCTGTCCTCCGGCCTGTGGTGTACATCCATAGCTCATGGTATATCTGAGCTATCAGGGCATCAGCAAAAGCAAACACTTGCCTGAACTGCAGAATGTCACAAACATAGTCTAATAACAACAGTGGGAATCTCCCACCTCCTGAATCTGGAAGAGTAAAGTAGGATATAGCCATCTGAATCAGCACTATCCGTCTGCTCCAGGGACTATCCTGTCTGTACTGTGAGGCTATCCTCACTGCCCCGGACACTATCTCTGAGTCATCTGCCCTGTCTCTATATAATCGACCTAGGGCCCTCTGCTGCTGCTCTCGTGGGGTAATCTCGATAGGGTCCCCAGTGATCGGTAATCTCAGAATCCTGTATATGTCCTCATGGGTGATGGTCATCTCACCCGTCCTAAACCAAAAAGTGCACGTGTGGGCTGTCCCACCATCGCACTAGTGCCCGCATCAGCTCCACATCCCGTGGCACTCGTCTGTAGTATCTAAAGCCCTCGAGCCCGGCTAACTCTAGATGCCGCCAATCTGCATCGGTCACATCTGGGAGAATAGTCTCCAGTAACTCGGGAATAACATCCCTCATGTGTAGAGCCTCTCGTGCCTGCACCCACGACAACAAGAGTAATTTTAGTCTCGAATCAGAACATCCAAAACAACAACAAAAATCTTATCTATTCTAATCGGCGTCGATTTAATAAAATTTACGTCGTTTATTTCCAGTCGACGCCGATTCATACCAATCGACGCCGCTCAAACACCAATCGACGCCAATTTTACCAATCGACACCGACTGACTGTCCGGGCATAAATTGGACCATTGCCCCCACAAACAAAAAAATCAAACAAAAAAAAAAACTAAGTTCAACGGGTTCAAGAAGAACCACTTACCCCAGGTCACCTCCTCCTGCGCTTCTGACCGCTCCCAGAGGCTTCCATGGTGCTCAAATCTAAATTCTGACTCTCTCTGAATCAATTGTCACGATGAAAATAAATCGTTTACGTTTTCCGTTTGCATATTTATATGCGCTACCACGTTTGGTCGGTGCCGATTTTGTTGATCGACGCCGTTTACCTTGGTCATCGCCAATTACTGTGATCGCCGTCGATTTTCCATGTCTGTTTGCCATAGTGTTGATGCTTGGCTTATTTATCCATCTGATCATTGTTTTATGCTGAATATTGTCTTCCGGCGCATCTTTTCGATATCACCGTCTATTTCGGGTTTTGTTCCCTTTGCGTGGGACACTTGTACTTTTTGGCAGCTTGGAGTTAAACGGGTCTGTAGGCACTAACGTCGTCTGCTTTGCAGACCGTCTAGTTGTCACCTACCAATGTGTCTCTCTTTAGATGCTGACTATTTTGCAATTCTCCTTACACTCATGGGTCTGTAGGTATTAACGTCGTCTCATGAGGAGACCATCTAGTTTGCCCTACCAATGTGAGTTCCTTAGGTTGCGATACCTTTTTATTTATTTTTGTGCGTCATCAATGATCAAATCTACTCCAGACATCCGACTGCGGCATCCTGCGTTCCCATCTACCTCTTTCAAACTTGGGATCGTCTGTTCTATCACCCATCCCATCCCTAGTTTGAGGGGGATCACATCATCATACTTTCTTCCCTTCTTCCATCTCTTTGTTTTTGTCTCATAACCTTGCTTATCGCAAGTTACTTGAGAAAAAGGGGCAAAATGTAGACACTTAAAATTGGTTACTCAATTTAGTGTCCCTCACATTCGTTTACCTGCTTAGGGTAACCTGGGGCACGTTTACATCACCACTATCCCCTTGGGGATATTATCCGATTTGTGACTTAAACATCTATCCTAAGTTTAATTCACTCCATTGTATCTTACCCGTGAGTAATTAAATATTAAATATTTAATTACACCTCTTCCCATGTATTCTAATCACTTATCTACCCCAAATTTATTCTATCTATGTATCACCCCTATTTTTCCTCTTCCCCAAGCGAGATATTTCCCGTATTAGGGGTAATTCTCATCTTTCTAGAAATCGTTCATTTTGGCCATCTCAGGAGTCTGTCCCACGATCGGCGCCGACCTATACGGTCGGTGCCGATTTTCTAGGAGCGGTGCCGATTATAAAAGTAGGTCCAGAACTCAGTTCTTGGGACCGAAACACACAGAAGGACATACGATGAAAAAGGACGTGCACGAATAGAGAGAGACAAAGAGACAGATCGCGAAAGAGACACAGGTTGTAAGAAAGAGAGATCTTTTAGCATCAAGTGTATCAAATGAGATCGGATCCTGTCTGAATCAATCCGTGAGAGGAGCACCATTACTCTGCTCCTATCACAATCAACATCGCACGTATCCATCGATCCTCTGGTGACTCTGTTCCAGTATCTTACCGACTTTCGCACATCCAACAGATGTCGACTATCTGTCCATCTCTTTCCAATTTCCGAATCTTCTTGCACTGTCCCTGATCAACTGATCTGCTTTTAATCGATGCCGATCTGTTTTAGTCGACGCTGATCACATCAGTCAATGCCGATCACATCAGTCGATGCCGATTATACATAATCGACGCCGATCATCTTGTAGATAGGTAAAAAGGACACAGGTAACACAAATCTAGCTTTATTTCATAGTTACTTGTTTTCTTTAGCTTTCTGTCTGCTGTTTAAATTCAGTTTCATTACCATAATCAGAAAATCTAGTCTTATATATACATCTTTTATCATGTATGCTTCTCTACTTAATTGAAAACGTGGACTGACATCCGCCGAGGAAGCTTATCGCTTCCCGGACCCGCTTCTCGGGCAGTCCACCCAAATATCTTTTAACGCCATCTTTTTCTGTCAAGCATTGGTGTCTTGCAGGTTACTCGGATCTATTGTGCGAATTGCTCGTGTGCGCCCGTCTTATCTACATCGACCATCCTTATCCGTCTACATCTTTGGATCTTGTCCGTCAGGTATCGATTTCATTGGAGTTTTTCAGGGTTTTTGTGTTTAGTTTGGTGCAATTAACTTGGACAGGTAACAAGCGCGAAATCCTTGATCTACAGTAGTATACACACTCATCTGGAAAATCGAAATATACCTAAATCACCTCCATCTAATGGGTTTATCAGCTAACCAATCCGCAATGATTTGTCCCTTAACCAACTTCTGAATTACAAATGTTAATTTTAATTCCCCCATTAAGGTTATAAAACATCCAGCCTTTTTAGACAAGGATCCTTGTGTGAGGAAAGTTTGTAAATGATCTGTTTTTACAATGACCTTTGTTTCTTGATTTAACATGTAATGTCTTAAGCATTTTGTTGCAAAGACTATGGCGAGGCATTCTCATTCTGCTTGTGTGTAGTGTGTTTCATAGTCAAGCAATGTCCAGCTAATGAAATAGATCACACGTTCTCTATTGTCATCATCCTTCTTGAGGCCAACATACAGGCTAGCGAGACATTGGTGGCTCGCGAATATAAAATTAATGGGTGATCTGGCTTAGGTGGCATTAACGTAGGTGGTGATAACAAGAAACACTTAACTATGTTGAAAGGTTCATTGTAGTCTTCGGTCCAATCAATGCTATAGTCTTTCTTGAGTAGATTGTTGATTGGATGAATGGCAAAACTTAAATCTCGGGATGAATCTCCAGATCGCACCCAAGTTTTCTGAGAAATGATCTAATTCTAGATTCATCCGAAGGTGGGACCATTTCGAGGACAGCCCAAATTTTGGTTGGGTCAACATCTATCCCTCGTGACGATATGATGTAACCTAGGAGATTCCCTCCTGTTACACCAAAGATGCATTTTTCTGGATTTAACGTGACTCCGTACTCTATCAGACATGAAATAATGATGCGGAAGTACTTATGGATGGTCACAACGCTTCTTGGCCTTAGCCAACAAGTCATCTATGCAGGATTCCACAATTTTGTGAATTAAGATCATGAAATATATACGTCATAGCCTGCTGGTATGTAGCGCCAGTGTTCTTGAGTCTGAATGGCATAACAGCATAGCAATAGGTTCCCCAAGGAGTTATAAATGTGGTTTTAGCTTGATCTTGTTCAGATATTTTGATTTGATTGTATCCCGAGAATCCATCTATGAGAGACAAAAGCTCAAATCCAGTTGTTGCATCAACAATGACGTCTATGGATGGTAATGGGAAGTTGTCTTTAGGACATGCTTTGTTAATGTCTCGAAAGTCTATGCAGATGCGTACCTTTCCATTCTTTTTGAGAACCGGAACGATATTAGAGACCCATTGAGAGTAATCGACTGGTTTGATGAATCCTACTTGGAGGAGATTTATTACCTCCTCTTTTACCATGAGAGCTACCTTGGGTTTCATTGGTCTCAATTTTTGCTTAGCCTGGTTTTGCATCTGATTTAGTGACGAGGTTTTGCACCGCAATGTGTGGTGTAACCCCTGTCATTTCCTTATAATTAAATGTAAACGCCTTCTGATGTTCCTTGAGGATCTAAGTGTGTATTTCTACTTCTTCTAATGGAGTTAACGAGGATCCTAACTTCAACATCCTTTGTTCATCTTCCGTTCTGATATTAATATCAATTGTTTCTTCGATTAAAGAAGCATTGCCTTCTTCAAACTCAGGTGGGGCTGGGGGTAGCTCCAGCTCGTCTCCACTTCTCGACTGTGTATATGCTAGAGTTCCTTTTGTAGGGGAAGCTCTGTCCATGGGATTCCCGTAATAGGAAGATGAATGCAGGATCAAAAATAAATCTATCATACGTGATGGGCAGAGATGTAATGCCGTATAGGCGTTTTAACTAATCCAAGAGTGGTTGTATCACTATCGGTGTGGTCTAGGATAGCAGATTTGTTTTCATTTCTATTTAAAAGATAATTTGACATTGTTTTTATCAATGGTTCATCATGAAGGGATACCATGAAACGGGTATCCTCCAACTTATTGTTTGGAGTAAAGCGTGACGCTGGAGGTTGCTATTGAATCAGCGAGAAGATTTTGTTCTCGTGGGATTACTTCAATCGATATGAAGTCAAAATCCTTGCTTAAATCTCAGTACAGATTGTTTTGTAGAGCTGTAGGTGCTCAACTTTGGTTTCATATATCTTCAGAGACTTGGTTTGCTACCAATTGTGAGTCTCCTAATACTCTGATGTTATTAATACTGATCCTCTTGGTTAAAATGAGGCCAAGGAGGAGGGCTTCGTATTCAGTGCCATTGTTTGTACATTTTAAATTGAGTTTGAATGCGAATGGTAGGACCTTTCCTTCAGGGGAAGTAAAGATTACACCTGCTCCCACTCCATAACAGCATCTAGTTCCATCAAAATGGAGTGTCCAATATTTAGCTGGGAATATGGATGCTGGGATATTTGTTGTGTTTGCGCATTCTACTTCCACCATACAGAGATCCTCAGCTGGAAGAGAACCAACACCTAGGGAATTTCCCATGCCCACAGAATCAAATGGTAGGAACATTGGTAGATCTTGTTCTAGTAACTCAATGATTTTTGCAGTGGTTCCTAATGATACCATTTCTACAATGTTAGCCCCGCCTTTTGAGGCTGGGATTGTCTTGGCTAGATTCATAGTCTCAAGATCCATTGTAGGTACCAACTTCTCCTTTGGTTTTACATCAGTGGGTTTATTAAGTTGGTTTGTTGGAAGTTCAAATTCCGAGTGCACACCCGGTCTTTTCTTTAAGTCAGCTAGGTGTATATCGAAAGGTTTTGGATTGCCTTTGGCTATAAACAACTTTCCTAGATGCAAGAATCTTACTTCTTGGAATAACGTAGAAGGGATTGCCTTCATTCGGTGTATCCATGGTCGGCTGAGGATCATATTATAATTAGTTTCCCGATCTATAATATAAAACTCAGTCAGGATTGTTTTGGGTCCTAAGGTGACCGGTAGTATTATAGTTCCAATCGAAGTGGCTTTAAGGCTATCATAGCCTCTCAATGTATTTCGAGTGGTGGAATAGTTTGTTTCCCCATATCCTAATTTTTGAAGGAAAGATAAGGGGACTATGTTAACTGCAGCCCCATCGTCAACCATTGCTCATTTTACATAGTTATTATAAACCCATACTTGTAAGTGTAAGGCTGGATCACCTCGGCGTGCAATCTCAGTATCTGTAGGCATTTTACTTATTTCGAATATGAATTCGACATCCTTGTTCGGCTGCCCTGGAGGATGAACATCAAAGTCTACATGATTTACCTGTGTTTCAGGAGGTGGAGTGATGTTAATTAAATGACCTAAACCTAATGCTTCTAAAAGAGCAGCCCTGTGAGCAGGAGAGTTTTTTAGTAAGTCTAAAAATGAAATGTGCGAGAAGGTTTTTGTTAGGTCGTTAATTAAATCATAAGCACCCACGGGTTTTTCTACTATTTGTTGACTCTTATCTGTTTCTAGAAGGTGACTTGGGCTTGGTTGAGAGAAATATTCTCGTGTTCTTGTTATAGCTTCGATAGGTAGTTCAACGTCTAGTTCTACTAAACTGACTATCTTGGGTCTCGGCTGATTTCCTAATTGTGGCACAACTGATGGATTTAGTGAAGTTGAGGCTTCATGATCATTGTTTCCCATCATTTCACCCTTGTTCGTCCCAGTTAGATTTAGTCTTGTTATTATCATGATTTGGGAGTGGATTGTTAAAGATCTTGAGGGGAGCATTCTGAGGGGAAACTGCGCTTGCGAGTGTGCTTGGTGGTGGTGACACGGGATCTGCCAAAAATGAATCTGTGAAGAACTGTCTTTGTTCTTCTGGCAAACGTTGCATGAATTTATTGTAGTCACGACACATTCTAGTATCATGACCTCGAATTTTGTGGAAACCACAATATGAATTGGGATTTTAATTCCTGGTTTGTTGGTTTGGTGTATATTGTGGCCTAAAACTCTGATCAAACTGTTGCCTATTAGGATTAAAGTTTTACATTTGTTGTTTCTGGCTTTGATTTTGGTTTTGATAACCAAATGAGTTTTGGCTTGGCCCTTGTATGGGATTTCTCATCGTTGTTGTTGTTGTTGGATGGTTAAAATCCACTGTATTGATTGTCGGGGTAAAGTTGTTGTTTCGTTGGTTGTTTGTTTGTGATGGAGTATTGACAACATTTACCTTCTTGGGCTTGTCGGTTACTCCATCTGTTGTTACACCCCGATTTTCATTAAGGATTTTAGGTCCTTGATTGACATTTGCGGTGGTGGGATAATTTGTAGTGTTCTGATTGGGGGTGATTAACCTCCTGTTTGCTCCATATGTTTTGCGACCACTATCAATTGTTACTTGATCTATTCGAAGAGCACTCTCTAGTACTTCATCGTAAGTTCGTAATGGGAACTTCTGGACTTCTTCCTTCACTTCTCTGCTAAGAGAATGAAGGAATAAATCACATAGTTCCATTTGATCCATGTTTGGTGCACTTTCCAAGGAATAAAGGACTGTACGCCACCATTGGATGAAATGGGTGACAGATTCGTTGTGCTCTTGTTTGATGTGTAAGAACTCCCTGATTCCTGTTCTTAATAGTTTGTTCATGTCAAATGCCTTAATGAACTCTGATACGAGTTGTTTAAATGAATGGATGGAAGCCTCAGGTATTCTATAATACCAATCAAGAGCGATGCCTTCCAAAGTTTTGGGGAATATTTTAGCAACAACCCCATCCCAAGGGAGTAGTTCTCGTATGGCTGTAGCGTAAGCTTTGATATGCACGTTTGGATCTCCCTCACCTTTGTACTTGGGTAAATTGGGAAGGGGTCTTGGAAGCATGACGCTTCGTATGGTGAAGTCTAAGGGCTCTTTCAAATATTCTGAATAAGTCCCTATCGCATAGGTTTCGACCATTGATGGTGGAGGGAGCGATGGTGGAATGGGTTGTTGATATGGCACAGTGTATGTGTTGGTAGGGGCATAAGGAAACACTTGTGTTTGAGCAAGCATGCCGGGAGAGGAGAACATATCTCCTTGTGGTGATTTGGAGTACATGTTTAAGTATGACGGGGTATTGTCTAGGAATGGATTGTTTGATACTAGACCGGGAGGAATGGTGTTAGAGATGATGGGCCTAGTTGGTGTTTGTTGTGGATACTGAGGAGGCATGCCTAACGTGCCTACTCCTGTGAGGAGATCTACTTGGCTAGGATGGTGTGGAGGATTGGAACCCCTTGTTTGCAGGAATTGTGAATTTTGACTTGCTTGGGCAAGTTCTAACCCTCTCACTTTTTCTACTAATGTTGAAATGACTTCATTTGGTGAAGTCACGATATTCTGCCTTGGTGGCGTTTGTTGTATGCCATGGTTTTGTATAGGCATGTGATATCCTGCTATGAACTGATCGCTATCTTTCCAAGTTTCTCTGAGAGTATTTCCTATATGTAATGGTATAGAGGTATTTTCTTGAAAAGAGACCTCAGGTTGCGTTTGTAAACCTCCTTACAGGTGGGTACATACCCCGAGAACGTTGTTCACTCCTAGGATAACGTATTGACTGTTCATCATCTAAGACCAGGTATGGGTCTGATTGTCTACTAATTTATGGTCTAAGTAGCATCTGAGGAGATGAACTAGATTCTCCAGTGAACGTCATATTATTCGAGCCTGAAGGCTCTATTTGTTGTTTTTTGAGGGGGTTGATCTAACTCCTCAGTTTGAAAAGATGAATTATATCTGATTCTTGGAGTTTGTGTTGACAACTGATTAGTTGAGTAGTTGTCACCCCATACTGAGAGTGAGGGTGATGATTGTCTATTCTGTTGGGCATAGTATGCCTCAAGACCCAAGAGGGGTCTGCCATATGCATCGAATCCTGACATATTTGGGGGGTATATGAATACCCGCAGAATAATGGGAGAGAGCGAAAATGATTCGTGAAAGCTAATGAGGTGGAGAAGATGAAAAGTAAACTAAACTTGAAATAAAATGTAACACTATGACTCTAGACAAGAAAGTAGGAAGTTCACGTGTGCTTCACTAATTTTGTTTGTTTCACGTTGGGTTCACCAATTTTGTACGCCGGAAAAGTGACAAGCGAGCGTGGGAATCTACAGGTAACTCTTCCACGTACCCGACCTCCTAAGGTCGTGCTGAGACAACCAGTGGGGATGGAATATGCGTGGGATGTAGACAAACTAGTTAGGCAATCTAATGTCTTTAATATGCACTAGTGGAATTTGTGAATCTAAGGCAAAGAAGGCCCTTCTAACCTGAACTGGTGTGATAGATCAATCGGCAAGGATGACTGCTCGAAGGCTCCAATCAATATTGAGCTCTAGTGTGATTCGATCTATGGGTTGTGGAATACGTGGAAAATAGACCTGGGATAGTTTCGTGTATGTCTCCTAGATAAGGTCATATGGTGGGTAGTGAATACAATCAACTCTACAGATGATTCTCTGGCCTAGTCCAGAATTCTCTAGCTTTGTTAGCCACTATATCTAGTAAGGATAACTGTTTGACGATGGTGGGTGGAAGTGGGGTAGATCTGAATACTAATATGCGTAGGCTAGTGTCTATGTCTGATTGACTTATGGATTCATTAGGTTGCGGGATTTGTGGATCACAACCGTAGACTCTTGGTTGTTGTGGTCTTGCTATGGTCATGTACGAAATCAAGTCCTAATCCCTAGTATCCAATAATCATATGCTTTCTCAGCTTCTATATTTAGGATCAATAACTGCGCGATCTTCTCAGAGTACCTCATGGGTGTTCTTGCAACCTAGATTCTTAGGCTGGTATCTATATCTAGAAGAGTGTCTCCTGCATTTGGTTGTGGGACCAAAGGATCACAACCAAAGGTTTGTTCTCTTTCGAACCCTTCTACAGTCATGTGTATGTTTTCCTAGGGTAATCTGTAGTTTGGTTGATTTGACCAAAACATGTGTGCTTGGTCGTCTTCTATGTTTAATCCCCTCAACTGAGAGCTGATTTGTCGTAAATCTATTGTTGTTTGGAAGATTTGTATTCTAAGGTTCTGGTCTATGTCAATTATTGCCGTGACGAGATTGGGTTGAGGCACAATTGGCTCAAATACGTATTCCCTGGGCTCCCTGGGTCCCGTGATTGTCATACAAAAGCAATAATGTAAATCTAACTGCAGCAAAGCAAATTTTAACTACGTGGAATAAATCTAGAACATATATATACTTTCTATTTTTGTATTTTCTGAGAAACTTTAAGAATTTAAGAAAGCAGCTATTTAAACGTATCTAGAATTTGACAACTAAGATAAAACTTAAAACAAACAAAATAACCGAGTGTAGTTATTTGTCTGTGCAATTTGTAGATCTATTCTAAATAATGAAATAACTTGCTTAATCTATTTGCCAGACTCTCGATCCTACCTCAGAAGTGAGGAATGAATCATAGTTTCTCAGAAACTATCAATCCCCACAGCTTCCCTGGCAATATCGAAAGTAAACTTAACTGAAAAGAAGTGATTATCTACTCTATTTGATATATTTCTAACTTAGAACTTTGAAAGCTAGAACCTGGATTCTGCAGAATAGTGGTGAATCCAATGGTGTGTGTGATCTTGTCCCCTCAGTGTGATCTCCTCGTTCCTTTGTGTTCACGTGAATCCAGAAAAGCGTGTAATGCTAGCATCAACAGAAGTAGATATTGGGACAAAGGCAGCTCAGTAATGCAGACTGAATACAATGCGAGTAGGAGAGAGGATAGCACAAGAGTACAGAGCTTGGCTTATGTAATTCCTAGCGGGATTTATTGCGAGTCATGCAACATAAAGCGTCCAGAACCTGAAACTATCCTGTTTTGAGGAGACAAAACCTGCAACTTTAATGGCTTCCTAAGCTATTCTACTCCAATGGATTGGGTGAAATAATCAACAACTGCCTGCACAAGATGGATATGTGGCTTACCAATAGCTGAACAATGTTAACTAAACATGCAAAGAATTGAAACTATGGCTTCTAAGCAAAATAATAGACTGAACTATTAAAATGAGAGTATGAGAAGTGAATGAGGGGCAGACCATTTGTTTGAGCACAAGCCATTTATTTATAGCTTTTCATTCACCCAAAGATCAAAACCAAACTAGAACTCTAAAACTATAAACAATGGCCAAACACTATTCCAGGGAACCAAAAACATAAATGCAAGCCTAAGTCGGTGAAAAAAAGCTGGTGAATCATTGATTTTTATGTGAGTCGTGTTAAAAACACTTTCTAGAAAACACGTAAAGGACCGCCGCTTGAGCAGGGTGGCGGTTACAGGACCGCCGCCCTGATCAGGGCGGCGGTCACGAGACCACCGCCCATGCAGGGCGGTGATTTTCGTCACTGAAGAGCAAAAGGCCAAGAAAAGAGGGGAAAAGGGAAAAACAAAGCACGGGGGGCTAAGCGGGGCATGCGGGATGTTAACGCACACTTGGAGATCTTTTCCGGATCCCGAACACCTTGCGAGGAGACCTGTATCATCATTGGGGCACTTGTCACGTTGTTCCGGCAGTACAGTACCTTACAGTTTTGGCTACGTACAATGACCCATGTTAGTTTATTTTCATATATTTTGATCTATAACTTTGTCATTCTTGTTACGCATTTGGGAACAGGAGAAGACATCTTTTGGGAGTGTTGTCATAAATAGTTTTCACCACTTTTTTGTTTGTTTACGCTCATCCATGTTTGTAGATGAGTGCATTAAACATCTAAACGTACGTAGATGCATCCTTATATATTTGATGGCCACTTGATCTTGATTTCAAGATCATCATCATATTTAGGATTGGGTCATCATTTTATCTCTGTTTGATGTGTTACCTTGTTCACATTATCTAGACACAATTAAAATACTTACGTCATGTTTCTCGTAAATGTGATTCTAAGTGTCGTAATTGTGTTGGTACATTACCCACATTTTATCACATCCTTAGTATACTTTGATTTAGTTTTACTTTAAAAATTGTCTAAAATATTGAAGAGAGTCTCTTACTTTGTCTATGTCATTTCGATACCACTTTGGCACTAATATATCACTTCTTCGTGAAGCTTGATTAACGTGTCCAATTGGTGTGGTTACATGGCTTACATTTATAATCCTCTCCCCTTTGTACATTTAGGCCTTGTTGGTTTCTAAACTCATCATCGTATCCTTTGATAGGGAGTCACATTTACCATTTGTTAATATTTAGGCCTTATTCATTTCGAGCTTGACGTAAGTATTGACATTGTGTTGATCATCTTCGCATTTGAAATATATTTTTACAGAAACATTTTACACAAGGAGTATTTCCTTATTGATTGGATTTTTGTTTCATCTAATTGCATGATTGTTCCTTCTGACCATTCATCTGGAAAACATGTTTTCTAAGACAATCCATTTTTATCTCATTGATATTTCATCATCAAAACATCTATTTTCCTTATATCTTCTTCAGAAAATCACGCACGCATCTCCATAATGACGAAATGTCTAGTTAGATGTCATTATTTTTCCCTGGGATCAACATGTCACTTCATTCCTTTTGAAGGAGTTCCATCACACTATCTAGATCTAGACATTGTTCTTAAAACAACTCCAAAACATGACTAACTATCATGCATTTTCTCATACTTACAAAAATATGGAACCTAGGTTAAGGAATTCAAATCCAAAAATTCATCATTATGACTAAACCTAATTGGTTCCTAGCCAAGTGTAAGATGGCCCATTTGGGTACACTGATTCCCCACCTTAAGCTAATAGTTGGTGGTATGGTTTGGATGCTGTTATCCAAAATAAGCCCCATGCTTATTTTTGGCTAACTCCTCCTTCTTCTCCTTTGCTGGAAATTAAATGAATTTTTGGCATGCTTCAAGTACTCAAAAGATTCTAGAAATGATCCATCAGATAGGATTTTTCCTCACTTTTCCAGAAAGGTAAACTTTTCCTCCTAACTCCTTGTATTCCTCAAGTTATGGCTCAGTGGAGTTTTTAAGGGAAATTTTCCCTAGGAAGGCCCGCAACCAATAGGAATGTGCCACGTGGTAGGGCAGAATGGTGGGTTGGCAGGGGTAATTTGGAAAAATCGCTAAAGAGTGGGTAAGGTGCAAAGGAAAAATTTTACCAACGGGCTTGTGAAGGAGAAGAAATGGCTTGAAGCCCATGCTGAATGAGGAAGCACCACATGACAACAGAGGTCGAGCTGGCAGGGGTAAGTTGAAAAAATTTCCAAAATGGCGCAAAGGAAAATCTTGGCCCAAAAGCCCACAGAGGAGGAAAGGAAATTAGTGAAGGCACACAGACTAATAAGAGGCTGTCCACGTGTCTAGTCATGGTAGAGATTGGGATATTCGAGAAAAATTGTGCACTTTTGCCAAAGTGGTCAGCGGCGTCAAAATCTAAAATTCAAGGTGCATTCCCGCGGCCAATCAAAGGGTGACACGTTTCACCAGGACAGTGGAGCTCGGGGGAAAGTTGGGAAATTTTCTAGGGTAAATCAAAGCAGTGAAAGGCAAGTTTGGGCCCTCAATCCCATCAACCAATGAGGAGGTGTCACATGGCAGTGGACCAGTGGGGAATGGTGATTTTTGGGGAAATTTTCAAAAATTCAAAAAAATGGAAAATGTTAAAGTTTTGGCCTGCCAATCCATTTTTTCCCTAATTTTTCCCTAAATCTTCAGAGGGCCATATATTTTGATCCAGAGCTTATATTTTCACGTTCTTTATATCATTAGTAAGATGGTAAAATTCTCTACACGATGGATTCAAAATGGAGATTTGTGGGATAAAAATGGAGAAACATCCTTGGCATGCTTAAAAAACATAGAAATGTTTACCAACCACCAAATTTAATGAAGTATGGGTCATTTTTGGATCTGCATTAAGCAATGTACTTTGAAGTATGGGATTTTCCATGGGAACCCATCATTTTATAGGCTAATTAGAAGAATTTTTTCCCCCTGGTTGGAGATGCAAATCAAATTTTCTCACATTTTTTGCACTTTTCTTCATTCTACTTCATGATAAAAGCCAGTTTTGGCTCATTTGTAAAGGTTGTTCATCTTTTTTTCTCTACCCTCCCTTATTTTCTTCCCAAGGGTTGAAAATTGAGTTAGTAACCTCCTCCCATGCTCTGTAATGGCATTTTTTCCTTTTACCATTAAAATGATGTTCTGTGCAAACTTCTGGAGCAACAAAAAACATGTTTTGTGATGCATCTATCCATCCTTGCTCATTTTCTTGCTTGTTTTCTTCTTTCCTCTCTTCATTGCAAGTTTTTGTGCATGTTTACAATGTTCATTATAGGTTTAGAGTTGTGTTCATGGAGTTTTGGAATGTTTTCTATGTGAAATCTATCCTTGGGCTTGTGATGTGCTTTTCCATCCTTCCCATTGCTCGCCTCTTCTTGTTCCATGGCAGTTTTAATAGATGTTCAACATTTCCCTTCTGTGGTGCATCACCATTTTAGTGTAGGATTTTTTTTTCTCTTTTTACTCTCTCCTTGTCTCCTTGGAAGTTAGATTATGGTTAGATTAGCTTAGAAGGCCCACACTGGAATAGCTTGTGGCAATGTAGTGTAGGAAGAGGAACCAGTGACCTTCTCTGGAGAGCTTTCCCCATTTACAAAGGTCCCACACTTGGGAAAGCTCAATGTTGTGTATTCACACCAAATGACATTTCCTTAGAAAATAAAGATCCACAGGTCATTTTTGGGGGTGCTATGAATTTTCACTAACAGTTTTGGCACGCCCGGTGGGACCTTAGAGGTCTTCCAACCTTATTTTTTATGGGTTGGTGTGTTCCTATTAAGGATTCAGCCTTTGGAGGCATATTCAAAAGCACATCTGGCGAATCCATCTGGTAAATAACTCATTCTCTGAGTTATAGACCTATTTTCCATCCATTTTCATCCATTCTTCTTTCCATATCTTCCATCTTCTTTCATTCCATGAAGTTGTGCAATCATGACTAAATTTCCATCATGTTGAATTCACATTTACAACAACAAAAATATATTTCACCTCCAACATGTTTTACAACTCCTTCAAATCAACATTTTGATCAAATTAAATATCAACATACTTACCCATATGAGCAATACCAAAATCAGTTTGGTTGTGAAGCATATCAAGAGAAAGGGTACGCATGCAATGAAGACAATCAAATGGAAGATGCTGATTTTGTGGAGAAAATCCAAAATATGGAGGCAAAAGTGGTGTAATCAAGAGAAACAACTCAAATAAAGGCTTTTAGAATTGGTTACAAGACTCCTTGTCCATGGGGAGGCCCTATTTCCAAGACACATTAGCCCTCAGGAGAAGCTGGACTTCATGATGGAGATGTTGCCCCAACTTTCACAGTGGACAACAAAGATAGAGGCCTATAAACTTGGTGCTGAACAACCTTGTCAGTGGGTAAGTTCTAAACCATCATCTAGTTTTTCTCTTTCCATTCCTCAAGCAACACCATCTCATTTGGAATGCCAAATTCTAAATCCAGTCAATACTACCCCAAGAGTTAACTCCATTTCTCCATTCCCTAGTCTTCCATCCCATCTCAATTCTTTTGTCCTTTCCCCTTCCAAACAGCCATTCTCCTCTAAAGAAACAAGAGTTCCTAAATCCTTTACCACCACAAAAAATTTCCAAATAAATTGAGTTCACAATCCACTTCTCCTCTTGCATTCCCAAATCCATGTTAGGAGGAAGAAGAAATTGCAGAAATGCTAGTCGAGGAAAACAACAGCAAAAAGAAGAAGCCAAACAAAGATGAAGAAGATTCAAAAGTATGGTAGAGCTTGGGCTCTTAAATTTGGGATGAACAAAGATCCCCTTGATGGTTAAGCCTTAAAAGGAGGTGAAAGTTGAACAAGTGGTGGTTAGGACTGACTTTGTTGCTGCAAAAAAAGAGCAAAAAGAAGAAGCAGATTAGTAATCAGTTTTCTCAAAATGTAGTGTCCATGTTGGCACTTTATTTGAAGGAAATGTTAATCCAATTCGAGTTGCACAATCAACCATGGAAGAAGAAGATCTTACAGTCACAACTTGTCCTCTAGAGTAGTAGATTGAAGATTTTGACTTAACAAACCTCATGTTAGAGGGAGAGTTTAATCAAGAGCAAGATGGTCTTCAAGAAGCAAAGGAGGAAGAACAACCAGCTCCAAATCCCATTGAAGAAGGAGCAAGTGGATGAGATCAAATTAGTGTTTGTAATAGTAGAAGAAGGAAACATTATTGATATAATTTTACTTTCATTTCAAGGGGCTGATCTGATTGATGAAGCCATTATGGAGGTGAAAAAAATAGGTCCAAATTTTGAGCAAGATGCACAAGAAATTTTATGTTTCTCTCCCTCTTCATCTCTCCAAAAATATGATTTTTTGGGTGAGTTTGAATTAAAAGTTTCATGTTTGAAAATGAAACTACATATGGTGAAGAAAATGTAGACACTTGGAGGTCACCATACAAGAGGGAGAGACCTTGCAGTAGAAAGACATTGAAAAGTTTGATTTACCACAAGACTTAGAAGAATGTTTGGATGAAAACCTAACTGAAACTACAATATTTTCTTCTTCACCATTCATTCTCCAACATCAAGAGCCTATTACCACAAATGAGAACATTGAAAAATAGTAGCTTGTGTTTTTTGAAAGCTCTTTGGAACCAATGTTAGAAGATATTAATCTTCCATGTTCTTCACTGGAAAAGGAAAAAAAACAACATAAGAACTTCATCACTTCTTCCACACCATCCATTCAAGAAGGTCTACAAGAAGAATCCATTTTTGGAGTTGAAAATCAGAGCTATGGGCATATCAAATGGATTAGACCTTGCCCAATAAGGTACTTTTCTTCATTGGAGCCAAAGGAAAAGTCACAACCAGTCATGCTTGCTTCTAAGCATGAGGATGAGCTACAAAGTACCAAGGATCAGCTGTCATACCTCTTCAATCCAAATGCAGAGCAACTAAAAGAGGTATTAAATTTTCTTTCAGCTGACACCTTGCTAATTTGGGTAGAAGACCAACTTCTTGTTGATTTTCCACTCATCTAAGCAGCCATACTAAGCTCCAAATCATTTGCATGGCTGCCAATTTTGAAGAAAGGAAGCTATTTTGCATAACCAGTTATAGGGTTTGTTTAGCCCACCTTTACTTTCAGTAGAAGAAGTGCTTGCGCACTCTTTGCATGTTTCATTTGGAGCATGTATGAATTTCAGTTTTGTACATAGTTTTTGGTCCTACTGGGTTTGCTCTTGTACAATCCATTTCAGTGGCATCTTGGTGGAAACAACTCCAATTCAATCGGTTTCCAAGTGGCTTAGAGAGGAAGTTTTCAAAGTTTAGATTAGTTTGCAGGCTACAACTCATGACTCCATGCCTAATGGATGCTTCAAAGGCTACTGATCATTCATCTAGCAGGCAGATGACCCCTCTGAGATGCCAAATTGTTATCCAAAATAAGCCCCATGCTTAAGTTTGGCTAACTCCTCCTTCTTCTCCTTTGTTGGCACTTAAATGAATTTTTGGCATGCTTCAGGTACTCAAAAGATTCTGGAAATGATCCCATCAGATAGGATTTTTCCTCACATTTCTAGAAAGGTAAAATTTTCCTCCTAACTCCTTGTATTCCTCAAGTTATGGCTCGGAAGAGTTTTTGAGGGAAATTTTCCCTAGGAAGGCCCACAACCAATAAGAATGTGCCACATGGTAGGGCAGAATGGCGGGTTGGTGGGGGTAAGTTGGAAAAATCACCAAAGAGTGGACAGGGCACAAAGGAAAATTTTTGCCTGTGGGCCCACGAAGGAGAAGAAATGGCTTGAAGGCCACGTCGAATGAGGAAGCGCCACGTGGTGGTAGAGGTCAGGCTGGCGGGGGGTAAGTTGAAAAAATTTCCAAAATGGCACAAACGAAAATCTTGGCCCAAAATCCCGCGGAGGAGGAAAGGAAATTGTGAAGGGCTGCGGACCAATAAGAGGCTGCCACATGTCCAGTCATGGTGGAGATCGAGACAGTGGGGAGAATTGGGAATTTTTTCCAAAGTGGTCAGGGGCATCAAAAACAAAATTCAAGGTGTATGCCCGTGGCCAATTAGAGGGTGACACGTGTCACCGGGATAACAGAGCGCAGGGGAAAGTTAGGAAATTTTCCCAATGGAAAATAAAAAGGGTGAAAGGCAGGTTTGGGCCTACAGTCCCGTCAACCAATGAGGAGGTGCCATGTGGTAGTGGACCAGTGACACATGGGGATTTTTGGGGAAATTTTCAAAAATTCAAAAGAAGGGAAAGTTTCAAAGTTTCGGCCTGCCAATCCATTTTTGCCCTAATTTTGCCCTAAATCTTCAGAGGGTCATATCTTTTGATCTAGAGCTCAGATTTTCATGTTCTTTATATCATTCGAAAGATGGTAAAATTCTCTACATGATGGAGGGTTAAATTTTGTATTTTGATTGATATTTGTAGGATAAAAATTAAGAAACATCCCTAGCATGTAAAAAACATAGAAATGTTTACCAACCACCAAATTTAGTGAAGTATGGGTTATTTTTAGATTTGTCGAGCAATGTACTTTGAAGTATGGGATTTTCCATGGGAACCCATAATTTTGTAGGCTAATTAGAAGAATTTGTTGGTGGTTGGAGTTGCAAATCAAATTTTCCCATGTTTTTTGCACTTTTCTTCATTCTGCTTCGTGATAAAATCCAGTTTTGACTCATTTGTAAAGGTTGTTCATCTTTTCTACTCTACCCTCCCTTATTTTCTTCCCAAGAATTGAAAATGGAGTTAGAACCTCCTCCCATGCTCTGTAATGGTGTTTTTGCATCTTACCATTAAAATGATGTCCTGTGTAAACTTTTGGAGCAACAAAAAACATGTTTTGTGATGCATCTGTCCATCCTTGCTTGTTTTTTTTCTTGTTTTCTTCTTACCTCTCTTCATTACAGGTATTTGTGCATGTTTGAATGTTCATTGTAGGTTTGGAGTTGTGTTCATGGAGTTTTGGAACATTTTCTATGTGAAATCTTTCCTTGGGCCTGTTATGCACTTGTCCATCCTTCACATTTTCTTGCCTCTTCTTGTTTCATGGTAGTTTTGATAGATGTTGATCATTTTCCTTCTCTAGTGTATCACCATTTTAGTGTATGCTTATGTTTTTTTTTCTCTTTTCTCACTCTCCTTGTCTCCTTGGAAGTTAGATTAGATTGCCTAAATTGGAATAGCTTGTAGTAGGTAGTTTAGGAAGAGGAACCAACCTTCTTTGGAGATATTTCCCCATTTGCAAATGTCCCACACTTGGGAAAGATCAATGTTGTCCATTCACACCAAATAAAATTTCCTTAGAAAAGTAGGATCCATAGGTCATTTTGGGGGGTGCTATGAATTTTCTCTAATAGATTATTTTGATCAAAATCCTATTCCCCACTCTTATTCTGATTCATATCCAAACTACTGTTTGGAATCCCACTCTTCTTCTAAAGATTCAGATTCCAACTATTGTTCAGATACCCCTAGATCAAATCCTAAATCAAGGTCCTCCCTTTCTTCATATGACCTTCATTCTAAGTCACCTCAACAACATCTTCCTCCTTTGAAGACTCATACGATTCCATGTTCCATTGATTGAAGATCTAATTTTGTTCTTGAGTCACAATCCTCCCTTTCTTTGCAGGACCTCCTTCATCAGTCATCTCGATGACCTCTTCCTCAATTGAAGAGTTCCAAGACTCATATTATCTCTAGTCAATAATCCAATTTGAATCCTACATCACAACTTAATAGATGGCTATGTGATTCTACTTTCTAACCTACATTATGTCGTCTTCAAGAAAAGTGATCTAAGTATGGATCTAAATTGTCCATTCATGAGATTCCTGCCTCAATTCCTACTTCCTCTCTTGATTCATCTTTTGCTATCAAACCAAATTCTATACCTCTTTAGCCCTTGATTCCTTTAAAACATATCGCACCATTTCCCCATCCATATTCTAAGGATCAATGTCTATGACCATGTTGAACCCTTAGAAAGAAGCCATGTGTTAAGATATATTTTTGAAGCACTATCAAATTTATTCGTGGGAGTGATAAGGTCAAGCCTTCCCCTCATCTACATCATCAAAAATATTCATATTCTTCTATTAATAAATCTTCCCCACTTATCAGACCAATTTCTTCTAGTTGACCTCCTATGGTCGAAGAAAAAAAACCTTTGCTGATTGATTTCTCTCAGAATTAAGGAAAAATCGAAATACATGATGATATCCCTCTAGAGGAAAAAAAACAAGGGTTCTTTCTTGAACTTGATACACTCACGCATTGGAGTGAAGAAATTAATCCCTTTTGTTAGAATGTAGAGGAAGAGCCTATAGTCATGGAATTTGATTCTTCTTCTATTATTCCATCTTCACCTTCCTCTGAGCATGATGAGATGTTGGGTTCTAGCATTGATCCATGGCCTATCTTCTTGTTACCAAATCATTCATTATCTATCATCATTCATCAATAAAAATATTTCCTTGGGTCACCACTAAGTATCTCATCATCTTCTTCTAACCTAGAGCCACCCCCAGGTAACCCTCCATGTTCTACTTGCGAGTCACCTCCCAGTATTCCATTCCCTTCTATTCTTGGGCCATATCTTAGTATCCCTTCATCCTCTTCTATCTATGGGATGCCTCTTGGTATTCCCTCCTTATCTATACTTGGGCCACACCCTAGCATCCCTTCATCTTATTCTTCTATTCTTGGGCCATGCCCTTATAGCCCAATTTCTTCCATCTTAAGGCCATATTACAGTAGCCCTTCATCATCTTATATCAGTGGCTCACCTGTGGGTATCCCATCCTCTTCAATTCTTAGACCATATCCTTTTCATCAATCACACATGTAGTCATTTTTAATCCTATCAAAAAAGGAATAACCCCATGTGAGCCGGCCTATCACCCAGCAGAAGATGAGCGCTCACGCAAGGCACGCGCGGGTGCCGAGTCTCTCTTTTATGTGATTTTAGTGGGAAGCATTATCTATGATTAGTGTAAGAGTATTTAGGAAATAATTTGAGACATAAAAGAACCATAGGGCTCAGAACGGGCTCTATATCCTTGCAGTCACTTCAGACCAAGTGCTTTAACAGATTCCAAAACATATACTATAACAGAAAGAAAGATATAACCATTAATTCATAGCATGAAGAAAAGAGAACTCATATGAACGAAATATACATTAAACCCATTGATATTCATATCTATTTATAAAAAGTAACGTTAATATATTCATTGATTCATTACAGAGTGTCACAGAGAGCAGACCACAGTCATGCGCATCACTAGACGTATGTAACTAAGCTAACAGAAAAGAAAAATAATAACTCCATGCTTAGTACATCCTTTCCTGAACTAGAATATCCACTCGCAGCAATCTTGCAGAGCTTCTCCCCCTCTCTAACCCATTATTCCCTATGTATATCCAGATGATATATCTCTCTGTGTGTGTATATCTCTCTTCTTGCGGCAGGTGCTTGTATTTATCACTTTCCTGGGCTGCCAACTTGCCTTTCCACACCCTAAGATCCATTGCTAAGTGTCACATGTGCTCCTCCATGTGAGCATGTTCCTTCAGGCCTAAGATCTCCACTCCATCTCATGATGATCTTCTAGAATATTCCATCTAGGGCATGCTCTTTCCTGGGTCAACCTATTTCCAGGCTGACATCTTATCCACACACAACTGATCATGCTTTTCATGTGTTCTTCCTTGGGTGCTCAAATTGGCTAAGTCCCGAACCTCCTTTCACGTGTTACACGTGCTATTTTCTTCCTTAATCCTTTCTCTTGTGTGATTTTTCCTATCGCGCCATTCTATAACTGGCATCCCACATGCCTAAGTGCCTTCATACTTGGTCCATATTCCAGGGGTCCAACATCACCCCATACTATGCCTATTCTCCATCCTCATAAAGACTTTACTTGACCAAGATGCAAGTTGTTTTATGGAACCAAAATGTAGAATTATACTTTACAAAATGAATAAGGAATGAAAGAATAGGGGAAAGAATGAAGAATGGGGGTGGACATCAATTCAATAGGATGGGAAAGTCCTTTCACAAATTTGCCTCTAGCTTGTTCCACACTTCGACCTCACCCTTCGCCTTCTGGCATAGATCGCTCACCAGGGTGCTCACTTCATCAAAGCTTAGGCCACTTCCCTGGGTGCCCAAAGTGTCCACAATCAGCTCCATTTCCTTACCCAGTTCTACAAGTTTATCCATTCTTCTTGTAATTTGGGGCTATAGTTCCTTCATCTGGGCCTTAATTGAGCTTCTTAAACCCTCAATTGCCTCTGATTTCTTCTCTACCTTGGCCAAAACCTTGTCCCTCTCTACCCTATTCCCTTTTTTATTTTCATAGAACTCTTTCAGATTTTCTTCAAGCATGGTGACCAAGGAGCTCGTGACCTTATCTCTATCCATGCATGTGTCATATGCAGCTTCTACAGACTGGGCAGTGACCTTAATCTCCATGAGTACTTGGTTTTACTTGGCAACAAGTGCTACCACCTTTGACTGGTCTTCTTCTTTCAAGCACGTGGCCACTTCTTATGTAGATTCCAGTGCCAAGGGTTGCCTCTCCATAGTGAGGATGCGCGTTAGGCCTTCTAAGAATTCCAAAGTTGATGCGTACCTCTAAGGGATTGGCATTAGGTCTGGGTGATTTAATATGATGGAACTCTTGATTGACTCTACCTTCTTATAGACCTCCTACACCTTTAATTTTTCTTCCTTTAACTCCTGCCTTAACTACGCACTGATTAATTCCTCCTATTTTTAACTCTTGGCATTCTCCGTTAGTTCTTCCTCCTTATTCCCCAACTTCACCTTCAATGCTGTGATTCTATCATTTCGCGCAAACATCCTAGCCTCGATCTCGACTGTGAATTTTTTCATAGCATTGCATACTTGTTTGTCTAAAAGTTCCTGAGCATTTACTAAGGGGTTGTCTCCCTTAGAATCTGGTAACATGATGAGCACTTTCTAGAAAAATTCAAAGTCTAGCTCATCAATGTGTGACTCGAATGCCCAACAGAGCATATTCTTTGTCCTAGGGTACGTGCCATCCTTTTCAAAATACCCCATGGCTAGGATCCTTTCTATGGGTACGGTGCTTTGGAACCGTGTGTGTAACACCTTCTTTGTTTCATCCACATAGCCCATTATCTATCTCTATTTTGTATTCAAATTTATTCTGCCTAAGTGTGCTCCTTTGGGGAAGCTAATTGTCAGAGCGGGGCCTTCGAGGCTCTCATATTACTTTTCAACACTCTCCTCCTTGCCTTCCTTAAGCACTATGTCCACACTGTGCTCTAACTCTTGGTCTACAAGGGCTTCGAGCATCTTTTTCACTTCTCACTCTGCTACCTTAGTAATCTTATCTTTTGTAAAACTTATGGCTCCCTTCTCCTTGGCATCCTTCTCATCTACCTTCATGTCTTCAGTGCCTTCCTCATCTTATGAGCCCTTGTGCCATGTAAATACAAACTCTTGCTTATCCTCTCCACTTTCTTCCTCTGAGTCATAAACACTAAACACATGTGGCTCTTTGTCCTTCTCATGATCTTCTTACTCACCACCACCTCCTTCACTCTTATCTTCTCCTTTTCCAAAGTACTTCTCCAAGCTATCGGTCACCTCTGAGTCAGCTTCTTCATCCACCCTCTGCTTCTTCCTGAGAGGTGGCCTCTGATCAGGAGATTCAGCCTTCTCTTCTTCCTTTGGCGATTCTTCCATGGTGGTGGGTTGCTCGGGCGCCTCTACTTATAGCATTTTATCCTTTACTGGAGACTTATTTCTCTGTATGTAGGTGCTTGGCTTGGTGCTTGTAGCTAGCATGCTCACTATTTGAGTAGTTAGCACACTTGGTGCTCCTTCCTCTCCTATGCCTCTCTTCTTAGACACTGGCTTCTTATTTCCCAAGGGGTTTTCAGGTATGAAGATTTCATCCTCCAAATATGCACCTTTTTCAAACTTTGGCCTTATGCACATGTACACGTGTGCCATGGATCCTCCAGTGATGGGAAGTGTCATTGGCCTGGTCATTTGGATCTCGTGCAACATGTGCTTCTCTATGTACATGTGCTTACTTCTGGGGTAATTCAACTTCTTTCTCATCTCCTTGTGTTCCCAGTCCAACCTTCCTAGTTCCAGCCTTAGCTTCTTTGATTCTTTAAATATATTTACTTGCATTTGGAAGTATTGGGCAGTGAACTCGAAAGGAAGCTCGCACCAAGGGATCCATGATTCATCAATAAGATTGAATCTACCCAAGAAGTAGTGTTGGTACACTGTAAACTCAGCTTCTCCCTTAGTGGCTACTGGGAGTTGTTTAGGGATCTTCCACTTTTCCTTGAATGCATTTCTCAAGTGCATATACCACTTTTCCAGCCACGCTTTGTGGGGAGCTGTCATTGTATTACAAACATACTTCTCGAGCCTCTTCACGGGTGAAGGGTCTTCGGATGGGTACTCCCACATGAACTTTTCTGATGCATCCAGCACTCCAATTTCTACAAACAATATGGTGAGCAAGACATTGCCAAAGAGGATCTTTTCCCCTTCCTTCGTGCACTTAACAATCTCCTCTACAATGTACGTGGATAAGTTGTATATCATCCCCTCTGCAATCTTCCTACAGACATGTAGCCAAGGTTTGTTGACCTACGTCTGTCGACACTAAAACTTTTCTCCATAATTTCTATTTCATTAATGTATGTATTAGGAATAGGATGTTGTTAAGTATAATTAGTAGTAGCATCTGATAGAAGATAACGGTGCCGTCAGTACGGTGTCGCCAATAATGTGGAGTACGGTAACAGTCAAAGTACAATAGGAATGTTGTAAAAAGTAAATATTTGTCGTAAGTGGTCCGGTAATGTTAAAATGTCAAAGTTTGGGTAATTAGAGAAGTAGGGTCTACATGATTAGGAATTAGAAATATTATATTGGTAATAAGGACAAGGAGTGAGGTCATAAATATTTTGTGTATTTTATTTGTAAAAAGTCTAAAAATGTGGAACCCATGTAAAATGATAAGGTTTATCTTATCTTAAGAGATAAGCTTACATGTACAGATAAGAGTTAAGGTATGGAATATGATTCGTCAAAGTGGATTTCTTATCCTATCTTAGAGATAGGATGGATAAGCCTGGAAGTTCTATAAATAGAGAGGCCACCCCCCTCATTTAGCATAGAAAGAAGTAGTGAGAAATATTGTAGGAAGTGTGCAAAGGAAGCCATCAGTTAAAGGTGTGTTGAAGAAGCCATCAAGAGGTGTAATTGTAAAGTTTCTCCCATAGTCTTGTTGAAGTACCTCATGGGTGAGATTGTAACAATTTCATGTTAATATTATAATTTACTTTGATATTTCAGATTTGTCATCATTCCGTCTTATCATAGTCGATGGTATTCTTGTGTTCGGTTGTTGTTTTGTTTCCAGATTACATCCACCAAACTAAAGGTTGTGCATTAGTAAATAATCATAGCACGAGGAGTTCCCGGTGAAGAATTATCATAGTGCCGGATTGGTGATGACATTTTGGTTCCGTTGCCGGGACCATTCCTCGTTGGTGGATTTTCTGGAGAGATATTCCCACTTAGTCAAAAATCAATTGGAGGGTAACCTTGTTTTTACTGTGCATAGTAGTTACCATGGTAAAGTCATTTTTACCGTGAATAGTAGTTACCATGATAAAGTCATTTTTGCTGTGAATAGTATTTATCACAGTAAAGTCACTTTTTACCGTGAATAGTATTTACCGCAGTAACTTCACTTTTTACCGTGAATAGTGTTTACCACAGTAAAATCAGTTTTTACCGTAGTAAGTCAAGTTTTACCATAGTTTACCGTGGTCATTTCTATAGTAATTCCAATTATTTGTGCACATAAGTCTTGTTGATTGTACTTGTGGGTTGGTATTTCATGGTGGTTACTTTTGAAAATGGGAAAGATTCCTGTTTTTTCAGCTCAATCTAATGAAGATGCTTCTTCTTTCATTCAAGAGTTTAAGCGATCTTGTATTTGTAATGGCCTTATAAGAAGGGAACAATGGACTGAATTTTTTCCTACCTTTTTGGATGGTTCAGCACTTAGGTGGTTTGAAACACTAGGTGATAATGTGAAAAATTCATGGGATTTATTAACTGAAAGTTTTCTTGAAGAATTTGGTGAACAACAGAAATATGCAGATCTCATGATCGAGATCACAAAGCTATCCCAAGGAGAGAAGGAGAAGATAAGGGATTATCATGCTCGTGTTCTAGAGCTAAGGAGGAAGCTCGATGCCCAGATCCGGAAGGAAGGATTAGCGGATGGGTTGATGAATGGCATGGATAATCTCCTCTGTAAGCACTTCATTCTTGGGATGAAGCCAGAGATCAGACAACGAGTGAAGTATGACCGCCCAGCTACCATTGAACAAGCAAAGGAGATTGCAAGAAGGCAAGAAGAAAGCATGGAAGAGGAGCCCAAAGAAATTGTTGTTAAAGTAGAGCCTACACCAGCACCTTTGGTCCAGAATCCACAACCACTCCCGGTGAGCACAAATATTTCTCCTAGTACATCTACTGAGTATGAAGATCTGCTTAGGAAGATGGGCCAGTTAACTATTAATCTTCTTCAAGGAAAGGAATTTAGTTCTCAAGGAGGAGATAGAGGTCCAAAAAGAAATATTTCTGAAGTTGTTTGTTATGGTTGTTATAAAAAGGGTCATTATAAGTATAATTGTCTAGATAGAGCTTCTACATCTGGTACAAGAGATAATGATAAAGGAAAAAGCACCTGTGAATTCTCTTGATGTAGTAGATAAGAGTAGAAATAATGAAGTAGATGTGTCTGTAACAAAAAGAAAGAAAGAAAAAGATAATCAAGATGGAACTGATCCTAAGAAGATGAAAGGAGAAACTAGTAAGAAACATAGGAGAAGAAAGTTGGGTGTGTAGGATTTTCTGATTTCACAGGGGCAAGGACCATACTCCATCTTGGAAGATCTGTCCAAAAGGCCTGCAAATATTACATATGGTCAACTCTTGGCTATGTCTTCTGAGAAGAGGCGGGAGTTGCGAGGTGGACTCAATGCTCGAAGAAGGAAGGAGGTTGAGGTCCCTGTTTTGGAGGCAGAGGCAGATCCCTATGCTCCACAAGCTGAGGTATTATGTAATGGTATTTCAATTCATGATGTCTTAGTTGATGGAGGTGCTGCAGTTAATGTAATGACCGAGTCTGTAATGAATATGTTGGGTTTAAAAATTGATCGCCCTTCAACACTTATGTTAAGGTCATTAAATAAAGGAAAAACTAAACCAGAAGGTGTAGTTTCAAATGTGGCAATATCTGTTATGGGTGTGGTATGTGTGGTAGACTTTCAGGTGATGAAAAATGGTATTGTTGCGTACCCAATGCTGCTGGGAAGACCATGGCTAAGGAGAGTTCATGCAAGAAACTACTGGAATGAAGGTTTCATGACACTTGGACGTGGTAGAGAGAGGGTGAAGATAAATGTGATCCCTCGACATCATAAAGCAGAACCTGTGGATTCAAGTGATGAAACTGATGATTGGACATCCTCTGATTACTCTAGTACCAGTGAAGTGGACACTGAAGATGAAGAAAGCGAGGTGGATGTTTCAGTCATGGATATCCTTCCAGTCACACCAACTCATGACCCCATAAAATTATCTGAAGAAGAAGTTGATGATCGTCTCCAACAAATAAAGATTGGTGATGCTGTGATGGAGAGTGAGAAGGAATCCTACCTCCAGCTCTTTCGAAGGTACATACACCTATTCACTTTTGATTACAAGGAACTCCGTCAAGTAAGTTGGGTAGAACATTGTATTGAGCTGGTAGATGGTGCTAAGCCCATAAAGCAAATGCCATATAGAATGAATCCTAATTTTTCCAAGACTGTAAAAGAAGAAATAGATAAGTTGCTTGATGCAGGATTCATATTTGCTGTGGAGAATTCAGAATGGGTTTCTCCCATTGTGATCTCAATAAAAAAGAATGGGAAGCTACGCATTTGTGTTGATTACAGGAAGCTCAATAAGGCAACAAAGAAGGATCATTACCCTCTTCCATTTTCAGATCAGATCTTGGACGAAGTAGCTGGCCAGGAGTGCTATAGTTTTGCTGATGGATATAGCGGCTACAACCAAGTTCGTATAGCAGAGAAAGATCAGCTGAAGACCACGTTCACCACTCCTTGGGGAACGTTTTCCCTATAGAGTTATGCCTTTTGGATTGTGTAATGCTCCAGCAACATTCCAGCGTTTGATGAATAGGGTGTTCGAACCCTACATTGGGACCTTCATCAGAGTATTTCTGGATGATTTTTGCATCTATGGGAGCAAGTTGGACCACCTGCACCAGATGGAGACAGCATTTCAAAGGTTAGATGAAGCACAAGCCTCACTAAACCCTACAAAGTGTGTCTTTGGATGTTCTAAAGGCAGTTTTGTTAGGGCATGTTGTATCCAGAGATGGTATTGGTACTGATCCTGATAAAGTTTCAAAAATCAAAGATTTACCATTTCCTATTAATAGAAGTAAGTTGAGATCATTTTTAGGCCATGTGGGTTACTATAGAAGGTTCATCAAGAATTTCTCAAAGATTGCACATCCACTAACCCAGTTCTTGAAGAAGGATGTTACTTATGAACCAGGAAATAAGGCGCATGAAGCTTTTGGACAACTGAAGGAAGCCCTGGCGTCTTCACCTGTTTTGAAGAATCCATATTGGAGCAAGCCATTCATTGTGTACACTGATGCCTCAGATGCAGCACTAGGAAGTACTTTGAGCCAAAAGGATGAAAATGGGAATGAACATCCAATTTACTTTGGGAGTAGACAAATGAGCAGTGCTGAGGTAAACTATACTGTAACTGAAAAAGAGGCTCTGGCTATCATTTTTGCTGTAAAGAAGTTTAGAAATTACTTGCTAGGGTAGAAATTTATAGTTGTAACAGATCATTAGGCTCTGAAATATATTGTCAATAAGCCTAACCCATCAGGGAGGATAGCAAGATGGATAATTTTGCTACAAGAATTTGAATTTGATATTATAGATAGGCCAGGAAAGAAGCATGTCAATGCAGATGCACTCTCTCGAGCCTATGATGGTTTAGGATCATCTTGTGATGATGATGATTTTCCCGATGCAGCATTGTTCTCCCTTGACACAATCCCTAGTGAATACATAGATATTTGGAATTATCTGAATGAATTCAAGTTTCCTGATGGTGCGAATGCAAAGACTAAGAGAAAGATTACTCAAGCTAGTCGTCCATATTCTATTCTGCATGGAGTATTATTTCGAATAGGACCTGATGGACAGTACAAGAGGGCAGTTGGACGTGATCAAGGGAAGGAACTGCTAGAAGAATTCCACAATGGTACATGTGGAGGGCACTTCTCTGGACAACTTACAGCAAGAAGGATCTTGGATGCAGGTTATCACTGGCCCACTCTTTTTAAAGATTGTTATAATTATTGTAAGACATGTGATATTTGTCAAACACATGGTAACCGTAAGACTTCATCAGCTCCATTATGTCCTATTCTTCCCCTTGGTCCCTTTGAAAAGTGGGGAATAGACATTGTAGGTCCACTTCCAACTACATCACGCCAAAATAAGTATATTGTAGTTGCCACAGATTATTTAACCAAGTGGGTTGAAGCTAGGCCATTGAAGACAGCTTCTATGGATGAAGTGGCAAGGTTCATATATGAACGTATTGTCACCAGATTTGGTTGTCCATTAGAAATTGTAACAGATCAAGGAAGCCACTTCATTAATGAGGTAGTAGAAGCCCTAGTCAATAAATTTTCTATTAAGCACAGGAAGGCAACAACATACAAGCCAAGTACAAATGGACAGGTGGAACGAACCAATTTTGTGTTGTGTCAAATTCTAGCAAAAGATGCAGCCTTGCAGGTACATAAATGGGATAAGAGGATTCATGCAGCATTGTGGGCATATAGGGCAACATCAAAGTCAGCAACAGGATACTCCCCATTTCAGTTGGCCTATGGCATTGATCCAGTTCTTCCTATTGAGTTTGATATTCCCACTGTGAGAGTTATGAAAAATGAAAGGATGGATGAAAGTGATTCAGTAAAAGAAAGGTTGGTACATCTTCATTTGCTAGAGGAAATGAGGGAAATAGCAAAGGATACAAGCCATAAGAAGAAAATGAAGCAGAAGGAGTACTTTGATCAAAAGATCTGGTGGTCTCCATTTCATGTGAATGACTTGGTTCTAGTATATGATTCCAGATACAAAAAAAGAAGACAGAGAAAATTTCTTCCAAAATGGATGGGGCCCTACAAAATAGCAGCTGTGCATGAAAATGGTACGTACCGACTGGAGGAATTGGATGGCACTCCCATTACAAAATGGGTCAACCACGACAAGTTGAAGATTTTCCAAGCACCAGAATAGTCTACTCCGAGGACGGAGTAGAAGCTAGGAAGGGGGAAGATGTCGACACTAAAATTTTCCTCCATAATTTCTATTTCATTAATGTATGTATTAGGAATAGGATGTTGTTAAGTATAATTAGTAGTAGCGTCTGATAGAAGATAACGGCGCCGTCAGTACGGTGTCGCCAATAATGTGGAGTACGGTAACAGTCAAAGTACAATAGGAATGTTGTAAAAAGTAAATATTTGTCGTAAGTGGTCCGGTAATGTTAAAATGTCAAAGTTTGGGTAATTAGAGAAGTAGGGTCTACATGATTAGGAATTAGAAATATTATATTGGTAATAAGGACAAGAGGAGTGAGGTCATAAATATTTTGTGTATTTTATTTGTAAAAAGTCTAAAAATGTGGAACCCATGTAAAATGATAAGGTTTATCTTATCTTAAGAGATAAGCTTACATGTACAGATAAGAGTTAAGGTATGGAATATGATTCGTCAGAGTGGATTTCTTATCCTATCTTAGAGATAGGATGGATAAGCCTGGAAGTTATATAAATAGAGAGGCCACCCCCCTCATTTAGCATAGAAAGAAGTAGTGAGAAATATTGTAGGAAGTGTGCAAAGGAAGCCATCAGTTAAAGGTGTGTTGAAGAAGCCATCAAGAGGTGTAATTGTAAAGTTTCTCCCATAGTCTTGTTGAAGTACCTCATGGATGAGATTGTAACAATTTCATGTTAATATTATAATTTACTTTGATATTTCAGATTTGTCATCATTCCGTCCTTATCATAGTCGATGGTATTCTTGTGTTCGGTTGTTGTTTGTTTCCAGATTACATCCACCAAACTAAAGGCTGTGCATTAGTAAAGAATCATAGCATGAGGAGTTCCCGGTGAAGAATTATCATAGTGCCGGATTGGTGATGACACGTCCATATTTCTTGGCCATTCAACTTAGTCACAAGATGCATGGCCATCTTCATAATGGGGTCCTTGATGTCTAAAATATCGTAGTACTGTAACCCTTTCTTGCAGGCATACTGAGTGACGGTCTCTTGAATAACCTCCTTATCACCAAGGTCATCTTCTAGGCTATCTCCCTCACATATGAGGCCTGTAAATTGTGAAATCAACTGGGGAGTCACACGCATCTTGCACCCATAAAAGTGGAAATAGTCTTCATGCACCCGATAAATTAACCACTAGTACAAGTGATCTGGCTTCCTAAAAAAAGGCAACTTATACAGTTACAATAGCCCTGCCTGCACCAATTTAACCTTAACGTCATCGTCATATATGGGAAAACTTTCAAGTGTTCACTTGTTGGTGGGGCATACCAATTCCAACGCCATTTCTTCCTCTATGGTGTTTTTGCGGTGATTATAGTCACTAACAGGTATGCTTCTCAAGTGGGATCCCCATTCCTTTCCCATCATCACCCCATCTAGGTATTGCATCTCTCCATACCATTCTTCATTTGTGTCTACTTCGGGTTCTAGTTTTTTAGCCTTGGCTTTGCCCTTTCCTTTCTTGAGTGCCATGGTCGAGGTATTTTTATCAATCCTACCATCTCTTTATTACTCTAACTTTCTTCTCCCAACCTTCGATCTCTGATTTGTGATATAACTCTTCTAAACCCATGCCCTAGTGTCGAACCCTAACTTTGAAAAACTCTTCACAACGCACAACAGTCTAAACTCCTTCCACACCCGTATGTAAAAAAAAAAAAATTTTTTTTTTTTTTTCCTTTTTTTTTTTTTCTAGTTCATTAATATTCAAACTGGCTATACACATTTAAATCACATAGCTCTCCACTTGATTGAATTGGAAACCCTAGTTGAGAACACGTCTTCTATCTCCAACTCTCATTTTCGCCAAAGTAAAAATGAGAGTCGCCCGACCCTTTATTATAGTTGTCTTTTTTTGATCATTAAATGTAAATCCTCCTTGTCTAGTTGAGGTTGTTATGGGTAAGGTTTCATTCAGACCTATCTCTCGTGCTCTTCTCTGGCATGCGGTACCTTCTCTCTCAAACTAGGATAATAGCAAAGGAATGATGTTCTTCTCCCTTAGCATTTTACACACCTACTTGACCTCATCTAGGTCATACTTTTACACCTTGATTCTCCTTCCTTATTCCTCCTTCCTGGATTACACCTTTAGACAGTGGATCTCCCCTTGTAAGCTTTGAATAACATCTATGGTGTCCTGATATATCTCCTTTTGATGTGCAGGGTCTGGATACTTTCCATGAATGACCTCTTCTCTTGAAACTAGGTTCTTCTGTCTTAGTACCTCCCTTGCGTGCGTGGCTTTTTCCCTTGTTGTTACCAAGATAGGCTCTAAACCTTCATCCTATGTTACTTGAGGCATTCACTGTATGTCTTCCTTCTTGATGCTGACCATCATAGTGCCTTTGTCCTTCCGGTGCTACTGATTCATATGCTCAAATAATTCCAGGAACTCCTCATAGTTATGCTTATTTCCACACCATGAGAACTATAACAGGTCTGGGCACTCACACTTGTAATGTTCTGTAGATCCATAGTTAAAACATGTTCCACATGGGAACTCACTTCTTCCTCTACAGTTACCTCATGCACAGAATCCTCCTCGAAAACCTCTTCCACGCATGCCCCTATCTACGTGCTCCTCATAATGGTGATCATCATTTTTAGAACCACTGGAAATGCTAGTTTGGTATACCCCATAATCAATGGCCTCATGGATCTGATCAATGAGCCTATAGTCTTTCATATCATGGGTTGTGGAGGTGCAAATTTTACAATAACAAGATACATTCTTCTTGATCGCGCGCTGCAGTAAGGGACATCTACTTGCATCATGGTCCCCATGATAGATCTCAAAATCTACCGTCGTAGTGTGTACCATCCTCCAGGGGAAATTATCCATAACGTGCCCTTCTATCTAATAATTTGTGCACCATAAACCACTATGAGTCTCATGGATTGAGTTCACAGACAATTTTTCTAACTATTTGGCCATATTAGCTATCTAGGCCTCCAAGAATGGGCTAACGCCAGTATCAATACTACCAATAGACTCAGTGAGCAAGGAAGATTCCAATGCTTCACGTAGATCTGTAAAAGTTTTATGAGACAAGGCCCTTCTAAAATGGGTGATCAATCCTCCAACAAACCACTATGCATGTTGTGAGGGGTGAATATCATATGAAAATTTATACAAGAGAGTTTTAAAATTCCCATCATACTCCCACACACTCTCTGTCATTCCTTGTTGAATCTCCTTCAAAGCGCTGATGCTTTTCTACTTGAACTCAGGAATGTGGAACTCTACCAAGAATGCATTCTTTAAAGCAGTGTACTCCACCACTATTTAATGAGGGTCATACTTTCTATACCAGCTATGCGTGCGCCCTTGCAACATGTTTACAAATTGACTAGCCTTTCATTCTAGGGTTGTGATACCATTCGTGCACCATAGAAGTTCACACTTGTGAACATATTCCATAGCATCCTCAATGCCCCTGTAATATGGAAAATGTAGAGACATTTCTAATAATACTTGAGGTGATGGTTGGGGTCCTTGTCGTGAACTAGAGCCTTGGTTCCCTCTAGTGTTTCCTCCACCACCTGATCCACCAGGTCCACTGGGTCCTGTACCTCCAAATCCACAAGATCCACATAACCATTAGGTCCAATAGGGCCTATATGACATGTGTCAAGTGCTCCCATGGTCCCATTGAACTGTGCGTCGACAGTATGTGATAGCACCCCACTACTACTACTGTTTCTTGTGTCACTCTCTAATGCAATACTGAAAGCTTGCACACTTGCCCCTTTGTCCAAAAACTCCTCTGAATACTAGAATATGCACAACCATAGAATAAGGAAATGAAAAATTGTACCTCTTAGGCACGGATTTGTCTCTTCCATTTATATCAACTAAGTAAATAACACTTCTTCCTATTTTGGGAAAACCAAGTGCCAGGGCTTGGTCACTGGGTGGGTTTAGATATGCACCAATGACTCTACTTTCTCCATTAGATGAGCTCTCACACACTTGCCAAGATGGGATAGCATAACCTACTCAGGTTCCACATCCTCCGCATGAAACTCAACTCCTTCCCGTAACGTTTGTCTCCATAAATCCATCACACTAGTAGCCTCATGTCATCTAGAAATATCCCTTTCAGGAACTTTGCTATACTTGAGTCATCTTTCTTCCCTCTCCTTCTTTGTCATATCATCTGCCATCTTCCTCCACCCAAGATTCCTTACCCAGTGCTCAGAATGGTTTATCCGGCCATTAGGAGAACCTCTAAACTCATGGTAACCATCAATATCTTCATAGCTAGAGGAATAACGTGTAGAAAAGTTCCTCTAGGTTCTTACAGAAATTCAAACTCAGTAGCCTCTAGGCAAGAATACATAGAAATGGCATATTCCAGAGTGTAGCTAGCTAGTACTCCTCTCCACCAATGATCTACAACATGGGTCCACATCATATCTACATCCTGTAGCCTCTGGTATTCTTATTCAGTCCACACATGTGATCTATAAAATCAGCTTGATCTAGATACATAGGCTGAAAGTGATCCATATAGCTCTACTAGGAAGCAGTAGAAATAAGTCTCATACAGATCATGGTAGAGGTTCACTTCTACCGATCTACATGTAGTAAACTCAGGTCTAGTGTTGAATCTCTGAGAAAATTCATACTCCGTGCTCTTGAACCACAAGCACACAGGATGCACAAAGTCATTTTTACTCCAATCACAAAAGGAAGAACCCCATGCGCGTTAGCCTATCACCCAACAGAAGCTGAGCACTCACCCGAGGCACATGCGAGTGTCGAGTCTCTCTTTTATGTGAGTTTAGTGGGAAGAATTATCTATGATTAATGTAAGATTATTTAGGAAATAAGTTGAGACATACAAGAACTAGAGGGCTTAGAACATCCTCTAGATCCTTGCAGTCACTTCAAATCAAGTGCTTTAATAGATTCCAGAACATATACTATAACAGAAAGAAAGATACAACCATTCATTCATAGCATGAAGGAAATAGAACTCATATGAATGAAATATACATTAAACCCATTGATATTCATATCTATTTATAATAGGTAACCTCAATATATTAATTTGTTCATTACAGAGTGTCACAGAGATTAGACCGCAATCATGTGCATCACTGGACGTATGTAGCTAAGTTAACAAAAAAGAAAAATAACAACTCCATGCTTAGTACATCTTTTCCTGAACTAGAATATCCACTCGTAGAAATCCTACAGAGCTTCTCCCACTCTCTAACCCGCTATTCCCTATGTATATCTAGATGACATATCTCTCTCTCTCTGTGTGTATATCTCTCTTCCCATGGCAAGCACTTGTATTTATCACTTTCTTGGGCTGCCAACTTGCCTTGCCACACCCTAAGATCCATTGCTAAGTGTCACATGTGCTCCTCCATGTGAGCATGTTCCTTCAAGCCTAAGCTCTCCACTCCATCTCATGATGATCTTTAAGAAGATTCCATCCGGGGCATGCTCTTTGTTGGGCTAACCTATTACCAGGCTGGCATCTTATCCACGTGCAACTGATCATGCTTTTCACATGTTCTACCTTGGGCACTCAAATTGGCTGAGTCCCAAACCTCCTTTTGTGCATCACGTGTGCTATTTGCTTCCTTAAACCTTTCTCTTACACAATTTTTCCTTGTACGCCATTCTATGACTGGGATGTTGTGTGCCTAAGCGCCTTCATACTTGGTTAATATTCTAGGGGCCCAACAACACATTTCTTCTATTGATGGTTGTGGCAAGCCCACATTCATTTCTCATATTAGGCCTAAAGAACCAAATTCACTTTCTTCTCCTTCTTGAGATCAGACAAGTCACGTGTTAGCTTATAAGAAACCCAAGTAGTTTCTTAACCAAGTTGAGGTCAAAATTTCTAATAGCTCCAAATCTCCTAACAAATCAAATGATCTTAATGTTAAAAATCAAGCGCGATTCAAGAATGCACATCAACATAACCATCAAGTATGGTGTAAAGTGCATAAACCTATGAATCAATAATTCAAGCTCCTACATATGAAATCCGTGTTTCAAGCTAAATTGTAGTCATTTGTTGAGTACAATCTCACAATGATAATTGAGATCGGGGATAACATGAGTCTTGATAAACAAACTTGCCTAGTCTCCCTTATTAAGGAAGTCACATAAATCATTGTTGTATCTTACCACATAGAGTGACATTGTTAGTCCCAACCTCCTAAAACTATCAAAAATCTAAAAATGAAAAACAATGCAAAAATACAAAAAACATGAGAAAACATAAAATCAAAGGTACAAAGATCAAACATTGCAATCAAGTATTACATACACATGGATGTTTCTCTTTCTTTCATTCCTTTCTATTAGTTGTGCAAGCCTTCCTACCATTTTCATCCCTTCAACGATATTTTGGTTAGTCTATTCACACACACTTTGTGACATTTATATCTATGGTATCTATTTGACCTTGGTATTTTATCACCTTGGTAAATTAAAGAAAGACTGGCCTCTTAGAGATCCTATCACATTAAACATCTAATAAATTTATTTTGAAGAACTTTTAGACATATTTGTTGACACTAGCTAATTTCATCATCACAATCACTTCCACCTCCTTCCATCAAGCCATCTATGGTTCTTAACCCCTTGTTAAACAAGAGAGCTAAAATAAGTTTTCGGAAATCAAAAGAATCAAAATCAATCAAAAATCAAAATCCAAAAGATAAAAAACAAAAAAAAATTGATATATTACTCTCTCTTGGTGTATTTCCAACAAACTCTATCAGGGATATGGATGCCTTACTGGTAGTAGAGAAATGTTGTGATTAGAATCAAATGCATCTCCGTCAGGGCTATGGATACTTGGATGGTAGTAGAGTAATGTATGTTTGTCCTTCCACCCTCCATTCACAAATCACCTATCACTTATCAAAATAAATCATTCCTACACGTTGGCTAGTTTGTCTTCATTTTTTTCCTATTAAATCTTCCCTTCAAAAGGTAATAAATTCCATGTACACACATTGGATCTCTATAAGTAAGAAAGATTAGTATGTTACCAAGTGTCTTTTTTGGACCTTTTTTAGACTCTTGCCTTAGTCCTTGTCTCATTTCACGATTTTTTCCTTTTGTTAATCACTTTTTCATCACAAGGATTCTAAGCTAAATTCATAACATTTTTATTATTCTACTTCATTCATAACATCCATATGTATAAGATTACTTTTTTTCCATGTTTTCAGACACATTTTTGACCATTCACAAAAAAATATGCTCCTTCCTTTCTATCATGTGCTTTTAGGCCAACTTACACTAGGGACGTCCTTGCTTCTTCCCATCACTTCATTGGTTTACGTTCATCATCAAGTTGAACCTATCCATAATGGCCTTGGGTTTGGCTTCTATCTGTGACGAGTTTTCCTTTAAATACTCCCACCTAATCATTAGGGCATTTTTGCATCTTCAAATTTCTCATATGTGTGTGGCATTCTTCCCTTGCACATCACATCTATCGTTAGGGGAATCCATGCTTCTTTTTCTTCCTGTACATAGCTTCAAAAACTTTCAAAATCACAAAACATTCAAATATGTTAGAAAAATCATTAAAAACATTCAAACATGTTTCAAGAAATATAAAAAACAATATAAATCATCATACAAAACAACACTCTTTGGTTATCACCTGTTCATGTGTGTGACTCAGAGATCATCTTGATATACCTCAATCAATAAAATATATGCTACTTACTTCGTCTATACTTTGGGGCACAATGAGTGGCATGGTACTGTTTCGTAGTACACATTACTTTTTCATAGGAGAAATTTTTCCTTTGTTATTCCCCTTGCATGTATCCATGCTTGGGGAACCATCATCAACCCTTGTTAATTCACACAGGTTGAAACTAAATCTTGATAATAAAAACATCACATTATGTTTCTCTATTAGGTTATATTTTTTATTTTCTCATATTGCATTGAAGTTTTTATGTTGCATGGAGTTGGTATTTTTGGCAATGGACATTTGTTTTTGTATATGGCTTTTCATGTCATACTACACTTTTTCTCATTCTTTTTAATAAGGACCAATGAAAAATATCACTAGCAATATGATGAAAAATAAAGTTTTTTAAAAGGCACTACATGGATAATGGCTCATTCCCCCTTCCTCATTCTCCTTTTCTTCTATATCCCCTTTCTTCTTCGTCACACTATTCTTTATTTTTTTCTCTTTTTGTCATCTTTTTTATCCTCAATCCAGTTCTTCCATCACACCATTGACAATCGAGGGGGCATCCTTCATTCTACTCATTTTTCTTCTATCCATTAAAATTTTTAATTTTTTATGTCGTCTACTTTCTTTGAAGTGACATCACTTACGCCACCTTCAAAGAGGGGCAAATATAGACACCTAAAATATGCTTACATTAGCATTTCCTCTAATTCAACAATTGACGAAACTTCGTTAGTCAACCCTTCTTCACTCTATTCTATGATACCCATTTACGACACCTTCTCGGTCATATTCCTCCCATATAATAATCATATTATTTGGCTATATCTCTCTATGTAGCTAAACATACATTCTTCTTGATGCGCAGGCCTGCTGCAGTAAGGGACATCTACGTCTGCATCATGGTCCCCATGATAGATCTCAAAGATCTAACCGTGTAGTGTGTACCATCCTCCAGGGGAAATTATCTCATAACGGTGCCCTTCTACTAAGAATTTGGTGCACGCATAAACCACTATGAGTCTCATGGATTGAGTTCACAGACAATTTTTTCTAACTATTTGGCATATTAAGCTATCTACGGCCTCCAGAGAATGGGCTAACGCCAGTATCAATACTACCAAGACTCAAGTGAGCAAGGAAGATTCCAATGCTTTTCACGTAGATCTGTAAAAGTTTTAATGAGACAAGGCCCTCTAAAATGGGTGATCAATCCTCCAAACAAACCACTATGCAATGTTGTGAGGGGTGAATATTCATATGAAATTTATACAAGAGAGTTTTAAAATTCCCATCATACTCCGACACACTTCTGTCATTCCTTGTTGAATCTCTTTCAAGCGCGCTGATGCTTTTCTACTTTGAACTCAAGGAATGTGGAAACTCTACCAATGCATTCTTTAAAGCAGTGGTACTCCACCATATTTTAATGAGGGTCATTACTTCTATACAGCATGCGTGCGCACCTTGCAACATGTTTACAAATTGACTAGCTTTCATTCTAAGGGTTGTGATACATTCGGGCACCATAGAAGTCACACTATGTGAACATATTCCATAGCATCCTCAATGCCCCTGTAATAGTGGAAAATTGTAGAGACATTTCTAATAATACTTGAGGTGAATGGTTGGGGTCCTGTCGTGAAAACTTAGAGCCTTGGTTCCCTCTAGTGTTTCGCTTCCACCCCTGATCCGCACCAGGTCCACTGGGTTCCTGTATCCAAATCCACAAGTCCACAAAAATAACATTAGGTCCAATAGGGCCGTATGTGACATGTGTCAAGTTGCTGCCCAGTGTCCATCTGAAGCTGTGCGTCGACAGTATGTGATAGTAACACCCCACTACTAACTACTGTTTCTTGTGTCACTCTCAAAATCAATAGCTGAAGAGCGTTGCACACTTGCTCCCTTTGTTCCAAAAACTCTCCTGAATACTAGCATATGCACAATCCATAGAAATAAGGAAATGAAAAAATTGTACTCTTAGGCACGGATATTGTCGTCTTTCCATTGTAATATCCATACTGTTTAAGTTAAATATACACTTCTTCCTATTTTGGGAAACCAAGTGCAAGGGCTTGGTCACTGGGTGGGGTTTTTATTTTGATATTGTTGCACGCAATGACTCTACTTCTCCATTAGATTAGCTTCTTTCATCTACACTTGCCAAGATGGGATAGCATAGACCTAAACTCAAGGTTTCACATCCTCCGCCATGAAACTCAACTCCTTCCCGGTAACGTTCGTCTCCCATCAAATCCATTCACAACCTAGTATGCCTCATTTTCATCTTAGAAATTCCCTTTCAGGAACTTTGCTAATATTGAGTCATCTTTCTCTGTCGCCTCTCCTTCTTTGTCATAACTCAAATCTGCCATCTTCCTCCACGCAAGATTCCTACCCAGTGCTCAGGAATGGTTCTTATTCCGCGCCCATTAAGGAGAACCTCTAAACTCATGGTAAACCATCATATCTTCATAGCCTAGAGGAATACACGTGTAGAAAAGTTCCTCGAGGTTCTTACAGAAAATTCAAACTCATAAGGCCCCTCTAGGAAGGAATCATAGAAATGGCATTTCAGGTGAGCGTAGCTAGTACTCCTCTCTCACCAGATGAATTTCAACATGGGTCCACATCATAATTCTACAGTCCTGTAGCCTCTGAGTATTCTTAATTCAGTCCACACAAATGTGATCTATAAAATCAGCTTGATCTAGATAATAGCTGAAAAGTGATCCATATAGCAGTTCTACTAGGAAGCAGTAAGAAATAAGTCTCATACACGATCATGGTAGAAGGTATCACTTCTTAACCGATCTACAATGTAGTAAACTTCAGGTCTAGTGGTTGAAATCTCTGAAAAATTTCATACTCGTGGCGTCTTGGAACACAAGCACAGCAGGATGCACAACAGTCATTTTTACTCCAATTCACAAAAGGAAGAACTCAATCATGCGCGTTCGAGCCTATCAACCCAACAGAAAGCTGAGCACTCACCGCCCAGGCAACATGCGAGTGTCGAGTCCTCTCTTTTATGTGAGTTTAGGTGGGAAGAATTATCTATGATTAATGTAAGATTATTTAGGAAATAAGTTTTGAGGGACATACAAGAACTAGAAGGCTTAGAACATCCTCTAGATCCTTGCAGTCACTTTCAAATCAAGTGCTTTATAGATTCCAGAAACTATAACTATAACAGAAAAAGAAAGATACAACCATTTCATTCAGTAGCATGAAGGAAAATAGAAACTCATAATGAATGAATATATATCATTAAAACCGATTGATATTCATTATCTATTTATAATAGGTAACCTCAATATATAATTTGTTCATTACAGAGTGTCACATAGGAGATTAGACCGCAATCATGTGCATCACTGGACGTAATGTAGCTAGATTCAAACAAAAAAAGAAAATAACAACTCTCATGCTTAGTACATCTTTTTCCCTGAACTAGAATATCCCCACCGTAGAAATCCTACAGAGCCTTTCTCCACTCTCTACTCGCTATTCCCTATGTATATCTAGATGACATATCTCTTCTCTCTGTGTGTATATCTCTCTTCCCATGGCAAGCACTTGTATTTACACTTTCTTGGGCTGCCAATTGCCCCTTTGCCAACAGCCTAAGATCCATTGCTAAGTTCAACATGTGCTACTCCATGTGAGCATGTTCCTCAAAGCCAAGCTCTCCACTCCATTCTCATGAATGAATCTTTCCAGAAGATTCCATCCGGGGCAATGCTCTTTGTTGGACAGACCTATTACCCACTGGCATCTTTTATCCACGAGTCAAAGATTAATGGCTTTTCACATTGTTTCTACCGTTGGGCACCAAATTGGCTGAGTCCAAACCCTCCTTTTCTTGTGCAGGTCCTTGGCTATATTGCTTCCTTTAACCTTTCATCTAGCACAATTTTTTCCTTGTAAGCCATTCTAATTGACTGGGACATTCTTGTTGCCTAAGGCGCCTTCAATACTTTGGTATAAACTATTTCTAGGGGCGCCAACAACAAATTTCTCTAGTTTGATGGTTGGTGGCAAGCCAGACAAGTTCATTTCTCATGATTTGAGTGGCCGAAAGAACAAATTTCACTTTCTTCTCCCTTCTTGAGATCAGACAAGTCACTGTGTTTTAAGCTTAATAAGAACCCACTAGTAGTTTTCTTAACCAAAGTTGATGGTTCAAAAATTTCTAATAGCTCCAAATCTCCCTAACAAAATCAAATGATCTAAATGTTATAAATCAAGCGAGCGGATATAAGAATGCCATCAACATAACCATACAAGTATAGGTGTAAAGTGGCATAAACCTATGAATCAATTATATTCAAATGCTCCTACATTATGAAATCCCCGTGTTTCATGCTAAATTGTAGTCATTTGTTGAGTTACAATCTCTACAAATTGAAGTAAATTGGGAAGAAAATCGGGGGATTAACATTGAAGTCTTCTGATAAACAGAACTTGCCATAGTCTCCCTTCTTAAGGGAAGGCGGGACTAATTAAATTCATTGTTTGTATTCTTACCACATAGAGTGACATTGTTAGTCCAACTCGATCCTAAAACTAGTCAAATAATCTAGAAAAGAAAATACAATGCAAATAAAAAAACATGAGAAAGACATTAAAATCAATAGGTACAAAAGATCAAACATTAGCAATCAAAGTTAATTCACATAACACATGGTATGTTTCTCTTTCTTTCTTCCCTTTCTATTCAGTTGTAGCGAAGCTATCCTACATTTTATCCTCTCCAACGATGTATATTCTGGATGTAGTCTATTCCAGCCACAACTCTTATGTGACATTTACATTTACATCTATGGTATCTATTTGAACTTGGTATTTCTTTATTCACCTCTTGGATTAAAGAGAAGGACTGGCCTCTTTAGAGTTCCATACAATTATTAACTATCTAATAATTGTATTGTTGAAGAAATGTTACGACATATTTGTATGAACACTAGCTAATTTCCATCTAATCACAATCACTTCTCCACCCTCCTTCTACTCAATGCCATCTATGGTTCTTAACTCCTCCTTGTTAAACTAGCGAGAGCTAAAATAAGTTTTCGGAATACAAAAAGTAATCAAAAAATCAAATCAAAAATTCAAAATCAAAAATCATAAAGAAACAAAAATAAATGATATATTACTCTTTTCTAATCCTTGGGTGGTTATTTCAACAAATTCCTCTATCAAGGGATACATGGATGCCTTATTACTGGTGTAGAGGAAGATATGGTTGTCGATATAGCAATCAAATGTCCTCTCGTGCACGGTGTCTATGAGATACTTGTGGTATTAGTAAGAGTATGATGTATTCTTTAGAGATCCTTTGCGCCCTCTTCCATTTCAGCAAATTCACTAGCACTTAAAAATAAATCATTCCTACACGTTGGCTAGTTTTGTCTTCATTTTTTTCCTATTACAATTTTTTCTCCATCAAACACGCCTGGATCTATCAAAAGGTAGTAAAATTTCCATTGATACATCACTATCTATGGCAATTAACTCTTATTAAAGTTTATATACGAACATAGATTCGTTCTTCAATTGTTACCTCATAAGTGTCTTTTTTGAGACATCATTTTAGAACTACTTTGTAGCTTTAAGTCCTTGTCTCATGTTATCTTAAACGCTATTTTTTTTCCATTTGTTTTTCCTATGTATAGCTTGTACAAATTTTGACCACTTTTTCAAATCACAGAGGATTCTAAGCTTACAATCCATAAAACATATAATATATAAATATATTTCAACTTCTATCTCCTTCCTAATTCATTCATGTGCTTAATCATCCAATGACAGTATACTACACTAGGGGACTTCCTTGCTAGATTACTTTTTTCCATTGTTTTCAGTACACATTTCTGTAACCATTCATCACTAAAATAAAGTTATGACTCCTCGTTCATTCTCTATTCTACTCATAGTGCTTTGAGTGTGAAACCTATCCAATCCAACGACACTAGGGACGGTCTTGCCGCTTTCTTCCCATCACTGGCAGTTTTGGGTGTGTAACTTCTATCTGTGACGAGTTCCCTTTAAATACTAACCGCTTCAAATCTAATCATAGGGCATCAAGGGCAATACCTTATTCATATTGGCCTTAGTGGTTTTGTGCTTACTGTGACGAGTTTTCCTTTACAATAACATTTTCTCCAATGTGTATGAGCAATTTTATGGTGCATCTTTGCTCAGTCTTTCTATTCAACTTACTTCTAATTATCGGTGTGTTAGGGCATTCTTATTCCCTTGCACATCACAGGAATCCATGGTCTTCGTTAAGTGTCTGTGAATTTCTCCTACTTGTAGCTATTCTTTATGTCTTCAATATAACTCTGTGATTCAAAACATTAAGCACAATATAAAAAACTTAAATTTATGCTAAGAATACACAAACAATATAAACATACATTCTCACAATAACATAGTGATGACAAAAAAGATCATATATAATAAAACAAATTTCTAAATGATTATACAATGAATAATACAATAAAAACACAAACAATCAATTTATTGGGAATTCAAAACTTGAATCACGTCATCTTTGGGTTGTTCGTAGCTCGTATGCTTCCAGATAAGGATCATTGTGTGATGATACTCCCAGAGTACACAAACTCTATAAAATAATACTATGCTACACTTCAATTACAATATATCGTATCGCTATAACTCTTTTAGCTGGGCCACTATCGAGTTCTGGATATGTTTGGGGACTCACAATGAGGTTATTGGCCAAGTGTAGTGTATACACTCATTGTAATCTTCGTATGTTCAATAACATGGATACAATACATTTTTCCTTCGATAATTACAGGTACGCACAATTATCTTCGCTCCATGTTTCGCATTTATTGCTTGGCGCAACCTCTACTATGATTATCAAACCCAACCATTTGTGCTTATGGGAGGAAATCACAATCACAGTTCAACATCGATATGATCTAAATATCATCGAATCACAAGGGTTAGAAACTACAAAAAACTCTTGACATAACATGATAGATTTAACATTCTCCATAGCGATTAATTAATTGTTTTCTATCTATTACTGGATATAAATTTGCATTTTTTGAGTATGTTCTTTTCTAATGATTGCACTGTCAGTAGGTTGTTGGCTTAATTGTTTGCATGGATGTTGGTATTTTTGGCAATGGACATTTGTTTTTAGTAAATATGGCTTTTCATGTCATCTAAGCTATCTTTTTTCCTCATGTCTTTTTAATAAGAGACCAATTGAAAAAATATCACTAGCAATATGATGAAAAATAAAGTTTTTTTAAAAGGCACTACATGGATAATGGCTCATTCCCCCTTCCTCATTCTCCTTTTCTTCTATATCCCCTTTCTTCTTCGTCACACTATTCTTATTTTTTTCTCTTTTGTCATCTTTTTTATCCTCAATCCAGTTCTTCCATCACACCATTGACAATCGAGGGGCATCCCTTCATTCTACTCATTTTTCTTCTATCCATTTAAAATTTTTAATTTTTTATGTTCGTCTACTTTCTTTGAAGTGACATCACTTACGCCACCTCAAAGAGGGGCAAATATAGACACCTAAAATATGCTTACATTAGCATTTCCTCTAATTCAACCAATTGACGAAACTTCGTTAGTCAACCCTTCTTCACTCTATTCTATGATACCCATTTACGACACCTTCTCGGTCATATTCCTCCTATAATCAGATTATTTGGCTAATATCTCTCTTATTAGCTAAACATTCTTCCTTTTAACCATTCAGAACCTCCCTAGTTCTCTCTAAACCACTTCTAAAAGCTTCCTAGGCTATCTATCAGTGAAAAATTATTAACCAGACCCCTCCCACCTCTCAATGAGTCTCTAATCACTTGCTAATCAAGTTTAGCTAGCCTAAAACCTATTTAACTAGCCTAAACAAAGCTTAATTAAGCCTAAAGCATGTTTATCCTAATCTAATCCTAAAGTGCTTTTTTGAGCTTTAGTCCCACATGCACCCAAATTCCAATCTATCCCAAGTGGAAAACTATAAATACAAGGCTAAGCCTACTCTTTCAAAGACACAACTTTACACAACACAAAACCAAAACAAGCCTAAGAAAGATTGGATCTCATTTTTATTAGCTTTAAGCTAATTATACATTTGATCTAAAACTTTCATTCCTCCATTGTTGAGCTAACACCTCCATTTTCATCCTTAAACCAATTTTTGAGTAATATGGAGAGAACTGTAAGGCCTAGAAGTCATTAATGGTGAGACTCCATTCTTGAAATCATGAGTTTCATACCAACATCACATTTGAATGCTAGGATCTTCATAGGTTCAATGTTTATAGCGTTGTAAGAGTAGAGAGTAGTATAGTATATGCTAGGTTTTGATGTTTTGTTAAAGTTATCGATGCTGTATAAGATGAAATTTGTTTATTCTTTATTCAAGGTGCATGGTTTGAGTTTTAGTTAAGGTTTGGAGGTTCCTATTTCCTCATTCATATAGCTTTGTAGGCCTTTCCATTGCAATACTTCCCATTCCCATTTTTTTGACCAAGTGCGTGCCATCCTCATTACTGGGTTGGAAATCATAGAGATTTCGAAGTATCATGAACCCTTCTTATAGTCATAAGCTTCAACAATCTTTGATGGCCTCCTTATCGTCTAAGTCATCATCAAAAGATTCTCCTTCATAGACAAGACCGGTAAACTTAGAATTGAGTTGGGGAGTTATTTGCATCCTCTGTCCTATGAATTAGAAGTGGTTTTCATGTATGCACAACATTAACCACTAGTATAGTCGCTTAGGTTTACCGAAATAGGGAAACTGATAGAGTTACAATAGCACAGACTTCTTCATCTTCACCTTTATCTCATTATTTTAGATAGGCATTCCATCTAGTGTCCTCTTATCTATAGTGTGAACCAAGTATAATGCCATCTCATTCTCTATGGTGCTCATTTGATGGTTGTAGTCACTCACAACCATCTTTCTAACATGAGACACCAATTTTTTCCAAGCCATACACCGTTTGGATATTGCATCTTTGTGTACCATTCTTCATTAAAACTGGTGGAAATGGCTTGTTTCCCCTTTTCCTTACCCTTATTCGGGGAAACTTTTTCTTCTTTCCTGGGTGTCATTTCTCCATCAGGTCACTAAAATTTCTTCCTTTTCCCTGATCCTAGCTTCACTCAACTTTGCGGCTCTGCTCCTTTGTGAAAATCCCCTCAATCATGCTTGTCCCAAGAAGGAAAGCGTAATATGGGGTGTAGTGATAAGCATATTCTTCAATATATCAAATTCCATCTATTGTGTCTCTCCCTAGTGAAATGTAGTTTTGTGTTTCAGCAACTCTTCCAATGGCATGGATATCTTGACATGCTCCTTAATAAATTTCTGGTAATACCCCGTATGCCCAAGTAATCTATGCACTACGCTCAGACTAGAAGGTTTTTCCAATCCTATAATAATGGCAACTTTGGCAAGAACCACCAACAAGCCTTCCTTACATATGATATGCCCCCAAAAATGGTTCCAAATGGAGTAGAAAAAACACATTTCTTAATATTGAGAAATATCCTCAACTACCGACATCTTTCAAACATCAGCCTTAGATTGTCACAATGATCCCTTACTAATCCATATACCATCCAATCATCATGGTAGACTTGAAGAAAATTATGGATGAAGTATTAAAATGCCTACACTACAAGTGTGAAAACATAGGAGGCATGTTCTTCAGTCCAAAAGGCATGACTGTGTAAGAAAATCTTCCCCATTCAGTGGCAAAAGTTATCTTTTCTTGGTCCTCCTTTCCACTTCTAACCTGATGATATCCTAAGAATCCGTATGTGAAAGAATAGATCTCGTGCCTAGCTACTTCTTCCAGGATCTCCTTAGTGAAGGGGATTTGATAAGGGTTAATAACACATACCGCATTCAAATCCTTGTAATCAACAAAAAAAATTTATCCTCCCATCCTTATTAATGTTGATGACCATTGGACTTACCCATTTTGATTCCTCAATGGCCTTAATGATCCCTGATGCAATCATCTTATCAATCACGTCATTGAATTTGACATGAAGATTCAAATTCATTCGATAAGGTCTCTTCTGAATTAGGTGCGTACCTTCCTTTAACTTGATTTTAATTTCCCCCAAGGAGTGGTGGAATCCTTTAAGCTCGTGGTACCCATGTGGAAAAAAATCTTGGAATTTTAGCAACATATCAATGATCTTTGAAACATCCTTTTATATCTAGTAATATCCAATAATAGCCTCCTTAGAATCAACCTTCAAACCAATGTTAACCTTCTTGGTTTTTAGGGGTTCATGGTAGGTGCACGCTTTCTCATCAGCACTATCCATAACTTCGTGCGTACCTATAGTATGGTTAATATAAAAAATTTCCACTTCTTCACCATCAATCACATAGACTAATCTTCCTTTCTCTTTTTCCATGCATGTGTGCTTAAACAATATCTCCGTTGATTCTTCCTCATGAAATCTCTCTTCTAAGCAAGGTTCACCTAAGAATTCTCGTATTCTATGCTCTTCCATAGCACTATCTCCCATAGTTAGGTGTTTAACAACCTGTAACACCTCATCCACCGATGGCTTAGTACTTCGATATTCAAAATATTGAAGGAGGTTAGCTATCAACTCCTACCAGTTTCCTATTTGACTGTGCATCTCTTAGTGGATGTACCATGCAGGCGTATAGCCTTGGAAGGTGGAGTACATATTATGAACCCATAAAGAGGGAGGAAAGGATTCCATGCCTTCCATCTCGGCTTTCTCACATGTTTAGACATGAAATGAGGTGGGTTCCTTCCCATGATAATCTTGTATGATAGTAGGTGCATTTCTATGGGAAAACCTAATAGAGAACGTGATTCTCACATCATGCCACTCTAGAAGGTTATTGGAATGAGTCGCCCACCAACGCACTACAATCCTAAACAAGGTATAGTTGAGAATCCTTCTCCTTTCAATCTTACATCTTCAATGGGTCTCTATTTCTCGTAGGAAAATATCAGGGTTGTCTCCTCCAGAATAACTTCGTAACTTCTTTCCTCCTAGGCAATTGACTAAGTGTGCCTTTATTACTCTCCTCACAAAGCATCTTAACTATGTTATGAAACAATCATGTCACGTGCACCTAATTATCACATGCCACACTAGTTGTATCACTTATAGATTTAGCATCTTACCACTGAGTAACACCCTCCTTTGTTGGTTACACAACTTCAGGGTCCCAGATAGTGTGCACATAAATTCTATCTAGGTCTTCCTCTCATAAAGGCTCAATATAGGGTGTTGACTTCCCATCTGTCAAATGAATGATAACATGTTCCTCTTTTTTCTCAAAACTTATATACCCCTTATTGAAACATAAGTCAATATTTTTCTTATAGCACCAAGGGCACCAAAGTAATGCTGGAAAGTTGTCTGCCTCACCAAGTGCTAAGACTTCATAGTCTCTAATGAAATTTTCCCCTTGTATAGTGATAACAACATCCTTTAAAATACCAATGGGCATTACCTCTATCTTATTGGCCATATAAAACACATTTGAATATGGATGTAATGGGGGCCTTCCCATTTGGTTCCAAGCATTCAAGGTGATAACGTTGACTTCCGGCTCATGTCAATCAAAATATTTCTTAAGAGTAATCCATCAACAACTACATTTAAGGTAATCTCCTTATTGTAGTTGACGTTTTGGGGAAGAAGGTTAGTATGTAAACCCTTCCTCTCGCGCTCTGTTCCAGCACTTGGTATCTTATCCCTCAATAATTTTTCCTAATAGAGGAACGATATCCTCTTGGTGCAACATCTTACATGGCTCTCTAAAATCATCTATATCTAACTGATGAACGTTAACACTTTTCTTCTGCCCCAACAACCTGGATTTCTCCTTTAGACATTGAATTTACCCTTGAAGACTCCTGATTACGTCTATGGTATCTTGATAGAATTCCTTCTTATGGGTAGGGTCATGATACTTCCCATACACCACCTCTTCTCTTGTAATCATTTTTCTTTATTTTGGTATCTCCCTGATACATGTAGCCTCAACTTGTCTCATCACCAATATAGGTTCTAAATCTGACTCATGTGCAACCCTTGGCATCCATTGCAAGTCGGCCTTCTTAAAACTTACCATCCCAATGCCCTTGTATTTTTGGTGTTGCTAGCTCATATGTTCAAATAGCTCTGAGAACTCCTCATACTTGTGATTCTTTCCACACCAAGAGAACTATAGTAGGTCAAGACATTCAAGCTTGTAATGCTCTGTGGACCCATAGTTATAACAAGTTTCGTGATGGAATTCACCTGTTCTGCCTCCGTGATTGCCACTACCTCTAAATCCTCTGTGAAATTCTCTTCCATGAGCTCCTCTATTTGTGTGTCCTTCATACTGATGACCATCATCCTTGTAATTTTTTATAATGCTGGTATAGCACACACCAATATCAATGAAATCATGTATCTAGTCAATCAACTTATAATCCTTGGTATCATGATTAATAGAGGTACAAATCTTGTAATAGCAAGACACATTCTTACGGATCACAAGATGCACTATTGGACACCTAATTACATCATGGTCTTCGTGGAAAATCTCACAGTCTAGTATTATGGCATGTATTGATATCTGAGGACAATTGTCCTTCTTATGTCCCTATACCTCATAATCCATGCACCATAAGCCATTGCGAGTCTCATGCACTGAGTTCGCAGATAGCTTCTCTAGATAATTTTCCATTTCAAAAATTTGAGCTTAAAGAAAAGGACTAAGACTGATATATGTGATTCTTACATCCTTAGTGCTTAGGGCAGCCTCCAAGGCCTCATGTGGGTCTGTGAAAGTATTGTGTGACAACAGTCTCCTGAAAGGTTTTATTATTCTTCCAATGAACCATTGAGAATGTTGAGAGGGATGAATATCATAAGATATTTTTGACAAGATATTCTTAAAATGCACATCCTACTCCCGCACACTCTCTGTCATACATTATTGAATCTTATTCATCACACTAATGCTCTTCTATTCAAACTCAAGAATATGGAATTTAGCTAAGAAGGCATTACACAATGTGATATAATCTACTACTTTCTGGTGGGGGTCATACTTTTGGTACCAACTAGGCATACACGCCCACAACATTTTTGTAAACTGACTTTCCTTCTGTTCCAAGGTAGTGATCCCCTTTGCGTGCCATAGTAGCTCACATTTGTGTACATGTTTTGTAGCATCCACAACACCTTTGTAATATGGTAGATGTAAAGATATTTTAAAAAATATTTGCTGAGGTGGTTGAGGCCCTTGTCCACCTAATCCAAAACCTTAATTACCTCTGGTGTTTCCTCCACCACCATATCCACTAGATCCACCAATGCTTATCCCTCCTGACCCACCAGATCCTCTAGATTCGCTAGGTCCACTAGGTTTGCTAGTTTCTATTCCACCTGACCCACCAGATCCACCTCTCATAGCTGGAAAGGTTCCTAAAAGGGTCACACCTTATGTCCCCTATCATGTTAAACTACATGCCAACAATATTTGATATTACACCGCTCCCAGATATGTGTCCTGTGTCGCTTCAAGACGTGATACCCAAGATTTTTGCACCCAAAATATTCCCAAATGTTGCTCCAGACAATATACCTCCAAACACAAGAAATTATTGTGCATCCATAGATGTTCCAAATGAGAAGTCATACCTTCTAGGTTTTGATTAATTACTTCCACCAATACCAACTACATTCGTAATACTTATCTCTAGATTTGGAAAACTAAGCACCAGGGTTTTGTCACCATGTGGATTCAGATGCACGTCGACTTCTCTTCTTTCTTCAAGTGACAAGTTCTCATCAGAAGCTAAAGGGGTCTCTCTCCCATGCTTGCTAATATGGGGTAATACAGACTTCTTAAGATCCATGTCCTTTGCATGAACCTTAATTCCTTCCCGCAATTTCTACCTCCATATATCCATCGCTCCTACAACTTCATGTTTTCTATCTAACTCCCTCACAAGCTTCATTATAATTGAGTCACCTATCTTCCCTCTCTTTTTAAGCCACAAGGTTCACCATCCTCCTCCACCATATCTTCCTCACCCGGTGATTAGAATAGGCTTAGTCAGCCATAGGAAATGCTTCAAAACTTAACGTAATGTTTAGGATATTTATAGCTAAACCAATAGAATGCAAGAACTATCCTCTTGGCTCCATCAAGAACTCAAACTCAACAATCTCTAGATAAGAATACATATACATCATGTACTCCAAGGTGTAACTCATTGACCCTCTACTCCACCAATTATAAACAACACATGTCCAAGTCCGATCAACATCATGTAGCCTCTGATAATCATCTTGGGTCCATACATGAGGTCTATAATACCAAATTGATCTAGATGCATATGTTGAAATACATTCATACAACTCCACGATTAAGAAATAAAATAAGGTCTCATACAATTCATGATACAATTTTTTTTCTACCTATTTACATGCGTCAAACTCAGGTCAATCAGTAAATATCTTCATGCTTTTAATCCATGCTTCGACACTTTCCATGGTCAAGCACTCTATCATCACACACCATTCTCACAAAATATTTGAAAATAATTCCCCACAACAGAACCAAGATGTAGTCATTTATTTACCCTTAATATTGTTTTCTAACCCCAAGCACGTCGGCCTATCACTTAGTGGATGCTAGGCACTCACCGAAGGCATGCGTGAGTGTTAAGCCCCTCCATTATGTGAGCTTTTAGATCATGTTCTTCCATTAATGGAGGATGGTTTGTAGAAGTATAAGTACATTCACTTATTTAAAAAGGTAGAAGGTACAACTAATAGATCCACACATTAATGGATTATAAAAGTTAAATAACATTTGTAAAAAGCATAATAAACTAGATCTGGGCCATGATAAGTGATATAACATGAGGTTTTACACCCATAAAGAAGTTATACATAATGAACCCACATATATATATATATATATATATATATATATATTTAAAATAGTTCTGGTATCCACATTACAGTTAATAGGGTCATTTCAGACCATTTATATTAAATGACAGAGACTTGTCTCCCACAAATCTTCCTGATATGAGACTTTAACTATAATTTTTCCTGCACTAACCCTTTTTATAGATCCCAGTACCCATTCATATGATTATGAAATACCTTAAAACCCTTGGCACTAAGTTCTCTTAATCCTAACATTATTGCAGCACTTCGTTACTCTCATTCTCTTTCTTTACATTCTTTATGTGTGTATATCTCTACCTTCTCTCTATATCCAATATCTATCTCTAGCCCAATAATTTCTTTATATAAGATCAAAACCCATTGCCATGGCTTCTCTAATCACATGTCACATGTCAAGTGTCAATGTGGTCCTCTATTGGTAAATGCTTATCCATTTACAAACCCTGTACTCTCTCTAATGATGTCTTCTGGGAGTATTCCCTATGGGCAATATCATTTTCTTGACATCTATGGTTCCTAGCTAGCACCTCATCCACTCATCACAACTAGCTAGGTCCTCACACTTTTCCTTAAGTTCCCCTAGAATGAAAAAAATGTCTAAGTCCTTTAAACCCATGTTTTGCCTCCAGTGTGCACTCTGGTTTCACTTAAACCCCTTTTTCATCTGCACTTCCCTTGAGCACCCTTCTTCTCACTATTTCTTCATGCACACCCTTTGGTACTTAGCCTATATTTCAGGGGCCCAACAATATTTTAACCATCCTTGTACTTAGGGTTCCATATTTCTATTGCCAAGTTTCTTGGGTTAATTTTTGAATTTAATTATTTATTTATTTACTTCTATCATATCATAAGATTGGGATTATATTTTATATCTTATCTTAATCATTCTTCTAACATAGTAAGCAAATTGTAACATGTGATTCTAAGAAAGAAAGAATAAGTGAAACCAAAATATGCAATATGATGTATATGAGTGTGAATGAAATGGTATATAATTTGAATGATAGGAGAAATGTGCCCCAAACAAATGTATATGAATGTGCATTAGATGAGGTTCATTAATAAAATACCCATCAAGAATAAATAATGGACCATAGAAAATGAGTGTGTCATTGGGAAATTATTTGGAAATATATGCTAGAAATATAGATCCTGAAGCACAAAGCATAAGGTGTAGAAGAGGTGAGGTTCATTTCAGATTTAAACTCTCAAAATTCAATTATGAACCATGGAACTACAGTCTCTCATAGGGTAGTTTGATGTGTGAGGATTGAATGTTAGAAAGATGAGTCATGAAGCGTGGAACATGAAATTTGTGGTGTGTGAGCTTCATGGATGTAGTATTCCCTCAACAGTCAAGTGTGAACGTGAGAACAAGAGTGTGTCATAGGGTAATGATAATATAAAGAGTATTAAGATGTGTAATGATGTTTATAAAATCGAAGCATCAAGCATGAAGCATAATAGAAGAAATGATAGATAAGTAATAATGTTATGATGGGGGAAGAAATCATGATGCCCCACAAATGTGTGAGTGATGGAGATCTAGTCAATGCAATAAGGAACTTGCTATGGTGGTGGAGTTTGAAATGTGTCTTGGCCATTAGTATAAGGAAGATTTTTTTGGCAAAACGAATTTGAAAAAAAAGTGGAGTAGGATGGGGAGGGATCTTACATGGTTTTATTTTATGTGGGATTGATAACGCTATAGAATACTTGAGAGAAGGTGTTGTTGGATTGATTTTTAGAGGAGGTTGCTTATGATTCAATGATAGGTAAGAAGAATTAGTAGGAGGAGGTTATGGATGACAGACCTTAAGAGGTGATTTCTTAGTTGGAGTGGGTTACATAGGAAGCACTTGAGATACCAAAGAAGGAACAATATAAGTGATGTCATGATGTTCATTAGAGATAAATGAATCATATTTAGGAACCTAGTGGGATGCAGCAATTGGAGATGAACATGTAACATTTTGTGTAGAAAATGAAATGAGACCATGATGCTAAAGGTGGCCAATTTATCGGCTTAGAACATAGAAAAAATTCTCATTATGTCCATTGATTTGATTATAATTGCAATATGGTTAACCTTGGTATTTGGAAATCTGATGAGGAGGATAACAATGAGTAAATGACAAGATGATTAATTGATAAGTAAGGAGAACATGAATACTATAATGTTTATTAGCATCATAATCAAATTTGAGAAGTTTTTGGTAATGGTAAGACTTGAGGTTCACTGATATGAGAAAATGTAGAAGACATAGAATTAGAATGAGGAGTAAAAGAACAATCATGTGTGTGAGAAGAATTCTTGAGATCTTGGATTTCAACTTTGAGAGATGTAATTGTGGATTCCATAGCTTGAATTTTGTCTTGAAATAAATAATGTAAATCTTGCATTGTCTGTAAGATGATTTGATTAGATATAGGATGATGAAGGCTAGGGTCATCTTAGAGAGGATCTAATATAGCACTCACTTGAGTGGGTGGCATATCTCTAGGGAGATAAATGGTTTTTAGGGATTTTTAAAGAACATATTTGTAATGTGGATGCATTTGAAGTAATTCCTACAAAGATATTTGATGAACCTTAAGAGCCATGAAAGAAATATAAATTGAAAAATAAGGATATGAAAGATCGATCATGAGTGGGGTTCACCAAATGATTTAACAGAAATATAATTTATACTAAACCCTAATTACAGAGTAACTTATGAGAAAATAAATGGTAAAGTATAGATTTTACACAAGCAATAAGCTAATGAAACATGAAACCCTAAGTGAAATAGATAGAATACAAGACTTAGCTAATTTTCTCTTTTCTGAAGGTGATTCGGAATAGAAAATTTGATGAACATGAAGGGAAAATTGTCACAACTAGGCATGATAAATTCTGTAACAGTCAGATAATCATTGACTAGGGTGGCTAGACTATGTCAGGGGACCTAGTAGCTATAATCTGCATCTAGGCACCTATGACTGCGCAGGAGCTTAGAATTTGTTTTTTTCTAGTGTCACAAGTTAATCACTGGTAGTCACTTTTGGTCACCTATATGTCTCACTATTATTGCATAATTATCTTGTAACTTGCAAAGTGATGATGACCTGTAAAACCCTCAAACTACATAAAAACCCAAAAAAAAAAGATACAAATATGGGGATTCAGACTAACCCCGAGGGTCACCTAACTGAGTGAACTTACGATCAAGCATTACACTACATTTTAGACTCCATGTAGTTCTTTTTCATGTGTGATAGAATTGTGCCATAAGAATCCCTTGTGAAAGTGTAGTTGATAGTGAATGATAGATAGATGTAATAATGTAAATATATATGTGTGGATGGGAAAAAGAACCTCCATTTCCTATGAAGTGTATGCAGGAAATGCATTCATTTTATCTCTTGTATGAGTGTTATATGGATGTCATTAATGCTCTTAGATGCATTTGGATGGAACCTTAGGTGAATGTAAAAAATGCTTAGAGCTTGGTCCTTTATTTTGGTCCCATAGATTTATATTTATATGCTTCCCTTTGTTGAATTTTGTAATTGACAAATGGAAGGTCAAACCATAAGAAAAATAAGATGCCTAAAATATTAAAGAAGACAAAAAAGAGAAAGTAAGGTGGAAATAGGTTAAAGGTGCCCAGAGGGGACAAGGGAACCTGGGCACTATCATTCTGGTTAGGCGTTGGTGTTTATAGTCATGAAAGTTAAGGAAGTGAAATACCAAATGGGATGTAGGGTGTGTAAGACTAAAGAGAAAGCAAGAAAGACATAAATGAGGCCTATTGACGAGGTTCTTCATCAAGTTTTGGAACAATCTATAGAATAAAGGAAAACATGAGAGATTAAGAAATAAGTTACGGATTAAAGGGTGGAAAGCTATAAAAAACTACAAATATCCATGGTAAATATAAGAATTCTCTACACATAGGAGAAATTTCCTGAATTCTACCTAAATCCGTGGATCAAAGAAAGATTGAAATAGAGCAAGGTGTAAAGCTGATAGATTCACGACTAAAAAAGTGTCTTTTGAATTTTTTTTAAGAAATATATTTATCGTACTTAATCAAATGAATATGATGTACCATAGGGGAGATGAGATATATGTGTGCTTCAGATAAGAAATGTATGAGATAGAGAGAATTACTATGAATTATGAGTGTGTATGAGGACTAATTTAATCCATTTTGAGATGTGTATAAAGACTGATGTTTGGAGAATTTTTTTAATGTGATTTTACCTTCTTTTTGTTCACTAACTCAATATAGATTACTATTTCCCCTTGTACATCCTTAACTAAAGGACGAACTTCTTAACCCTCACACTATTGTTGAGGATTAAGGTCAACATTTTGTGTCTGAGCCCAGGTTTCTTTTGTTAAATTATATGTCTAGAAAAATTTCACCACCAGTGTATTGGAAACTAGTGTTGATAGAAATTGAGGATTGGTGGGAAAATTGGATTAATATATTTTTCAAAGGAGAAGCAAAGAAACTTAAAACATCATAATAAAAACTAATGCAAAATTATTTAGGGAATATGGAGAGGAATTTTAGTCTAAATTACCACACTTATTGTGGCCTTGTATATTGGAAAACACTAAGAGAACATAGTGGTCACATTTACATTTGAGGAAACCATCCGAGTGTACTTAGGATAAATTAAACATACTTACAAATCTCAAAGAACCCTGAACTAGAGCAATTGATTACTAGTTTGAGACAACCTTAGATTCATAGATAATTACTTGGGCCATCCAAGGGTAGAGAAGTTTTGATCTTAAGAAGGCTGAATTTCTAAGCAGAAGAAGAGGCATATTCCTCAAATAAATTCCATTTTTAATCAATATTTTGATGGTAGAAAAAGGATTAATTAAAAGAGTGGAGAATTTCCATCAGGGAACAACACCCGTGGGATGGCACATGTGATGGGGGGAAATCAAGAGACATAACTAATCAAATTTAATGGGGTGATGGTTGGGAAAGATTAAATAATATGACATTAAGAAAAACAAAAACAATTACAAATGACAAGAAGAAGGATTAGACAGATTAAGATAAATCCTAACTTAAATAAAATGGGAAATCATAATGAGGATGTCAGAAGAGAGAGCTATGATAGCTACAAAGAAGAAGGATTTAGAGAAAAAGACAAAAAAAAAACAAAGGTTAGTAAGTGAGGAAAGGGTGAAGAAGTTATATGAAAGAAAATAAAAATTAAACAAACTTATGAAATTAAAAAAGAAAAACCAACCCACTTCTAGTTGAGGCCAGTAATTAGATACCATAAAAATCGGAGGAAAACACTCAGAGTCTCGTTATTATTCCTGCATCATGTGGAAATCGACAAATTTTGGTTACCCCCACAGAATCTCGTGGTATAGTGTCCCTTAGATAATCTAGTATAATGATTGATAGTAAAAAAGGATATTCTAATGAAATATTTACAAGAATTGGTAAGTAGGATAAAACCTAATCTCAATTCGGTAGTAGGAACAGTATAATGGGATGAAGTAAATGAAAAAATCCCTTCTTGACTAAAGAAAATGACGAATAAGAAGAAGAATTCAGTAGGGAAGAATAACTAGCTAAGGAATTTGGAGAAAAGATAAACATAATAGAAGAAAAAATAAAAGAGAAAGTGACTTCAAAGAACCAAACATGGAGACAATAGAAAAACAAATTAAGAAAAAAATAATTGATGAAGGATTAGAGGATAGTTACAGATTAAGAGATGTTAAAGGAAGGAAGTTAGTTGTTGAAAAATATACTTATGAAAAGCCTTTAAGAAAAGGTGTCCCCCAACCACCACATTAACCCAAAGTATATGAATCCCTTGGATCAGATGTCATTCCATGTTTTACTTCACACACCTATTCAGAAATTAGAAAAACAAGAAATTTTGATGGAAAGATATCAATAGTTGGAAGAAGAGAGACGATATTGTACAAGATTTCAGGGAACTATTAATGGATCCATACTTTGATTATCTAGAGAAAAAGGGAGGAAAATTAATTTGAGATAATATCATAATCAATATAAGAAATTAAAACCCTTGAAACAACAACTAATTATCCAACAACAACCAAATTTGAAAATAACTAGGAAGATGGCTCAAAAAAGTAAATTACCAATAATTGGAATGGGTACTAAAGATGTGGAGGAACATTTATTCATTCTGGATTCATACTGGAAGAGAAAACAATATAACAAATACTAAATTCAAGTTGTATGATTTCATAAGAACTTTAAGAGAAGATACCCTATGTTGGTATATGAATACCAACGCACAAGGTAATAAAGATTGGGATGCAATTGAGAAAGAGTTTAAAACTGATTTTCACTTTCTAGAGGCACCCTCATAAGATGTTAGTAAAATAAGAGAATTATTCTAGAAAGAGTATGAAAAAATTAAGGAATCCAATCATATATTTAAAAATGTTACACAAAAATTGGAGGAACCAATGACAGATAAAAAATGAATCATATGATTCAATTCATATCTCGTACGATACATTAGAGCATAAATGGATGGAAAACAATTCCCAACCCTTTAAGATGAAATAGAAATGGACATCAGATTAGAAGCACAATCCTGACAAAGAGAGGGAGAAAATTCACTCAAAACAAAATTAGAGAGAGTTCGATTAGTGTTGGCTAAACTTAAACTTTAACAAGAAATTCAAAGAAAGGAGGACTTCAGAAATAACTTCCTACCATGATATATTATCAAACCAAAAATATAGTGTACCATATGTTGTGTAGAAGGAAACAACAAAAAAAATTCCGTTACCTAGAGAAATATAAAAGGGTTATAGTTTTCGAACAACATTCATCATAGAAAGATTCTTCAGGTATAATATAAGTACTAGAAAGAACTTTGTGTGGGATTTATAGATTATGGGACTAACATACTCAAGGTACTTTCCCATTGTTATAATTCTCTCATCCTAACAATCAGCTAATGTATTACATATCTTGTTGATCCCATAATAATTATCATCATACATGTCCCTCGGTTGATGCCCTTGAAGAATTAAAGGAGTATAATACCCACAGGGCTATGGAAGCAAGGAAAAACCTAAGACCTACAAATCATCCTCCACAACAAAAACCAACACTAAAAATTACAATTCCATAGTACAGATATCTAGCAATTACTACTCCCCCACCTTATCAAAACTATCAAGGTGGACAATCTCAATTTGAAAGTTCCTAGGAAATGACTATAACCCCAACTACCAAGGATATAATGGTGGTGGATATCGATGCAGATACAAAGGAAGATACAATAACTATAAATGGGGAAGATGATATCAACGATACAAAGGAAGGGAAAAACTTAACAATTTAAGGGCTGGCTTCCAAGACTAGAGACCTATGCACTACTACAAACGTGGACAAGATGGAAATTCATCTAGGAATCATACACAAACTGATCCTTGTAGATTATGTCAAGAAGGAAGACATGATTCTCATAGTTTTCCCAAAGATCCACAATTTTATCTAAATGGAGGCATGAAGATAAAATCACTAGGCAAGGACACCCACAAAAAATTTCCAACATCTCATTAAGATACCATGGGACGAGGAGGATGCAGGAAAAAATAAGGAATCATCTAGCTCTAAGAAAAAATTAGAAAAATATGAGAATAAGGAGGGAGGCAAAAGAGAATTACTTTAAAAGGAAGTTCACTAAATCAAACCATGAGTAGGAGGAACCAAAATATAGAGTAGTTTGTAACAGCTAGAAGTGATGTCAAGAGAGATCATGCCCCAGGGGAGAAAAAAGATCATCATGTTACCAACCAAATAAAATTCATCTAGTGGAGAAGAATGAGATGCTAAGGAGATCAAACCATATCTTCATAATAAATAAGACAAGAAGAATAAGGTAGTTATTAAGGAAAGCACAATCCCAAGAGGACACAGAAAAAAAATTACTTTTATGGAAGATGAAATCATGGCCATGTTGTCTAGAATAAATCCCCTAATTATTTTTATAATTTACATCCTCATTCTAGTTTTGAAGTTCAAGTCCATAGATTCCGTGCACTTTAGTTATTCCTTTGGAAAATTTTCTTGGATGCGATTCTTCCATGTACCCTCACGCTGCCCTCCCCATTCCTTCTTTCTACTTCCCTTCTTCCCCTCTTTTCCTCTACCTTCTCCCATTATCCTCCTTAAGCACACTCCTTGCACAAACTCTTTAATACTAAGGTTAGACACACTCCTTGTGCCCACATCTGTTGACTTACCTTCCAATGTCGCTAAGTCTCTGAAATATAGTCCTGCATGCATCCCTTCCTCATGAGTTTTGCATATTCTCTCACACCAACTCATCTCCCTCTTTGCTTTCCTCTCACACACTCACATTCCCTCCCATGAATTTGTAGGTTACACACTTCCTCCCTTCCTAGCCTCCCTCATGCACTCATTCATTTAGATTCTTGTGTACCAGTTACATACTTGTATACTTTTACAAATATAAAACTTTCCTTCACAATTACACGCACCTCTTTTGCAAAAACTTCTTGTTCCACATAGAAACACGTAAAACTTGACTGTGTCAAATGTAACCTATCAAAGAGCGCTAACTAGGCACTGAGTCCTTGTGAAGAACCATTGTGCAAAAAGTGGCAAAAACAACAAAATACTAGGATAGTAAGAAGATTATATGGATCAATCAGAGTGTGCCACATTTCTTGCGTGTATTGTAAACTTAAAAACCATCATAACCTTTTCTACATGTATCATATCCATGCGTTATTAGTCCTCATTTAAGAGATGCTGACGTGTGCTACACTCTAGAACATTCAAAAGTAGATTTTCATTGGATTTTTTTATGTGAGAAATAGGGTAAACACATATCAGGACATTAATGCATAGATTCAGTTATCTCAACCACCTAGATTTTATCCTAATTTCCCTCCTTCCTTCTTCCATAAGAAAAAATAGACATGAGGAGGTGCATCTAATAACATTATAATCATGTTTACAGACATTCATTTCTGGGTTGTTGGTGGTTGGAATTTTGAATGTCAAATTTCCCTCTTCTCTCTCCTCCTCTTCAAATAAAGGAACAAAGATCATTGTAAAATTTTGGAACCCTTTAATTTGATAAGGACTCTTATTCCTTACATTTTAAGTTGCAGGCCTTGAGCTCTAGTTATCAACATGTGTATATCATCCTCATCTGCCATTGTCATCAATTGTGCATCTCTTTAAAGCAATAACAACTTCATTTTTTGGCTATTATTTCCCTTGGTTCATTTTTGTTTCATCTTATTTCCTTTCTTTTGCATTGCTTGATTGATGTGATTTCTCATGTCACTTGTAGAGTCCCTTTTCTAATTGTGCTCCATGAAAATGGCTATGTGAATGTATTTCAGAATGTGATACACATGTTCATCCTCTCTACGTGCATTCTCTTTTTGTTTTTAATTAAATATAACCATGTTCATCCTCATATTTCTAGTGTTATCACCTCCCTTTATCTTAGATTTTCCGTTTTTCATGCATGTCCTCCTAACCTTAGTCCCTTGGAGTACCTAGAGTAGTGATAGGTAGCTACATTTCCATTCATAGGAGTAATTTTTTATAGTAGAAATAAGTAGAGGAACCTTCCTTCTCTGTAGGTCTTTCTCAATCATGCAAGGTCCCAAAACTTGGAGACAACCCTATGTTTCCTCAAATCACTAGTTCAATCTTAAATTGGGATGGGTGCAATTTTGAGCCCAAATAATTTTTGGCACGCCTAGTAGGGGACCAATATTGAAAGCATACATTTTATCATTGCTATGTTTCCATGTGTGGTCTTAGTGATTTCCATCCTTTAGAGGATTATTTCAGCACAGTATGGTGACTCATAACTATCAGATCTACTATTTTCAACACTCTGCACACCTTTTTCATGAGAAAGAATATATATAAGAAAAATTAGTGCAAATAAGGATTCCTTTTGAGCATCTTAAATTTTATCCATGGAGAACAGGTAGCACAATGACCACAGCTGCATCTCTATCTCCAATGTTTCAAGAAATTTCCACTCCTTTTCTTAGCAGACCTTATGTGCACCTTCATCATAGAAACACCACCACCACATATAAATTTTACATTTGTCAATTTTATTGGAAAAATTCCTCTCTCCCAAAATTCACAACATGACTTGCTAGAAACAATGCTCAAGAGTATTACATACTTCACTAGTGAGAATCAAATCACCCCCATCTGAGGACATCCAAGATTATTTTCAATGTATGTTTTATTTATCTAGTTACACATGATGATGTTGCAGTTAGGTTTTTTGCATCTTCCCTGAAAGGAAAAAATGCTCCAATGTTATAGGAGTTTGTAACCTACATCCATTATTGGTTTGCATGATCCTTGACATGGATATTTTGTAACTATTTTGAAGATAAGTAAGAACATATATCTTTTTTTTGAGAAGGTGATTACAATGAAGAGAGATCCCCGTGAGTAGATGACTAATTTCAATATCAGATTTTTAGAAAATTTGGGACAGGATACCTCAAGCTGGTAAGACCCACCCCCAACATGATTGTTATATTATCTAAAGGCCTTGAATAGTGACATTTTTAGTCATGATTCACTATATGGGCGTATAACTTTATCAACAAATTTTAACATGTCCATCATGGCTCAAAATAGCCCTTATTTATGAAGGAAAAGTTAGCTCCTAGGCCACCCATGCCCTTGTTTCAAGAAATTCCTCAAGTTCCCAAACTTTCCATTACTACTATTATAGAGCCAAGCCCATCAACCTATGGAATTGTTATCCTATAAAGTTGACGAGGGAAATTCTACAGGTTAACCATACCAAAATTTTGTTTTGGTTCCTCGTTGGGGTCCCTCAGTGTTTGGAATGTTGTAAAATCTCTTTCCGGGAAATCTAGTTTTCCGAGCTTAGTCATTTTGGTTCCTTTTTGGTTGGGCGCACCTTTTATCTATGCAACATAGGATAAATTTGTGCCCCCTTTATTTCCTTTGGCACACCCTTTGAAGTGTTGGCACAACAATTGTTGCGCCTTCCCGTGATGCGCCTATTCTTGCCTGCACCAAGGCACATGCACCTTCCTGTCAGCAACAAAAATTTTGCGCCATATTTTGGTGTGCCAAGGCGCTCAAAATCCAGTGTCGATAGTCCTAAATTTGTGCACAAAGCACAGATAATTCCATGCTGACAAAAACATATCCGCGCCACTGGGTGCAAAGTTTCCCATGTTGACACCTGTTTTGGTGTGCCCCTTTAAAAAGTGGTTGGCACATTTATTACACTTTTGGCTATAAATAGGACCATCCGCCCTGTCACTTTCACATCAAAAACACGTGAAAACATTTATTCCTCTACACCTATCAGCGCTTCCGTCATCCTCGTGTCGCGTTCGTGGACCCCACTTCATTTCTCTCATTCTATATATTTCAGGTATGTGGTCCTTACTTTTCTTGTGTTTTAGTTTTTGTTGGTTGTTTGTGAAGTATGGTGAAATGAATCTAAGGAAACCGTAAACCCCCTCCTGCCCATTTTTGTTTTGCAAATCTTTCCTCCCAAGCCAGTTTTCACCCTCTTTCCAGATCTGCTGGCCAAGAGGGCTCTGTCCCAAAAATGAACTCAAACCTCTTTGTTGTGTTTCTTCCTCACTGTCAAATCGTGTAGAGTAAAACCTAAAAAAATCACAAACTCAAAATGAGAGAAAACCTAAAAAAGTCATTTTTTCTTCCTCCCATGGTTTTCCTTTAGCACAATACGTCATTCCTGTTACAAAAGAACAAAGTCATGCGACAATGGCGCACTGACCCTGATTGTAGCATGTGCCTTTCTTCTGCGCCATACAAAACCAAGTAAACCTTTTCTCAGGCGCTAGCAAAACCCCAATTACAACAACAAGAATGTTCCATACAAGATTTTCTTGTGCCGTGCCAAAGGAGCCCCCCTTTGTGACACATAAAATTAGTGCTACACGCTTTGATCTCTGTGCCCCTGTCGGCGCACCAAAATTCCATGTTACATATTACATTACCTATGCCATTGGCGCATCTTGCTCCCATGCAACACCAAGTTTATTTGTGCTTAGTATAAAACTTCATGTAATGGCGTAGGTGCATAACCCCTGTCTACAACAACAAAGATGTTATATGCAAAATCCTTGCACCCTGTGTCCTTTGGTGCTGATTTATTCCTTGTAACACCCTCACTTCAGTGTGCCATACTTTTGAGCCGCTGCAATGTGCATAAATTTTCTGTGCACGTGTGCACATAGAGGCTTTTAAATTGCTAACTCCTCATTCTGTAAAGCTTTAATGGATAGATCTGACATGGCTAACATGGCTCTTCTATGTTGGAATTCACTCATTCTTGTAGATTAGCAACTGAACTCAAATCCACATATGTCTACATCAAGCAAGAGGCCAGCCAAGTCAAAGGGTAAGGCTAAGCTCACAGGAGGAAGAGATGAAATACAAATATCAAAGGGTCAGAATGCCGGAGTCCCAGGTAAGAATGTGACCTATAGATATCAGAGATTCTGAACTTGGCCACATTGACATGGAATATTTCCTGGGCCAGAACCAGGAGGGTCATAGGCCAAGTCCTTGATGGAAAAACAATGGTAGGTAGTGGTCTACATTTTGCTAGGGGGATCCCCCGTCAGTGCAATAAATAATGAGTTTATAATGGTGGTGGCCCGCTGCTACAACAAAGACAACAAGGTGTGTCGAAAATGAAAAGGGCGAGGTTATAATCAACCTCACTGCCCAGACACTTCAAGATCATGCTAGGCATTCCCCACCACCGACATTTTGTGGCCGTAAGCCAAGAAGACTGCACCAAGGCATGGGAGGATAACGAAGACAAAGTGCATGCAGCTGATGAATGAAGTCTATTTGAAGAATAAGAAGGTGATAACTAGGTGGCCATAGGTTATTCACCGTGAGCGACTTCTCTGAGGAACTAAGTGATACTATCACATTCCTAAGTAGAGTTTTTCAGAGCTTTCTGATGCCCATTACTTTCACAAATGGATGCTCAGGTACCTTGAAACCATGAATAAGAACGTACACATGATCAGCGCTTTGAGTGGGCAGAGATCATAAGCAGCACCATCTCTGAGCAGCTCCAACAACTCACCACAATGGGGAGGTTCTACATGAACTCCTACGTAGTCTATGTTAACAGCCTCAGAGAGGGATTATCCTAGCACTGAGTCGATGCGGAGTTTGGCCTCAGGTGAAAATATACGAATACTACCCAGAGTTGAACCTGGAGAACAACATCCCACAGTTTACCAAGATCAATGATGCTTTCTTTATATGGCATCATCTACCTTTTGAGGCCAAATATGACTCATGGTCAGATGACCAAGAGCATAGTCACAGCAACTGAGAAGTGGGGGGCATTGTTTACATAGTTTCCCACTTTCACTTATCTTAAGGTAGCTAACTTCTTAGGGGAGCCCACTAAATTGCCAGAGGTATGTTGGTCCCTAAGTTGATCCTATTAGATATGTCTAGACAGCTCATAACCTATCATGAGAAATGTGCCTGAAGAGGAAGAAGGGTGAAAGTCCTTTCCCCCTCACAGTGGGTAGATACACTTGCACTTCTCGTCACCAAATCCTGGGAAATGTCTGACAGAGCTTGGAATTACTAATTCTAAAGCACAATTTCCCAGCCAGGCCCACTTTTGTTCCAAGAAATTGCCTTCTCAAGGCAAAACTCGATCCAATCCACATTCTGCATAGATCGAGGAAATTTATATCGACCTGTATCATGAGGTCGAACTTAGGAGAAAGGACCACTCCCACTTAGCTTTGAGTAGAAATCATTCAGTACGGCTTGGCCATTGTCCCAAAATGTTATCAAACTATCGATCAATAAGTTGATCAAGTGTATCTTGACATAGATGGGGATAGCTGGCCATTTGCCGACAATCGACAAAACAAAATTTCACCTCAGACCATTGAAGAAAGGGTCAAGGAGACACTTTACGGTGAGACAGAAGCATTGGTGCAGGATGAATGGCCTCATCTACCTCGGAGTAGATTTCACTACATCCCCATTAGGTAACATGCACCTGTTAGGTTGAAAGCATCTACCTAAGGGCAAAAGCAAGGACAAAGAGGGTGAATCAAGCTCTGCTCAAGAAGGAGCTCCTTGAGAGTCCTCTTCTCTGCAGCACAAGAACAGGTTGCAAGCTCTGGTATCACCAGAAAAAGAAGCGACGGAAGGTGTTATGATGGGTGCATCCACTCAGAATGTCACCACTACTACAACCATGCTGAGGTTCCCTTCTATCCCTCCTCCCTCTCCTTATTCCCCTCCTCGCATGACCCAAGCGACCATTCCTTTGATTGTATCCTCTCCTCCATCTTCTATTGTTCCTCCTTCCTCGTCATCCATCTTCTCATCCCTTACATGGAGCCCTGTCCCCCACCATTTCTTCCCTCATCTCTTAGCTCCCTTCCATTCCCATGTCTACCTCCCCTACAGTATCTCTTCCTCCCGTGAGAACTTTCTCGGCCCTCCCTCTCGATGCCCGCCACCAAGTGTCTCGATCTCATTTCCCCTCATCTGCTACAGCCACTCCCTCTTCCACTTCTGATCCCACTCCCATAAGTCCAGCATGGATCTCTCTAGCACCTAAGTCAGCAAAAGAGGAAAGTCCCCATCGCACCAATGGAATTTTCCGTCATTCCATCAAAGGGGGATAAGATGCAGAAGCCCATAGCCCGATTCTCTCAGAGTGCATCAAGGGAGGAAAGAGTAATGGATATTACATATCCTAATCCTTCCAAAGGGTAAAAAGGATTTGTCTCCGACATATTATACAATGACCCAGGTCATAATGGGAACATCTTTTGAAATCCTACAAGGAGAGGCCCTATCTATAGTGGATGCCCTTTGCAAGAAACTTCAAGAAGTGAAGGAAGAGAAGAGGTTACTAAAAGAAAAAAACACAGCATCTTCTCCACAGCCTTGCAGAAAATGGGCAGTGCACCTCCTACAAATTTCGCACAGAAACTCCTAAGGTCTTTGAGTCAGGATAAGATAAATGAACACGCCAAAATTGGCAAGCAAGCGCATGGCAGTTTCCCACCTGAAGAGGCCCAAATCCTCAAAGACAACTGAAGGAGTAATAGTTAAGTACACTGAGTTGTATCAAAACATCAGTCAGGTGAACAAAGAACTCTAGGCGATTGCGTAGGACCTATCTCCGAAGAGCTGGACCATGCTAAGATGTAGTATGAGGCCTTCCAGAAAATGCTTGACTATCTCAGTCGATGATCTGGTCAAGCTTCAGCGTCTTTTATCACCCCCAGGGTATCCCCCAACAAAATCCTTTCTACTCTTGGACTACCAGTGTCGATCAGTTGGATTTTGTCCCGGAAAAAAATAGATAAATTCAAGGAAGAAGCCCTGGATGTGATACATCAAATGGAACAAATCATTCCTGAGAACGTCTCCAGGGCTTTCTTACTCCTATTTTTCGCCTTGAGGAAGGCAAGACGAAACTATCCGAGATCTTCAAGGAGATCGTCTCGCAAGGGCTAGGGCCAGAAGTCACCTTTGCACACCGAATCCATCAACAACCTTTTGGCCTACCGTGACTTCGTAGGGTACGTGATAGGAGGCAGGAAAAGAATATTCCAAGCTCCCTGAAAAAGCTCACAGAAGGGCAAGAAACTTGTGAAGTTATCGGTGATCATACACAAGGATCCTTCCCATGATCAACTTCAGGCCCATGATTAGTAAGTTCATGGAATATCGGACCCAATTCCACATCACCTCTCCTGAACAAGCAGCAGAAGCAGGATACCCCCTTTCAGCCATGCAGGACGACGATGAATAGTCTCCCTCCTCTCGATCTTATTTTTGTAAATATCTAAGAGTGTGTTTGGCACAAATGATAACATCATCCATTTTGCACCATGGGAATGATGTCATCCACCAAGTTGCCCAAAAGTCAATAGTTGACTTTTAGATATTTTGTAGATATTTTGTAATTAGTGGTTGGTTTCTTTTCACTTTCTGCCTTCTCCTTCTTCTATAAAAACTTGAATGCTTGTTGTATTCAAAGTGAGTGGATACTCTTTCAGATGAAAAATAGAAGTAAGGAAGAAAAGACTTTGGGCTTTTTGTAATAGAAGAAGAGATTAATACAAATATTAAGACTTTGTGCTGAATATGCTATGTTATGAGCATTTTAATCTTTCTTGTGTCAGGTTTGCATGTGCTTATTTTGTTAAATCTATCTCTACTTTTTTATCATTTATCCATCAGTATTGCTCTGTTCGTTTATGCAAGTAGGTTTGGCTCCACTTATTACCTAGTCCCAAAAAATAATCCTTCTTATCTTTCCGCTTTGGAATTCATTTCTTTCTCTCCCTTTGGATCTGATCTTATCCTTGCATCTTTCCTTTCATTCCCTTCTCTTCACAGTTGGAAATACCTCTACCAGGATGAGATCCTAAACCCCCAAATGTAGAATATTTTGGGACTTACACAGATTCTTACCGGTATAATAGCAATAAACCATTTTCACTTTGTTGTCTCAAAGAGGGGCTATGCCCTGCACACTATTGGCTCGTCTATCCATAGATCTGCTCTCACGATAGATTTTCAGACCAACAAGAATACATATACATTTCAAAAGAATCATTATGGATATCTAAATATATGGAAAATAAATAAATACATACATGAAGCATTTGTTATAGTAAAATCACATATCATTGTAAAAGAGGGTCCATTTGTCAACCCTACAACACATTCAATAAGTGAATTTTTCCTTATATAGTTGAACGCGACCTCTTCTAATTTTTTAGGCTCTTTAAATTCAAAAAAAAATATTTTCTTACACCTTACACAACCTTCTCATATAGTTGAAATTCATTATCACATAGTTTGAGCATGATTTAGGCTGAATATATTCAAACCTTAACCCTAATTTCTTTTATACACTTTCTAGAAGTTTTATGTTGAGAAAAAGTTATATCATTATATAATTATCAGGTCTATCATTTATGTAAATACCATTTTGGATTATTCTTAATCATATTACAAATATCATAATTATATCAACCGTAGTTTTAAAAATTACAACTCTCACTTCAAAATTTAGATAAATAAGATGACAAGATATTAACATAGGGAAATAGAGTATCTATAGGACATAGAAACCTGGAAAAGAATAAGTATAAGAAGTTATCCTTGAGGAAAACCTTGTCTTATTTTTTGCTAATGAATTTTACATAATGAACCAAGCTACAGATAGTTCAAATAAGTCACACACACACACACACACACACACACACACACACACACACACACACACACACACACACACACACACACACACACACACACACACATGTTGCAATACAAGATATAAAAAAATAATGCTAGAATGTAGCATAGAACCTTCAACTTTTGCTAGTCAAACTGAACATCAAAAATAGAAGGATGGAAGTGCAAATCATACCATCAATTATGGTGCATAGCTTTCCACATCCAAGGTTCCATGAAATTCTCCAAAAAAAGTGGTGTGTGATCTTCCTTTGGTAGTTTACAATTTTGGGCATCCCAAAGATTCTATTTATGTGATTGAACAATTAAGAAAAGAGAATGTCATGCCTCAAATTTACAATTCTATGGGCCTTCCATTCAGCATTGTAGACCGGATGAAAAATTAAAATTTGAATGTCAAAATTTGGGACACCCTAGTCATTCCATCTCAGAGAAAAATATTGTTTGAAGCTCTAGCACAACTGCCACACACCGATCCAGTTATCTAATGACCTCACGTTGTTGATTATATATTTCAAGAATAGAAGATGTGTATCAATGCATTAGTTAACTAAGCTAACAAAATTGAAATAAACACCTTAATAGTTCCAAAACTAAGTTAACTAAACAAATATCATCATGCGAAGACCTTAAAGAGACTAACTACCAACACTATGAATTAGAACTTGAAATGGAAATCAAACTAACATGTTAAGAACTTGAATCTCTACTCTTTAGATTACCAAAAAATGAATGAACCTAGATAGATCCATGGAAATCAAAGTTGATTGTTTGATCTTTAAGGGTTTGGGAATGAAGGCTCATCAAAATATGGGTACAAGACTATTTTTATTATCTCCATATGACCCAAAATATTGGATGGATGAAATGTAAGAATGATTCTACCTAGCTCAACACTAATGGAAGATGCTCAAAGATAGAAATGCCTAAAATTTAGGTTATAAGCATGGAAAAGGTGTAGATTAAAATGTTGGAGGATGGTTCCTTTTATAACCCAATGGTTTGAAGAAGATTTGCATCCTATTACATATGGGACAATACTAAAGCTAGGTTAGTTATGGATAAGCATGGTTTAGGAGTGGTTGAGTATTCTTTAGGAGAGTTTAATTTTTCCTCTAGTGACTTATGGGGGTTGAGGGGGTTTATTAATTAACCAAAGTGATTAATTAATAGGTGTGCAATCTTATAGAATATTTTTAGAGGAATAATTAGTATGATTTATGTTATGAGAGAATTTTAATCAAATAAATGACGATTTATTGATTAAATAGAAGAGAGAATTAATTAATTAAGAATAATTAATTAATCTAGATAGAAAGGGGTATTAATTAACATAATTTCATTAATTGTCATCTTTTGAGTGGAGAGAGAGTTAGTTAACTAGCGTAATATGATTAATTAATAGTGATAGAAGAGAAAAGGTGAGATATTGACGAAATGTCGTCAATTTATGGGAAAGAGTACAATTAGTGCAATTTACACATTTACATTTCTTGAACCAAATTATAGGTGTCTACATTTGACTCCTTTTGGGGTGGCCTAAGTGATGCCACTTCAAAGATAGTAGACAAGTAGAAAAACGTGAATTTTGAAGAGATAGAAGAAAAATTAGTGGAGAGATGCCCCCTCGAGTGTCAATGGGGTGATGAAAGATGGTGATTGATGATCCAAAAAGGTGAGAAAACTTGAAGAATAGTGGTGGTAGAAGAATGATCTAGAAGAGGAATGAATATGGAAAGAAAAGAGAAAGATTTCATCTAGTGTATTGAAACAAATTTAGTGTCATCATATTTCCAAAGATATACATCATTAGTCCTTATTAAAAATATAAGCATACGAAAAACATGTAAAATGACATAAAAATCCATAATACAAAAAATTGTCCATTACTTAAAGTACCAACTCAATGAAACATACAAAAATCAATGCAATAAGAGAAGGAAACAAGCTGATTTAACAAGGAAACAAGTACAAACACGTATACTCAAGCCAAAAATGGTCAAGATGGTTACACAAATGTTTTTTTTTAAGATGAAGATCACCAAATGTTCATGATTAACGAGAAGGGTTAAACATGATGCCCCAAGAAAGGATAAATATGAGGGGAAATGGTGAAGGATGTCGGGTCCAGTGATAAAGCTTTGTGTGATATGAAATAGTACCAAGCATCTCGATGTGCCCCAGAGTACATATGAAGCAAACAGTCAAGCTTTGTAAATGGTTGTAAATATGAAGATATGTGATTAATTTATTTCTTGGACACGTGAAGACACCAATGTGATATGTAAAGAATAGCATGAGTGAGAAATAAGTTTCAGCTACTATGGGCTCATTACCAATTTTTTGTAATTTTTTTTATTTTTTAACAATTTTTAGGATTTTGTGATTAATTTTTTAATTTTTATTTGAATTTTTTATGAATTTTACAATGTTTATATTGTTGTGGTTTTTGAAATTTTTAGAAGAAATGAGAGGATGGAGGCTCACCTGAAAGTAATAAAAATTCCTCAATGAGAATAAACCGATGTCAAGTGGCAAAAACATGCCACTATATAGTGAAAACAAATAAAAAAAACAAATCAAAAATAATTATTTAGTAAAAAATCATTATTATGATGGTTAGTAGAAGAAACAAGAATGAGAAATACCATTGGGAAGTAACAAAAATGCCCCAGGGAGAAGAAATGAGCACTAGGTGGCAAATAATGCTGCAACACAACAAAAAATTAATTAAAAATAATTATTTAATAAAAATAATTATCACACTGGGTAAAAGAATTGTTAGAGTGACCAAGACAGTCAAAACATACCCTGAATGCATCATGGCAAGTTAAAACAGATTAATATACCCTCCCAAGGGATTAAACCATCGTGACATGTTCAATTATTACTAGAGTGCTACTAATTTTTTTATTGTGAGTGGTGCATGAGACAATGTGAGTCCAGAGATGATGGAGGTGAGCCGATAGGGTTCAAGAGTACAGACAAGAGGAGGGTGACACACCATTTGTGAGAGCCTAAACCCTTCTTTTCAAATTTAAAATTTTTTAATATTAATTTGATTTTAGACATGCCACATATTTATACGAATCATGTTGATTATTATGGTTATGGATGAGGATTGGATCATGATGTAGTTTGATTTTATTTCTTATGTATGCATCATGATGGATATTGAAAACATATCACAATGTTTTATTTTAATGATAGATCTGTAGATGATATAAATTGTATTGTATATGTGATATTCTATATTAGTGGACAAGATGATATGATGATATTGACATGGGGGGATATATGTTGATATTTGTGACCCCTCTTGCCCCCATTGATGATATGATATATGATTATTAGCTTAACATACATGTATGATGTAGACTTAGATTTTTATTTATATATGATGTAAAGATGATGTTAGATGTGCTGATATGAATGATTAATGATATATGTGATAACAAACAATGTACAAGTAACAAACAAACAAGCACAAAAGAGGTAAAAAAATCTACCAAAAACACACTAAAAATTTGAACAACGAAACGATATGCAATCAAGAATGAACTCAAGAAATGCTCAACAAAAAATTAAATTCAAACTCAATCTAAGCAAGTTAATGAACCTTAATGATGCACCAAAATTACCAAGAACTTGACAAGGTCATAACTTGAGCTCCGAGTTTCCGTTTGAGTCTGCTTTTTTTAAAACCACATGTTTCGATGAGGTGAACACAATGCAAACCCACCCTACAAGTTGGGGCAAGTTTTCGGCACGTTTTTAGGCCCTAAATCTGCCATCTTGAGGCCGAAAATTAGGATTTAAGTTATAGTTCGGTTTTTTCCTATTTTTGGGCATTAGTTAATTTTAGCCTATTAGTTGCATTATGAGTTAGAAAGTTAGAAATTCCTCTAATTTAGGGATGTATATGATGCATGGTAATTTCTATGCCCATACAAATAAGCATGTGAACTTACTAAGAATAGTAGGTTCTAGTAAATTGCACTAAAAATAGTAATTTCCGCCACCTAGAGTAGACTTAGTCAGAGTTAGTTAGAGTTTACTTGGCAACTCGAGTTGGGAATTGTTTTCCTCTTTAGAAAATATTTTAATTCATTATTTGGGAATGAAGAAGGAGATCTATTTTCTTTGGAGTTCATATTATTTGCAATAAATCAAGTTTGGTTAGAATTTGGCTACATTACTTAATAAATGCATATAACAAAAGCTGAAAAAAACCAATTCTATACAAGAAATAACAAATTAACACAAGCAAGAAAAGACTAATTTAAAACACACTATACAAACAAAGTTTAAGAAAACAAAAAAAGTAAGAAAATTACCCCTATGTTTTTGTAAGATTGTTTTTGATGCAATTTTATGTTGTTTTTAGGCATTTTTGCATTTTTAAGAAGTTAATGTTCTATTATTTATGTATTTTCTGATTTTCTAATGTTTTGGGTTTTTGAATCCTATTCGAATGTTTTTTTTTTCCAAACATATTTGAATGTTTTTTGTGTTTTTCAAAAATATTTTAATGTTTTTGTGTTTTCTAAACAAATTTGAATGTTTTGCGTTTTCTGAACATATTTGAATGTTTGTGTGTTTTCAAAACATATTTGAATGTTTTTGTGTTTTCTAAAGTTTTCTGAAGCTAAGTATAGGAAACCAAGAAACGTGCATACCCCCAACATTAGATGGAAATGTACAAGGGAAGATACCACATTTTATAAACAAGAAGGTGAAAGCGTGAATGTGCCCCTAGTATTAGATGGGGAATATAAAAAGGAAATCCTTTCATAAACAAGCAAGAGGAGAACCAACCAGATCAAGGAATTGATAGGATATGATCACAAATAATCTCATATAGAGGTGTGGAACTAGACCTAACCTAACTAAAAGTACCCGCTAAATGTAAGATGCTTGTGAACAATGAATCCTCCTCAGGCAGTGAAAACCAGTTTTCACCTAGGGACATATCCAAAGTGCCACAATTGCATGGTTTTCACTTTAGGATGACTTGTTCTCTCTTTTTCTTTTTTCCTTTTTTGTTTTTTTTTTTGTGTTTTTATGATTTTTCACTTTTTGGGTATTTTCTAATTTTAGCTCCATGTTCAAGCATATAACCCCTTGAGGTGAATGGAATTTGTGGGTTTATAGAGCTCATCTCTATCTAGATGAGAAAGTATGTATGCTCCTGACCCAAATTTAACCATAATGACATAGGGTCCTAACTAGCTGCCCTGTTAGGCTGCTCCAACAAGACTATATATAACTCGGTAGGCTGATCGAACTATATATTCCATTCTATAGCCACCCCTCGTAATCTCATTTAGGCCTATCTCTATCTGGTTGAGCACCCCACTTGATCCCTTCTATCCTAATATATTCTAAGAAGAGGGACGTAATAGTAGGGCTTTAGTAGCCCCTATATCTACATATACATGTTCAAAACCCCCTATCTTAGGAGGTAGATATTATAGATGGATGGCCCCATCTATGTCTATATAGATATGGGGGGCTATATATATATCATATCTATTCACAACCAACTACCCAAGCCCATTAACTGATCAACCGACTAGTAGAATATCAGAGACTCGACTCACTGATAGAGATAGATAGATGTTAGTCAAAAGGGTAGAAAAATAAGTAGTAGATAGGTTAAAAGGTGAGGCATGACTAATATAGATATGGGGCCACCCTGCACCACCCCACCTGGCCCCATATATCTGATTTGATCTAATATGATCTGATATGGGGAGATGGGTACATCGGAATCCATATATCTATATCTAGGGTGACCCTTGCTATTTATATGGTATAGATGGGGTGGCCCTATGGAGGATCCTTCTAGGGCGTAGCTTTGCCAGAGAATATAGATAAGGGCCCCACCTGAGATGCATCAATAATCACAATGAGATATAGATCTAAGGGGCCCAGCCTGTCTTCAAACTTTCCTTTATTCTCTCTTTCTACTCTTTTGTTGAATTGGTTCTCCTTAATTACCATATCTCTAACCTTGAACTGAAAAGATATTATCCTTTTGTTGTAGCTCTGAGACACTCTATTATGATATACTTTGAGATGGTTGAGTTCATAAATCTACCTTTTATCAAGTAACTCCATCTCCGCCAATCTAGCCACTCTATAATCTTCATAGTTATCTAGATAATCCCTTAGCTATATTCTTAGGGAGGGAATATTTATTTCCAATGGGATGATGGATTTATTTCCAAAAATTAGTGAATAAGGTGTTGTGTCAGTAGGGGTGCGAATGGAGGTCCTATAAGCCCAAAGGAAAGGGTGAATTTATAAATGCCAATTCTGACCTATTTTACTCACCATCTTCTCCATTATTCAAACAAGTTTTTTATTAGTGGATTTTGCTTGCCCATTACCTTAGGGGTAATATGGCGTGGACCACTTCAATTGTATATGAAAGTGCTGACATAGAGCTTTCACTTTCTTATTCTTGAAATATTTACTTTTTTCAGCAATAATCGCAGTCGAGATGCCATAACGATAGATGAGGTGATTCGTGATGAGCTTCGATAATTGAGCACATGTAACATACGTCAATGGAACATCCTCCACCAAATTTATGAAGTATTTTTTGGCTATTATAATGTGGGTATGCCCATTATATGAAGTAGAGGGTAATTTTCCCTATCAGATCCAATCCCTATTTGGATAATGGCCAATGTGTTGTTATTGGCTATAATGGTTGCAATAATGCATGAATGAAAATTCCATATTTCTGGCATAGAACACACTTCCTTAAATAGTTGCAGCAATATGTTTCCATAGTAGGCCAGCAATAGCCTACCCTTAACAAATTCTTTGTTAATACCATTCCATTGGTATGGGCTCTGCATATTCCTTCGTGTACCTATTTGATTGCTTTTACTGAATCTGCTACATCTAGACAATGTAACATATTTCCATCATAGCCACAACAATATAGTGTGCCTCCTAAGAGGGTATAATGGGCTATTTGGAAGATAAGGATTTGTTTCTCAGAGTGGGTAATGTTAGGAGGAAAGGTACCATTTTTTAGGTAGTTAAAAATAGGGTCATACCATGTGGAGTAGGGAAAATAACTTCACATGTTAGCCATGATTGCAGAATTTTATATGCAGGTTGACGTAGATTTTTTTTTAAAATGGCATATCATTGTTTTATGGAAAAATCTACAACATAGACCCCACTATTTCCATTGCATATGAAGATCTGTTTTGTGATCTTAGAATTTGTTCAAAGGTGATACACACAAAATATTCTTTCAGAGTTTCCACCAACTTTTTATATGGGATGAATTTTTCATCATTGACCTTGTACTCATCATTGACTTTCTTGATAATCAATTGTGAGTCGTCAATGACTTTAAGGTGGTGGATATTCCATTTTATATCCAAAATCATCCCAGCGATGAGTGCTTTATATTCCGTTGTGTTATTTGTGTAGGGAAAGCATGTTGGAACATAATGATTAAGTGTTCTGGCCAACCCTTAATGTATATGGGTCCATCATTAATATATAGGTTAATATTTAATAATATGGAATATTTATATTTCTATTATTAAATATGCTAACCTAGGTATATAATTTAGGTTAAATATTTAATATCATGAAATGATTATATTTCTAATATTAAATATTATAGACCTAGGTGTATGTGTCAACCATGTTAGGTTGAAAAGGTGGGTTGGGAGACATACCTGATCACCATATATAAAAAATACTTTAGGTCATCATTTGATATATTTGGGAAGTATATCAAAGGTGTGCAAATCAAGTGATTCGGTTTTACCCTTGGTAAATAATGTTTCAAAGGAGAAGGTGATATTACTAGATGTAAGATAAGTTCTTTGAAGTAAAAGGCTATTTTCAAAGTGGTTTTTACCCTATTGGGGGTTTCCACTATAAATATTGTGTCACATGTGTTATTTATTTCCTATAAGTATTTATTTATTCCCTTATGTTATTATGTAATCTTTATTTAAATATTTATTGTAACATTATGTAATATGTAAGTTGATTAAATCTGTATTTATTAGAATCCTCAAATTCTAACATGGTAATAGAGTGAGGTAAATTAAATAAACTAAGATCAAATGTTTTGTATTTTATTTATTTAATTTTTATAGGTTTTTTCAACCAACCCGAAAGGGTTTTTAAAAGTATCTGGTCCCCTTCTTTTTTTCCCTAATTTATTTTTGCACTACATTTGTGCAATTAAACTCTCAGTAAAATTTTTATGGTTTTTTAAATTTAAATCTCTCATTTGTTTGGGGGATATGTAATATGATATGATTCTTACTTTCAGTTACATTTTGAAAATTATATGGAATTAATTTTTGTTTGGAGATTGATGTGTGCACAAGTGAAAGGGGTTTCAAATATTTACCTACGTGAAAATCACATTCACAATTTTTAATTTTCATAATTTAAAATTTTTTGGAGGTTAAATATTTCGGAAGGTAAATTCATACCTGTGTTCTTTGGTCCCCTCTAAAAGGATTCAATTTTAAAAACTATAGTTTATAGTTAATCTATAACTATATCATATATAATTTGAAAACTATATTATTATTTTTAAATAAAACTATATATAATATAGATTAAGGTTTATATAATAATTTATATAAACATCATATTAAAATTTATATAGTTTTGGAAAAAAAACTATATATTAAAATATTTAAACCATATTAAAATTACATGGGATTAGGGAAGAGTAAACAGACCATATTCTAAGCCTAACTTTAAATCGGATTTAAACTTAACTTATAAATCTAGGCATATATAGTTTTTAAAAAAAGAAACAAACCTAAGTTTGAATCATATTTATATATATGATTAGTTTAAACCGCTTAAAATATAAATTTTATTAGATCTGGTTTATATATGTTTTAAAAAAAAAACCTAAGTGCTTACTTTTTTTTAGTAAGGGGGCCCATGTTTATTGCTTGGCCATGAAGGGATTACTTTTTAAATCTTAATACTTATTAAATAAAACCTAACATGTGTCCTTAACTATTTATATTATCCATGTAAAGGGGCGACCCCATTCATTTATATCTTATAGTTTATAAAAACTATATAAATAAACCTATTTAAAGGTTTTCTTTTGTATAAGAGTGGGAGTGGTATAAATGTAAAATTCTCAAGTATAAATAGAAAATTAAAAAAAGGAGGGGCTAGTTTATTAGTGGCCCACTTGAAGTGTGGTAAATATTTATTAAAATATTAGTAGTTATAGCCACATAAAAGTTTTAAAGTTTTTAGCTTGCAGGAATTATATAAAATATTTTACAATATTTCCATAGTTTTAAATGTGTGTGGGGTAAAATTAAAAGTAAATGAAGGGAGGAGACAAGGTTCATGAAAATAAGAATTTTAATTTATTTCATTGATCGGGTGAAATTACTTGTCCCCTCTCTAAAATATGTAGATTAATCTATACTCTCATAAATCTACTTGCACCTGGTAACTTTTTTTAACCTGGTCTATGTCCTTTAAACCCCTTTAATAAGGATTATGTGTTTTTTATATAAAAACAATATACTATAGTTTATAATTTCTATAAACTATATGTTGTTTTTTAATTACATTTTATAAAATATATACATTTTTTTAAAGTGTATATATTTTTATATTAAAAATTATAATAGATTATTATAATGTATTAAAATATAACCTCCCTAGTTTTATACAAAAGAAGAAATTTTGGAGTTTCACATTTTGGAAATACACAACAAGTTTTGGCTTGATTAAATTTCACGGTCAAATGACCGTCATGGTAGACCAAACATAAGACAATATGAAGGTCATTTAGATGCCAAATTTAAGCTCGTAAGTTATAGGAAACTTTCATTGTGTTAAAATTGATGGTCAAATGACTGTCATGACAAACAAAAAAAAAGTCATTATGACACTCATTTAGACATCAAATTTAAGCTGGACGGATCTTTGTCTATATTTATGTTTTTCAAAAATTTGATGTTGTTATCCATTCTTAGGGGTCTCTTCTTTACTTCTATATGATCAAAAATAGTTTTTATATAAATTTGGGATATAATGCAGAGCCCTTTATATTGTGGGTTATTATTTTGATCATGAGAGTTTAACTAGCATGCATTGTAATGACATAATTAGTTATGATCAAATAGTTAGAACTGATTCTATTAAAAGTGTTATTTTTATTATCGATAAAGATGTATCTAACTCTGTGATACATTGTATATTATTATGGGGTGTGTTTTACACGTTTATGAAAACAATGGTATCTAAATATTTTTGTCTTGACAAAACCCAGATCCTGAATGAAACCAACTATAACGTTTGGATCAAAACATGATTTATGGCAAGAAAATTCTAGACGATTATTTTTGGATATGAGGTTGCTCCTACCGGTCATCAAGCAACTATAGATAACATGAATGCATTCTTATAACAAATGAAGGAGGCTCTTTCTATAATTTTTTGAAATTTGAACTACGAGTACCTTTTACATATTGGTAATATTAAACATCTGAAAGAGGTATGGACACAACTAGAATCCATGCATGAAGGATACTTGGTATATCAAGGATAGTAATGAAAGTATAATAGCTGAAGGAATTCAAATAAATGGTCGATATATTTTTATGATTTCTCTTTTGCATCTTGTTTTATATTTCAGATTTTGAATAATTCAAAACTTATGGCATGAAAGTTTATGACATGTTAATTATCTAGGCTTATATGAAATGTATAGATATAATCTAGTGAAAGATTTGTATGTGTTTCCGTATTCTCTTAAAGTTAATTCATTAAATACTTATAAATGATTGTTTTGATTCTATTTAATAAATGGTGATGATGATGTTTTGATGTTATAGATGTTTCTGAAACTCTTATCTTCCTAGATAAGAAATTAAATTGGATTCAATCTATGTTAGAAAGTTCAAATCCTATTAACCTTAGGAAAATGACCAGAATCCATCATATGTACCATGCATTAATTACTTTGTATGAACCTGAGCCACAAAGTATTATACGGTCTAGGTGGATATACAAATTAAAGTATAATGTTGATGGTAGTATTAACAAACATAAAGCTAAAATGATGACTAGAGGTTTCAATTAAAAACTTGGTATTGATTATATTGAGAGATTTTCCCTTGTAGCTAAAATGAGTACTGTTAGGGCCTTATTTACAATTTTCGCTAAATTTGGGTGGGAAATCCACCAAATGGATAAGAAAAATTCTTTTTTGAATTACGATTTAAAATAAGAACTTTATATGTTTCAACCTAAAAGATTTGAAGAAATTGGTAAAGAAAACTATGTTTATAAGTTGAGAAATCTTTGTATGGTTTAAAACAAGCTCTTAGAGCTTGGTATGCGAAAATTGTTTCCTTTTTTAAACTGTTTGTTAATTTTTCTTCTAAGAATGATATATTCATTAATCAATAAGAATCATCTATTATAATTATATATATATATATATGATTTGCTTATGACTAGTGATAATTTTGATTTAATTAATAGGATTAAATAGAAATTAAAGTAGTACTTTGAAATGAATGAGTTAGGTCTCTCACATCATGTTCTTTATATGACTGTATTTCATTCTATTTTTATTTTTCAAAATATAATATGCAACCATTGTAATGAAAAAGTTTCTTATGATTGATTATAAGCCATTTTCTACTTCAATGGAAGTTAGAATAAATATTGACCCTAAATCTACATATGAAAAAGGTTTATCCTATTTTATATACAATATTAGTTGATAATTTGATGTATATAACTATAACTAGATCAACTATTTCCTATACAGTAGGAATTACTTCAAGGTTTATGCAGGAACCTTTTTTACATATCATTAGAATCTTGAAAAAATAATTTTTAGATATACTAAAGGAACCATCAATTATAGTTTGCATTATACTAAGAATGAAAATTCTATCTTATATGGATTTTTTGATTCTAACCATATTAATGTTATGTTATAAAATATATTAGATATGTGTTCAAGTTTTTTGGAGTAGGAACCATTACTTGGAGCAAAAAATGAAATCAACAGTCTCCATTTCTTCTACTGAGACAGAGAAGTATGATTGAAAAAGTAAAGAAGCCATGTGGATGCAGCGGCTGTTAGTAGAGATACATATGGAAGTTAAAGGAAGTGTTCCTCTTCTATGTGGTGGCTAGAGTTTTATTACTCTAGATTAATAATCTAGTTCAACATCAGAGGAAAAATCACATTGAGATACATAAACACATCACTCGTGAGAATGTGCTAAGTGATGACATAAATCTCAAGTTCATGTTGACTGAAGAGAAGGTTGTTAATATCTTCAGAAAGTCCTTGAGTGCTGGAAAGTTTTGTCACTTTCTTGAAAATATTTAATTATCGGAGTTGCCATTGAGCGGGAGTGTGCATGACAATGTCACCTCCTAATGGATCTTGGTTTTTGTAAAAATACCTTCAGGTATTTATAAAAGACCTTCGGGAAAGTATAAAAAATAGCTTTGGGCAAGAGTAAAAAGACCTTAGGGAATGTATACCTCCTTGGATTCTTTTTTAAAAATAAGTATAGAAAGATCTTAAAGACGATATTCAATAAACTCTTTAGTATTATTGAGTTTACTAGTAAACATCCAGTACAAGTATATTGTTAAGGAGGTCCTTGGTTGTAAAAGGCTCCTATATACTTGGGTTTAATAACCTTTTATGAGAGCTTGTGAGAACATGTAAAACTCACAAATCATACTTAGCCATTGATCATGGGATGATCTTTAGGATTCTAAATCCCTTTTTACCAAAAGGTAAATTAAGTATGATGAAGGTGTTATAATTCCTTTAACCAATATGCTAGCCTAAAACCTTTATGGTTTAAGAATTGTAAATCCTGTAGTGTACCACAGGCAGGTAATTTATTGACATATGTTATGTTACCCTACTTAACATTAAGGAGTGTTGGAACATAATGATTAAGTTTTTCTGGATAACCTTTAATGTATATAGGTCCATCACTAATATATAGGATAATATTTAATAATATGAAATCTTTATATTTCTATTATTAAATATGTTAACCTGGGTATATACTTTAGGTTAAATATTTAATATCATGAAATGATTATATTTCTAATATTAAATATTATAAACCTAGATGTATCTTTCAACCATTTTAGGTTGAAAAGGTGGGTCGGGAGACATACTCGATCACCTTATATAAAAAGCACTTTAGGTTATCATTTGATATATTCAGGAAATATATCAAAGGTGTGCAAATCAAGTGATTATGTTTTACCCTTGGTAAATAGGGTTTCAAAGGAGAAGATGATTTTACTAAATGTAAAATAAGTTCTCTGAAGTAAAAGGTTATTTTCAAAGTTGTATTTACCCTATTGGGGTTTTCCACTATAAATACTATGTCACCTATGTTATTTATTTCGTGTAAGTAATTCTTTATTTACATATGTTAGGATGTAATCTTTATTTAAATATTTATTGTAACATTGTGTAATGTGTAAGTTGATTAAATGCGTATTTATTATAATTCTCAAATTTTATCAAATCCAAGATGGAAAGCTTGTGGTTTGGGATATCCTAAAGGAGTGATTAACACTACACCTGCCCCTGAACCATGGAAAGTAAATGATACATCAAAGTGCACTTGCCACATGAAAAATTCTTCAATATACATCGATGATGCATCTACTAGATCCAAACCCACAAGATCTATTCTAGGTAAGCATGCTTTTTCCAATTGATCAGCCAATACCTGTCCTTTAACTTATTTTTGGAGTACGTACTCAATATAAAATTCACTAAGTAGGATGATCTAATTAGCTATCCTACCAATAAGGGTGGGTTTGACAATAGGTATTTAAGTGGGTCAATCATGGATATAAGATTGGTTTTGTTATTCAATAGGTAAAATGTTTTTGAAAGGTAAATATAACAACCAAACAAGATTTTTTAATTTGGTGGTAGTTAAGCTCGTATGAAATTAGGGTATGGATGAGATAGTACACTACTTTTTCCTTTTGTCTCATGTCGTACTAAGAAACTAGAGCACCAATAGAAAATTGGGTTGTAGACAAATACAAAAAAAGTGGCTCACCCAGGGTTGGAGGCATGAGGACTGGTGGATTTTTCAAGTATGTTTTGAGCAAGGAAAAGGCTTTCTACTGCTTTGGTTGCCAAATAAAGTCAACATATTTCATAAGCATATGGGTGAATGAATTACGTTTGTTGGTAAGATGCGAGATAAAGTGGTGAATGGCTTGTATTTTCCCTTAGATGTTGTGCAATTTTTTGATGTTCTTGGGAAGAGGCATTTAATTGATAGTAGTTACTTTCGCTAGGTCTACCTCAATCCCTCTTCTCGATATAATAAATCCCAATAGTTTTCCTGAAAACACTTCATAGAAACTTTTTTAGATTTATTTGAACCTTATATTCTCGAAGACTTTCACAGATATGCCTCAAAACTTCATGATGATCTTCTCTTGTCTTTGATTTCCCTAGGATATTGTCTACATGGTGTTGATGAAAAATTACAACACCCCTGATTACTTTTGATTTTCATACGAGGGCAACTAGTACAACCTGCATGACATGGGATTATCCTGTAGTGTGGGAATTTTCAAGTAAGACAATCCTCTGGTGAAAGCCAACTTCTTCCTCTAACCTACTGCCAACTTCTCCTAAGTGCAAAGAATGGCAAACTAAACTAACCATATTTTAATGTTTTCCAAGGAGATAGTGATATAAATATCCACGAAATAAAACTACTCTAAGTGAAGGTGATGTAAGAAGAAAGGGTGAGACAATCCGAGTGAGTGAAAAATAGGGAGGAAATGAGAAGGAGAGGGCTGATAGAAACACCACAATCCAAGACAGCAATCAATTCCCTATATTCGTAAAGCACAACAAACTATATACTTTGCAAAGAGATAGATACATGTACAATATACTCATCAATATAATGGAAGGAAAGAGATGCAACTCATACAAACTAGCGCGAAAATGACCACAAACATGAATTTTATTGCTTAGAGACATGCACAATCCATCACACCATAAGCATAAGACAAAATACTTTACAATAAGCCAAAATTCAAGGCCTTTAGATCAAAATACCTCTGGAATTTTTTTTATAGAGTTCCTATGATTTTTGGAAAAATCCCCCTTAAATGAGGTGAATTTTACAATAGATAGAGAAAATTGGGTCACCAACCGGCAGGATGCATTGAAGAGGTATGGGCTACAATCTATTTTGGTACTTTTCTAGCACACGTGGTCATGGGTTCCATGCCTCATTAATTTTGGTTGTTGGGATGTCATTCATTCACCTAACCATGTGAGGATTGTAACTTGTCCATCCTTGACCCGACCAACCTATGTGTCTTGTAAAGTGTGACGGGTACGAAAAGAATCAAAAACCATTCAGACGTGTCCAAAATGTCACCTGACCAACCCCTAGGTGTCCAACGCCAAACCATCCAACCTTTACCCAACCAACCCTCATGACCCATTCAATATGGTTGTCCCATCCAACCTAGGTGTCGTGTAAGTGCGACGGGTGCGACGGGTGTCAAAAATTATTCGGGCACATCAAAATAATGTGACCCGACCAACCCCTAGTTGTCCAACCCTTACCCATCCAAGCTAGGTGTTTTGTAAGTGTGACATGTGCGATGAGCATTAAAAAAAGTTTAGATGGTTCAAAAAATGTGCCCAAATTAACCCCTTGGGCGTCCAACCCCCAGTCATCCAACCTTGACCCGTCCAACCCCCATGACCCGTCCAACATGTCGTACAAGTGTGACGGGTCTGATGGGTGTCAAAATATATCTAGACATGTCAAAACGTATGACCTGACCAACCCCTGGGTGTTTAACCCCCAGCTATCTAACCTTCACCCGTCCAACCGTGACCCGACCAAGTTCCGGAGGCGATAACTTAAGCTCCCGGATGAGTTTTCAGGTGAAATTTTATATAATTGCAAATGGAAACAACCCATTGAATCTAATGTTGGTGGAATAAAGATCCAATTTTGACTTTATAACCTCGAAATGGCTCCTTCTTTCTCGGGATTTTTGGTTGTGTGCCAAAAGAAGGAACTTCCTTGGGAAGTGTATGATGCGTCAAGATGTATCATCATTTCCACCATGTAGGGCATGGAAAATGGATTTCATAGGATATTTTTTAGACTTATAATTATTGACATGCGTATCATAATATTCCGTTGAATCTCAGGTCCTCTTTCAAGCCGGAAACTCCTTAAGGCCTAAAAGCCTACTTTTGATGGATGGCCCCAAGACCTCCGAAACTTCCCCAAAAAATTTTCAATGCTACCAAAACTTGAAAACCCAACTGTATCATTCTATATTGGTCTATGAATCACTGTCAATTTCTCAACCTATCCTCCCAAGTTGTCTATTTTACAAGGGGGGTAAAAATAGATTACAATTGGTGACTTGCAGGATGATCTGCCTACTTGATCTGGAAGACTAGTGATCTTAGGGGATCCATTCAGCATGAAGTCATATTGATTTCCAAAACTGTCCTATCACTTGAAAAAACTTTCTTACAACCTCTAGGCTGCTACTAGATATTTTCATTTCAAAAGAAACGCCTAGTTGAGGACTGGTTTCTTCATCACCAAACTCTTCCTGAAACTAGAAAGTGCAAGAGCAAGAAGGGCACAACTATGTACAAACACAAAACGTCAAACACATTCCAAATAGAATATGAAGAGAGTGTAAAAACACTTATTACAAAAGAAACCTAAACTAAAACAAGGTGGTGTGCTATAAGAACTTGGAGGAATTACAACTCTTAAACTAATATATACAAGGGTGAAATTTTTCTTTTCAGTAGCAATGTTTAAGATGGATTCCATTAACTGGAATCGGAATCTCCTTTCCTCCAAGGTATAAAATTGGAAGGAATTGCCACTTTTACATCTGGTGAAAATGTAGGGGTGACTCCAAATGGCATCAAACATGGAATGCCTTGCTGGTTTTTCCCAATCTGCATCCCACTTTAGAACTAAGTCCCCTTCCTGAAAGGTCCTTGCTCTTGTTTTCTTATCAAACCATATTTTGACTAAGGCTTGATATTTCTCCACTGTTTGAACTACATGTTTTCTTATTTCTTCCAATTCCATGAGTTCTACATACCTGGCCTCCATTGGTTTGAACTGAGATAACTCTAACTTCTTTATGAGCTCCAATATAGGTAGATTTAATGATATAGGCAACAGTGTCTCTTTCCTATAGACCATCTTGTAAGGAGAATTACATCTAGACCTCTTTGGTCTGATCATGTCAACCCATAAGGCTGGTTTGAGCTTTGTATGCCATGTCCTTTGGTTTTCATCTAGAGTCCTCCTAATGATTCTTGGAAAATTATTGTTTGTGGACTCTGCCTACACATTACCCTGTGGGTAATAGTTTGAAGATGTGCTCAAGTAGAATCTATTCTTAACAGCCCATTCTGTGATCTTGGAACCTAGGAACACCAATTCACTGTTTGATATGATAGTGGCCAGTACTCCAAACCTAGTCACTATTCCTTCATATAATTCTAGTATGTTAGACTTATTTGCTTCTTTGAGTGCTACTGCCTCGGTCCACTTGGTGAAATAGTTTGTTGATGTCATAATCCACTTGTGGCCTTGGATTGATAACCCCAATGAATTCCAATCCCCATTGCATGAATGGTTGGTCAAATAAAATTGGGTGCAATGGGAGCGTTGCTAATCTTTCTTTTCTTGTGAAGAAAACACATTTATTAAACTTTTTGATCCATGTGTAGCAGTCACTTAACACCGTAGGCCAATAATAATCCGCTTTCATAATCCTGAGAGTTGTTACCCATGGGGCGAAATGACCTCCAACTTATCCATCGTGAAATGCATGTAACAATATCTCAATTTTATTTGTTCAAATACACCTTAATAGAACACAATTGATGCCCCTTTTGAAAAAACACCATCAACAAGCACATATGGAGCGGCTTGTAATCTGAAGTATCTCCTCTTTGCTTTACTCATTTCTGGAGGGCATAGGATTGTTTGTAGGATGTGTACCATATTATGAGTCCATAAAGGAGTGGGTACATCATTGTTTGTCTACTCCTGACCATCATGTTGTACCAAAGTAGCTTCATTTTCATCACCTACTTCATCTTGTTGACTTGAGGCTAGTTGTTCACATAATTCCTTCCCACGAACCATCTTAGTGACTTTAATTTCAATGTCATATTCCATGACACAATTGATCCATCCTGCACATTTCTCACTCAGATCTTTGTTTAGAAGGAAGTTGGTGATTCTCGTAGAAGAGACTAGCCATTGGATCTTGTTGTTTGACACCAGGTGTTTGAAATTTTTTAAGCTCCTAATCACTACAAGGACATGATTTTAAATGAAGGAGTATCTCACTTCATAGTCCTCCCAACTTTGACTAAAAAAGGAAACTAGCTGTTCAGAACCCCCCTTGTTTTGTTGCACTAGGATTACATAAATTGTGTCCCCACTACCAAAGGCATAGAGCATTAAGTCCTTAGAGAAGTTTGGATTCACGAGAGTTTGATCTTACTATATGACCTATTTAATTGCCTCAAAACTTTCTTTACCCTAAGTTTTCCAAATAAATTCCATTCTCTTCTTTAACAGAGCGACAAATTTTGGCACAAATTTGTGCAAAAAATTAACTCTCCCCAAGAAGCTTTTGAGAGCCTTCTTATGACTTAGTAAGGGCAATGCTTGAACTTCTTCAACCCTTTCTGAGTCAATAGTAAACCCTTCCTTCGACACAATATGGCCTAGGATCTTTCCTTCATGAGCCAGGAATAGGATTTTTTTGGGATTCAATGATACCCCAAATATCCTACATCTTTGAAATACTTGTCTTAGATGAAAGAGGTGATTTGTTGTGTTTTTGTAGAACACAATGATATCACTAGGATATATCAGTAATATTTTGTTAATCAACCCCTTGAATTCCATGTCCATCACTGTTTAGTGGTGAAATACATTTTGAACGGATCGTCTTCTTTCACCACTGTCTGATTATACCCCGAGTAGCCATCTAGGAGAGATAATATTTCTGATCTGGCTACTACCTGTAAGATTTTTTCCATTGAAGGAAGTGAGTAATGGTCTCTAAGAGATTCCCTATTCAAGTCTCAAAAGTTCACACACAAACTAATTTTTCCGTTCTTCTTCCTGACTAGTACCAAATTTACAACCCAGCTTGAATGTTTGATTGGAAATATAATGCTTGCCTCTATTAGCTTGTTTAGATATTTCTTCACTAGAGGCTCAATGTGTGGGTTAATTGGTCTTTGCTTCCTCCTGATGGTCTTAGTATCTGGATCAAGTTCATTTTTATGTTGTGCTAGCTTGAGATTGAATCCTCACAGGTCCTCATAGCTCCAAGTGAAGACATTTAGAAATTATTGGAAAAGTTGTGTGAACTCATATAATTCTTGTTTAGTGGCCACCTTTCTGAATTGGAGAGTTTTTCCTTCCCCAACCAAAATAGGCTCTGAATCATCTCCCTTGACCTCTATGTTGGATTTATCTTTACAAAATTGATCATTCGGGTTGAAGATTGACTCTAACATAACCAATCCTTTGGGAAGCTTCTTTGTTCACAACTACACTACTTGATCCCCGTACTGCTACTCTAATTTGTCTTAATTCCTAGCTGAGATTTCAACCTCTCCTTGTAATACATTAATGATTTATTGATTGTTATCAAACACCTAGAAGCTTGTGTTAATGTTTGGAATTGTTGGCCTTACAATCACATGGATATGTGGTTGTGTTTTGTCTCTCTTGATACTATCCACTACATCAAAATTTTCTCCAATAGTTGCGAACCTATCCGCAATTTCATTTGTCTTCCTGGGTATGGACTCAATGTTGAATGCTTCAACATCGTCAATGAAGTCCCATACCCTATTTTTGTAGCTCCTAGGTAGGTAATGTTTTGCACCATGTTTCCCCCTTACTTGATTGACAATTAGCTCGCTATCCCCAAACACGTACAAGTTATTTATGCCCTTTTTCCTAGCCCAATGAAGTCCATGAATCAAAGACTCATATTCAACTATGTTGATTGAACATGCAAACTGAAATCTGAATGTTGAATAATACTTGATGTTCTATGGTGAAACCAACATTGCACCTCCTCCAACACCTTGTTTGCTTCTTGAGCCATTGAAAGATAGTTGCTAAATTTTTTTGTCATCCTTATTATTGGGATTAGTGACATTAGGAATGGGTGAATTTTATTTGTGTACACAATACACACCCAATTCATATTCTTCAATTTCCCTGTATGGTTGAATAAATTCCTTTTGTTTTCCCATTCATCCATAGTTAAATCTGGAATACCGTCGACCTTGGTACCTATCTCCAGATCATTTGAACACTCTTCTTGATCAAAGACTGAGAAATTTGCATTTATAGGACTTGACACATGGGGTTCAATGTGGAAGTTTGCAATTGGTTATGATCTGATGGTCTCCTTATCTCCATACCTCATCCTAAAAATCATGTGTGACTAATATGTAGATAGATACCCACCAATTTTTGTTTTGAAATCCCTTGATAGACAGAATGCAAAGAGTGGTGGAAGGTTAATTATATGCACATCATGCAAGACCATGACATCATTAGGACAAGTATGTAGTGTAAGACTTAAACCTTTGATGATCCCAACCATTCCCACTATTGTTCCATCTACTTGCATTACTCCTTTTAGCACTGCCTCATACTTTAGACCCAATTGATCTGCTATTTTCTTTTGAATTAATGAGCTAATTACCCCTGAATTGATCATGTAGTTATGTACCAAGTGGTTCTCGACAATCAATGACACATAACATTGGAGGCTTTAAAATTTTACTTGGTTGACCACCACCTTGTTGCACTACATTAGTGATAACTTTCTCCAGTCGTTGGTTTGATCTATTCGATGTAGACCCATTAGCCATTGTGGCTTGCAACAAATCTCATTGTCTTGGGATTACTAGTGACTTCCACATGGAAATATTAACATGTGTTTTCTTCATCTAATTGATGATGTTGAAAGGGGATGAATTATCCTTTTTTTTTCCTTTACTTGGAACGGCCTTTTCTGGAGCTTGAATAGGAACATGAATACTGTTGTGACAGGTTCCTTGTTGTGTAGGGGTGGACTGATAAATAACTAGATTAGACGGTTGTCCCTCCTCTATGTTCCTCATATTTAATCACATATTGGAAGATACATCGTGAAAAGGAATTTGATTAACTCCACAAAATTCTTCTATGTGCCAATTGACCAACGTGGTTTCTATTGAAGGATCCTCTTGTTGTGTTTCTTGTTACGGATTTACTTCTTTACTTGGTTCTTGGGACACACCAATGGTCTGTACCATCAGAGCCCAATTTATTGTGCCATTGAAACATGTTGATTGATTGCGGGGTAGATTTTTGGGGAAACACCATTTATACTCCTCTGCCATGTTGTTTTGTGTTAGAACCAAGGCTTTTGATGTTAAGGCTACGTTTTCATCATATGGTCAGAATGGCCTGATAACTTGAGGTTGTCCCTAGTTTTGGTTCTAATTTCCAGCCTGATTTGGTGGTCTATTTTGTTGGTATGGGGGCCTAGATTGATACTAAGTTTTGTAGTCATTTCATAACCTCAAGTAGTTCTTTTGAAGTGCTTGAAGAAGTAGAGGCCTCGCTATTGCTTCGATTCCTAGGGGATGGAATGGGATTCAACTCTGGTGTTTGACTAGTTTTGGGAGCTCCCTTGTCTGTATAGAGAGGCATTGGTGGCCTCGGTGCTAGCTTACCATCTTGAATCAAGAATTTTTCATCTCTAATAGCAATATTATAGGTTACAGGAAAAGTTATACCTCCCATGGATTGTATCATCATTGCAATATCTAAATTTATAGCCTTTAGGAAGTATAAAAAATCACCTTTAGCGGCTGGTATCATTGCAAGCAGAATTCTATTACATGTCCTTTGAAAAAGGCTTTGAAAAAGGAAATTGAAATCTATCATTTGGTCATTAGAATCCCTCTTGATTGTTGTCAATTGTCCCCATAAAGAAAGATTATCCCCCTTTTCCCCAAATTGATTATGGAGGGTTTTGCACAGATGGTCCCAATTTTGGATAGACCCTCTCATTAGGATCTTAAACCATTGCAAATTTTTACCCTTAAAATATGAAGCTAACAACTTGATCGTAATATCCATTTCATTGATTTCATGAATTATGTAGACATTTGCAATGTATTGGATGTGATCAATCAAAGTTGTCTGATTCTCTCCAGTGAAATAGGGAATATTCTTTAGTGCTATAATCGGGACTTAATTTTGATCATTTAGGGTAAGTGGGCTACTTCCCGTGAAGTTGACATAGGGATTGGGTTGCACCATCCTGATTGGTTGGAGAAATCTTGTTTATTGGAGAAAATTTCTACCATGTGGAGGTGTAGACAAGGTCCTATTAGGGGGAGATGGTGATGTTTGCGGTCTTCTTCCTCTCTTTCCTCTACCTGGTGGCACTTGCAAGTAGACAAACAATCCTTCTTCTCGAGTCTCAGACCTAGTTCAATCCTCTTCTCATGTACTTGATAAAACTTGGGCTACTGAAACTAATGGATTTGAAGATAGAGTCACCAAATGTGTTGCTACAAAGGCCTCTAGAGGCTAGAAATATACCAAGACACATACACCTAATCTTGATAAAAAGTTAAAATATTGACTTCTGTCCCACCGGGCCTGTACCAAAACTGTACATGCTACAAAATTACAACTACCCCTGATTGCTTATGATTTGTGTACGAGGGAGACCAGTACATATTTACATAACATGGGATTATCCTGACAGTCTGGGAATTTGCAAGTAGGACATATCCTCCAAAGAAAGTCCATTTTCTTTCTGCTAACCTAGTGCCAAATTCTCTAAAGTGCATATAATGGCAAGATAAACTAACCCTATTCTAAATGTTTTCTAAGGAGACAGGGATAAAAATATGAATGAAATAAAACTACTCTAAGTGAAGGTGATGCACCAAGAAAGGGTGAGAAAATCCCAGTGAGTAAAAAATAGGGATAAACCTGAGAAGGACAACACTGATAGAAACACCATAGTCCAAGACAACAATCAATTCCCTATATTCGTAAAGCACAAACAAACTATAGACCCTACAAAGAGATAGATACATGCACAATATACTCCATAAATATAATGGAAGGAAAGAGATGTAACTCATATAAGCTAAGGAAAAAATTGCAACAAAACATGATATTTTATTGCTCAAAGACATGCACTAACCCATCACACCATAATTAAAAGACAAAATCCTTTACAATAAGACCAAATTTGAGGCCTTTAGCTCACAATAGTTTTGGAACACATTTTACAGAGTTCCTCTACTTTTTGGAAAAATACACCCTCAAAATGAGGTGAATTTTACAAGAGATAGGGAGAATTGCATCACCAATTGGTAGGATGCATTGAAGAGGTATGGGAATCCATCTATTTTGGTACTTTTCCTGCATGGGTGGTTGTAGGTGCCTTGCCTCATTAATTATAGCTTTGGGGATGTAATTAATTCACCTACCCTTGTTAGGCTTATAATAGGTCCATCTATGTCATCCAAACATGACCCAACCAACTTGTGTGTTGTGCAAAGATGAGGGGTGTGACGAGCGTCAAAATTCGTTCGAACACATCAAAAAATGTGACCCGACCAACCCCTAAACATCCAACCCCCAGCCATCCAAAAATGACCGATCCAACCCCCATGACCCCTTCAACATGGCCGTACTATCCAACCTAGGTTTCGTGCAAGTTTGACTTGTGCCATGGGTATCAAAAACCATTCAGACATGTAAAAAAATGTGACCAAACCAACCCCTGAGTGTTTAACCCTGATGACCCATCAAATAGGGTCATAGTGTCCAACCTAGGTTTTGTGCAAGTGTGACGGGTGCCATGGGTGTCAAAATCCATTCAGATATGTCAAAAAATGTTACCCAACCAGCCCCTAGGCATCTAACCCACAATTATCTAACCTTGACTTGTCCAACCCCCATGACCTGAGCAACATGGGCGTACCATCCAACTGAGGTGTTGTGCAAGTGTGATGGGTGTGAAAGGTGTCAAAAACCATTCGAATGCATCAAAAAAGTTACCTGACAAACCCTTGTGCATCCAACTCCCAACCTTCCAACCTTGACCCGTCCAACCCTGACCCGTCCAACCTCCAACTGACCAACTTCTTGAGGCGATAACTTGAGCTCTCGGATGAGTTTTCAGGTGAAATTTTATATGATTTCACATGGAAAAAACCAATTTAAGATAATGGTAGTAGTAGGAAGATCCAATTTTTATTTTATCATCTCCAAAATTATCCTTCTCTCTTGGGATTTCTAGTTGTGTGGCAAAAGAGATAACTACCTTGGGAAGTGTATGATGTTTCAAGATGTCTTGTATTTTCCACAATGTAGGGCATAAAAGATGAATACCATAATCACCTTTTTGGACTTATAATTCCTAACATGAATATCTAAATCTTCTTTTGAATCTTAGGTCCTCTTTCACGCTATAAAATCCTTAAGGCCCGAAAGCCTACTTCTGATGAATGGCCCTAAGGTCTCCGAAAATTCCCTAAATCACTTGAAATGATTCCCAAACTTTAAAAATCATTTGTATCATTGTAGGTTTCTCCATGAATTTTTGTCTAGTGCACAAACCCATCCTCCCAAGCTATCTATTTTACTAAGGGGGAAAATAGATAACACATAGTCCTCCATGATATAATGAAGCATATCATGGAATATCATTGGCATCATCATTTAATAAGTTACACCAGTATTTTTGAGGTCGAAGGGCATTACTTGATAACAGAATGTTACCCAATGGGTTGTAAATGTCATCTTATGTTAATCTTCCTCTACTATATTAATTTGGTTATAGCCTAAAAACCCTTCCATAAGAGATAGCATTTGATAGCCCATAGTTGAATCAACAATCACGTCAATATTAGGCAAGGGGAAATCATGTTTTAGACATGCCTTGTCGATGTCTCGAAATTCTATGTAAATTATGATTCCAAAAGGTTTCTTTTATATTGGAACTATATTTGATATCCACTTAGATTAGGTCAATGGGTTTGATAAACCCTGTAGCTAATAATATCTCTAACTCCTCTTTAACTAGAATGGCCACCCATGGATGCATTTTTCTTATATTCTATTTAATGGTTTTTACGTCTACATGTACAACTAGGTTATGTACTAGCAAAGTTAGATCTAAGCTTGGCATATCTTTATAAGACCATGTAAATATATCAAAAATTCTCTAAGAAGTAAGGTGAACTTATTTTTCTCTTATGCTAAGAGAAAATCTCCCATCTTGACTATCTTCAGGTTTTCTTATGTTCTAATATTCACATCAATAGTCTCTTCTACCAACATTTTTGACATATGCTCTATATGCGTATGATCAGGATCAAGTTTGAGATCTTCTTCCAATGGCATCTATATGATATTTTCACCCTCAGCATGGTCATTTCTTTTATCCATTGATTTTTTTACTTGTTGGTTAGCCATCGCCTAAAAGAGGTTTTCACTATGTGACTTGGACTTACATTTTTGCCGAGGATTTTCCTTTAAAAAATTTCCCTCTCTTTTTCTTAAATGTTGTTGACCACAAATCCCAACTTCCTTGCCAAATTATGTGCAGGTATCTAGGTCAATGAAGAAACCTTTCTTATGATCTCCTATAGGAATGGTATCACGTATGCCCATAAATTCTGAAATGGCCTCATCATTCTCAAAGAGATCCAATAACAAATTACATTGTTGGTCCCGATCAACAAGGGTAGGGTATATAAGGTTAACTTTAGGATAAGTAGGGGTTATAGTAAGGACAATGGTATCCATGAAAAGGTTCATGGAGGAAAGATACTTGTATTGGCTATAGTAGGAAACTATGTCACTATCCAACTAAGAAAATTTATCCTGGCATTTAGAGAAGGCAGTATCTTAATCCATGGGGTATGACCCATATGGTTGAATACCAATACCATAGCAGTCGGTTTTGAAACGGGGAAGTGGGACTAGTTCCCTTTCTCCTTGTTCAAAATTTCCACATCTGATCCCTTTGTATCCCATGGAATATACCATTCTACTAGAATTGGTATATTATGTGGTTTCATAACAAGTAAGATTAGTATCCTTGGGAATCCAATTCATAGGTAGCTTCAACAATTTTTCTTGTATAGGTAGTCCACCAGGTAAGAATTTCCCAATAATTCATTCATCTCTAGGCCATTTAAAGTAATAGTTGGGTCAACCTCTTGTTTTAGGTGAAAAAGATAGGTCTGAAACTAAGAGAGCATGTTGTATATTATATTCTCCATAGCCATATTCAACAATTTTCATCTCCCATGAATCAAAGGGACATGTAGATGTAGAAGCCTCACAAACATAAGAACTTAGGGATTCTAAATCTACCCATGATTTAAGATCTTTTGAATGAAGGGGAATGAAAATATCCATGGAGGGACATGTATACTTACCCATACACATAAATCTATTGAGAGCTCTACAGTGAGTGAAGGGTTCTAGATCTCCTTTAATGGTAAGAGTGTGTCCCTCATGTTTTAATTTAATGCACTAATGAAATGTTGATGGTATGGCATGTATGTCATGGATTCATGGGTAGAAAAGAAGTATATTTTAAGGAAGTTCCAAATTTAAGACATGAAACTTTGTGTAGTGGAAAGTAGTCCCTAATTCCATCGACAGTGTTATTTTTCCAGCTGACTCCTTCTCGACGTTGTCGCAAGTGGTTATGGTAATAATGTGAGAATCTAGATCTTCCTCTATGTGTCCCCACTATTTGATTAGTTTCAATGTGCATATTTTCAATCTCCACTCATTATCCACAAGCACCATCTTTATCTTTTGACAAGAAACAAATACTTTTATATAAAGAGGAAGGAAATGTGTATGATCTTCGGTGGGTACTTCCTTGTGGTTAAATGATATGTGTTAACTTGGTGAAATATTTTCCACCACATCTTGTAAGCGTGAAATATCTACTTCGGTTGACACCCCTTACCCTTGGAGATTTTTTAATAGGATGTATTTATGTACGTTTGATATCTTAAGAAGATCTAAGATTTAAATCTTAGCAGACATCTTCTCAAGTTACTTTGGGATATTATACTGACCATCTTGAGGGGTAAACAAAGGAGGTTCTAACATCATGAGAAGAGCACACCTTGTTACTACAGTTTACTTTTTTCCCTTGATCCTAATGGTATTCACATGCTCATTAGAAGAGAGAACACATCCAATGAGTGATTCGTAATGTTTTTTGTCACTTTTGGTATATAGATAGTTTACAGATTTGTAGCTTTGGGATGACTCTCCCTGATTTGGCTTCTTCTTGTTTATTTTATCATGTTTTAGGAATGGCTATTTAAATATTTCCATATTTTTATTTGGCATTTGATTTGATTTTGGTGAATCGACTTCTATTTTCCCAATATCGATGAGATCTTGGATATAATGGTGAATTCTTAAACATTTGTCTGTTTTATGTCCCTATACATAGTAAAAGTCACAATACTCATGTTCCTTGTACCATGAATTTTTAGGATCATTTTCAGCAAAGGGTTGTGTTGTGGTTTATATCACCATTTGGACTGCATATAGTTGTTTCAAGATCACGGAAAATGAATCCGTAAGTGGAGATAATGTTCTACATTTGGCTAGTGGTTAGATCAGCCCTTTGGTTAGTTTAAAATGTTGACCAATTTGAAATTCTTGTATAAATTTGGAATCTATGATTCCATCTCCTACCACATTCTTGTTCTTGTTAAATATCTCTGGCTTGTCTATTGGTTTTTTAGATTGATTATCCTTAAAATATGATTTGATTGTTCCTTTTGCAATGAGGACCTAATATATCTGTATGCCCTTCTTGATGACCTCTTCAAATCTCCAAACACATTTCCTTTGTAAAAGAAAAGAGATGTTTGGGTTTAGATTAGGTACAAATATGCTTACAAGTTACTTTTCAGGGAATGAGCAAGGGAATCGTCTAGCTAGCCCCTGCCATATTTAAAGAAAATGCGTAAAGGTTTAATTTGAACATTTTTTAGTGTTAAATAAGTCTTCCATGGTTATGTCACTTTCCTTATTTTATGATAAATTTCACACAATCCTCTCTTCTAGTTCTAACTATGTGAACATAGACCCACGAGGTAAGTGAGTAGACCACTTTAAGGATTTTCCTCCTAGATTTTTTGGGAAGAGTCGTATGAGGTAATTATTATTGTATGTCACTTCTTGGCATGTCATGCAAAAATATTTCACATGATCTCATGGATCACCTTTCATCTATATCTTTCAAATTTTGGCATTTCAAATTTCTTAGGAAAGGTTTGAAGCATCATAGCCTTATCAAATGGATGAGGGCATAACTCTTTGTATTGATATTTTTTTTATGTCCCCCATTGTATTATTGAAGGCTTTTGAGTGTTGCTTTCATAGATTGTAGTTATTATGAAAGAAGTTGATCTTTAGTGGGGGAAGGTGGCATATACACGAAACTATTTTTTGAAATTTTTCCTTCTTTACCTTAGGTTTATCCCATTACACATTTTGGTTTGTTTTCTTTTATACATGAGATGTCAATAAATCTAGTTATCAACTAAGGCTCTAAATTTGTTATGGTATAGTGACTTATTCCTCATGATGTTCTTCTTCATCTTCATTGAATGTGGGTTATTCCACGTTTTCATGTTCTATTCTTACTTTACTTGGCACCTTGATGAATGATATTTTATAACCCACCATGTTTTCATTTCCTGTGTTTGATGTGGAAGCATGCCCATGCACTAATATGCCGTCCATGTTAATGAGAGGTGGTTCTTCCTCATTAGCCTCATTTGTGGGTGAAATAGTTTCATGTTTTGTTGGAATTATAGCACCTAATTCCACTACTCTCATGAGAACCCTATCTTTGTTTCTAAAAAGGAATTCATCTAATAGGATAGGGTCAAAATCAAACTTCATGCATGAGCCTAACTCATCACCACTATGATCTACAATCTCTTCCACTTCTTTATTTGTAGAGAATGGAGACCCTAGATCATGACCAATATAGGGATTTTACCCTTGCTTGATTGATGTTCCCCATGCTTGTTTTTTTTCAATTATTGTTCTTTTAGCTCGTAGTCTCGTTTTGGAGGCCATGATGGGTGAGAATTTCACTAACATGTTTTGAATTTTTTCAATAGGTATTGATCAAACCTAAGTGAAAATATACAAATCTCAAATAATGTCAGTAGTTTAAAATGATGAAAGTCAAAGGATCAATGGTTCAAAGTTATTTTTCTAAATGAATAAGTCGAACAAGGCACAATACCACAATGTTTATTCTAAGACAATTAATCAAATGAGGTACTTCATATGTTTTTTTTCAAATGGTATTTTGATGTTTAAGATGATCAAAAAAATGTCACTACTTATGTCAAGTTCAAATAAATGAAAAAGATGTAAATAATAAAAAAACGTTGATATGATCCCCCAAAAAATTATACTAAAAGCGAGCTTGAATTTAATCAAGACCTATATCTCAAAAAGTGGAAGTTATGAGTATGAATGATGCAACAATACCACTAAGATATGTTAGCCAAAATTTATGGAAAATTAAGGTATTAATATGAAAATAATGTGTACATGACGTGCAAAAAGGTAACAACAACACCTTTCAAAATTGAGGTAGTTTTTTAAAACAAACTAATGCTAGAGTATACCAAGAAATTGTTAAGGTGCACGTAGTGTGACATTAAAATCTAGACACTTAGGCCAAGTTTGCAAGAAACAAGACGTAAGTATCAAAATTATGATGATATGATACAAGAAACATAACTGTTCAAAGGAGAGTCTAGTGAAGAAACAATCCTAACTATGATGATGATCTTGACATGGGTATCAAGATCAAAATGGATTCCAATGATATGAGAATGTGGCCACACACTTTAGATGTTTAAAAACCTATCCACAAACATGGATGAACGTAAATGGGCATAAAAGTGGTTACAAAATCAATTGGTGTTACACATGTGGTCACTCTTCTTTTGACCAACAAAGTGTTAAAAGAAATTGAAGGAAGCAGTACAAGTGAGGATGAAAAATTTTGGCCTCACTTTGGCAGAGTTTCACCTTGCCTTAAGGCAAGTGAAAAAATAAGAAAAATTAATGCTTCACACATTTCATGATGAATGATGGCTCTTAACAAGAATGATTTTGTCAAGTTGTCTCCAAATACTGAATGTCTTTCCTTGGTGGTTCACTCAACTAGGTGTCACAAGTTATCTAGATGTGATCTTGATTTACCAAGAAATTCACACTAACTAGTCTTGGGTTACTTTACCCCCTTCAAGTACAATGAGAAATTAATACATTCATCATGCACTCTCACTAGGGTCACAATACGGATAACTTTGATGTTAAATGTCACAAAGGTAAAACTAGTCAAGTAGGTGTGTAGAGCACTTCCCGTTTCGTTCACAAGGTTCCCTCTTGTGTGGACTACTTTAGGGTTCTGTTATCCTGCAAAAATTGACAAGGGAAATTTTGTAGGTAACCATAGAAAAATTTTGTTTCGGTCCCCTGATAAGGTATATCAAAGTTATGAAATGCCTAGAACTCCCTTTCGAAAAATCAAGTTTCAAATAACTTGGCCATTTTCAAACCTTTTGACTGGGCACAAGTAATGTAGTGTCAACACTCTCAAAACTGCACCCCTTTGGTCCCTAGGCCCACTCATGCTTATTACAACATCATTAAATGATGCGCCCTCTTTAAGTGCACCCAATGCATCTTCAAGCTTGTTAACACCTTTTTGAGTGAATCTTAGGCGCATGTAACATGATGTCGACATATTAAACATCGAGCCATGGCACAACCTTCCCCATGTCGACACTCTGTAAAGTGTGCCAAAGGAAAAATTTGGTGGTGCAATAAATGCAAATTTTTCTATATATAGGCACACCCAACCTATCATTTTCACAATTGAAAAAATGTGAAAAGTTATTCCTCTATGCCTATCAGTTTCTCTCATCAGCCTCCGTGTGCCATTTGTCATGATCATGGACCCCACCTCATCCCTTCATCGTTATTTATACCGGGTAAGTGATTTCTACCATCCTTGTTGTTGTTTTTATGGATCTTGGGCTAGGTGATTAGGATTGTTGAATAATAAAAATGAATTTATAAGGAAATGATAATGCCATTTGTAAACCCAAGTACCCACCTACAAACTCTCATTTTCCTTTTCTTCTAGATCTACAAATCCGGAATGCTCAGCCTCAAAAATAACTCATGCCTATTTGTCCTTCATTCCTTTCCTTGCTAGGTTTTCCCTCCTGGACATCAAAATCTGAGCCAAAAGAGTAAGAATCAAGAAAAAGGGAAATCTGCCCACATAGTGAAACTATTTTCACTATGGTGCACTACAAACTTCTGTTACACTAAACACAGTCACATCCCTTTGGCACACTATTTCGCTATGTTTCATCAAAAACATTTACGCCATTGGTGCATTAAAGTACTGCATAGCATAAGCCCTTCTCATGCCCTATAAACTACAAAATTCATAAGGCGCAAGCATTGGCACCAAAGCAACTACAACAACACTGCATGTTGTGCAAACCCTTTCCATGCCATGAAAAACCAAGCCCCTTGGTGCACTTGACCTATGTGTTACACCTTCTGCAAATGTGCTTGGCACACCTCACCCTGATGCAGCATCTTCCACATCTGCACCAATGTCGCACCCTGAGACCTTGTTACACCAGACAAAGCTATGCCCAGTTAAAGCACTTCCTATGCATAAGTGCATATTCCTTAACATCAACATCTTAATGTTGTGTGTAGCCTTTCCATGCCCCATGCCCCTTTTGGCGTAGCTTTCCCCCATGCAAACATCCCTAAAAGTGTGCCTTGCTTTTCAAAACCCATGCAGCCTGCAGTAAGGATGACCCTTGCGCCTAGAGGCTCATAAGTTGGTAATTTTTCATTCTACAAAGATTTTATGGACAACTTGATGGCTAACATGGCCCTTTTATGTTAGAACTCTCTTATTCTTCTTGAAGAGAAATAACAATCCTCAAGTGCACTTATGTCTTCATCGAGTAAGAAGCCAACCAAGTCCAAAGGTAAAGCCAAGTTGACGGAGTAGGAAATGAAGTATAAATACCCAAAGGCCAGGATGCCTGACTCACTTGCAGAGTGTGATCTTGATATCATAGATTCAAAACTTGGGCATATAGACATGGACGAATTTTTGGCCAGAACTAAGAAGGTCACAGGCAGCCCGTGGATGGATAAATTGGTTGGTAGTGGTCTACACTTTACTACAGGGCTCTTAGTGAGTGCAATTAATAATGAATTCATCATGTTGGTGGGCCATTGTTACAACAAGGACAAAAGATGTGTTGAAAATGAGGAGGGCAAGGTGATAATCAACCTTACAACCTGAAACTTTGAAACTATCTTGGGCATCCCCCACCATAGACATTCTATGGAAATAAGTCAAGAAGACTGCATAAAGACTTGGACTGATCATGAGGAAAAGTGCATGCAAATGATAAACGAGGTGTACCTCAAGAATAAAAAGGTGGCAAGCAGGTGGCCCCAAGTCATTCATCGCAATGATTTTTTAGAAGAGCTGAGTGACATGATCACCTTCCTAAGTAGAGTACATAGGCTCCCTGATGCCCATTACTTTCACAAGTGGATGCTCAGATATTTTGAAACAATAAATAAAAATGTTCTCGATCATCGTTTTTCCTGGGCCGAAATTATTAGTGATACAATCTCATAACAACTTCAATGACTTTCAACAACTGGGAGGTTCTATATGAACTCCTATGTAGTATATGTAGCTTCCGCAGAGAGAGACTACCCAGGGTTGAATCAGTATGTGGTATGCCCCCAGGTCAAAATATACAAATACTATCCAGAGTTGAGGCTCGAGAACAAAATAGCTCATTTCAGCAAGATCAATGATGTCTTCTTCTATGGCATCATCTGCCTCTTAAGGCCCAACATGACTCATGGTCGGACAAGCATAAGTTTGATCACCACCACAAAGAACTGGGGAGCGTTGTTTACGCAATTCCCCACCCTTACCTATCTTAGAGCTGCCAACTTCTTGGGAGAACCCACAATATTGTCAAGATATGTAGGGCCTAAACTAATCCTTCTAGAGCTGTCAAGGAAGCTTATCACCTATCACGAGAAGTGTATGAAGAGGAAGAAGGGAGGAACTCCATTTCCCCTCACAGTATATAGGTACACGTGCCCCTCACAAAGTAAAGCTCGAGAGATGTATGCAGATCTCAAATTGCTCAATTTGAAGCATAATTTCCTGGAAAGGCCAACCTTCAATCCTCATGGTTGCCTTCCAGGGGCAAAGATCGATCCTATCCACGTTCCTCAGATCGAAGATATCTACATCAACTTAAATCATGAAGTTGAACTCAGGTGAAAGGATCACTCCCTACTGGCCCTGCTAGAGATCATTCAATATGGCGTGGCCGTCATCCCAAAGGATTTCCTAGAAACTGATCAAGAAATTGATCAGGTTTACCTAGACATAGAAGGGGATGACATAGAAGGTGTTTACCTAGACCATCCAAGAAAGAGTTCAACCTACTTTGCAACGCACTGAGTATTGGTGTAAGAAAAATGGTATCATCTATCTTGGGGTATATTTTATCACATCTCCCCTGGGTAATGCACCCACAGGGCCAAAACACTTGCCTAAAGGCAAAGGAAAAGATAACGTGGGAGTGGAAAGCACTACTCAAGAGAAAGCTCCTGAAAGCCCTCCTACTACTGTAGAAGAGCAAGTTGTGGAATTAGTGTCCCTAGGAAAAGAAGAAGTGGTAAGTGCTCTAATGGACACATCCACTCAAGGTGTTATCACAACTACAAATGGCAAAGTACCAACCATTCCCTTTCTCTCTCCTCCTTCCCCTCCTCATATCGCTCAAACAACCACTCCTTTGGTTTTGTCTTCTCCTCCGTCTTCTTCCTTTCCCCCTCCCTCTTCCTTCATCTTCCCTTCCCTTGCAAATCTATCCCCCAACATTTATTCCCTCATCTCATAGATCCCTTCCTCCCCCATGGCCTCCTCTCTTGTAGTGACTCCTAATCCCGTGAGCATTGGTGTGTTGGCCCCTTTCTCCATGTTGCCACCAAGTGTTTTGACACACTTCCCCGTGTTCACTACAGTTGTTCTTCCTTCCACCCCTGTTTCTTCTTCATTCTCTGGTCCCACTACTATAATTCCAAGCTGGATCTCAGACCACCTAATCCAACACAAGAGGAAATTCCCCATTGCACCAATGGAATTCTTCGTTATCCTAGCTAAAGGACCAAAGAAGTAAAAAGTGATAACTCGCTTTTCAAAAAGTGCTTCAGGCGAAATGGTTATGGAGATAGCCTACCTGGATCCCATAAAGAAGAAAGAAGATATGTCTCCAACAGATTTTACAGTGACCCAATTCACAATGGGAACATCATCAGAGATCCTGCAAGGAGAGGCCTTGTCAGCCATGGATTCCCTTTGCAAGAAACTGTAAGAAGAAAAGAAGAAGAAGATAATGTTAAAGGAACAAAATGAACATCTTCTCCAAGCTCTATAAAGAATGGGAAATGCACCCCCTATAGCTGCCACCAAAACTCCTGAAGTCCTTAGTCAGGAGAAGATAAATGAATATGCCAAGATTAGTGAACAAGGTGTAGCAGTGTCCTCCTGGAGAGAGCAGATCCTTAGAGACAATGAGTAAGTAATCATGAAGTTCACAGGCCTCTACCAAGGTATAGATAAGGAAAACAATGAACTCTAGGTAATAGCAAGACCTATCTCCAAAGAGTTGGACCATGCTAGGTTCCAACACAAGACATTCCAAAAAATGATCGATTACCCAACCGATGACTTGTTAAAATTTGGTGTCATTGATCACTTGCGAGCACACAACAAAGCGTTTATGACTTTAGACTATCAAGTTGATCAAATGGAGCTTGTCCTAGAAAAGATAGAAAAAATCAAGGAGGAATCCTTTGACACAAAAAATCAAATGGAACATATCGTCTTGAGGATATCTCCAAGGTTTCTTAATGCATCGTTCACCTTAAGAGAAGCAAATGATATTATTCATATTTTCAAGGGAATTGCATCACAAGGTTTGACGCCAGAGGTCACTTTTGACCAAGAATCTATTAACAACCTTCTGGCTTGCCATGATTTTGTTGGGTACTTGATTGAGGCAGGAAATGAATACTTCAAGCTCCCTGATATGCTTAGAGATGAACGAGAAACTTGTGAAGTCATCGGAGACCACACAAAGGGTCCCGATCATGATCAACTTCAGAAGATGATCAGCAAGTTTATGGAGTATCGAGTTTAGTATCATATCGCCTCTCTAGAGAAGAAACAAGACACTCCATTCGAGCAAAGGGATGATGATGATGATGAGCAAATGTATTTAAAAGTATGTTGACACACATAATGACATCATCCATGTTGCACCATGGGATGTTGTCATCCACAAAATTGCCCCAAAGTCAACATTTAACTTTTAGATATTTTACAAATAAGTTGTTGGCTCATTTTTGTCTTCTTTTGAGCCTCCTCTTATAAATACTTGGATACTTGTAGTATTCAAGGGGGTGGTTGGACAATCTTGTATGAAAAATACATGTGAGGAGAGAAAGACTTTGAGCTTTCTTGTAACAAAAGAAAACATTAATACAATATTGAGAGTTTGTGTTGAATACATGTGTTATATGCATCAGATCTTTCTTATGTCAAATCTATGTGTTTATTCTGTTGGATTTGTATCTACTTTTGTCATTTTGTTTATCAGTATTTCTTTATTTGTTTATGTGAGTAAGTTTGGCTATGTTTACTACCGGCCCAAAACATAAACCCTCTGACCTTTCTACTTTGGAATTAATTTCTTTTCTCCCTTCAGATCCATCTTTCTTCAATTCCTTTCTTCATTCCTTTATGTTCTTCGTCAAAACTAACTCTACTGGGATGAGATCCCAAACCCCCCTGAAGGTAGAATACTATTGGACTTTCACAGATTCCTACTGGTAGAATAGCAATAAACTAGTTTTACTTTGTTGTCTCAAAGAGGGTCCATGCCTTGCACACTGTTGGCCTATCTATCCATAGATCTACCCACCCGACAGATTTTCAGACCAACAGGTTCCTAGGACCACCCCCATTATTGTAGCTTAAGGCTTATTCCAAAGGGGTTATGTCCTAGTTAAGTGGATAGGGCATACCCTTATCCGAAGCTGCATATACATTGTTATGAATGTGGTTTTTTTAATCTTTTATTATTAACATGGTCTAGTTGTACACCATTTGCTAACTTGCATCAATTTTCATTAGCATTTTTTTATCCCTATTCTTTGGCAAGCATATTTAGGTCATGCATTCAAAGTTTAATAATTCTCCAAGAAAATATCATTATTTGAAAGAGGACGAAGAGTTACTTTTTATTCTCAAGATCATCCAAGGATGCAATAGAAGATCTTACACAAAAATTAATCCAACCAAAAATTAAAGGAAAGCTTTGCAATTAATGGACCATACAAAAAGATTGATAAATGGTCATTCCATTAAGCCAAAAATGAAAGATGAAGTTTCCAATTAACCAAATGTTTGAAAATGAAGATTAAAGTTGCTTTTGATTCTGAAGATCACCCTAAGGTGCAAGAGAAGAGAATACACAAATTTTATCCAAATGAGATAAAAATGGAAAAATTCAAATCAAAGGACCATAAAAAAGGTTCATTTCCTTAAGAAAAATGAATAATCAAATTTCCAAGTTAATCCAAATGTTAAAAAAATAGGGATCAAAGTTTTTTTTGATTCTCAAGATCACCAAAAGGTGCAAGAGAAGATCATACACAATATTTGGTCTAAATCAAGTAAAGCATGGAAATACAACATTCATCAAAACATTAGACATGTTAAAAAATTACCAGTTTAATAATAAAGGAAAAAAATGAAATTTTTGTAAGTATAAATCCCAAATTTATGTTTTCATTGCATATTCAACTTCAATACCTTTCCAAATAAAAAATAGAGTCATTTTGAGTTTCAGAGAAAATGTTATGGCCTCCAAAAGATGGGTTACGCATATGCTCTTATGCTCATAGGTATACACTCAACACGTACTCAAAAAATGTCAAAAAAGGTTCCTTAATCTGCAGAAAGGTCATTTTTTTCCAACCAAGATTCAATTTTGACAACAACCCACCATATTAATATGTAAATAGAAGACTTAGCACTATCAAACACTAACCTACATGTTCAAGAACTTAATATTTTCAAGAAATTGACGAAACTAGCATTTAAAATGTTGAAAAAGTAATCTCTAAAAATGAAAACATGGAGAAATCTTGAAGTTTTACCATCAAGATCAAATTTTGACAACACTTCTAATCCTTTATACCTACAAGGAATATTGAAAACATAAAAACTCAAAAAAACAAGTTAAGAAAAATAAGTTATTTCAATATATGCACAAAGATGGTTAGTAACTAAAATTGAAACTTAACTACAAAAACTTGAAATTAAGTGCAAATGAAAATGGAGTAAGTCCCATTAGGCATGCCAAATGTATCAATGCATTAGTTAACTAAGCTAATATAATTGAAATTAACACCATAATAGTTCTAAAACTAAGTTAACTACACAAAGATCATCATGTTAAGAGCTTAAAGAGACTAACTAGCAACACTATGCATTAGAGCTTGAAATGGAAATCAAAGTAACATGTTAATCACTTGAATCTCTACTCTTTTGATTACCAAAAAAAATGAATGCACCTAGATATATCCATGGAAATCAAATCTGATTGTTTGATCTTCAAGGGTTTGGGAATGAAGGCTCATCAAAATATGGCTACAAGACCATTTTTATTATCTCCATATGACCCAAAAGCTTGGATGGATGAAATGTAAGAATGAGGCTACCTAGCTCAACACTAATGAAAGATACTCAAAGATGAATATGCCTATAGTTTAGGTTATAAACATGCAAAATGTGTAGATAGAAAGGTTGGAGGAGGGTTCCTTTTATAACCTAAGGGTTTGAAGAAGCTTTGCATCCTATTACATATGGGATAATAGCAAAGCTAGGTTAGTTATGGATGAGTATTGTTTAGGAGTGGTTGATTTTGCTTTAGGAGAGTTTAATTTGTTCTATAGTGACTCATGGGGATTGAGGGGGTTCATTAATTAACAAAATTGATTAATTAATAGGTTTGTAAGCTTATAGAAGCTTTTTAGAGGAATAGTTACTATAATTTATGTTATGAGAGGATTTTAATCAAATAAATGAAAATTTATTGATTAAATAGAAGAGAGAATAATTAATTAATCAAGATAGAAAGGGGTCATAATGAATGAAGGTCTTTAATTCTCATCTTTTGAGTGAAGAGAGAGTTAATTAGCTAGCTTAATGTGATTAATTAACGATGATATAAGAGAAAAGGTGTGATATTTACGATATGTCCTCAATTTACGAGAAAGAGTATAATTAGCACAATTTACGCATTTAAATTTCTTAAACCAAATTTTAGGTGTCTACGAGAAGTAAGTGAGAAATTGTTTTAAAACCCCACCTTTCTGTATGTCCTTGATAGCAGTCAAACATCTTGTGCACAATTGTATGATTGATTTGGGGGCTAGTACTTTTATTATGCTAATGAAATTTTTTGATATCCTAGGTCTTGAGTACACCCCCATGTCTAAAGGAGTTTTATAGCTAGATGGATCAATGGTTAATACTCTAGGAGTCATAAAGGATATTGATTTAACCCTCCATGCATGTCCAAGCATAATCATAATTCAAGATACATCAATTATTGACCTACCTCCTTTATTTTCCCTCTTCTTATCAAGGGATTTCATTGCCAAAGGGGGTGGCTACTTGTATGTTACTTAGAACAAGGTATTGTACCTAGTTTACCATACAAGTTGAGCTCATACTTTCCTATCATGTTAAGTCATATGACCCATCACCTCCCCAAGTAAATTTCCTAATCCAAGAAGCCCAAGAAAAATATTCAGTCTCAGAAGAACAACTAGTTCTGCTCCTATACTTGATCTGTATTTTGATGAGTGGGCCAAAAAGCACTATGAATTTGATCCTTATGATGTAGCCCTTAAAGTTGTTGAAACTAGAATTGGTACTTATTTTATCCTTGAAGAAGAAGTTGGACTACCTATGCACTAAAGAAAAGTGAAGAAAATTTGGCATTATGGAAGTTATACTTTAATGGTTATAGAAGTAGAAATGGCGCAGACATAGGTTTTGTTCTCATTTCTTTTAAGAATGATAAGTTATTATTTTCACAAAGGCTGCATTTTACATGTTCCCACAAAATAGTAGAATATGAAGTGTTGGTGCATGGTCTTCTTATTGCTGAAAATAAAAATTTCAAGGCACTGCAAAATTTTTTGGGACACTAAGTTGGTTATCCGCCAAATCAAAAAAAAGTGCAAAATAAAGAATGAGATTATCAAATCTTATAAACACAAAGTTTTGGACCTCCTAGAGATATTTTATGCTCAAAAAATGTAGGTGGTACTAATAAAGTTGAATAAAGAATCAGATCAAATGGTCGTGCTCATTTCACAGCTCTCACCTACTGAGGATTTTATCAGAGGTAATGCAAAACACTTTAAGATGGTGATTAGTCCATCTATTCCAGATAATAATACCAACTTGTGAGTGTTTGAAAATGACACACAAATTGTCCCATTCATTAATAATGAAGCTAATTTATCTTTAAGTTTACAAGCTAACTTACATAAAAACTATCGTGACCAAGTGATCCAGCTAAAGAAAAAAATGTTGCCTAAAGAACTTTCCAACTTAGAGAAATTTTTCATCCTTGACAATGGATTCAAGGGTGAATAAAATTATATACGTGGAATGTAAGAATATTGCACTGCAATCACTATTATGCATGGTAAAGATTTTCTCCTTAGCAAAAATTACACATAGGATGAAGAGTAGACCTTTGTTTCTCTCTATCAAGAATACAATGACATATTCTCATTAGAATATGAAGACCTCAAATGATTTGATCTAAGTGTTTCTCAAAACTCCATTATTTTGGACACTATCATCAAACCCATAAGAAAAAATCAATGGCCAATAATTCCTAAGATAGAACCCCTCATAAGGACAGAATTGTCTAAACTCATTGAGGATAAGATAATGTTTCACATCAAGTACTATACTTGGGTCAAGAATCTTGTTCTAGTGCCAATAATAATGGTGAAATCAGACACTACATCAATTTCAAAGATTTAAATAAGGCATCATTGAAGGATCATTATCATTTTCCTTCTATTGAGAAGATTCTGCAGAAAGTGGTAAATATTTACTATGATCAATTTGTATTCTGGTTTTAAGAGAACTATGGTCAAGGAAGAGGATCAATTCAATACATCATTTACAACTAAATGGGGAACATATGTATATCAGATGATTTCGTTTATTTTTTCAAATGTAGGCACAACATTCTAGTGATCCATGAACATTTCCTTTAAAGGATATATAAACAATTTCATCCTAGTTTACGTAGATGACATAATTGTCTTCTAAAAGCATAACATGGATCACATGACACATTCTAAAGAAAATATTTGAGAGATGCAGAGAATTTGGGGTGTCTATTAACCCCAAGATGTGAAACTTTACTTTTGCGTAAGGAAAAATTCTTGGCCATTTGGTCTCAAAGGATGGCATTGCTATTGATCCTAAGTATGTTTCTATTATCCTTTCTCTTTTTTTTCTAGCGCATAAGAAAGACTTACAATTGTTCCTAGGAAAAATAAATTTTGTTATTTGATTTATCCCTAAATTTTCATGATTGGTTAGGCCCATCACCCTTATGCTCAAGAAAAACATGGTCATCAAGAGGACAACAAAAGGGAAAGATAACTTTAATAAAATCAAGCAATAAATTTCTTCCTCTCCAACATTCTTCAATCTAGATTATTCCAAGGATTTAATTCCTTATGTTTATGGATTTTATGCTAGTGTTGCTACTATCTTGACATAGGATAATGAATCGGGAATGGAGCAGCTGATGGCTTTCTTTAGTTTAACACTAAAGGATTATGAATTAAAATACAGTCACATAGAAAAATAGGTCTTCCCCATCATGCACATAATAAAAAAGTTCAAAATTATGCTCGCCACAAATCATATCAAGGTGTTATTGTCACACTAAAATGTAAGATAATTCATCATAGGAGTCGCCACAAATCATATCAAGGTGTTATTGTCACACTAAAATGTAAGATAATTCATCATAGGAGCAGAAATTGGAGAGAAAACAATGAGATGGGTGACCAAAATCATGGAGTATGATGTGACTATAAAATCTACTAAGTTGATTAGGGGCAAAACTCTCTATAAGTATATTGTTGAGGATGCGTAGAAGGATTAAGAGAATTTATTATTCCTAGATGATGAATTAGTGCATTCTAAACTTTAGAAAAGTGAAGATCCTAACACACACATCTGGGTTGATATCATGACAACATTTCTCTTTTCTGGCACATACCCTTCTGGTTTAAGAAAAAAAAAGAGAAGACATATAAGGCTTAATTTTATTCCATATGTGCTCATTGATGGCCTTCTCTTCAAAAGAAACATTGATGGTGTTATGCTAAGATGTATCAATGGTGCACATGTTGATCAAGTATTAAAATAATTTAATGATGGATTAGCTTGTGGACACTTCATTAAAAATAAACATCAATGAAGATCATCAAGGTAGGATAATTTTGGCCTACCATGTTTGCGAATGTGCACAAGTGGGTCATGAAATGAAAAAAATGTGATTTCTTTGCAAGAAAGAATAAATTGCCACAACTTCCCCTCTGACCAATCCAAATGGATCAACATTTTATACAATGGGGTGTAGACTTCATTGGCATGATCAATACTCTGAGTGAAAGCCACAAATACGTCCTGACAGATACATATTACTTCACCAGATGGATAGAAGCTTTCATACTCAAGGATTTAACTGATTCATTCATCCTTGACTTTCTTGAAGGCATTGTAACAAGATTTTTCATTCCTCAGAAAATTATCTCTTATAATGAAAAATCCCTCCTTGGTACTAAATTTTTTTTATTGGGCACATAGCCTTGGAATCTACTTACAGACATCTTCCAACTACTACCCTCATGGTAATGGCTTGGAAGAGTCAACTAACAAGAACCTGATCAAAATCATGAAATTAAAAAATTAACATCAACTAGAGGTAGTGGCACACTAAGGTCTTATGCACGCTCTAGGAAGACAAAATCATAATGAAGAAGGTAATAGGTACTTCACCTTACAAGATTGTGTTGGACCCTAAAATATTTACTAATTAAAAAGGGGTACTTGATCTCGGGATCAGTGAATAAAAGGGTGCTCAGGAAAAAGCACATAGGAAAAAGGGGTTTAAGTGAAACCATGACATGCACGGGAGGTAAAACAAAGGTTTTATGGACTTAGCCATATTTAGCATCATGGAGTCACTTAAGGAAAAATGTGAGGACCCGACTAGGCATGATGAGTGGATAAGGTGCCATACTAGAACCTTGGAGGTTAAGAAAAGGATATTCCATGCCAGTAATATTCATAGAGGCATCATTATAGTTAGTGTAAGGTTTGCAAAAAGGATAATAATTCACCAATGGAGGACCACGTCGACACTTGACATGTGATGTGCTCAGAAGATAAGTCATCATAGTGGTCTATGATCCTATTTAAAGAGGTTCTTGGGACAAGAAAAGACACACAAAGAGACATAGATAGAATGCATAAAGAATGTAGAGGAAGAGAAGGAGAGTAATGAAGTCCTGCACAAATGCTAAGGGTTTAGAGTTCATGGTGCTAGGGTTTAGAGTAATTATTGCTAGAGGGTTGTACGAGATACCATTAAGGTTATGTATGGGTAATGGGATATATAACAAGGGATATACTAGGGAAAAGTATAGTTAGAATGTTTGATTAAATAGGTGTGCAAGAGTTAAGTCTCTGTCATTTAATGTATATGGTCTTAGATGACCTTTTTGAGTGCAATATGGATACCATAGACTGTTTTAAATAAAAATACATGGATCTATTTTCTACATATTATTTATGGGTGTAAACCTTCATGTTATTGGATTATAATGATTCAGATCTAGTTTTTTTTGCTTCATGTAATGTTTATTTAGATTTTGTGATGCATTGATGTGTAGATATACTAGTGACATCTTCTCCCTTTTAAAGTAGGTGAATGTAATTCTATTTCTGAAAATAATCCTCTAGTAATGACATAACTCTCTTGGAAAGCTCATATAAAGGAGGGAATCAGAACATGTACGTGCCTCGAGTGAGCACCCAATGTATGTTGGATGATAGGCCTGTGTACTTGGGGTTGGAAATAAGTATTGAGGATAAAATAATGACTACATCTTGGTTCCATTTCTGGGACCTGTTGTGAAGCTATTGTGAGAGAAATGTGTGATGGCGAAGCACTTAACCTTTGATAGTATCAAAGGATGGCTCAAAAACATAGAGGATGAGTTTTCTCAGAGGTTAAGTATTGGATCTGAGTTTGATGCAAGTAAATTGGTGGAGGAGAACCTGTATCATGAACTCTATGAGACATTATTCTATTGTTTCCTAATAGAGTTGTATGAATGGCTATTAACATATGCATCAAGGAAGAGTTGGTACTATAGACCTCATGTTTGTACCTAGGAGGAATATCAGTGGTTGCATGATGTTGATCTGACATGGACCCGTGTTGTTGATCACTGGTGGAGTAGAGTACTGATTAGTTATACCTTGGAATAAACTATTTCTATGTATTCTTTCCTGGAGATTGTTGAGTTTGAGTTCTTGAGGGAGCCTAGAGGATTATTCTTACATGTTATTCCACTATTTATCAAGATCTTAGTCATTACTTTGAGTTGTGAAGCCTTTCCCATGGCTAGCTAAATTCCTGCTGGGTGAGGTGCGCAAAAGTTGGCATGGTAGAAGGATGGAAGACATTGCGGTAGAAATGGAGAGCGAGGAGATGCATCTCAAGTATAATGAACCTTGGGAGAGGGATTTAGGAGGGTAGTGTGAAGCTATAGGAGTGATGGATTTATGGAGGAAAACGTTGTGGGAAGGATTTGAGGTTCATGTGGAGGACGTGGAACATCAGGATTCTACACTAGCCCATCTTGGAAAACGTGGAAGAGAAACCCCATCATCTTGTGGAGAAATCTCATCATATAAAGAAAGGAGAAGATTCATAGTTTCACATCTTAACCCACATGGCAACTAGACCCTTGTGCTTAGTTTTCAAGTCCCTGAGATAAGTTTTGATAATCTAGTTGGTATTGGTATTCGTAGTATAGTGACAATTAGGAGGTATAATTTTTCATTTGGTAAATATATTGCTACACAGTCATTTCTTGTGTTTGGGGGTATTTTTTCTAGCATAGAATTTGGACAAGGTGTGGGATTAAAAGGTTTGAGTATCATGTCTGAGAGCAGTGCATGAAGCACATCTGGGAGTGTATTGGTATCACAGACTATCAACACATAGTTTAGCATGATGGTGGGTTCGTAGGGAGCAACTGTGTTAGGTAACTTTCATATGCAAAGAGGAGGATCTACTAGATCTGGAGGTGTTAAAACTAGTGGATCTAGTGGGTCTGGTGGTGGAGGTAACATCAGAGGGAATCAAGGTCCTCTATCTGGCGAATAAGGTCCATAAAACCATTAATAGGTGCTTTATGAAATGTCACTCCACTTAACTAATTACAAGGGCATTAAGGATGCCACAGAACATGTATACAAGTGTGATTTACTATGGTGCATGAAGGGGATCCCTACCACGGAGTGGAAATCTATTTAATTTGGAAACACATTACAAGGAAGCATACATAGTTGGCATAGGAAGTATGACCCACACCAGATAGTGGTGGATTACATCACGCTGCGTAATGCCTTTTTGGCGGAGTTCCACATACTTGAGTTTGAACAAAAAATCATCAGCGTGTTGAAGGATATTCAGTAAGGAATGGTGGAGAGTGTGCAGGAGTATGATGCACATTTCAAGACTCTCTTGTCCAAGTTATCTTATGATATTCATCCTTCGTAGCATGCTCAGTAGTTCGTCAGTGGATTGATCACACCATTCAAGAGGGAGCTTTCATAGAATACTTTCACATATCTATGTGATTCCTTGGCGGTTTCCTTGCATGTTGTGGTAGTAGGAAGCATTGATACATGAGTTATTCCATTCCTAGAAGCCTAAATTTCTTAAATGTTAAAGCAGTTGGAGAAATTATCTATGAACTTAGCTCATGAGACTTACAGCAGGTTATGGTGTATTAATTGTGAGCTAAAAGGGCATACAAAGGACAATTGTCCTTGAATATCAATACATGTGATGATGGTGGACTACAATTTTTTATATGGATATCATGATGTAATTAGGTTTCTGCTACTATAGCACACGATCCGTAAGAATGTGTCTTGCTGTTGCAAAATTTACACCTCTACTACTCATGACACCAAGGAGTGTAGATTGATTGACCAAATACATGATGCCATTTATACTAGTATGTGCCAGACCAATTTTGTGAATAGCTCCAAGAATGATGGTCATCATTATGAAGGTTGCACAGATGGAGGAGGTCGAGAAAGAGGCTTTCGTGGAGCATTTAGAGGCCATGAAAACCATAGAGGTGGAAGAAGTGATTTCCCTCATGGAGCTTGTTATAATTGTGGGTCTACGGAACACTATAAGCACAAATGACCTGATCTACTACAGTGCTCTTGGTAGGGAAAGAAGCACAAGTATGAGGAGTGCACAAAATTATTTGAACACATGAGCCAGAAGAAGTAGAAGGATAAGGGCTCTGGGAAAGTGATCGTAAAGTTTGTTATTCAATGGTGGATGCCTTGAATGATGTATGATTCAAAGTTAGAACATGTACTGGTGACGTTGCGAGTTGAGGCTGTGCATGCCAAAGAATTACCAAAGTAGAGACCATTGATTACAATATAATAGGTGGTATATGGGAAGTATCTAGACCCTACCCATCAGAAGGAAGTCTATCAAGAGACCATGGACATAAGCATAAGTCTTTAAAGGTAAATTAAGTGTCTGAAGGATCAATCCAGGAAGTTGGAGTGGAATAAAAAAGGTGAGGTCCCTCAGTCAGATATAGATGATGTCAGAGAGGTGAGTAAGATTCTATGTGAAGAGAATATCATTCCTCTGTTATGAGAATGGTTGAGAGGTAAAGTACCAAGTGCTAGAGGAGAGAGCGAGAGGTGGGTTTTGCATGCTAACCATCCTCCCCATAACCTTGACTATGATAAATATATTACCTTGAATGGAGTTGTTGATGGATGGATCCTAAGAAATATTATGAATGACACGAGTTTGGAAGTTAGTTCTCTCACCCTAGATGCCTCAAATAAAATGGGAAGGCTCCCATTATAGCCATCTTAAAATGTGTTGTATATGGCTAATAAGACAAATAAAATTCCCATTGGTGTTTTAAAGGATGCTTCTACCACTATCCAAGGAGTTAAATTCACTAAAGACTTTGAAGTCTTAACACTTGCTGAGGAAGACAACTTATCAGTGTTACTTGGGTGCCCCTAGTGTTATAAGAACAATTTTGACTTACATTTCAACAAGGGGTATATAAGTTATGAGAACAAACAGTAATGTGTTATCATTCCTTTGATGGATGATAAGTTAACACCCTATATTACCCTATAGAAAAAATTTATGTTTGCACTATCCAGGACCCTGAGGTTGTGCAAAAAAAAAAAATGGTGTTATTCAATGGGAATACTCTCAATCTATAAGTGATCCAACTAGTGTGGCATATGACAATTGGTCACATAGAACATATGATTTAGTAAGAAGGAAGTTAAGAGGCTCTATGATGAGAGAAACAATGGTGTGCTCAATCAGGAACCTAGGAGAAAAGAAGTTACCAAGTTATATTGGGGGAGCCGACCCTGATGTTTTCCTATGATAAATGGAGACATAGTGGAGATGTTATATCGAAAGGAGAAGGGTGATTAACTATAAATTTCTTAGGAAAACAACGCATTGATGGATGACCCATCATGATAACCTTCTAGAGTGGCACAAGGTGAGAATCATGTTCTTTGTTAGGTTTTCCCAAAGCAATGTACCTAATATTATACAAGATTATCATGGGAAAAAACCCACCTTGTTTCACGTCAAAGAATGTGAGAAGTCCTAGATGGAAGGTGTAGAATCCTTAATGCCTTATTTATGGGTGCATAATATTTACTCCACCTTACAAGGTTGTGCACTTCCATGGTACATTCACTTAGAAATGCGCTGTTAGATAGGAAACTGAAAGGATTTAATGGTTGATATCCTTCAAGATTTTTAATATCAAAGTACTAAGCCATTTTTGGATGAGGCATTACAAGTTTTTAAGTCCCTAACAATGTAATATAGTGCCTTGGTAGAGGATAGAATACTAGAATTATTGGGTGAACCTGACTTATAAGAACACTTTGATGAGGAAGAATTAGAGGAGATACAATGTGAGTGTGCATACATAGAAAAAGAGAAAGGAAATTTGGTCCATGTGATTGATGGTGAAGAAGTGGAAAACTTGGATGTTAACCATACTATGGGTACACATGAGGTTATGGATAATGTTGATGAACAAGATCACACCTACCACAAACCCCAAAAAACTAAGAAGGTTAACATTGGTTCGTAGGTGGAACCTAAGAAGGATACTATTGGAGATTACTGGACATAAAAGTAGGTTTCAAAGATCATCGATCTATTGCATGAATTTCAAGATTTATTTCCATGTGGGTACCACAAACTTAAAGGAGTTCAATACTCCTTAGGAGGAATGAAGATAAAGTTAAAGGAAGTTGCATTCCCAATTCAGAAGAAACCTTATCGAATGAATATGAATCTGTGTGTCAAAGTCAAGGAGGAGATTGGCAAGATGATTGCATTAGGCATCATTGAGGCTATTGAATAATTAGAATCATTAAGTCCAATGGTCATTAGCATTAAGAAGGATCTAAGGATAAGGATTTACATTGATTACCAAGATTTTAATACGATATGTGTTATTGACCCTTTTCAAACCCCCATCAATGAGGAGATTCTGGAAGGAGTAGCTGAGTGTAAAATCTATTCTTTCACAGATGGATTCTCAAGATATCATCAAGCTATAATTGCAAAGGAGGACCAAGAAAATATAACTTTCACACCACTGAATGGGGAAGTTTTTCCTACATGGTCATGAATTTTAGACTGAAGAATGTGCCTACTGTGTTTTCGTGCATTTTCCTTCAAGTGTTTTAGGACTTCATCCACAAGTTTCTATAATCTACCTAGATCACTGGATAGTATATGGATTAGTGTGGGACAATATGTGACAATCTGAGGATGATGTTTGAAAGATGTTGGTAGTTGAGGATATCCCTAAACATTAAGAAATGTGTTTTCACTACTCCATTTGGAACCATTTTGGGGCATATCATATGTAAGGAAGGCTTGCTGGTGGATCTTGCCAAATTTCTTGTTATTTTGGGATTGGGGGAACCTAACAACCAGATCATGGCGTGAAAATTTCTTGGGCATATAGGGTATTACCAGAAAATTATTAAGGGTTATGCCAATATTGTTACACCATTAGAAAAAATCTTGAAGAAAACAAGTACATTTCATTGGGGTGAGGTGAAACAAATGGTGTTTAATACATTCAATAATAGGCTTATCATTGCACCCATATTATGCTTTCCCTCTTGGGATAATCCATTCCATGTATATGTTGATGCTTCAGGGATGTCAATTGGAGAAATCTTAGCACAACCTAGAGAGAGAATTTTTGACCACCCCTTGTGCTTTACTAGTAGGAAGCTAACCCCATCAGAAAAAAACTATACTACTACAGAGTGCAAGGCGTTGCCAATGATCTATGTGTTTTACAAATTCAAGCACCATCTATTGGCAATATCCTTCATATTCTACGTGGACCAAATGGCATTTAAGTACTTGGTAAATAAGCCCATTCTACAAGGGCACATATGCCAGTGGGTCCTACTATTTGAAGAGTTTGAGTTTATGGTTGTTTTAGAATTGGGTAAGAGTAATTTGGGGCTTGACCATTTATCAAGGATTGACTTAGAGGAAGACACGCAAAGCATTTAGGATATAATGCTATATGTGTAACTATTTAGATTACGGTGCGCGCCCTTTGATTTTGAAGATATTGTTGTATTTCTCAAAATAGTTCTAGCACAAGAGGGAATGAAGACTTTGGAAAGGAAGTAGGTAGCCATACACATCATGCCCTACATGTTAATTAGTGGAGACTTATACAAGCTAGGATGCAATGAGTTTTTGCACCATTGTATGTTAGAGCATGACCGTGTTACAATCATGGAGGAAGCACATGGTGGAACTATGGGAGGATGCTATGCAAGAAATGCAACCATGGACAAGATCCTTCTAACATGATTTTGGTGGGAAATAATTTATAAATATTGTATCGAGTATTGTAAGGCCAGTGACCACTACCAGTGCCATGGTAAACCAAGGAAAAGAGATGAAATGCCATTAAGACCGATTTACAGTGCAAAACCATCTAAGAAATGGGAAATTGACTTCATAGGCCTATTTCCCTACCTGCACGAAGGACGGGTTTGTGCTATATCATTACATACACAGATTACCTTACAAGGTGGGTAAAAGTGGTGCTTACAAGGGATTACACAATGGTAACAACTAGGTTATTGTGGGAAAATATAATCAGTAGATATGGATGTCAGCTAAGTTTAACAAGTGATAGGGGTATTTAATTCTTAAATGAGAGAGTTAGAATTTTATTGGAAAAATTAATGGTATCTCACCACAAGACTACCCCCTTATCGCCCACAATGCTAATGGGACTATTGAGGAGTTAAAAAAAAATTCTGAATCACACGTTAACCAAGATTTGTGATGTGGGAAGAAAGGATTTGGATGATAAAGTTTTATTTGTGTTATGGTCATATCAGAATACTTATAAGAGATTGAATAGGGCCACACATTTTCAATTGGTGTTTAGATAAGAAGTTGTGTTAAATATTGAATACATGTTACCATCGTTGCATATAATGTGCACAAGAGGGTTAGATGATGAACAAGTGCTTGAGGAGAGGATTGATAAGTTAATGTAGTTAGATGAGAGGTAGGTTATTTCTCGCTTGAGTTAGAAAACAAATAAATCCAACCAGAAGGCATGACATGATAAACACATCAAGAATAAGGAAGAAGATTGAGGTTGGGAAGATGGTTCTATTATATGATTCCATGTTTACGCATCATCCTCAGAAATTAAAATTCCATTGGATGGGCCCCATACATTGTATGCTCTATACTTGATTTAGGCGCTTTCAGGTTACAGGTGCTGGATGGAACACAATTTCTAGGCCATTTTGATGAGACCATAAATTGGCCATAAATTACCTTTATTTTGTCCTTTCAAGTTACCTTTGAAAGTTGATTTAAATTTAATCTTGGCAAGTGTATACCTTTTCATAAGAATTTGTTTATCGCATAACAGTTGACTAAATCATGCTCCATCTTCATTTAGGATTCCTCTAAAGCCATGTGTATGATGGCCATACTTTGAAAAATTCCATGGTAGCTCTTTCTATAGCATATATTTTATTTTATTGGCTCCTTCTATTTTTACTCCATGTCTATCTAAACTCAAACCTTCATAGTTTGAAGGAAAAATTTAGAATTTGGTTTAGGAAACTCTGTACACTTTTATTAGTGGAAATTTTCCTAGAACCATCTCATTTGAGATCGTTTGCAAAAGTTATCTTATCTTCTTAGTTCAAGCACTTCATGTTATTTTTATTTCTTGTAGTTGTAAGCCGTATAAATGAAAATGTAATTTTTGTTGCCAATAACTTGAAGACTAAAATTTCGTATCCTCATGATTTAGTTCATTTGAGACTAGGTCCCTACTAATCCAATAACATAGATGCTAATCAAACACGATGATCAATACGATTAAATTGTAATTCGCCAGAATAACTTTACATAAAACTTTGTAAACAAATGAGCACCTCCTATCATGATATTATTACTGTGCATTCATTATTTATATCTGTAGCTTATTTGAAACCTTGAGAAATAATTGGGGTCCTTGCATTATTTTAATGTGTTCTTCAAGATTTTAGAACTTTCCTTGGTCATGACTCTGATTATCATTCCTTTTATTCATCAGAGCTACATAAATTGTAATTTCATTTCCTATTTTGATTGAATTGATTTGTGTTGAGGGATCTTCATCCTCCTAAACATAGCTGCTGATTTTGTATCTTTTATTTTTTTTGCACAATGGGTAAATGAGAGTATACAGGGAATCCTACCTCGTACAAAAGTAGAGAAGGTAGATAAGACATTGAGGAAAAAAAATGGTAGATTTCTCTTCTAGCAGCTACTCTAGAACAACCATACAAAACATACTGGTATCAAAGTTATCAACATGATGTAGACAAAACCATCTGTAAGTTTTTCTTTACAAGCAAGGGTTTATTTTTTCATGTATTTAGAATTTGTTAGGGGGGAAATTTTCTGTAGCATACATGCATTTTTATGCAAAATGGAATCTGCACCATTGGATTTGGAAGGTGCCAAAACCCACATCATTGTAAACTCCACCATGTATTCTGACTTCAGTCATTTATAGGTGCATTTGATTTTATCCGTTAGATATCAGATGTCAGATACACCATCTGGATGGATTCATTTAAAATCTGGTGTTTCAGTTTTGGATGTAGAATTCTATCCACTCAGGACACATATCTTACCCTATGGGTGCATTCTTTAATCCATTGGATATAAGCGTGTACCTTCCAAGGGATGCATTCTTTTACCCTCTAAGGATATTTTAGTTTTGGATGCATTCTTTTATCCACTGGACGTGCAAATCTAAATGCTTATGGGTGCATTCTTTTATCCATTGGATGTAAGTGTGTACCTTTCGGATGCATTCTTTTACTCTTTGTGGTATTTTGGTTTTGGATGCAGTCTTTTATCCACCCGATGCAAATCTGTACCCTCTTGGTGCATTCTTTTATCTATTGGATATAAGTGTGTACCTTTCAGATGTATTTTTTTACCCTCTGGATATTTCTGTTTTGGATGCAGTCTTCTATCCACTTGATGTAGATATATACCCTCTGGGTGCATTTTTTTATCCATTGGATATAAGCGTGTACCCTTTGGATGCAATGATTTACCATCTGGACATTGTAGGTTTTAGGTGACAAGATTTTATTTTTTGGTCACAATAATGTATCATGTGGATTTACATTCTTTTACCCTTCTAAACATTTGGGTGTCACATGTACCTTTAATGAAAAAAAGATCAACATTAAAATATTATTTTAGTAACAAACCTTCTAGAGCTCATAACTTTTGATCGGTAGCTCAACATTAAGGTGATCTATGTTTTGAAATTGTGTATTTTTTTTGAGATCTACGCATTGGAGACATTTTTAGAACATATTTCAAATTTAAAAGGCACTTTTACTCATTATAATAGTTTACACGCACTCAATTATAAAGTGCCAAATTTGGGAGGGTGTTGTAATCACTTGTGGATACAATTTCAGTTGAGCCCGACATCCTAAACTTTAGGTTGTTGCATTATTGTATCTATGGGTGTATACATTTATATCTCTTTTATTTGTTGAAATATTTTAGATCTGTATTTTTGACACTTTATTTTTTGGCATGTTGACAGTCTCTCTTATAGGGGAGTTATTCTGGTGCAGCCCAGTGTTAGTTTGAATAGTGTTCGAGTAGTTGATTTTATATGATAACTGCTACAGGAATCTATGATGTCACTCTACCCATTCAAAGTATGGGAGGGTATGGTGTTAATACTGATTCTTTGGGTTTCATGTCCTTGCTTTGTTACATGTTGATACTGCTTCTTTAGGTTTCGTTATCCTTGCCTTGTTACCTTGGATTTTCATGGATCGTGGAACTCCTATTTATTTGGATCTAACGTGTCCTTGCCTTGTTTCCTTGGTTGTTCTTCGGAGATCATGACACACCTATTTGTAGTAGTTGATCAAATTATGTTTGATGTTTTTTTTACACTTTCGTCTTATGATCACTCCATTGATAGTCTCCTTACATGGAGTTATTTATGGTGAAGCCCAGTGTCAGTTGTTTTTGAGTTCTATGATCGAGTAGTGGATTAAAACCACAATGTGCATACCAAAATTCTTCAACATTGAATGAGTTTTTGGAGCCGAGCTTCTTGGGATATCTTACAGTAGGATTTTTCTCTTTGTACTTTTTTATTACTAGTTTTGGGTACCTTGCAGTGTCTATTTTTCCCAGTTATTGTACATGTGGTACCTCATCAGGCCTTGTTTCGGGACCCACCTTCTTTTCCACCCACCTAAGCTATGCTTACGGGAGGGTGTTAGTGTAGGTTATTATTTATCATTTTATTTATTTATTAGGATAATTATTACACTTGTGTTATCCCTACACTTGTTGGGTTAGCTTTTCTTAGGTGTACTAGTTGTGTGAAGTTAGCTTACTAGTTGTGTTGAGTTAGCTTCTCAAATTATGTGGAGTTATCTTACTAGTCTTTTGAGTTAACTTAACTACCAGTATCAGTTAGTGGGAGCTCTTGACCACTGATTTTAGGTAGTAGTTGTACTTCCCTCCTACCTATATGTAAGGATCTTTCTTATTGAGTAATTCAAGTCATTGTATTGTAATGTATTGAGCATTATGGATTATAATGGATTTCCATATATGGTATTTTAGCTCTTCTATTTTGCAAATCTAATGTGGTGTGCTATTATCATCTGAGATTATGCTTGGAACAATCTTCTTATCATTCCTGGTTCATCATTCCTTTTATGGTATAAGAGCAGGAGATTGTCTATTGACATCCGTCTGTAAGTTTTATTTTGCAAATAAATTCTTTATATATTCATATATTTCGGGATTTGCTCGTATTTTGTTGTTGCATGCATTTTTATGCAAAACAAAGCTTCCATTGGATCTGGAAGGTGGAAAAACCATAAGATCAACTGTAAACTCGACCATTTCTGGAGGTAGATAGTTTTTTTAGTTTTTTTTTGTTGTGTAGAGAATACGTGATGGTTTGATTCGGGATTCGTGTCAGTGAGGAAGGAAAACCAGCAAATTTATTTTCTGGGTTTTTTGAGTTTCTCGAGATCTATCAGGGTTTTCTGTTTCTGCGGGTGTAGTATTCTCAGTAAACGTGCAATAGGTCTTTGACTGTGGATGATTTGCTATTTCGGGGAATTCCGCAGACTACTAATTAGGGTGGTGAAGGTCCATTTTTGACAGCAGTCATGATTTGTATTTTGGTACCAGAATGAAGCAGCTTAATGTGACTTTCTGTGAAAACAAGTGACACTACCCATACCCTAGTAACTTTTGAAATCCTTATGCCCTTGTCATATGAGGGCTTAAAGAACATGTGATTCCTACTAGTAGGTGCTTAACTCCAACCCTCTTTCATTTTAGAGTGTGGTGAAGGCAAGAGCATATTTTGTTTAAGTGAAAAGCTTGTAGAGCATTTTGATTTTTAGTAACTCGGTTTTGAGTGCCATTTTTTTTTTTTTGATAAAAGTGCTTGTTTTTTATGCTCTTTCCATTGGAAATATTTATTTTGAGAATCACACTATAATTATAAAGTTCCATATTGTAACATGCACTCATTATAAAGTGCCAAAATATAGGGGGGATCTTGTTGCATTTCTTGGGGGTCTTGTTGCATTGTTTGGTTCTTACATTTCTTTTGGTGATTTTTTTTTAGGATGACATCTACTTCTGCATTAGATCATGTTGAGCCATTAACAACACATAATTACCACACATGGAAACCAAGAATGGAAACAATAATTAAGCGGAAAGGATTATGGGCTTTAACTTCTTCAGAAAAACCAGTGTTCACTAGAGAATATGAGAAATTTCAGTACCAATGCAAACTTTGATGAGTGTATGGGTTTGATAGGAACTTATGTAAGTGACAGTATTTTGTTTCATTTGGAAAAATGTGACTCTCCTTTCAAAATTTGGGAGAAATTAGAGGATTTATTTGGTAAGGTGGATCATATGAGAGCCATGCAACTTGACATTGAGATCACCTCTCTTAATCCTAAAGATTTTCCAACAATTATAGACTATCTTACCAAGTTCAAGCATTTGTTGACACAGTTGAAGGGGAGTGAAAGAGATAAGAAAGATGAAGAGTGTGTTTACTTGATTCTATCCAAGTTGAGAGGACAATTCCAAATTTTTGCTTCTACCTTTTTCTCTAGCATGGATGCCTTAGGTGACACATTCAAAATGTCTAACTTAGAAACATTTTGTGAAATAATTACTAGGGAAGAATCCAAATTGTCTCACCTTGAGTCTTCCACCTCTCAAAAGGCATTAGTTGCATCTAATCCTAAGGGTAAGGGAAGACCAAACAGTAAAACCAAATCCACACCTTCTTCATCTCAAAATGCTCCTAAACCTAAAGAAAACAACTCAAAACCCAAGGAGTCTTCTAAATCCAGGAATAAGTCTAGTCTTTTATGCTCTTTTTGTGGGGGTAGTAATCATGAAGAACATAGGTGTTATAAGCGAATGCATGCCTTAGAGGATGCAGTCAAGAAACGTAAAATTTCTATCTCCATGCTACCTCCTTCTAATCAACATGGAAAAACACTTAATGTTGTTGGGAGATCTCATTCACACTTGCAGAAAGTTGGGTTATAGATTCTGGCACTTCTAATCACATGACTTCTTCCAAGGAGTCTTTTGTTTCTCTAGGTTTGATTTCTACTTCCAAAATTAAGGTTGGAGATTCTTCCTTTATTTCTGTTCAAGAAAAAGGTTATATACAACTTGATGGTGGTAGTCTCCAAGATGCACTATATGTTCCTAACATCACTACAAATTTGATTTTTGTATATCAAATTTGTCATTCTGGTCAAGGAAAAACAGTGACTTTTACACCACACGGAGCATAAGTATGAACTTTGTTAGAGCTTCATTCACTGGTTTCTCAGGGTATTGTTGATCATATTTCTAGACTATATCACTTTGAGGGTTTTGATGACACTTCTTCTATAGGGACATGATTGGTTTCTAATGCAAATTTAGAGAGTAAGCTTTGGCATGAAATATTTGGACATCTCAATTACAAATATTTTAAGGAGTTGAGCACTCATGGTATGGTAGATGGTCTTCCTAGAGTTTCTTGTCTTGAGGGAGTTTGTCATAGTTGTGCATTAGGAAAACAACACCAAGATCATTTTCCTAAGAATTTTTCTAAGAGAGTTTCTTCACCACTTGAGCTTGTGCATAGTGACTTGATGGTTTTTCCTACCCCATCTTTTAATGGAGCTAAGTATGTACCTACGTTTATTGATAATTTCTCAAGGCATACTTGGGTTTATTTTCTCAAGTACAAAAGTTATGTTTTTTCACACTTCAAATTCTTCAAGGCTTTGGTCGAGAAACAATCTTCTAGTAGCATAAAGAACCTTCGTACTGATAATGGGGGGGAGTACTTCAACAATGAGTTTTCTGAATTTTTGGCAACTCGAGGCATTATTCACCAGCATTTTGTTCCTCATACTCCATAACAGAATGGGCTTAGCAGACAGGAAGAATAGAACTTTGAAGGAAATGACTAACCGTATGATGCATTCTAGAGATTTACCTCCTATTTACTAGGCAGAAGTAGTTAATTATGTTAACTACATTTAGAATCACACACCCCACAGAGAACTTAAGCACTTGACTCTAGAGGAAGCTTGGTCCAACACTAAACCATATGTCTCTTTTCTTTAAGTCTTTGGGAGCCATGCTTGGGCCTTTGTGCCAAATAAGAAATGGAAAGCTTTGGATAAGAAGAGCAAAACCTTGATATTTATAGGGTATTGTGAGGACATGAGAGTTTATCAACTTCTAGATTCTGATACTCATGATGTTGTTTTTTGAATAGAAGTTCAATTTGATGAGTGCTTCATTCCTCATGATTCTTTATCTTTTTCCATGCCTCCTTCTTCATCTCATCTTGAGGATCCTTTCTTTGAGGATGTTGATAAGGAGGTTATAGATGTTGTTGAGGATCCTTTTCCCAATGATGTTCTCACTATGCCTAAGTGGGCTCGTACTATAGTTTCTGAGGCATCACCTTTCATAGAGGATATTCCACCCACTAGGCATCATCACTCACATTCTACAGGTTTTGGAATTTTGTGTTAGGCAGTTTCTGAGGATCCACAATATTTTTCAAAGGCTCATGGGATATAGGAGTGGGCTGATATGATGACAGCTAAGTATTCTACTTTGATGAAGAATCATACTTGGGATTTGGTATCTCTTCCTAAAGGAAGAAATATGGTTAGGTGTAAGTGGGAATACAAAACCAAATATGTAGTTGATGGGTCCATTGACAAGTATAAGGCTTGTCTTGTTGCAAAGGGTTTTCACAAGTTGAAGGTATTGATTACTCGAATACTTTTGCACTCGTTGCCAAGATGGATTTTTGTACGCCTTGTAATTACTCTTGCTGCATCACAGGGGTAGCTCGTATACCAGATGTACATGAAGAGTGTCTTCTTACATGGAAATCTACAAGAGGAAATATACATGGAGTAGCCGACTGGATTTGTTTAGGATTCTTCTCTTGTTTATCAGGCTCCAAAGGTCTCTCTACGGTCTCAAACAAGCCCCTCGGGCTTGGTATGAGAAGATGGATTCTTTTCTTCTATCTACTTGTTTTGTTCGTTTCCACTCGGATCATATAGTGTATCTCTAGCATGTTGGTGAGGATATTTTGATACCTGTCTTGTATGTTGATGATCTGTTACTTACTGGTAGATCTTCTTACAGCATTTAGAGTATTCAGAGGGCTCTTTCTACACAGTTTGACATGATAAATCTTGGGTTATTGCATTATTTCCTTGGTTTGTAGATTTCTCAGAAATATTTAGGGATTCATTTGAGTCAGCAAAATTACACCCATGATCTTCTTAGGTGCTTTGATATGGCCTTATTGCAATATCATATATTATTATGGAACTCAATGAAATACAATGAGAATGGGCCTTGCTTATATAGGCAAGGAATAACAATCTAAGAACCAGTCAAGGTCGTAGATCAAGCCATAAATCATGGAAAGACCTAGTCATCAAAGAACTAGTCAAGTCCATAGATTTATGAGAGAACTAGACATCAAAGATCTAGTCAATACCATAGATCTAGGAAAGAACTAGTCAATAACATAGATCAAGGCAATAACTATACCTAACAACTAGATAATATCTCCTAATATCTAAATAAATAAAAATAAATATCCACACACATAAGTGAGTGAGGATAAATATAGTAATATACCTAGGTGAACATGAGATAAGGTAAATACCTACTCTAACATCCCCCCTTAAGTGAAGCTAGGGTCCAAAATAGAAGTGGCATGTCCACAGTATGAGTCCTGACAACTAGGCCTGATGAGGTACTCATGTATAATATATACATGAAGAAATCTCGAACCAAAAGAAGGAAAGATTCCTGGTAGAAGGAAAGAGAAAGAAGAAGAAGAAGAAGGAAGATGTTCTAACAAACACCCCCTAAGAAAAACTTCCAAAACCCCAAGCATTCCATGCAACTCAAGGTAGTGAGGTGATGCAAAAGGCTTTGTAAAGATGTCTGCAACCTATTGTTGAGTCAGAATGTACTCCAAGAAAAGAACTCCATCCTGAATGTGTTAACAATGAATTAGATGTGTATCTCAATATGCTTGGTCTGCTGGTGCTCAACTGGGTTGTGAGAAATGAGAATTACACTTTGGCTATCACACCAAAGTATAGTCGGTGTATCTTATGGGAATCCACACTCTATCAATAACTGGTGAAGCCAAAGAATCTACTGACTTGCTATAATTTTTTCCCCTGTACTCCACCTCTGAAGATGGAAAGTGCAATTTCCTATTGATTTTTACATGCCCAAGCAACTGGAGAAGAACCTGTTATCACTGAATCACAGCACCCTTGTGTTTATACAAGTGCATATACTTGAACTCACAGTGTGATTGGATAACATGGGTACTATCTCCAAGTTGTGGGACTTGCTACTTGAGATAGACCTCTGGAGGAAACCTGGTTCTTACTCCTAAACTACCTGCCACAATCTACTCTAATGCAGGGGAAAACTAACTATTCTAATCTAAATTTCCAAGGGACCAAGGAGAGAGAATGCATAAAATGAAAGCCTAACACTAAAGCGATGATATACCCGGAAAAGGTGTGATGAACTTCTATCAAATTTTTTGAATATTTTCCCATGCGTCGCCAGTCCAGGTACCACGTGGAAAAATTTAATTGGTCGCGGGCCCTTCCTACTCCATTTTACTTCATTTTAGCCTTTGGTAGATTTTCCAACATTCCCCACGCTCCGCCACTTGGATGACACGTGCCAGGCTCTTGTTCGTCTGCAGACTCATCCTTTGAAAATTTCCCGTGGGTCACTTTCGTCATTTTGACTTGGACACGTGTCAAAACCCCATTGGATGCGGGTTTGACCCTCCAAAATTTCCTTACGGGATTTTCCAATTTCTGGGGCCGCCTGGACACGTGGCGAGATTCCATTCGTTGGCGGCTCTTTCAGCTTTTCTCATCCCACGCATTCCCTCGCGTACCTTTGGCCCCGGCTGTCCCGAATGAAAAACTCCTGCTTCAGCCAATTCGGGCTTCCCTTGTCCCAGATGTCCCGGCCCTATTCTTCCGAACTTCCCGAAATGGACCGCCTTTCGGCTTTTTAGCCGGTTAACGTCCCACGCGTACCTAAGGCCCAGATGTCCCAAACCATGCGATAACAACACTTAGTCATTTTTTCCACCTTTGGCCCGGTTCACCTTTTTGTGTCCCCTTGTGCCCCCAACGTCCCAACTGTCCCCACTGCTGCATGGACCACCTGGCAGCTTTTCGGCTGATCTCCACGCCCCGACGTCCCAACTGTCCCAAGTGCTTCCTGGGACAAAAATGTCTGACTTAGCTGATTTTCTCTATATTTCGGCCCCAAGCTTGGATTTTTTGCAATTTTTTCACACTTTTAAAACTCGTTGGTTTTTCTTCTAGGACAGGAGGGTTAGAAAGAAGTCGAGGGGGCCCCAAAAACATGATTTCAGGATTTAATCAATCTATTTTCCTGGGACTAAATATTCTGATGCATGTTATCAAAATTACCTTGAGGGGTGAATTTTGGATAACAATTTGGTGACTCAACGGGGTCATCTACCTGCTAGATGAAGTTACCAGTTGCCTGAAGCATCCATTGGGCATGGAGTTATGAGTTGTAGCCTGCAAAATGATCTAAACTTTGAAAACCTCCTCTCTGAGCCACTTGGAAAACCACTGAAATGGGACCGTGCAAGAGCAAAACCAGCACCACAAAAACTATGTACAAAACTAAAAGTCATACATGCTCCAAATGGAACATGCAGAGTGTGCACAAGCACTTCTGCTAAAAGCAAACCTACCTACTCTACTCTAACTGGAAGCAAAGGCAAGCTAAACAAACCCTGTAATTGGTTGTGAGAAATAGCTTCCCTTTCTCAAAAGTGGCAGCCATGCAATTGATTTGGAGCTGATCATGGCTGTTAGGATGAGTGGAAAATCAACAAGAAGTTGGTCTTCCACCCAAATCATCAAGGTTATCATCTGAAGGTGAATCCAATACCTCTTTTAGTTGCTCTACATTTGGATTGAAAAGGTATGACAACTGATCCTTGGTACTTTGTAGCTCATCCTCATGCTTAGAAGCAAGGCATGACTGGTTGTGACTTCTCCTTTGACTCCAATGAAGTCAAATACCTTATTGGGCAAGGTATGATCCATTTGATATGCCCATAGCTCTAATTTTCAACTCCAAAAATGGAGTCTTCTTGTAGACCCTCCTGAATGGATGGTGTGGAAGAAATGGCGAAATTCCTCTATCCTTTCTCTTCCTCCAATGAAGAACATGAAATATTAAAATATTCCAATATTGGTTCCAAAGAGCTTCTATAAGATGCAGGCTGCTGTAAATGAATGTTCTCCTTCATGATAGTAGACTCAAGTGTTTGGAATGTGGATGATGAAAGAGAGAATGGTGGAAACTCAACCTGCTCTTCTCCATCAAAATAGTCCTCCAAATCTGACAGATAAACTACCTCATGGCTATCCTGCTGCAAATGCTCCACTTCCTCCATGGTGTCTTCTTGATCTGTAACTTGACCACCATGGTTTCTTTCACCCTCCAACATTGAGTTTGAGAGATCAAACTCCTCTTCAGCACTATAACTCAAGAGAGATGAAGTAGAAAAAAGAACTGAAGGTTCTCCCCATAGCTTGCTATGTGCTCAATGCCCTTGGATCTGCAATTTTCTCCTCCACAACTAGAATGTGCTCCTCTAATTTTGGATCTGGAGCAGCTTCTCCTTTCTCTACTACTTGAAGAAAATCCTTCTCTTGATAGACCTCTTCCTTTAGTACAAAGTTTGTCAAGTCAAACTCTTCAATCTGCTGCTCTAGAGGACAAGTTGGGACTGCAAGATCTTCTTTTGAGCTTTCTTCCCTCTATGGCTGATTGTGTAACTTTAATTGAATCAGCATTTCCTTCAAATAGAGTGCCAACATGGACACTACTTTCTGAGCAAACTGACTAACTGATCTGCTTCTTCTTTTTGCTCTTCTTCTACTGCCAACAAAATCAGTCTTAACCACCACCTGTTCTCCAACTCCAACCTCTTCTAAAGGCTTAACAATCAAGGGGATATTTTTTCATCCCAAATTTGGTAGCCCAACTCCTCAAGTTGTTTGTCATTTCTTTTCTATTGGGCTCCTCTTCTTTCTGTCCTTCATGGCTGATTTTTGCAATTTCTTCTTCCCCACAAGGAATTGGGAATGCAAGCGGAGGGATGGGTCGTAACTCAATTGATTTGGAAATTTTTTGTTGTGGTAGAGGAGGTGAAACCTCTTGTTTCTTTGGAGGAGAGCATATTTCTTTTATCTCTTCTAGAGGGGATGACTGTTTGGAAGGAAAAAGGAAAGAAGAATTGAGGTGTGGTGGAAGACTGAGAGGTGGAGACATGGGATCAACATTTGGGACAGCAGATGGAGAGTTTAGAATTTGCAATTCCAAATGAGATGCTGCTGCTTGAGTAATGGGAAAAGAAAAACCCAAATGATGGTGTAGAACTTACCCATTCACAAGGTTGTTCAACAACAAGTGTATAGGCCTCTACTTCTGCTGTCCATTGTGTAACTTGGGGTAGCATCTTCATCATAAAGTCCAGCTTCTCTTGAGGGCTGAAGTGTCTTGGAAAAGGGCCTCCCCATGGACAAGGAGTCCTGTAATCAATTTTGAAAGCTTTCATTTGAGTTTTTGCTCTTGATTGCACCATCTTTTCCTCCATCTTTTGGATTTGTTCCAATAGATCTGTATTTTCTTCTTGATTACCCTCACAACCAGCATACCCTTGTGCTTGACATGCTTCGATATCCAAACTAACTTTGGCACTGCTGCTCATATGGGTATGCATATTGATCTTGAATCTGCTCAAAAATGTTGATTTGAAAGAGTTGTAATACATGTTGGAGGTGGAATATACTATTGTTCTTGATGTGAATTCCATGATGGAAATGAAGTCATGATTGCACAACTTCATGGAATGGAAAATAATGGAAAATAATGGAAATGAATGGAAAACAGGTCTGCAACTTAGAGAATGAGTTGTTTAACAGATGGAGTCGCCAAATGTGCTTTTGAAAGTACCTCCAAAATTCTGAATCTTTAACAGGAACACACCCAACCTATAAAAGATAAAGTGGAAGACCTTTAAGGTCCCATTGGCCATGCCAAAACTGTTATTAGCAAATCATCAACACCCCTGGATGTAAATCAGGTTTCTAAGTTGATGTTTTTAGGGCATCCAGTGTGATTGCACAACATTGAAACCTCTCTCCAAGTGTGGGACTTGTAAAATGAGAGAGGAATCTCTAGATTAGAGGCTGGTTCCCTCAAACTCCTCTAATCAGATCCATTATTTGCACAACTGCAGAGGTTTGAATCCTAATCTACTCTAAATTTCAAAGGGACAAAGGTAGAAGAGTGCAAAAATTGAAACTAAACTAATGCTAATGATGGTGATGCACCAAAGGAGTTGTAGACACTTGTTGCTGCATAAAAAATACACAATCCATAAGAAAACACAGCACAAAACATGCACAAATTTCTCAAAATGTAATGAAAGATCAGGAAAACAATGATAGATAAATGAAAGGATTGAGGGATTTTAATCATAGAACATATATTAACATTTCATGTCCAATACAATTGCATTACAATGATCTAGAGGAAAAAATAGGTGTTGTAATACATGGAAAGGTAAAAATCTTCACAAATTCTGCCAAAGAGGAAGAAAAAGGAAGTTGCAGAGCTAAAAAAAGGTCTTTGTCTTTGCAAAATGAACTCATTCTGGCTTTATACAATGCATGGGTCAACCCTCAGGAGAGAGAAAATGTGTAAAAAATGTGGGAGCCATTCCTCATTGAATGAAGATGCATTAAAACAGCATGGGCATCCTTACAGACCCGTGCCTTGACATTTATGACCATGCTGGAGAAGAATGCGACCCATTTTACATTAAAACTGGTTGTTGAAACGTCAGTTCTTGCCATTACCACACGCCATAGATGTTTCTTGATTTTATCTCTCCAAAATGAACCAAACTGCAATATTGACCCAAGAATCATGTACGGAATTTCACCAGCTTTCCAATGATATAAAGAACATGAAAAACTGAGCTCTGGATCGAAAGATATGGTGATTTGAAGATTTAGGGCAAAAACAGGCCAAATCGGGTTGGCGGGAAAATTTTTGAATATTTTCCCACGCGTCGCTAGGTCCAGGTGCCACGTGGCAAAATTTAATTGGTTACAGGCTCTTCCTACTCCATTTTACTTGATTTTAGCTTTTGGCCAAATTTTCCAACATTCCCTGCGCTCCGCCACTTGGATGACACGTGCCAGGCTCTGGTTCGTCCGCGGACTCATCCTTTGAAAATTTCCCGTAGGGTCGCTTCGTCATTTTGACTTGGACACGTGTCAAAACCCCATTGGATGCGGGTTTGACCCTCCAAAATTTCCTTAACAGGATTTTCCAATTTCCGGTGCCTGCCGCCTGGACACGTGGCGAGATTCCATTCGTTGGCGGCTCTTTCGGCTTTTCATGTCCCACGCGTCCCTCGCGTACCTTTGGGCCCGGCTGTCCCAGATGAAAAACTCCTGCTTCGGCCGATTCGGGATTCCTTGTCCTAGCTGTCCTGGCCCTATTCTTTTGACTTCCTGAAATGGACTACTTTTCCGGCTTTTCAGCCGGTTCACGTCACGCGCGTACCTACGACACAAATGTCCCAAACCGTGCGATAACAACACTTAGTCATTTGTTCCACCTTCGGGCCAGTTCACCTTTTCATTTCCCTTGCACCCCAACATCCCCAACCGTCCCAACTACTACGTGGACCACCTAGCAGCTTTTCGGCCGATTCGCACACCCGACGTCCCAACTGTCCCAAGTGCTGCTTGGGAAAAAAATGTCTGACTTAGCCGATTTTCTCTATATTTCGGCCCCAAGCTTGGCTTTTTTGCAATTTTTTTCTCACTTTCAAAACTTGTTGGGTTTTCTTCTTTTATAGGAGGGTTAGAAAGAAGTCGAGGGGGGCCCAAAAACATGATTTCAGGCTTTAATCAAATCTATTTACCTAGGACTGAATATTTTGATGCATGTTATCAAAATTACCTTGAGGGGTGAATTTTGGATAACAATTTGGCGACTCAGCGGGGTCATCTACCTGCTAGATGAAGTTACCAGTTGCCTGAAGCATCCATTGGGCATGGAGTCATGAGTTGTAGCCTGCAAACTGATCTGAACTTTGAAAAACCTCCTCTCTGAGCCACTTGGAAACCCACTGAAATGGACCGTGCAAGAGCAAAACCAGCACCACAAAAACTATGTACAAAACTGAAAATCATACATGCTCCAAATGGAACATGCAGAGTGTGCACAAGCACTTCTTCTGCTAAAAGAAAACCTACCTACTCTACTCTAACTGGAAGAAAAGGCAAGCTAAACAAACCCTACAGATGGTTGTGAGAAATAGCTTCCTTTTCCTCAAAAGTGGCAGCCATGCAATTGATTTGGAGCTGATCATGGCAGTTAGGATGAGTGGAAAATCAACAAGAAGTTTGGTCTTCCACCCAAATCATCAAGGTATCAGCTGAAGGTGAATCCAATACCTCTTTTAGTTACTCCTGCATTTGGATTGAAGAGGTATGACAGCTGATCCTTGGTACTTTGTAGCTCATCCTCATGCTTAGAAGCAAGCATGACTGGTTGTGACTTCTCCTTTGACTCCAATGAAGTCAAATACCTTATTTGGGCAAGGTATGATCCATTTGATATGCCCATAGCTCTGATTTTCAACTCGAAAAATGGAGTCTTCTTGTAGACCCTCCTGAATGGGTGGTGTGGAAGAAATGGAGAAATTCCTCTGTCCTTTGTCTTCCTCCAATGAAGAACATGAAAGATTAAAATCTTCCAATCTTGGTTCCAAAGAGCTTCTATAAGATGCAGGCTACTGCAAATGAATGTTCTCCTTCATGACAGTAGACTCAAGTGTTTGGAATGTGGATGATGAAAGACAGAATGGTGGAAACTCAACCCGGCTCTTCTCCATCAAAATAGTCCTCCAAATCTGATAGATAAACTGCCTCATGGCTGTCCTGCTACAAATGCTCCACTTCCTCCATGGTGTCTTCTTGATCTGTAACTTGACCACCATGGTTTCTTTCACCCTCCAACATTGAGTTTGAGAAATCAAACTCCTCTTCAGCACTATAACTCGGGAGAGATTAAGTAGAAAAAAAGAACTGAAGGGTTCTCCCCATAGCTTGCTTTGTGCTCAAAGCCCTTAGATCTGCAATTTTCTCCTCCACAACTAGAATGTCCTCCTCTTCTTTTGGATCTGGAGTAGCTTCTCCTTTCTCTACTACTTGAAGACAATCCGGCTCTTGATAGAACTCTTCCTCTAGCATGAAGTTCGTCAAGTCAAACTCTTCAATCTGCTGCTCTACGAGGACAAGTTGGGACTGCAAGATCTTCTTCTGAGCTTTTCTTCCTCTATGGCTGATTGTGTAACTTTAATTGAATCAGCATTCCCTTCAAATAGAGTGCCAACATGGACACTACTTTCTGAGCAAAAACTGACTGCTGATCTGCTTCTTCTTTTTGCTCTTCTTCTACTACCCACAAAATCAGTCTTAACCACCACCTGTTCTCCAACTCCAACCTCTTCTGAAGGCTTAACCATCAAGGGGATAATTTTCATCCCAAATTTGGTAGCCCCAACTCCTCGAGTTGTTTTTCATTTCTTTTTCTGTTGGGCTCCTCTTCTTGCTGTCCTTCATGGCTGATTTTTTGCAATTTCTTCTTCCCCACATGGAATTGGGAATGCAAGAGGAGGGATGGGTCATAACTTAATTGATTTAGAAATTTTTTGTGGTGGTAGAGGAGGTGAAACCTCTTGTTTCTTTGGAGGAGAGCATATTTCTTTTAGCTCTTGTGGTTGGGATGACTGTTTGGAAGGGAAAAGGAAAGAAGAATTGAGGTGTGGTGGAAGATTGAGAGGTGGAGACATGGGATCAACATTTGGGACAGCAGATGGAGAGTTTAGAATTTTTAATTCCAAATGAGATGATGCTGCTTGAGTAATGGGAAAATAAAAACCAAATGATGGTGTAGAACTTACCCATTCACAAGGTTGTTCAAACAACAAGTGTATAGGCCTCAATTTCTATTGTCCATTGTGCACGTTGGGGGAAGCATCTTCATCATAAAGTCCAGCTTCTCCTGAGGGCTGAAGTGTCTTGGAAAAGGGCCTCCCCATGGACAAGGAGTCCTTGCAACCAATTCTGAAAGCTTTCATTTGAGTTGTCGCTCTTGATTGCACCATCTTTGCCTCCATCTTTTGGATTTGTTCCAGTAGATCTACATTTTCTTCTTGACTGCCCTCACAACCAGCATACCCTTGTGCTTGACATGCTTCATATCCAAACCGACTTTAGCACTGCTGCTCATATGGGTATGCATACTGATCTTGAATCTACTCAAAATGTTGATTTGAAAGAGTTGTAATGCATGTTGGAGGTGGAATATACTGCTATTGTTGATGTGAATTCCATGATGGAAATGAAGTCATGATTGCACAACTTCATGGAATGGAAAAAGAATGGAAATGATGGAAAGAAGAATGGATGGAAATGAATGGAAAACAGGTCTGTAACTTAGAGAATGAGTTGTTTACCCAGATGGATTCACTAGATGTGCTTTTGAAAGTACCTCCAAAAGGCTAAATCTTTAACAGGAACACACCAACCTATCAAAGATAAAGTGGAAGACCTTTAAGGTCCCACCGGGCATGCCAAAACTGTTATTGCAAATCAGCAGCACCACTGGATGCAAATCAGGTTTCCTAAGTTGATGTTTGCAGGCATCCAGTGTGATTGCACAACATTGAAACCTCTCTCCAAGTGTGGGACTTGTAAAATGAGAGAGGAATCTCAAGATTAGAGGCTGGTTCCTCAAACTCCTTTGATCATATCCATTATTTGCACAACTACAGAGGTTTGAATCCTAATCTACTCTAAATTTCAAAGGGACAAAGGTAGAAGAGTGGAAAAATTGAAACTAAACTAATGCTAATGATGGTGATGCACCAAACGAGTTGTAGAAACCTACTGCTACATAAATAATACACAATCCACAAGAAAACACAGCACAAAACATGCACAAATTTTTCAAAATGTAATGAAAGATTAGGAAAACAATGATAGATATATGAAAGGGATTGAGGGGATTTTAATCACAGAACATATATTAACATTCCATGTCCAATACAATGCATTACAATGATCTAGAGGAAAAAAAGAGGTGTTGTATTACATGGAAAGGTAAAAATTTTCACAAATTCTGCCAAGGAGGAAGAAAAAGGAAGTTGCAGAGCTGAAAAGGTGTCTCTCTTTGCAAAATGAACTCATTCTGGCTTTATACAATGCATGGGTCAAGCTCAGGAGAGACAAAACATGTAAAAAACGTGGGAGCCATTCCTCATTGAATGAAGATGCATTAAAATAGCATGGGCGTCCTTACAGACCCATGCCCTGACATTTTTGACCATGCTGGAGAAGAATGCGACCCATTTTGCATTAAAACTGGTTGTTGAAACGTCAATTCTGGCCATTACCACTGGCCATAGACGTTTCTTGATTTTCTCTCTCCAAACTGAACTAAAATTCAATATTGCCCTTGTAATCATGTAGGGAATTTCACCAGCTTTTCCATTGATATAAAGAACATGAAAAAACCAAGCTCTGGATCGAAAGATATGGCAATTTGAAGATTTAGGGCAAAAACAGGCCAAATCGGGTCGGCGGGAAATTTTTTTGAATATTTTCCCACACGTCGCCAGTCCAGGTGCCACGTGGCAAAATTTAATTGGGCGCAGGCCCTTCCTACTCCATTTTACTTCATTTTAGCCTTTGGTGGATTTTCCAACATTCCCCGCGCTCCGCCACTTAGATGACACGTGTCAGGCTCTGGTTGCGTCCGCGGACTCATACTTTGAAAATTTCCCGTGGGTCACTTCGTCATTTTGACTTGGACACATGTCAAAACCCCATTGGATGTGGGTTTGACCCTCCAAAATTTCCTTACGGGATTTTCCAATTTCTGGCGCCACTTGGACACGTGGCAAAATTCCATTCGTTGGCAGCTCTTTCGGGCTTTTCGCGTCCCTCACATACCTTTGGCCCAGCTGTCCCCAGATGAAAAACTCCTGCTTCGGCTGATTCGGGCTTCCTTGTCCCAGTTGTCCCCAGCCCTATTCTTCTGAACTACCCTGAAATGGACCACCTTTCGACTTTTCGGCTGGTTTGCGTCTCGCGCGTACCTACAGCCCAAATGTCCCAAACTGCGCAATAACAACACTTAGTCATTTTTTCCACCTTCGGCCGGTTCGCCTTTTCGCATTCCTCACACCCCGATGTCCCAACTATCCCAACTGCTACGTGGACCGCCTGGTGGCTTTTTCGGTCGATTTGTGCCCCAATGTCCCAACTGTCCCAAGTGCTGCCTGGGACAAAAATGTCTGACTTAGTCGATTTTCTCTGTATTTTCGGCCCCAAGCTTGGATTTTTTTGCAATTTTTTCACACTTTTAAAACTCATTGGGTTTTTCTTCTTGGACAGGAGGGTTAGAAAGAAGCCGAGGGGGCCCCAAAAATAAGATTTCAGGCTTTAATCAATCTATTTACCTGGGACTGAATATTCTGATGCATGTTATCAAAATTACCTTAAGGGGTGAATTTTGGATAACAGAACCAAGACAGAAAAGATAGCCAAAAGTGGAACACCTGTCATCAATAGAACCTACTCAATTTGAATCTGTATACTCAACCAACTGATTAGAGCCCCTAGTATAGTGTAGGCCAAAGTGGGAAGTGTCATGCAAATAGCACAAAAAACCTTTTAGCAGCCTGTCAGTGACTACTATGCGGAGAATGTACAAATTGAGATACAAGACCTACAGCAAATAAAATATCAGGGTGAGTATGGGTCAAGTACATGAGACTCCCAACCAACTGCCTATACAATGTAGGATCACAAAGTGGTGTGGTACATGTGGATGTAAGAGTAACTCCAGACTGAAAAGGAGAATGGACTTGGCTTGCAATCAGCCATATCAAAGTGCCTAAGAAGATCATTGGTGTTCCTTGCCTATATAAGCAAGGGCCCATTATCATTGTATTTCATTGGAGTTCCATAATAATATATGATATTCCAATCATCCATATCAGAGCACCTATGAAGATCATGGGTGTACTTTTGTTACCTTAAATGAATCTCTAAATCTATCTGAGAAATCTACAAACCAAGGAAAAGGTGATATACAACTTGATGGTGGCAATATCCAAGATGCACTATATGTTCCTAAGATGCAAAGTCATGTATATGTAGGCCATAAAGGAAATATAATGGTAGTTCTGAGAAAAGTGGAATTAATAATGAATTGTATATCTAAACTCAAATATAATTTGATATCTAGATTCCTATGGGAAAATTATGCGATTTCAAAAACATAATCATCTCAATCTAAGATTGTGTGCAAAAGTTATATATATTTTTAGTTATCTCTAGAACAAGTGGAGTTAGCTCTGAAACTTGCAATTTTAGTTCCAAAACTTGCAGATTAAGTTCCAAAACATACAGATTTAGTTCTAGAAATTAAAGATTTAGTTCTGAAATAGTTAGAGTCAGGTTTAAAACAATGGGAGTTAGATTTGGAACAATTAGAGTTAGCTTCAGAACTTACAAATTTAGTTCTGGAACTCACAGTTTTAGTTTCAGAACCTGCATAAAATGAGTAATTGTGAATAATCATATAATCCAATGGGAAATATGATATATGTTTTTATTCATATAAATATGTTTAAAAAAACCTCATTCATATTTGTTACAAGTTTTACCAATAAGGATAAATCTAACTTTTAGTGAGCTATAGTCCAAGGAAAAAAGTGTATTAGACGAGCACCAAAAGTTTCACAATCAGAAACAGAAAAGTAAAATGGAAAATTCGAGAGAGGTTTTTTTATAGCAATGTGTTTAACAATAACCTCTTTTATATATGCTACAACTTTTACTAATAAAAAGGATGTAGTCATTTTTACTCCCATCACAAAAGGAAGGAACCCCATGTGTGTCGACCTATCACCCAGTGAAAGGTGAGCACTCACCTGAGGCACGCATGGGTACCGAGTCTCTCTTTTATGTGAGTTTAGTGGAAAACATCATCTATGATTAGTGTAAGAGTTATCAAGAGGGAATTTAAGACATACAAGAACCATAGGGCTCAAAACGACCTCTAGATCCTTGCTGTCACTTCAGACCGAGTGCTTTAACAGAATCTAGAACATGTATTATGATAGAAAGAAATATACAAGCATTCATACTTATCATGAAAGGAAATAGAACCCGTAAGAGAGAAATATGAAATTAGAACCATTGATATTCATGTATATATTATATCAGGTAACCTCATTGCATTCATTGAACCATTACAGAGTGTCACAGAGAAGCAGACTGTAGTCATGCATTTCATTAGACTTATGTAACTAAGCTACCAAAAGAATATTTACAACTCCATGCCTAGTACATTCTCTCCTAAATGAAACTATCCACTAATAGATTCCTAGCAGTAATTATGCAGATCTCTGCCCATGTTGTATCTCAAACTCATGCTCTCTTTAACCCGTTATATCTCAAACTTGTTATATCTTTTACTCCATAGGTACTTGTATTTATAGCTTTCCTACACTGCCAACTCACCCTCCAGCGCCCTCAGATCCGGTGCCAAGTGTCAAATGTGGTCCTTCATGCGAGCATGTTTCCCCAAGCCTGAGCTTTCCACTTTATCTCACAATGTTCTTCTAGAAGATTCCATCACAGGCATGCCCCTATCTGGGCCAACCTTTCGCCAGGCTAGCACCTTATCCATGTGCAACCAGTCATTATTTTCACGTGTTCTTCCCTAGGTTCTCAAATTGACTAATTCCGAACCTCCTTTCATGTGTCACACATGCTATGTGCTTCCTTAGACCTTTCTGTTGCATGCTTTTTCCTTATGTGCACATTTTCATCACTGGGATCCTGTGCATGCCTACGTGCCTTCATACTTGGCCACTATTCCAGGGGTCCAACATCACCCCACATTATGCGCATATTCTCCATCCTCGATAAACACTTTACTCAACTAAGATGCATGTTTCCTGTAGGGAACCAATATATAATCTTAAACTTTACAAAAGAATAAGGGAATGAAAGAATTGGGGAAATAATGAAGAATGGGGGGAACATTGATTCAACAAGCTAGGAAAATCCTTCTGTAAGTATGCCTCTAGCTTATTCCATGCTTTGACCTCACCCTGTGCCTTCTGACAGAGGTTGCCCACCAGGGTGCTCACTTCGTCAAAAATTAGGCCAAATACCTAGGTTCCCACAAGTGTTCATGATCTTCTCCATCTCTTTGCCCATGTCTTTGAGCTTGTCCATCCTCCTGGTAATTTGAGGGTATAGTTCCTTTAGCCGGGCCTTGATCAAACTCCTTAAGGCTTCAATTGCCTCTAATTTTCTCTCTACTTCGGCTAGAACCTTGTCCCTTTCCACCCTGTTCCACATTTTTCTTTTCTTGGAACTCTTTTAGCTCCACTTCGAGTGTGGTGAACAAAGGATCTTTCCACCTTATCTATGTATGTGCATGTATCGTACGCGGCCTCTGTATATTGGGCAGTGATCTTAAACTCTGCGAGAACTTGGCTATACTTAGCAATGAAGCACTACCACCTTCCATTTGTCCTCCTCCTTCAAGCATGTGGCCACTTCTTCTACAGAATCCAGGGCCAAAGGTCATCTCTTTCATAGTGAGGATGCACGTTAGATCTTATAGACATTCCAGAAGGAACGAGTACTTCTGTGTATGCGTGCATGCTAAGTCTAGGAGCTTTAAAAGGCATGACACCCTTAATAGAATCCATTTTCTTGTATACTTTGTGTACCTCTATCTTCTCTTCCTTTAACTCATGCCTTATATGTGCACTAATTAGCTCTTCCTACTTTAAGCTTTGGGTCTTCTCCTCCACCTCCTCTTCCTTCTTACCTAGTTTTTCCTCCAATACTCTTATCCTATAATTATGCACAAAGAGCCTAGCCTCTGTCTCGACCACAACTTTGTTGACTACGTTGCAGACTTGTTCTTCTAAGAGCTCCTGAGAATTCACTAAGGGATTGGCCCCCTTAGATTCTATAAATGTTATGAGCACTCCCTGATAGACTTCGAAGTCTGGCTCATTAATGTGGGACTCAAATTCCTAAGAGAGAATTTTCTTTGTTCTGGGGTACATACCCTCCTTTTCAAAAGATCCCATGGCTATAATCCTTTCTGTGGGTAACTACTTTGGAACCACGTGCGTAGCACCTTCTTCATGTCATAAACACAGCCCATTACTTGTCTCTACTCCTTATCAAGAGTCCTCCTACCCGATCATGTGCCTTTGGGGAAACTTACTATTAGAGCAGGACCTCCTCCCAGGCTATCACACTCTTTTTCAATGTTCTCCTCCTTCCCTTCCTTCAGCACTATGTCCACGTTGCGCTCCAACTCTTGGTCTACCAGGGCTTCGAGCATTTTTTTTGTTATTTTTCTACCACCTCAGTGATCTACTCCTTTTTGAAGCTTATTGCTCCCTTATTTTCCCTGCCAACCTCTTCATTCCTTTCCATGTCTCTAGTGTCTTCCTCATCTTGTATGCCCTTGCACCACGCGAATACAAACTCCTGATTCTCATCTCCACTCTCCTCTTCCGAGTCATAGACACTGAAGACTTACAGCTCCTAGAATTTTTTAGGCTCATCTTCCTTGTTGTCATTTTATTCACTCTCATCTCCTGTTCCACCCATGTTCTTCTGCAAGTTGTTGATTTCCTCCAAGTTAGCTTCCTCATCTACCCTCTAATTTTTCCTAAGAGGTGGCTCTTGAACAAGGGATTTGGCCTTATCTTCTCCCTCAGGTGACTCTTCCTTGGTGAGGGGTTGTCTAGGTGCCTCTACTTCTAGAGTCTTCTCCTTCACTGGGGACTTATTTCTCCATATGTATGTGCTGGGCTTAGCGCTTGTGGTTGGCATGCTCACTATCTGAGCAGTCTGCACACTTGGTGCTTCTTCTTGTCTTCTCCCTCTTTTCTTGGATGTGGGCACCTTCTTACCCAAGGGATAGTTAGGTATGGAGACATCTTTCTCCAGATATGCATCTTTCTTAAACTTTAGCCTTATGTGGAGGTACATGCACACCGTGGATCCTCGAGTTATGGGTAGTGTCATCAGCCTTATCATCTAGGTCTCATGTGACACGTACCTCTCTACGTACGTGCGAACTTGTCACTGGGGTAATTCATCTTCTTTCTCATCTCCCTATGCTCTTAATTCATACTACCTAGCTCCAGCTTTAACTTCTTTGATTCCTTAAATCTATTTACTCTCGATTAGAAGTATTGAGAAATGAATGCGAAGGGAAGCTTACACCAAGGGCTCCATGATTTTTCTATTATCTTGAATCTACCCAAGCATAAATGTTGATAAACAACGAATTCAGCTTCCCCCTCAGTGGTTGCTAGGAGTTATTTAGGGATTCTCCACTCTACCCTGAACGCGTTCCCTAGGCGTGTATACCATTTCTCTAGCTGTTCTTTGTGGGGTGTTGTCATTGTATCACAGGAATACTTCTCGAACCTCTTCGTGGACGAAGGATCCTCGACAGGGTACTCCCATACAAACTTGTTCGGTGTGTCAGGAAATCCAATCTCTGCAAATACAATGGTGAGTAAGATGTTTCTGAAAAGGATCATGTCCCCTTCCTTCACTCAATTAATGATTTATTCTGCGATGTAAGGGGATAAGTTGTATATGGTGCCTTCTGAAATTTTCCTGCACACATGTAACTAGGGTTTGTTGACCTGGGTCCACCTATCCTAGCCATTCAACTTAGTCACTTGATGTGCAGCCATTTTCATCATGGGGTCCTTAATGTCTGAAATGTTGTAATAACTTGACCGCTTCTTACAGGCATATTCGGTGATGGTCTTCTAAATAGCCTCCTTGTCTCCTAGGTCATCTTCTAATCTATCTCCTTCATGTATGAGGCCTGAAAATTGTGAGATAAGTTGGGAAGTAACATGCATCTTACACCGTACAAAGTGGAAGTAATCTTCATGTACCCATGACATTAACCATTGGTACAGGTGTTATGGTTTTCCAAAATAGGGTAACTCATAGAGTTGCAACAACCATGCCTTCTCCATTTTGATCTTAACATCATCATTGTATATTGGCAAGCCCTCTGATGTTCATTTACTAGTGGGGCACACTAATTCCAATGTCATTTCCTTCTCTATCATGTTTGTTCGGTGATTAAAAATCACTTACAGGTACATTTCTCAGGTGGGATTCCCACTCCTTTCCCATCATCACCCCATATGGGTATTGCATCTCTGCATACCATTCTTCATTTTTGTTCACGTTGGGTTCTTGTTGTTTCACATTTCCCTTGCTCTTTCCTTTCTTGGGTGCCGATGTCAAGGTATTTTTATTACAATGTTCTTCCAATTCTTCTAGCCTCTGATCTCAAATTTGTGATATAACTCTCTTGACCTGTGCCCTAGTTTGTCGAACCCTAACTGGGATCAAATTAAGTCCACAAGACGGAGCCTCCTTACAACCCTTTTCACATCCGTGTAACCCCTTCCTTCTACTTTGTAAACTCAAATTGGCTACTCCCGCTTCGATCTCGCAGGTATTTCTTTGCACATTCGAATCTGGAAACCCTAGTTTATAAAACTCGCTCCTTTCTCTATTTTGCAAAGTGAAAATGAAAGAGCCTCAACCCTTTACTTATAGTTTTTCTCTTTTTGAACATTAAATTTTACTTCACCAACCACCATAATTTTTTCATTTAATGCAGATTTTTCAAACAAAGGCAAATGAATTCAGTGCTTTCACTCACGCACCCAACCTTACACGAAAACTCCTACAGCCTTCTGGCGTGTAACCAATCTAACATGACAGGAGACTCTTGTGTGCACGTAACCCACACCGAGGTACTTCTTATGTCATGAATCTTTCTTTCACCTACCTCGTGTTTCTTAAATGCACTTTCTCCTCCTCAGTATGTGGGATATATAAGTAGCTTTACCCTAGCATCAACCATTCTTCTTCCATCTTTCTTCGTATACCTCTTTCAACATGGCCATTCAACAAGGCTTTTCAACACAACTTCCTTGGTACCTTAATCATGCACTCCTTCACATTTCTCCACGCCAAACTTAAAATGATGTGTGGTCCTCTACGCACTCACAATTTCTCAAAAATAGCAATAAGGTTACCGACGCCCAAGGTGCAAAACAAAACAACAATGCGAAAGGGAAACACATGAAAGGGAAAGCATAAAGGAAACTTCTAAACTAACTACCAAAACTACCTTATTTACAAACACTAAGAAGACTTATTTATAGTAGGGATTCATCCTACTCCCATTGAAGTGTCTAGGAAAATTTTTCCCATCCAGCGCTTGTAACTGGCACGCACCCAAATCAAGGATGTATGAGATTGTGTAAGGACCCAGTCAATGGACTTTCAACTTCCCAGGATGGCACAAAAACTTGGAATCATATAGTAACACCATCTTCCCAACCTCAAACTTCTTATTTCTAATGTGGCGATCATGCCAAGCCTTTTGCTTTACTTTTTATGTTGTTTGGATCCATTGGGCGAGTGATCGTCTCTCATCCAGTTTCATTAACTCATCATCCTTTCTTCCAGCACTTGTTCATCGACTAATCCTCCTGCATGCGCTATTCGTAGAGAAAACATCATAAATTCAACTAGAAAAATAGATTCCATGCCAAACACCAATTGAAATAGTGTGTCTTTGTTTATCCTTTTATACGTTTTCCTATAAGCCCATAATACTGTCGATACTTTGTCATCCCAATCTTGTCTTCCAACATCAAAAATTTTGGTCAAGGTATGACTTAGTATTTTTTTGAATGCTTTCACGGTTCCATTTTCTTGTGGGTGATAGGGTGTAGTCTTGTGATGAACCACCATGAACTCTAATAACAGGATCCTCACGGTCTCATTCAAGAAATGCGTACCCCTATCGCTGGTCAAACTCAACAAGCATCCATACCTCATGATAATGTTTTCCCACAAGAACCTTGCCACTGTTGTTATTATGTAATATTTAGTTGGGGCTGCCTCTACCCACCTTGTGAGGTAATCTGTGCAAGTGATGACATAACGTGACCTAGTCCTATGTGCTTCTGGTGCAATAGGTCATACAAAGTCTATTGCCCACTTTTCAAAAGGCTCTGTGCAAGGAATAGGGTGCAAAGGCATTTCTTCTCTCCTTCTTGGTTTGCCAATGCACTGATAATGGTCACATGCTTTACAATAATCTCTACAATATTTGTTCAAGGTTTCCCACCACAAACCTTCCATTAATATCTTATGCATGGTGGTATCACCTACATAATGCCCACCCACAGTTCCTCCGTGTGCTTCCTTCATGATGGCCAGGAACTCATGCTCTAAGACACACCTGTACAAAACTTCATCACATCCCAACTTGTATAAGTCTCCACTGATTAACATGTAGGGTGTAGTGTGTATTACCAACTACTTCTTTTCCAATGTCTTCATTCCTTCCAGCTCCACACCTTCCTTTAAAAATATTACAATCTCTTCCAAATCCGAGGGTGCATGCCGTAACCTAAACAGTTGCACATCTAGAATTATTTCCTCAATACTCTGTGAATCCTCTCTTGAATCAATTCTTGACAGATGATCAGGCCCACGGTTGTTTTTCTAGGCTTTACTACAATGGTGAATTCGAACTCTTAAAACAACAACACCCATCGACATATGCATCCTTTTAGAATAGGCTTGTTCACTAAATACTTTAATGCCATGTGGTTGGTGTAAATAAAAAAGGGTGTTGCTAATAGATACTCTCTAAACTTGAAGAGAACGTAGATCATTAACAATGCCTCGCGCTCGGTTATGGTATAGTTTTTCTCTGTTGGTGTCAACTTCCTGCTTGCAAAACATAGAGGATGATCAACAATTCCTTCACCTGGTTGTGCAAGCACTACTCCAATGGAGGTCCCTAAGACATCTACATGGACATGGAAGGGCCTGTCCCAAGAGGGAAAATGTAATATAGGTGCGGTGATAAGCCTATTTTTTAATGTATCAAATGGCCTTTACTGCACCTCTCCCCAATGGAAGGAACTTTTATGTCTAAGTAGCTCCTCCAAAAGTGTGGAAATCTTGGAATACCCTTCAATGAACTTCCTGTAATAGCCCATATGCCCAAGGAATCCATGCACTACGCTCTGGCTAGTAGGTTCTCTTAACCCCACAATAACTACAAATTTAGCAAGATCTACCAGCAAGCCGTTCTTATATATGATATGTCTTAATAAAGTTCCAAAGGGTGTAGCAAACACACATTTCTTAATGTTGAGGGATATCCTCAACTGCCTACACCTCTCAAACTATCACAATGGTCCTTAACTAGACCATATACTGTCCAATCATCCAAATAGATCTAAAGAAACTTATGGATGAAGTCCTGGAATGCTTACACCACTATGTGTGAAAAGATAGCTGGCGCATTTTTCAATCCAAAGGGCATGACCGTATATGGAAAAATTCCCCACTCGGTGGTGAAAGTTGTCTTCTCCTAGTCCTCCTTTGCAATCTGAACTTGGTGGTACTCTGAAAATCCATCCGTAAAGGAATAGATCTCACACCCAGCAAATCCTTCCAAAATTTCTTCAGTGAAGGGGGTGAAAAAGGGATCAATGACACAAACTATGTTCAATTACCTATAATCCACACAAATCCTAATCCACCCATCCTTCTTGACGTTGATTACCATCGGGCTTATCTGCTCCGATTCTTCCACTACCTCAATGATCCTAGAAGCTATCATTTTATCTATTTCCTCCTTGACCTTCACACGTAAATTAGGATTCATCCGGTAGGGCCTTTTCCTAACCAGGTGCGCACCATCCTTCAGTTTTATCTTCATCTCCCTCAGGAATGGTGAATGTGTTGGTCTGAAAATCTGTCGCGTGGACAGATTTATGGATAGACGAGCCAACAGTGTGCAGGGCTTAGCCCCTCTTTGAGACAGCAAAGTGAAACTGGTTTATTGCTATTTCTACTAGCAGGAACCTATGCAAGTCTCACAGATTCTACCTTCGGGGGTTGGGATCTCATCCCAGTAGAGTGTTCTAGGCTGCGAAAAGAAAGGAATGAAAGAGGGAGAAGAGAAAGAACAGATCCGAAGGGAGAAAAGAAATGAATTCCAAAGCAGAAAGGTCAGAAGATTTATGTTTTTAGTTTGGTAGTAAATAGAGCCAAACCTACTTGCATAAATAAACAAAGCAATACTGATAAACAAATGACGGAAAAGTAGATATGAATCCAACAGATTAAACACATATAGATCTAACGTAAGAAAGATCTAATGTATAACACAGCTATTGAGCACAAAGTCTGAATAATTATATTACTTGTTCTTTTCTGTTACAAGAAAGCTCAAAGTCTTTCTCTCCTCACTTCTATTTCTATCTAAAAAATGTTCACCCCGAATACAACAAGTATTCTCATATTTATAGAAGATGAGGGAGAGAGAAGGCAAAATGGAGTCAACCACTTATTTACAAAGATATTTACAAAATATCTAAAAGTCATGTTGACTTTGACAACTTGGTGGATGACATCATCCCATGATGCAACATGGATGATGTCATCATTTGTGCCAACACATTTTAGACATTTCGAAAAGAAAGTCGGAGAATAGAGAGAAGAAGAAGAAGAAGAAGAAGAAGAAGCTACTCATCATCATCATCCTGCGGCTGAAAAGGGGTTGCCTGTTTCTGATGCTGCTCAGGTGATGATATGTGGAACTGAGCGCGGTATTCCAAAAACTTGCTGATCATTGGCCCAAATTCATCCTATGATGGATCCTTGTGCCGTTCACTGATTGCTTCGCAAGTCTCCCGCTCGTCTATGAGCTTTTCCGGGAGTTTGGAATAATCTTTCTCCGCCTCGATAAGGAACCCGATGAAGTCCCTACAGGCCAGTAGGTTTTTGATAGATTCAGTGTCGAATGTGACCTCTGGCCCCGTCCCTTGAGAAGTTATCTCCTTGAAGATCTGGATAGTGTCATCAGCTGATCTCAAGGTAAGGGAAGGAGTGAGTAACCCTGGAGTCATGGCGAGGACAATTTTCTCCATTTGGTGCATTACATCCAGGGCCTCTTCCTTTACCTTGTCTATCTTTTCTAAAACAAATTCCAGCTGATCTATCTGATAGTCCAGAGTGGACATAGTTTTGTTGAGGGCCCTTGGATGATCGAAGACTCCAAACTTGACCAGATCTTCGACTGAACAGTCGAACATTTGTTGGAAGGTCTCGTGCTGGAGTCTAGCATGTTCTAACTCTTCTGATATCAGACCTGCTAATGCTTGGAGCTCCTTATTCACCTTCTCGATGTTTAGATATAAACTGATATACTCGGCAATTACTCTTTCACTATCCTTGAGGATCTGGCTCCTCCAAGCAGAAACAGCCATACCCTGCTCGCCGATCTTTGAATACTCATTGATCTTCTCCTGACTGAGCAACTCAGGAGTCTCGGCGGCATTTTTGGGAGGTGCACTTCCCATCTTCTGTAAGGCTTGAAGTAGGTACTTGTTCTGCTCCTTCAGTAGCCTTTTCTCCTCTTTCATTTCCTGAAGCTTTTTGTAGAGTGCATCAACTGCGGAAAGAGCTTCCCCCTGGAGACTTTCTGAGGATGTCCCCATTGTGACTTGGGTCACGGTGAAATCTGTCAGAGACAGATCTTCTTTCTCTTTGAGGGGGTTAGGGTACGCTATTTCCATGACTCTCTCACCTGCAGCGCTCTTTGAGAAGCGTGTAACCGGCTTGTGCTTCTTTGCTCCTTTAGCCGAAATGACCGAAAAGTCCATCGGAGCGATGGGGACTTTCCTCTTTTGTTGGCTCAGCTACTGAGAGATCCAAGCTGGTCCTATAGAAGAAGGACCAGAGACAGAGGGTGAGGCAGCAACGGTAGAAGAGGGGAAAAACGTGGAGACACGCGGTGGCGGCATGGAAAGAATAGCCGAAGAAATGTCCACGGGAGGAAGGGAAACCACAACTGCAGAAGACATAGGAAGGGAAGGGAGCTCAGAGATGAGGGAAGAAATAGAGGAAGACAAATCAGCGAGGGAGGAGAAGATAGATGAAGAGGCAGGGGAAAGGGTAGAAGAAGGGGCAGAGGACACAACCAAAGGGGTGGTCGCTTGAGTCACTCGAGGAGGGGACGGAAGAGAAGAAGAAGAGATAGAAGGGACTTCTGAAGTTGTAGCGACGCCGACATCCTGGGTGGATGGGTGTATAGGACTATCCTCTGTCAATTCCTCGTCAAGAGTTATGACTTGTTCTGGCTCTGAGGGAAGAGGACTTTTAGGGGCTTCCTCCTGAATGGTGCTAGGTTCACCTTCTGCACCTTTGCCTTTCAGCTGCTTCTTTGACCTTGGAGGTGCGTTGCCCAAAGGGGAAGTTGTGAAATATACCCCGAGGTAGATTAGTCCGTTCATGCGGCACCAATGCTCTGTTCTCTGCATAGTCTCCTTGACCCTCTCCTTAATTGTTTGAGGAGACTTATTCCTGTCAATGGCCGGGAAGGGCCAATTGTCCCCATCTGTGTCATTATACACCTTATCTACTTCATCTTCTGTAGTCTGGAAGCCTTCGGGGACAATGGCCACTCCGTATTGGATGATTTCCGCCAATGCTAAGCGAGAGTGATCCTTTCTTCTGAGTTCCGCCTCATGGAGAACGTCAATGTAAATATCCTCAATTTGAGGGACATGGATAGGATCGAGCTTCACTTTTGGTAGGAAGCTTCTTGGGTCGAAGGTAGGCCTGGTTGGGAAGTCATGCTTCAAGTTGAGTAGCTCCAGCTCTGCGAACATTTCCTTCGGCTTATGGTGGGTGGAGCATGTGTATCGGCCCACTTTGAGGGGGAAAGGAGTTCCACCCTTCTTTCTTTTGAGGCACTTCTCATGGTATGTGACCAGCTGTCTTGACAGTTCTAGTAGAATCAGCTTAGGCCCAGCATACCTTGGTAGCCTGGTTGGCTCTCCCAAAAAGTTGGCAGCCCTCAGATAGGTGAATGTGGGAAATTGGGTGAACAGGGCCCCCCATTTCTCTATGACTGCCACTATGTGTTTGGTCGTCCGGCTATGAGTCATGTTTGGCCTCAGTAGGTAGATGACATGATAGAAGAATGCATCGTTAACTTTTGTGAAATGTTGGATGCTATTCTCCAGCCTCAGCTCTGGGTAGTAATCAAATATCTTGGCCTGAGGCCATACTCCACTTCGGTTCAGCCCCGGATAATCCCTCGCCGATGCTACAGTGTAGACTACATAGGAGTTCATATGGAACACTCCTGTTGTGGCGAACTGTTGTAGCTGCTCAGATATGGTGCTGCTTATTATTTCCCCCCAGCAAAAGCGCTGATCGGGAAAATTCTTATTCATTGTCTCCAGGTACCGCAGCATCCACTTATGGAAATAGTGGGCATCTGAAAGCCCGAAGACTCTGCTTAGGAAAGTGATAGTATCACTGAGTTCCTCTGAGAAATCACTTCGGTGGATAGTCTAAGGCCACCGAGTCACCACCTTCTTATTCTTTAGGTATACCTCATTCATCAACTGCATGCACTGGTCTTCATTGTCTTCCCAGGCCTTGATGCATTCTCATTGGCTAACAGCCACGTAGTTCCGGTGGTGAGGGATGCCAAGCATTAACTCAAAGTGACGGGAAGTGAGGTTGATGACTGCCTCGCCCTTACTGTTCTCGACACATCTTGTGTCTTTGTTGTAACATTGCGCAATCACCATCATGAATTCATTGTTGACAGCGCTGACGGGGATTCCTCCAGCGAAGTGCAGGGCACTGCCTATTAACTTTTCCATCCATGGACTTCTTGTAACTTTTTGAGTCCTAACCCAGAACTCATCCATGTAAATGTGACCCAATTCAGAGTCTCTGACATTCATACTGCACTCAGCCTGTGATTCGGGCATCCTGCACCTCTGATATTTGTATTTCATCTCTTCTTCTGTCAGCTTATCCTTTCCTCTTGGTTTGGTGGGCTTCTTGCTTGACGTAGACATGTGTTCTTTCGAACTCAGTTGCTGATCTGCACGAAGAAGAAGTGAGACCCAATCCAAAAAGGTTGAATTAGTCATTTGATCTTCCATTGGAAAGCTAGCAGAAGAAAGAGTTAGAGATTTTAAGGTTCAGGGCGTGGGAAAAATGCAACTAGCAGGCCAAATAGATAAGGTGCACAGAAAAGGAATGTTGCAGAGGTTATACTGGTGCCAAAGGCGCATGGCGCATGGATGAAGCAGGTTGCATTTTATAGCAGGGTGCACAGGAAATGCTTGTTACATTGGGGTTCGGTGCGCCTTTTGGCGCATGGGAAGATTGTGTAACATTAACAAATGGTGCGCCAAAGGCTTTGGCACGGCGCATGAAGGTTTTACACAACATCATGTTACTGCAATGGAGGGTGCACCCGTGCCTTTCTAACTTTATACTCACGTGAATAAGGCTTGTGTTGCATGAAAGCTGGGTGCGCCCTTTGGTGCATGAAAGCGGGATGTAACATGGAAAGAAGGTGCGCCAAAGGGTTTTAAAGAAGCGCGGGATTTATACTTATAGCATCCAAAAAGGGCGCGCTTTGAGGGCGCAGGAATTCAAACTGCAGCAGGATGGAAGGGTGCACCCTTTGGCGCGGGTTTTGAGGATGTAACATGGCGGGTAGATGCGCCAAAGGGGCGCAACTATTTTTATTGCTACAAGGCGCGCCAGTGCGCCACGGAACTACACTTAACTGCTCAAATATTTTCTTATTCTTTCTCCTACTTCAAAAGGTTGCTTGGACAAGTAAGGTTTCACAAAGAGGTTCCAGCAGACCAAGCCATGAAAAACAACTCCCTTCCAGCAGATCTGGAAAGAGGGAGGAAGGAGAAAAAAGAAAAGGAAACAGGACAGCACAGGGGGAAGACTAGCTCAAATATACTCCATTAAAAACTGACTAGCAGCCCAAAACAAAGACCAAGCACACCAACAGAACCGAAAATACAAAACAGCGAAGAGGGAGAACCTCTTACCTCGAATATATAGCAAAAATCTAAAGAGCGGGTCCACAGGGCGATGACAACGACAGAGCAGAGCTGACAAATCCAGAGCAATCACGTGCTTGAAAAAAGGAATGAAAATGACATGGGCGCGCACTGATATTTATAGAAAAACTTGTCATCAATGCGCCAACCACTTTTGAAATGGCACATGAAAACTGCTGTCGACAAGGGAAAGTGTGCGCCCTTTGGTGCACGAAAGTAATTGACAACAGAAGAATGAGCGCGCCTTTGGCGCACGAAATGTATTGTCGACATGAAGTTATGTGCGCCCTTTGGCGCACCAAAACTTGGTTTTGCAGCGAGATTATATGCGCCCTTTGGCGCATCAAAAACTGACTCAACATCCTTTGACGCACCAAAAGACGTGCTAACATGGAAAACCATGCGCCAAAGGCTTTTAAGGAGGGCGCATCAAAACTATGTGTTACAAGGCAAATCCATGCGCCCAGCCAAAAAAGGCTCAAAAAGACTAAGTTCAAAAACTAGATTTCCCGGGAAGGGATTTTACAATGTTTCGAACGCAAGGGATCCCTAACGAGGGATCGAAACAAAAGTTTCGGTATGGTTATCGGTAAAATTGCCCTTGTCAATTTTACGGGATAACAGAACGCCTTTGAGCTCATGGTACCCACATGGGAATAAATCCTCAAATTCATGCAGTAGATCAATGATCTTAGATACTTCCCTCTCCATCCATTAATCTCTAATAACAACTTCCTTGGGTTCTTCTCCTGAACTGATGTTAACTTTCTTCATTTTTAAAGGCTCATGGTAGGTGCGTGCATGAGTGTTTACACTGTCCACTACCTCGCACATCCCTATAGAATGGATAACATCTAAGCATTTTGATTCCTCTCCATCAATCACATATACCAACTTTCCCTTCCCCTTTTCCAAACACGTGCACTCAAGTTGTAACTCTTCTGATTCCTCTACTTCTTCAAATCATGCCCCCACTCCTAGTTCACCTAGTAATTCCAACAGCCTATCTTCCATCCTGGCACTATCCCCCATGGTAAGGCACTTGATACCCTACAAGGCCATATCAACCGATGGCTTAGTACTCCTCAAATGTTTGAATAAGTTCATCTGTGAGCTCTTGCCAATTCCTTGTCTGGTGGCGTGTCTCTGAATGAATGTTCCATGCGCATACGTAACCCTGTAGTTTAGAATACAACTTGTGCACCGAGAGGGATGGTGACGAAGCTTCCACACCTTCTCTCCAAACCCATTCACACTCCTAGATATAAAAAGTTGTGGGATCCTTCCCATGGTACTCCTTGGTGATGGTGGGTACATTCCTCTTAGAAAATCTGACAGTGAGAGCAATTCTTACCTCACGCCATTTTAAAAGGCTCTCCTAATGTGTGGCCCACCACCAAGCTGTTGTTCCAAGAAAGACATAACTTAACATCTCCTTCCATTCCTTCTCATCCTTCCATTGAGCTTCCACCTCATGCAGAAAGATCTCAGGGAAGGCTCCTCCTGAATAATTGGGAAGTTCTTTTCCCCCAAGGCACCAAACCATACAGGCCTTTGTCACCTTGGTCACCAACCCTCTCTACTACCATCCCATTAATTCATAAGTTCCATTTGCACAATATTCATATCCTAGGCTGGTGGTATCACTCATTGACTGAGCATCTTCAAACTGGATAACCCTGTTAGTAGGGTTTATAATCTCAGGGTCCATGATTGAGCACACATATATCCTATCCAAAACTTCTTCTCCCAATGGTTCAACATAGGGCATCAACTTCCCATCATCTAGGGGTATAATGACCCATTCCTCCTTGCTCTCGAAGATGATGTACCCTTTGTTGAACCAAAGGTCTGCATTGTTCTTGTAACACTAAGGGCACCCAAGTAGTGCTGGGAAATTTTCCACCTCAGCGAGTGCCAAGACCTTGAAGTCCCCAGTAAACTTGGCTCCCTAGATAATAATAGCTAAATTCTTTAAGACACCAATGGGCATTGCTTTAGTCTTGTTTTCCATATACAGAACATTTGAAGATGGTTGTAATACAAGTCTTCGCATCTGATGCCATGCATCCAAAGTTAGAACATTAACCTTTGTGCCTGTGTCTATGAGGATATTACTGAGGAGTCATCCATCCACAACTACATTTAACGTAATCTCCTTGTCATAGTCAAGGCTGTGAGGGGGGATATTTGCGTGAAAGACCTGCCTCTCACACTCATCTCTAGCGCATGGCACTTTTTCTCTCAACCATGATCCTAGCAAGGGAATGATATTCTCCTGCCTTAGCATTTTACACACCTCCTTGACCTCATCCAAGTCATCCTTTTGCACATCAACCCTCCTTCCTTTTTCCTCCCTAATAGATTGCTCCCTTAGACACTGGATCTCCCCTTGTAAGCTTTGAATAAAATCGATGGTGTCCTGATATATCTCCTTTTATGTGCGGGGTTTGGGTACTTTCCATGAACGCCTTCTTCCCTTGAAACCAGGTTCTTCAGTATTGGTATCTCTCCCGTGTGCATGGCTTCTACCCTTGTTGTTACTGAGATAGGTTCTAAACCTACATCTCGTGTTACCTGAGGCATCCACTATACGTCTACCTTTTTGATGTTGACCATTGTAGCACCCTTGTCCTTTCGGTGCTTTTGATTCATATTCCCAAATAATTTTGGGCACTCCTTATACTTATGCTTCTTTCTACACCATGAGCACTGCAACAGGTCCGGGCACTCACGTTTGTAATGTTCTATAGATCCACAGTTGAAACATGTTCCACGCGGGAACTCAATCCTTCCTCCTCTATGGTTACCTTGACCACAGAATCCCCCTCAAAAACCTCTACTATGCATGCCTCCATCTACACGCTCCTCATAACAGTGATCATCGCCTTTAGAACCACTAGAAATGATGGTTTGGCATAGCCCATGATCAATGGCCTCATAGATTTGATCAATGAGCCTACAGTCCTTAGTAGCATGGGTTGTAGAGGTGAAAATTTTGCAATAACAAGATACATCCTTCCTGATTACACACCGCAGTAAGGGACATCTACTTGCATCATGGTCCCCATGAAAAATTTCACAATCTACTGTCATAGCATGCACCATCCTCTGGGGGAAATTATCCTTAACATGCCCCTCTATTACACAATCTGTGCACCATAAACCACTACAAGTCTCATGGGCTGAGTTTGCAGATAATTTTTCCATTTGTTTGGCCATAGCAACAATCTGAGCCTCCAAGAATGGGCTAACACCAGTATAATTACTACCAACAGCTTCGGCGCGCAGGGCAGCTTCCAATGCTTCACGTGTGTGTGTAAAAGAGTTATGAGATAAGGCCCTTAGAAAAGGGGTGATTATCCCTCCAACAAACCACTGAGAATGCTGTGAAGGGTGAATACCATAAGATAATTTAAACAAGAGAGTTTTAAAATGCGCATCATACTCCCACACACTCTCTGTCATTCCCTTCTAGATCTCCTTCAAAGCACTAATGCTCTTCTGCTCAAACTCAGGAATGTGGAACTCTTCCAAGAATACATTCTTTAAAGCACTATAGTTCACCACCATTTGATGAGGGTCATACTTCCTATACCAGATATGTGCACGCCCTTTCAACGTGGTCACAAAATGAGTAGCCTTCCATTCTGGGGTTGTGATACCCTTTGCGCACCATATCAGTTCACACTTGTGAACATGCTCTGCAACATCCTCAATGCCCCTATAATCTAGAAAATGTAGAGACATTTCAAAGAATACTTGAGGTGGTGACTGGGGTCCCTATCCTCCTGAGCCAGAGCCTTGGTTCCCTCTAGTGTTTCCTCTGCCGCCTGATCCACTAGGTCCTGTACCTCTAGAGCCACCCGATCCACCATAACCACTTAGTCCAATAGGGCATGTAGGATTTGTGCCAAGTGCCCCCATGGTCCCACTCAATTGTGCGCTGATGGTCTATGATAGTGTCCTGCTACCACTACCATGTCCTGCACCACTCCCCGATGTGAGACCGAAAGCTTGTACACTTGCCCCTTGTCCTAAGACTCCTTTGAATATTGGAATATTTATAGCCATAGAAGAAGGAACTAAAAAATTATATCTCCTAGGCACATATTTGTCTCTTCCACTGATATTAACTAGGTCGATAACACTTCTTCTTGGTTTGAGAAAACCAAGCGTCAGGGCTTGGTCACTGGGTGGGTTCAAATATGCACCAACGACTCTCCTTTCTCCATGTGACGAACTCTCACTAGAAGCCGAAGGGTTCTCCCTTACGTTATTTCCAATATGGGGTAGCACAAACTACTCGGGTTCCACGTCCTCCGCGTGAACCTCAACTCCTTCCCGTAACATCTGTCTCTAAAGATCCATCACACTAATAGACTCGTATCATCTAGTAATACCTCTTTCACACACTTCACTATACTTGGGCTGTCTCTCTTCCGTCTCCTTCTTTGTCATGATATCTGCCATCTTCCTCCACCCAAGCTCCCTTACCCAGCTCTTAAAATTGTTTAGCCGGCCATTGGGAATGCCTCTAAACTCATGGTCAACATCAATATCTTCATAGCTAGAGGAATAACACGTAGAAAAGTTCCTCTAAGTTTTCATAGAAATTCAAACTCAACATTCTCTAGACAAGAATACGTAGAAATGGCATACTCTAGAGTGTAGCTAGCCAGTACTCCTCTCCACCAATGATCTACAGCATGGGTCCACATCAAATCTACATCCTGCAGCCTTTAGTAGTCTTCTTTAGTCCACATATGCGATCCATAATTGCAACTTGATCTAGACACATAGGCTAAAATCCATTCATATAGTTCTATTGGGAAGTAGCAGAAGAATGTCTCATTCAGATCATGGTAGAGATTCTCTTCTACCCATCTACGTGCATTAAACTCAGGTTCAGTGCTGAATCTCTAAGAAAATTCATCCTCTATGCTCTTGAACCATGATTCAAAAATTTCCAATGTTAATCACTCTGTCATTACTCATTACACAGATCATGATGTATGTTATATCCCATTACAACTTTGAAAAGAGGTCCCAATAACGGAACCAAGATGTAGTCATTTTTACTCCCATCACAAAAGGAAGAAACTCCATGCACACCGGCCTATCACCCAGTGAAAGTTGGGTGCTCATCCGAGGCACACACGGGTACCGAGTCTCTCTTTTATGTGATTTTAGTGGAAGACATCATCTATGATTAGTGTAAGATTTTTCAGGAAGGAAGTTAAGACATACAAGAACAATAGGGCTCAGAAATACCTCTAGATCCTTGCAGTCACTTCAGACTGAGTGCTTTAACAAAATTCAGAACATGTATTATGTCAGATAGAAATATCTAAGCATTAATACTTAGCATGAAAGGAAAGAGAACTCATAAGAGAGAAATATGCATTAGAACCATTGATATTCATGTATATATTATATCAAGTAACCTCATTACATTCATTGAACCATTACAGAGTGTCACAGAAAAGCAAACCGGAGTCATGCATTTCACTGGACTTATGTAACTAAGCTACCAAAATAAAATTTACAACTCCATGCCTAGTACATTCTCTCCTGAATGCAACTATCCACTAATAGATTCCTTGCAGTAATTCTACATATCTCTATCCATGTTGTCTCTTAAACTCTTTCTCTCTCTAACCCGCTATATCTCAAACTCGTTATATCTTTTACTCTGTAGGCATTTGTATTCATAGCTTTCTTACACTGCCAACTCGCCCTCCAGTGCCCTCAAATCCAGTGCCAAGTGTCGAATTTGGTCCTTCATGCGAGCATGGTTCTCCAGGCCTGAGCTTTCCACTTTATCTCATGATGTTCTTCCAGAAGATTCCATCCTAGGCATGCCCCTATATGGGCCAACCTGTCACCAGGATGACACCTTATCCATGCATAACCGGTCATGATTTTCACGTTTTCTTCCCTGGGTGCTCAAATTGACTAAGTCCCTAACTTCCTTTCACGCATTGCACATGCTATGTGCTTCCTTAAAATTTTCTCTTACGCGCTTTTACCTTGTGCACCTTTTCATAACTGGTATCCTGCGTGCCTATGCGCCTTCATACTTGGTCAATATTCCAGGGGTCCAATAAAGGAATCTAAATTTAATGAGTTTTAGTCCAAGGAAAAGTGTATCAGACAAGCACCAAAATTTCCACAGCCAGAAATAGAAAAGTCAAATGGAAAATCTAGGAGAGGTATTTAGTTAAAGTAAAATTTTTAGGAAAAAAAACCCTTCCAATAAAGAAGGAGAATAAAATCAATGTGATTCTTGTTTTTTTAATATTGGTAAATAGTTTTTTGAAAGGGACTATACCCTTGTGTACAAAAGGAGGCCTAAAAGCCTGAATAAGAGAGAGGAGCAGAGAAGCTGTATCAAAGCACAAAAGTTACAGCAAAGAACACCGAAGCCTAGAAACAGCAACACAAAGCTTGAATGTGATTCTTGTTACCAAAAAGAAAGGAGAAGATTTGGGAGCAAATCTTCCTAAAATAAGCAAGATAATACTTTGACTCCAATAGTATATCTCTCCATATTTTGTGGAGAGGGAGATCTTAGTTATTAGGATTCAAATAAATATAAGATCAGAATAGATTTCCCAAAATAAAGAGTTGTTTGGATGCATGAATTATAAATGCAACCTCCAACACTCTTATATGTAATTTTCACTACAAAGAATAATATATTTATTTCTTCCTCATTAACCTTTTGAGAGAAATTATTTTGTAGATTTCGAATTAAAAGTATGAATTAATTACTCTTCCAAGGAATACGGATCCATGTGTTATGTTCATTTCTTTATTTCTGTCATTTTCATTTTGTTGTGATTTATGATTTTATGTTATGTAATTCTTCAGTCTGTATGATTTATTTTGTGAACCTGTAAGTGTCCTATTTATCTTTTCTTTATTTTTAATTCAGAAATTTTATTTATGCAAAGTGTGATTTCTTCCATGTAAACTTTATTTCTATAAGTGTGCACTTACATTTCTACATGTGTCATTTATTTTATGCAAGTTTGGATTGTGTTTAATAGAGCTATTTTCTAAATATATTTTTTCTCTTAATGCATACAAACATCAGAAACCAACCCTGGATTGACATTATTAATGGAGAGGATTGACGAACCTCATAATTTTTGTGTCATTGCTGGGGACATGGTGTTATTAAGAGATTCATAATTTTCTAACAGAATATTCTAGTGACAGTAGAATACCTCTTGGAAAATTTTGTGACAAGAAGTATTTGAAGATAGTTCTTTAAAATTTTATTTTATGTAAATAGATTAATATTTCTTTCATGTAATATAGATTAAAATTTTATTTCTGAAATTAGGAATATTAGATTGTAAATATTTACCTCCCCACAAACTAACTTTATGTCTAAGAAAAATGACTGTGATGTTTGATAAAGAAGGTATAATGGTAGAGACAAAGAATTTAGATATGGATGCTATTTATGAATAAATGGTAGAAATGTGATATTGAATCTGGAAGTTGATCTAGTTGATGAAATATTAAATGTCATTGTCAACAACCACCACCATTACCCTTTGTATCAACTAACATATCAATGATCTTATTGCACATAACCTTAGTCAAAAAATGGCTTATCCAATTTGTAATAATGAAGTGGTAGCATTTCTAATTAACTCCATCCATATTCAGGGACTTCATTAGATCCACCCATCGAAATTAGTTTCCATCCCATAATAAAATTCAATCCCTGAACCATATCCATTAGACAAATTTGTTTTCATGTCTTTCAATTTATTTATTTTGTATATGTTTGTATAACATTAAGAAGAAATTATTGTGAATATCAAAGAAAGTATTATTTTGTGCTAACATCCACAAGAATTTCTAGATTTATTCTTAGTACCAACATGCATATTTTTTTAGCACGAACAGTATCAACGAAGGAGCAGTTTGGAGGGGACCCACAGATACATAACACAATCCATGTCCTGAGATCACTATTTTGTTCTTTGAAGACTACTGTGGTGATTCCGATAATGCACAATTCAAGTTGGTCTTTAAACACCTAGAAATTATCTACACAATTTTTGAAAATCTTCTTGGAGTTACCAAGTATGCAGAGAGGTTTTTATGAGATCTCATACATTGCTTCTTATTTTACACAGGCTACACTTTGATGAATATAGCATGATAATGGATCAAATTTTTCTTTAATATTTCTCATGTTATTATTTCAGCCAAAAAAAATGATTGGAAAACTAGTTTGTTTGTCAATCAAAGGCAAAAAAAAAACTTTGATTGGAAAACCAGCTTGTTAGCCAATAAAAGCAAAAAGGAGGGAAACTCTTCTTTAAAGGAAATCAATTGTTACCTAATGGCTTCCTTTTTGGCATTATTTGACCATGTTAACAATAGGATGACAAGGACAGCTAGAGGTATGATTAAGTTACTTTATTCTACTATTTTATTTTTAAGCTTTCTTGTAAGTTTGTTTACTACAAATAGATCCACTTTTGAGATCTCCAAGGAAGGAAAGATTAAATTCATATCTCCCCTACTTAAAAATATGAAAATATATGCACCTATTTGAAATCAAACTTTTCAATTATAATTTATGTGTAGCCATGAATAAACAACATGCATGAGGACATGCATGATCTTAGGTGTGGGAGAGAAGGAGAAGCATGAGGTATGCATTTTGATTTTAAATATAAGGCACAATAGAAGGAGGTCCACACAAGAATTTTATGTAAAATAAAAGAAATAAAAAATAGCAAAAGTGGATCCACACAAGAACTTGATTTAAAAGAAAAAAATCAAAAACAACAGAAGGAGATCCACACAAGAACCTGTTGTAAAAAAAAATCAAACATAGCAGAAGTAGATCCACACAAGAACCTACTCTAAAAGAAAAGAAATAAAAATAGTAGAAGGATATCCACACAAGAACCTTCTATAAAAGAAATAAAATCATAAACAACAAAAAGAGATCCACACAAAAACATGTTGTAAAAGAAAAAAATCAAAAACAGCAGAAGGAGACCCACACAAGAACCTATTGTAAAAGAAAAAAAATAAAAAACAATAGAAGGATATATACACAAAAACTTTTTGTAAAATAAAAAGAAATAAAAAACAGCAGAAGAAGATCCACACAAGAACTTGTTTTAAAAGAAAGGAAATTAAAAATAGTAGAAGGAAATCCACAAGAACCTATCCTTAGACTATATGGAATGCATACATGCATAAGCTCAATGTCAAGAAGACTCTAAGAAGACGAGATAATAACATAATGGATGACGGCATGTATAAGATTAGGTGTGGGTCAATGATGAGGCCATAAATTGGCCATAAATTACAATTATTTTGTTCTTCCAAGTTACTTTTGAAAGTTGATTTAAATGTAATATTGGAACTTATAGTTTTCTTAAGATAGAATATATGATATATATCTTATTCATTATTTAAAAGTTTTTTGTTATCTATTTTTTTGACTAATCCTGTTGAATATTTAGGAAAGATGCAAAGTCTTGTGTATGCCTACCATAAAGAAAAGATAATGCTAGTTCTGGGAAAAGTTGAATTTATAATGAACTATATATCTAAAATCAAATATGATTTCATATCTAGATTTATCTTGGAAAATTATGAAATTTTGAAAAAATATTCATCTCAATCTGAGATCATGTGTAAAAATTTTATATGTTTTTAGTTAGCTCTAGAAAAATTGGAGTTAACTCTGAAACTTATAATTTTAGTTTAGGAACTTACAAATTTAGTTCCAGAACTTGCAGATTTAGTTCCGGAACAATTGGAGTTAACTCCGGAAAGATGGGAGTTAGCTCCAGAACAATTGGATTTAGCTCTAAAACTTGCAATTTTAGTTCCAGAACTTGTAGATTTAGTTCTAGAACTTGGAGTTTTAGTTTTGGAACATGCATAAAATGAGGAATTATGAATAATCAAATAATCCAATGGGAAATCTACGAGAGGTTTTTGTTCCTAGCAATGTGTTTAACAAAAAACTCATTCATATTTTCTACAGGTTTTACCAATAAGGATAAATCTAACTTTTAGTGAGTTGTAGTCCAAGGAAAAAGTGTATCAGACGAGCACCAAAAGTTCCACAGCTAGAAACAAAAAATTCAAATGGAAAATATGAGAGAGGTTTTTGTTCATAGGAATTTTTTTAACAAAAACTTCGTTCATATTTTCTATAGGTTTTACCAATAAAAAATATCTAACTTTTACTGAGTTGTAGTCTAATGAAAATGTGTATCAGATGAGCACCAAAAGTTCCACAGCCAAAAACAAAAAATTCAAATGGAAAATTTAGGAGAATTATTTGGGTAAAGTAATGTTTTGAGGAAAAACATCCTTCTAATAAATTTGGATAGTAAAATCAATTTAATTCTTGTTACCAAAAAGAAAGGATAATATTTGGGAGAAAATCTTCCTAAAATAAGCGAGATAAGACTTTGACTCCAATAAAAAATCTCTCCATATTTTGTGGAGAGGGAGATCTTAGTTATTAGGATTCAAATAAATATAAGATCAGAATAGATTTCCCAAAATAAAGAGTTGTTTGGATGCATGAATTATAAATGCAACCCCACACTCTTATATGTAATTTTCACTATCGAAAATAATATATTTATTTCTTCCTCATTAACCTTCAAAGAGAAATTTTTCTGTAGATTTTGAATTAAAAGTATGAATTAAGTCCTCTTCCTTGGAATGAGTTGGCAACTCATTCCAAGGAATATGGATCCATGTGTTATGTTCATTTCTTTATTTTTGTCATTTTCCTTTTGTTGTGATTTCTGATTTTATGTTATGTAATTCTTTTGTGAACTTGGAGGTGTCCTATTTATCTTTCCTTTATTTTTAATTCAAGAAATTTCATTTATGCAAAGTTTGATTTCTTTCATGTAATTTTTATTTTTGCAAGTGTGCATTTACATTTCTGCATGTGTGATTTCTTTTATGCAATTTTGAATTGTATTTAATAGAATTATTTTCTAAAGATCTTTTTTCTCTTATTACATATAGCCATCGGACACCAGCCCTGGATTGACATTATTAATGGAGAGGATTGATGACCCTCATCACATTTCAATGGGAGTAGGTTAAAGCCCTACTATAAATAAGTCTTCTTTGTGTTTATAAATAAGGTAGTATTACCAATTAGCCTAGATTTTTCTTTGAGGCAGTTTCCTTTCTTTGTGTTTCCCTTTCTCATTCCTTTGTTTTGTGCGTGTTTGTCCGATGGTTACCACTTATTATTTTCAAATGTTTTTCTATGCACAGAGGACCACACATCTAATTTTTTGTGGGGTGGAGAGAAGTGATAAGTGCTGGAAGCTATGGTTGTGGATGGACCGATTTGAAAAATCCAAAACACGTGGATTGGAAGATCGTACACAAAAATGGTTAACATAAGAGAAGGTTGGTGTCAAAAAGATTTGAGAAACAACATACAATAATAAAATGTGTAGGATTAACATGAGGTAGGCAGTGGAAAGAACTTTTTCCAAGACATAGATGAATAATCGACCTCAATGCGGGAGAAAGTGCGAAGAACTCTATGGTCGAGGCAGTTGCGTGCTAGAAGGTTATGAAAATGTTTGCGTAGGATTGAGTGTGGAGGAAAAGCACAAAAGGTTGGCGTTGGAGAAAAACATCTTCCTTTATTATGAAATTACATTAGTAGATAGCATGAAATTTATTACAAAGAAGATTAAATGTTATAAATAGAAGATTGAGGTGCGTTATTTTGTACCTTGTGTTTTAAGTTATAAAAGAGATCTCTCGAACTAGGGTATCCTTGTGAAGAAATTTGAGAAGAGTTGTGAATATTTTTGTTCATAGCTAGTTTGATCAGTGAACCAAAGTGGAAAGAAGTACATGGGTGTAAGTGGAGAAGGTTGTTTGGAATAATTCCATGGGTGTTATGTTGTCTTGTAGAAAAAGGATTTTCCCAGTTAGGGTTACATAGCTAGGGCACATGGTTTAAAGGAATTTTCACAAAGGAGTGGAGCTGTAAAGTCGAGTAGAGATAGGATTAGGAGAGAGGAAGAAGTATTTAGCACCCGATGAAGTAATGGCACCAAGGAAATTAGCAAATGTTTCACCAAAGAAGGGAAAGGGCAAGGGAAAATAAGTTGTCTCTACCAGTTTCAATGAAGAACGATATGCATAAATTTAGTACCCGAATGACATATTACTTTTTAAAGAATGGGTGTCTCACATCAGGAAGATGGCCACCAGTGATTACAACCATCAAGCGAGCACCACAGTGTATGAAATGACACTAGAACTAGTTCACCCTGCAAAGAAGACGACACTAGATGGAATGTCCATCTATGAAGATGAGGTAAAGGTAAAAAATACAGAAGGCTAAGTTGTTTCAAATCTATGAGTTTCCCTATTTAGGAAATCCTGAGTGTCTATACAAATGGTTTATGTCAGGCGTGCATTAAGACCAATTCTATTTCGCAGGTTAGAGGATGTGTATAATATCCCAGCTAATTTCTAAGTTCACTAGCCTTATCTGTGAAGGAGATTCATTAGACGATGACTTGGAAGACAAGGAAGCCATTAAGAAGACCATTAAGGCTTATGAATACAAGAGGGGTTTGTGCTACTTCGACATTTCTGCATTTATTTACCCCATGATGAGGATGGATGCACACTTGGCTATAAAGTTGAATGGGCAAGAGAGATGGACACATATCAATAAGTCCTAGTTGAATATGTTCTGCAAGATCTCATAGGGAACCATCTATAACCTCTCATTTTTCATTACGAAGGACATCATAGATGTTACATGTGATGGAGAGAAAATCATGTTTCGTAATATCCTACTCACCATTGTCTTTTCAAAGATTGGAATGCCCAATGGGCCGGATCAATTTGTTTGGGAATACCCATATGAGAACCCCTCCCCCGCCAAGAATATTTAACAATATACATGTGACACCATGATGGCCACTCATAAGGCGTGCCTAGAAAATGGTATATGTGGATGCACAAGGCATTCAGGGTTGAATGGAGAATACCCAAATAGTTTCCTTCACTAGTGCAAGGAGAAGTTGAGTTTGATGTATACTAGTATTTTTGCATTACCAAATTTACTTTGGTAGATGACACCAAGAGTGTTAGTGTAAATTTCCTTTCTCCTTCACAGTGCAGTACTTCCAAGCCAGGGTTAATCATTCCAAGGAGGAAAAGAAACTCATATTTGATCTCATTGTAGTATATCAAGACAATTGTGAGCTACGCAAGAAACTAATATACCAAAATAAGTGCACCTATGTAGAGAAGTATGTATCCCATGATGTGCACATGTTAAAACCAGTAACATTACCTGTTGTAAGGAGGATAGAAGAGAGGGTGTATTTTTGCATAAGGCCCAAGTATGAAAAGGGTGTTCATGTTGAACACAATATCTCCATTCATGAGAAACCCACTATGTGGAAGAAGGTTGTGCAAAGGAAAAGAGAGAGAGGAGAGGCTCCTAAGAAAAGGGCACCGAGCACGTAGATAGTAGGGACACATGAGTCAGGCACATGCATAAGTACTTACTTCCGCCAGAAGAAGTCTCCTATGAAAATAAAGTCCTCACAAAATGAGGAATCACCACAGAAGGAAGAGTCTCGCAGAAGGAAGAGGCATCGGTAAGGGGAGAGTCACCCGAGAAATAAGAAAAAGATAAGTCCCCAAAATTAGAATCATTAGTAAGGAAGAAGAAGAGGGTGACAAAAGGGTTGGACTCAGGTGAAAAAAAAAGCATGGAGGCTGAAAAGATGATGAAGAGAGTAATGAGGCTCAGAATCATCCTATGTATGATGTACATGAATTAGAGTAAAAATGAAATGAAGAGAAGGATGAGAATGAGTGAGGTGATCATGACAAAGGGGGGAGCGAGGATGAAAACATAAAGGATTAGAAGACACGAACCCAACCAAGGAGATGATGGATAATACCATAGAGAGGGAAGTGGCAGGAATTATGTAACAGTTGGTGGAGCATGAAGTCAAGCGAAGCACTGAGGAAGTGTTGAAGGAAACAAGGGAAATTGCAAGTGTGGGAAAGGAGGATGGAAGCATGGGCGTAGACTCTAACTTAGCAGTAAGCTTCCCAAAGGTAGCATGCATAGGTGGAAAGGGCATAGTAGTGGCACATGAACAATAAATGACTTACATTAATGTTTCAAACAAGGTACTGCATGTGTGCTTCCAAAGTACCATGCCCATGAAGTAACTCCTTTCTTGGTCTTCCTTTGATGAAGAAGGTGCATACCCGTGCACGAGGAAAATTGAGTCCCACATTGATGAACCCAAGTTAAAGGTAAATTGAGATGCATTGATGAAGATAATGGATGCCAAGGGAGTAAACCCTCCGGTAAATTCCCAACAACTATCTGATGATAAATTTTGCAATGCACTCAAAAAATCATTGGTGGAGGTAGAGGGAAGACTCTTCAGCAGAAATGATAGAATAAGGTTGTTGGTGGAAGAGCTTAAGAAAAAGAATGACGATATCATTAAGTGGGAAAAGGAAATAAAATATAAGGAATTGATTAATAAACAGTTAAGGTGCGATTTGAGGGATACAAAGAAAAAGGTACACAAAATGCATAAGAAGATAGAGGCCATTTCAGATGCAACTATCTTGAAACACCCTAACTTTTCCCTACCTTAGAAGAAATACAAGTTAACCATGCAATTCTTGGAAGAATTGACCCACATCCTCACCATGGAAAGGTGACCAATCACATTAGAACTAGCAGAGGATGTGATGGCATGCCAAAATGAGGAGGAAGAATTGAAGATTGGGGAGAAAGTGACTCGGAGATCCTTATCATTGTAAGGACCATCACGCAGATGGCCTAAGTCATATATGAAAATTGTGCCAACAGAGATAGGGTATCAAGCATATTGGTTACTACACATGAGGCAGATCTAAAATAATTTTAGGAGAAACACAAAGCCAATAGGGAAGAGTGTGAAAAGATCCTGGCTGAAGTTGAGAAGAAATTAGAAGCAATACAAAACCTTGCAGTGTTTGATTAATAATAAGATAAAAGAACTATACCCCCTAGTCACTCATAGGATGGATACACTAGGTAATCTTAGCAAGTAGCTAGAAAGCATTATTGATACACACACTAAAATTTAAGAGTGAGGAACTTAGTTTTGATGAATTACGTGCATTGGTAGGTGCCCTACTTTAGTAGGCATAGGGAGAAGTAGATTCATGGGAGTAGATTGAGGCATCTGTAAAGAAGGAGTTCCTAATCCTCATACAATAGTAGCACATTCTTATATTATTCCATTCTTTAATTTTTTCAATACCTCTATTATTTATTCTTTGAGGAAGCAAAATGTTTCAAAGGATGGAGCACATGAGTAGTGTGGGGTAATGTTAGACCCTAAAATATTGCCTAAGTACCATGAGTCCTGCACACACAGGATCAATTAAACCAGGGTACACGCGGGGGGAATAACAAGGGTTTAAAGGACTTAGCCATATTTGGCATCATGAAGTCACTTGAGGAAAAATTTGAGAACCTGACTAGGCATGATGAGTGGATAAGGTTCCAACCTATAACCTTGGAGGTTAAGAAAAGGATATTCCATGCAGGGAATATTCCTAGAGGCATCATTACAGTTAGTGGAAGGTTTGTAAAACGAATAAGCATTCACCAATGGAGGACCACATCAACACTTGGATCTCAATATTATCATAATATAATTCATGGCAGTGGTCAATGATCGTATTTAAAGAGGTGCTTGGGACATGAATAAACACATAGAGAGACACAGAGGGAATGTAGAGAGAATGCATAGAGGATGCAGAGGAAGAGAATGAGAGTAACAAAGTTTTGAAAAAATTTAAGGGTTTAGATTTTATGGTGTTAGGTTTTAGGGTACTTAGTGCTAGAGGGTTGTAAGAGATATCATTAAACATATATATGGGTACTAGGATTTGTAACAAGGGATATAATGGGGAAAATTATAGTTAGGTTCTTTGATTATATAGGTGTACAGGAGTTGAGTCTCTTTCATTGAATGTATATGGTCTGAGATGACCCTTTTGAATGTAATATGGCTACCAAAGACTTTTTTAAATCAATATACATGGATCTATTTTGTAAATATTATTTATGGGTGAAAACCCTCATGTTATTGGCTTATAATGATTCAGATCTAGTTTATTGTGATTCGTGTAATGTTTATTTATATTTTTTGATGCACTGATGTGTAGATCTGCTAGTTACATCTTTTGGCTTTCAAAGTAAGTGAATGTACTTCTATTTCTAAAAATAATCCTCCATTAATGACATAAATATCTTATAAAGATCACATAAAGGAGGGGCTCGGCACCCGTGCGCTCCTTGGGTGAGCACCCAATTTATGCTGGATGATAGGCCGATGCAATTGTTGTTAGAAAGTAGTATTGAAGGTAAAATAATTACTATAACTTGTTTATGGAAAGTAAGATCTAATTATTTTATCTCTTGAATTACCTTCATTAGAACTTTCCCAATAGCTAGAATTTAAGGGCATAGATCACAGAAAAAGTAGATTGATAGAACTGGTTGAACTTGAAGAATTGAGAAATTCTGCCATGATCAAGTTATAACAACATCAAAAATCAACAAAAAAGTGGTTTGACAGAAATTCTATACCTTATACTTTCAAATTTGTTGATCTAGTCTTAAAATGGGATGCTGATAGGGCTAGAACTAGGTGCCATTCAAAGTTTGATGCACTTTGAAGTGGTCCATACACTATCAGTCCTTAAAATGATGTTAACTATTTTGAGTTATCTCACCTTAATGGAGGCATGCTACCAATCTCAATTAATGGGATTTATCTCAAGCACTTTCATAGAGTATTTTACATCATTGTATATATTAGAATAGTTTCAATTCATCCAAGAGTGCTCCACGCACATTTTATTGTTTATATATAATTCTTTCATTTCACGTGCTCTTTGTGTGCTCTCTTTTGTTGCTTCCAGGATGCTAGTTTGATTCAAGTATCTTCCAAATTTTTTTAAAAATCTTCCGATCTCACGAAATTAAGATCATAACATCTTCACATGAGACTACCAGTTGTTCATATTTTAGAGATTGCTTTAAGTAACTTTAGGGGTAGTTCTTGAAGTTATAGATCAAAAATTCAATTTTCCATGCTAACTCCATGCCCAATCGATACCTCTAAGTATACTAATCTCCACATATTCCAAGACTATGGCCCTAAAAGTCACCAAAATATTGTCCAAAATAACTCCCATAGTTATTTTGATAACTTACATCCTCATTCTAGCTTTGAAGTTCAAGTCCATAGATTACGCACACTCTAGTTGTTCCCTTGACACAATTTTCTTCATTTTAGTATTCCACACACCCTCGCATGCCCTACCCATTCCTTCTTTGTGCTTCCTTCTTCCCATTTATTCCTCTACATTCTCTCATTTTACCCTTTCTCACACTAATTACACAATTTATTTCATTCCCATCTTCGTGCACTCCTCGTACACGCATCTACATACTTACCTTCCAATGTGGCTAAATCCTTAGCATTTCATTCCATGCATATTCCCTTTCTCATGAGTTTTGTAAATTCCTTTGCACTATCTCATCTCCCTCTTTGCAGTCCTCCCATGCACTTGTATTCCCTCCTGTGCATTTGTGCATTGCGCACTTCCTCCCATTTTATCCTCCCTTGTGCAATCATTCAATTAGATTCCCATGCACCACTTGCATAATTTTATGCTTTTGTAAATATTATCCTTCCCTCCACACCTGTGCAAACCTATTTTGTTCCCATGTTTTTTTCTTTCTTACACTCTTTGCTAGTGCGCACACCTAGTGTAATTATTCCGCGTCAATTTCTTTTTCCACGTGGAAACATCTCAAACTTTAGTATGTCATACAAAAACTATTAAAGCATGCCAACTAGGCATTGAGTCCTTATGATGAACCATTTCACAACACATGGAAGATATAAAAAAAATACTAGGATAGTCAGCCAATCCTATGGATCAATCAGAGTGTGCCATGTGCTTTGTGTGTACTATCGACTTAAAATTTTCATAAATTTTTCTACAAGGATCAAATCTGAATGCTCTTGGTCTCGTTGGAGATATGTTGATGTAAGATACGTTGTATATCATTCAAAATCAGATTTTAGTAGGTGAGAAATAGGTAAACACAGCTCAGTAAATTAATGCACAAATTCCGTTAGCTTAACCACCCATATTTGATTTGATTTTCCCTCCTTCCTTCTTCCACAATAAAAATAGACATGAGGAGGTTCATATGATAGCATTACAGGAGGATTTGTAGGGATTCATTTCTATTTTTTGGTGGTTGGAAGCTTGAATCTAAATTTCCATCTTCTTTCTCCTCCTCTTCTCTCCTTCTTCTTTAATAAATAAAGGAACAAAGCTCATTGTAAAACGTTGGACCCCTTTAGTTTGCCAAGGATTCTTCTTCTTTGCATTTTAAGATGTAGGCATTTATATATAGTTCTTTTCATGTTAATATCGGCCTCATCTACCATTGTAATCAACTTTTCATCTCTTTGAAGTAATTAAATCTTGGTTTTATGGTTATTCTCTTCCTTGGTTCATTTTTATTGCATCTTCTTTCCTCTCTATTGCATTGTTTGTTTACTATGATTTCTCACATCACTTCAATGTCCCTTCTTCTTATTGTTCTCTATGAAAAAACTATACGAGTGTGTTTCATACTATGATACATGTTTCTATCCTCTCTGTGTACATTCTCTTTTGTTTTCTCTTAAATCTGACTATGTTCCTACCCCTCTTTCTAGTGTGATCACCTTCCTTTAGCTTATCTTTTCCCTTTTCAAGCATCTCCTCCTAACCATGGTCTCTTGGATACCTATAGTAGTGATAAGTTGCTACATTTCCCTTCATAGGATTAATTTTAGAAGTAGAAATAGGTAGATGAACCAACCTTTTACAAAGGTTTGTCTCAAGCGTGTAAGGTTAGACAACTTGGAGACATTCCCATGTTTCCTCAAATCCCTCGTTCATCCTTATCTAATATGGGTACAATTTTAAGCCTCAACAGGACCTCAAGGAAATAACAAGGTTAACTATCAAATGAGGTCTCGTTGATAAGTTAAAAAAATTTAGAAAATATTGGAACAAAGAAGATAAAATTTTTCATGTCCAGCTTATTGAGGTTGGCCACCACAAGAAAAATAGGAATGTCTTTACAATCCAAATAACATGGAGGAAGTCTATCATATAATTAGAGATTGAAATAGTTGATACTAATATCACATGGATACTCCTAGATTTTGAGGAAGATGTAAATATGATATACAAAATAACTTGGGAAAAGTAGGGAAGACCCCAATTAGAACTTTCTAGATATTACATTGGGTTAGTGATGGATATACAAATAAACAAGTAGGGATACAGAGGAACATAGAGGTCAAATTTATGGGAATTAAATTTATTGTTAATTTTTATGTCATCAAAAATGAATCTTTTTTAAAACCTACATAAAATTCCATTTTGGCCTTGAAATGGTCTATTAACCGTAATGGTACATTAAATTTAGAAGATGAATAAATAACATTAGAGTTAGATGGAATTCACATCCTTGTACCACTAAAAGTAAGAATGAATGCCACATGGTCTGAAGAAATATGGCGTGATACTGAGGAATAATATTTTTGATGAAATACAAGGGATATATACTCTAAACTATTTGACTAACATGGAAAAAATATTGAACCAAACAATGATACAGAGAATTCAGTAAAAATTTAATCCACTAATGATAGCTCTGATAATGTGGTAGATTCATGGGTACACATATTTCCTGAATCCAGAGTAAGGAAGTTACATTATGCAATAAGGATACCTCCCCATCTAATTACCCTAGAGGATGATAGACCTAACTACATAGATGATGCAAATGCCATTTGTTTCCTACCCAAAAAAAATTGAGGAATAATATGGATATTATTCCACTAGAAAAACCCCAAAGGAAAAACCCATCAAACGAGTATATAGACTAAGCTACTGGGAATCCCACCGAACTGTACCAAAATACTGAGGGTTTAGGGTTTAATAATGATATTTGGAATAAATGGTAAGAATATTCCTGAACGAAATGACAAGCATGGAATATTTAGATGATACTCTAATAATTAATGTTGCAAGATGGTGGGAAACACAAAGGAACTATGTCTCATTAGAACTCCTTTACAACACTTTTAAAGACAAGATACTTAGAAAGAGAAGGATACTATGGATTCATACCGGAATTTACTAATGAATAATATCCACAAAAACAAATCCAACTATATGAAAGGAACAAAAAAATATGTGGGAAAAATTCCCCTCTCGTGTGGATCTAATTATTTGTATGGACCTTATGACCTATACTGATATTTTGATACATGAATCAAGAAACAAGAAAGGAAACACAAAATTGGGACAAAATTTTAAATTATTTTTTCCACATATTTAACTTTTTGGGATATAGATCTAAGCATACTTAGGGAATTACAGAATATATGAACATTCTTATTCTTAACCCCGGATGAGACAGTAATCCAATTTTCCTAGAATAAATTAGACTACCAAAAAATACAAAACCAAGAACAACCAAATAAAATTCTAGAGATGGCTTACTGTTTTACCATATAAAAATGAGAAAAACAAGAAAAACCTAAAAATTTAAAATACAAAACAATAGAATGATAAAGAGAAGTATTGGAGACAAAATTAGAAGAGGAAAAATACTACTATCAACCTCAAAAACTAAGGAACCAAAATATTGGGATAAATGGTAAAGAAATTTTTTCTAAGATTGGGGATCATTGGTCAAAGGAATAAGTGGCAAAGTAGTAGAACTTCTCTAAGAATTTCAAGATATATTCCCTAAAGATTTTAAATAATTGTGGGGTATAAAAGAAGAATTTTTAACTATGAAATTTCAAGTCAAAGATGGAATATAACCATTAAAAAAGAGACCTTAAAGATTAAACCATAATATAAAGGTCAAAGTGAAAATAGAAATAGACGAAATGTTGAATGCAGGAATTATCAAACATGTAGAAGACTCAGATTGGGTAAGCCCTATGGTCATCCAGAATAAGAAAAATAGGGGAAATTGTAATATGTTAGGATTATAGAGAGCTCAAAAAAGCATGGCGCACACTATAGTTGTTCCCTTCACACAATTTTTTCTTCATTTTAGTATTCCACACACCCCTCGCATTGCCCTACCCATTCCTTCTTTGTGCTTCCTTTTCCCCTTTATTCCTCTACATTCTCCCCATTTTAACCCTTTCTCACACTCATTACGCAACTTATTTCATTCCCATCTTCGTGCACTCCTCGTACGCGCATCTACATACTTACTCAAATTGTGGCTAAATCATTAGCTTTCATTCCATTCATATTCCCTTTCTCATGAGTTTTGTAAATTCTTTGCACTATCTCATCTATCTCCCTCTTTGCAGTCCTCCCATGCACTTGTATGCCCCTCCTGTGCAGTTGTTGCTTGCGCCTTCCTCCCATTTTATCCTCCATTGGGCAATCATTCCAATTAGATGATTCCCATGCACCACTTGCATAATTTTATATACTTTTGTAAATCTTATCCTTCCTCCACACCTGTGCAAACCTATTTTGTTCCCATGTTTTTTCTTTCTTACACTCTTGCTAGTGGCGCACACCTCGTGTAATTATTCGCTCAATTCTTTTTTCCCGTGGAAACATCCTCAAAACTTTAGTATTCATACCAAACTATTAAAGCTGCCAACTAGGCATTGAGTCCTTATGATGCCCCATTTCACAACACTGGAAATATAAAAAAAAATACTAGGATAGTCAGCCAATCCTATGGATCATCAGAGTGTGTCAGTGCTTTGTGTGTACTATCGACTTAAAATTTTCATAAATTTTCTACAAGGATCAAATATGATGCTCTGGTCTCGTTGGAGATATGTTGATGTAAGCTACACTGTATATCATTCAAATCAGATTTTAGTAGGTGACAAATAGGTAAACACAGCTCAGTAAATTAATGCACAAATTCCGTTAGCTTAACACACCATATTTGATTTGATTTTCCCCCTCCTTCCTCTTCCACAATAAAAATAGACATGAGGAGGTTCATATGATAGCAATTACACGGAGGATTTGTAGGGATTCATTTCTATTTTTTTGGTGGTTGGAAGCTTGAATCTGAATTTCCATCTTCTTTCTCCTCCTCTTCTCATCCTTCTTCTTAATAAATAAAGGAACAAAGCTCATTGTAAAACGTTGGACCCCTTTAGTTTGCCAGGATTCTTCTTCTTTGCATTTTAGATGTCGGCATTTATATATAGTTCTTTCATGTTAATATCGGCCTCATCTACCATATGTAATCAACTTTTCATCTCTTTGCAGTAACTAAATCTTGGTTTATGGTTATTCTCTTCCTTGGTTCATTTTTATTGCATCTTCTTTCCCTCTCTCTATTGCATTGTTGTTTACTATGATTTCTCACATCACTTCAATGTCCCTTCTTCTTATTGTTCTCTATGAAAAAACTATACGAGTGTGTTTCATACTATGATACATGTTTCTATCCTCTCTGTGTACATTCTCTTTTGTTTTCTCTTAAATCTGACTATGTTCCTACCCCTCTTTCTAGTGTGATCACCTTCCTTTAGCTTATCTTTTCCCTTTTCAAGCATCTCCTCCTAACCATGGTCTCTTGGATACCTATAGTAGTGATAAGTTGCTACATTTCCCTTCATAGGATTAATTTTAGAAGTAGAAATAGGTAGATGAACCAACCTTTTACAAAGGTTTGTCTCAAGCGTGTAAGGTTAGACAACTTGGAGACATTCCCATGTTTCCTCAAATCCCTCGTTCATCCTTATCTAATATGGGTACAATTTTAAGCCTCAACAGGACCTCAAGGAAATAACAAGGTTAACTATCAAATGAGGTCTAGTTGATAAGTTAAAACAATTTAGAAAATATTGGAACAAAGAAGATAAAAGTTTTCATGTCCAGCTTATTGAGGTTGGCCACCACAAGAAAAACAAGAATGTCTTTACAATCCAAATAACATGGAGGAAGTCTATCATATAATTAGAGATTGAAATAGTTGATACTAATATCACATGGATACTCCTAGATTTTGAGGAAGATGTAAATATGATATACAAAATAACTTGGGAAAAGTAGGGAAGACCCCAATTAGAACTTTCTAGATATTACATTGGGTTAGTGATGGATATACAAATAAACAAGTAGGGGTACAGAGGAACATAGAGGTCAAATTTATGGGAATTAAATTTATTGTTAATTTTTATGTCATCAAAAATGAATCTTTTTTAAAACCTACATAAAATTCCATTTTGGCCTTGAAATGGTCTATTAACCGTAATGGTACATTAAATTTAGAAGATGAATAAATAACATTAGAGTTAGATGGAATTCACATCCTTGTACCACTAAAAGTAAGAATGAATGCCACATGGTCTGAAGAAATATGGCGTGATACTGAGGAATAATATTTTGATGAAATACAAGGGATATATACTCTAAACTATTTGACTAACATGGAAAAAATATTGAACCAAACAATGATACAGAGAATTCAGTAAAAATTTAATCCACTAATGATAGCTCTGATAATGTGGTAGATTCATGGGTACACATATTTCCTGAATCCAGAGTAAGGAAGTTACATTATGCAAATAAGGATACCTCCCCATCTAATTACCCTAGAGGATGATAGACCTAACTACATAGATGATGCAAATGCCATTTGTTTTCCTACCCAAAAAAATTTGAGGAATAATATGGATATTATTCCACTAGAAAAACCCCCCAAAGGAAAAACCCATCAAACGAGTATATAGACTAAGCTATTGGGAATCCCACCGAACTGTACCAAAATACTGAGGGTTTAGGGTTTAATAATGATTATTGGAATAAATGGTAAGAATATCCTGAACGAAATGACAAGCATGGAATATTTAGATGATACTCTAATAATTAATGTTGCAAGATGGTGGGGAAACACAAAGGAACTATGTCTCATTAGAACTCCTTTACAACACTTTTAAAGACAAGATACTTAGAAAGAGAAGGATACTATGGATTCATACCGGAATTTACTAATGAATAATATCCACAAAAACAAATCCAACTATATGAAAGGAACAAAAAAATATGTGGGAAAAATTCTCCTCTCGTGTGGATCTAATTATTTGTATGGACCTTATGACCTATACTGATATTTTGATACATGCATCAAGAAACAAGAAAGGAAACACAAAATTGGGACAAAATTTTAAATTATTTTTTCCACATATTTAACTTTTTGGGATATAGATCTAAGCATACTTAGGGAATTACAGAATATATGAACATTCTTATTCTTAACCCCGGATGAGACAGTAATCCAATTTTCCTAGAATAAATTAGACTACCAAAAAATACAAAACCAAGAACAACCAAATAAAATTCTAGAGATGGCTTACTGTTTTACCATATAAAAATGAGAAAGACAAGAAAAACCTAAAAATTTAAAATACAAAACAATAGAATGATAAAGAGAAGTATTGGAGGACAAAATTAGAAGAGGAAAAATACTACTATCAACCCTCAAAAACTAGGAACCAAAATATTGGGATAAATGGTAAAGAAATTTTTTCTAAGATTGGGATCATTGGTCAAAGGAATAAGTGGCAAAGTAGTAGAACTTCTCTAAGAATTTCAAGATATATTCCCTAAAGATTTTAAATAATTGTGGGGTATAAAAGAAGAAGTTTTAACTATGAAATTTCAAGTCAAAGATGGAATATAACCATTAAAAAAGAGACCTTACAGATTAAACCATAATATAAAGGTCAAAGTGAAAATAGAAATAGACAAAATGTTGAATGCAGGAATTATCAAACATGTAGAAGACTCAGATTGGGTAAGCCCTATGTTCATCCAGAATAAGAAAAATAGGGGAAATTGTAATATGTTAGGATTATAGAGAGCTCAAAAAAGCATGTGATGAGTGCATTATTTGGCTTATCATATCATCTATGAGGTCATTTATTAGTTCTTAAAACATGTTAATTAGTGCATGGGGATGCTTATTAAGTTATATCCTAGCAAGTTTAATGCATTTCTCTTGATCTTGTTTCATAAAAATTGTTGACCATAGAAACTCCCACTAATCACCTCTATAAGTAAATATGGTGACATGTGTAGGATAATAGCAAGCATTTACTACCAATTCTGGAAGTTTTGATAAAGAAGGCTAAGTCTTTAGCGACGATTCCATCATGGAGAACTTTTTCCACAACAAGCCTACAAACGTGAATCTTTTTTTTGGCATAATTGTACGATTTCAATGAAACTTTAATAAGGTTGTTTGTGGATTTATTTTGTCCCTATAATCATGGCACATTGTGTAACTGAGTATTTCTATATAGAAATCCTCTTAAGAAAAATTTAGTAATTAGTTGATAATAGCAGTTTATAATACAGTGATCTACTAGTTATTATTTACTTTGCAATGTTATGTTGAGCATGTCTCATAAATTATTTGAATTAATATAGAGAATTTCATTTTGAATACCATCAGGTTTTGGGAGTACCTCCATCCCAAGGAAGGGAAAGGTCCACTGGACCAAGGTGTGTATAAACCAAATTTGTGTCTTACAACCCCTTGTGACCCGCATCTCCTCTCGCAATCTAACCTCATCACCTAAACCTTACACAATTATTTATTAATTACCTTATAATTGATAAATCCACATCACCTTACCCGCCACCTCACTTTGCCACCTCATCATGACCTAGCCCTAACCCTAAACTAACCTAATTAAGACCCGTGACTTGGTCTAGACTCACATCCATAACTAATGCCTCCTTACTCGCACCCAAAGCCGACCTTCTAGCCACTTGACCAAGTCTCTCGGGAGAAAAGCAGGGAAGGTGGGCTATTTACTAAAAATAGCCTACTTTTTCCTTACCGATGCCGGTTTCCTACTCGACCGCCGTCGGTTACGCAACCGCCATCGGTTCCCTGTAAATGGGCTCCCCAAACCAAAACAACGGATCAGAATTTCATTTTGGAGATCAGTCAAAGGATTCTGGATCAACAGAGAGCATTGCGAGCGAGGAACAGAGTCCAGATCTTCACTTGACAGAGCAGAGACGAGTGGAAATACCAGAAGTGCTTGCAGTAGAGGATATCAACGTGCATCTTCACCAAAACCAGTAAGTCGTATCTTGCATGTCCTCTGTTATAACATTTCTCTGCTCTGTGAATTTCAGTCCTCCTAAATCCGTCTCTGAATCTACTACCTAACGTGTCATTGCATCTAACTGTTATCCTTTGCTTCTAATCATCCCATTTCCTAATATCATCCATAAACCAGCCTTACAAAACACCATAGCTACCAAGAAGATCCCAGACCTACCGGTATCGGTTATTAGTAACCGGCATCGGTTATCAGTAACCGCCATCGATTCCTCCCATCAAACCAGGAAAACTAGCCTTTCCCCTACCCAGTTTAACGAAACAATTTAGTTGATATTTTGCAGTCTTTTGTGTTAATTCATATTAGCAGGGGAACTGACCACCTTCGAAAGGAAGTTTTATATTTCCTGGGCCCAAGGTAGTTTCCTCATTTATTGTTTAATCAAAATCTTGTGGTCTTGTGTTCTTATTTGTAGGTAGTCCTTCCAAGACAAAAAGGAGTTCTCCGCAGTCAGCCTGATCTTTCTCTACGGTACGCGCACACCATCTCGACATTCAACAGGTATTCCTCCTAACCCTAACCTCATCTGTTTCTAAAAGGAATGAAAGGATAGAAGCAACTCTATTCCCAGAAGCCGAAACATTCCGAGCAAAACATTTTGGCACGCCCGGTGGGACCCATTTTGGGTTTCTTTCTCTTTCTTATTTTCATTTTAGGAAGCATATTTGCTGTTGTTGCTTTTGTTATATATTTCGTAAAGAATTTGTCTTGCTTTCCTAGTTTCGCATTAGTGAAAGTCATCTCTCTTGCTTCATCGAATATAATTTTCGATTTGGGTTTAAAACATATGCATTGCATTCCTGCTTGTTGTTCTTCAATTCTAGTGAACATAGATTAAGTAATAGGTCGTACACGTGGGGGTGATATCCATGGTATTGAGAGGAAATTAACCTTAGTTTCACTGCACAACACATACCGAATCACTTCACAATTAACACAACAGCTCAAACATCCACCCTTTTCCACAGTATTCCTCCGCCCGATTGAGGTAACCTTATAAGCCAAAACAAACTTGACATTTCCCCTAGGTCTTGTTGTTTAGGATTCTGACATCATCTTACGTCTAAAGGCATAAGCCCAAGATAACTAAAATTAACCCTAGGATTAGTCTCTAGATTTGCGTGTGCCTCTTGCTTGTTTTCAAATTCTGTTTCTCTGTCATACTTTGTCTTCTGTGATAATAAGTTGATAAATATACTCAACGTTGCTAAAAATCAAATTAGCAGCCTTTTATATCTTCTTATCCTAGACTTTTGACACCGGCATCGGTTAAGGGACCAACGTCATTTGGCCTGTGACCGACACCGGTTACGAAACCGATATCGGTTACTGTCTTCATCAGCCCCTGACAAACCAGCAACTTGCCAAATTCATCATTCTGAGGTTTTTTTTGTTCTTGATAGATTGAAACTTTCCTGTGTATTCTTGTCCATGGTTGTCATCACTCGGAAGCAAGCCGCCGCCATGGTTTCACATGCCTGCTCCGTGTCTTTGCCTGAATCACCCCCTTCACATTCTATAGGGAACCCTACGGACACCAATGAGATCCCCCAAATTCCTGTAGGAGACAAGCACTTTGCCAAATTTCTGGATGCTAATCCCAGTGCTGTACAATACTATTTGTCTCATGCCCCCGACCGTACGCCTGATGGTCAGCTCCTTATTGGCATGCCTATTAGTATAGCTACTCATTTAGCTCCCACTCCTCCTGATAACACTGCCTTACTTCCTGCATCTCTAGCCCCGTCTCCCAATCCGACGGCTTCAGAGGTTCATACGACCCCGATTATCTTTCCTTTGGTTAATCTTGGACCCCACGTATCGTTACCACCAACTGCCCCTATCTCATCTCTCTTTCAGACCACTCCATTCATGACTTACTCTCTGCCACCTATTCACACGAGCTTTCCTTCTCAAGCTCCACCTACCTTTTCATTCCCATACACGTATCCAGTAACCTCAACACCTTATATGGGACATTCCCTATTCTATGGCACCATCATCTCATCCAACCACAGATTTCATCAAATAAATGATGGACAAAATGTAAAACCTGGAGGCTTCCATTTCAGGAAGTCGTAGCGCCTTGACATATGAGCAAGTTTGTTGGGAGCCCATTCACCCTTCTGTCCCCCTTCATTCATATCCTCCTCAATGGGAGTTGCCAAAGTTTACTCGTTTTAACAGTAAAGAGGATCCTCAACAACACTTGCGATCATTTAGACATGCTTGTTATTTGATTGCCCATGATGACGCCTTGTTACTCCGCACCTTCCCCATGTCCTTATCAGGACTTTCCTTGGAGTGGTACAGTGCTTTAACCCAGCACTCGATCTTCTCTTTTAACCAACTAGCCCAATCTTTCTTGGATCATTTCTCCATTAACATTGCCAAGAAAGTATCTATCACTGACCTCTATTCCATCCGATAATTTGAAGACGAATCTATCGCAGATTTCGTTGGATAATGGCGGGGCCTTATCAACCAACTTACGTATGCCTTGCCTCAAACCGAACTCATCGAACTATTTACACGGGCCTGCACTAAGCACATCTCCCCTACCCTCCAAATTCAAAATTTCCAGACATTCGACGAGGCCTTTACCATGGCTCGGAAACTTGAAATTCGAGCCTTAGAAGAAGAGAAATTGCGGTTGCGTAACAAAAATCCCAATTTCCGAACTCCTGATTCTACCAACAAGCCAAACACCACCACTCCTCACGCGTCCACTTCTTCTAAATCAAAAGGAGCTATCCACGCGGTAATGGTCAAATCTCAAACACCGTCCAATACTCCGCCGAAAACCACTTATAAGTACAAGCCGAGCCCACCAATTACACTCCCTTGGGAGAAACTTATGGCGTCATCCTGGAGAAATTGCTCAAAGCTGGGGCTATCACCTTGCCCCTGTTAAACCTCACTCTGGGTTTGACTCCACCCGCGCAATACCTCCTGGTACAAAGAAAATGACTTTTGTAACTTTCACCGCGTAAAAGGACATAGTCATGAAAACTGCAAGATGTTGAAAAACATAGTGCAGGAAATGGTTGACGCAGGGGATATAACCCTCGATAATCCTAACGCCCCTGCTAACCGAAATCTGAAAATTTCAACAAGCCATTCCCGAATCACTCGTCCAACAGTAACGTGAACTAAGATATCTTAGCCGAGGAGAGTGTTCTTGAGATCCATGCAGTCTTCGATTCTCAGCCAAAAGCCTCTATTGAAAAAATTTTAAATCAAGCCTCTCCACCAACACAGGAGTTTGAACCTCCTTCACCACCATCAAGCCAAAGTGAAATCATTCCTTTACCCATAGAAGAGTTAACTGCCCGGACTTCTCTTCTCATCGACGAGTCTTCTTACACCACATCCCTACAAGACTGTGAGTGGATGCTATCTAATTTATCTATTTCCCAAACGTCCCTTCTACCGCTCTTGCTACACAAGAGGAAGGCTCGCCACTCCTTTTGACATCCTTAGACGAGAAATCTCTTACACTAACATCACCACATTCTTTAAACGTGACAAATCCCCTCGAACATGCCCTCCTACCTATTAGTCCCTCATCGCTCTAAATCTTTTCAACGACCAGTTGACCCTCTTAACATCTATTGATACAGTGCCTCATCTACCTCCTGTGTCACACCCGCAGTGGACTGGAATTACAACCCACCTTTCTTCCGTACAAAAATTACAAATCACACCTGGAGATGTCATTCCACAGAAGATAGACAGGCCCTATGGGAACATTTGAGTACCCCTTTTTTCTACTCAAATGCAAATGACTGATCCTGATGTCTCCACCATATACCTGAAGTGCTTACAGAAGCTTAAAATGCCCCTGTTCTCACCTTCACCCCCCTCACCTCTACCAAAATGCCCCGTCCCACTTCTATCAACTTGACCAGATCTTCCCCTACGCATGGGACCTCACCAATGCCCAGTCTAACACACCCACCTAAGTGACTCGATCTATCCAAAAATAAATCCGCCCCGCCACCTAGGAGACAAACTCAATCCGTGCCCCTATCACAATCAAACCATCATCGTCATACCTACCTTCCATATTGGGACCCCATCCCTCTACCTTACATCAATATATCATACCTCCTGCATTTTATTCAAAACAACCTACGCCTTCCGCACCTATACAGAAATTCCAGGGTATAGCAACACCGTCACTCCGCGTATCCTGTCCACCTATCAACCCTAAACAAATTCCATCATCAAAAGATTTGTTTTCAGTCACTCCTATTTCCCGTGGTTGTTTTCTGATACCACATCATCTGCGGCCTCATCATCCAACATAGCTTCTGTGCTAAAGAAATCACGTTTAGTGAAAACCATGTATCAACACCCCTCGGCTAAACCACCACCCTATGCGAACCAATCATGCCCAAACATTACCAAAAACCCGCACAACCATACCCTCATCCTCTTTCGATTTTGACCCACTCAAAGGATCTTACGCCAAATCCTTGCTATGTTGGTGGAGAATGCCAACCATTTCCCTACCTCCACTTAGAACCTTATGACCCGTCTAAACCCCGACCTATGGGTTACGATGAGTCTAAAATCTGCGCTTATCACGCACACCAGGACATGATGTGGAGGGATGCAAAGCTTTAAAAACCATCCTTCATCAGTCACCTCTCCCGGATAGAAAGATTAAGAAAGAAAACTTACGAAGGGAGAGACCTTTAGTTTCCATTCCCTCTCCTATACCATCTGTCCCCGCCTCACCAAGATCTATCATTATTACAACCCCACCTCTTGAAGACCATGAGTTAGCCCAAACCATCTTCGTCATCTCAGGTCTACGAGATTAATATGATTAGTGTCGCTACTCGAGGGCAGAAAAACAATGGGAAAGCCAAAAGAAAACACCACCTGTGGCATCTCTTTCTCCGTCAAACATCCCGATTGCACCACCACCTAAAGTGGTCATTCACGGACCCCGCCTATCCCGTCTCTAATGGCATTGCCCACGAAGTATGATAAACAGCTTCACCCATCACCCGTAAAAATGACATTGTATGATCTCATTCAGACTTCTGAATCTCATCAACAAGCTCTCGTTGAGATTCCTTCAAGGGATAGAGGTTTTACCTAATGAAACCCTGCCTGTCGCCTCCATTCTAACACCCAATCATGTTGCTTCTCTCACCAAACAATCCATTCTCCCCACACACTTCTGTCTCGGTACAACAAGCCACTGCAATTAGTTTCTCGGAAGATGAAATTGTCGACTTTGGTACAGAAGACCCTGACCCTGCCCTTTTCATCTCCGCTTACATCCGGGACATTCGAGTACGTCGGGTTATGATTGACGGGGGCGCTAGCCTAAACATCATCTCTTCAAAAGCCTTCCAACAGATGAATATCCCTTCTAGTTGCATGTGTGCCAACCCCATCATGTTGCGATCATTCAATGACGCTATTTACTTCTACCTTAGGCACCATGATCTCAACATTCACGTAGGACCACGTACTTTACCCGAACTCTTCTATGTCTTGGAGGGAGAGTTCCAATATAATATATTGTTGGGTCGTCCCGTGGATCCGAGCCCATGGGATGCGGTTCCCTCCACATTACATAGATGCATAAAATTTGAGTACGAGGGGAAGTCTTACACCGTAAAAGCTGACCCTCCCCCCTTTAAAACCGCAATATGTTACCGCCCTAACGATGTGCTTATTACCAATCAAGGACACCCATACATTCAACCCAACCATCCTCCTCAAATGTACCTCAACCATCCACCTCAACCGCGCCTACGCCTTCAATAATGAAACCACCCATTGCAAAAACCACTTCCCTTCCCGCAGCTAACATTCCAACCTCTGACCCCTTAGTAGATGTTTTCAGCACCTTACGCTGGGGGAAGTACCGCCTATATAACGTCTAGTTCTTTCCCTACCCGAAGGAGTAAGGACAATATACATCAATCCCACCTCCGACCGTCGCGTAGGGGAGATAATCTCTACAGACCACCCATTGCCGTACCAACCTACGTATGGGGCGGTTGATGCATCCTCCATTAACCCCTGAACCCCTCTGGTGTGTGCCCTTCCAATATGATTCACATACTTGACAAATCTTCGTTTCACCCTTCACCTCTTGATCGATGTGATTGGGAAAGGCTTTGTTTGGTTCCTTACGAACAAGGCCGAACATACACTCATTCCCCGTGACTACCCGTGTAAAACATAATGATCGTAGAGTGGTCTCGGTTTTCCCGAAACACCTTACACAGGAGACACCTCTGTCAGCTGTATCCTGGGGAAGAAGAAGACGCGCCCTAACCAACCATCTCACCCACTTTTCACCATCACCCGCAGAATCTATAGACCCTGATCCATCCTCCTAACTTTTTTTTTTCATAAATGCTTATCTTCATAGGTCCTCTACTTATCAACGCGATTTAAGGACGACCCATCTTCTTTGCCCTTCTTTATCCAGACATGTCGAAGAGATTCGCCTTTGATTATGTGTTGAATGCCAGGATGACGACTCCATCTCACTTACCTTGGCGCGGATGATTCTTATTTTCAACGAGATTTTACCATCGGAAACCCAAACCATGTTAACAAATCTACCATATAATCCATATCCAGACGGAGGAGGATCCTCCCATTGTGAAGAGGACAATCCTTAACACATCAAAACAAGCCGCCTTACTACCTTTCTCCGTGCTCGCACAACCAAGCTTTCGCATGGGTCTTACACTGACATGACAGGAATTGATCTACCATCGCCGTCCATAACATCACCCTAACCCCGATTCAAACCAGTCAAACAAAACATGAGAAAAATGCATCACCATGGCTCTCCTTGGTCAAAGAGGAGATCAAATGAGCTCCAACGACTCCTTTCTGTTTCCTTCATCTGCCTATCGACTACCCTCAATGGATTTCTAACATCGTACCTGTCACTAAAGCGACAGGGGGACTTCGGATATGCACAGATTTCTGGGATCTTAACCTCGCTTGCCCTAAGGATGACTTCCCCTTACCTAGCATTGACCAACTTGTTGATCTAACTGCAGGTCATGAGATGCTCTCTCTCATGGATGGCTTTTCAGGATACAACCAAATTTTGGTTGCCCCTGCCGATCAACACAAACTGCCTTCATAACTCCTTGGGGAACCTTCTGTTATCGTGTCATGCCATTTGGCCTTAAGAATGCTGGTGCTACCTATCAGCGGGCTATGACCTACATTTTTCATGACATTATGCACACTATCCTTGAAGACTATGTCGACGATCTTCTCGGCAAGTCTAAACATCGTAGTGAACATCTCGATGTTTTTTTTAACCATTATTTTTGATCGCCTGTTACAATATTCTGTCCGCCTTCAACCGAAGAAATGTGTCTTTGGTGTTCTTTTCGGGAAAACTTCTTGGCTTTTATCGTCTCTTTGCGTGGCATTGAGGTCGATCCATCTAAAGTCAAAGCTATCCTAGAAATGCCCCCACCCAAAAATCTCAAACAATTGCGTAGTTTACAAGGTAAGCTTCAATCTATCCGACGTTTCATCTCCCAACTCTCGGATCGGTGTCAACCTTTCCATCACCTCCTTAAAAGGATATTGCATTCCAATGGAGCGAAGAATGTCACCAAGCCTTCGAAGCTCTCAAATCCTATCTCTTGCAGCCACCCGTGCTTATCCCACCCCAAGACGACCGCCCTTTCTACCTTTACCTTTCCGCCACCGACCACGCTGTAGGAGCCATGCTTGCACATCGTGACTCTGAGAATCGCGAACAAGCCGTTTATTATATAAGTCGTACTTTGGTGGACTATGAGACTAGGTACACACATGTAGAAAAATTGTGCCTTGCCCTATCATTCGTGGCCACCAAACTCCGACACTACCTTCTAAATCACAAGACTTTCGTCATCACCAATACAGACCCCATCCATTACATGTATGCCAAACCTCATCTGAACCAACGCATTGCTAGATGGCTCATGCTTCTCGCCGACCTCGACCTTGAGTTTGTCCACCAGAAATCAATCAAAGGACAAACCATCGCAGACCAACTTGCGGAAGCTCCTTTACCTGGGGAACAATTTACCAATTTCACATTTCCCGACGAACTCATCGCTACTCTTTCCCTCACGGAGGAGTCGTACCCAATGACCCCTCTTCTTCGATGGATCTAAATGCCAGCGCGGCGGAGGAGCCGGCGTTGTTCTCATTCCTCTCAACGCTGAACCTATGCCTCTTTCATTCCGACTTGATTTCCCTTGCACTAATAATACAGCGGAATACGAGGCCCTTGTTTGGGTCTCCAAGTTGCGTTACACTTAGGTATCAAATCTATCAACATTTTTGGCGACTCTCAATTGGTAGTCAATCAAGTTATGGGCGTCTACCAATGCAAAAACGAGGAACTTCAAAAATAAAAACACTACGTGGATTCACTTCTAGCCTTATTTACCCACTATTCTATACAAACCATTCCCCGCTCCACTAACAAATTTGCGGATACTATGGCTTGCTTAGCCTCGCAAATTCCTGCCGCGCCAACTGACTCTGAATTATTCGTCGTGGTCCAACAACTTTTTTTTTGCCCCATCCTATTCAACCCCCGGTAGTTTGTATGATAAATACTGTGTCTACTAATTCACAGGATACCTGGTACCACCAATTTCACGACTACCTTACAATCTCTGTCCTCCCACCTGACCTTACTAGTAACGGCAAACGTTTTTCTTAAAAGTGTTTCGCGTTATGTTGTCATGGGGGGACTCCTCTATAAACGTGGCTTTGATGGCATCCTCCTTCGCTGTCTAACTGGCGCGGAGGCCACTCATACCATCCAACAGGTCCATGACGGTATTTGTGGTGGACATTTCAGCGGCCTTGCCGTGGCCAAACGAATCCTTCGCCTTGGTTATTATTGGCCTACTCTCAATAACGACTGCTACGAATATGTTAAGCGTTGTGTTATGTGTCAGCAACATGCCAACCTTCAACATACTCCTAGCCACCCGCTCCAGATCGCTCGAGATCTTTGGCCCTTCTCACAATGGGGTTTAGACCTTATTGGTGAGATTCACCCGACCTCTTCACAACGTCACCGTTGGATAATCACAGCGACCGAATATTACCAAAATGGGTGGAGGCTATTCCACTCATTTCAATCAAAAAAGAAAAAAATTGTCGAGTTCATTAACCACCACATTATCTGTCGTTTTGGTGTTCCTCATCGCCTGATAACAGATAATGGAAAATCTTTCAAAAACAAGTTGTTGCAAGACCTTTGTGACAACTTTGGTATCAAACTTAGTTTCTCATCACCTTACTATCCACAAGCCAATGGGCAAGCCGAGTCCTCTAATAAAACACTAACCAAAATCCTCATGAAAGTTGTCAATGAATCCGGAAGAAATTGGCACGATCACATTCCCTTTGCCCTTTGGGCTTATCGTACTAGCATTCGTACCTCTACTAATGCCACACACCTTTTTCTTGGTATACGGTACCGAGGCTGTTTTGCCTCTCGAAATACAAATACCCTCCCTTAGAATATCTCTTCAGGATATTCTCACCAACGATGATTTCCGCCAAGAGCGGTTAGCCCAATTGGAGCTTCTTGACGAACGCCGTCTTACAGCTCTTGATCACCTTCAAATCTATCAAAAACGCATTAAACGTGCTTATGATAAGCGACTTCATGAGCGTACCTTTAAGGTTGGTGATCTTGTTCTCAAAGAGAATCAACATGTAACCAAACTAGAAAAGAGAAACGTGAAAATTTGCTCCCAATTGGATTGGGCCTTATATAATCACTCATACCTATGGATCTGGTACTTATCGTTTAGCTTCGCTTAATGGTAAACTGAGCCTGAACCCCTTAATGCCTTGCATCTTCGACCATTCTACTGTTGAAATTAGTGTTATATCACTTCTTATCTACCTGCCGCTCGTCCCTTGAGCTCACTTACCACTACATACACTCTGTTTCCTACACCTCATAATAACAATCAAGCTCACATAGTTTGATCCTCACCTCCCCTTGATGATGCCTTCCCCTTTTTAGTCTAGTCCATGACTTCAAAGTATTAAAATAAGCCGTATTCTTATGGGATTTTCTTGAGTCAAACTTCCTACTAAACTAGATGCTTCACGCCAAATGAACATCTAGTCATCTAAATTAAATATAGACTGCTCCCTCGAAGGACAGCTATATGCTGAAAACTATTGCTGCTATTATATATAGACTGCTCCCCCGAAGGACAGCTATGCATTACAATCATATCTGCTACTATAAATAGACTGCTCCCTCGAAGGACAGCTATACACAGTCAGCCTTTATCAGAAGCTTCTCGCATTGATCAGCTTCGTGAAGACCTCAAGAATAATACAATCAATATCCCTTGTAGACTTCCCGCATCGATCAGTCTACATTCAATAAAATAAAAGCCTCATTCAAAAGAACTTTTGAGTCATGGACTTGTCTATTTAGGGTAGGTTCTCTCCGTCAGAACACTCACTTTGTAATAAGTTCTCCGTACCTCAGCTATATCATCCACCTCACCTCACCATTTGTTTCAACTCAAGGGACGTAATGTACGCTCGATATATTGTGATGATCACACAACTCTTTTCACCTATTGACTTCTCGTCTATGCACCGTACCTAGGGCTCCAAGCTCATTTCTACGTGGTGTGGTTTGTTTAGCTCTCTTCATCTATGGAGCACTCTTTCCACTTTGCCTCGCATCTAGGATTGTGTGTTGATCTTAATCAGGACATGATTCCCTTACTACTTGGGTAGGCTAACTTTCACTTCCCTTATACCTTTTACAACATCACCAATTCATTACCAACACCATCCACCTTACCTTTACTAATCTTAATATTTTTTACCAACCAACCAATTGCCTAAACCGTACCCAATTGCCTGAATTCGCCTCTCCCTGATCCTAAGGGAGAACTACATCGGTCTGAGGCCCCTCCTTGCTTTGTGCAATGGGCTATGTAGGCAGCACTTCGGAGACATGGGGTCTCCCAAGGTTAGCTCGACCATCCCCTACCATAACCTATCCTGTGTGGTGAATATAAATATTTTTGTGTATTTCTATTTAATCACAGTCCTCTTTATCCTTTTTCAAAACACCGAAAATCAAAAACACAAACAATCTTATTATTATCGTAACTCAAATCAACATACATATTCAGTTTTATTTAGATGTTAAACAAATACATCTTCTCTATCATCGACACGCAGGTCGGCATCCTTATTTTATTTATACCTTGCTAACATTTACTCAGACCCTCACGCCTCATCCCGAACTAGGTGATGATCGTGATCGTTGACCCCTCTCGCCGGGCCTCTCTGTCCTCAAAGGTACCACGGCTATTGGTACCACCGCCCACTGATCTGCCAATCTCTCCTGTAACATATGAATACGCCCTCTCGCATGGAGGACTCCAGCCTCTAGTCTCCCCACCCGTGACTCCGCAACTGCTAACAATCCTCTTGTCTCATTCACCTGCGTTTGGAGCTGCTGCTGAACCAAACGCTGCAGACGATCCCTCTCTGCTGTAATCACCCGCTATGTCAGGGCGCTCACGTACACCTCGCAGTTCTGCTACCCACCATAATCTATAGGCCTCTGTCGTTCCCGCATCCATTACCCTGCGATCGGCTGCTACCTCTTCAGGCCCTTCTGGAGGTGTTGGCCGGGGAGGTGAGAATGCTACCTCTCGGCGTCGATCCTCATATATGGTCTATAAGCCAGGGGTATATCCTGCACAAATCCAAATTGTCGCCGCACGCGATCTATAGGAATCCTCTCATACTCACCCGGCCTGTGCCCTGCGATCCACCTCATCGCTCGCTCTACACCCCTCAACTCCTCAGCTATGTTCTCTGTTACCATATAGTTTCCGTATGGCCTCCAACAGATATCCGCAACCGTCACTCTCTCCCATACCTGCCTGTAATACTCAATATCACCCGTCACGGCCTGGGATCTGGCCTCTTGTTCTGTCTGGACCCATCGTCTGAATCCCAACCTCTGCACTCGGTTTCTCCCGACTGGATGGGTCGGCCTATTGGTCGCACACAAACAATGTGCTCATAGGCCCAACAGTGTAATAAGTATGAACTATCCAGTGTCGTCCTGTGATTTCACCTACAAGCCCATAAACCCCTGTATAGCTCCGCCAAATATGCAGGTGCCCATGCAAAAGTCACGTTCCTTTCTATCATCTCCCAAATAACACACATCAATGCCTTTGGAAATCTTCCCCCTTCCACCCTCGGTAACGCATAATACCCTACCGCTATCATTAATATCACTGCTAACCTTGTCTCCTCAGGGTGTGCTGCATACATTACCCCATATGTAAAGGATAAACCTCGCTGTGTCAAATCTCGTGCGTATGGACCAAATACTGCTGTTATCGCTCCCCGTGCCGCGCTAGGTAGTGCCTGATATACTAGTTCTCCCATAATAGGGAGTCTCAAAATCTGAAACACATCTTCCAATGTTACTGTCATCTCCCCTGTTGGCAGATAAAAGGTATTTGTCTCGGGATTCCATCTCTCAATCAATGCCTGCAACATAGCATGGTTCCGTGCAATTCGTGAATAATAGCGGATTCCACTTAACCCCAAATGATTTATCAATGTCCATTCAGCTGGTGTTACATCCGCTCGGATTCGTGACAACAGCGCTGGCACACCTATCATTCATCCTCAATCCTGCCTCTGCCTGCATACACCAAAACAACAAACAACCATTCAATCCGTCAGGGTTTTTCAAACATTCTGGAAATTCCTCCAGTAACCGGTATCGGTTAACATAACCGATATCGGTTGAGTAACCGATACCAGTTCTCCCTTAACCGCTACCTGGTCACTGTCAATTACATACATCTTGCCTAAAACAACCACCTACGACAATAAATTGCTCGTTTATTCCTCTCTGTATACACAGACATACCCGAAACCCCGTGATTACCTACCACGTAACACTTACCTCACTTATAACCCTTGCTATCATGTTTTCTTCTTCATATCTACCCACTTAATCTCTTATTCATAACACATGCAAAAAATCAAATCACAACAAAACGTTTACCTCTGGGGTTGCAGTAGCTTGAGGTGGCCCTTGTCTTCCCTCTTGTCCCTGCCTGCTGGATGTTTTCTCCTCGTCCTGCCATTATCACCACTCTTTTAAATTTGCCTTTCTACTTTCTGAATCTCCGATCGCATTCACCTTCCCAGTCTCTTTTCTTATCACCCAAATCTCTCATACAAATTCCCTGTCTCTCTTCTCCTTATCACTCAAATCTCTCATGCAAATACCTGTCTCAGTCGTCAAAAAGCGTCGCGTTCGCGTATTTAACCTCTTGCATGGCTCTAAAATTAAAACTAAGTTGCCACCCTAGCTTTTCTATTTTTAGAAAAGCTCATACCTAAATAACCGGTATCGGTTACTTAACCGATATCGGTCTATCAGCTACCGATATCGGTTCCTTAACCGATATCGGTTACACACCTATCTTTTCTCAACACAGCGTTTTTCGTTCTTTTCTTCATTTCTCACCTAAATTTTTGTCGCACCCGCCTCTTTTCCTGCATAAACACACAATTTACCACATTTGTTCATCCATCCCCACACATAGCATTACAATTTCATTAACATCATTTATTTTATACAAATACACAAACCATCAACTACGGATATCAAGAAACTATCAATCTATACATCATTTGGATCCAACTCATCAGTTACATATATCACAATGTCACAAAACCACCGATTCATCACATAACCTGACATTCATATATACGTGCAAAAACAAAAACATCAACATCATCCATCTATCAACATGTCAACTAAAACTTATCATACATTACATATTACCAACCATTAACAAAATATTTAAACACATTTTGAACACTGCACGAGGATCAAAACATCGTCTCTATATATATACAAATTTTCAAAAATACAATGTGCCCTACATCGGGCCTCTGTGATCTCATAATCCACCAAAGCCGGCACGCAGCCGCAATACTATCATCGCAGCTCGCCGCCGGTCCCTCGTATCAAAAAACTCTCGACTACTCGGCTCGCAGGCCGGTATCCACTATACAACCCCTACTCGGCTCGCAGGCCGGTATACAATAAATGAATAAATGAATACATGAATAATACATAGGCACGCAGGCCTCTATCAATACACCCGGTTCACAGACCGGTGCCCATCTCTAAATACAAAAGCCATGTCTGGGATCCCTCAGCTCTCCCCACCGCCCTCGGCACCTCTCCCCCGCTGGTCCCTGGTGCCTGGTGCCTCTCGCCTCCTGCCTGTGACGGACCCACCAGTGTGGCTGCACCTCCCTGAGACCTCTGGCTCCGAGAGGTCTCTGCTCTATGTGCCGCATAGGGCTGATAATCAGCCCCGGTACCATCAAGAATATCCTGATAGTATCGGGCCTCCGCTCTAGCCTCCATGTAACGCTCTTGAGCCACCGTAGGTACTGGGGCTGGTCCCCTGACACCTACTACTACTAGTGCCCCCTGTGCCTGTGCTGGGGCCGCTGGTGGTGCCTGTGGCTGTGGTACCTACACCTGTACCTGTGCCTGGGGCTGTGGCTGTACCGCTGGTGGTGGTGGTGCTGGTACTTGTGCTGCTACCTGTACCTGTACCTGCACCTACACCTGTGGCTGTGGTGTTGCTGGTGGTGCTGCTGTGCCTGTGCCTGTGCCTGAGCCTGGGCTAGCTGCCCCTGTAAGACACCTATCTGTGCCTGTGCTGCAGCTAGCTGCCCCTGTAAGAGAGCTGCACCTGACCCCTGAGCTGATCTCTCTCTCCTATCACTGCAGCCAAGTCTGGCTGTGTAGGCGGTACTATCCTGGCTACTCTCTACCCAGCCCACCACCACCCTGTATGCTCCCATGCACCCAGCATCATCTACACCCTCACCTGCTGGCCTCTCTGCTACCCAATCTGGATCCAAAGGCTGTGGTGTAGGTAGTGGGGCCTCTACATCATCTCTCCTGTACTGAGGAACAGGAGGTGGCTCATCCTGTCGCAGCCCCATCTGCCTGCGTACCCTCTCCAGGGGTATCCGCTCGTACTCTCCTGGCCTTCGTCCTGCTATCCAGAATGTGTACTGGATTAGGTGCAACTGTAAGCGGGCTCCTCTGCCAGGATGGTGAGCTCTGTAGGGTCTCCATACAATGTCTACTGCTATAAAGGCCCTCTAGCAGATGTCTATAGTATGCCACATCCCGACCTGCCATAACTACTCGTGGCTGACCCACGACCCCCAACCACCTCTGAAAGCCATATCGGTATATGACCTGTGGCCCTGGCTGCTGGGGTAACCCTACTGGCCTGATGCATACGATGTGCTCGTATGCCCAACAATGCAACAAAAATGTAGAACAAATACCAAATCACCTCCTCCGGCGATAGCCCCATAGCTCCCTGTATAATTGCACCAGATATACTGGTGCCCAGGCGTAACAGGTGTGCTCCTCCACCATCTCCAGCAGTACCCCCATCAATGCTCGTGGGAAGCAGCCTCCCTCTAAGTCCGGGAGGGCGAAGCAGGTGATCCCAACCATCATCAACACAGCCCAGTCGTGTCTCGTGTCGATGCGCACGGTACATGTCACCGTACCCGATACTCGTGCTATGGTAGGTCCAGTAGCACGGCTGCATCCCCAAAAACCTGTAGTATGCTGTCCATCGCAGTCTCTGAATCTACCTGGAAGACTACCTCTCCCTCGATAGGTAACCGAAGGATGCGATACACATCCTCCAATGTGACGGTCATCTCCCCAGTCGGGAGATGGAACACATTGGTCACCGGATCCCATCTCTCGATGAGGGCGACCATCAGGCTGTGATCTCTCTCTATCGCTCTATACCTCTGGACTCCACCGAGTCCCACCTCACGCATGATGGCCCAATGAGCCGCAGATACGTGTGGCCTCATCCGCACCAACATCGGGGGCATCCTATCCCGCATCGTCAACTGCTGACGTGCCTGCAAAACCAACCCACATCCTTAGACCTACTCTTTATTACAACATCTACTTTATCATCTAAACACCCCTTTTTATCCCCTCGACCATACCCTGACTCTCTACCGCCCCCCTCTAACAACCTACCACCCCTACACACCCACACCAAACCCAACCCAACCCAAAAACCCAAAACCTAACCCTTCTCCACCCCTAACCCAACCCCCACACCGACCCGCAACCCAACCCAAAAACCCAAAACCCAACCCAACCCAAAAACCCAAAACCTAACCCCACACCTAACCAAGTTAACTCAACCTAAGACCTATTCTTAGCAAGTTCCCATAACCAACTAAGACTTACCCAACACCCTAAAAATCAATGCCTACATTCCCTCTAACCACATTCCCGCAATGCTCACAAGGAGCTCCCAGTATAGTCCGTGGGATAACGACACGAGATCCATAAAAATTAGGAAGATCTTCCTAAGTTCAGTAAACCTAGGAAATCCTAGCTTGACCGATGCGGGTTGCCCCTAACCATCGCCGGTTAATCCAGACAACCATCAGTTACTCCTTTTAACCCAAATCAACCTTATTTCTCAAGGTTGGAAGTTAGAACTTGGAAGCAAGAAAGTTGATGAGAAAGAATCCACATTTCAGAGCCGATAATGCATCTTCAGCGCGAGCCAATTACAGCCAGAAAAACTCATTTTTTATCCAAGGTGTTGGTACCCATCTATTGAGTTTTCATAATGTGCCTTAAAATTTTCATGTCAAATTCTACTCTGAAACATTTCATTGGTCGATTGGAGGGTCTAACCTATCTACCCTCTTGAATACTTTCTCAAATTATGTTCCATTTTACCCATTATTTCCTAAAAAATATTAATTCCTACCCAAATTGCCCCAATTTAGCATAATACAACCAAATCACCAAATTAAAGAGTTTGTCGAATCTACCGGTATGATTTTACCCTATTCTGAAATGATTTTCGACACGTCGTCATGGTGGGATCTCGATTTTGGTGGTCAAGCGAAATCGCAATCCTCGGGCTCGAAAACAATGCCTAAATGCATGTTTCCAATCCTGATCTGCTAAGATCCCCGGCCAATTTTCTTCTGCCTTGTCAAAAAATTTGATTTTCTAGGGCATCCTCTATCATTTTTTACATTTCTGACGGGTATACAGGTAGTCATCTACCTCATTAAATTTATCTTTGCAACATATTGCTCCACGTCAGACAGGCTCCTATTGGCTTACAGGATGTGCAAAAGTGAGAATTTTCTAACTATGTTACTTTTTGAAAGGTTTTTCAGACAAACCGATGTCGGTTTCCTGTCTGCGGCCCACATTGCTACAGGTGATCAGTGCCTTACATGGCACAATTTGATTGGTCATGGAGGATCGATGGGTCGGTGGATTACACTTAGGACTTTTACCCCATTCTTTGCCCTTATTTACTCCTTGCCTCTTTTTCACCAATATCGCCTATATCCACCTTTGCAGGTGGACAAGGCATTTGTTACCAATTGTCCAGCATGACCTACGGCCTAAAGGCCCATATCCAATAGCAGGTCAACCTAAGTTTTTAACTTCAAAATATTTAAGCCTGAAATTTTAGGCCTCGATAGCCCTCGTCCATTGAGAAGTGGACACGTGTCCAGGAGAAACCAAAATTAGAGGGCAGGTTTTGAAATAACTTTGAAGTTTTTAACTTCAAAAGATATCAACCTACCTATTTTTCAGGACGAAGTCCTCGCAACTAATGAAAAGAGGACATGTGTCCAGGAGGTGAGATGGACCCAAGGGGCTGAAGGAAAACTATTATGAATTTTTGACTTTATGCCTTGCAAGGTAAAAAATGAAAAATGGTCCTGTGACCAATTTGAGGAAGACACGTGTCCCAAGAAGAGGCGGAAGTTTTGAGTGCGGAGGAAATATTGAAAAAATTTACAAATTTTGGCGAAGGATTGCAAAGCCTCAAAAATTGATCTATTTGGCCTGACCCAAGGCCTCGCCCTACCAATTAGGCCCGGGCCTTTTTCAACCTAAAAATCTGGCCCGACCCAAGGCCTCCACCCACCTATTTGGCCCGACCTAAGGCCTCAACCTTATTTGGCCCGACCCAAGGCCTCAAGTACAATTAGGGGGTGACACATACCGGGCCCGCATCTTGTGGAGCCCGACCCAAGGCCTCATGTGGTAAGGAATCGAGCGGATGTTTGGGCCCACGGAAAATTTTGAGAAACCTATTTGGCCTTTTTCAACCCAAGTGCCAAAATTCATAAAATGAGCCCAACGGTTTATTGGTGGGGCATCCATCATGTACCTTGTGTTCACATGGCAGGTCACAGTTCGTGTTTTAGCATGATTAGGTTCCTTGACTTGATCTGTCAACCAACTTTTCCTAGACCTAGACCGTAACGTTTATCTCAACCAAACCATGCATTTGGTAAAGCATGCCGAGATCGATGCCTACAATCATGTTTTGACACATGTACCTCACTTCATTCAAAGGTCAAAAAGGTAGTTTTGACTATCCTACTGCCTTGAATGACATTATCCACGATGTATATCACCCTTGATGTTAAAAGTTGATCAAAATCAACGGATACTGTGCATTTTCATTTTTGGTTTGCTCATGGGAGCTACATGTACCCTAGTCGTACTATTGCATTTCAACATGCGTCTGCTTCCTTGGACCTTTCTTCACAAAATTCCAACCACCTTGTGACCATGGCCTCTCTGAGAATAATATAATCATTTATCATGAGCCTAATCCCTGATGATCTATGATGTTCACTCAATCTGTGATAGATTTGAGCTTGGGCACGATGTAAAGATATCGTAAAAATGTAAAAACCACTTCATATTATTGTCTGCAGCAGGTGAAAAATGATGAAAGTACAAGGTGAAAAATGATTGCAAATGCATGCTGGCATGTATGTGTAGACACCAAATTCATGTCTTACGACCCCTTATGACCCCGCATCCCATTTCACAACCTAACCTCATTACCTAAACTTTACACAATTATTTATTAATTACCTTGTAATTGATAAATCCACATCACCTTACCCGCCACCTCACTTTGCCACCTCATCATGACCTAGCCCTAACCCTAAACTAACCTAATTAAGACCCATGACTTGGTCTAGGCTCACATCCATAACTAATGCCTCCTTACTCGCACCCAAAACCGACCTTCTAGCCACTTGACCAAGCCCACAACTGATCTCTCGGGAGAAAAGTAGGGAAGGTGGGCTATTTTACTAAAAATAGCCTACTTTTTCCTTACCGATGCCGGTTCCTACTCGACCGCCGTCGGTTACGCAACCGCCATCGGTTCCCTGTAAATGGGCTCCCCAAACCAAAACAACGGATCGGAATTTCATTTTCGGAGATCAGTCAAAGGATTTCTGGATCAACAGAGAGCATTGCAAGCGAGGAACAGAGTCCAGATCTTCACTTGACAAGCAGAGACGAGTAAAGAATACCAGAAGAGGAGATCAACTTGCATCTGTGCCAAAACTAGTAAGTCACATCTTGCATGTCCTTTGCTATGACATTTCTTATGCTTCTTGAATCTCAGTGCTCCTAAATCTGTTTCTGAATCCACTACCCAACGTGCCATTGCATCTAACTATCATTCTTTTTCTTCTAACCATCCCATTTCCTAATACCATTCAAAAACTAGCCATTACAAACACCATAGCTGCCAAGAAGATCCGTAGAACCCACCGCTATCGGTTATCAGTAACCGCCATCGGTTATCAGTGACCAGCATCGGTTATCAGTAACCCCCATCGGTTCCTCTGATCAAAAACTAGAAAACCAGCCTTTCCCCCTACCCAGTTTAACGAAATAATTTAATTAATATTTTGCAGTCTTTTGTGTTAATTCATATTAGCAGGGGAACTGACCACCTTCGAAAGGAAGTTTTATATTTCCTGGGCCGAAGGCAGTTTCCTCATTTATTGTTTAATCAAAATCTTGTGGTCTTGTGTTCTTATTTGCAGGTAGTCCTTCCAAGACAAAAAGGAGTTTCTCTGCAGTCAGCCTGATCTTTCTCTACGGTACGCGCACACCATCTCGACATTCAACAGGTATTCCTCCTAACCCTAACCTCATCTGTTTCTAAAAGGAATGAAAGGATAGAAGCAACTCTATTCCCAGAAGCTGAAACATTCCGAGTGAAACATTTTGGCACGCCCGGTGGGACCCATTTTGGGTTTCTTTCTCTTGCTTATTTTCATTTTAAGAAGCGCATATTTGCTGTTGCTACTTTTTGTTATATATTTCGTAAAGAATTTGTCTTGCTTTCCGATAGTTTCGCATTAGTGAAAGTCATCTCTCTTGCTTCATCGAATATAATTTTTGATTTCGGTTTAAAACGCATGCATTGCATTCCTGCTTGTTGTTCTTCAATTCTAGTGAACATAGATTAAGTAACAGGTCGTACACGTGGGGGTGATATCCACGGTATTGATAGGAAATTAACCTTAGTTTCGACTGCACAACACATACCAAATCACTTCACAATTAACACAACAGCTCAAACATCCCCCCTTTTCCGTGGTATTCCTCCGCCCGATTGAGGTAACCTTATAAGCCAAAACAAACTTGACATTTCCCCTTGGTCTTGTTGTTTAGGATTCTGACATCATCTTACGTCTAAAGGCATAAGCCCACGATAACTAAAATTAACCCTAGGATTAATCTCTAGATTTGCGTGTGCCTCTTGCTTGTTTCCAAATTCTGTTTTCTCTGTCATACTTTGTCTTCTGTGATCAATAAGTTGATAAATATACTCAACATTGCTAAAAATCAAATTAGCAGCCTTTTATATCTTCTTATCCTAGACTTTTGACACCGGCATCGGTTAAGGGTCCGGCGTCGTTTTCTCTGTGACCGACACCGGTTAGTAAACCGATATCGGTTACTGTCTTCATCAGCCCCTGAAAAACCAGCAACTTGCCAAATTCATCATTTTGAGGTTGTTTTTGTTCTTGATAGATTAAAACTTTCCTGTGTGTTCTTGTCCATGGTTGTCATCACTTGGAAGCAAGCCGCCGCCATGGTTTCACATGCCTGCTCTGTGTCTTTTCCTGAATCACCCCCTTCACATTCTATAGGGAACCCTACGGACACCAGTGAGATCCCCCAAATTCCTGTAGGAGACAAGGACTTTGCCAAATTTCTGGATGCTAATCCCAGCGCTGTACAATACTATTTGTCTCATGCCCCCGACCGTACGCCTGATGGTCAGCTCCTTATTGGCATGCCTATTAGTATAGCTGCTCATTTAGCTCCCACTCCTCCTGATAACAATGCCTTACTTCCTGCAGCTCTAGCCCCGTCTCCCAATCCGACAGCTTCAGAGGTTCATACGACCCCGATTAGCTTTCCTTTGGTTAACCTTGGACCCCACGTATCGTTACCACCAACTACCCCTGTCTCATCTCTCTTTCAGACCACTCCATTCATGACTTACTCTCTGCCACCTATTCACATGAGCTTTCCTTCTCAAGCTCCGCCTACCTTTTCATTCCCATACACGTATCCAGTAACCTCAACACCTTATATGGGACATCCCTTATTCTGTGGCATCATCATCTCATCCAACCATAGATTTCATCAAACAAATGATGGACAAAATGTTAAACCTGGAGGCTTCCGTTTCAGGAAGTCGTAGCGCCTTGACATACGAGCAAGTTTGTCGGGAGCCCATTCACCCTTTTGTCCCCCTTCATTCATACCCTCCTCAATGGGAGTTGCCAAAGTTTACTCGTTTCAACAGTAAAGAGGATCCTCAACAACACTTGCGATCATTTAGACATGCTTGTTATTTGATTTCCCATGATGACGCCTTGTTACTCCGCACCTTCCCCATGTCCTTATCAGGACCCGCCTTGGAGTGGTACAGTGCTTTAACCCAGCATTCGATCTTCTCTTTTAACCAACTAGCCCAATCTTTCTTGGATCATTTCTCCATTAACATTGCCAAGAAAGTATCTATCACTGACCTCTATGCCATCCGACAATTTGAAGATGAATCTATCACAGATTTCGTTGGATGATGGCGGGGCCTTATCAACCAACTTACGTATGCCTTGCCTCAAACCGAACTCATTGAAATATTTACGCGGGCCTGCGCTAAGCACATCTCACCTACCCTCCAAATTCAAACTTTCCGCACATTTGACGAGGCCTTTACCATGGCTCGGAAACTTAAAATTCGAGCCTTAGAAGAAGAGAAATTATGGTTGCGTAACAAAAACCCCAATTTCCAAACTCCTGATTCTACCAACAAGCCAAACACCACCACTTCTCATGCATCCACTTCTTCTAAATCAAAAGAAGCTTTCCACGTGGTAATGGTCAAATCTCAAACACCGTCCAATACTCCACCAAAAACAACTTATAAGTACAAATCCGAGCCCACCAATTACACTCCCTTGGGAGAAACTTATGGCGTCATCCTGGAGAAATTGCTCAAAGCTGGGGCTATCACCTTGCCCCCTGTTAAACCTCACTCTGGGTTTGACTCTACCCCGCGCAATACCTTCCTGGTACAAAGAAAATGACTTTTGTAACTTTCACCGCATAAAAGGACATAGTCATGAAAACTGCAAGATGTTGAAAAATATAGTACAGGAAATGGTTGACGCAGGGGATATAACCCTCGATAATCCTAACGCCCCTGCTAACCGAAATCTGAAAATTTTCAACAAGCCATTCCCGAATCACTCGTCTCAACGGTAACGTGAACCAAGATATCTTAGCCGAGGAGAGTGTTCATGAGATCCATGCAGTCTTTAGATTCTCAGCCAAAAGCCTCTATTGAAAATTTTTTAAATCAAGCCTCTCCACCAACATAGGAGTTTGAACTTCCTTCACCAAAATCAAGCCAAAGTGAAATCATTCCTTTACCCATAGAAGAGTTAACTGCCCGGACTTCTCTTCTCATCGACGAGTCTTCTTACACCACATCCCTACAAGAATGTGAGTGGATGCTATCTAATTTATCTATTTCCCAAACGTCCCCTTCTACCACTCTTGCTACACAAGAGGAAGGCTCGCCACTCCTTTTGACATCCTTAGCTGAGAAATCTCTTACACTAACATCACCACATTCTTTAAACGTGACGGATCCCCTCGAACACGCCCTCCTACCTATTAGTCCCTCATCGCCTAAATCTTTTCAACGACCAGTTGACCTCTTAACATCTATTGATACAGTGCCTCATCTACCTCCTGTGTCGCACCCGCAGTGGACTGGAATTACAACCCACCTTTCCTCCGTACAAAAATTACAAATCACACCTAGGGATTGTCATTCCACAGAAGATAGATAGGCCCTATGGGAACGTTTGAGTACCCCTTTTTCTACTCAAATGCAAATGACTGATCCTGATGTCTCCACCATATACCTTTTTGAAGTGCTTACAGAAGCTTAAAATGCCCCTGTTCTCACCTTCACCCCCCTCACCTCTACCAAATGCCCCATCCACTTCTATCAACTTAACCAGATCTTCCCCTACACTTGGGACCTCACCAATGCCCAGTCTAACGCACCCGCCTAAGCAACTCGATCTATCCAAAAATAAATCCGTTCCGCCACCTAGGAGACAAACTCAATCCGTGCCCCTATCACAATCAAAACCATCATCGTCATACCTACCTTCCATATAAGACACCTTCTTGAAAACGGTTTCATAGTTAGTAGTTTTTAATATAGTTTTATATATCAGTTGATAGTTACTTTCAGGCTTATGATAGAGTATGGGTCCACTGAACTTATTTGAATCAATATAATTTACATTTTGTGCATGGTTGTGATTTTCTGATAAGTTCACATCTGAATGATTTTTTTAATACATTTAATTGTTTCCTTTATTTGGTATATTTCCTTACTACTATCTTAATTTTGAGTGTGTTATTTAAATTCTACTATTTCAATTCAGTATGTGTGCGTGTTATTTGAAGTTTGTTATCTTAATTCAGTGTGTGCATTTCAATTCTAGTAAAGTAATTATTTTAAATGCATTTTATTAGAAAAACATTGTTTCAATAGTTTCCTAACATTACGTTTATGTAGATTAGAATTGAGACAAGGGGAAACACACCAACCAAACCCCCCAAAAGGAACCACCAAAAACCTGAGTTACATAAAGCTTAATTTCATACAACCTTGGACACATAACCCTAGTTTTATAATGACACTAGTTGAAGAATTTGTTAGTTAAATAATTGGAGAATACAATAACCCATTATTTTTGGTGTCATTATTAGGGACACCATAATCAAAACATGACCATTTTATTCACTTTATATGATATAGGTGTTAATGAAGTTAATATATGCAACCAGTAGAATTCCTAGGCCTTGTTTACACAACCAACTTTGATGCACATGGCACGAGATTTTCAAGGGAGATTTATACCTCGTAATATCTAAATAATATCTCCTAACAAAGCACAAGTAGGGAAACATTGAAAGTGACACTGAATCCAATACACCATGCCTATAATCCTTTCATAACAATCCACATCATCTTATCTATAAATAGAACAACCATTCTGAGATGGGGGACAACAATAATTATGAGGACTAACCATTGAGTAGAACCTTTACTTATGAAATCATCCTCAATGAAGATGAGGATGAACCCATGAAGAAAATTTATCCATCCATCCTCCCTATCTTTTGAGGAATTCCCACAGAAGACCCATACCATTTATTCTTTGAATTCAAAGTTCTTTCCTAAATATATGACTACAAAACAGACAACCAAAAACTAAAAATGTTCCCTTCCACCCTGAAAGAATCTACTATGAGGTGGTTCATGGGATTTTCCCCTAACTCCATTCATTCATGGGATAACATGGAGACATCATTTTTAGACAAATATCAAGACTATTATAGGGGAATATATAGGAGAGAATAATTCTTCTAGATAAAGCTAAAGGAAGATGAAAATATGGAAGATTTTTTGGAAATATTTCTCTTTCTCCATAGAAGGAGTGGTTATGAGTTACATGCATAAATCACTAAGACAATTTTCCTGAAAGGAATTGATGAGGAAACCAAGGATTATCTCCATCTCAAGGGAGGAGGTGAAGTACACAAACTCACCATGCCACAGATTACTGAGCTATGTAGAAGTTACTGTAGAATAAGAGGAGGCATCAATAAAATAAAAACATCAAAGAATTCCCTAGGTTCCTTATAAATTCTCGAGGAAATGGATAACATGAAAACAGACATATTTTCACAATTGACATCAACCATAGTTGGTTTGAAAGCTAAGACCAATGTTGTAAAGAAACCCTTAGATATATGACTGTCCTAAATGCAGAAAGAGACATCCTTTGTATAGAATGTCCCTTTGGATGTCACATACATGTGCTTTATTTGTGATGTCTCTAATCATGATACCAACCATTGTAATCTCTTACCTCAACTAAAAGAGATATTAAACTCTATAGCTCAATCAAATGTAGAGATAAATTTTATGCAAAAATCAAATACTAAATCTTGTTATGCCCCTCGACCTCCTCATAACCCCTGGATCATGCCATGGCCCAATTAGGCTCCTCCACAAACTTGGGGACAACCTGAATGGGCACCACCAAACTTGGTAACCTATCCAAAACAACCACCATGGGTACCCCCATACAATCAACAAGGTTGGGCACCTCCAATTAATATGCCACCATTGAAAAATCACCAATGGGAAACTCAAAAAAAAATCTAATCAACCAATAAGGTTTGTACAACAACAACAACCTTTAATTCCCCCACCAAAATAGAACTATATGCAAGGGAAAGGTTCACAAACTCAACTTCCAGCTAATCCTATCTTAAACCCCAAAAATCAACAAATAGCTTCCATTAATGAAGTAGGACATGGTGAGGCTATGTAGATGAATGCCATTAATAATGTACAATTGAGGTCTAGTAGGATAATAAAAAATCCTCCTACTCTTATCACTAAGTCACCTAAATAAAATGAGAAGATACCAGAGGAAAATGAGGATATGCCTGAGGAAAATAAGGAAACTGAAAATGTTTCAGGAGACATGAGCCACTAGGAACAAAAATGTGCATGAAGGTCCTTTCCTAGACCAGTTGAAAGAAACACAGAATAAGGAAGAAACAACACTAGTCCAAGAGTTTAAAAATATGAACATTGAAGTCCCACTTTTGAGAGTAAAATGGGACATTCCAAATTAAATCGGACTATTAGAGGTCATTGCATAAAAAAACTAGGAAGAAATAGGAAGTACCCAAAAATATTCAAAGTGGAGGGAGATTTAGCTGATCTTGTGGCTACAAATACTTCTTCCACCAAATTATGGGGATCATGGGAGTCTAGTTATTACAATTTTTGTAAATGGCCATTCAATATCCAATGTATTGGTATATCTAGGATCTACTATCAATGTTATAACAACATATATGTTCAATTTTTTCTCTTTAATAGGATTACAACCAACCAATATTGTTCTTTAATTAGTAGATCAATCTATTGTTGTACTAGATGGAGTGATTGAGGATGTTATGGTCACGAGTTGAATCTTGGGAGTATCCTATCAATTTCATGGTCTTACAGCCTAAATCCCAGAAGCTGGGATGCCCAATCATCTTAGGAAGGCCCTGGTTAGCTACTGTTGTTGCGTACATTGATTATAGTTCAGGAAAAATAACTATTTTGAATGGGAAAAAAAACAATGAAAATTTCACTTTATCCTCCTTCCCAGCCATATGTGGATGTTTGTGAATCGTGTATGGATTGATGTTTTAGAAACTAACAAAATGAGTTCTTCTTATTTGGTCACTATTGCAGTGAAAAATCACATGGAATAAATTGTTGAGTTATACACAATGTCTGATAACAAGGACACCTCAGCTACAGAAACCATAACTGTGGCTCTGTAAATTCAAACTGAGGATATGGAAACAGTTGTTTCAATTTCAACATATAATATGACTGAGGTAAGTGACATTTCTATTGGAAATTATGAAGAAATTTATTCCTATCATGAAGAATATACAGTCACTGATTTCCAATGTCCTTTAGCCAAGGTTGTGTCCCTTGAAAACATGACAATTTTGAACATGACTACAGCCTCATGTTTGCCCTTTAAATTCTTTAATTGCTAATGCAGAAATTTTTATTCTAAAAGATATTAAACAAGTGACTATTGACATAGGAAAAGAACTAACCATTAGTAACAATTTAAGAGGCCAGCCAAGAGACTAGGGTCGTAGAAATCTTGAGGAAGCATTCCAAATATTTTTCTTGGGATTATACTAACATGAAATGGATTCATCCAAGAATCTCCACTCACCATATTTACACTGAGGATGTTAAACATGTTCAAAAACTATAAAGAATAATTAATACAGCACTTAGGGACATTATCAGGAATGAGATAGAAACATTGTTGAAGGTAGGATTCATATATCCTATATATGATAGTAAGTGGGTATCACCATTAGTAATAGTTCCCAAGAAAAATGGTAAGTGGAGAATTTTCATAGACTATAGGGGAATCAATAAGGCCACCAAGAAGGATCACTTTCCCCTACCCTTTATTGATCAGGTTTTGGACAATTTGGCAGGAAAGAAATATTTCTCCTTCTTGGATGGGTTTAGTGGGTATAACCAAATTAGTATAGCCCTTGTTGATCAAGATAAAACCACCTTCACTTGTCCCTGGGGTACATTTTCATATAGATTTATACCATTTGGGATTTGTAATGGACCTACTACCTTCCAGAGAGAACTTTTGGCTATTTTTGTAGATCTTACCAATGACTGTGTTGAATTTTACATGGGTGACTTTACTGTCCATGGTTCAATTTTTGATGAATCTTTGAACAATATTGAAAAAGTATTAACTAGATGTGAGTAGCACCAAATTTCCTTAAGTCGTGAAAAATGTATGATAATGGTTGATCAAAGAATTTTGGTAGGTCATCATATTTTTGCTCAAGGTATATTGGTTGATCCTAAAAATATAGAATTAATTACTAAACTACCTACACCAAAAAATCATACTGATATGAAGAGTTTCCTTAGACATGCATGATACTATACGCATTTTATAAAATATTTTAGTAAAATTTCTACACCCATGTTTTCATTGCTAACAAAAGATTGTGTTTTTTAATCATCTCCTCAATGTCAGTAGGATTTTGAAGTTATTAAAGAGAAATCAACCATTGATCCAGTTTTGAGAGGACCCAATTGGGGAAAACCTTTCCATTTTTGCACCGATGCTTCTAACACATAAATGGGAGTTTTTCTTAGACAAAATAACGAAGAAGACTAGATGTATACAATCTACTACATTAGAAAAAAATATGACCCTAATAGAGAGGAATTATAGCACTACAAAAAAATATTATTTAGTTTTTGTTTACTCTCTGAACAAATTCAAACATTATATTACTGTGTTAGTCCTCATCTTGATCTCACCCTCTTATCTAGCGTCTACCTTTCAAAATTCTGCTCTTACTGGGTTTCTCATGTGAAAAACATATGCTCAAAGATAGGAATGTGTTGGATGTAAATGTGATTCTTTTTTTTAGATTTTGAATCCTCTTTTTTCAATTGAGGAATGAAATAGCTATGTTGCCCCTAAAAATCCCTATGAAAATTGGCGCCTATGTCCTTCTAGTGCTCTTTTTTTGTTTGGTGGGGATTAATTTTTCCTAAGTGTGGAATTAGATGTGGAAGGTATCCATGTGTCTGTTTAGCGCATCTTTTGAAAGGCACAAATAATTGGAAACTCTCAAGGAGTAAGGATACTCCATGGAGTCAGAAGCATAACAATGTAGTCCAGGTAGGCTAAAAATTCAAAAGTAAAGAAGGAGGTCTTGCAGGCTTCCATGTGTCACCTAGGCACAGATTCATAAGAAGAAAGAGAGAGGGAATCCCCAAATATGTATGGGGTCTCCACGTTTCATGTGAAGTGGCCACCACTGATGAGAGAACTAAACAAATAGGTAAAGAACTCAGTGTTCGAAAAAATTGAATACGGTTTTGGGTCTTAAGGCATGTAGTTGAAGGTGTGGAAAATTTTTTAGTTAAGACTCTTAAATGAAGACAGAAAGGAAGTGGGTTAACAAAATCATGGGAACCATTGATGAGACTAGAGGAATTACAGAGTTATAATTAAAGCCATGGGAACGCAAAAAAAATATGGGCCATTGTGAGGTAATCTAAGCTTGCAAAATTCAAATTTGAAAACATGAAACAAGCTCATGTAATGGAAGATAAAGAAGCATTTTCAGACATAAATCAAAATTGGGGTTCTATATGGGCCCCCATCCCATGATGAATAAATTTTTATACATATTTGGAAGTAAGGAAACTAGAAGAGAAACAACACTCAGTTATCCTTTACTCTTACTTTGAAATATCCTCCAAGTGCAGGAAGCTTGTTCAATAGCCTATTCTTCCATAACATGAACTCATCTACGCCCTGACCTGTTTGAACAGATGCAACTAGCCTTACCAGATTATGGGACATCTCCATATCAATCAATGACTCAAGGCTCATTTTGGGACCGTCCATGATATTGTCTAGCTTGATATTTTTCTGATAAGAAGATACCCAATCCAGAAGATCTGAAGCACATGTGGAAAATTTTGTCTTCCCTTTTTCCTTGTAAGGAGTCAAATTATCAGAGGTAGACTAAGGGAGAACATATGAAGTATCTAGAAAAGAGAGTATCACATCCCTTGTACCCAGTCAAACAAGGGATTTCGAACTAGATTCACCCTTGTGACTCCTTCTAAAAGGAGGATGTATCATCCATTTTAAGACTTTAGAACAATGGAATTTTTTTATTTTTTATTTTCGAATAATGTTCTCTATTCTAAATAATCATAATTTAGAACACACATTTCAAATTTTTGAATAATTTTCTCTAATATAAATAATAAAAATATATAACACACATTCCATGCCATCAATATCATAACAGATAACCATATGTAGCTGTAATGACTTGGTGAACTACTGATCTCTCATTTCATGACTCGAGTGAACTACTGATCTCTCATTTTATGACTCGGTTTCTTACCAATCTCTCATGTTAACTTAATGTATCGTATACTAAGTATACTTGGTTCTCTTACCCTTTTCTGGGTATTGAAGTGTTTTGTTTAAGAGGCCTATCTGAATATTTGTTACCAATATTCATCTGAAATCCTGCATCTTAAACTAGGTGACATAGGACAATGTAACTAACAGTTTGCGATACTTTGGCCAAAGATTTTCACATGCTGTGCATGTTCATATTCCTAGATGGCATACTCATCAAATGGAATGCGTGTGCTTCACCCCACTTCATCTGTTATCTAGAATGGTCTTCACTAACTCCTGTCAGTCCACTTAGTCCAAGGTTTAACCCAAAACTCAGGTTAGCAACTTAGATTGGTATAGAGAACCACTAGCAGTGACTAAGGGTACTTAGACATACTCAATCGACCGAAGTCGATTGCATGTGTCTAGTTACCCTAAGTCAATCGTGAGTTAACCCCTATCTAAAATCATGCTCCTAAACTGAACCTAGAGTATAACTAAGGTCAAGTTCGAGTTTATGTAAATCTAGCTGATCCAATTCAGAAGGGTGTTGTGACATGTCAGCTGCAACACCATTGCTCTCATGAAGACCCAAGTCTTCATGATGGCACGGTACTACAGTTGGCGTGTATCAACATCCTATGGAATCATCTCATCTAGATGTACATATCTAGATAAGAAGTTAACTACTTACTTATCTCCTCATATAAGATTTAATTTCAGTAACCCTGTTGAATCTTTGATTTCTTTAACCATTAAGGTTGCTAAACATAAATGATTAGAAATTACCATGCAGATAAATATGCATCCAAACCTCTTTCCCGAAGGTTTGTGTTTCATTCCTTAGTATCTTATTTTAAAATTCAAACTTACAAACAAAATTAGTATACCAACAATAAGATTAACTTACTTAGCTTAACCAAGTTTAAGCATGATTGAATTCAAATTCAGATTCCTTTATAATAGAATTCATTAAGATGAAGTCTATTTATTGTATATGTATTTATTCTTTTTCAATTACCTTTTTTCTGATTTTGATTTAATAAGAGGAAGCATACTTCCCTCCTTCCTAATATCATTTGGGTAGGATTCCCAAAAATGTCTTAACGAATTTCTTAACCTTGCAAGAATATTGCCTTTTCTTATAACTATATTAGTTAGGGATTCATTGCAAGTTACTACATTGTACAAGATAGCATAATGATTTTTCACTTTCATAATCATCATTTAATGTGTATAATGACTTAGTTAAATGATCAGCAGTGGATGCCAACTTAACAAGTTGCATTTAATTAAGGAATAGAATATCCATTCCCTTTTCACTTATTCATCTTAAGTTCAACCAAAAAAGTTCAAAACAGACATGAACATGAAATAATAAGAATAAGGTTTGCAAATTTATTTTTATGGAATGCCCAAAGAGAATGACACATCAAGTGCAATTAACACTCAACCCTTTTTCCATTCATCAAAGTAAAATACACCTTTTACAAATCTAATCCTTCTAGACATCTTTCATGCCAATCAACATTAATAAACTGAATAAGAAATACAACTTTTCCCTTTTTCAATTACATTTCAATAAGAATCAAAGTCCCTCATAAAAGATCCAACCCTTAGGTAAACATAAGAAGCATCATAAAAGATCTTGTCTTCTTTTCTCACTTACGAAGTCCATCTGCAAAAATTGCTAGCAAGGGTCAGTTCATCGAACTGAGCATGATAAGCACTAAGCATTAAAACGATGTGCTTTCAACTAACTGTTTCATAAAAAGAACTCTGCTTTTATGAAATAGTAAGGCAATTCAGATAGATTCCTCATAAATAAATAAAGATCATAAGAGGGAGTGAGAGAAACCACATTACATTAAGTAAATATCATGATCAAATCAACACTCTTCAATCAATTATTTCATAAGAAAAATTACATCAGATAAGTAATACTTCATCTAAATTACTTATCTCATTCTTACTATAGTTATCTATAGTTCATTCTTGATTCATGCAACTAGATCAAAGGAAGATACTATTCTAATAATTCCAAAGATATAATAGTTTTCAAGAAGCACTAAACTACAATGCATAGCCTTAACATAATTCAACATATAATATCTAAAATCAAATTCATTCGATCTTTAAGGATGGAATTTAGGATAAACCAACAACATCCTAAAGAAATAGTTCCTTTATTTCTGATACTAACCAGTTTCAATTCCAATTTAATTTCCTATTTAAATCCCAATTTCAATTATCTGTCAAGGAGAAGAAGTTTAGTTTACCCTCCATTAACCACTCAGCTCCATACAGGAGTAACACAGATAAGAAAAATGAGAACAAATGAAAAAGGAGGACAACTTAAGTATTCCTTCAGGTTCAACAAAAACAACATTGTATTCAACAACTCAGGAAAGAGAGAGAAGTCAACAAGGTCGAGAGAGAGGATCTCATTATTCTTTCCCAGAAATGAAAAGTATATCAGAATAAAATAAACTAATACGGAACTGATCAAGAGATCTTTAAACTCTTATTGAATAAAGAAAACATAAAACTAATCGGTAATGAACTGAAATATAAGACTACAACATGCAAGTCAGATATCGAAGATGGGTTTCTATCAATGTACAACAAAAATAGCCACAGTAACACATTAGCTATGACTTAAATGAGATATTCAATGAATTCAATTACAACTATACATGAAGTATCAAACAACAAATAATCATTCACTTTCATCCAACATTAATAGCTTCAGACACTACAAGTAAAGCTTAATCATCCTTGTAGAAAATGATTACAAGATTACATTCAAGTAACACATATTCCCAACTTCACAGGGATAAAAGGAACCATCTTTAGATAAGAAGGGAAGGATTCCAACCAGATTCAAATACAATGGGGAACATCGAAAGAAATTGTAACCCCAATACATATGCTCAACATTGAGTTCAAAAGGAGAAGAGAAAACTGTAACATTCCAACCCAATTCCTTCAGGTAAACAAAACTGAACTAATCCAAAGTTCAACTAAGAAACCCCAATCCTACCACACTCATCTGTGGGTATCAAATTTAAGAGTTAATAACAAATCATTTCATGACAAGTAGTTGTGAAAACACATTGTCATCACAAAGTCTCAGAAGAAGCTAAATCACATTTTATCACACTTCGAGAAAGGAGAATAGTTCAAAATGAAATCCTTACTTAGTGGGGACATCTACCAACTTCTTCAAAAAGACCCACAGAAGCTCACAAAAACAAGTCATTTCAAACTCAGGAAAAGTAAATCTCATTTACTGTCATTTCTAGACAAAACTGAATCCACAAAGTGTTGAATTCAAACAACTTTTCAGCATAATCTCAACAGAACAACAAGATTCGAGACAATTCACATTTCAGCAGAAGACATCACATTTCATACTTCTTCCAAAAATGAAAAAACCCATATAAAATCTTTATCAACAATGTTTTCCCTAATTCGTTTGGCACATGGCAATAGAAGTTCTCACAATTTTATCAACATTCTAGTTCTAACAAAAGATAAAGCACGATTTACCCAAACATTCATCAAAGAAACTACCCATATCAAATCTTCTTCAAACAACAATTCAAACAAGAGAATATAGTAAGAATACACAAGCATGACTGAAAGATATAAACATTCCAACAAAACAACTATTTGTTTCCAAGAGTAGAGTTCTTTTAATGAAGATGTTTAGTAAAAAGCAGAACAACTTAATGAGAAGAGCCTATCATGCATGATAGAGTTTCTTGTTTCTTTGCAGAAGACTTCCAGCCGAGCCTCCAAAATCTCTTCTTTCCAAAACAACGTCATCAACCAAATATTTTTGCTTCCCTTATACTTCCACAGGTTTAGAAATAGCTCAAAAGATGTTAAAGATCGCAAAGGATCAAAAACAAAAAATTTGTTGGTTTGAAGAACCAGAACCCTCATGCAGAGCGAAAAACCAAAAAGAGCAAATGACCAATCAACTTCCCACAAAATCCGCTCCTTCTATTTCCTAGGTGGTTTCCTAGCCATGATCAAGGTCATTGAATGAATTGAATTCCACTTTCCCTCCTCTTTCTCTATGCCACCGCATTTCAAATTTGGTGAGGTTCCATTTCAAAAATTTGCATGCATTTTATATTTGGTAATGATGCCAGCCAGGCATCCCACTAACCTTCCAAGACTCCGCCAAACTTGGCAGATTTAAGATGTGACAACAGAAATCAATTCCCATAAATACCTTAGAAACCATCGCCACCAACTTCCCACTTTCCATGTAACCCTTAGGTTCCCCTTTCTTCGCTTGGTAATAGTTTAGGTTAGATTAAGATTAGGTTAGGATTCCACCTTAGTTCTTAGGTCATTACTATTTTCCTTAGGTTAGTTCAAAACTCCATAACCATAAAGTATACTATCTTAGGTTAGGTTATAACCCTTATATTAGAATCCATATAGGATAGGAAATCAAAACATAGGTTAAGGCATCAACCTTAGTAGTTTAGCAATAGGTCCCAGATAGGTCTTAGTTACCATAGGTTAAAATTAACATAGTATGGAACATTATGACTAAGGCTAAGGTATTTTCCTTAATATCCCTTTAACAGACCTTTAATCTTCTCATTCAATTCAGTGTTATAAATTATTTATCAAGGAGGTCCAAGTTTTGCCATTTTCAGCATGATGCAAAGTAAGGACACCTAAAACCGGTTTCCCCGTAATCATATCCAAAACAAGACTTAGTTCCTCATTACCTTTCCATTTCAGAATGTTAGTTATCAAGATGATAATAAAGAAGAATTGAAGCATACCTTGGATCAATGGAATTGATTCAAGGTGTGTTGTTAACATAAGGTAAGTATGAAAACAACAGTACATGTTCACAACTTACATATCACAGAGAAGAATGACTTCATTTCCAAGTAAACAGAATTACAACAAGTATGAATCTCTGTACAACAATAACTTATCCATTGCAAACATGATATCCGAAGTCAAAAGTATACACCTTCCTAAGACAAAGCACATGTCAACGTTTGCAATGTCAAAAGTGGAAGTCATCATAGTAACAGTCATGCCAAAGACGTTACATACCTTCCTCCTTAAAAGAATCATCATCTCGATGATTAACTTAATCAAACCATTAAAGTTTTGGACAAAACTTAATTATTGTCCTTCCATTCATATGTTCATAATAGAACTAAATTTGAGAAATTCAAATTTCAAAACAGTATTAAAATAACTATTAAATAGTTCAGTAACTGCCCAAGTCTGGCAGATTTATCATCAAAACATGAATAAATTTTTCATATTTTAACAGTTTTCAGAATCAATTCTGATCAAACAGATGTGGAAAAATAGATCTCATATCTTCGAGATTTTCCCAGGTTGCACTTTCTTCATTAAACTGGTCCCACTAGACCTTACATTGATTTATTTCAAATTTCTTAAGTGCAACTGACGAGTTTCCAACACTCGAATGGGCTTAACCATGATTATTCTTGGGTCTTGGACCTGGAAGGAATTCCAATTTAGCACATGTGATAAATCTGAAATGTATTTCTTAAGCAAAGAAATATGGAAAACATCATGCATTTGTGATAAAGCAGGAGGTAAAGCTAAACGATAAGCTACAGGGTTGATTACTTCAACAATTTCAAAGGGTCCCACATAATGAGGTGATAACTTGGTAGCCTTGCCAAAAGTTATAGAACTCTTATTCGGTTTAACCCAAAGAAAGACCTTCCCACCAAGTTCAAATTTCTTATCAACCCGCTTTAAGTCTGCATAACTCTTTTGCCTATCTGTAGCTTCCTTCAAGCGTTCACGAATCAATTTTTACTTGATGTTCCATTTGTGTAAGGATTTTTGGCCCAATTACCTCTCTATCCTCAATGTTGTCCCAGCTAACAGGGGTTCTGCATTTCCTTCCATATAGTGCTTCGAAAGGTGCCATTTTTAGAGAGGCGTGATAAGTGTTATTGTAAGAAAATTCAACTAATGGGAGGTACTCCTCCCATTTATATTTCTGGTCCATGCAATACATTCACAACATATCCTCTAAAACTTGATTAATTCTTTTAGTCTGTCCATCCATTTCCAGGTGATATGCAAGAACTGAAATTCAGCTTAGTCCCAAGGGGTGCATTAAGTGTTTGCCAAAATCTAGATGTCATTCTTGGATCTCTATCCGATATGATCAATTCATGTACTCCATGTAACCTGAAAATCTCATGCACAAATCTTCTTGCTAGCACTGGTGAATCATCCTTTAGATTACCAGCAATAAAGTGTGTTACCTTTGTTAGTTTATCAACAACAACCAGAATAACATCATGTTTATTTTTTGACATAAGAAACCCCTGAAATGAAATCCATGCTTATCACTTTCCATTTGTACTGTGGAATGTTGTGAGGATACAGTAAACCAGCTGGATGCATATGCTCTGCTTTAACACGTTGACACTCTAAGCAGCGTGTCACAAATTCCATCACATCCATTTTCATCCCTTTCCAAAAATATTGTTGTTTTATATCAGCAAGCATCTTCATAATGCCAGGGTGTCCAGAAAAAGGTGAAATGTGAAATTCAGCTAATAATTTACTTCTTAAATCATTTGCCAAAGGTATGTATACCCTATTTTCAAACCGCAAGATTCCTTCATTGTCAAAGTGAAAAACTTTATATCTCACATCATTTGGATCTGCAGCAAATGATGTCTTTACTTGCTGAAAATAAGAATCAAGATTCCATGACACTTTTCACCTCATCTTTAAAGTGAGCTCTCAATGTTATAAGAGCAGAAATGTGCTTCCTACGACTTAGAGCATCCACTACTCTATTTTCTTTGCCTTTAATGTAACTTATGTCAAAATCATACTGAGATAGAAATTCTAACCATCTTCACTGTCTTGCATTCAGATTTGGCTGAGTAAAAATATAATTCAACCTAAGATGATCAATTTTTAGTTTAGAAGGCCTAACAAGAAGGTAATGCCTCCATACTTGAAGCACATGAACAATGGCAGCAAGCTCTAGGTCATGTGGAGCATAATTCAGTTCATGTAACTTGAGTTTTCTACTTTCATAAGCTATGACATGATCATTCTGCAATAGAATACCTCTGAGACCCTCCCCAGATGCATCTATTACGATATTAAAGTATCCATTAGGATCATGTACAGTCAAAATAGGTGTTGTAGTTAAATGGTCCTTTAGAATCTTAAAAGCAGATTCACATTTTTCATTCCAAACAAATTTCTTTTTTTTCTTCTGTAATGAAGTTATTGGAGCAACAATCTTAGAAAAGTATTTAACAAACTTTCTATAGTAACTAGCAAGACCCATGAAGCTTCTAACTTCATGTACATTCTTGGGTGTATGCCACTCAATTATAGCTACAATCTTTGAGGGGTCTACCGCTATTTCATTCTTGCTTATAACGTGACCCAAATAGTGCACTTCCGTGTCATAGAAGGAACATTTCGACAGCTTACCAAACAAATTTCTCTTTCTCAAGATTTCCAAAACTATCTTCAGATGCTTATGATGTTCTTCAATAATTTTAGAGTATATAAGAATACCATCGAATACAAGCACAAATTTCTCCAAGTATTCTTGAAAAATATTATTCATCAAATTCATAAAAGTGGCAGGTGCATTCGTCAACCCAAAAGGTAAAACTATGAATTCATAATGCCCATACCTTGTTCTAAAAGTTGTTTTATGAATATCTTCATCCTTTATTCGCAACTGATGATATCCAGATCGAAGATCTATTTTAGAATACAATGATGCACCATGCATCTGATCAAACAAATAATCAATTCTAGGAAGTGGATACCTATTCTTAATTTTTTCTTTGTTTAACATCCTATAATCAATGCACAATCTAAGTGTGTCATCCTTATTTTTCACAAAAATTACCAGTGCTCCCCAGGGTGAGACACTCGGTCTTATCAAACCTTTTGACAAAAGTTCCTGTAACTGAGCCTTAAGCTCTACAAACTCAATGGTAGTCATTGTATAAGGTGCCTTGGAAATAGGCTCGGTTCCTGATTTAATCTCGATCGTGAAATCAAACTCTCATTTGGGGGGAAGACCCAGGTAACTCTTCCAGAAACACGTCACCAAAATCTCGTAACAATTGATATCTTTCCATGAAATTATTACCTTCTTCAGCAGTTTCAGAAATTTTTACTGCATATAAGGTACAACCTTTGTTTTTGGCCTTCTTAAGTTGCATAGCTGACAACTTCCTAACTGAAATCTCATGTTTTACACCCTGAATGACTGTTGTTTTCTGTAGATCATCTACACAACTAATTTGTTTTTCAAAATAGTCAACTTTTGCTTTATGCTCAACTAGCCAAATAACACCTATGATTACATCATAAGACCCCAAAGGAGTGACATAAAGGTCAACTTATGTGGAAAAACTAGGCAAGTCAAGGGCTGCTCCAAAAAGACACATACTAACTGTATGAACAACATTATTTCCATAATGCACAACCCATGATTTATCCATTTTTTCAGCTTTTCTTTTTAATTTCGAAGCTAACTTAGTAGAAATAAAACATTTTGTAGCTCCAGTATCAAATTGTATAGTCACATGTATACCAAATAACTTACCTGGAACTTCTATGGGTGTGACTTGCTTTTCAGCTTGCTTGTCAGCTACTGCAACATGTATCCTGTGCTGCTGATTGCGGTCATCCTTTTTCAAAGGATAGTGACTTGCATAATGATCCTTGCCACAATTAAAACAGCCTCCTACAGGACCCTTCCTAGGCTCAAATTTATTTCCAGCCTTGAAGTTATCATTCTATCTCCCGTAGGACTTTTGTCCATTATTATTGTTCTTGACAAAGCTATTCCACATACTAGCAACAAGTTTGTTTGTTGTTGTTTTCTTATTATTATCAGTGGAAAATTTGTTTTTTCATGCCAAACCTCTTCCAGGGTCCCCTTTTGGGTGCAAGAGATGAAGAAGAGTTTAGAACTTTCTTTCTGATTTCCTCCCTATGAGCAGAGATTGCTCTCAATTTCTATTCCTACCTTATGGATTTTTCAGCAACCCCTTCCATAGTGGTTAGGTTGTGAACATACACCTCACCTCCTATAATGGGATTTAATCCCATGATAAATTTTTGTATCCTGAACTTCTCGTCAGTTTGATACTGAGGCACGTACTTAAGGAGTTTAGTAAACCTTTCCCAGTACTCTGTTACAGTTAACTTTCCTTGAGATAAGTTTTGAAATTCAGTCATTTTATGATCATAATAAAGTTGAGGCAGTCACCATTGCCTAAAGTAACTTTTAAATTGATCCCAAGTTATGTCTGTTTCGACAATGTTCAACTCAGCCTTATGGCTATCCCACCATGAAGATGCCTCATGGGAAAGCTGATAAGCTCCCCATATTGCTTGTGTTTCCTCAGAGAAGTTTCTTATTGCAAAGTACTTCTCCATTTCACTGAGCCATTTCTTAGCCCCATCCCCAAGTGTAGTTCCATCAAAGTTGGGAGGACTTATTCTTTTTATATCATTGGTGAGTTCAGCTGCTAATCTTGCCTTTTTATTCTCAGGCTGATTAGGCATGTTTACATTACTATTATCAACACCTGGGTTTCCCCCATTGGTGTTGTCCATAGGAGGTGGCTGATTATTATTACCAAAATCTTCTTCCTCCTCCTCATTACCCATAACTTGTTGTTCAAGTATAGTCAAACGATCTCTTGTGTCCAACAGGGTAGCAAGGATCTTATCAAGTTTTTGGGCAGTAGTTTCTTCTCCACTAGGTGGTGGGTCGTTTGTAGCATTTCCTCTTGTTTTAACCATTTTCTGTTAACAAGAAAATTTAAGTTTTTATCATATTATGGACACAATAGGTCCAAGAGATGTAACCTTCAGCTCTGATACCAAGATGTAACATTCCCATTTTAAGACTTTAGAACAAGGGATTTTTTTTAATAATGTTCTTTGTTCTAAATAATCATAATTTAGAACACACATTCCAATTTTTGAATAATGTTCTCTGTTCTAAATAATCACAATATAGAACACACATTCGATGTCATTCAATCTCATAACAGATAACCATATGCAGCTGTAATGACTCGGTGAACTACCGATCTCTCATCTCATTTCATGACTCTCATTTCATGTTTTCTTACCGATCTCTCATGTTAACTTAATGTATTGTATACTAAGTATACTTGGTTCTCTTACCCTTTTCTGGGTATTGAAGTGTTTTTTTTAAGATGCCTATCTGAATATTTTTTACCAATATTCATCTGAAATCTTGCATCTTAAACTAGGTGACATATGACAACGCAACCAACAACTTGCGATACTTTGGCCAAAGATTTTCACATGCTGTGCATGTTCATATTCCTAGATGAAATACTCATCAAACAGAATACGTCCTTCACCCCACTTCATCTGTCATCTAGAATGGTCTTCACTAACTCCTGTCATTCCACTTGGTCCAAGGTTTAACCCTAACCCAGGTTAGCAACATAGATTGGTATAGAGAACCACTCGCGGTGACTAAGGGTACATAGACAAACTCAATCGACCCAAGTCGATTGCATGTGTCTAGTTACCCTAAGTCATGTCGTGAGTTACCCCTATAGAAAGTATGCTCCTAAATGAACCTAGAGTATAACCAAGGTCAAGTCCAAGTTTATGTAAATCTAGATGATCCAATTCGGAAGGGTGTTGTGACATGTCAGCTGCAACAATGTGCCCTCATGAAGACCCAAGTCTTCAGGATGGCACGGTACTACAGTTGGTGTGTATCAACATCCTAGGGAATCATCTCATCTGGATGCACATATCTAGATAAGAAGTTAACTAATTACTTATCTCCTCATTTAAGATTTAATTTTAGTAACCCTACTGAATCTTTGATTTCTTTAATCATTAAGGTTGCTAAACATAAATGATTAGCAATTACCATGCAAATAAATCTACATCCAAACCTCTTTCCTGAAGGTTTGTGTTTCATTCCTTAGTATCTTATTTTAAAATTCAGACTTACAAATAAAATCAGCATTCCAACAGTAAGATTAACTTACTTAGCTTAACCAAGTTTAAGCATGATTGAATTCAAATTCAGATTCCTTTATAATAGAATTCATTAAGATGAAGTCTATTTATTGTATATGTATTTATTATTTTTCAATTACCTTGTTCTGATTTTGATTTAATAAGAGGAAGCATACTTCCCTCCTTCCGAATATCATTTGGGTAGGATTCCCAAAAAGGTCTTAACGGATTGCTTAACCTTGCAGAATATTTCCTTTTCTTATAACTATATTAGTTAGGGATTCATTGCAAGCTACTACATTGTACAAGATATCATAATGATTTTTCACTTTCATAATCATCATTTAATGTGTATAATGACTTAGTTAAATGATCAGCAGTGGATGCCAACTTAACAAGTTACATTTAATTAAGGAATAGAATATCCATTCCCTTTTCACTTATTCATCTTAAGTTCAACTGAAAAAGTTCAAAACAGACATGAACATGAAATAATAAGATTAAGGTTTGCAATTTTTTTTTACGGAATGCCCAAAGAGAATGACACATCAAGTACAATTAACACTCAACCATTTTTCCATTCACCAAAGTAAAATACACCTTTTACAATTCTAATCCTTCCAGACTTCTTTTATGCCAATCAACATTAATAAACTCAAATAAGAAATACAACTTTTCCCTTTTTCAATTACATTTAAATAATAATCAAGGTTCCTCATAAAAGATCCAACCCTTAGGCAAACATAAGAAGCATCATAAAGAACTTGTCTTCTTTTCTCACTTACGAAGTCCATCTGCAACAATTGCTAGCACATGTCAGTTCGTCGAACTGAGCATGATAAGCACTAAGCATTAAAATGATGTGCTTTCAACTAATTATTTCATAAAAAGAACTCTGCTTTTATGAAACAGTAAGGCAATTCAGATAGATTCCTCATAAAGAAATAAGGATCATAAAAGGAAGAACAGAGTGAGCAATCACATTACATTAAGTAAAGATCATGATCAAATCAACACTCTTCAATCAATGATTTCATAAGAAAAATTACATCAGATAAGTAATACTTCATCTAAATTACTTATCTCATTCTTACTATAGTTATCTATAGTTCATTCTTGATTCATGCAACTAGATCAAAGGAAGATACTATTCTAATAATTCCAAAAATATAATAGTTTTCAAGAAGCACTGAACTACAATGCATAGCCTTAACATAATTCAACATATAATATCTAAAATCAAATTCATTTGATCTTTAAGGATGGAATTTAGGATAAACCAACAACATCCTAAAGAAAGAGTTCCTTTATTTCCGATACTAACCAATTTAATTTCCTACTTTAAATCCCAATTTCAATTATCTATCAAGGAGAAGAAGTTTTGGTTCACCCTCCATTAACCACTCAACTCCATATAGGAGTAACACAGATAAGAAAAAGGTGAACATATGAAAAAGGAGGACAACTTAAGTCTTCCTTCAGGTTCAACAAAAACAACATTGTATTCAACAACTCAGGAAAGAGAGAGAAGTCAACAATAAGGTCGAGAGAGAGGATCTCATTATTCTTTCCCAGAAAGGAAAAGTATATCAGAAAAAAAGAACTGATACGGAACTGATCAAGATATCTTTAAACTCTTATTGAATAAAGAAAACATAAAACTAATCGGTAATGAACTGAAATATAAGACTGCAACATGCAAGTCAGATATCGAAGATGGGTTTCTCTCAACGTACAACAAAAACAACCACTGTAATGCATTAGCTATGAATTGAAGGAGATATTCAATGAATTCATTTACAACTATACATGAAGTATCAAACAACAACTAATCATTCACTTTCATCCAACATTAATAGCTTCAGACACTACAAGTAAAGCTTAATCATCCTTGTAGAAAATGATTACAAGATTACAGTCAAGTAACACATATTTCCAACTTCACAGGGATAAAAGGAACCATCTTTAGATAAGAAGGGAAGGAGTCCAACCAGATTCGAATACAATAGGGAACAACGAAATAAATTGTAACCCCCAATACATATGCTCAATATTGAGTTCAAAAGAAAAGAGAAAACTATAACGTTCCAACCCAATTCCTTCAAGTAAACAAAACTGAACTAATCCAAAGTTCAACTAAGAAACCCCAATCCTACAACACTCATCTATGGGTATCAAATTTAAGAGTTAATAACAAATCATTTCATGATAGGAAGTTGTGAAAACACATTTTCATCACAAAGTCTTAGAAGAAGCTAAATCACATTTTATCACATTTCGAGCAAGGGAGAACAGTTCAAAACGAAATCCTTACTTAGTGGGGAAATCTACCAACTTCTTCAAAAAAGACCCACAGAAGCTCACAAAAACAAGTCATTTCAAACTCAGGATACTAAATCTCGTTTACTGTCATTTCAAGACAAAACTGAATCCACAAAGTGTTGAATCCAAACAACCATTTCAGCATAATCTCAAAAGAAAAATAAGATTCGAGACAATTCACGTTTCAACAGAAGACATCACATTTCATACTTCTTCCAATAAATGAAAAACAACCCATATAAAATCTTTATCAACAATGTTTTCCCTAATTCATTTGGCACAGGAAATAGAAGTTCTCTCAATTTTATCAACATTCCAGTTCTAACAAAAGATAAAGCACGATTTACCCAAACATTCATCAAAGAAACTACCCATATCGAATCTTCTCCAAACAAAAATTCAAGCAAGAGAATACAACAAGAATACACAAGCATGAATGTAAAATAAACATTCCAAAAAAACCCATTTGTTTCCAAGAGTAGAGTTCTTTTAATGAAGATGTTTAGTAAAAAGCAGAACAACTTAATGAGAAGAGCCTATCATGCATGATAGAGTTTCTTGTTGCTTTGGAGAAGACTTCCAGCCGAGCCTCCAAAATCTCTTCTTTCCAAAACAACATCAACAACCAAATATTCTTGCTTCCATTATACTTCCACAGGTTCAGAAATAGCTCAAAAGATGCTAAATATCGCAAAGGATCAAAAATAAAATTGCTGGTTTGAAGAACCAGAACCCTCATGCAGAGCGAAAAACCAAAAAGAGCAAATGACTGAACAACTTCCCACAAAATCCACTCCTCTTTCCTAGCTAGTTTCCTCGTGATGATCTAGGTCATTAAATGCATTTAATGCCACTTTCCCTCCTCTTTCCCTATGCCACCACCATTTCAAATTTGGCGAGGTTTCATTTCAAAAAAATTCTTTCATTTTATATTTGGTAATGATGCTAGCTAGGCATCCCACTAACCTTCCAAGCCTCCGCCAAACTTGGCAGATTTAAGATGTGACAACAAAAATCAATTCCCATAAATACCTTAGAAATCATCACCACCGACTTCCCACTTGCCATGTAACCCTTAGGTTCCCCTTTCTTCACTTAGTAATAGTTTAGGTTAGATTAATATTAGGTTAGGATTCCACCTTAGTTCTTAGGTCATTACTATTTTCCTTAGGTTAGTTCAAAACTCCATAACCATAAAGTATACTATCTTAGGTTAGGTTATAACCCTTAGATTAAAATCCATATAGGATAGGACATCACAACATAGGTTAAGGCATACACCTTAGTAGTTTAGCAATAGGTCCCAGATAGGTCTTAGTTACCATAGTTTAAAATTAACATAGTACAAAACATTATGACTAAGGCTAAGGTATTTGCCTTAATAGCCATTTAGCAGACCTTTAATCTTCTCACTCAATTCAACGTTATAAATTATTTATCAAGGAGGTCCAAGTTCACCAATTTCATAATGATGCAAAGTAAGGACACCTGAAACCAGTTTCCCCGTAATCATAGCCAAAACAAGACTTAGTTCCTCATTACCTTTCCATTTCAAAATGTCAGTTATCAAGATGATAATAAAGAATAATTGAAGCATACCTTGGATCAATGGAATTGATTCAAGGTGTGTTGTTAACATAAGGTAAGTATGAAAACAACAGTACATGTAAGCAACTTACAGATCACATAGCAGAATGACTTCATTTCCAAGTAAACAAAATTACAATAAGTATGAATATCTGTACATTAATAACATATCCATTGCAAACATGATTTCCAAAGTCAAAAGAATACACCTTCCTAAGACAAATCACATGTCCATGTTTTGAATGTCAAAAGTGGAAGTCATCATAGTAATAGTCATGCCGATTCTTTGGAATGATTGGGAGATGAAGGTTATGTTTCATCCTCATCCAAGATGATAATTGGGGGTTGGGAGCTTGATTCCCTCCTATTATTTCTTAAATATGATATTGGTGTGGTGGATGGTTTTGATGGCATAGGTCTTGCTTGAAATTTTTCCATAGAAATGATTCTCCGCTCCAGTTCATCCATTTTATGACAAATGGCAGGCACAATTTCAATGGAAGACTTGTCATATAACACGTATGAATCCTTGGGAATCTTCATCAGCATTAATTTTTCATCACACAAGAATGAACACTTCTACTCAAATGCCCTTGTCATAGCATACCTCCTTTCAATCTATAATTTCTTCAAATATTTTGGATCTTTCTGATGTTCACACGGGAAAATATGGTAGTACATGGATTGGAAGGCTTAGAAGATAGGGTAGATCTTGATCAATATCAGGAGTGAGAGATGAACTTTCTATTATTTCAAAGGCCCTTTAATATCCCATGGCTCTTCAATATATAACAAAATCCCTGACAAAGGATCCATTTGGACCATGTAGGTCTTAGATTTGGTTTAAATATTATGAAGAAATATCTTTCAAACTATTCACTACAACCATATTTTCCATAGTGCTGATAAAATATCTATAAAAATTCCTTACTTTCAAGGTTTGAAAATGGTTGCATATTGGTGAAAATTTTGAGTTGGATTTATAATGAGGATGGCGCAGACAGGTTGAGTCGAGTAAAATCACTTCCATTAGATGAAAGAAGATTTTTTTCTCATCTCAAATGAAGGGAATAAATTTGAGAAATATTTTCATTGTGCAACAGAAGGTGTTTGATTTGATGTGATATAATCCATGTGAAGACACTCATTTCTGAAAGTCACAAACATAGGTATGTGTTTCTCAAGGTAAATTTTCAAAATGTGAAAAGGATTGCATGTCACATCAAGCCATATGGAACTTCCTGGGAATTACTAAAAATGGTTTCTTGAACGTCAAAAGGAAAGAAATAATTAATAAAAATATCAAAAGGTAGCAACATGGTGTCCTAATCACGTCTGATGGAAGTAAAAAATGTGAATGGATCACAACTTTTCCACCCATAAAAATAGGGAAGAATATTCTCTTTGAGATTCATTTTTTTGGGGGGAAAGCATAGAATGAGTGGGCGAGTGAAATTGTATAAATACGATGAGAATACTCTCGCATATGGGGTTAAAATTTTCTGAAATTGTTTTAGGAAAGGCGTAAACTGAGAGAAACCATTTTTCCCAAGAACTTTTCTGGGAAACCTGTTAATTTCCTTAGCTTTCCAATCACTTTGCATATAATAAATCAATAAATTGTTGAATATAACACAACACCAAATATATGTGGGGCCAAGATTCCCTAATATGCAATATATTCATAATAATACCCTTAGGGTAGGGAAACACCATACAATGCTCCTTAAGGAAGGTGTAACTCCACAATCTCCCAATATGGGAATCCACTTCGAGGGGGACACCTCCAATATATCTCTACCAAGTAGAAGACTCAACTCATACATACATCACCTCCTCATAATGATACTCACATCCTTTAAATAGGATGGGTAACACCTAATCCCAATGTAGGCTGACCCATTACCCAATATAATTAATTCCTATGTGAGCCCATATAATTAACTAAGGGGATGTGTTCCACATGTCGGCATCTCCATCAACCCATATACATTATATTATTATATCCCATGTGAACCCATACATATAACTAAGGGGATGTGTGCCACATGTCAACATCTCCATCAACCCATATATATTATATTATCATATCCCAAGGTACATAGCATTTCCTCCCTCTTTAGCATGTTTCATCCCCGAAACATAAGAAGAATCCATATAATGAGTGCACTTTAAATTATTGCACACTTGTCGCCATGCTCGATCATCTAACCACCCATATGAAATCCAAGGGGGTGATGTTGCTCCAAACCTGATTCCATATTCCCTTGTGCTCATCTAATTCCATCCTGGTCCATATGTGTTCCTCCTCAGCATCCATGTATATCCATAATTATTATTCCTGTGATTCCATGTCATATAATTATTGTTCCATTGATTCCATGTATAAACCAAAGTATTCCTGTGATTCCCTGTATATCCATATAGATTTTTGCCCTTGTGTGTCCTAGCATGTCTCCATGATTTTTTCCTCTCATGATGGTGTGGGTGTCAATATGGTGCCACCTTCATATACTCAACCTTATCAACCTTTTCCTCAACTTTCTTGTCCTCTTCCACGTTGTTTGTTACTTCTTTTTTATCTTGAGTAGAGAAATTATTTGTGACTTTATGTTCTTCATCCTCTCCTTCTGATTCATCCATATTCCCTTCGTCACCATCTTCAAATTCATCTTCATGATCTAATTTTACATTACTTTTTTCTTTGTTAAGTCTGATATCTTGCAATGTAATTTTCTTTCTCTTGTACCATAATTTCATGAATTTCGTTTGTACATTAAGATTAATTCTTCCCAAGCTCTCTAACCAAGGATATCTAAGAACAATATCCATACCATACATATCTAAAGCATAAAAATATGAATGTAAAACATATTTATCCATAGAAATATTTAAATCTTCAAAAACTTGAATATGCTTACCATCCACTTGAGCTTCCTTAATATTTTTTTCTTGTACATGTAGATTTTGAGCTACATCCATATTGATGAAGTTATATTTGCTGCTAGGGTTTATGGAAACAATTACCTTTTTTCTTTGAATACATCCTTCAAACTAAAATATTATTCTGAATATATTGCATGGTGTATGGTATAAATCCATTGACAAATATTGATACTGTAAATGAATATTCCCTTTTTGATAAATTTGATGAGCCCTGAGTTAATTGTGTTAAGCATGATTATTGTTGTCTCTTCTTTTAAGTGGATATGTTTCAAGTAGTTATTCATGTTCTTGTTACAATATTATGTTAGGAATTCCTCTAAATCACACAAGATCTTATCCTTTTGGTAGTATTGTGGTAATTACAATTGTGGTGTGAGAATATATTTCATTTCATTGTGTAATAAACAATTTTAAATTCAATTTACTTCCATTTTGTTCATACAGGTTGTTTGTTATTCTATGAGTGTATCTTAGGTGTGATATATCTAGGATTCTTGATGTTTAATTAAGTTTTTGACATGATATTTTAGGTTTAAATTCTCAAAGAATGTGTGAAACCGTGTATCTTTGGGATTCCATGGGTGCACATCTTCTGGTTAAAGGCTCATTGTTGGATATTTGAAGTGTTTTCATCATCTCATTTGGTGGATTTTCTAGCATTTGTTAAAAGTTCCTAGAAGTTTGGTATAATCAAATTTATCATGCTTAATTTCCCAAAAAATTACATCCAAAACCAATAAATCATACAAGAACTACCCATGTGTGTTCTGTATATACTCATGTGCTAGAATTTAACAAAATATACAAAGACAAGCAGGTTTTATTGTTGTCTCTAGTAACATGAACCTTGTCTAGGAGGCATCCACATTTTCGAGGGTGACAACTGGTGAGAGTTAAATTATGTTTCATTGACCATGTCTTCTCAAGGTTATTTTTCAAATTCCCTAAAAAGGAGAGTAAAATATTGTTGATCCATTCATTTCCCTTCCAAATACAGGTTACACAATGGGTCCTCTCACCCTACATAAAGGTAGAATGTAAAGCAGTAAGGTAGGTCAAACCCTTAGCATGGTGCTATCCAATTTCTCCATGCTCGAGTGAAAAAGATCCAGTTATACCCTTCTCTGGATACAAATAACTAGAATTTGGATCTATCTGTCTCTAAGCATTCTTCTCAGCTTGTTGATGTTGCTTGGCTTCAAAGGGAGAACCAATTTAGGTACTAACACCAATCTGATGCCATTTTAAGGGATTATTTTGTGTAAATACGGATAAATACTAACCTATGATAACATATTACATATGTTTATATGTAACTACCTGATCTAGACATCATAATTTGTCGAGCTTTAAAAAAATGAGCTTAATCAAAAGTTATTTTCTTGATATTTTCCTAGTTTAAGCAATCTTTCCATTAATTTTGCTTGGCTAAGGGTAAATACTAACAAAGGATGCTGAGTTTTGTTAATATTTATTTAATTTTATTATTAAATTTCAATTGACAAGTAATTTGCATTAATTTACACATCTAATGTATAAGACCTTAGTGGTGACTCCATATTGTTCAGAATTTCTAGAAAATACGAGTGCCTCAGACTTTAATAATATGAATTTGTTATGAAGATCTTTAAATATTGAAGGAAGAAGGTATTTATTCAATATATACCATACTAGAAATTTGTTTCTAAAGCTTGGAAGGGAAAATCTAAATAAGAAACAAGTCTAAAAAGCATTGGGAGGTTGAAAATTAGAGGAGAAAGTAGTGCCTATGGTTGAGAGTGACTAGCCTTTGATAGAGGATTATCCTAGTTCATAAATTTTCACAGGGACTTCACTATTATCAAAGCAGTCCTCTGTGAAAATTTATACACTCCGTCTGGTGAGGGGCCTTCATTTGCAACTAATATAGATATTCCTCGTCTTCCTCCTTTATCACTTAGAGCTAATCAATTTTTCTGTGAAATTGAGTCTTTAAAGGATCATTACTTTGAAGACCATACACTATTACCTTAAATGCCCATTGTCCCACATTGTTTTAATCCTCCTTTGGGTACACCTCCTCATAATAGCATGGCTCAACCTCCATCTAGACCCCCATTTGTTGTAAACATATATCGACCCATAAATTTTCAGGGGATGGTGGGATATCCAAATTTAATACCAAATGATCTAAGAAATAGGTTACCAAAGTTTTAGGGAAACAATGCTATTAGTGGTGACGAGCATCTCAAGGTTTTTTTTAACATCATGGAAGATTTTGATATTGAACATGAGGATTTCTATGTAAAAATGTTTATCCATACTTTAGAAGAATATGCCCAAGATTGGTATAAATATTTGTTTAATAATTCTATTAATTCTTGGGTTGCATTAAAAAATTATTTTAAGGCACAATATGGTGATAAAACTGATCCAAGGTTTCTTCTATCTGAATTTGAGAATATTAATAAAAACCCTAATGAGCCTGTTCACGACTTGAACACTAGATTCAATAAAAATTTAAATAGTCTGCCTATAATGCTTAGACCAAGTGTTGACTGTTACTTAATTAAATATTTTGATGCCTTTAATAAGAAGGAAGTGTATTATCTAAGGGATAAGGACAGTACAAATTAGAGGCAAGATTTCACAATGGTAGTACAGATTGAGAATAATATCAAGGTTGCAAGAAAGTCTCCTAAGAGGGAGGGTGTAAAATTTATTAATCCTGAGAAGCCTCATGTAAGAAAGGAAGTGGATCTAGAATAGTTCTTTAAAACCTTGGTGAGGGTAGTAAATGAAATCTCATACAAACTTTCCATGGTAGAAAAGGGAATAGGACAGAGCTCTTAGGGTCATGATCAGCCTTAAGGGATGAATAGATTTGGTGGTCATCCAAGAGGTGAGCTTAGAAATGAAGATAGAGGAAAGGGACATATGGGGTTAGGAAGTAAGAAGCAACCTCAGAGAGAAAATAAAATTTTTTCTAATTCATTGAATGTAAAAGTGTCTATGATTAAAGAGGCATATTTCATTGAGTGGTGTGATCGATGCTTTTTACCCCATCCTCCATCTAATCCAAGTGAAGGGCGTGAAGGGTGTGAAGATGACCCCACTTTTGGAAATGTCTATATGATGGAGTGTCTTGATGATTCACACCATGGGGTTTCCTCCACTGAATTGATAGGTTCTCAGAATGTTCAGGATTTTTTGGACTACAGCCATTGGGTATCTCTTCTTCCTTTTGTTGATGATGTTGAGATTGATATGGTTCAGGATTTTGAATTTTCGTACCATGAATTTTAGTACTTAAGGCTTTAATGATTAAGAAATATGTTGGAGGAATTCCTTCTGAGGAGGACTGAAATATTCTGATGAATGTGGTAGTAGCTCAAGAAAAGGATTACAATCTCATAAGTAGAATTGTCAAAGGATGAAGGCCACAACCAAAACCAAAAAAGTCCCTTCTCACTAATATCCCAAAAGATCCTCCTAAGAAGGATGTTCCTACCAAAGGTCCATCTATTCCCAATAAATCATGTACCCCTGTCCATTCCTAAGCCATGAAGAGTCTCATACCACAAGAAGGGGTAGTTACCATCCCCCCAACACATTTTTACCCAAATATATCCCCTGTGATATTTCCCATATTTTGAGTCAAATTAAATTCATTATACCTAATTTTGAATTGTGTAGGATCCCTAAGCATAGGAAAAGGGAATTTGGGTATTTAGGGTTTAAGGTGGAAGGAATACCTGTGGTCAAGGATGTAAATAATGTAGATCTTCCCCATTTAATTTTATATTTTGAGGTTCCAGAAGCATTATAAGACTTGGGTGAATCTCCTTAAGTGTCTTTGGGTATATCCCTTATTGAATCTTAGCTTGATGTTAATCCTTTTTATACCAAATTAATCATTAAGGACAGACTCATGCACAATTTTATGTTTGATTCAGGGGCTTCATGTAATGTGATGCCTCTTGAAGTAATGAATGAATTGAACATCAAGGTAAAAATAGCTTTTGAAAAGTGCACAGCTATGGATTTAAGATAAGTACCAGTGATATGGTATGTAAAGGGCTTATCTGTGTAATTAGCAACCTATCCTAGTAAGTACTTGAGCATGAATGTATTCATTATAAATTGCCCCACGAAATGGGGTAAGTTACTCTCAATAAAATAGACTACTAGTGTGGGTGGAAGTGTGCAAATGGATATGTCATATGCCACCATACCAGTAGAAGGGAACCTTGTAAAGTTATATGGTGATAAAAATATGTTGCATCTTATTGAAGACCCTAACAATGATTCTCATGAATTATTATATGATTATGTAGATGTTAATAACTTTGTTGGCTATGAGGATTTAGAGGAGCATGGTATTGATAAGAGTAAGTGTCTTGAACAAGTTGTTATTCCCTATACTTTAACGGTTGATGGAGCTTGCCCCAACTTGGGAAATGGCGCAGGAGTTGTCCTTGTGTCTCCATGTCAAAAAATATGTAACTTCTCCTTCAAGCTTAAATTTGAGTTCACAAATAATATTAAAGAGTATGAGGCACTACTCTTGGGTTTGAGGATTATGCGGAGATATGGTATCAAGGACATATTTGTTAAGGGAGACTTAAAGTTGGTAATCAAACAAGTTAGAAGACTATATGCCACTAAGAATCAAAGGATGAAGTAGTATAAGAATAAATTTTGAATTTTATTTAAATGTTTGACTCCTTCAACATATTATATCATGACAGAAATCATAATGTTACAACAAATAGGTTGGCAGTGCTTGGATCCAGGTTTGAAAACTGTATTGTTTCTCCTTAATATGATTATGATATTTAAGTATTATCAAGACCATATGTTCTTGATCATGTAAAACATTGGAAATTATTTTATGATGATGGCCAGGTTCAAAGGTTCTTGTAGAATGAAGGAGAATTTACTGATCATTGCATTGACTAGGAACTAATGGTCGCAGTATGCGATGGGAAATAGACCTTGTTTGGTAAGGACATAATCCAATTAAAAACAAACATGATCCCTAGAGGGTTGGTGGATTTAGAATCAAAATTTGATAATGAAAATAGGTTAATTCATAGACATATATCTTCTTCAAGAGATGTGGAAGAGCATAACCTAGGAACTAAAGTAAAACTTAGGAGAGTATGGCTGGGTAGTAATTTGAGTAAGGAGGAAAATTAGTCCTACATTGAGTTGTTAAAGAAGTACCAAAACTGCTTGGCATGGTCTTACTCAGAATTGAAAGAATATAGGGAGGATCTATTTCAACACAAAATACCTTAAAAACCTAATGTTGAACCATTTAGGTAGAAGAAAAGGCCACTAAATCTGCTCCTCTCCCTCAAAATGCAAGAAGAAATTAAAAATTTAAGTGATGGAGGGATAATATAGCCAATGTGATACTCTTCATGGATGGAAAATTTATTGCTAGTAAGAAAGAAAAATGGAGATATAAGGTTGTGTGTGGATTTTACAAACTTGAACAAAGCCACAATTAAAGATAATTATCCATTTCCTCATATGGATAAAATGTTGTAATTAGTCACTGGATCTTCCTTGCTATCCACATTAGATGGATTCTCATGGTATAACCAGGAGGTTGTAAAGTAATCATAAAGAATCAAAATTGCTTTCACCACTCGATGGGGTACCTATGTATATGTGAGAATACCATTTGGTCTGATGAATTTTGGGGCTACATTTCAAAGAGAAATGGATGTTGAAATTTCAAGATACATCAATTATTCCATTTTAGTTTATCAGGATGATGTCACAGTATTCTCCAAAAACAAAATTGATCACTTGAGTCTCGTAGAAAATATATTGATGAGATACAAAGAATACGGTATCTCATTGAATCCAAAAAATTCCAATTTTGGGGTTCATAAGGAAAAATTGCTTAGGCATATTATGTCAAAAGAAGGGGTCATGATTGACCCTAAAAGAGTGGAAGAAATCGGTAAAGTTCTTGTCCCAAAAACTAGGAAAGGGATTCAGTATTTCTTTAGTCATATAAATTTTATTAGGAGATTCATTTCTATTTTTTTGAAATTACTATCCCTATTACAAGCATGTTAAAAAAGGACCAAATTATCAAATGGGAGGAAGGATCTCTCTAATATTTCACTAGAATTAAAGAAGTATTGAAAAATGCTCTAGTATTGAAAGCCCCTGATTAGGATTTTCATATATTTTTCTTTGAATCTGAGAACACTATTACATTTGTACTATTACAAAAGGATGAAGAAGGAAATGAAATACCTATTTCCTTTTTCAGTAAATCATTCCAGGGGGCTGAAATGAAGTATACCATCATGGAGAAGTAGGTCTTTGCTTTGGTAAGAGAAACTAAAAATTTTCAGGACTTATATTTTGAGTTCCAAGATTTTATTATAAATGGTCAAATATATTTTATCATAAATGGATATTTCCAGTAAAATATTTCATTGGGTCAATAAGTTACAAGAGTACGATATAGACATACAAACCACCAAGATGGTTAGAGGTCTATGCCTTACAAGATCTATGGTAGAAAGTAACATGTAAGTAATGGAAGTTAATGATATTGAGGAAATAAATATGGATGTCCATGAGAAGTTAATCAATTCCACAGGGTATAAAGACATAATATTCTACCTCAGGAATTCAGAGTGTCTAATGCATCTAGATTAAAAATCAAAGAAGCAAACTCAAACTAACCTCCCAATAATATATCATCACTGATTATGGGTTAGCTTGGAAGAATCTTGAGGGGGTTATTTTGAGATGCATCAAAAAGGAATAATCCCTCAAAATGATCTCAGAAGTCCACGAGGGAGTATGTTGTGGTCATTTTGCTAGAAGAGTAATGACCCACAAGATCTTAAGGGCAGGTTATTGGTGGCTTACACTTTTCAAATACGTAGTATTTTTTGTTAGAAAATGTGAAATTTGTAATAGGTTCTCAAGAAGAATGAAATAGTCATGTTCCCTTCCTTTGCAACCAGTTTCAATAGAAGCTCATTTTAAACAATGGGCCATGTATTTTATTGGAGAGATCTCAAATCCCTCAAGTGCATGGCACAAATAGATACTGGTGGCTAATGATTATTTAACTAAATGGGTTGAGGCTATCCCTACTAAAAAATAAAACTCATCAAATTGTCATGGATTTATCTTAAATCATATAATTTGTAGGTTTGGAGAACCTACAAATATAGTTACTAACAATGCAATGAATTTTAGAACTAATCGATTGGTAAATATGTGTTAAGAATATGGGATAAATCTGACATATGCATCCAACTACAATCCTCAGGGAATGGTCAATCTGAATCAAGCAATAAAAATTTTCTTAAAATCGTTAGAAGAACATTAGAGGTTAGCAAAAGGAAATGGGATGAGTAGTTGAAGTTTTCTTTATGGGAAGATTGAATCACTGCCAAAAGATCCACTTGAAAGAGCCCATTTGAATTAGTTGTTGGATTCCATGCTCTTCTACCCTTACATATGTAATTATCCTCTTATTAGTTCATACAATAGCTTGAAGATGAATAAGTGAATCCCTATGAAGCAAGGATTAATCAAATAGTTGAGTTGGATGAAGAAATAAGGGATACTCACCAAAGACACTTAAGGTTCAGAGAGAAAATCAAGAATTTTTTTGATAAAAAGGTAACTCCTAGGACTTTCAATGTTAGAGATATTTTTTTACTATGGGATAGTAGGCATGAGGACAAAGGAAAACATGGTAAATTTTATGCTTTGTGGATGGGTCCTTATTCCATTGACATAAGAATTGGTGAACACACTTTCTTCCTAAAGGACCTAGATGGATATTTTCTTGAATTACCTATTAATGGTAGGCATCTGAATGAATTTTTGGATTGATTACAAATAAGGCATACATTCTTGTACAGTGTATAGTCCTTTTGGTTTTTTTGTGTTTTTGTTTCCCTTTTTTCTCCCTTGGTCTACCGTGACCAGTTGTATTTTTTTCTCCGTTTGCTTTTGTGAAATGCATTGATGTGTTTAACTTTGTTCATGCTTTAAATGACTCTGTAACCCAATGGATGTAGGAACTTGGTATTTTCAGTGTTTGGTTTATGTGTTTCTTGTGGCACCCACTAAGGGTGCCCATCCTCGAGTCGGAGCCAGTGTTAGTGCTCATCTTGATCTCACCCTCTTATTTAATTTATACCTTTAAAACATTTACTCTCTTTGGTTTGATCATGCGAAAAATGTATTCTCAAATATAGGACCATTTTGGATGTAAATTTGATGCTTTTGTTTAGGGTATGAATGCTCTTTTTTCGGTCAAGGAATGTATTAGTTATGTTTCCCTTGAAAATCCTTGTGAAAATTGGCCCTTATGTCCTTCTAGTGTTCTTTTTTATTTTGGGGGATTAATTTTTCCTAACTACGAAATTGGATGTAGAAGGTATTCATGTTTCCCTTCGGTGCATCTTTAGAAAGGTGCAAATAATTTTAGACTCTTAAGGAGTGAGGATCCACCATGTGATAGAAAGACAGGAAGGTAGCCCAATAAGGTTGAAAATTCAAAAGTAAAGAAGGAGGGATCATAGGCTTCCACATGTCACCTAGGTGCAGATTTAGAAGAAGAAAGAGAGTGGAAAGCCCCAAAGATGCTCAGGGTATCCATGTGTCATGAGAAATGGCCACCACCAATGAGAGAACCAAACACACATGCAGGGGACTCGGTGTTTGGAAAAATTGAATGCAGTTTTGGGTCCTGAGGTATGTAGTTGAAGGTGTGGTAAAAATTACAGCTGAGACTCTTAAATGAATATAGAAAGGTAATACGTTAAAAAATTCATGGGAACCATTGATGAGACAAGAGGAATTACAAATTTAAAATCAAATCCCTAGGAACGCAAAAAAAATATGGGCTAGTGTGGGGTGATCTGAACATGTAAACTTCAAAATTTTAAAACACCGAACATGCTCATATAATGGAAGATAAAGAAGTAATTTCATACATAAATCAAAATTGGGGTTCTATAGGGGCCCTATACCATGATGAAGAAAGTTGTATACAAGTTTGGAAGTAAGGAAACAAAAAGATAAATAATGCTCATTTATCCTATATTCTTACTTTGAAATGTCCTCCAAGTAGAGGAAGCTTGTTCAATAGCCTATTCTTCCTTAATATGAACTCATTTGATCCTTGAGCTATCTAAACAAATACAATAGACCCTGCCAGATTCTAGGACATCCCCATATCCATCAATGACTCAAGGGTCATTTGGGACTATCCATGATATTCTTCAACTCAATCTTTTTCTGATAATAAGATACCTAATCCAGAAGATTTGAACCACCTATGGAAAATGGTGTCTTCCCTTTCACCTTTTAATGAGTAGACTTATCAGGGGTAGACTAAGGGGGATCATCTGGAGTAGTTGGAAGAGTGATTATCACATCCTGAGTAGCCGGTGGAACATGGTATTTTGAATTGGATTCAACCCGGTGACACCTTATGAAAGGAGGATCCTCTCTTGGTAGAGGAACAGGTCAAGGTCCTGATATTTTTTGCTCCATCAGAGAAGCCCATCACACTGAATGAATGGAATGTTGAAAAGTGGACTTTCCCTTGCCTTTCCTAGTTGAAAATAATGATGCTTTGTAATTATGGTGAGATGAAGGCTCTACTTCCTCATCCAAGATTATAATTGGGGATAGGGATCTTTATTCCCCCCTTTTATTTCTTAAATATGGTGTTGGTGTGGTAGATGGTTGTGATGGCATAGGTCCTACTTGACCTTTCTCTAGATAAATGATTCACCGCTCATGTTCATCCATTTTATGAAAAAAGGAAGGCACAATACTAATGGAAGAATTTTCATATAGCAAGTAGGACTCCAAGGGAATCTCCATCCATAAATTTTTTTTATCACACAAGAAGGGACACTTATACATAGTTTCCCCTATCATGGCAAGCCTCCTTTCGATCCATAATTTATTCAAATATTTTGTATCTTTCTAAGGTTCCCAATAAAAAATATGGTAGTACATGGATTGGAAGGCTGAGAAGAAAAGATTGATTTTGATCAATCTCAAGAGGAGTGAGAGTCGAACTTCCTGATATTTCAAAGGCCCTTTAATATCCCCTTGGTCTACGATATTAAACAAATACCTAACAAAGGCTTCATCTGGACCATGTAGGTTCGAGATTTGGTTTAAGTATTATGAAGATATATCTTTCAAACTATTCACTACAACCACATTCACCATTTTGATGATAAAAGCTCTGTAAAGTTCTTCACTTTCAAGGTTGGAAAAGGGTTGCATATTAGTGAAAACATTGAGTTGAATTTATAATGAGGATGGTTCAGAAAATTTGATTCGAGTAAAATCATTGCCATAAGATGAAATTAGATTTTAGCTCATCTCACATGAAGGGAATAAATTCAAGAAAGATTGGCATTGAGTGACAGCAGGAATTTGATTGATGTGATATGATTCATGCAAAGACACTCAGTTCTAAAAGTAACAAACAAAGGTATGTTTCTTGAGGTATATTTTCAAAAGGTGAAAATGATTTCATGTCACATCAAGCCATATGGAACCACCTGGGAATTATTAAAAATTATTTCTTGCATGCCAAAATTAAAGAAATGATCAAGATAACTATGAAAAAGTAGTGACATGGTGTCCCAATCATGTCTAATGGAAGTAAAAAATGTGAATGGCTCACAAATTTTCCTCCCTGCAAAATAGAGAAGAATATTATCTTTGAGATTCATGTTTTTGGAGGGAAAACAAAGAATGAGTGGGTGAGTGAAATTTTATATATGCGATGAGAATAATCTGTCATAGGGGGGTTAACATTTAATTAAATTCTTTTAGAGAAATTCGTAAACTAAGAAAAACCATTTTTCCTAAGAATTTTTTTGAGAAACCTATTAATTTCCTTAGCATTCAAATCTAATCATGTCAATATGGTTTTGATAATACAACTATTTACAAGCATTGAGACTATAAATGAAACTTTCCTTTGCTGATAAATTTGATGAGCCCTGAGTTAATTGTGTTAATCATGAGCATTGTTTTTTCTACTTTTAAGTGGAAATGTTTCAAGTAGCTATTCATGTTCATGTTTCAATACTATGTTAGGAATTCCTCTAAATCACACAAGATCTTATCCGTTTGGTAGTATTTTGGTAATTGCAATTGTGTTGTGAGAAGAGATTTCATTTCATTATGTAATAAATAGTTTTAAATTCTTTTTACTTCTATTTTGTTGATAAAGGTTGACTGTTAATCTATCAGTGTATCTTAGGCATGATAGATTTGGGATTCTTGATGTTTAATTGAGGTATTTACATGATATTTTATGTTTAAATTCTCTAAGAATGTGTGAAGTTGTGTATCTTTGGGCTTCCATGGATGCACATCTTCTGGTTGAAGGTTCATTGTTGGTTATTTGAAGTGTTTTTATCATCTCCCTTGGTATATTTTCTATCCTTTGTTAAAAATTCCCAAAAATTTCATATAATAAACTTTATCATGCTTAATTCCTCAAAAAATTACACCCAAAACTAATAAATCATACAATAAGTACTCATGTTTGTTCTGTGTATACTCATATGCTAGAATTTAACAAAAATATACAAAAGAAAGAAGGTTTTATTGTTGTCTCTAGTAACCTGAACCTTGTATAGGAGGCATGTGTATTTTCTATGGTGAAAACTAGTGAGAGTTAGATTATGTTACATTGACCATGTCTTCTCAAGGTTATTTTTAAAATATCCCTAAAAAGGGTAGTCAAATATTTTTGATTCATTCATTTCCCTTACAAATACAGGTTAAAAAACGTGTCCTCCCACCCTTGTTGAAGGTAGAACCTAAAGTAGTAGGGTAGTTCAGCATGGTACTATCCAATTTCTTCAAGCTCAAGTTACAAAGAGCTAGTTAGACCCTTCCCTAGCTATAAAACAACTAAAATTCTTATCTATCTATCACTAAGCATTGTAATCAGCCTACTGATGTTGATTGGCTTCAAAGTGAGAACCAATTGTGGTACCAACATATTGGATACAAAAAATTTGTGTACACTTACCATTCAACCATAATATATTTGATGAATAAACCAATAGTGGGGGGAAGAACTATTAAATGGTTACTCTTTTCATAAAATTTAAAGTGACTATTATTGATAAGCCTATTAATGCTAATGTTGTTATTGATTTCCTTTCAAGATTGAGTGTTTCAAGAAAAGAAGAAGCAAACCATGACCACTTTCCGGATGATCACTTGTTTGTTGTATCAACTCAGCCTCCATAGTTTTTTGATCTTGCAAATTACCTAACTACAAGGAAGTTTCCAACCTAATTTACCAATAATAAATTAAGGAGATTAGTTAAAAATAGTTCAACGTATAAATGGTGTAACGGAATTCTATTTAAATGTTTTCCTGATATGGTTCTTCGTAGGTGTGTTCGAGAGGACGAAGTATATGACATATTGAGAGCTTGTCATGATGGGCCTAGAGGATAAAATTACTTAGCCAAGAGGATAATTCACAAGGTCCTTGGAAATGGGTACTACTGGCCCTCTCTTCAAAAAAAATTCAATAAGTACGTGTGGAAGTGTGATGCATGTCAGAGAATGGGGAAGCCTAAATTGTCTAATGAGATTCCCATCAATCCTAAATTGGTCTTAGAACCATGTAAGAAGTGGGGAATTGATTTTTGTCATAAGAATTTTACCTGACTATTATTGATAAGCCTATTAATGCTAATGTTGTTATTGATTTCCTTTCAATATTGAGTGTTTCAAGAGAAGAAGAAGCAAACCATGACCACTTTCTAGATGATCACTTGTTTGTTGTATCAACTCAGCCTCCATAGTTTTGTGATCTTGCAAATTACCTAACTACAAGGAAGTTTCCAACCTAATTTACCAATAAGAAATTAAGGAGATTAGTTAAAAATAGTTCAACATATAAATGGTGTAACGGAATTCTATTTAAATGTTTTCCTGATATGGTTCTTCGTAGGTGTGTTCGAGAGGATGAAGTATATGAAATATTTAGAGCTTGTCATGATGGGCCTAGAGGATAAAATTACTCAGCCAAGAGGATAATTCACAAGGTCCTTGGAAATGGGTACTATTGGCCCTCTCTTCAAAAAAAATTCAATAAGTATGCATAAAATAAATCCTATAAGTATGTGTGGAAGTGTGATGCATGTCAGAGAATGGGGAAGCCTAAATTGTCTAATGAGATTCCCATCAATCCTTAATTGGTCTTAGAACCATGTAAGAAGTGGGGTTTGCCTAACAGAAGCGGCGAACTGTCTGCTGCATTATTGATTTCGTTGGACCATTTTATCCCCCATCCCAAAGGAGAGAGTATCTGCTAGTTTGCACTGATTACGTCGTGAAATGGACCAAGGTTCAAGAATTGACATCTATCAATGCTCCAGGATGTTGTAGTTTCCTTTTTCTACAATAGGATTATGTTGAGATTTGGCACCCCTAGAGCTTTTGTATCTGATCAGGGACGTCAATTTGTGTCTAACATGGGCCCTTCTGTCCCAAACGTCCCGACTGCTCCCTCTAGAAGGACTTAGCCAATTTTTTCACTTTTTCCTGGATCAATCCTATTTTCCTTTCTACAACGTCAATTTGTGTCTAACATGATTGAGTCCTTCCTAGAAATATACTGAATCAAGTATCTTAAATCATCACTGTACCACCACGAATCCAATGGGAAGGTAGAAGTCACCAATAGAGAGTTGGAGAACATTTTATCCAAAAATTTCCTTTTTTAATAGAAGTCACCAATAGAGAGTTGGAGAACATTTTATCCAAAAATTTTAATGCAGACTGAAAGAAATTGGTACCAAAACTCCCATAGAAAGTTTGGGCTTACAGCACAACCTGAATAGTACTACTAATTTCTCCTCTTAAGAACTAGTGTGTGGGAAGAAGCCACTATTTTCAGTTGATTTTTTATTGTAGACTTGGTGATCTGTAAAATATTCAACTTTGGAACTATCAACAGAATCAAAAATTAGCGTTGTTGTTCTAATTTCTATTAGAAAATGATAGAGATAGCTAGTGAATGAATTTTTCTTATTCTTAGAATCCAAAATTGCAGGAAAGGAAAGAATATAAACCCATAAACACCAACAATGTTTATCCTGGAAAAACCTCCAGAGAAGGAAAAACCAGTTGGGAAGGGAAATTTCTCTTTAATCCCACTTTTATTGGTGAATTCAAAACAATAAGTACATAATTTACAATTAGTATGAAAGAGAAGTAGACAATATCTCACACTTCTTCCCAGTTACTTGTTTGTTTTGTCTCAACAATCCTTTCTTCTATAAAACACAATTCCAGCACCAAGAACTTCTTTATCACTTGCTTTCATTTTTCGATGATCTTATTCTCTTCTAAAAACATGTATTTATAGCCTTTCTCATGTCCTCCTGTGCACTGAAGAATGTGGAAGGTCATTGAGGAGAAGAGACATGGACAACCTTTCAAATTCTATGGCTATTCGTTTCATTTTTTTTTTCTGTCCAAAAGGGCTAGGACTTCTGCCCAATGTAAACTAGCAGTCTTAGGAATGCCACCCTAGTTGGGTAGCGGTTCTGTAACCACCGCTCTACACAGAGTGACTATCCTATTAGTATAAAGACAAAACCTCAGTGTATTATTTTACCTTCTTCATGCTGACTGATCTAATGAAGTAGAGTAATTTTTTATCCCTATGGATCACACCTTCCCTGCTTAGGAGTCTTTTGGTCCCACAAAAGCTTAGTGGGGGAGTAGATGAGGAAATAATTCCCTCACTTTCTCCTTCGAGTACCATCAGGATTTCCTTGGTGTCTTTCCTTTCAGTCCACTCTACCAAGACTCTTATGTACCTCTCCTAGTCTCTCTAACCTTCTGCTATAGCACTACATCCTCCTCCAATTCACCTCGTGAGTCCAAGACACAATATTCAATGGAAGGTAGCAACTGTAGTCATTCATCTTCATCTAGCATGGATGGCTCACATAGGTGAAAATTCTCACAGTTTACTACAAATTACATCCTCATAAATGAAGGTAAATCAAGTCAAAAGGAATTTTCTCCAACCTACTCCAATATGGTGAAGGGCCCATATCGTAGTGGCTTTAGCTTCCATGCTTGACCTTGTAGTCTCTCCTTACTCAAGTAAATCCAAACTCTATCTCTAACATGAAGCTTATGTTCCCTCCTATGTTGATCGTGCCTAGCTTTGTACTTGGTTTGAGATTTCTCTAGTTGTTCTTTGACTTTGAGATGGATTTTTCAGATCCTCTTAATGATTTTGTTTGCTCTAGTCACCTTTGTGTCTCATGTCTCATCCTCATCTTGCTGCCCAACTGCTATATCTAGTGGATTTGTAGGTAGATATCCCAAGCATGCTTCAAATGGTGACTTCATAGTGGATGTGTGTACTATCTGGTTATATGAATGTTGAATGTAGGATAAGGACTCATCCCAAGTCCTTCAGTATTTTTTGTTATACCCTTTGATCAACTGTACCAAACTCATGTTCACCACCTCTATCTGTCCATCTATCTATGGATTGAAATTTATGCTCATCTGTAACCTGGTATCCATCTTGTCCCACAAAGTAGTCCAAAACTTCCCCAAGAATCTATAATCCCTATCAAAAACAATAGACTTTGGAAAACTAAAATGCACTTGTACATTAGCAAAGAAAAGATCTGCTACCTCGTGTGATTTTACTGTCGTTTTACATGCCATAATAATACACATCTTACTAAATCTATTAAAAACAACATAGAGATAGTTATAACCATGTTTATACATAGGTAATCCTCCTATAAAATCCATAGAAATGTCCTCCCATGGACGAGTAGGTACTAGAAAAGGCATATAAAAATCCTCCTTCCTAGTCTTAGGCTTGTTGGTACAACAAAATTTACATCCACATATAAATTTTGATACTTCTTCTTGCATATTTGGCCAATACACGTACCTTTACAAGTGGGATAGGGTCTTACCAACACTAAAATTTCCCACTACTTTTGAGGTATATGATTCCCTCATTAATAGAATTATTTCTTATTTTGGCATGCAAATCTTCCCCCATCGGTAGAGTAGGTCATCCTTGAGATAAAAATCTTCAATCCATGTCCTTTTAGTCCTTTGGGACTGTAACTACTGAAAAGGCACCACAAAGTCTATTTCTTGGGCATATGCCTCTCCATAAGCTTCCTTCATGAAGAGATCGATCTAAGAGATAGTGGCCAAATAGGATAACATCTCCTATGTGGGTGGCCTAGATAATGTGTCTGCCACCAAATTTTTACTACCCTTCTTGTATTTGATCATCAAATGGAATTGTTGAAGGAACCCCATCCATTTTCAGTGCCTTTCCTACTACAATTTAGACTATGCTTGCAAATACTAGAGAGGTTTGTGGTCAGTGTGCACAATAGTTTATTTATCCAACATATTATGCTTCCATTTTTTAATTGCTTGAACTAGTGCATACATTTCCTTATCATATATTGAATATCCTTTAATTACTAAAGTGAAATTTTTAGAATGATATCATATGGGTTTAACTTCTTGAAGCAACATGGTGTGCATAGTGTAATCACTGGCATATGTCTCTACTTCAAAAGGTTTCTGCGAATTAGGAAGAACAAGTACTAGAGCATGACTAATATTGTATTTCAATAACTCAAAGGATTTGTCTTGTTCCTTACCCCAGTCAAAACCCTTACTCTTTGCGGCCACTGTGTGTTGAGGTGTTGCAATCATGGAGAATCCCAAAATGAACTTCTACATATACTATACAGCTCCCACAAAACTCTTTGTCTCTGTGGCTCCTATTGGTTTTGGCCAATTAGTGATGGCTTCCACCTTTGAATCCACTTGTATCTCTCCTCATCCCACCATGTGCCCAAGATAGACAAGTGATTGTTTGGAAAATTCACATTTCTTTATATTACAAAGCATTTTTTTCTCCCTGATAACTTGCAAGACTTGCTGTAAATGAGTTAGATGTTCTTCCCATGTTGCACTAAAAATAAAGTTATATTCTAGATATAAAATGACACATGAATCTACCAAATCCTACAATACATCATTCACTAATCTCATAAATGTATCAGGTGCATTGCATAACCCAAAAGGAAGTACTAACCATTCATGGAAACCCTTTTTTGTTTTGAAGGAAGTCTTCCATATATCCTCCTCCTTTATTCTAACTTGGTGATAACCTGACTTGAGATCCAACTTCGTGAATAATTTGGCATGTTGAAGCTGGTCCAAGAGATCATCTATGTGGGGAAGTGGATATTTGTTCTTTATTGTGATCTTATTCAAAGCGTGGTAGTCGATGCACATTCTCCAAGAACCATCCTTCTTTGGCACCATCACAAAAGGAAAACCGCATGGTGAGGTGCTCAGATGTATCACCCCTTGGTCTAGTAGTTCTTGGAATTGTTTCTTTACTTTAGTAATCTCAAGCAAGGATTGCCTATACAACCTGGTTTTCAGTATAGGGGACTCTAGCAATAGCTAAATTTCATGCTCTACTTCATGTTTTAATGGTAACCCACTGGGAGCTTGAAATACTTCTTGAAAATACTGAATAATACTATCCAAATCATTCTTTCCCTGGTTAGAAATATCTGAAACTTCTACCCCATATTGTTTATCCTTTACCAAAACTAAACAAAATTGATTATATGATTTTCCTAAATAATTCATTTTACTTGGTTAGCACTCACCATAGTAACTTGTGTCTTACGCTGGTACGTTTAGATGTTGTAGTTGATCCCATCCTTAACCCATCTGTATTGGTTTTCCCTCCTCATAAATATAGCATCTCTAATATACAAGTAAGGACTCCCAAAAACAACATCAAAAGCATCAAGCAGAATAACTTCCGCTTCCAAAACATTATTATACTAGGAATTTATCCCAAACTTTACCTTACATCTTCTTCTTACCTGAATTTCAACACTCTTCTTCACCCAACTCAAAGGATAAGGGTGTGGATGCTCATAAGTCTCAATACCAAGCTTCTTTACAACTACTTCAGAAATCAAGGTAGACTGAGAACCGGTATCATCCAAAGCATTTACCTTAGTTATCTTGATCTTGATTTTGATCTAGAATAGTCTACTCATCACCTCTTCTTGGTTGTCCATGTTGGTGGCCATGCATCCAAGCCTTTCGTCTACATCAGAGTCATCTTAGATTTCCACCTCCCCTTCTATTTTAGCAGCTGTCATGGAATTCTTTGAGTCCTTGGTTTGGTTCTTTGGATGTAAATTTGGATGCAACATCTAATATGTAGTATCAATGTGACCATTGATATCATAGTTATTGCAAAAATTCTTAAGATCTTTACAAGTATTTAAAGTAGTGGAAACTTTTTTACCTTTCCCTTTCCACTTACCCTTATTACTTGTATATCCATACTCTTTTTTATGCTAATTTGTTCAAATGCTTTTCCCTTGTCTCTTCTTCTCCTTGTTTCTTTTCATCATCTATTTAATATGCCTACACATACACCTCATTGAGATATTTGGGCTTTGTGGAGATGAGTTATCTTTGAAGGTGTGTGTGAAGTCCTCCCAAGCTTTTAGTCAGAATATCCTTATCCTCCAAGTCCATCTTTATCAATATATCCTACCTCCGAAACTCCATAGTATAGTCCTACACACCTTGACCACTACCTTGTCTAAAATACTACCATTTAATCATTTGGTCAGTCTTGTGGCCAATAGGATAGAAGTTAGCTCTAAGAAATTCTTTCAATTTTTTCCAAGATTTCACAATAGGATGCTTCTTCTTTTCACAAGTGCTTAGATGGGTTTCCCACCAAACCAGAGCATGTCCCTCCATTTTAAGACATGGAAAGGTGATCCTCTGTTCCTTAGTGACATTATGGATGCTAAATTAGACTTCTAACAATTTTAACCATTTACCAAGAAACTCTAAATCTACTTGTCCTTCAAAGCTTTTAATCTCAACTTTCATCTCAACTTTAAAAGGAGTATGGTCATATTTTACCTTTTATCTTGCGTTCAAAGTCTATTCTTCATGCTCTTCCCCAAAATATTCCTCATAGTGGCTCTTCCCTATGCCAAAATTTTTAGTTAAGCCTCGAACCACTGATTCCATGGATTCTTGCTTGATAGAAGTTGTATTCTACAAATCCACAAGTTATTTTTTCCTTCTAAACATCCTATCCATCATGGTCTCTAGCATCTCAATTCTACGGACCAAGCTCTCTTCCTCCATTTGTCCCCAAATTATTTGTTTCCACTTCTTTGTAGAAATTTTTGGATAATAAGGTAAAGCCTATTCACCTTTAGATCTCTTCACTGTCATACAAATCCAAGAACGAATACCATAGTCCTGGATACCTTGTTAGCTCATATACCAAAATGATTTGTAAACTATTCAACTTTGGAATTATGCATAGAATCACAAATTAACATTGTTGTTCTAATTTCTATTAGAAAATGACAGAGATAGCTAGTGAAAGAATTTTTCTTATGCTTAGAATCTACAATTGGAGGAAAAGAAATAATATAAACTCATAAACACCAACAAGTTTTATCCTAGAGAACCTCCAGAGGAGAAAAAACCAGTCGGGAAGGGAAATTGCTCTTTCTTCCCACTTTTATTGGCCAATTCAAAACATTAAGTATAGAATTTACAATAAGTATGAAAGAGAAGTAGATAATATCTCACACTTCCTTGCAATTACTTGATTTCTCTGTCTCAACACTAATTTCTTCTACAAAACACAATTCCAACACTAAGAACTTCTTTCTCACTTGTTTTCATGCTTCGATGATCTTTTTCTCTTTTACAAACATGTATTTATATAATTTATCATGTCCTCCCATGCACTGGAGAATGGGAAACGTCACGGATGAGAAGAGACATGGAAAACCTTTCAAATTCTATGGTTTTTCATTTCATATTTTTGTTTTTTGTCTAAAATATCATGGACGACCACCCAATGTAGACCGGTGGTCTTAGGACTATCGCCTTGGTTGGGTGGCGTTTCCATAACCGCTACCATGCATAGAGCGGCAGTCATGTTTCTATAAAGACAAAACCTCTTTGTATTAGTTTTCCTTCTTCATGCTTACTGATATGATGAAGTAGAGTCATTTTGGATCCCTATGGATTACTTAGAGGATGACAATAAAATTTGGAATTGAGATAGACGAAGCACAACATGAGAGAGTAATGAAAATGAATGAACTAGATGAAATGAGGATGGAGGCACAGAAACAAACTAAAATTATTAAACACCAAATGAAGGGTTGACATGATGCTCATATCAAGCAAAAGAAGTTTAATAAAGGATATTAGGTCTTACTATTTGACTCAAAGTACCAAAATTTCAAAGGTAAGCTAAGGACAAGATGGTTGGGACCTTACCAAATCAAAAATGTTTTTGACATTGGTTCTATGAGATTACTACCAATTGATAAAGACAAGAGAACTCTTCTGGTTTATGGACATAGATTAAGGATGTATCAATTTCCATTAGATAAAGAAACATTCAAAAAAGATATGATCTTATGCGGAGGAATGGATTCAATGGAGGATCTTGGCTCTTCCCACCTAGAGTAGTTGTTTTTGAATTTAAATAAAGGGAGATTATCATTATTTCAATCTTCTTCCCCTTAGATTTTAGTTCTTTGTATATACTTCAATAAAGGTTAGGAATGTTAATTTTTATTATGTACATTGATAACCCTTATTCTATGATTGGGGGATGTGGAATTCTATTGATATTAGGGAGCTAAGCTGATAGGGGTAAGTGAATTTTTATTTTCTACAGAAATTATCTTTTGAAGCACTCCCCCATTGAATTTATTTAACATGATTAAATCACACACAATTCTTGATGAATTTATTAAGGATATAAGTCAAAATATCATCTCACAAAGTGGTTCGTAATGGGAAATAATGAGAAAATATATCACATGTGTCGCATTTATATGAAAAGGATGGGTGGCTTTGTCTAAAGGACAAGTGACATCATCATTCATGATGATGGGACGTGATTTGTGTGATGAATTTAATATTTCCATACAAACCCAATCCTATCAACTTTTTCCATCACCAAAATTACACCGACTCACTGCTAATTAAGAGTTTAGAAATAATTAAAACCTCCAACCTCATTATTTCATGCAATTGCTCTGTTACTCCATGGAAGCTTTCACCATTTTTCCAAAGCTTTATTCAACCTTGATTCAACTATGGGGTAGAAAAATAAATTTGAACCAGATTCTCCAGATCCACTACTGTAAAATGTTGTTATTTATCAGGTATTTCATGATGCAAGGTGTTTAAAATTTATCAAAAAATTAGAGGGTTTTGATGAGTATTTGGTTGATGGGTTCCTGATAAACTTTGAGGTAACCTGTTCACAGATTGGGGGAAAAATAATTGAGATAAGTAGTCAAATTATTGCTGACATATCTGGCTTGCCAGATTTTGGTCTCAAATTTTTGACCAATACCCTACTCAAGGATTTAATACCACTGTTCCATGAAGAACGTGAAGCTCCTCCAAAAGTGATTCTTACTTCCTTTGGCACCCAAAGAGGAATTTGATGGGTGAGATTTCCTAGTATTTATAAGGAGGTAGCCATGTGGGTCAATAGATATTTTATCTGTGATGGATAGACATATGTACTTGGAGGATATTCATTAAAAAAATTGACTCATATAAAGAGGGTATGCACAAACCCCGAACTCAGGGTTAATTTACCAGAATATTTCACTGATGTGATCATCATCAAAGTAGGATAAAAGTACATAAAAATGGAGGTGGTAAGGCTGCATTGAAGCACCCCATACTTATCCAATTAATTTGTTCACATAAGGACGTTTCTACACAAAGGCCTAAAGTCAAAACCGAAGATTGAAAGAATCACAACAACTATTCCTATAGTGCATGGAAGAGTTCAATACAAAAGAAAATCATAAAGGAACAATCTCCCGGAGTAGTTTTGAATTCTCAAGACCTAAGATCGAGTATCTCTCAAGACCAACTCCTCACCCTTCAAGAGAAATGACAATAGAGGAATCTACTAGTAAGGATAGCTCATCCTCTTTAATCTCAAACAACAAGGTTCCAGTTGCCTCACAAGTTTCCAAAGGTAAAAATACCCTACCAGTTCATTATGGTTATGACGTTGCGACCAAGAAGTGGCAATCAGTCTTGTACCTTACAAAGGCCTAAAGTTTCCCAACCATAAATGTTTCGTGAGGATTCTACTCCTATTTTTTAGGAAAATCTTCAAATATGAGAGGTTGGTACTTCGTCTACCCCTACTAAAAAATTAATGGGGTTTGGAAGGATGATGAATTCACAAATGGAACTATTCCTATAGAACAATTACCTAACACTCTGATATACCAGACATTCCTGCAACTCCGAAAACTACAGTCTACATAAGAATCTCTAGAAATGCCTGCCTCCCCAAAAGATCCATAGGTAACTGGCGTGTCTAAATATAGACCAAAGCTTCAGGATTTTTTGTGATGGAAATTGGAAAAGGATCAAGCTTTGATCAAGAAGACCTTTGATAGGAAGGCCAAAGATAGATCTTTTCAGGTTGGAGACCTAGTGTTAAAATGGGATGTGGATAGAGAAAAACCAGGAAGGCATTCAAAATTTGATGCCATTTGGAGTGGCCCATACATGGTCACAAAGTGCAAGAACAACAATGTTTTCCAATTGGCCTCATTGGATGGTGAAGAAATGCAGATTCCAGTCAATGGAATCTATCTCAAGTGTTGCTTCTAGAGGGGAGTTCACTACCTCTGTAAATATTAGATATGGAATCTATCTCAAGCGTTTCTTCTAGAGGGGAGTTCACTACCTCTGTAAATATTAGATCAGATTTTCTTTCCTCCAAGTGCTTGTGCACATTGTTTTGCTGTAGGTTAGTTTTGTTTTCCCTAAGTGCTTTGGCACAGCTTGTTGTCCATGGAGATGTTTTGTAGTCTTTCACTTTCAATTAGGTGATATTCCATCTTCCTCCTTACGCATTCTTAGTCAGTTGGGATTCTAAACTGAATGTTTGATAACTCCATGCCTAATGGACTGCTTCTGGCTACTGGTCTTTTCACCTAGCAGGCAGGTACCCCCGCTGAGTCGCCAATTGTTATTTTAAAATTCACTCCCCGGAGTAAATTTTGATAACATGCATTGAATTCTCAAGCCCCAGGAAAATTGATTGATTCAGGGCAAAAAAATTATGTTTCTAGGGTTCCCTCAAATTTTTTCTAATTCCGTTGGCCGAAGAAGAAAAGAGCAAGTTCTAAGAAAAGGTTTTAAAAAGTTGCGGAAAGCAAGCTTGGGCCAGAAAAAATCATGAAAAATGGATAAGTCCTAGTCCTCACAACGGTCGGGACGTGAGGGACATCTAGGCGCGGATCAGCCGAAAGGCCACCAGGTAGTCTGCAGAGCAAAGGGAACATCCAGGCCGTCAGGACGTGGAAAGCCAGTTCGGCCGAAGGAGAAGAAAATCAAATAACTGCTCTGGAACATCCAGTCCATCGGGACGCAGAAAGCTGGTTTGGCCGAAACGGGGAACTTTTGTACTGGAACATCCGGGACAAAGGAACGTGGAAGACGCGAATAGCCGAAAAAGCCGAGAGCCAATCATATCACGCCACATGTCACTGGGAGAAAAGGGACAGGGAAGCCCATTTCAGGCGGATCGGAAGTTTTTGTCCCAGACAGCACTAGGACATCCGGGAAAAATGGACGCAGTGGACGCGAAAGAGCTGGAAGACCCATGGACCAACAAAATCATGACACATGTCATGAGAAGAAAAGTCCAAAATTCAAAGGGGGAGGTTTGAGGGGTTAGCCTGAGCCAATCAAAAGAGGACACGTGTACTATGGAGCAAGGAATGCAGAGCTCGGGGAGGATTTACATAATTTGGTAGAAGTTTGCCCAAAAGCTAAAATTAAAGGTCTTCCCCGCACCCCTGATGACCAATCAATGCATGCCACGTGTCATCCAGGTGACAGAGCGCGGGAAGAAATTTAAAAGTCCGTTTTGCCTGTTTTGTTCCCTAAATCTTCAGATCTCCATATCTTTTGATCCAGAGCTCGGATTTGCATGTTATTTATATCAACAAAAAGCTTATGAAATTCTCTACATGATTATGGGGTTAATCTTGAATTTTGGTATAGTTTAGAGAGATAAAATTGAGAAACAGCTCTAATGTGTGTTCATGGCCAGAAGTGACATTTTAGCGACCAGATTTAATGCAGAATGGGCCGCATTCTCCTGTAATTCGGTCAAAATGATAGGGTATGGGTTTGTAAGGTCCCCCATGCTGTTTTAATGCACCTACAGTTAAGAAGGAATGGGCTCTCACATTTTTTGTACGTCTCTGTCTCCTAGGCTCGACCCTTGCACTGTAAAAGCTAGATTTGGCTCATTTCCAAAAAGGGGGAACATTTTTTGGGCATAGCAGACTTCTTCTTTCACCTCTAGCAAGTGATTGATGCAAGGATCAGACCTCTCCAAAGATTGTAACAGTTTTCTTTTACCTCTCTGAGGGTGTAATGCGTGTTTTTGACACTGAAATGATAGTGCAAGCTCTGTGAATGGGTTTCAATCCTCTGTTTGTATTATTTGCTTCATTTCATATCCTTAATTATACCTTATCAGTCTGTGTATGTTTTATGTTGTGAACTATGGTCTGTGTCTATTTGCATGACAAATATGTTTCACCACTCCTTTTGGTGCATCACCATCTTTAGTTAGTTTCAATTTCTTGCACTTCTACCCATGTCTCCTTACAAGTTAGAGTAGGATTAGGATCTAAACCTCTGTAGTTGTGCAAGCATTAGATCTAAATCAGAGGAGTTTTAGGAACTAGCCTCTAATCTAGAGATTCCTCTCTCAGTTTCACAAGTCCCACGCTTGGAGAGAGGTTTCCATGTTGTGCAATCACATTGGATGCTAGAGTGATCAACCTAGAACCTTGATCTGCATCCAGGGGTGCTATGAGCCTGCAACAACAAGAACCACATGAAGTTGACGTGTGGAGGAGTTACCAAGATGAAATTTCCTCTTCGAAATAAAAAATGAAATGTATACAAGAAACCAATTTTTGTTCTCAAACTGAGTTTAGACAAAGGATTGTATAGAAATTTAAGGAAATTACTACTTTAAAGGTAGAAGTTAGCAATCTCAAAAGGTAAAGGAATGGTAGTATGAAAGTATGGGATGATTTAACCTAGTTATCTCTTCAGAATAAATAATTGAGAAAGGAAAATAAAAATCTTAAAGAAGTGATTAAGACTAGTACAAATGATAAGAAAAAGTTGGAATCTATAATAGAATTTCTTTGTCGTTTGGTCTGTAATCTTCTTTCCTATAGGAAACCTTCCTCCGTCTATAACATGTTTGTTCAAGAGAAATTTAATGTTTGGCAATTGATGAAAATGTGTAGTAAAGAACCTATCCTGATAGTAAAAAATTTCTTAAGAACTTATCAAAACTATACCCCTAATTTCCAAAATCTACTGTGTGGATTTTACCTTCACAATATGCTAGTCACCAATGTGCCTGATTTCCTCATTAATTTGTTTGTGGGGGATTTTCATTTGAATTATTTTCATTCATTTCTTAAAAACCAATTATATGGAATGAGAAAATAGATTTTTTTAATCAGACATCGCGAACCATAGGTTTTCGACATTAGGGCCTACCCACCACAAAGATGTGTCCATGAAAAAAAATTTCAAATCTCTTTATTATCAAGTTGGCATTAGAGAAAATAATTCAAAGGTCTTACAATAGTGTGTGCAAGATTTTGAAGTTAACAGTCTATAGAATTTTGGTGAGGCATTATAATTTTGTGATAAATGATGGGATACACTAAATCTTCCGTTGAAGAGAAGCGAAGTAATATCCCCCGAAAATATCAATTAGAGCATGAGGAGAGGAGATGAACTTATTGTAATTATCCAGCAGTTGTCTGAGAGGAACGAAAAAGAGTACAATGATGAGTGGATTGGAATACAAGTGAGATCATGTCTTCTTTTCAGTCCCATGACCACTTGGCAAAACAGTGCTTTCTAGTCACATGATAGATTCACAACATGGGTAGAGGTTTTTTTCAAATTCTAAAGGATGTAAAGGGAAAAGGAAACAGTATGTAGATTAGTTTGAAGAATATGACATGGCAACAACTTGGCCAGAGAGCAAGACATAGATACGTTTGCATAGGGACATGGAAAAGATAAACTGCAAGGGAGACGATGAGTCCATTATTTGTCTTATTATATCATCTATGAGGTTGTTGTTTTTTTCCTTAAAACATATTAATTAGTCCATGGGGATGTTTTATATAGTTATATCCTAGTAAAGTTAATGCATTTCTCTTTGTTCTTGTTTCATGCAAACTATTGACCATAGAAAATCCCACTAATCTCCTCTATGAGTAAATGTGGTGACATGTGTAGGATAATAGCAAGCATTTACAACCAATTCTGGAAGTTGTAATCAAGGAGGCCGAGTCTGTAACCATCATGCCATCATGGAGAAATTTTTCCACAATAAGTGAACAAACGTGAATCCTCTTTTTGGCATTATTGTAGGATTTTAATGAAACTTTAATAAGGTAGTTTGTGGATGAATTTGGTTCCTATAATCATGTCACCTTGTGTAACTAACTATGTCTATATAGACATACTCTTAATAAAAAATTACTAGTTATTTGATAATAGCAGTTTACAATACAGTGATCAACCATTTAGTATTTCATTTGCAATGTTATGCTGAGCATGTATCAAAACTTATTTGACTTAATATATCTGATACCATTTTGAATATCATCTAGTGTTGAGAGTACCTCCATCCTAAGGGAGAGAAAGGTCCCAATCGAACAAGGTGATTGGAGGATTTACATTTTATGCATGTTCGTGTTTTTATGATAAGTTCACTTTTGAATGCTTATTTGAATGTAATTACTTAATTCCTTCCTTTGATATATTTCCTTATAGTTATCTCAATTCAGAGTGTGTTATTTCAATTCTGCTATTTCAATTTAGTATGTTTGTGTGTTATTTGAATTCTATAATCTTAATTTGGTGTTGTGCATTTCAATTCTAGTAAAGTATTTATTTTAAACTCATTTTATTAAAGCAACGTTGTTTCAGTAGTTTAGCATTACATTTCGATACATAATCAGAGACAAGGGGAAACATGCCAACCAAACCTCCCAAAAGGGAACCACCAAGCAACTGAGATGCATAAAGCTTCATTGAATATAGCCTTGGAGACACATCCTTGGTTTTATAATGACATTATCTGAAGAATCTATTAGTTAAATGATTAGAGAATACAACGATCCATCAGCATGTGTGCATGACCCATTCCCTACTCCATTCACAGAAGAGGTTCGAGAAAATTTTGTGGGAAGTGAGTTCTATTCCTTCACCGATAGGTATTCTGGTTACCATTATGTCTGGATTTCCCTAGAAGATCAACCTAAAACCACATTTTATATAGAATGGGGATCTTTCATGTACACTTATTGGTGAGGAAATTTTCATGGTGCACAAATTGGTGGATTTCTTGCCAATGCTATGGGAATCTAAGTCCCTCTACTTGAATGGTGCAGCTACATATTTCGCAGAGAATTTTTTTCCTATGGTGGCCTTTTGGCTGGGGATCCAATAGGGTCACTCCATTTTCCTTGTAGAAAAATTCTATTAATTCATTACTATAGAGTACTTTGTTGGAGTTTGGGAAGGGGAGTGAGAAAAAATGGAGAGGGATTAATGATGTATGTAGAGAATCATATTCCTACACCCATTAATCAGAAAATTCCATCACACCTAAATTAGAAGGAAACAATCCTGTAGATAGAAATAACACCAGTTAAGATTTATGAGCACAAAGTATCAACAAATCCCCCAATCAAAAAAGGATAGAAACTCCTTTTTGTATTGATTCTTGAGAAAAACTGTACATGTCAAGAGTGGAGGAATTTAGAAATGGGAAGTAGAATAATTGCTATCTATTTTCTTCTTCACAAGGAATTCTCTCTCATGAACTCACAAAAATGACAACTCTTTGGAAAGTGAATTTCTTTATAATTTATGTATTTTCAAAAACTCTTCATCTAGCCCCCAATGACTTTTTCATATTCCTTTGCAAAACTTAAAAAAATTCACATTCTTAGGAAAATATTAAGTCCCTCTTTATAAAATAAAGATGAATTATTACATTATGATGCTAAAGACAATTTTTTATTTAAATAAATCCATTATGAAAAATTACAACCCCAACAAATAATTAGAACATGGAGGAGAGATAAATTTGACAGAAGAAGAGAAAATATATAACGAAGAGAGAGGAAGAAATATGTTGATGAAGAAGCTACTCCTGATGAAGTTCACTGATCCTTGCCAGATTGATCTAATGGAGCACTCAAATATAGCAAACTTTGAATCCTTTAACACTTCACACCATGAGAAAACTTCTTTTTATGATGCATGGACACCCGAACTAAGTGTTTAAAAACACTGTGGAATGATTCATTTGGTGACCACTAGCGTCGCTCATAGAGGTCCACTTTGAAGAAGATGAGAATGAAAAAATACCCTTGTAATGAAATTTTGTAACACTTTCATGCTGATTTGAAAGTTCTAATGGATCATAACTTGAACATTTTGATGATGATGATTACACAGTCCTCTTCACACATGATTCACAGAAAAATTTGGACCATAGGATGAGTGTCAAAAGACGCTGTTGAGATCTCTTGTATACACTGAGAATGCAATTCACAAACACAAATAAGTACACATTGTTGACAGTGAAGAAAACCTATTCTATGAACTTGAATTACATGGCTCTTGAAACACTTCTCTACCCCTAAAATGGGGGGTTTACTAGTTTTCATAAATGACAAATTTCTACCCTTCTCAACTCTAATCGTTGAAGTTAGCTTTCTGGATCACCCCTGTGTATACTTCCTTTTTCAAAGATACAATTTGTTATGACTTAATAATGTTAGCAAGCACATATGTAGGAAACTTAATATTTCTAGTAAGTGGCAATTTTTGCCTTTTTCAGCTCCAATAACTAATAAAGTCCTTCTAGATCACCTTTGTGCATGTTTCTTTTTTCGAAAATGCTTTCCATGTCCACTTTCAAGAAATATCAAGGGCCTATGTAGGAGGCTTACTATTTTTGGAAAGTAGGGTTATGAACCTCGGTTTTTGATGAAACAAATTTTCCTGATATGGGTTTTTTCTCTTCAGTGTACCTCTAAACTCTCAAGCCTAGGTCTCCTGAAATGAAGATTGAAAATTTTGAAATTTTCACCACAGGAAACTAAGGTTTATTCACTATGAAAAATATGGAGTGTGCATGAAAAAAATTATTCTTGGATTATAATGGCATTGAGATACTACAAGAGTTTTAAAAATGCCATGTTGATATGTGCACTAGTTTTTTAGATATGAGTGAATCTTGTTCAAGGGTTTCAAAGTTTCATCAAGAAAAGATCTCATTTTTTGTCTTCTCAAATCTGGATGTCTTTGTGTTTTTTTTTCATTTCTTCAAATCATGGAAAATATGTGGAAATGAAGGGATCATGAAAATTGAGATTTAATATCTATAAAAAAAATTGACAACATTCTGACGGCATACGAGGGTTTTGGGGGGTTTGGATGGAAAAATGGCTATGTGTTCTTATTTATAACCTTTGGAATGTGAAGGGAGAGGCTGGGGCATAATTTTTTTCACCTTTTGTACCTTTGGAAAGGTGTAATATGGACATTAAAATGCACCTTTCTCTAATCTTGACAAGTGGCGGGTGTTGGTTTGTTGAGGAAGTTAGAGGAGAGGGCTAGAATGAAGGACCTGGGGGATAGGAGATGGTCCCATGAGGATCCAAAAGGAAAGAAAATGGTGGCTGAATTTTTATGTCCCTTTTCTTTGGAGAAAATAGGTGCAAGAAAATTCACTTTATTTCTAATTTGACAAGTGGCGCACATGCAGGGGTAGGTGAATGACTAGGTCAAATGTGCTAAAAGAAAGTTGTTGGGTCATATGGGTGACCAAAACATTAACTGGGGAGAGGGCACAATATTTTTCACCTGATGTCCCTTTGGTAATGTGCAATAGTGACATGAAAATTCACCTCATCCTAGGGATTCCACGTGTCCTTGAAGAAATTTTACTAAGTAACGAACATCATACCTTGAGAGACAACTTGAAAAGGTCATAACTTGAGCTCCCCGATGATTTTTTGGGTGCTTATTTATAATATTTTTCATGAAAATTACCTTTTGAGAAGAATGGTAGAGGTCATGTTACTTGATTAAGATTTAATCACCCTAAAAAAATTCCCTATTCTCGGGATTTCCCGTTATGCATAGAAGGAATGAGTTATCCCTAAAAACTCATTGTGCTTGAAGATGCTCTATTTTCTCCACCTTGTAGGGGACTAAAATTAATGTCCAATTATATTTTTTGTCTCTTAACTCATTCCACTAGTCATTGAATCACTCCTTTAAGATTAAGCACTTTTTACGGTGTAAGCTCCTTCGTCCTCAAAAACTCACTATTAGTGAATTTGGCTCCAAAGCCTCAGAAGCTTCCCAAGATCTTGCTAAATCAGTTCCATGATGTTTTTTTATCTCTTAGATACAACTCCATGATGATTATGAGTCTTTTGTATTTCTTCGGTGATGATGCACTTGTCTTAGAAAGATTGATGAAATCCCTCTCTAAGTATGCTTCAAAACTTTCCTTGAAAATCACTACTCTCAAGGCACTTGAATGATTTTGATTTTCCTAAATCACCTAGGGGAAATGGTGACATTCACAGATGAACCACTAGAGGAGAATACTTTACTTTAAACTTAGGGGAAGGTTGATTTAGGAGTTTCAAGAAATTTATAACATGAAAATTTTTATACTGGGGTATAGTTATCTTGTTTTCAGGTGAAGTTTTCCCATACAAAAACACAAGAAAACAAATGGCTCTAGCTTGGGGAAACGTTATAGATCAAGAGCTACAAGGACATGATGTGAGAAATACCATAATATCAATTTGAGACGTGACGAGTGCCTTATCCATTTGGCTACATAGAGTTACTCAAACAAATTGCTAGGATTACACACACACACACACACACACACACACACACACACACACACACACACACACACACACACACACTGGAAACACAAAACACACGAAAAGGGGAAAATACACACCAAAGGAAATGGAAACACACACCTAAAAATCACTTATGGTACAACTCAAGGGAAAACATGCTTTCTCTAAATAACTTTTATTTCCATAGGTTACCCCTGAGTGGGTAACACCGAATAATGGTGATTCGTGAAGCCATTGACCAATTCAATGATGTATCCCCCTCTCCTCAATTGCTTATGAAAACTAGATGTTTTCATAACTATATATGTAATTTGTAGGAGTGTTCCTACATGATCTTCTTAATGCTTAAGCATTGTCTCAAATATTTCACTACCTTTTTTCTCTTTGAAATTTGTTTCAGAATTCTAATTGTCTTCCATATTCATCCACATTTTTTATCTCTCATTTACTGTCTCATTATTTGCCTAGGCCTGATTTTTGTTTGGATAGATTGAATATATTGAGTTTTCTCTTTCCACCTAGTTATTCTCATTGAAATATTTTCCACAATATTACTTGAATTCATCTATTTGTTCCATCTCATTAATAGGTATTTGGAAGTTGAGTGAAGAGTCAGGTGCAACCTCATACCTATCTTACATGACCATGGATTAAGCCAAGAGGTCAAGACTTAGCTAGGGATCTCTCATGTTTACCGCCACTTCAAAAATGTCTTGAACTAAATTATTATTTGAAATAACCCAAAGCTCACCTTTACCTTCATTCAAAGAATCTTCATCCTAGACTTTAAGGCAACCATTGGGAGGAATTTCTTCATTATCCTAAAGCTCATGACATTTTTCTTCTTCTCTATCAATGGGAGCCACAAATTTGGATTCCTCAATGATTTGATTCTCAAAATTTTCATCCCATAGGGAATACTCTCCTTCAAATGGAAAGGATAACACATCAACTTCATCAACGCATCCATCACTCATTGGTTCATGAGGGACCTCAGATTATTCACCTAGATTTACTTCATCATGGTCGACCTCCAAATTGAATGAGGATTTTAAATTGGATTATTTCTTGTCTTACATATCCATAGCTTACATTGGGAGTGCAAGCCTAACATCAAGATATTATATTTCTTGTGTGGCTCTTATGAGTTCTTACACAGATCCTTCCTTCAAAAATTTTGAGAGCTCATCAAAAATTACTTCTCCTTCTTCATGGGTGGTATGGTTAAGGGATTTTTCATATTTGAATGGGAATGAGAACACTTCCTTATCATGGGGGGCATTTTCCATTGTTTCCTCTATTTTAAATTAATCTCGAAACATCTCCTCTTCTTCATTGCTTGCATCATTTGGTAATTTGGGGCTATCCTCTTATAACTGAAATTTATTCAATGCTTCTTCAAGATCAATAACCCCTCGAGAAATGGATGTTTGGTCCTATAAAAATGGGGATATCATCCTCATATTCATTTTTCATGAAAGTATTAATCCTCCTACTATTTAGGTACAAAATTGTGGCTTATGGGTTCCCTACGTTTTACACTGTGTACCTCATATTTTTCTCTGGAAGAAATTTTTTCATGTATCCCTTAACAGAAATGGTTGTAGAAGATCAATTCATCTACACTTTCCCTACCAACTATTGATAAAAAATCCTACTCAGCAACATTCCAAATGAATATGGAATGTCTACTACTAAGAACATCATTGAAACCTTCTTTTCTAGAAATTTTGCAAGGGCCACCTATGCATCTTTTTCATTTCTGATAAGTGGGACTTATTTAGACTCTATGGAGTAACAAGATCCACTACGCTGAGACATGGTGAGTTTAACATCCTTGGAGGCCTTCACAAGCATTACATTGTTATAGGAAGTTGAATTTATTATGCAATTATATCAATACATATTATTCAACAAGAAGGGAGACGTAGCAAGGGTCGATGTTATTGATCTTAGATCCACTCAAAGAAAACATGTTCCGTGATAGAGGTGTAGGTTGGTTAGGTAATAGGCATTTAGAGTTAGTGGTGAAATTTTCAGGTTTGGAACTATTACTCTTGATATACTAGACAAATATCTCAAATTTCTTAGGATGACTCCACAAATATTTGGCTTCAGTAATTTTCACTATGGTTTTGTTTACATGTTTAATGATGTAAAAAGGATAAGATGCTGAAAGGGGAGGTGAAGAAACTACTTTGGGAGTTAGGAAAGTCTTGGAAGTAGTGGTATATGTTTGAGGAACGAAGGTTATTTTGAAAGGTACACTAGGAACTTTGTAAGTACTATATTTTTCAAGAGTGGATTTCGAGTTAGAAGAGGAATTGAAGGACTTACTTGGAGTATCATTTGAATTCTTACTCGTCATGGGACTAAGTTTCTCCAATACAGACTCCATGCAAGGTAGGAGTGGGGATCCTTGAATTATTATTTTGTTTTGTCAATTTACCACAGGAAGATATTCAATCTTATTTCCTTTCGTAACATTTGAGGAAGAGGATCCTTTCTTAGACTGGGAATGATTGAACACTGCACATGAGAAATTGGGTGTATCTATGTCTTTGTCTTCATCACCTCCAGAGTACTCACAAAATCTTATTTGTGTATCTTTATATGCTTCTTAAATCTCTAAGAAATCACCACCTTCATTTTCTTTCTCAAACTCCAAGGAAAGATTCCAAGGCAAGCCTTTGGGTTGTCCTACAATCTGATTTCTATTATTTATTTTAGGAGATAGTTGTTAAAAAATTTCCATCTTCAATGATGCCATTTCAACTGCCAATTTATGTAGAAATGGATCAGTTCTCTCATCTCCAGGATGTTAAACCTTGTCCATTTGTGGGGTTATTTATCTTTCCAGATAAGATGATATCATCATCAGCTTCAATGGCCATCCTTTGTGCTTATTCTATATTCTTTAGTTAGACCCTTCGTAAGAATAATCCTATCTCTAGTGATTTGGCATCAATAAAGAATCTTATCACATTATTGTTAGATGGTGAATCATCATTTATTATTCTCTTAAGTAACCTATTGAAATGGGCCATGAAGTCCCTCATAGTTTCCTTTTCCTATTTCTTCATTTATACCAATTGAACGAGGAGATCTTGACAGTCTTCAGTAGATTTTTATCTTTCTTGAAATTAGGTTTTGATGTCCTCCCAAAAATTGATTGATCTAATGGGCAGGAGGTAGAACCATTTTACTACATTTCTTAGAGAGATTCCATGAACAATATCTCGGCGACATCTTCATGATCAATTCCAAGAATCCCACTTGATGTTGTGAAGGTGGAGATGTGTTCTTCCAGGGAGTTTTTTGTCGTCACATTTGAAAATTTGAAATTTATTACAGGATATCATTAGTAGATCATGAAGAGGTTGTGTTTGAGTAAGTAGGAATGTATTCCTTTCCCATAGAAAAATGGGTTGGGGTATTTCTACTTCATCTGCCATTATTGTTTCTCTTTCTGTTTTTGCTCTTGCTTCTAAAAATTATTCTTCAAATCCTTCTTGTGGTTATCGTTCTTCTTCACTCAGGAGCTTAATGTTAAATGGTGGATAAAAGATGGGAGAATTTATAGGGGGAGTATCAACAAGAGTTTGAATGGGATTATCTAGGAGTGCCACTTGATGAAATCAAATGGGGACGAGGCTTGAGAAAATTAGTCTAGATTATCTCTGATTTGATTTTGTTGATTTTGCAAAGCCTCGAAAATAGGATCAACAAATCCTCTATACCTATTCAACCTAGTATTCCTTTTCTACCTATTTTTTAGGAAATCTGCAGTGACAATATGAAAGGACACTACAGAATATGAAAATTTACTCACAAGAACTGACATTATGTCTTTCAAAAATGGATTTCCATTAACTCTTTTTTTTTTTAAATTTCAATTTTTTTTAAATATTTTTTTTTAGATTTTTGGATCTTGTGGTCATATTTTGGGTGTAGATGTTACCATTTTTTCCCTACAATGGGCACCAAAAACTATTGGCGAGAAAAATTTTTGGGCGGAAAAATTGGTTAATTTCTTACAAACGCTATGGGAATCTAAGTCCCTCCACTTTAACGGTGCAGCTATGTGTTTATATGCATGGTGAATTTTTTTAAGTGTGGTGGCCTTTTGGTTGGGGATCCAACAGGGGCACTCTAATGTCCTTGCGGAAAAATATAGCAATCAATTTCTAGAGAATAATTTCCTAGAGATTGGGAAGGGGAGTGAGAAAAAGGGAGAGAGATTAATGTTGTAGGTACAAAATTAGAGTTCTACACCCATTAATAAGAAAATTCCATCACACATAATTAAGAAAAAAAAATCCTACAGATGGCAACAATACTAGTTAAGATTTAAGAGAACAGAGTATCAATAAATCCCCTAATCAAAAAAGGCTAGAATCTCCTTCTTCTTATATTGATCCTAGAGAAAAACTATACATGGAAATAGTGGAAGAATGTAGAAATGAGAAGTAGAATAATTTTTATCTATTTTCTTCTTCACAAGGAATTCTCTCTCATAAACTCGCAAAAATGAAAACCCTTTTTGAAAGGGAATTCATTTAAAATTTATAGATATTCAGAAATATCTTCATCTACCCCCCTAATAAATTTTCATATGCCTTTGCACAACTTAAAAATTTTCACATTCTTAGGAAAATATTAAGTCCCTTTTTATAAAATAAAGGTGGATTTTTACATTATGATCGTATAGTGACTTTTTGATTCAAATAAATACATTATAAAAAAGTACAATGCCAACAAAGAATTAGAACATTGAGGAGAGAGAAATTTGGGGGAAGAAGAGAAAAGAGATAAAGAAGAGAGAGGAATAAATATGTTGATGAAGAAGATTCTCCTAATGAATTTCATTGATCCCTGTTAGATTGATCTGATGAAATACTACAATGTAGTGAAATTTGAATCATTGACCACTTCACACCGCGAGAAAACTTCTGTGCATGACAAATGGACACCCAAACTAAGTGTTTAAAAACATTGTGGAATGATTCCTTTGGTTACCATGAATGTTGCTCATGGATGTCCACTTTGAAGAAGATGAGAATGAAAACCGGCCCTTGCAATGACCTTTTGCAACACTTCTATGTTGATTTGAGAGTTCCAATGGAGAATAACTTTAAAAATTTTATGATGATGGTTACACACTTCTCTTCCCACATGATTTGTAGACAATTTGGACCATAGGATGAGTGTCGAAATACACTATTGAGATCTCTTATATACACCAAGAAAGCAAGTCATGAACACTGATAAGTACACCATTGTTGAAAATGAAGAAAACATCTTATATGAAATTTAATCCCATGGCTCTTGAAACACTTCTCTACTCTTGAAAAAGGGGCTTCACTATTTTAGTAAATGAAAAATTTCAACCCTTTGCATCTCTGACTGGTGAAGTTAGCTTTTTGGATCACCCATGTGTATACTTCCTCTACCGGAAATACGGTTTGATATGACTTTAAAAGTGATAGAAAGCTCCTGAAAAAAATTATTATTTTATTCTAAAGGCCTCTTAAAAACTAGAAGATTGCAAAAAATGGCACGTTGGTCCGTGGACTTGTTTTTTAGAGACAAGTGAATCTTGTTGAATGGTTTTGAAGTTTATTTAGGAAAATATCTCATTTTTACTCTTCTCGAGTCCATATTTATTCATGATTTTTGTTTTTTTTTATTTCCTCAAATCATGCATATTATGTAGTAGTTAAGGGAGCATGAATATTGAGATGCAAGATCTAGAATAAATTTGACAGCATACAAGGGTTGTGGGGGTTGGGATGTAAAAATGGCTAAGTGTTATTATTTATAGCCTTTGGAATGTGAAGGGAGAGGGTAGGTAGAAAAAATTTCACCTCATTTCCCTTTGGAAAGGTGTAATAGGTACATTAAAATTCACCTTTCCTTCATCATGACAAGTGGCGGGTGTTAGCTTGTTGAACAAGTTGGACGAGAGGTCTAGAATGAAGCACCTGGGGTTGGGAGATGGTTGCACAAGGATCCAGAATGAAAGAAAATGGTGGGGCACATTTTTATGTCTCAATTTTAATTTTTCTTGGGGGAAAATATGTACAAGAAAATTTTCCTTTTTTTTGGCTTTACAAGTGGCGCACATGCAGGGGTAGATGGATGAGCAAGTCAAAGTTGTCAAAGGTGCTAAAGGAGAGTCATTGGGTCATATTGGTGACCAAAATTTTAAATGGGGGAGATAACAAAAAATTCAACTCATGTCACTTTTGTAAGTAGCAATACTGACATGAAAATGTGCCTCATCCTAGTGATGCCACATGTCCTTGAAGAAATTTGAATAAGTATTGAACATCATACCTTGAGAGAAAACTTGAAAAGGTCATAACTTTAGCTCCCAAATGAATTTTTGGGTGCTTTGTTTTTTTTTTTGCATGAAAAAGACATTTTGAGAAGAATGGGAGTGGTCCTATGGATTTATTCAGACTGAAACACCATCAAAAATCTCCTTTTTTCTTGGCATTTCTTGTTGTGCATCAAATGAGTGAGTTATCCTGAAAAATGCATGGTGCTTAAAGATGATTTGTTTTCTCCACCATGTAGGGGAATGAAATTAATTTCCAATGATATTTTTTTGTCTCTTAAATCATTCCAAATATCTCAAAATCACTCCTTGAATATCATACACTTTTTACAGTGCAAGATCCTTCGGCCTCAAAAACCCGTTCTTAGTGAATTGGCTCCAAAATCTCTGAATCTTCCCATAGTCTTCATAAATTAGTTTCATGATGTTTTTATCTCTTAGATATGCATCCATGATGATTATGATTCTTTTTTACTACTTCGATGATGGTGCACTTGGCTTAGAAAGGTTGACGAAATCCCTCTCTAAGTATTCTTCAACACTTTCCTTGATAATCACTGCTCTAAAGCCACTTGAATGATTTTGATTTTACTAAATCACCTAGGAGGGCTGATAAGATTCACATACGAACCACTAGAGGAAAATAATAGACTTGAAACTAAGGGGAAGGCTAATATAGGGGTGCCTGGAAAGGCATAACATGAAATATTTGACATTAGGGAATAATTGTCTTGTTTTAGGTGAATTTTTCCCATATAAAAACACATGACATCAACATTATAATGCCTTTCGGATTAAATAATGCACAAGCTATATTTAGAAGAATAATTATTAATGTGTTCGAATATTTTATCCATGACATCCTAGAGGTGTACCTAGCTGATTGGACCATTTATGGACTATTGAAGAGTCATATCTAAGTATTGAGGCTAATGTTTCAAAAATGTAGAGCACTAAAGATATCAATAAACTTGAAGAAATGCATATTTTTTTCCACATTTGGTACACTATTAGATCATGTGATTTACAAAGAAATCTTACTAATATAGCTAATCAAAACTTTAGTAATTGTAAACTTACTTCCCCTATAAGACATAAAAAGAGGTTAGGACATTTTTTGTTTATACAAGCTATCATAGAAATTTTATAAGAAACTATGCTAAAATCAGTGCACATTTAGAAGAACTATCATAGAAAAGGAAAAAAAAAGAGATAGAATGGACTAAACCATGCACTGATACTTTTGAGATTCTCAAGGACAAAATCTTACATGCACCCAATCTAATATTTCCATATTGGAAATTCCCTTTCCATGTACATGTAGATGTATCATGTATTTCTATTATTGTATTTTTAACATAGTTGAGAGATAAAATGGACCGTTATATAACTTATGCAAGTTTCAAGTCAGCTAAAGTTGAAAGAAATTACTCTACTATAGAAAGAGAGGCATTAAGCATGGTATGTGCCTTATAAAAATTTAGACATTATCTATTGGATACATCATTTGTATTTTTAACAGACCATGAACCACTCAAATACTTATTAAATAAAATGGTACTACAATGAATAAAATTTCGTTGGTTGATGTTATTCCAAGAATTTGACTTTACTATTGTGGTGAAACTTGGAGAGCTCAATAATGGTCCAAATTATCTATCCATAATAGAAACAAGGGGAGATGAAATACTTACTAATTATGATTTCCAAAGAGCATATCTATTTATATTTGAGGTAGTCCCAAAAGAGTTTGATGACATAGCACAAATATTGGCTACACGAGAATTTCCTACAGACTATACAAAGAAACAAAGGAAGAACTTACTAAGATAGGATTTTACCTTCACCTTAATTCAAGGATAGTTGTACAAGAAAGGATATGATGATTTTGTTATAATGTTTTATCTAGAACATGAATGAAAGAAAATATCAGCGAAAGCTCATGAAGGCATAACAGGTGGACACAATGGAGGAGAACAAACATCAAGGAAAGTAATGATGACATGACTATGGTGGCCTAAAATATTCAGGGATGCACATAATCATCCTCGGTCTTGCAATATATGTCATTGGGTTGGCAATTGAAATGCAAGGGAAAAAATGCCTCTAAGACCAATCCTAGTGCTAGCCCCATTTGAGAAATGGGCCATAAATTTAATTGGACCTATCAAACCATCTGTAAAACATTCTTAGGCTAGATTCATCATTATAGGGAAAAATAATTGGAAATATGGTTAGAAGTAATTACAACTAAAGACTACAATGCCAAAACATCATAACTAGGTTTGAATTCCCAATCAATATTACAAGTGATCAAGGAAATAATTTTGTAAATACAACTATTAAGGAGTTGTTATATCATTTCATAATAAATCATAATCGTAGTACACCATACAATCCATAAGCTAATGGAATAGTTGAAGCATTCAATAAGGTGTTAGAAAAGGTACTCACAAAGACATTTTCACTCCAAATCGTAGATTGGGACCTAAAAATACTAGTAGCACTATAGGCCTACCACACTACATACAAGAAGTTGACCAAATATTCCTCATTCCAATTGGTATATGGACTTGAAGCCACAGTACCCATATAATTTATCCTTCAAAGTTTAAGGGTGGAACTAATATTCAAACTGAATGAAGACTCTTCAATACATGAAAGACTCATTGAATTATAAAAATTAGATGAAAAAGTATTTATAGTAGCTTATAATCAAAATAAGAGAAAATGAGATAGAAAGCATGACATGACCACCATATAAAAAGGAAGGAATTTGACATAGGGGACCAAGTACTACTATATGAAAGAAAATCAAAGAATTTTGGGAAACTAAAATTTTGATGGCTAGGACCTTATATCATCAAGGATTTATTAGCACCAGGAGCTATAAAACTTAAGACATTACAAGACAAAGAACTATCAAGATATGTCAATGGAGCGCAACTATAGAAATATCATAATTAACAAGAAAGAAAATAATAATAATAATCTAGCCTATCTAAAAACTGGTAGTTCATCAGATAGGATGAGGATAAGGATAAAAACCCATAAGGGAATCCTTTCTCTACAAAAAACAAATCAATAAAATAAATACAATAAATTTCAAAAAGTAGGAAGAATTAAAATCAATTGAAAAATAAAAACAAAAATCCGCAAAGGAAAGGATACCCGCATAATGAAGAAAATACGTAGAGGAAAGGATACTTTCATAACAAAGAAAATCATTGGAGGAAAGGATACCCACATAACGAATAAAATCTGAAGAGGAAAGGATACCCATGTAATGAAGAAAAAATCACAGAGGAAAGGATACCCACATAACGAAGAAAATACACAGAGGAAAGGAAACCCATGTAACGAAGAAAACACCGTGAAGGAAAAGATACTGGCATAAAGAAGAAAAATTCAAGGAGGGAAGGACACCTATGCAACAAGTCAAAGACAATGGAGCTTCGGGAAAACCTCGCAAAGAAGGATAACATCAAAGAAGAAAGAAGATATCTACGGAAGTAGGTACATACCACATGATAATATGGATCCGCATAACATAACAAAAAAATCCACAAACTCAACGGAAATTCAAAAATAATGTCGACATTCTTTCTTGACAAAAGAATAATAAATGTGCTAGGTAGACACTTGAAATATATAAAAGCATCAAACTATAATGGAATAATACACAAAGGAAAACAAGGAAACAAATAAAAAATACCCTAAAGGAAAAAAAAACTAGGGTACGAAAAGGAGAATCATAGAAGATGAATCCTCTTATTGTTGTTGCAAAAGAAGAGCTCCCACAACCTAAATTTAAAAAGTATTTAATAAATTTCACTAAGCATGATCCCATGGGTGAATTTTCCCATATTCTAATCAAATTTTCACATTTGTGAGACATTCAAAAGTACATACACTCCTATATTATAGAATATGATCATACACGTTTAGAATTTGATAGAAAACTCCTACTTCAACATAACCCAGCTACAGGAAAATTAGAGTACAAAAATACAACAAAAGTAATATCCAAGCTAAAGATAGATGCATGGAGATGAATTTCTGATTTTACTAGCACCGAAAATGTGATTAGGGTTCTCCTTAGTTGAATACACAACCAAATTATCTATCTGGATCACCCATATCCAATTGATGTGGAAATAAGTGCAAAGGTTATTGGCTTATTAGAAATAGGACACTCAACAATAACAAATAAGAATACTCCCATAAAAGATATAGCAAGGCTGATTGGTGTAACCAAGACCAAAAGAGAAGTATGAATTGTTGACATCAAAAATCATGCCCTCAGGTATGCCGCCAAGGCCATTTGTCTAAAAAATTATCATATAAACTATGAATATGGATCTCATGGACTTAGTGCCCAAATTTCCCTAGATATGGTAAATTCATACTCTGAATATAATCTATGTGAGCTATTTTCCTATGTATTTCATGATAACATTAGAAAAATCAAGGTAAACATACCTTCTGTTATGGGTCCATTTTTTTTTATGTCTGGCCATGTATTTCACCAAAACCCTCCCACCACAAACAAAACCAGTTGAATGGAAACTAGATACACCTATTATAAAATAAAATTTGGAACATATGAAAAAAATGGATCTGGTAGTCCAATTATTTCCTTGATAGATTGGGAAAACAATATCATACATCTAGTAGAAAACAAAGGAAGGGTATTAGAACAAATAGTGACAAAATACCAAAATAAAGTGATATTCATCACATAGATATATTATGCAGATAACATACCCTTCATTCTACACACTTCACTCATAGCCTTGTTTCCCTATGAAGCATCCAGTGAATTGGTGGCTATAACCATACAAGAAATAAGAAACCTTCCAATGGATCCTAGGAAGCCCTCACCTCCCAATATTAATGAGGTCATTATAGAAACTTGAGAGGAATTTTAGAAGAAATATCTAGATCAACATGGGAAACTAGAAACAAGAAGAGAAGGACCTAAAACATATATAATATTATCAACTAAAGAGAAAAATCCTTCTTCCCCAGCCACAAAATGCCAAAATACAAAGGCTATAAGAACAAAGCTGAAAGAGATATAACTCAAATGAAGAAGAAGAAGAATCACAAGAAATAATATAGTTATTTTAATTAGAACAGGAAGACACTCCCTCTCCCTTACTTTTACTATCATCCATACCACATGAAACATTGAAGCCACAATTTTTAGGTGAAGCAAAACCATGGGAAGAATAAAAAATATTCCAACTTGCTTACGGATATTATAAGATATGTTTAACTTGGGGCGGTGTCTCATAAGTAGCACAACAATATGAAGTAGGTACAGGAACAAAGAAAGTAGAAATATAATAATCTATAGTTCATTACATGACTAAATTTTTATTTAATATTATGGAACATAATTCATCTCCTCCCACATGAATTACTAAAGGACATTCAAACACAAGAAGACATGGACAATGAAAACAGATGGAAATGTCTTGAGTGGGAACTAAAAATAAATTTAAAAAAGAAGAAAAATACTATCAAAGATCAAAACCACATGGAGGAGATAGAAGAATTAATAAGGCTCATTAAAAAAGAATTAAAAAGAAGAGGAGGTAACAAAACATAGGGAAGCATACAAGAAGAAAAATAAGTAACATAAGAGAGAAAATAACAAACAAACAGTAGAGCAGAAAAAAACAGAAAGAGGAAGAAGCATATAAAAAGAAGGAGGAGGACAATAGGAAAACAAAGGAGGAAAAATAAAATGAATAAAATACATGAAGAAGAAAAATAGAAAAATGAAATGGAATATCATGGAAGAGAAATGCGGATGAAGTTAAGATAGAAAAACAACAAGAGGAAGAAAAGAAAAGGAAAAGAAGAGAAGAAGAAGAATAGAAGAAATGAGAAGAAGAAAATAACAAGAACAAAAGAAAGTAGAAGAAGAGAAGATAAGAGAGGAATAAAAACCAAATAAATAAAGAGAGGAGGAAAAACAAAAGAATGAGAAAGAGGAAGGAAAAAAGACGGAAGAAGTGGAAGAAAAGGAAAGGAAGAAAAAATAAGTACAGCAGGAGTAAAGAAAGAGAAAAGAGGAAGAGGAGAAGGAAAGAAAGAGAAAGGAAGAAGAGGGGAAGGAAAGAAAGATAAAAGAAGAAGAGAAGGAAATAAAGAGAAATAAATAAGAGGAGAAGTAAATAAATAGAAACTAATAAGAAGAGGAGAATGAAAGAACAAGAAAATAATAAGAAGAGGAAAAGGAGAGAAAGAAGAAAGAAGAAAAGGGAAAAGAGGAAAAGGAGAAAGAAGAAAAAGAAAAGAGGTAGGATCAAACAGAAAAGGTGAGGAACAAAGGAAAGTAGAGGAACATAAAAATAAAGAGGAAGAGGAGAGACAAGAAATATAAAGGAAAAAAAGAAAAATTAGATGAAGGAAATAAGGCACGGGACCTACACAAGAACAACCCAAATCAATTGCAACCTTTAGCAGTATCCTACCTATACAATATCCTATAGATCCATGAACACAATTCAAAAAATATCTCCAACAAATAAGGAATGAAAATTCTATCTAGTTACAATAAGGGGTTGTGGAACCAACACCAGAAGGGTACATGGTGCACTCAAATAAACTCTCACCCCTTCAGAAGACAACATGCAACCAATTACTATATCAAAGTGAAAAATAGGAATGGATGCAGAGATGTGTAGATATGGAATAATTGATGAATATAATATTGATATCTATTAAGGCATCCAAACCCTGCATAAAAATTGATTCTAATCTATGAAAAGAAACAACAATAGAGTAGGTTGTACAAGAAATACTAGTAGACAACACTACAAGTCGGGATAATGAGAGAAAATTATCAGAGAATGAGCCAAACAAGGATATAAGGAGAAAATACTACAAACACAAGCTTTGGAAGATCAGAAGTGGAGGAAGGACATGAAATAATATCTAGTCAAATTAGAGACAATATTTAACAATGTTGCAACATACTATACATATACTATAAGGTGGCCAAGTGTGATTCAAAAGGATAAATTAGAATTAGACTCACTTAAACAACAACTACATAAAGAATCTACATAATATTATATAAGTAAAGACAAGGATGGGAATAAACGTAGAAAAATTGTAGATCTTATAGAACAATATCAAATTAAGCTACAGAAGTGAACACAAAAGATAGGGAAGTTACAAGGATGCAACAATAATTAACAAGCACACAATTAGAGATTTAGTCAAATCGAATCGAAGCCAGCCCCTTCATACATTCTTCCTTTGATTCAAGAGAAATCACAACGTTGGGAATGGATACAACATATCAAGGACCATTTAGACTTGTGGTAACAGTTTGAAAAGAAAATCCCTTCTTAAATCCCAAAATACATCCCCCAAAACACACCATGAAGAAGAATTGGAGAACCTAAATTTTTCAAGGAAACCACGATGTTCCATAAATCTAGTTGGGTGAGTCAATTGGGGGAAAATTTCCTTACAATAGACATCTAAGTTTCTATTGGTTGATCCCTAAATTTTCCTGGAGTTTAGATTAAATTACAGGGTTATTCATCAATTGGTTATCTTGATGGCGAGACAATGTTTAAATTCCAAGGATAACATTTACAGGGTTCTTTATCAAGTTATGGAACAATCTACAGAATAAAGGAAAACCAACAAGACTAAGAAAAAATCTATGGATAAAGGAGGAAGGCCACCAAAAACTACAGAGTCCACAGTAAACAGAAGAAGTCACCAAACATAGGATAAATACGTAGAAGTCGACCTAAATCCGTGGATCAAATAAATACATAAACAAAGCAAGTAATAAATCTGATAGAATCATGACCAAAATAAGTGTCTTTTGGCTTATTTTGTAAGAAATATATTTATTTTACTTAATCAAATGAATATCATGTACCATAGGGGAGATGAGATATATTTGTGCCTTATATAAGAAATTTATGAGATAGAGACAATTGATATGAGTTATGAGTGCGTATGAGACTAATGTAATCCATTTTGAGATATGAATAATGACTGATGTTTGGAGAAAAGTTTGTTATGTTATTTTACATTCTTTATGTTCACTAACTAGATATAGATTAATATTTTCCATTTTACATCCTTAACAAAAGGGAACACTTCTTAACACTTATACTTTTATTAAGGCTTAAGGGCAACAAGGCCCAAGACAACAGTCAATTACTAGTTTTCTTGCTTAGGAATCATATGAATGTAAGTATGCTTTTAGGATCTAGAAATATACCCAAGTGTGTGATTTCTTGTCTACAGTTACTGGCCAGTAGAATTTTGGATGTTATTGTCTTGTACCATGCAAAATTCTATTATTATGTATGTGGAAACATTTTTCCTTAGTGTTACGAAAAATTCTCCATCCTCGTGAAAAAAAAATTCCTTCTAATTCATCATACTTTTTAATGTAGTATTTGAAAATTTTCTAATTATTTTATATGGTTTTATTTTGGAGGGACCCTTAAAATTTTACCACGGTTGTATTGGTAACTCTTATAATTTTAATTTAAGAAATCACTGACACGGTATGAGGATCTTTCACCTTATGTTTTAAACAAAAATTTTAAGACAAAGTGTTTAGTCTTTGGAGGTTTTTTAATTAAGTGGTTTTATGCTTAATATTACAAACCCCAAGACTCTCCCTTAATATTAAGTAGGAAACATGTCAAGTCACCTTTTTATACAAAAGGAATTATAATCCATAAACTAACAAAGTGATTTAGGCTCGCATGCTAACACATACAAATTGTTCCCAAAAATGCATATCAAGTCACATTTTTATACAAAATGCATTACAATCCATAAACCATCAAAGTGATTTAGGATAGCATGCACACAAATATCTTTGTTCCATGGATTTTACAAAATCCACAATACAAAACTTTAGTGTTCTATGGGTTTTGAAAGAAACATGTTGTGGTATAAAGCTTTAGTGTTTCATGAATTTTGGAAAACATGTGGTACAAGGCTTAATTTTCTATGGATATGTTAAAAATTTGTTTCAAAAAGCTTAGTTTTCTATAGTTTTGAAAAAACATGTTGTGGTACAAAATTTTAGTGCTTCATGGATTTTAGAAAATGCATAGTACACTACATAGTGTTCTATAGATTTTGAGAAACCATAAACACGTGGTACAGAGGAATAAAACAAAATTCTCAAGATAAAGTGATAAAGTATAAAGTCTTACTTAATATTATGGAGTATTTTATAAAAAAATAATATCTCATAACTAATGCTTCGATGGGTATTATAGGTAAACTCACATGTTGTGATTATTGACTTAAACAAAATAGAAACAGTATTGGGAGTTTACAACAAGTTGTTACGAGGTGGCATTACCATGTTTATTTCACCTCAAGGGAAACTCTAAAAGGAAAAAATTATCATTTTATTCAAGAGTGGAGATTAAATTCATCAACATGATCATTCGATTAAAAATATGAAAGGTCATATGCTCATTTGATTTAGAGGTAGATATCAACATAATCCACATGATAATTTGAGTCAAAATTTTAAAGTCCATATGATCTTCTAATTTAGAGGTGGAGATCAATGGAATCCACATGATCATTTGAGCCAAATTCAATAAGGCCTTACATGGCATAAAATTTGTAGAACTTTGTAGCACATAATGGATTTGTAAAAATATCTGCTACTTGATCTACAGTGGAACAAAATTTGAGATCAATGTCATAATTTATAACTTATTCCTGAATAAAGTGCATATGTATTTTAATATGGTTTTTTATTTTGTGTTTAACTGGATTGTTTACAACAGAAAATAAAATTTGGCTATCACATAGAAGAACATTTATTCCTTTGATGCTCATATGAAGTTCATGTAATAGTCTTTTCAACCACATATCTTCCTATGTTGCTCTTATAACACTTTTATGCCAACCTTCAATAGAAGAGATAAATATTGTTGGTTTTTTCTTATTGTTCCAAATGATTGTACTTGCATCCAACTTGAAAACATATCCAGAAGTATATTTTATTTGATATACCTCAAAATATTTTTGTCAATTTCCAATGGTCCTCAGAAGGATCCTGTATGAATTTGAAAACAATTCCAACTACATATGATATATAAAATCCTGGTGATATTTAAATAAATCAAACTGCCAACAAGATGTCTAGAAAAAAATAGGATTAAATTTATCACATAGAAGTGTTGGATCTAATTGAACACAAAATTCCATAGGAATGGTAACATGTTTGAAATAAATCATGTTAAATGTTTTACGAAGTTTATAAGCATATTGTGCTTGAGATTCAAAAATAAATTTGTGATCATGAATTAAGCATACCTAAAAAATGATTCGAAAGTCTAAATGAGTCATTTCAAAATGTTGTCTTAAATTCTAATTTTAAGAATTACATTCTTATGAATACTAGTAATCAAGATATCATTAATATAATAAAATAATGATAATACGATTGTTTTTTTATTTTACAAACAAATCAAAACAAAATTTAAGCTTATAAAAAATTAATTGCTTACCAAGTTCTTCAAAACATTTAGGTTGAATAATGTAGTTTTATTCTTTTAGGTCAACATTTAAGAAATCATTTTTAGCATCCATTTAGTGAATCTCCCATACATGCTGAGAAAATAAAGCTGGAATAATTCTAGCAGTGATCATTTTGGAAATGGAGGAAAAGGTTTCAATATATTCTAAACAAGGTTTCTGAATAAATCCTCAAGCTACCAAAATTTCCTTGAACTTTTTTTATCTTACGAACAGATTTATACTACATTTTATGCATCCATTTAGAGGATCATACAATGCTTCTTTTAGGAGGAAGAGAAACTAATTCCCAAGTTTTATTATTGATTAGAGAATTGTATTCAACTTTCATATCTTCAATCCACCTTCCATCAAGGTTGGATTATTCAAAGGATTGAGGTTCAACCACGTGAAAATTTTACAAGGCATGATAAGTATGTTGAGTGTGAGTCATCATTCTCATATTATTAGGATGGGAGTTAGAAACTATATTTTGATCCAATTTAGGAATTGTAGATCGATACATAGATTTTGAATAATCCCCTCAATATCCACATAAATAATATCTGAAGATGGATTTCATCTATATGATATTCTATTTCCATATTATCTAGAGAAGGTTTATTAATATCTAGGGTGTGAGACTCATGAGAAACATAAGAGGGAAGAGAGGAAGAATCAAAAAATGGTTTCTCAACAGCATGAACATTCCTATTTTCTATTTTCTCATGTTTCATTGGATCACATACCAATAATTATCTTGTGCAAAAAACATATCCAAAAAATATGAAAGAGTAGGAGGTAGGATCAAGTTTTTATCTCTTATCTTTAAGAATGAGAAAGGAATAGTGACTACCAAATATCTTTAAATTAGATATATCCTGTTTCTTATTTATTCTATACTTCATGAGGTTTATTTTGATGTAAGGATTTAGTAAGAACATTATTTATAATGTGGACAATAGTTTGCATTCATTTATCCCAAAGAAACTTAGGCTTATTAGAAACATGAAGCATGGTCTTAGCCATTTCTATTTTTTTTTTTCTTCCTTTCAGCTATGTCATTTTGTTTTAGGGAAAATCGATTTGTTAAATCTCAATGAATTCCATAAGACACAAAAAAACATCAAACTTATCATTCACATACCTCCATTATTATTTATTATTCTTTTAAATTTCATATCATCCATGTTCTCAACTAGGGATTTAAACTCTTGAAACTTAGACATAACATCAAAATGTTTCTTAAATATGACAAAGTCAATCTATAAAATTCATGAATGAAACATACAACATACAAGGCTCTACCAAGAGAGAAAACTTCCAAATTACCTCTTACATCACTATGGATTAACCCAATCAAATTAAAGGAATTAGATGCATGAAGTCTGTGCAATGGTTCGACATGTTTCATACCACACAAGTAACTTTCACAAGATTCATGGTCTGATTTCATATTAGGCAGACCTATCACAAGGTTAAGGTGTTACATTTCATACAAACTCTTAAACTTCACATTCTACAGGATTTCATGCCACAATTGATCATTATAAGAAGAAGAAGAAAAACGTGTTTCAAACACAAATCCATCAAATATATACAAACCAATTTTCTAAAATTTAGCAGCAATAACATTAGTAAGATAATTCTTCACATACCATTAATATTTCAATATCATAACTTTATAATTTTCTCTAATTAATTATGAACAATATAAAATGTTCTTCTTTAATTTAGGAAAAAATAAAACATTTCTAATAGTTCCCTCCTCTAACTTAACATTTCCACAACTTCCAGACCCGATGATAGAATTATCTCCTAGATATTTATTTTCATGAAATTCCACAAAATATAAAAGGATTTCATGAATATATGTCATGTTCCTAGAGTCACCTCTATCTAAGATCCATTTGTTGTCATTAGAAGTTAAGAACAATATAAAGAGCAATAGTTTGTTTAGCATTGTTAGCTTGGTTTTTAGCATGATTCTAATTTTTCTTATTCTTAATGTTGGAAGTTCATAAATTTAACATTTTTATCAAATTTATTTTATTTAGAAATACAATGGGCTGCTTTATGACCAAATGTACCACACTTAGAGAAAGATCCATCAAACTTAACTGTAAACTTTGGATTATTTTGATTGGTTCTAAACTTAGATTTAATGTTTGATTTTTTATTAACATTATTTTGATTATCATTTTTAACAAATGTCCTAATTTTGAGAGATATTTTCCTAAGAAGCATTCTCTTTTGAAAAAAAAATCTTGATTACACTTTCTTTCTAAATCAAAGAGAGAAGAAATAGTATCCAAGTCGGTCAAATTAAATTCCTTTTAATATTTAGAATTCAAAATAGATATTTAGTTTTTAAATTTTCATGTTTATTAATATGAATAATAAAATATAACCAACTTATCTTCAAATAATTGAAAGGTAGAAAAATCTAATTGTGCCTTAATATTCAAAATTTTAGGTAGGTAATTAACTATTTTCTCATCTCCTTTCATTAGAGTTGTAAACAATTCCATGATTATCTCAATTATTTTAGAAAGGCTTATGCCTTCATGAAAAGTTTGTAATTGATTCCATGCATCATCTAGAGACTCCAAGTGTCCTATGTGAAACGAGAATTCATATTTAATGCTTTGCAACAAGATTGACATGACCACTTGGGATATTTGGAATAAGGAACATAAGCTTTCAGGGTTATATTTTCTTCCAGTGGGTCATTTTTTAACACCGCTAACTAGATATCATAGCTTTCTTTCCATGAAGGTGGATTTCAACCTAACTCTCCAAATACTATATTTATTTCCATTTAATAGTTCAAATTTATCCATGGTGAAAGTAGATGAATTATCCATACTTGAGAAAACTTAGAAAATAAGAGAAAATTAGTGGTATGTGGTTAATCATAGAGATATGTGATTAGAGTTCCACGAAACAAAGATTTTTGTATAATGAATTCAACACACTTCCCTAGATTTAATGAAACACATATTTCCACATAATTACTTACAATTTAATAAACACTCTCAAAACAAATATGAAAATCAAAAAGGGGTTCCATAGAACAAAAAAAAAACAATCCATGAGAATCTATGAAGAAAGAGGCAAGAAGATATAAAAAATTCAAGTTTGGAAGTCATAGAACAAAGGATTATTATTACATGGGTCTTATTTTAAAACTTTTATTGTCCCCCTCAAAATTTAAGATAAAAGGTGTGAAACAAAGAAATTTTGTAGAGTAGAGGATTTTTTACGAAAAATCCACTAGAAAAAATATTTCTACACAACAAGCAAAAAAAAAGGCCATGAAGCAAGGAAATGTGTGCGTAACAAGGAAGAATGTTGCGGAGCAAAAAGAAAGTGTAAGACTAGAAAACACTGAGGAAGGCCACGAATAACCAAAAACAAAATTCTAAATACTCAAAAGGCTAGGGAAGATAGGAACAAACCAAAAAAAATTATTTTGATCATCGATAATTATTTAATACTTACAAGACTTTAAAATTCAATTTATTTCATAGAGAATTGGAGATTTGCACCTGTAGACGTTGAAAAATCCACAAAGAAAAAAATAGGGTTTCACATATTTTTAAATATTTCAAGCAACCTTCTCCAAATCATTATACAAATAAATTTTCCCCTACAATTTTTTTTATCTTGCATAACCACAAACATCTAGCTCTGATACCATGTTAGGAAACTAGGGATAAATACTAAAGACATATTAGATATCCACCATAGCATTACCAAGGATTATAGTTTATGACTATATAATAAATTATAATGAATTATTCCATATATTACATGAATAATAGTGAAATTAGATATCCCATAACACATAGCAATGAATATTACACATAACACATGAATTAAGTGAGAAAATGTTTCAGTAAAAAACCCACGGAAATAGCACTTATCTTTATTAATAATTGAATTTCACCTAGCACTCCCACTATTTAAACATATCCCAAAAAGTTACACGTTATCAAAGGTATTATAAATTGTAAGAAACATTTTCTCAATGTAGAGTACTAGTTCACATATTTCACATTCACATTTGATGATTCTTCTCACATATAGCTTGCATTATCCATCATAGTGTGTGTGTGTGTGTGGCCCATTGTATAGGTCAATCTTATAATTTTAATTTAAACATCCATTGACATGGTATGGGGATTTGCCACATTATTTTTTAAACATAAAATATAAGCCAACGTTCTTATTCTTTGGTGGGTTTTTTAATAATCGGTTTCCCACTTACTATTACAAACCCTAATACAGCAATAATTACAAAAATATCAATACAGTACATGGAAAAAAATAGTTTGATAGATAACAAAATAGTCTACTAGAAATATGAAATAGAAAGTGCCTCGTATGATGTTCTAGATTGTTTGATAATCTATATTAGGTTGATGGCTAGTAAAGAGATGGAACTGATCTAATAAAGGTTCATCCCTGAAACTATCTCATAAAAATATTCCAAGACCAAAACGTATGGTGTGGACACAAACATATGGGTATTATGACCCTTTTGTACTTGCTTTCATTCCTTTATGTTTTCATCTCTTGAAACTTTATAGGTATATGTAATTATTTATGATCTATTCCTCTATGTAATTTAGAATGTTGAGATTTGTTATCCTGTAAAATTGGCAAGGGAAATTTTACGGATAACCATACCGAAATTTTGTTCCGATCCCTCGTTAGGGACCCCTTACGTTCGGAACGTTGCAAAATCCCTTCCCTAGGAAATCTTAGTTTTCTGAACTTAGTCATTTTTGGTCTTTTTGGCCGGGCGCATATAATGACTATGTAACATCAACTTTTGATGCGCCCCCTTTAAACCCTTTGGCACATGCTTTCTTGTGTTAGCAGGCATTTTTGTGCGCCTCTCTATGTTGAGTCTTTCCTGCGTGCACCAAGGCGCATGCACCTTCCTGTCAACAGATCATTTGTTGCGCCTCTTTTTGGTGCGCCAAAGGCAGCACATATTCCTCTGTCAACACCACTTTTGGTGCGCAAAGGCGCACATATCTTCGTGTTGGCAAGCATTTTGGTGCACCAAAGGGCGCATGTTTTCTCGTGTCGACAGCTCGTTTGGTGCGTCGCTTAGAAATTTGGTGGCGCATTTATTGCTACCTCGCCTATATATAGGCACGTCTGCGCTGTCATTATCACCAGTGCAATCACGTGACTATTTTCATTATTTTCTCTGAGCTTGTCAGCGCACCTGCCCTGTCACTTTTGAATTGCTTTGTGGACCCATTTTCACGCATTTCTTCGTTATAAAAGCCGGGTAAGAGGTCCTCCTTCTTTTGAGCTTCATGTTTGTGGTTTTTGGTTGTTCATGGATATGTTTTGGATTGAAAAGAAATAAAATCATGAACTTGTTGTTCCCCCCTTGCTGTCTTTCCACATTTCCTCCCCCTCTCCAGATCTGCTGGTAGAGAGAGTCTTGTTCTGAAGTAATAGCTTGAAACCCCTTTTGTTTAAGCCTTTTCAATCACCCAAATGAAACTTGCAAAGAGAGCTTAACCATATAAACCCCTCTGAAGAATCAAAGTTTTAAAGGAAACTGTATTTTCCTTTGGCGCGTTGGCATACCATGCAACATCCAAGACAGTTGCACCCTTGGTGCATCTGTTGCCTCTGTTACACAAAGATAAGCCGCGCCAATGGCACGCATTTCCTGCCTGCTACATCATAAAAAGATGCGCCCTCATGGTGCACTTCCCTCACTTGCTGCAAGTGCTTTCCGTGCGCCCTCTTGGCACATCAGACTTGAGTGTAACATCATAAATTCCTGTGCCCCTTTGGTGCACCCAGCATCCATGTAGCAGTCTTTTTCTATGCGCCAAGTGCAAAGCTATAAACGGCGCAGGCGCGTCCCTCATCGCAACAACATTGTGTCATGCAGACCTTCCATGCGCCGCGCCGAGTTCCCCTTCGGCACATGAACATATGATGTTACACACATTATTCCTGCGCCCTTTGGCGCACCCTGTACCCGTGTAACATGAAAATAATCTGCGCCCTTTATAAAATAAACACATGGCGCAGGCGCACTCGCACTTACAGCAACAGAAAATGCACTCTGCAGTGTCTATGCGCCATGCGCCCTTTGGCGCTGATTTAACCCTTGCAACACCCTTTTCCTGTGTGCCTTGTCTATTTAGCTCTGTAATCTACAATATCCATGCGCCATGCGCCCTGAGGCCCCAAAATTACTAACTCTTTCTTCTGTCAGCATTTCAATGGAAAATCAAGCAGCTGACATGGCTTTCTTCAATTGGGTTTCACTTCTTATTCTTGCAGATCAACAGCTAAGTTCAGAAGAACATATGTCAACATCAAGCAAGAGACCTACCAAATCCAAAGGCAAGGCCAAGCTCACGGAAGAAGAAATGAAGTATAAGTATCAGAGGGTCAGAATGCCCGACTCCCAGGCCGAGTGTGACCTGGACATCAGAGACTCAGAGTTGGGACATATCGATATGGAGGAATTCTGGGTCAGGACTCAGAAGGTCACAAGAAGTCCATGGATGGACAAGCTGATAGGCAGTGCCCTGCACTTTGCTGGGGGAATCCCAGTCAGTGCCGTTAACAATGAATTCATGATGGTGGTTGCCCAGTGCTACAATAAAGACACAAGATGTGTCGTAAATGAGAAGGGTGAGGTCATAATTAACCTCACTGCCCGCCACTTCAAGATAATACTCGGCATTCCTCATCACCGGCACTTTGTGGCCGTCAGCCGAGAGGATTGTATCAAAGCCTGGGACGACCATGAAGATCAGTGCATGCAACTGATGAATGAAGTCTATCTGAAGAACAAGAAAGTAGTGACCCGTTGGCCACAAATCATTCACCGCAGTGATTTTTCGGAGGAGCTCAGTGACACCATCACGTTCCTGAGCAGGGTCTTTGGGCTTCCTGACGCCCACTATTTCCACAAATGGATGCTGCGGTATTTAGAAACAATGAACAAAAATGTGCCTGATCAACGCTTCGAATGGGCAGAAATTATAAGCAGCACGATATCAGAACAGCTGCAACAATTCCCCACAACGGGGAGATTCTACATGAATTCCTATGTTGTTTATGTTGCAGCTTCTGAAAGGGACTATCCAGCTCTGATGCGGAGTGGGGTTTGGCCCCAAGTTAGAATCTATGAATACTATCCAGAGCTGAAGCTGGAGAATAGCATCCCTCAATTTACAAAGATCAATGATGCATTTTTCTATTTCATCATCTACCTGTTGAGGCTGAATATGACTTACGGTCGCACGACCAAGAGCATCGTGGCAGCCACTGAAAAATGGGGGGCCCTGTTCACCCAATTCCCCACATTTACTTATCTGAGAGTGGCTAACTTCTTGGGAGAGCCAACTAGACTGCCAAGATATGCTGGGCCCAAATTGATTCTGCTAGAGCTGTCAAGACAGCTAATCACTTATCACAAAAAGTGCCTAAAAAGAAAGAAGGGTGGAACTCCTTTCCCCCTCACAGTGGGTAGATATACATGTCTTACTCACCACAAGGCAAAGGACATGTTTGCAGAGCTGGAGCTTCTAAATCTGAAACATGACTTCCCAAAAAGGCCTACCTTTGACCCGAGAAATTGTTTGCCAAGGGCTAAGCTCGATCTGATCCACGTCCCTCAGATCGAGGATATCTACATTGACCTATATCATGAGGTGGAGCTCAGGAGGAAAGACCATTCTCATTTGGCCTTGGCAGAAATCATTCAATATGGGGTAGCCATCGTCCCCAAAGGCTACCAAACTACCGAAGAGGAAGTGGATCAAGTATATCTTGACACAGGTGGGGATGATTGGCCTTTCACGATAGTTGATAGGACTAAAGCACCTCAGACAATTGAGGAGAGGGTCAAAGAAACTCTGCGCAGAATAGAGCATTGGTGCCGAATGAACGGACTCATCTACCTCGGGGTTGATTTCACAACCTCTCCATTGGGTAATGCACCTTCTCAATCTAAACAGCAGCCTAAAGGCAAGGGTAAAGGTAAGGAGGGTGAGTCCAGCACTTCTCAAGAGGAAGCTCCTGAAAGTCCTCCTTCCACTGCACCCGAACAGGTCATAACTCTGGCTTCTCCAGAGAAAGGAACGGAAGAAGATGTTCCAATAGGCCCATCCACTCAGGATGTCACCACTGCTGCAACAACTGAGGTCCCTTCTGTCCCTTCTTCTTCTCCTCCTTCCCCTCCTCGAGTGACTCAGGTGACTATTCCTTTGGTCGTGTCCTCTCCCCCTTCTTCTACTGTTCCTCCCGCTTCTTCATCTATCTTCTCTTCTCTTGCGGACCTGTCCCCCTCCATTTCTTCCCTCATCTCTGAGCTCCCTTCCCTTCCCATGTCTTCCTCTCCTGCAGTATCTCTTCCTCCCGTGAGCACTTCTTCGGCCTCCCTCTCGATGCCGCCTCCAAGTGTCTCCACGTTTTTCCCTTCTGCTACTGCAGCTGCCCCCTTCTCTATTTCTGGCCCTTCTCCCATAAGTCCAGCCTGGATCTCCCAGCACTTAAGTCAGCAGAAAAGGAAAGTTCCCATCACTCCAATGGACTTTTCCGTAATCCCGTCCAAAGGGGCAAAGAAGCAGAAGCCCATCACATGCTTCTCTCAGAGTGCTTCAGGAGAGAGGGTAATGGAGATCGCATACCCCAATCCCCTCAAGGATAAAAAGGATCTGTCTCTGACAGATTATACAGTGACCCAAGTCACAATGGGGACGTCTTCTGAAAGCCTTCAGGGAGAGGCCCTATCTGCAGTTGACGCCCTCTGCAAGAAGCTTCAAGAAACAAAAGAAGAGAAAAGGCTATTGAAAGAGAAAAATAAACATCTGCTCCAAGCCTTACAGAAGATGGGCAGTGCACCTCCCACAACTACCACCGAGACTCCTGAGCCTCTGAGCCAGGATAAAATTAATGAATATGCAAAGATCGGTGAGCAGGGCATGGCAGTTTCAGCTTGGAGGAGCCAAATCCTCAAGGACAGTGAAAGAGTGATTGCCAAGTTCTCTGATTTATATCTAAACATCAACAAGGTGAATAAGGAGCTCCAAGCGTTAGCAGGACCCATATCAGAAGAGCTGGACCATGCTAGGCTGCAGCATGAGACCTTTCAACAAATGTTTGACTGTTCAGTCAAAGATCTGGTCAAGTTCGGCATCTTCGGTCATCCCAGGGCCCTCAATAAAGTCATTTCAACCCTGGACTACCGGGTGGATCAACTGGAATTTGTCCTTGAAAAGATCGATAAGGTGAAAGAAGAAGCCCTGGACGCGCTGCACCAAATGGAACAAATCATTCTCAATATGTCTCCAGGGTTGCTTACTCCTTCCTTCGCCTTAAGGAAAGTTGATGAAACCACCCGGATCTTCAAGGAGATCATTTCACAAGGGCTGGGGCCAGAGGTCACTTTTGACGCAGAGTCCATCAATAACCTGCTGGCCTGTCGGGACTTCATCGGGTTCCTCATAGAAGCAGAGAAAGAATATTCCAAACTCCCAGAGAAGCTCATAGACGAGCGGGAGACTTGCAAGGTGATCAGTGAACGACACAAGGATCCTTCCCAGGATCAACTAGGGCCCATGATCAGCAAGTTCATGGAATACCGCGCTCAATTCCACATCTCATCACCTGAGCAGCAGCAAAAGCAGGCTACCCCCTTTCGGCCGCAGGATGACGACGATGAATAGCTTCTCTTTCTTCTTCTTCTCTCTCTTCTTCGACTTTCTTTTTGTGAATATCTGGAGTATGTTGGCACAAATGATGACATCATCCATGTTGCACCATGGGATGATGTCATCCATCAAGTTGTCAAAAGTCAACATGACTTTGAGATATTTTGTATATCCTTGTAGATATTTTGTAAATATCTTTGTAAATAGGTGGTTGGCTCCTTTTTGCCTTCTTTTCTTTCCTTCTTCTATAAATACCCCAATGCTTGTTGTATTGGGCATGAGTGAATATCTTTCAGATGAAAAATAGAAGTGAGGAGAAAAGACTTTGAGCTTTTTGTAACAGAAAGAATTATTAATACAATATTTAGTCTTTGTGCTGAATACGTGTGTTATTTGCATTGGATCTTTCTTACGTTAGATCTGTGTGCTTGTTCTGTTGGATCTACTTCTGTTTTATTGTCATTTATTCATCAGTATTGCTTTTCTCGTTTATGCAAGTAGGTTTGGCTCTGTTTACTACCAATCCCAAAACATAAACCCTCTGACCTTTCTGCTTTGGAATTCATTTCTTTTCTTTCTTCGGATCTGATCTTTCTCCATCCTCTCTTTCATTCCTTTCTTTTCGCAGTCGGAAACATCCTACTGGGATGAGATCCCAAACCCCCGAAGGTAGAATATTGTGAGACTTGCACAGATTCCTGCTGGTAGAATAGCAATAAACCAGTTTCGCTTTGCTGACTCAAAGAGGGGCTATGCCCTGCACACTGTTGGCTCATCTATCCATAGATCTGCCCAAGCGACAGATTTTCAGACCAACAGTTTTTGGCGACTCCGCTGGGGAACGAACAGATCTATCAGATCTATGATAGTGGTAGGATAGAAAATCTAAAAAAAAAAAATCAGAAAAATCACTATCTGTTTGCAAACTTTAACTTTTTGTCAAAAAATCCAAAATTTTGCAAAAGTGAACCAAATTGAAAATTTTCTTCTGAGATCCATAGATCTGGCCCAGCTGAAGATCTTTAGTTCGCTGAGTTTTTATAAAAACCTGTATTTTTCCGTAGATCTGAGTTTTTGACTGTTTACCAAAAATTTCAAACTCTTTGAAAAAGTCAAATTTAGATCTAAAAATCAGCTTGCTAATCTTCACTGTCATTTTATCCTCGCTGTTATTTGTCATTGACCGCAAAACGGTTTTTAGAAGAGGATAGTTTTTAAATATTTAGAAAAGTACATGCTGCTGGTTTTTGTCAGAAAAGCCAGAAAATCAGCAAGTACAACCAAAAATAAATTTTAAATCTGCTCAGCAACATTGTAGATCTGGAAGGTACGCTGGCAGGTGAGCCATGCTGGCAGCCATTTACCCGTAGCAGGCGAGCTCGTGGAGAAGTCGATCCTACTTTTGATCTGCTTCAGAGGCACAATTTCAGTGTAACATCCTACTTTCGGCTTCAGAGGCACAATTTTCAACACTAAGTTCAGCTGATCGGTCAGCCAGAAGCACCTCACCTCCGCGGAAGAACCGGTTTTCACAAGGAACCTCCACATCCCTTTGTAGTGCCTTACTGCTCAGTGGAACTGTGCTTCCAGCCCGTATTCTTTTTCCAGCTGTCCAGATGGCGGTGCCATGGGGAAATGCTATGGGTCCTCTCGCATTACCACATCCTGTTCACGCGCTCCCTCACGGAAACCGAAAGAATTTTCCCAAATTCGACGGGAGCGGAAACCAAAGCATGGATTCACACATATCTGCATTCATCATGTCGTGTAGTATCCTGGATGTAACTCATGAGGATGTGTCGGTTCACCTTTTTCTGGAAACTCTACAAGGGCCTGCAGCTGAATGGTTTCAGCATTTGCCGGCCGGATCTATTACCAGTTGGGCCACCTTGCGAGATGCTTTTGAAGACAGGTACAAGCCTTCAGAAGATGCATTTGCATTATTATCACAGATCACTCACCTGAAGAAGGAGGCCAATGAGACCATGCGTGATTTTATCGCCAGGTTCAATGCATTAATCAACCGTGTCCCTGTTGCCATGCTTCCAACACCGGAAAATCAGAAGTGTTTCTTCGTGAACGCTATGAGCTCGAAAGTTAGTTTCTTGCTCCTTCAAGAGCGAGTGGCTACCTTGATTCTCACCCAGGCCGCTGCCATTTGAATAGAAGATAATTTGATAATATCTGGCGAATTAAAAAAGGAATCATCCAAGCCTAAATCTTCAGACCCTTCTCCCACTACTTCGTCTGATCCGGTGTTTCAAAAGATGGTGAACGACTTACTTGCATTAAAGAAGCAGTTGGCCCAAGCTTCTCCCAGTTCCTCATACCGGGATATTCCACGGAGGAACTTCGTTCCCAACAATGTTCCACAAAGGCCGCGCTTACCTGCAACTGCTCCGCGGTTGGCGCTTGAGGCTCCTCCGGTCAACGCTCTAGCCGAAATCGAAGAAGAGGAACAAGATTATGAAGAACCTTCATCTCAGGGCGAAGATGATCAAGACGTCGGTGAGCCGACTGGCGACTCTACTATCGGGTATATGGAATTTGATGAGGAGGAATCTGATGAAGAAGAGGGTACCCAGGGCTATGCAAGCAGACAATCATATGTTGTTTTTACCCGCTCACAAGGAAAAGAAGCAGAGGTCGCTGCCCATGTGCAGAAGGAGAAGGCCATGTCAAACGTGCCTCCAACCATTGCTAAAAGAGGTAATCCTCTTCCTACTCAACTCCCTGTTAAGTCTTTTACAAGGAAATCTTTTCCCCCCATCTCTCCTCCAAATCAGCCCTCTCATATTCCTATCAAGACCAGTAATCCTACTCCACCATCGCGAAGTGAGGGACTCATTCCTTCACTAGCCCAACCCTTGGCCACGTTTGATATCATAGATCATGCTAAAAAGACCAAGATCCAAATGTCTGAAGCCGAGTACCTTCAGTCGAATCCCGAACAGCTTGTAAGATTGACCAAGTATATTCAAAGTCAAGCTGTCATATCTAATCAGGTTTCCCCAAAAGGAATCCTTTCCACTCCTCCTGAATCTCGCATAAATGTTGCTTCAACATCTACATCAGGCAAGATAGAGCCCTTCTATCTCTCCCTCCTAATCAATGGCCACAAGCTAAGTAATTGCATAATTGATTCGGGAGCTTCTGATAACGTCATGCCGGCAAAATTCACACACGCTTTGGGCCTCACCCTTACCAAGCCTTTTGGCAGATGTTATTCCTTGGAAACCAAGCAGGTGCCGTTGATTGGTCAAATCAAAGACGCGCAGTTCGCATTTGCAGCGTTCCCGGAAAAGAGAGTAAAGATGACCGTCCTCGTTGCTGACATTCCAGTAGCCTACGGAATTTTGCTGGGAAGAAGTTTTTGCAGCGAAGTTGGTGGGGAAATTCATATGGACTGGTCTAAAGCTAGAATCCCCGTCAAAGGTGTAATGCAGACTTTGGAGCCAGAATCACAAAAGAAATACTTGGTTACTAGCTCTGAGGACCCCAAAGCTCAAATTCTTTTTGAATCATCAGGGATGGGGAACTATTTCTTGTCTACCGAGTCTGACAAAATGGTTGTTCTTGTCCAAGAAGAAGATCTTAATAAGATCTGGACTTTGCAGTTCGATGGCAGCTGCGCAACCAGTGGATGTGGCGCCGGAGCCGTGCTAATATCTCCCGAGGAAGAAATTATTCCCCTCTCTTTCAAGTTGCAGTTTTTCAACACGAATAATACCGCTGAGTATGAATCTTTGTTACTCGGCATGCAGGCAGCAAGAGAGAGAGGGATCAAAAATCTGAAAGTACAAGGTGATGCAGAGCTAGTCGTGAATCAAGTTAAGAGGATATATCAAGTGAAGAATGAGAGGCTCAGGCACTACCGTAATGCAGTATGGGACAACATTGAAGAGTTTGATGCTTTTTCAATAGAATCCATTCCAAGAGCTCAAAATGACATGGCTGATTCATTGGCCGTTTCAGCGTCCCTCATGCTCCCTCACCCGGGTTTGAAAACAAACAAATACACCATTGAGGTGGTTTTCCACCCAAGCGTGCCAGACAATTCTCAGCATTGGCAAGTGTTCAACGATGACAATCAACTCATTGCCTTTCTAGAGAAGGCGGAAAATTTTAAAGAATTGCACTTTGAAGGATCTACTTCCACTTGTCGTGAATCAGTCACCGATCAAGACGATGAATCCGAAGGGAACGACGGCATATGTCAGCTCAAAGGAAATAAAATTCCAAAGGGCCTGGTTTCTCTGGAACGGTTGTTCGATAGGCATGATCGTTTTGTGAAAAAGAAGAGGCGAGATGATCCTGACTCATCCCCAGAAACCGAACCGGTCAATTTAGGTTCGGTAGAACACCCGCAGTTTGTGAACATTGGAAAATGTTGCACGCCTGAAGAGAAGCGGAAGTTTTTCAAACTGCTGAAGAAATACATGGATGTATTGGCATGGTCCTACGCCGATCTAAAGTCTTTTAAGCCAAAGGACGTCCAGCATGACATCCCATTGAAAGAAGACGTTAAAGCCTTTCGCCAGAAGCAGAGGCATTATAATCCTAAGATCTCAGGTACTATCCAGGCTGAAATTCAGAAAATGCTGGATGCGAGAATCATTTTTCCTATCCATCACAGTACTTGGGTAGCAAATATTGTGCCAGTGTGCAAGAAGAATGGTGAAATACGCATATGCGTAGATTTTCGAAATCTGAATCAGGCTTCCTTGAAAGACAACTACCCACTTCCTATAATGGATCAAGTTCTACAAGCAGTCACTGGATCGGAAATGCTGTCCATGCTTGATGGTTTTTCAGGCTACAATCAGATTGAAGTTTCACCTGAAGATCAATTTAAAACAGCATTCACTACTCCCTGGGGTACATTTGCCTACAGCAGGATGCCTTTTGGCCTAACCAATGCTGGCGCCACTTTTCAGCGGGCCATGGACCTGGCATTCAAAGGTATGATGGGGAAGGTCATTGTGGTTTATCTAGATGACTTAACTGTGTTCTCTAAACAACGAAATGATCATTGTGATCATTTGGAGCAAGTATTGGCCAGATGCCGAGAGCATGGGATTTCCCTAAACCTAAAAAAGTCTATTTTTGGAGTCACAGAAGGAAAGCTGCTAGGGCATGTTGTTAGCAAAGAAGGAATGAAGATAGATACCGAAAGAGTTAAGGCTATTCAGAGCCTTACTCTGCCTACAAGCAAGACTGGCGTTCATTCTTTCTTCGGAAAGGTGAACTTTCTCAGGCGTTTTGTTCCCGACTTTGCTGAGAAGACTCGTCACATATTGAACATGATGAAGGGGTCACCAACTTTCCGATGGAGCGAGGAAGGGAAAAGGTCATTTGAAGAAATAAAAGCTTCCGTTGCTCACGCACCAGTTCTGGTATGTCCCGATTTCTCCAAAGATTTTATCATGTATAGTTATGCATCTGAGCATACTGTGTCTGCAATCTTGATGCAAAAGAATTCGGAGGATGTTGAATCTCCGATTGCGTTCATGAGCTCTCCTCTCAAGCCTCACGAAATAAAAATGTCTCAATTGGAAAAGCATGCCTTCGCCGTTGTTAAAGCAGTCAAAAACTTCAGGTATTACATTTTAAATTCCCATACAGTGGTGTTGGTCCCTGACACGGCGGTCAAATCAATTCTAACTCAACAGGAGTTAGGAAGCTTGCGAGGGAATTGGATTGCAAAGGTTCAGGAGTACGACCTGGATATAAAACCAACCAAGCTGGTAAGAGGCAAGGGCCTATGTCAGCTTATGGCTGAAAACAAAGATTCAGAAAGCCCTGAGGAAAAGGATGATTGTACCAACGAAGCGCAAAGCCAGCTGGAGAAAGCCCATTCTCTACCTCTGGTCCTATTTGTTGCAACCAGTGATGAGTGGTATTCCAATATTGCTTTCTTCCTTACCTACGGTGAATGTCCAGCTCACCTAACTGCAAAGGAGAAGCGCACTATAAAGCTCAGGGCAGCCAAATATGTTATCTGGGATGACGGCTTATACAAACGCGGGATAGATGGTGTCTTCTTGCGGTGTGTCGACAAGCCACAGCAGGTGAAGTTACTTGAAAGTTTTCATAATTCAGCCTGTGGAGGCCATTTTTCCTTTTCTGTGACAGCACACAAGATCATCCGAGCCAGGTACTATTGGCCGACGCTTTTCCAAGATACAGCTACCTGGGTAGCAAAGTGTGAACCTTGCCAGCAGTTCGTCGGCAAGCCCAAGATGGCTGCTTTTCCCCTCAGGCCGGTTGTTGTCAACAAACCATTCAGGCAGTGGGGAATTGATTTTATTGGTGCACTCAATCCCCAATCGAGTGCCGGACATAACTATGTCCTATCAGCAACAGATTACTTCACCAAGTGGGTAGAAGCCATACCTGTCAAACATGCCACTTCCGAGGTTGTTTGCAGTTTTATCAAAGAAAATATCATTGTCAGGTTTGGCATTCCCAACAAGATTGTTGCTGATAATGCTTCTAACTTCTCCTCATGAGAAGTTATTAGTTTTTGCTATGAATATGGGATAACTTTGGCTCACGCCTCGGATTATTACCCTCAGGGTAATGGTCAGGCCGAATCCAGTAACAAAAACTTGGTGACCATCATACGAAAGCTGGTGGATGAGAATCAACGAATGTGGCACAAGTCCTTATACGACGCTTTGTGGGCAGATCGCATTACTCCCAAGAGGTCTCTCGGTATGTCACCTTTTCAAGTGTTATATGGCACTGATGCTGAACTTCCCATTTCTGCTGAACTTCCTGCTCTGCGCTTGGCACGAGCTATTGAAGATGAAACTTTCCAAAATTCTCTTGAAAAGAGGATCATGTATCTGACAGAACTCGAAGAAAAGAGAGTAAGAGTGGTCGACAGGATCACCGAACATCAGAATCAAGTCAAGAGACTGTTCGATAAAAAAGCTAAGCAAAGAAATTTCCAGGTGGGGGACCTCGTCCTTCTGTGGGACAAGCAAAGAGAGCCAAAAGGCATGCACGGAAAGTTTGATTCCCTATGGAGAGGACCTTTCAAGATCAAGCAGCTCAACGGAGAGAATAGTTTCTATCTCTCATATCTGGATGGAACCGAACTCCCGCTCCCCTATAGCGGGCAGCATCTGAAAATCTTCAGGAAGTAGAGCTTGCTCTCTTCTTTTGTACAGTTTTCTTTAGTTGTGTGTTTTTGTCGTGTGTTTGCTTTCTGTTTGTTGTGTGTTCCCTTTTGTTTGCCCTCCGGTCGCCCTTGTTTTTGACTCTGTTACCCAATGGATAGGCACATGAGACCTGGGATTCTCTACCCCCGAGTTTTCTCAGGGATAGTCCCCAGAAAGAGCCAGCTGTTATCCTGTAAAATTGGCAAGGGAAATTTTACTGATAACCATACCGAAATTTTGTTCCGATCCCTCATTAGGGACCCCTTGCGTTCGGAACGTTGCAAAATCCCTTCCCGGGAAATCTTAGTTTTCCGAACTTAGTCGTTTTTGGTCTTTTTGGCCGGGCGCATATAATGACTATGTAACATCAACTTTTGATGCGCCCCCTTTAAACCCTTTGGCGCATGCTTTCTTGTGTTAGCAGGCATTTTTGTGCGCCTCTCTATGTTGAGTCTTTCCTGCGTGCGCCAAGGCGCGTGCGCCTTCCTGTCAACAGATCATTTGTTGCGCCTCTTTTTGGTGCGCCAAAGGCAACACATATTCCTCTGTCAACACCACTTTCGGTGCGCAAAGGTGCACATATCTTCGTGTTGGCAAGCGTTTTGGTGCGCCAAAGGGTGCATGTTTTCTCGTGTCGACAGCTCATTTGGTGCGCCACTTAGAAAGTTGGTGGCGCATTTATTGCTACCTCACCTATATATAGGCGCGTCTGTGCTGTCATTATCACCAGTGCAATCACGTGACTATTTTCATTATTTTCTCTGAGCTTGTCAGCGCACCTGCCCTGTCACTTTTGAATTGCTTTGTGGACCCATTTTCACGCATTTCTTCGTTATAAAAGCCGGGTAAGAGGTCCTCCTTCTTTTGTGCTTCATGTTTGTGGTTTTTGGCTGTTTGTGGATATGTTTTGGATTGAAAAGAAATAAAATCATGAACTTGCTGTTCCCCCCTGCTGTCTTTCCACATTTCCTCCCCCTCTCCAGATCTGCTGGTAGAGAGAGTCTTGTTCTGAAGTAATAGCTTGAAACCCCTTTTGTTTAAGCCTTTTCAATCACCCAAATGAAACTTGCAAAGAGAGCTTAACCATATAAACCCCTCTGAAGAATCAAAGTTTTAAAGGAAACTGTATTTTCCTTTGGCGCATTGGCATACCATGCAACATCCAGGATAGTTGTGCCCTTGGCGCATCTGTCGCCTCTGTTACACAAAGATAAGCCATGCCAATGGCGCGCATTTCCTGCCTGCTACATCATAAAAAGATGCGCCCTCATGGCGCACTTCCCTCACTTGCTGCAAGCACTTTCCATGCGCCCTCTTGGCGCATCAGACTTGAGTGTAACATCATAAATTCCTGCGCCCCTTTGGTGCACCCAGCATCCATGTAGCAGTCTTTTTCTATGCGCCAAGTGCAAAGCTATAAACGGCACAGGCGCGTCCCTCATCGCAACAACATTGTGTCATGCAGACCTTCCATGCGCCGCGCCGAGTTCCCCTTCGGCACATGAACATATGATGTTACACGCATTATTCCTGCGCCCTTTGGCGCACCCTGTACCCATGTAACATGAAAATAATCTGCGCCCTTTATAAAATAAACACATGGTGCAGGCGCACTCGCACTTACAGCAACAGAAAATGCACTCTGCAGTGTCTATGCGCCATGCGCCCTTTGGCGCTGATTTAACCCTTGCAACACCCTTTTCCTATGCGCCTTGTCTATTTAGCTCTGCAATCTGCAATATCCATGCGCCATGCGCCCCGAGGCCTTTAAATTACTAACTCTTTCTTCTGTCAGCATTTCAATGGAAAATCAAGCAGCTGACACGGCTTTCTTCGATTGGGTTTCACTTCTTATTCTTGCAGATCAGCAGCTAAGTTCAGAAGAACATATGTCAACATCAAGCAAGAGACCTACCAAATCCAAAGGCAAGGCCAAGCTCACAGAAGAAGAAATGAAGTATAAGTATCAGAGGGTCAGAATGCCCGACTCCCAGGCCGAGTGTGACCTGGACATCAGAGACTCAGAGTTGGGACATATCGATATGGAGGAATTCTGGGTCAGGACTCAGAAGGTCACAAGAAGTCCATGGATGGACAAGCTGATAGGCAGTGCCCTGCACTTTGCTGGGGGAATCCCAGTCAGCGCCGTTAACAATGAATTCATGATGGTGGTTGCCCGGTGCTACAATAAAGACACAAGATGTGTCGTAAATGAGAAGGGCGAGGTCATAATTAACCTCACTGCCCGCCACTTTGAGATAATACTCGGCATTCCTCATCACCGGCACTTTGTGGCCATCAGCTGAGAGGATTGTATCAAAGCCTGGGATGACCATGAAGATCAGTGCATGCAACTGATGAATGAAGTCTATCTGAAGAACAAGAAAGTAGTGACCCGTTGGCCACAAATCATTCACCGCAGTGATTTTTCGGAGGAGCTCAGTGACACCATCACGTTCCTGAGCAGGGTCTTTGGGCTTCCTGACGCCCACTATTTCCACAAATGGATGCTGCGGTATTTAGAAACAATGAACAAAAATGTGCCTGATCAACGCTTCGAATGGGCAGAAATTATAAGCAGCACGATATCAGAACAGCTGCAACAATTCCCCACAACGGGGAGATTCTACATGAATTCCTATGTTGTTTATGCTGCAGCTTCTGAAAGGGACTATCCAGCTCTGATGCGGAGTGGGGTTTGGCCCCAAGTTAGAATCTATGAATACTATCCAGAGCTGAAGCTGGAGAATAGCATCCCTCAATTTACAAAGATCAATGATGCATTTTTCTATTTCATCATCTGCCTGTTGAGGCCGAATATGACTTACGGTCGCACGACCAAGAGCATCGTGGCAGCCACTGAAAAATGGGGGGCCCTGTTCACCCAATTCCCCACATTTACTTATCTGAGAGTGGCTAACTTCTTGGGAGAGCCAACTAGACTGCCAAGATATGCTGGGCCCAAATTGATTCTGCTAGAGCTGTCAAGACAGCTAATCACTTATCACGAAAAGTGCCTAAAAAGAAAGAAGGGTGGAACTCCTTTCCCCCTCACAGTGGGTAGATATACATGTCTTACTCACCACAAGGCAAAGGACATGTTTGCAGAGCTGGAGCTTCTAAATCTGAAACATGACTTCCCGGCAAGGCCTACCTTTGACCCAAGAAATTGTCTGCCAAGGGCTAAGCTCGATCCGATCCACGTCCCTCAGATCGAGGATATCTACATTGACCTATATCATGAGGTGGAGCTCAGGAGGAAAGACCATTCTCGTTTGGCCTTGGCAGAAATCATCCAATATGGGGTAGCCATCGTCCCCAAAGGCTACCAAACTACCGAAGAGGAAGTGGATCAAGTATATCTTGACACAGGTGGGGATGATTGGCCTTTTGCGGCAGTTGATAGGACTAAAGCACCTCAGACAATTGAGGAGAGGGTCAAAGAAACTCTGCGCAGAACAGAGCATTGGTGCCGAATGAACGGACTCATCTACCTCGGGGTTGATTTCACAACCTCTCCATTGGGTAACGCACCTTCTCGATCTAAACAGCAGCCTAAAGGCAAGGGTAAAGGTAAGGAGGGTGAGTCCAGCACTTCTCAAGAGGAAGCTCCTGAAAGTCCTCCTTCCGCTGCACCCGAACAGGTCATAACTCTGGCTTCTCCAGAGAAAGGAAGCGGAAGAAGATGTTCCAATAGGCCCATCCACTCAGGATGTCGCCACTGCTGCAACAACCGAGGTCCCTTCTGTCCCTTCTTCTTCTCCTCCTTCCCCTCCTCGAGTGACTCAAGCGACCATTCCTTTGGTCGTGTCCTCTCCCCCTTCTTCTACTGTTCCTCCCGCTTCTTCGTCTATCTTCTCTTCTCTTGCAGACCTGTCCCCCTCCATTTCTTCCCTCATCTCTGAGCTCCCTTCCCTTCCTATGTCTTCCTCTCCTGCAGTATCTCTTCCTCCCATGTGAGCACTTCTTCGGCCTCCCTCTCGATGCCACCTCCAAGTGTCTCCACGTTTTTCCCTTCTACTACTGCAGCTGCCCCCTTCTCTGTTTCTGGCCCTTCTCCCATAAGTCCAGCCTGGATCTCCCAGCACTTAAGTCAGCAGAAAAGGAAAGTTCCCATCGCTCTGATGGACTTTTCCGTAATCCCGTCCAAAGGGGCAAAGAAGCAGAAGCCCGTCACACGCTTCTCTCAGAGTGCTTCGGGAGAGAGGGTAATGGAGATCGCATACCCCAATCCCCTCAAGGATAAAAAGGATCTGTCTCCGATAGATTATACAGTGACCCAAGTCACAATGGGGACGTCTTCTGAAAGCCTTCAGGGAGAGGCCCTATCTGCAGTTGACGCCCTCTGCAAGAAGCTTCAAGAAACAAAAGAAGAGAAAAGGCTATTGAAAGAGAAAATAAACATCTGCTCCAAGCCTTACAGAAGATGGGCAGTGCACCTCCCACAACTGCCGCCGAGACTCCTGAGCCTCTGAGCCAGGATAAAATTAATGAATATGCAAAGATCGGCGAGCAGGGCATGGCAGTTTCAGCTTGGAGGAGCCAAATCCTCAAGGACAGTGAAAGAGTGATCGCCAAGTTCTCTGATTTATATCTGAACATCAACAAGGTGAATAAGGAGCTCCAAGCGTTAGCAGGACCCATATCAGAAGAGCTGGACCATGCTAGGCTGCAGCATGAGACCTTTCAACAAATGTTCGACTGTTCAGTCGAAGATCTGGTCAAGTTCGGCGTCTTCGGTCATCCCAGGGCCCTCAATAAAGTCATTTCAACCCTGGACTACCGGTGGATCAACTGGAATTTGTCCTTGAAAAGATCGATAAGGTGAAAGAAGAAGCCCTGGACGCTGCACCAAATGGAACAAATCGTTCTCAATATGTCACCAGGGTTGCTTACTCCTTCCTTCGCCTTAAGAAAAGTTGATGAAACCACCCAGATCTTCAAGGAGATCGTTTCACAAGGGCTGGGGCTAGAGGTCACTTTTGACGCGGAGTCCATCAATAACCTGCTGGCCTGTCGGGACTTCATCGGGTTCCTCATAGAAGCAGAGAAAGAATATTCCAAACTCCCAGAGAAGCTCATAGACGAGCGGGAGACTTGCGAGGCAATCAGTGAATGACACAAGGATCCTTCCCAGGATCAACTAGGGCCCATGATCAGCAAGTTCATGGAATACCGCGCTCAATTCCACATCTCGTCACCTGAGCAGCAGCAAAAGCAGGCTACCCCCTTTCGGCCGCAGGATGACGACGATGAATAGCTTCTCTTTCTTCTTCTTCTCTCTCTTCTTTGACTTTCTTTTTGTGAATATCTGGAGTATGTTGGCACAAATGATGACATCATCCATGTTGCACCATGGGATGATGTCATCCATCAAGTTGTCAAAAGTCAACATGACTTTGAGATATTTTGTATATCCTTGTAGATATTTTGTAAATATCTTTGTAAATAGGTGGTTGGCTCCTTTTTGCCTTCTTTTCTTTCCTTCTTCTATAAATACCCCAATACTTGTTGTATTGGGCATGAGTGAATATCTTTCAGATGAAAAATAGAAGTGAGGAGAAAAGACTTTGAGCTTTTTGTAACAGAAAGAATTATTAATACAATATTTAGACTTTGTGCTGAATACGTGTGTTATTTGCATTGGATCTTTCTTACGTTAGATCTGTGTGCTTGTTCTGTTGGATCTACTTCTGTTTTATTGTCATTTATTCATCAGTATTGCTTTGCTCGTTTATGCAAGTAGGTTTGGCTCTGTTTACTACCAATCCCAAAACATAAACCCTCTGACCTTTCTGCTTTGGAATTCATTTCTTTTCTTTCTTCGGATATGATCTTTCTCCATCCTCTCTTTCATTCCTTTCTTTTCGCAGTCGGAAACACCCTACTGGGATGAGATCCCAAACCCCCGAAGGTAGAATATTGTGAGACTTGCACAGATTCCTGCTGGTAGAATAGCAATAAACCAGTTTCACTTTGCTGACTCAAAGAGGGGCTATGCCCTGCACACTGTTGGCTTGTCTATCCATAGATTCTGCCCAAGCGATAGATTTTCGGACCAACAAGATTATGTGATGTTCATTATGAAAGTAGTTGAATCTTAAAAACCCTAGATGGTAAGGGATTTCTATAAAATAAACATTAGTTTTGTTCTAAGCATCCACGTGTACAACAATGTTGCAAATACTTCATAGAGGGATCAAACCACACATTGTATTTGCTTGGCATATGGTATCTAGAATGTATGTGACCAAATTTATAATCACAATCTTGTAACAATGTGATTGTGCATGACCTTTTCCCTAGATTGACTTGAGATGTTGTGCTCTTTATGCTTGTAAATCTAAGTAGAGGACTTCACTAAATGAATATGCATATTATATGACAACTCAAGGGAGACTTGGAGTATCTTTGCTTGATATTTCTCTTAGTCTTTTCTCATTATAATGGTAGATTCAAAGTAGATAGAATGACCTCCTTAATGATAGATGAATAACTTAGTTATATATGTGTTCTGGATCTAAAATACTTAGGTAAATTTGACTAGGATTGTAACAAAGAATTTTAATTTGAGAAAAGTGTCATTTGAGGGAAAGCAATGAGAGAATTTAGGTTGGCCCATATCGTACATATGTTATGGCCCTTTCTGAGAAATATGGTCCTAGATGCATGCACGAGTAATTTGAAAATTTGTTTTATCATATGTGATGGTATAGCCTGATCTGATGAATTAATGTGACTTTAATGCAAACAAATTGGTTGTGTGTGTAAGTAAAAATGAGTGATATATATCTAGGGATAGCATAATTTATCAAATTCAGCTAGTGGGGGATAGTGCAAAAGTGTTATACAATTTGTATTATTGTAAGATATGAATTACCAAAATGAGTGTCCCCAAAAACAATTTTGGAAACTTATTTAACAATTCTTTCTTAAAATTTGGTTCTTATTAAAATACATGGAGGAGGGATGATTTAGTTCTTACAAATGAGATAAAACGTTGTTTTGACTTGGTAAGAAGCTTCAAACTGGTTTCGGTTCAACCCTAATGACTATATATGTGCTATTGTGATATTTATGGAGCTGAGAGTGTCGTTTGCAAGTGTAAGATGTGTGTGTTTCAATACATTTCTTATATAAGTCTTTGTCGATGATTTTTCAAGGAAAGAATGACCCAGGTGAAGTGTAAGACCCAAAAAATATATCAATATGAAATTTGGTAGAGAATATTGTTGTGACTTGGTAAGAAGATTCAGACCTAATTTGGGTGCCACCCTAATGACTATATAGGTGTTATTACAAAATTTAGGGAGATATGATTACCTTTTGCAATTTTAATAAGTGAGTGTATCGGTGCATTTCCATATGATTTCAAAGTTAGAAAATGAGGTAGTTTTTACTTTATTATACAACTCACTATAGATGATTTATCTAGAAAAGGATTACCCATGTGAAGTATAATACCCAAAATATATATATCAATATGAATGTAATGTTGGAAGAAATTTCTCTTGAAGACCATACATGTCGGCTAGTACCAGGAAAAAATTTCCATCCGAACTATACAGCCTTGACTATGGATTAATAATATGAAAAGTAAAGTTTGCAACTTGTCAATTGATGTTTTCCTATGGATTTTATGCATTTTATTCTCAAAACTTGTCAACATGTCATTGTGCAAGGATTAAAAATATAAACAAGAGACATCCGAAAGTGCTAAGCAGGAATGAGGAGATGGTATTTATCATAACAGGAGTGCATTTTCAAATCAAGTGTTCTCAAAGAACAAATTTCTTAATTTGAGTGTCTGGAATTTCCATTGTTCTTGTTTCTTGTTGATTTTTACATATATTTTTTTGGTATCATGGTCTCCATCATGTGCACCTTATTGTAAGAATGATATCCCAATACTATACACCATTACAACATTCCTTGTAAACTAACATAGATTATCATATTTATATAACATGGGTACACATAATTTATTTTTAGATGTACAATTCAATGCTCTATCACACATGCCTCAAAAGAGGGGGACTTCATCATGTGGTATATTATACATCTATAGATGGTATTGACAGAAAACATTACTCATACATATTTTTTCATAAGGTACAGATCTTGTAAAATAGGAACATATAAAAAAAGAGGAAGAATCCATTATAGTATAGAATGATCCACTAAAGGATGAAACCATGGTATGCTAACTCCCATTCTAGATATTTTTTCCTTAGGGAAAATTAAGAGAAAAATTAGAATTATCATATTCTTATAGGAATCTACTAACTTCATGTACAAATTTAGATATAGATTACACAATTAAGAGCATAAAGAAGGGTGCATGAGTGCTTCATTCCTTCTCCATTGCATTAATAAAATACACTTGTGGGAATATTATATGGGGCCATGGGAATGTTACTCTTTTCCATCATTTAAAATTTACATAATCAGACTCAATTATTATAGCACATGGTAGTGACATGGACCATATATATCCTTTCATATTTTTGTTATATTTACAAAAAAATTCCTAGATCTGTTTACATCGTTGTGGTCTATATAATTAGAAGATATTGAGTTGGATGAACATTTCGTAAGCTATTCTTATTTCATATATCTATTTATTTTTGAAGATATCATGGTGGTTAGATACTTTGTACACTATTGTTCCCTCTTAACAAGGTTCTTAATTACCTCTCCTCTATAGTTTTTGGTCATGTGTAATCCACGTCTCTCCTACCCCCACATATCCTCTATCAAAAAATGGGTACTAGTCTCCCCTAATCCTTCAAAAGATCAACACATCATAATATCTAATCACAGAAAGAATGAGAGATCTTCCCCCCTAAAAAAAAGGTGTATTCATTACATTCTCTACATCTCTTTACTTTGATATACATGATTTCAATGTTTAAAGGTTACAAGCATTATTTCACAATTGAATCATATTTCAATTTCTTATATGGGAATTGACTTAACTATGTGTTATAAGCTTCACCATCGAACATGTGAAAACCAACTCTTGAGAAAATAACAAGTTATTTTTCACACTCGTATATGTTTTTCTTGTATGAAATTTTAAATTCAACTCATAAATGGGTAAAATGTATATAACCAAATATGGTAACTAATGTTTTGGAAATGACAAGTTTGGTTATGTTCCTATGCTAAGACAAATGCTCACATTCGAAGCTCATTTGACATATTTTTATCTCTCCCTCTCATGAATTATTGATCTCTACATATTTATCTATCTCTCATCCTTACAATATTAATTATCCAGAGAAATAATCCATCTCCATACATACTTCCTAGAATTTTTCTTTCTCATATTACAAGTTTCCTTTTTGGAACCGTACAAAACAAAGAGAGGCCGTAATATGGTCTAGGAAGAATTATACGATCCTTTTCCCTTTCATCTAATGAATAATTTGAAATTTTGAAAATATTATATGCATTGGTTCATCATCGCTAGGTTGGCCATAATGTGTTTTTTAACATTTAAAAGTTTGTATAACCCATTCATTTACACTTTATAACTCACCAGGTATTCTGATAAGAATATATTATAAATATCAACACCAAAGCACTCAACACTCTCCTAAATTCTTTGAAATTAGATGCACATCCTTTAGAATGGACACTACATATGTCAAAAGCACTCAAATCATGTTTGAGACTCATTATTACTGTAGAAACCTAAAATTGGGTCGCAACCCTCTAAACCAATTTCAATTAATTAATTTAATATTACTCCCCCAACCATGCTCACTTGCACACATTTTAATTAATTTAATTATCATAATTAATTTAATTATCTAACTCACCTAGCCACCTCACTCATCCACCTCACCCTAGACCCATTCTAAACCTATTAATTACCCTAGACTAAGTCCCCACTTATCTTAACCAACTAGGACTCTTTACAACCCTAACTATTCATGACCTATTAATCCTCAAACTAATTCCACACTCTAATTTATGCCATTCAACTCTCAAGACCCGGACTATGCCAAAAACCACGAAAAATTCGGGAGAAAAAATCTATTTTAGGCAAATTAGACCAATTCTCCTTAACCAACACCAGTTATCCCTCGGCTGGCACCAGCTCCCTAACCATCATCGGTTACCCTTAAATAATAGTTTATAACTCTTTACATAGGTTCTCCAATTCATTCATTCACCTTATCTTTGGCCTTCTAACTCTCAACCATTCAAGCTACTAGACGACTAACTAGAGCACACCAAGTCTTCACTAGAATCAAGTCATCTCATCCACATCTTCGTATTGTCACAGCAAAGCACACAGGCACTGTTTTCATGGAACTGGACATATTCCCATATCTCCCATGAATGCTCATTAACCAATAACCACCTTCATATCTGCAGATTACCAAATAAGTAATTCATTCTTATTTGTTAATATTTTGTTTTGATCATAAGTATTTCATTTACTTATTTCATTTGATCCCCCTTTGTCCTGAATGCCACCTTTCACCTATTTATCACCTATTCCATCAACCTGAACCATTTCACCCATCCTAGCACCTTGATCACTCTTGTTGATCCCTAACAAAAATCACATCATCCTTCCTGAACCCCTTCAACTCTTTGTGTAATCACAAAGAGATCCAAAACACCCATTTTTTATATTTCCACTATATTTCCGCTACTGGCACCAGTTACCCAACTAACGTTAGTCATTTTCTGGTACTAGCATCGGTCGCCTAACCAATACCAATCTCTATGATTGGTAACTTTTCTTATAATAGTGAGCTCATAAATTCTCCTAAATATCCCAGAACCTTACTGAAATTCACCCAGACCTCATCTACAACCTCTGTCAGACCTGCAAGCCCTTAAAAACATACCACCCCTCCGTATTTTAATTATAAATTTTTCTGTTAGATTAAATTTACTTATTGTATTAGCACGAGACACCTAAATCTTATGATTACAATAGGGAATTTACTTATTTCATGTTATTTGTTACATTAAATTTTATTTCAAAGTGTATTGAAAAGGGCCTATGCACAAAGATGGGGGGCAAAAAGTGGACACAAATATGATTTTAAGAAAAACGTGAGTGTGTTTGGTTAAAGCGTGAGCATGCATTCTAAATTATTAGGTTTGGTTGTTACCAAGCCTAAAATGCATGACACGTTATAGCACGCTCACGTTCGTGTGTCCTATGTGTATATGTGGTATATGTGGTATGAGGCATGCTTCTATGTACAAAAATAAATTTCTAAGTATAAGTTTTTCTTTTATTATTATTTATATTTTATTATTTCTTATACTTTAAATTTATTTTAGTAAATATAAGATGTTAGGGTCACTCTGCACCTTATGGAACTAGTCTCACAACTCCATCTGTCACGGTTTAGAAGATAGTTTTTCATATTCTAATCTGGTCAGTACATAGGTATTTTTCAGGATTTCAGCATTCAGCCTTCAAGCTTTTAGGGTTTAAATTATACAATCGATATTTGTTTTGTGAAATAATATAGGCATTGTTTAGGTTTTGGGGTCATTTTGGATTTTATTGATATTTGTAGGAGTTTTAGATGTGTTATTGATTGGTTATTGATATTTGTAGGAGTTTTAGGATTCCATCATGTTCTCAGACAACTAAACCACCTATTTCACTCATCTAGTTGCTCAACATTCATCCAAAGACTCCTCTCACTTGCCTTTACCAAAATTTCCCTTACATTGCACAAGAGCAAGGTTCATTGGTCACTTCTTGGTTTGTCTACACTGCAAACTCTTCAAGAAAGCTAAAAGCATCCCTAAACACCCTTCTCAATCTCAAGGAGGTATGACAAGTTTGGTTAACATATATCCACTTGTATGGGGTTTCGTAGGAGAGGTATTCGTAATTATGGGAGGCTTTAAGGAGTTGCATCAACTGTGCCACAATAATAATTGTATTCTCATGAATAAACCTATGACAGTGATTTGGTAATCTCAAAAACCCACTTATCATAATAATGGAAAATAAATCCAACTAATAACAATTAATCATCAATAAGTAAATTTGTGGTAGGACAATCAGTGTCTACCACGTGCCACCTCCAAATTCCAAATTTCATTTCATTTAAATTCACTTCAAGAAAGGTTGGGGGAAATGAACTCACCATTTTCTTCACGCTTTTAGAGGTCCAGAATGTCAATTTGACCCAAATTTGGCAAATATGGAGAACTTGGAAAGCCAAATTGCATTTATAAAGATAAGCTCGAAGCGAAGGAATGCATTTCGTAAGTAATTCCAATCAAAATTATTTTCTTTTTTCTATTAATACCCACTAAAACTAGCCTTGTTATTGCATCCTGATAAAAACAAGTTCCCATGAGCTGAAGGGAGATTTTAAACTTATCACACAAGCATGGGGAGTTCTCTCTGATAATACTAGAAAGGCTACCAATGATGCCATGAGAAAAAACCAACAAGGGCACAACCCCACCTTCCACCAACCGAATTCCACAGGCACTGCCACTGCCATTAGCATTTCCAACAATCTAAATGGGAATAATTATTCAAGTGTGGATTCCTTTCCTGAAACTTCCATATTTGATGACCACAACCAAAACCAGAACTCAAAATAGAAACAGGACCAGGAACAAGACCTAGACCTAGACTGGCAATTTGAGAGGATTTATGAGGTTCAATTTTATTTTCCAAGATGCATTAATCCAATGTTTGAGAATGTTTCTCCAGATGCAATGACATTCTGATTCAGACACTCAATGATTCCTGAATGTCCAATCCTGCCACAGACCCCAGTAGTCCTCGATCTTTGGATACATGGAGACACCGTTACTTGGCTTCCATTTATAATGATAGAGATATTTGTAAATTCATGTTATGACCTCTAAATCTGTTTACATTTCAAGTTGTTTGGAAATCACATCACTCCCTTCACTAGGATTGATGACTACCCCTATCTTTTTGAAGGCACTTTTGAAAGCATCCATGGGTTTATCATAGAAGGAATTATCAATGAATAGAAGGTCACTAAGCCATAGGCCAACTGACTCCCACTCAGAACTAAACAAGAAATATTTACTAGGTGATTGATAACCCCTGTGTGTTCTTAGCCATTCCCATGTTGTTATGCTTATTTTGTACAAGAAGACTCAATGATGGTTCTAGGCATGAGACTAGGAAATATGGTCCTAACATTGTCATGCCCTCCTAGTCGAGTAGTTGGAAGCCATATTAGTCTTGTTGATACTTAGTACTAATTACCCATGAAATATAATTCTCCATATTTCATTTTCTTTTCTCATCTTCCACGTCATACTGAATAATCGATTTGACAGGGGAGTTTCCCTCTTCGACAGCGATACACCGAATATGAATATGATCCTTGAGATTCGACCCTCATCCAACCATAATACCAGTACAAACTCCTTTGTTGGTAATGTTGCACGGTTAAGGGTTGAGTGTTTAGGGTTAAGGGTTTAGGGTTTAGGGTTTAAGGTTTATGGTTTAGGGAACTTAGGGATCAATGTTCATGGTTTAGGGTTTAGGTTTTAGGGTTTAGGGTTTAGGGTTTAGGGTTTAGTGTTTAGTGTTCATGGTTTAGGGTTTAGGGTCAGGGATTAATGTTTAGGCATAATTAGGGTTTAGGGTTTAGGGTTTAGGGTTTAGAGCCTAGGGTTTAAGGTTTAGGTTTAGGGTTTAGGGTTAAGGGATTAATGTTTAGGGTTTTAGGGTTTAAGTTTAGGGTTTAGAGCCTAGGGTTTAAGGGTTTTAAGGTTTAAGGGGGTCCATGATTTAGGGTTTAGGGCTCAGGGGTTAGGGTTTAGGATTTAGGGTTCAGTGTTTAGGGAACAAACACTCTAATGGTATTGATCTTCTGCACTTGATCTTCAGTCTACAGTAGTGATTACAAAGTGAAAACTGCTCTTGATCTTCTGCACTATAAGGATCGACAAACCTTATATATTACACATCTCTGCCAAACATGTTTCTCCCCACATATACTTGCACTATTGAATGTTTCTTGATCTTCTGCATATAATTGTGCTATTTATAACACTCTTGGAGCTCCAAATATTTCACAAGCTATAGAAAAAAGGAGATAGCTGTATTGGGTAACATTTCTTTGTACCAAATTAATCTTGGATATCTGGCATTTCCCTCCTTCAAAATATCAGCAGATGAAAGGCATCAAATTGTGATGACTCTCTTTGAATGTTATGCCTACGAAGCAGATGAACCCTTTTCAGTTGAATACTCTCTGTCAATACTAATAAGAATGGGTAAGACACAGAACATTACAGTGAGTGAAATAGTTCCCATGCGATGTGAAAAATAAGATAGCTCTATTGGGTAACATTTCTTTGTGCAAGCTTCCCGCAGGGAAGGGGTTGCTTAGAAAAGGGTTGTACCAAATTTTTCTTGGATATCTGAAATTTCCCTCCTTCAAAATTTTTGTACCAATTTCAATCATTCTCATTAGTATCTTTTTTAGAAGTCTTTCCAACAAGTATTTTTAGTGTTCAAGGTTTAAAATTTAGGGGTTTAGGGTTTAGGGTTTAGGGTTTAGTTTAGGGTTTATTCAGTTTAGGATTTAGGGCTCTGGTTTAGGGTTCAGTTTAGTTTAGGGTTCAAGGTTTAGGGTTTAAGGTTTAGGGCTCTTAGGGCTTAAGGTTGAGTGTTTAGGGTATAGGTCTCAAGGTTCAGGGTTCAGGGTTTAGGGTTTAGGGCTCAAAGTTTGGTAATTAGGGTTTAGGTTTTAGTGTTTAGGGTTGAGGGTTTAGGGTTTAGATTTAGGGCTCAGGGTTTAGGGTTCATGTTTAGGGTTTAGGGTTCTAGGGCTCACCTTAAGGGTTGTTGGAGGAAATGAACTCACCATTTTCTTCATGCCTTCAGAGGTCCAGAATGTCAATTCACCCCAAATTTGGAAAATATGGAGAACTTGGAAAGCCGGATTGCATTTATAAAGATAAGCTCGAAGCAAAGGAATGCATTTCGTAAGTAATTCTAGTCAAATTTGTTTTCTTTTTTTGTTGATACCCGCTACAGGACCAGGAACACGACCTAGACTAGAAATTTGAGAGGATTTCTGAGGTTCAATTTTATTTTCCAAGATGCATTACTCCAACATTTGAGAATGTTTCTCCAGATGCAACGACATTCTGATTCAGACTCGATGATTCCTGAATGTCCAATCCTACCACAGACCCCAGTAGTCCTCGATCCTTGGATACAAGGAGACATCATTACTAAGACAAACCAAGGACTTTCAAGGAAGAAGAGGTTCTTGTGAATATATAGTTTTGACACATCACATCACAACCTTCATTAGGCTTGATGACTACCCCTATCTTTTTGAAGGAACTTTTGAAAGCATCCATGGGTTTATCATAGAAGGAATTATCAATGAATGGAAGGTCACTAAGCCATAGGCCAACTGACTCCTATTCAGAACTAAACAAGAAATATTTACTAGGTGATTGATAACTCCTTTGTGTTCTTAGCCATACCCCTATCGCTATGTTTATTTTGCACAAGCAGACTCAATGATGGTTCTAGGCATGAGACTAGGAAATATGGTCCTAATATTGTTCATGGCCTCCTAGTCAAGTAGTTGGAAGCCATATTAGTCTTGTTAATACTTAGTACTAATTACCAATGAAATCTAATTCTCCAGCTTTCATTTGCTTTACTCATCTTCCACGTCATACTGAATAACCAATTTGACAGGGGAGCTTCCCTCTTCGATGATGATACATTGAATATGAATATGATCCTCAAGAGGGGAGTTGCACCTGGAAAGGTATCGTTAAACCCTAAGCCCTAAACCCTAACCCTTAAACCCTAAATCCTAAACCCTTAACCTTAAACCCTAAACCCTAAATCATGTGCCCTAAACCATAAACCCTAAATCGTAAACCTTAAACCCTAAGCCCTAAACCCTAAACCTTGAGCCATAAATCCTAAACACTAAACCCTAAACCTAAACCCTGAATCATAAAACCCTAAACCCTAAACCCTAAACCCTAAACCCTAAACCCTTAACCCTAAACCTTGATCCCTAAACCCTGAGCCCTGAGCCCTAAACATTTATTTTTATACATAAAAGCATGCCACAAACACATATACCCCATAACACTTTGAAACGTGAGTGCATTATAACACAAGTGCACATTATATGAGCATTATAGCACGCTCACGTTTCACCTTTTTTTGGGGTTTGAAATTCCCAATCCATAGGCTTGGATTTTCCTTGGATTACCAAACCAAAGGTTTGGACTGTTTCTACGTGTTTAAAACCGTGTTTGACAAAAAAAACATCAAAATTTCACATGTGCACCCCAATATCTCATGCATTAAAACATAATATTCAAAAATAAATTCTACTACGATGTCAAGCTCAGTTTTACCTTGATGACAATATAATTCTTTCTAAAATCCGATTAGTTTAAGGCTTTCATCCATATTTTCTTTTACTAGTGCCTTGTTTTCTTGCAAAAACCTATGCATACATTTTGGTGCACAATTTATGATTTTTTCATCCAAATTAAAAAAAAAAGTGGTTTTTTCTAAACTCCATTCTACACGCACTCAAAAAAAACTAAAAAAATGACTTTTTTTTCTCAAAGTTATGGGGGTGCACACACAAATATTTCATTTTCAGGATATGTGCACTTTGAAAATTAATAAAAAAAATATACATTCATCCAAAAATTATGAAAAATTAATGGGACCTCATACATGGTCTTAGCTAACTTTCTACCAAAGGGATTTGAAAAAAAAAAAATATAGAACTGAAAAAATGGGGGGGGGGCACACACACAATAGGTTCTTATCTTTTTGACACAAAAATAGACATACTTTGTGTGCACACCACATTTGACCCTCTTAATCTCAACCATTTTCAAAAAAAAAATAGTAGTTTAGAAACTAGATTCCAAGATCTATGGTACTTATTCTTATCACTTTGTCAAATTTTGAGCATAGGCATGCCAAATTATTTGATGAAGTTCAGGTTTTGCTGATTTCAGGAAAAAGGTGTCCCTTTTTTACCCCCTTTTTGTCCCCCATCTTTGTGCACTTACCCATATATTCTATAATTATCCCACTATCTTTGTGTCAAGAAACATAAAGGAACTCATAGGGGTTCACATATCATTCATACACAAACATTAGGAAAACTACATGAGGATTTCTCCCACTAAAGGGATGTAGTGTAGCACTTTGATTCATTTAGCAAGGTTTATTGCTAAGGTCAATCTATCCTCACCTACACACGAATGTATCATTTTTTATGTAATTACTTTATAAAGTTTGTCATAGGTATCTAGGGTTTTTATTTGTTACATATCATTATAAGTGGTGTCAAATTTATGTGAGCCCTAGAAATAAATAGTGATAACCATTTCTAGGCTAGAAATGGGAAAGAGAAGTTTCAGAACCCCAATATGAATAGGTCAGAAACCATGAAAATCAAGTCTAGACTATATTATGACCAAACAGGAGTTGTATGGTTTTGTGCAGGACAACTTTCTAGGAACAATTCCAATGAAAAACCATTTTAGATTCAAATTAACATTTTTCCTAGTTTACAAACCTCAATCACTTCAATACCACTATGTGTAGTTAGGTATTCATCCCTACTTGTGTATTAAGAAATTGTTATATTTTTATCATACTGAATAAGTGTTAAAATATTTATTATGGATTATATGATTAATTTTTATTAAATGATTCAAAATATTCAACATGTAATATATCATTTAAATTCCTTTAAATATAGATTCATTTATTTAGGAATTTGTAAAAACACATATAATATAGAGAATAAATATATTTTATTTAAAAACACAACTATATATGGTTAATGAACGTAGTTATTGAGTAATATTGAAGTGTTGGTTATTAAATATTACATTAAATATATTATAAGATAAAAACAATGTGCTACTTGATTAAATGTTTCATATCTTATTAACTAAGACAATGTTAGGTATTTCCTAGCAATCAAAAACATTATGTTCAATGTTTACAAGAAAATAGAGTGTTTAAGTTAATATTTGTGACTTTAGAAATAATATTTGATGGCTTATCATCTACTAATTGTAACTCTAAACCATTTTCATACTCTTAAATCTAGGGATGGTTTAAGGATCTTCCTTCAAGAGTGTTAGACTCTCTCACATTTGATCAAGTATTACTATACAATACAGAGGAATAATGTGTTGAATTGGTTAAGCTTCTCCCTTCAACATGAATAACCCTCTTGGATTTGGTTATCAATCTAATGACATATGTTTTAAAAGAAGATCATAACAAAAAAATGAATGAAATGAATATTGCAACAATCTTTGCACGCAATATGACTTGGATAATTACTATATTTCCTAAGTTAGTCAATTTCATAATATTTTTTTTATGTTCGCGGATGTTGGTCAATATATTGGGATATTTTCAATTCATTTTTTAATATTTTCAATAGATCTTGGATCCGTTGACAAGTCTTATATACATGTTTTCCACGTAATAAATTATCTTAATCTCAAAACATTGAGGGAATGCAAGGAGGTGGAAACGTGATTTTCCCGCTCATGTTTGGAAAGATCGTCGTGACGAAGATATTTATGAGTGAAGTAATAGAGATGAAACAAATCGTGTGTGTGTTGAATTTCAAGTGATTCATAAATGAGATTGAGGGAGGTTTCTTGAATAATTTTATGAGGGATACCGAAAATTGTAATTTCAGTCCAAGCAAAAAATAAAGCATTTATATTATCACCCTAGGTTGTGAGAACTATTTGACTAAAACACATAAAAACTTTGAATTTATGTTATTAAACACATAAGTACATACATGTTTATAATATAAGGCCCTTTTTAAGACGTTAAGAAGATTGGTGACATAATTTGAGAAAATTACATATAAAATTAAGGATGCACGTGAAATGACGATTTATGAAATTTTCTTTATAATTTATTTTAAATAATGAACTTAATTTTATTGCTAAACTTTGGGTTTAATGCTTGTAAAAGGGAGAAATGTAGATTATGCCTTTCAGAAGTAGGATGCACTTACGTGAAATCGACTAAAAGGAATGTTATAAACTTAAGGAAGATTAATTAAATGGTAAATTTGTTTTTAAGACTTAAAATCTGTCACAACTAAAATTAAAATTATTAATATTGTTATTTTTATTCAAGTCAAATAATTACGATCGATTAATTTTAGGCTTAGTGCATTTCCGTTAAGAAATTCCCAGTGAGGAGGCACTAAAAAATTGAATGCAAATACATAACCTTAATAGGGACTCTTCTCTACTCTGCCTATCCATAATTTAGTTTAATTGAATCACTTTCGTCATACCCCCAAGGTTAGCCTCTCCTATTACATCCTCCAATGTCTAGAAAAATATATTCTTGATGTACAAGCTCTACATAGAGGCCTTGTTCTCCACCAAGGGGTCATTTTTCTCCTGCACCAGTATTTCCATGATGTGGTTTCTAATATCCCCTCTCACCCTTCAGTCCCTCCACCACAGTAGCACAGAGTCAAGACTAAGAACCCGAGATTTTTTCCTCCCTCTCCAATCCCTCCTACGACCAAAAGGGTGTTACATAATGGTGAGAAGGGTAAAGATTTGGCAGATGTAAAAAAGCCTTCTTAACATTAGCCAATTTGTTCAAGAACCCCAAACCAAAAATGACTTGAAGACACAACTTAAGCTGCAGGCTGATGTAATTAAGGGCCTTGGTGAGGATTTGTAATTTCTTCTCAATGAGGGTTGCAAAGAAGACACTGACCCTTCTTCTTACTCTAAATTGGTGGATAAAGTTGAGGATCCTGCCACGAAGCACAAGGCCATGGAGGGAAAAATGTAAAAAAATTGTCAGCAAGTAGATTGGTCAGTTCTTTATGAACAAGGCTTTGCTTGACTTTATCCATATACATGTTAGATAAAGTTTTGACATCAGTGGCATTTCCAAAGATATCTGGAAGGACGGCAAGGTTAAGAAGAGGGATATTGCTTTGAGAAGCCAAGACCCTACACAACAAACATATATCAACCTTTTTATGGATATGGAGGATGCTCAAAAGGTCTTCCATAAATTCCTAAAGTAACTATCTCACGACCCCTATATTTTTGGCTTCTTCTTGTCTCATTGCTATTTTTTTGTGGTTGTATAGCTTTTGTAATGTTGTTTTTTTAGCTTTGATTTAGCTCCATGCTAGTAGTATGTCCATGCCTTGGTCTTTACTGTATTATCTATATTACTTAGGCTTTTGTTTCTAGGGTGTGGTCCCCCACTGGTCAAAAAACCACAACTATTTCTATCTTTTCTGGCTATCAATCCCTTTTGTACCTTCGGGTATGGTCCCCTTTTAAACCATTTATCAATAATTACAAAATTAAATGCAGAATATTTATTTTTACAATTATAATACTTCTATTTTTGAAAGGAGCATGTAATTTAATGAAATAAAAGTTCATTGATGAAGAGGGCACATGATAGTTATGTAAATAATAAACTGAATATGTTTATAAAGAGGTATGTGATAATCATTGTTTTTGAAAAGGTATGGCAGAGGTATATATTATTATCCACTACCATTACCATCAGAACTAGGTATGCCTCATATCCAACTATTAAATAAGGGTATGGCATCAAAGATGATTCTTCAAGGCTTGAATCCTTGAGAAGTGGGCCTTTTGGTCATACATTCCATTAAAAATTTTATCTATGTAATTTTTGGTTGATAGTTGGTGTTTAATTAGTAATTGTGAGTTGGGGTGTGGGGTCATAATTATATTTACTTCTCAAACATGGAAGTTACATGTTATTGATATGGGTTTGACCCCTTGAATAGATTCTTGTGGGTTTTTCTAAATATTGAAAATATATATTTTGGTATCGTTGATATTCATACCTTAAACAAAGAGGTCGAAAGGTCCATCATTTGGTTTTTTTTTCTTACTAGAATTTTTTTTTACATATGCATTGGTTTTTATGAGATGAATTTAATATAGGTGGTGAGAGATAATTTTGAGAAGTGTGATATTATATGTGCCCGATTAAAAAAATTGATAGAGAAATGTTAATAACTTATAGCATTTTCTAAGAATCTTTGATGTGGATCCAGATGTAAGAGGTTGAAATACCTCCAAAAAACACACAAAATATTTTCAAAAACACCAGAAGTTTCAAAATAGATTTCTTCCCAATCCACAATCCACACTAATATTTTATATCATTACAATCTTCTTTTTATTTCGCATTAGCTCTAAAAAACCCTAAAATGCCAAAAATTACCTACTAGTAAAAACACCTCAGATCGGCCCCAAAGTTTGTGTACAAAATATCCCTTAATAAATTAAGGCTCACGCAAAATTTTGGGTTATTCTATTAAGCAGACAAAAATTTATTAAAACTCAAAGTCCTAGACAAAAGCAAAAAAATGGTCGGAGCCAAATTTAGACCACTAGTGAGAGGAATCTGGGACTAAAAATATGCCGAAATGGAAAAAAAAAATTATGGAAACTTTTGTCACAACATACTACTAATCAATATCTACAACCTTAAAAAATTTCAAGGCAATCCAACGGTCGGATCAAAACTCATGGCCTTCACAAGTTATGCTCCCGCATCATTCTCCCCTAGTTAAAAATAATTCTGCTCATATGAATTCAATTAATGGAATTTATCTAATTTTTCATTTTCAATATTCTTCAACTCCCACTCAATAATCTAAGTATTTTCTTCCTACTACAAGCCTTCCCACTATACCGAATATCTGTTGTAGATCTTATGTCTAGTAGTGATTGTCTTTTGGTGCAAGACACACATTACCCTTTCATTTTTTCTTCATTCAATATCTAATGCTCTTAGTTTATTTATTCATCATGCACGAAATTTTTCCTCATGACCTTGAAACTTATATAAGTTATAAACATTAAAAACTCGTGAAATATCAAATTTGTCATGTAGCTCCACCTTGTAGGCGTTATCACTCATTTTCTTCAGAATCCTACATGGCCTAATCTTCTTATGCTTTAGTTGATTATATGTCCCTTTTGGAAAAATATCCTTTATAAGATGAACCATAATCATTGCTCAAACATGCACCTGCGTCTCGGATCTCTGAAAAGTGACCGAGGTGTTTGAGACCACAATGGAACCATCCCCAAGTTGTGGGACCTTGCGAGCTTGGGACGGATCTCCAGAGAAGGCTAGTTCCTCTATCTATCTCTACTGCTACTGCTACTCCTAGTGCTGAAAGGGGAAACTAAGCTAAGAATGCCAAGGGACCAGGAAAGAAGGATAACATGAAGTAAACTACACTAAAAGGTGATAGCACTAGAAAAGAGGGATGAACACTATCTATTCTGAGAAAGAATGATAGGGAATGTGTGAGAGGAGGCTAGGCACGAGTAGCACAGCAAAACACGCATTCACCAAATCATCCTTATGGAACACAACCAAACATGGAACTGCAAGGGACCTGAAGTAGCACAACAATACACAATGCAAGAGAAAAGGAAAGAAGAAGGAATGCAAACATGCTAGGACAAGAGAATAGTCACAAAATGATGCTTCTATTACTTCCAAAATGCACAGAACTGTTACAATGATAAGGAGGTCAATATCCACATGCAAGAGCCAAACATGGAGGTCTGCAACTCATGATATAGAAAATATGGAGTCCTTAGCAACATGCGTAAGGATCCAGAGTATCCAACATAACAAATGATCCTTGCTCTTACATTTATAGATGAATCCATGGAGGAAGAAAGGAAAAGGAGGGAAAACCTGAATTTGAAACACAACCACCAACAAGAAGCATTCAATGTCTATAAATCCACTTGGAAATCTATGAAATACACTTCCCCATGCCTGTTTGACGTGTTGAAGACAAAAGAGAGAAGATCATACTAAATTGGGTGGTTGGAGCAATTAGATCTGCTCATCAATGTTCAGAGATACGTTTTCCCAATTCTCACCTACCAGATCCACCAGAATTTGAATTTTGAATTTCTGGCACTGTTGCTGATGTCAGCAAATTTCTGACAAGTCCAGGCACACACCAATCTGAGCTCTGTAGCTGATGATATATTTTTCAAAAGATGTCAGATTCGTCGGCGTATATAAGACACATGACACACGCTGATTGGCTGAGATGGTGGCCAAATGTACAACTATTTGTTCATTTCTGCCACGTGTTAATCATTCATTTGTTGCAAGGATTTGGTGCCCTGTTGGCGTGCCCTGACTGGTCACGCGCTGCACACTTAAGCATGTCAAAAGATGATCTGGCACAGAAGGGCATGCATGGAGAAAATAGAGGAAAGCACATAGGGAGCATGCACATGCAACGCACATGGGGAGATGAATCAAACTAGTGAGTAGAGAATGTATGGTTAAGGTGCAACTATTACAAAGTAATGGGTGTGGCGCATGAAGGGTCAAAGACTTAGGCACGCGGGGTGGAAGGAAACTGACTTGGAAGAAGGTGAACATGTGGAAGAAAGGCACAAGGGGAAGTGGAAGGAGGAAGGAAAGGGGTGCGCAAGTAAACTGCAACCAAGGGAATGTGCCAAATGATTTTGAGCATGCAACTTCTTCAATAGATAACTTAGGGCCAGAATGTGTATGCAAGTTATCCAAATCACTAGGGGAGTTATTTGGATAATATTTTTGGTGACTTTCGGGGCCATCTTCCTGCTAGATGCAAGAGACCAGTAGCCTGAAGCATCCATTGGGCATGGAGTCTACTTGTTCAATCATGAAAATGCCCTGTTGTCACTTTGAGCATCATTTCTATGCACTTTGTCCTGAATCTCACAACTGCTGAGAGAAGCTCTGCACACTAGAAGCAACAAAAGAGCTCATGCAGGAAGCACGTGAGAGGAAATAACTATGTACAAACAAACAATGTGCACAGAGCACACTTGGAGGAATTGAAACTACTTTAATATATACAATATGATGTAGCAAACCTAATGGAAGGGTTTGAGATAGATCCTGTTTACTGGGATTTGCAGTGCACTTCCATCTGGATGAGTTAACTCAAAAGAGTTAGCTTCTTTGCAGGACTTGATGATGTATGGGCCACTCCAAAGTGCATCAAACTTTGAATGGCACCCTGGTTTAGCTCTATCAACATCCCATTTTAGAACCAGGTCTCCAACTTTGAAAGCTTGAGGCCTAGCCTTTCTGTCAAACCATTTCTTTGTTGCCTGTTGATGTTGTTCTAGCTTGATCATGGCAGAGTTTCTGAGTTCTTCAAGATGAACCAGCTCTGTCATCCTAATTTCTCTTTGATCCACGCCCTCAAATTCTAGCTTGTTGGGCAAGTGCTAATGAATTTAGTTCTAGTGTCAAAGGAAGGGCAGCCTCCTTGCCATAGACAAGCTTGTAAGGTGAAGTTCCTATTGCCTTTTTTACTATGATTCTATCTTCCCAGAGCACGTGCAAGACCTTTGTATGCCACTTTCTTTGGCTGGTATTCATTATGTGCTTCATGATTCTAATCAGGTTCTTGTTTGTTGATTCTGCCAGACCATTTCCCTGAGGGTAATAGTTAGAAGAATTTTTCAGGTAAATGCCCAAACTTAGAGCCCAATCAATGATTTTAGCACCAAGGAAGGCCTTTGCATTATCAGAGATAATGGTTTGAGGAATGCCAAACCTTGTGACTAAACCTTCGAGAAAGTCAAGGATGACTGCCTCAGTTGATTCCTTAAGCGATAGCTTCTGTCCATCTGGTGAAGTAATCTGTAGCTGTCAGCACCCATTTGTGTCTAGCGCTTGAAGGTGGATTGATCATGCCTATGAAGTCAAGACCCCATTGCACAAAAGGCTGATCCACTTGGATTGGTCAGAGGGGAAGCACTGCCAATATTTTCTTTCCTGCAAAGAAAGTGCATTCCTTGCATTTTGTGACCCACCTATGTGCATCTGCAAATAGGGTAGGCCAAAAGATACCTGTCATTATGATCTTCATTGTTGTAGTTTTGGCAGAGAAGTGTCCACCAGAGAATCCATCATGAAATTCTGCTAACACTTGTTCAGTCTATGCGCTCCGTTGATACATCTTAACAACACGCCATCTAGATTTCTTTTGAAGAGAAGTCCATCAATCAAAACATAAGGAATAGATTGCAACCTAAGATGCCTTCTCTTTTCTTTATTCAAACCAGGAGGGTATGCACCCTCAAAAAGGAATGTGATCATGTCCTTCATCCAGTCACGTGTCCAGGGTCTATATTTTGTTCATGTTCTACACACGGGAGGTCTTCATCCAGAAATAATGAAGCCTCAGGTTCACTCTGCGCATCCTCAGTAATCTACTTGCAGAGTGTGCTGCCTCTTACCAGATTTGTGGCCTTAATAGTCACATCATATTCCATGATTTTGGTCACCCATCGTGCTCTCTTCTCACTTGATTTCTGCTCCCATGATGAAGTCTCTGACAGATGAGTGAGATACTAACACCTTGATATGATTTGTGGTGAGCATGCTCTTGAATTTCTTGAGCACGTGCATGATGGTGAAGACCTGCTTCTCCATGTGACTATATTTCAACTCATAATCCTTCAGCGTCTAGCTGAAGAATGCCACTGGTTGTTCCAGTCCTTGTTCATTTTCCTGTGTTAAGGACAACAACAATGCTTACATCAACACCATAAGCATAAAGGATGAAATCCTTTGAGTAATCTGGATTTAGGAGTGTTGGCACACAAGCAATCTCTTTCTTGATCTTGTTGAAGCTTTCTCTTCCTTCTGCTATCCATTTGAAGGCTATGTCCTTCTTGAGCATAAGGGTGATGGGCCGAACCAGTCCTGCAAAGTTAGGGATAAAACACCTAACAAAGTTAATCTTGCCAAGGAAGGACTGTAAGGATTTTTTCTGCGCCAGGCAGGGAAAGGGCTAGGATGGCTGAAACACTCAGGATCAATTGTGATGCCATCCTTTGAAACCACATGGCCCAAGAGCTTGCCCTGAGCCACCATAAAATTACACTTCTTGGGATTAAGAGATACCCCAAATTCTCTACATCTCTCAAAGACCTTTTCCAGGTGTGCTATGTGATCTGTGCTCTGCTTTGAGAAGACAGTTATATCATCAAGGTAAACCAAGATGAACTCATTGATGTAACCTTTGAAGGCAATATCCATGGTGCGCTGAAACATTGCGCCCGCATTTGATAGACCAAAGGGCATTTTCTGATATGCATATGTTCCCCACTTGGTTGTAAATGTTTGTTTTGAATTGATCCTCTTCCTTGACTAGGATCTGGTTGAAACCCGAGTACCCATCTAGCATGGAGAACCTTTGCGCGCTAGCTACAGTCTGTAGAATCTGCTCCATTGAAGGCAAAGGATAGTGATCCTTTAGAGATGCCTTATTCAAATCTCTGAAATCAACACAAAGTCTGATTTCACCATTCTTCTTGTGTACTGGAACCAGATTTGCGACCCAAGTAGAGTATTTGATAGGAAAGATAATTTTTTCCTTAATGAGTTTTGATAGTTCCTTTCTCATGAGGGGCTCTATCCTTGGATTGACTGGCCGTTGTTTCTATCTGACAGGCTTTATGCCAGGATCAAGGTCAATGGAGTGTTGAGCAACACTTGGATCAAAACCTTTGAGGTCTTCATACTCCCATGAGAAAATGTCACTGTATTTTTGGTAGAGAGAGATGAAGGCCTATTTTTCTTCATGCGCACAAGTCCTACTGAGCAGCAGCTCCTTTCCATGCGTAATAGTAATGGAGGAGAAATCCTCTTGCGCAGCGCGCATGTATCTTTCTTCACCCTTGAACTCATCATCAGGGCTGAACATTTTCTCTAAGGTGACCAGCCCTTTAGGTAACTTATTTGTCTTTAGCTGTATTACTTGGTCACCATAGTTGTCATGCAAGTCAGCTTGCATACTTGATGAAAATTCAGCTTCATTTTGGATAAACTGGATGATCTACACGTCACTGTCGAACACTTTCCAGCTGGTGTTATTATCTGGAATGGATGGTCTGATTACCATCTTAATGTGCTGAGTGTTCCCTTTGAAAAAGTCCTCAGTAGGAGAAAACTGTGAACCAAGCGTGGCCATTTGGTCAACCTCCTTGTTCATTCTGTGGGACTACCTGCAGATTAAGAGCATCAAAGCTCTCAAGTAGGTCCCAAACTCTATGTTTATAAGCTTTAAGAAGCTTATTCTTTGTCTGGAATTTTTTGGTGACCTGGTGGATGACCAATTCTGTGTCCCCAAAGATCTGCAGTGCTTTAATTTTCTTCTTTTCAGCAATAAGAAAGCCATGCACCAACGCTTCATATTCTACCACATTGTTAGAACATGCAAACTGCAGCCTATGCACGAAGAATAATTTCTCATCCTTAGGGGAAATGAGAACCACTCCTACTCCTGCATTTTTTCTGCTTCTGGATCCATCAAAGTATAACTTCCATAGACCAGTTTGAACTTTGTCTCCTATGAGCACGTGCGGAAGCGTAGCGTCTTCTTCTAGAATGCAATAAGTACCAAGCCCAGTTTCATAGGCTTCTAGTTCTTCAGCATAGGGATCAAATTTGTGATGCCTCTCCACCCATTCATCAAGTACTAGGTCTGGAACAGAGGGTGGAAGAGACTGCTCTTTAGGAACTGAAACTTGTTCTTCTTGGATAAGACAATTGGCTTGGAGAGGGGATGGGACATATGGCTCTACATGATAAGAAAATATAGGCTCAACTTGTATGGTAAACCAGGTACCATACCTTGTCTTGAGTAACATATGAGACCAATCAGAAGACAAGTAACCACCCACTTTAGTAGTAAATTCTCTTGATAGACATAGGGCAAACAAAGGAGGCAGGTCAATAATTGACACATCTTGAGTAATTGTCAGGCTTGGACATGCATGGAGGGTTAACTCAAGATCCTTGATGACTCCCAAGGTAGTTACAACTGAGCCATCAAGTTGTAGGACTCCTTTAGACAAAGGGCTATATTTCAGACCTAAGACATCAGCTATCTTCTTAGGCATAACAGAAGTACTAGCACCTGAGTCAACTAAGTAGTTATGCACTAGGTGTTTGCCTATAATCAAGGACATATAGAAGGGTGGGGTTTTAGCAAATTTTCTTACTTGTTTCTCCTCTTCTTGGCATATTTTGATAGAAGTGCACAGGCTTCTGCATAACCGGGTCAGCGCGCGGAAGTTGCACGCAGAGCTTCATGCAGCAGATCCCACTGAGATGGAATAGTCAGGGCATCCCACATTGTGATGTTTATGTTTGTTTCTTCATCTGGTCAACAATGTTGAACAAGCCCTCCTACCTTGTGAATTTGGGGAACAACATCCCTTTTTGAGTGTTCAGGCATGGAAGCCTGAATTTTAGCTGGAACAGAGGCCTGGCCTACCAAAGGATGGGCGCATGTGCACTACTTCAGAAGGAGCTTTATGCAGGACCTCCTGCATAGGGGTTTGAACATTTTTGTACAAGAGGTCTTGTCTGATTCTTTTTTCTTCTGAAGATCTTCTTGTATTGCTGGGACTGTGACCTACATGCCAGACTCTAATATTCTTTTCTTATATCTTGTGTTGTCTGCAACTTGGGCATGCGGTCTATTTGCATCTTCTACAGCTTGGTTGATTGCACAGAAGTCCTCAGCGCCAAAGAACATCAAATTGGTTTTCGGGGAAACCTCTGGTCCTTCTGGATTATCTACTTCATGGGCACTTGTTGAGGGCTCACAAGATGAAGCATTCTGGATCATGAAGGCTTGGGCATGCACAACATTAGCACAATGGTATTGACTATGAGGCATTTTGCAAGGGAAGCACCACTCTGATTCTTGTGCCAAGTTGTTTTGAACTAGGATGAGTGCTCGGCTCGTGCTGGGTGCTGGGAGAGAAGGTGCAGAGGGACAACTTGCAAAGGTATATGTGCATTAGGCTTCCACCTATCATTCTGCTAGTTGGGCACATATCTTTGATTTCCATATTGATTCCACCAAGGCTGATTGCCTTGGCCATGCGCCTGATTAGAAATGCCTCTATACGCTTGCACTTGCTGCCTTTCTAATGATATGACCTTGTTTGATAAATTTCTGATCAAGGCCTTCAATTCTTCATCTTCCTTTTGCTGTGATGGAGAATAGGATGTTGAGGCAACTGGTTGCGCACTTTACTCAGGAGTAGGAATAGGGGCCACAAAAGGCTGGGGAACTTGTGACATCTCTGGGAACAAAGGCATGGGCGGTCTAGGAGCCAACTTTCCCACCTGAATAAGACTATTTTCTGCCCTTACTGCAATGTTATAAGTAGCTGGTAGAGTCCTACCCCCATAGATTGGATCATAACTGAAATATCATTGTTGAGCACCTTCAGATAATAAAGGAAAGCATGTTGGGCTGTAGGTCTTACCACAAGGGGAATTCTATCCCAAGTCTTTTGAAATCTGATGTTGAAATCAGTCATCTGCTCATTAGGTGCTCTCCTTGTTGTTGTCAGTTGCTCCACCAAAGATAGGTGATCTGACTTGTCTTCAAAATAACTACATAGATTTATTCCCAGCTCATCCCAAGTGGTGATAGATCCAAGTCTCAAGCCTTGGTACCATTGAAGTGCTTTACCTTTGAAAGAGGTTGCAAGCAGCCTGACTGCTACATCATTATGTGTGATCAGATAGAATGAACACACATTTTCTACATCCTGGATATGCTCCTGAGGGGTGACTTGATTCTCACTAGTAAAGTAAGGAATACTTTTGAGCATGCCATTGGGCATATCATGTTGTACAGCCATGAGTAAGGGGCTCCCTCCATCAAAGTTCACAAAACTTCTTAATGGAGGAGGTGGCTGATGCGCCATTATAGGGCACACATGTTGTCTATTTGTAGGAGGAGTTGAATGGGTGCGGCGCACTGGAGATAGAGATGCACGCAGTGGGATTTCTGGAATAAACTTTTCTCGGGATAGTTGGAGGTACTCAAAAGAGTCTTCAGCTACTACACTTCTTCTTGTGTGCACTTTTCTCATGAAAGGTGCTCAGGACTACTGAAACAGAGATTTTAAAATATTGGGAGTCACAGATGTGTTTGAAAGGAGCCTCTTCAAAGGCTAAAACACTAAGTCCACACACCAAAACTTAGAGATATGAAATTTGAGCTTTCAATGTTGGTCCCACCAGGTGTGCCAGAAACTATTGGTTGCTCAAACATGCACCCACGTCTCAGATCTCTGAAAAGGGACCGAGGTGTCTGAGACCACAATGGAACCATCCCCAAGTTGTGGGACCTTGCGAGCTTGGGACAGATCTCCAGAGAAGGTCGGTTCCTCTATCTATCTCTACTGCTACTGCTACTCCTAGTGCTGAAAGGGGAAACTAAGCTAAGAATGCCAAGGGACCAGGGAAAGAAGGATAACATGAAGTAAACTACACTAAAAGGTGATAGCACTAGAAAAGAGGGATGAACACTATCTGTTCTGAGCAAGAATGATAGAGAATGTGTGAGAGGAGGCTAGGCATGAGTAGCATAGAAAAACATGCATTCACCAAATCATCCTTATGGAACACAACCAAACATGGAACTGCAAGGGACCTAAAGTAGCACAACAATACACAATGCAAGAGAAAAGGAAAGAAGAAGAAACGTAAACATGCTAGGATAAAGAATAGTCACAAAACAATGCTTCTATTACTTCCAAAATGCACAAAACTGTTACAATGATAAGGAGGCTGATATCCACATGCAAGAGCCAAACATGGAGGTCTGCAACTCAGAATACAGAAAATATGGAGTCCTTAGCAACATGCGTAAGGATCCAGAGTATCCAACATAACAAATGAGCCTTGCTCTTACATTTATAGATGAATCCATGGAGGAAGAAAGGAAAAGGAGGGAAAACCTGAATTTGAAACACAACCACCAACAAGAAGCATTCAATGTCTATAAATCCACTTGGAAATCTATGAAATATGCTTCCCCATGCCTGTTTGACATGTTGAAGACAAAAGAGAGTGGATCATACTAAATTGGGTGGTTGGAGCAATCAGATCTACTCATCAATGTTCAGAGAGACGTTTTCCCAATTCTCACCTACCAGATCCACCAGAATTTGAATTTTGAATTTCTTGGCACTATTGTTGATGTCAGCAGCTTTCTGACAAGTCTAGGCACATGCCGATCTGAGCTCTGTAGCTGATGATATAGTTGTCAGAAGATGTCAGAGTCATTCAGCGTATACAAGACATGTGGCACGCGTTGATTGGCTGAGATGGTGGCCAAATGTACAACTATTTATCATTTCTGCCACATGTTAATCATTCATTTGTTGCAAGGATTCGGTGCCCTTTGGCATGCCTGACTGTCATGCACACACTTAAGCATGTCAAAAGATGATCTGGCATAGAAGGGCACATGGAGAAAATAGAGGAAAGCATGGAGGGAGCGCACATGATGCACGCGGGGAGATGAATCAAACTGGTGAGTAGAGAACATATGGTTAAGGTGTAACTATTACAAAGTAATGGGTGTGGCATGTGAAGGGTCAAAGACTTAGGTGTGTGGGGTGGAAGGAAACTGACTTGGAAGAAGGTGAACGTGTGAAAGGAGGGCACGAGGGGAAGTGGAAGGAGGAAGGAAAGGGGTGCACAGGAAAACTGTGACCAAGGGAATGTGCCAAATGATTTTGAGCATGCACAATTCTTCAATAGATAACTATTCACTACTTTGTTTCCACCAATTTGGGGGTGATATGCACTATTGAAATGTAGTTGTGTCCCCATTTCCCTCCTTAGATTATTCCAAAAGTGACTCAAAAATCTTGTGTCCCAATCTGAAGTGATCTTATAACTTCTATAGAAAAAATTGCAACTCCGGAAGCATAATTAGTCATCTTAAAAGAAATTAAATGTTCCATCTTAAAGAATATATCAATAAGAACAAAGATAGAATCATTCCCTCATTTTTTGTTTGGAATTCCTAATATGAAATCCATACTCAAATCAACTCATGGCCCTGTAGGGATATTTAATGAAATATATAGCCCAATATTGTGTGCATGACCCTTAGCCATTTGGAACACTCTACATCTTGATATGATCCTACTTATGTCCCTATTTACCTTAGGCCAATAATACTTTTCTACAACAAGAGAAATTTTCTTACTTATACTAAAGTGTTCAGCCAACCCCCCACTATGAAACTCTCTTATAATATTTTCTCTCATTAAACCAGTAGGGGTGCAAAATTTCTTTCCCCTGAATAAATAACCATCCTGCATCAAATAATCATAAGAATCAATACCCACTTTAGGGTCCCTACATTGTCTCACACCAACACCAAAATTTGGATCACCTTCATACAGTTCCTTAACTGCCTCAAACCCGACTACTTTATTTTCCATTGTTATCAAAAGTTCTACACGCCTACTCAAGGAATCAACAACTTGATTTTTCGTACCCGGATTATGATTTAAGACAAAGGTATATTCTTGCAAAAATGACACCCACTCTGCATTCCTACTATTTAGTTTCTTCTATGTGTTTACATACTTCAATTATTCATGGTCAGTAAATAGTACGAAGTCCTTAGCTACCAAATAATGTTTCAAATGCCTTAATTCCTAAATAATAGCATAAAATTCCACATCATAAGTAGAATATGTCCTCTTGGCTTCATTTATATTTTCACCAAAGAATTCCACAGGCCATCCTTCTTGACTTAGTACAGTTCCAATCCTGACATGTGAGTCATCACAATTAACCTCAAATACCTTAATAAAATGTGGTAATACCAAAACAAGTACCTTTGACAATTTCTTCTTCAAAAATTCCAAACTTTTTGTTGCTACCTTGTTCCATACAAACTCCTTCCCCTTCGTACACTCTATTATGGGTGTAAAAATGCTGCTAAAATTCTTGATGAAGTTCCTATAAAAATTTTCCAATCAATGAAAACTACGAACCTCTATCACATTCTTTGGAATAGCCCATTCCAAAATCACCTTCACTTTTTCCTCATCCATCTTCACTCCATCCTCCAAGATGACAACCCCCCAAAAATAGACTTTTCTAAAAAAATATACACTTCTTTAAGTTTTCATATAGACTCTCTTTATGTAATAATTATAACACCAATTTCAGATCAAACAAGTTTTCTTCCACTGTCTTACTGAATATCAAAATAGACAAGAACAAACTTACCATTGTATTTTCGGGAGTAATCTGTTCATAAACTGCATGAATTTACTGGGTACATTAGATAGCCCAAATGGAATTATCATCCACTCGTACAATCCATTTTTTTTTTTTAAATATGTTTTCCATTCATCCCCTTTATGGATTTAGATCTAGTATTACCAAATCCACACGTCAAGCTTACTAAAATACTAGGTTCCTGCTAGCAAAGTCCATCATATCATCCAATCTTGGAATGGGAACTGATACTTAATTATGATTTTAATTATGGCACTACTATCCACACACATTCTCCAATATCCATCCTTTTTGGGAGTCGATAGCATTGGAGTTGCACATGGAATCATACTTTCTCTCACTAACCCTTTCTCTATTATATCTATCACTTTCATGTTCAACTCCTCAATTTGTTTCGGAATCGTCATGTAGGATGCTTGATTTGGAAGGGCCAATCCTGGTATCAAATCAATATGGTGTGTTATATATAGCTTTAGAGGTAACCCATCTACTAGCTCATCTGGTATGACATCCTTGTATTCTTTTAATACCTTTGTTGTTAGAGCAGGTATATCAAAGTCCTCTATTTCCACCTTCTTTGACATTCATGCATAACACCAACCAACTTCTTCCATGTATGTAACAAACTATTTTATATCCAACAAGCCCTCGATCTTCTCTTCTTCCTTGAAGGGTAAAAAGACCACCTTTACACCATCCTTCCAAAAAGTATATGTATTTTTCCCTCCATCATGTGTAATCTTTCTATCATATTTTCAAGGCCTCCATAGTAATATATGGCATATATCCATTGGGATAACATCACATCACACCTCATCCTTCTAGGTATTCCCAATCAAAAATTTTATAAGACATATTTTATCTATGGTTACCCCGTTCCCTTTCTTTAGCCATGATATACGATAGGGATATATTATCCATTTTTACCCCCTTTGATAAAATGGAAAACTAGAGAAAAACAAACTTGGGAAGTTGACAGGGTCTTATCCAATTTTCCCCCTCGGTAAAAGTTTGATTAAACATGACCTTACACGGGAGAAATGGAAAGGTTGGTTCAGTCATGTGAGCTCACATTCGATCCCAAAAAATCAGGTTACAAGTGGGCTCGACAATGGCAATGGAAGGTGGGAAAATGAATGGCCAATAGAAATGTTGAAGGAGACCAAATCTCAAGTGAAAAAATTAAGAAAGCTAACTCGGTAAGTCAAAATCATGCTCAGAGTGAGTCTAACTCGAAGAAAAGCAACAGAACCGCAGAATGTGCCATGTATCAGCTGAGTGCACCTTCAAAAGGTGCAGATAAAAGTAGAGACCCTAGGGATGTTCTTTACCCTCCACATTGATCTCACCACATAGCAGGCTCGCAGACGATGCCAAGTGTCTAACTCGTCGCCCAACTTCAAGAGTGAAAGGAGAAGATAAATTCTAGTAGAAGCCTGTAGGGTTTCTCATGTGGGGATAACTACAAAGGTCCCAAAAAAAGATGGATTTTGACATTATATATAGTGGGGACTCTTTACATCACCTAAAGTGAATGAAGCAACATGTTACACAGGCCATAGTGCCAAGTCCACGAGCCAGTGGAAGCATTCCATAGTGACCTCGTCAGCGTAACTTCAACAGGTAAAATCTTAAGAATGCACAGGGTCTTCCAAATGCGTGTAGGATCTTGCACGGATCTAGGACTCCAAACCCAAGGCATTGTTCACTTGAGGCCTAAATTGGCTAAGTATAAAAAAGTCCATTGGAAGCCTCCATGTGTCTCTTTGACACACTTCAAAAGGTATGCATTATTAAAATAAAGAGTCCCCAAACAAGTGCAGGCTCTTCACGTGGTCAGAACCTGAGAAAGGGAGTGTTCACTCGAGTTGCCTGAATCAACTAAGTATAACATGGGAAGAGCCAATGGAAGCCTCCACACGCCTCATCAGCATAACTTCAAAGGTAAAATCCAAAGGCGGGTCCCCAAATGGGTACATAGGAATCTCCAAATGTCTAGGGTCTAAAAATATTTCTCCCAAATAATCGGAAAAGGTAGAACTGACAATTGAAAATTCTAAACATGGGAAGGGCCAGTGGAAGCCTCCATGTGTCAGCTTCAGTGCACACTTTTCTAATGTATGATTAAAAGAAAGGTCCCCAAACCTAGCACAGGTTCCTCCACGTGCCTCAGTGCCCGAGACATAGTACTGCTGCCAAATCGTTGGGACAAGGCCATAACACATGGGAAGCAAAGTCAGCTCATGGAATGCCTCTAGTGTGCCAATCGTCGGAACTTCAATATTCAAAGGAGGGGGTAAAATCTTAAAATGTGTGGGGCTTCCACATGGATCAAGCACGGATAGACTCTCCAACGTGGTCAAAGCAGTTTTGAGATGAGTCATACACAGGTCGTTAGAAGCTTAATTCTAAGCATGGGAAGAGTTTTTGAGCATAAGCCTCGACGTGCTACTTCATCAGCATAACTTCAAAGATTAAAGTCTAAAGACATGTTCCCAAACATAGCACAGGCCCTTCATGTGTTTAAGGTCCAACAAAGTTTCTCTTAAATAGGAGGAAAATCCAAAACACATAATGAGGTAAAAAGAAGGCTTCATTTCTTCCCCAATGCCAAGTGTCCAACACATGTTGGGAACTTCAAGAGTGAAAGGAGGGGGTAAAATCCTAAGAATGCACAGGGGCTTCCACATGGATCTTGTACATGGATAGAATCCAAACCCAAAGCAGTTTGGAAAAGATTGGCAGCAGGTCAACTTTCGACTGAAAGATGGGATCATGAAGCCCACCAAGAATTTTAAATACTTAGATATTTTAAAATATTGTGAGATTCCGCGTAGAATGCCTGAACCTGACCTTTAGATGATCATAACTACGTTCTTAGATGATCTTTAAATTAGTGGACTAAGTTCTTAAAAATGAAAAATATTGTCTGCCATTTTTTAGGCTATCAGACTTCTCACCTACCACCATAATGAGGTATGGGCTTCCTTTCTTGCCCAATAAGGAACAGTACATTGAGGCATGGGTTTTTTGTAGTAGAATCTCTTCATTGTTGCAAGTAGAGTTCAATGCATTTTTCTTGGGTGGTTGGAGTAGAAATATGAATTCTCCCAGTCTCGCCTTGTCTCATTCTTTTATATATTGTAAAGGGGAAATTTTTCTTCGTGTGGGTCATTTTTTCTCTCCTTCCCCCCTCCCTCTCTCTTCTCTAGGGTCAAATGTGGAGTCTTAATCCTCCTCTCTTTTCTTTGTAATGGCATTTTCTTACCTCTTTCCCAATAATGATGTACTGTGTGAATTCATGGAGCAATAAAATATTGTTTCGTGATGCATTTTGTCCATCCTTTGCTTAGTTTATTGTCTCTTCTTGCCTCTCACCATTACAGGGTATATTATGCATATTTATGATGTCTAATTGCAGGTTTTGAGAGATGTGTTTAATATTTTTGAAGTGGTGTTATGTGTGAACTTTATCTTTGGTCTTGTGATCCATCTTGTCCCATCCTCTCCATTGCTCACCTCTCTCCATTTTAGGCAGTTTTATTTTTGATCAGAAACTTCCTTTTTTTAGTGTATCACCAGCTTTAGTGTAGGCTCTATTTTCTTTCATTTCTCTCTCTCCCTGATCCCTTAGAAGGTTAGATTATGATTAGATAGTTTTCCTGCATTAGAGTAGCTTGTGGCAGGTAGTTTATGAAGAAGAATCCAACTTTCTCTGGAGGACCATCTCAAGCCCACAAGTCCCAGAGCTTGAGATATGGTCCAATGTTATGTAGATTACACCAGATGCCCCATTAAAAATTAGGCCATTCAGAGGGTGATGTGATTCCACATCAACAATTTTAGTACATTCCTAGTGGGACACTGGAGTTATATTCTTCTCATATTTCCAAGGTGTTTCGTTATCAAACAGACAAATCTTAAGCCATCAGTGTGACCACACTCAATAGTTTTTGGCACACCTGGCGGGACAGAGTTTGAAGCACCTTACCACTTCATTTCAATCAGGTTGGATGCGTTCCTGTTAAAATTTCATCCTTTGGAGGCATTTTCAAAGCACATATAGCAACTCCATTCTGATCAATAACCCATTCTCTGAGTTGAAAGACTTTTCCTTCCATCCATTTCCACCCATTCTTCTTTCCATCATCCTTCATCTTATTCCATTCCATGAAGTTGTGCAATCATGACTTCATTCCCATCTTAGAATTCACACTTGCAGCAACAGTAATGGTGTAGTCTACCTCTAATGTATTTCAAGAATCCTCCAGATCAGCATTCTGATCAGATTCAAAACCATTATGCTTACCCATATGAGCAAGGATGTAGATAATTTTTGATCATCCACGAAACTATGGAGCTTATCAAGAGTAAGGGTGTACATATGATGATAACAGTTATATGGAGAATGTTGATCTGCAAGAGAAGATTCAAAGAATGGAGGTTAACATGGTTTAATCTAGGGATATAATATAGATGAAGGCATTTCAAAATTGGTTACAGGGCACCTTGTCCATGGGAAGGCCCTTTTCCAAGACACTATAGCCCACAGGAGAAGCTTTAATTCATGGTTGAAATACTACCTCGACTTGCACAATGGACCAAGGAAATAGAGGCCTAGGAGCATGGTGCCAGAAAACCTTGTCAAAGGGTAAGTCCACCATCTCATAGCTTTTCTTTTCCTCTTTCTCAATTTGTATCATCACAGCAGAGTCCTGAGTCTAGTTTCTCACTTGCTCGCCTCAAGTGTTGATTTCCCTTCTCCATCTTTTAATCTTCCATCTCATCTTAATTTCTTCTACCCTTTTCTCTTCCAAATCCATCATTCCCCTCCATGAGAGCTAACAAGAAATTCCTCTTCCCTCCACCATCACAATACAATCTCAAAATTTGTTGAGACCCCAACCCACCACTCCTCCTGCTTTCTCGAGTCCATGTCGGGAAGAAAATCAATAATCTAGTCAAGAGGAGCAAGCAAGAAGAAGAGCCAAGAAAATAAGAAATGATTAGAAGCTTAGTGAGCTTGGCTCTTAGATTCAGGATTAAAAAAATACCCTTTATGGTCAAGTACCCATGGAGGAGGCTAAATTAAAGCCATAAGTGATGGAGGCTTTAGTTACAACACAAGCGAGGAAAGAAGCAGGTACTCCAAATCCAAAAGAGGAGGAGTGCATTCCAGATGTGGAGGAGAACCTTTTAGTTGAAAAGGATTTGAAGTACAGAGAAGTCCATCGAATAACCTTCATTTCTTCCTCCCACTTGATTCCCTTCAAGCTCTAATGTTGAAGAAGAGTTTGAGCTTTCAAACTTCCATGTTTAAAGACGAGGCAAACCATGGTGAGGAAATTTGTAGATTCAGAAGGACACCATGGAGGAAGTCTGAGCACACACATTAGGACAGACAAGGAGGAAAATTATCTATTTGACTTGGAGGATTTCTTTAATGGAGAGGATCCCATGGAGATTGCATCTTTTTCTCCTCCATCATCCACCTTCCAAGCACATGAACCCGTTGTCATGAAGAGAGAGCATCTAAGTGCAACATGGCCTACATTTCACAACAACCCTCTAGAAACAAGGTTGGAAGAACCTGAATATTCCATGTTCTTCTCAAAAGAAGGAGGAAGGAAATAATGATGAAAACATTTCCACAATAGTCATCAAGGCAGAGGATCAACTTCTTGCAGAATCATTGCAAAGAAAAAAATCAGCATGCAAGTAGCCTCTTTTTTCGAGGAAGGTCGGCAAGAAGACTCTATTTTTGGATTTGAATTTCAAAAAGGGTAATCCATCAGATCAGACCATCCCCAATCAGGTATTTGGCATCATTGAAGCCAAGATTTAGAGAAGCCAAAACTAGTCATGCCCACTTCATAGGCATGAGAATGAGTATCAAAGCACCAAGGGTCAGCGATCAATGCACTCTTCATGAGTCTAAATGTCAGATCAACTTGAGGAGGTATTTGTCTTGATTTTATGTTGATACTTTTGTTGATTTGGGTGGAGGATCGGCCTCTTTTTGGTATTTTCACTCATAATAATAGCCATGTTTAGTGCATAAAATAATATACATGGCTGCCTATTTTGAGAAAGGGAAGCTACTTCTCCCTACTAGTTGCAATGATTTATTTGAGTTCCCTTTGCTTCCGGTTAGCTTAGAGTAGGTAGGTTTTCTTTTAGCATAACAAGTGCTTGTGCACACTTTGAATGTTCCACTTGGGGCATGTATGATCTTTATCTTTTGTATATAGCTTGTGTTGTGGTGTTACTTCAGTCAGTCCCAGTGCATCAGTACCCTTTAGTTGTTGAAGTAAGAACCTCATATTTGCATGAGATCAGTTGCTAATTCCAATAGTCTTTCAAGTGGCTCAGGGTACCTAGATTTTAGAATTTTAGATTAGTCCATTTTGTTTATCAGGCTGAATCCATGCCCAATGGGTACTTCAAGGACACTGATCATTTCACCTATCAGGAATGTGACCTCGTTGATTCACCAAACTATTATCTGAAATTCACCCCAGGGTAAATTGGATAACTTCAAGACCAAAGCTCAAGTGAAAAAATGGAGAAAGGCTCAAGGTTTTCAGAATTCACATTTTTGGGGATCTCAAGGACATAGACGGTTAAATGTTGAAGAAAATCTAACTCGGTAAGTCAAAATTGATCCCAGAGTGATTCAACTCGAAGCAAAGAAACAAAAATGTGGAAGGTTCCACGTTTCATCTCAGTGCACCTTCAAAAGGTGTGACAAAAGTGGAGACCCTAGGGATATGCTTGACCCCCATGTGGATCTCAGAACATAGGAGGCTCGTAGATGATGCCAAGTGTTTAACTGTCACAACTTCAAGAGTGAAAGGAGGGGATAAAATCTTGGAAGCCCACAGGGTTTCCACGTGGGGATAACTACAAAGCTCCCACCCGAAAAGGGGTTTTGACATTATATATAGTGGGGCCCTTTACTCACCAAAAGGAATGAAGCAACATGTTCATGGATGTTTCCAAGTATCAGCACGATGCATTCCCAGGACCCTAAAAAGTAGAAAAAAACTTAAGAATGTGTGGGGCTTCCATGTGGATCTTACACGGATAGACTCCAAACCCAAGGCAGTGTTCACTCGAAGCCCAAATTGGCTAAGTATAAAAAAGGCTAGCGGAAGCCTCCACGTGTCTCTTTGGTGCACTTTTGGTATGATGTTTAAAATAAAGGTCCCCAAACAAGCGCAAGCTCTCCACATGGTTAGAGCTCGAGAAAGGGAGAATCGACCATTGAAAAGTATAAACATGGGAAGAGCTAGCGAAATCCTCCATGTGACTCATCAACAGAAATTCAAAGGTAAAATCCAAAGGTGGGTCCCCAAATGAGCACAGGCCCTCCACATGTCTAGGGTCTAATCAAGTTTCTACCAAATAAGCATAAAAGGAAGAACCAACTGTTGAAAATTCTAAACATGGGAAGGGCTAGCGGAAGCCTCCATGTGTATCTTTGGTGAAATTTTGGTATGATGCTTAAAGGAGAGGTCCCCAAATGAGCATAAGCTCTCCACATGGTCAGAGCCTGAGAAAGTTACATCGGCCGTTGAAAATTATAAACATGGGAAGAGTCAGTGGAAGCCTCCACGTTCCTTATTAGTGTAACTTCAAAGGTAAATTCCAAAGCCATGTCCCCAAACGAGTGCAGGCTATCCACGTGGTTAGAGCCCAATAAAGTTGCACTTGTCGTTGAAAATTATAAGCATGGGAAGAGTTAGTGGAAGCCTCCACATGTCTCATCAACACAATATCAAAGGTAAAGTTCAAAGGCAGGTTCCCAAATGAGCGTAGGCCCTCCCTGTGTGTAGGGTCCAACAAAGTTTCTCCTAAATAGGCATAAAAGCCAAAACACAAAGAAAATAGAGAAGGCTCGCGTATGATGCCAAGTGTGCAACCGTTGCAAATTCAAGAGTGAAAGGAGGGGGTAAAATCTTAAGAATGCACAGGGCTTCCACGTGGATCTTTTATGGATAGAATCCAAACCCAAAGTAGTTTGGAGATGATCATAACTTTCGGCTGGAAGTTGGGATTTGAGCAAGAGAGGACTTTTTGGAAATATCTTGATGTCTTCTTCTCACCTACCACCATTAATGAAAAATGATAAATACAGTCCACCATTTTGAGGCTTTCAGGCTTCTCACCTACCACCATAATGAGGTATGGGCTTCCTATATTTCTCAACAAATAATAGCACATGGAGGCACAGGTTTTTGCAGTGGAACCCATCATTATTGTAGGCGAATTCAAGGTGGTTACAATAGGATTTTGAAATTATCCCTCTCTCCTTCTCTCATTTTTCTAAATATTGTAAAGGGGGGCATTTTTTCTCTCCTTCCCCCTCTCTCTTTCTTCCCTAGGGTTGAATGTGGAGCTTAAGCCTCCTCTCATTGCTTTGTAATGGTATTTTCTTTCCTCTTGCCCACTAATGATCTGTATTATGTGAACGCATGGAGCAATAAAATATTTTTCATGATGCATTTTTTCCATCCTTTGCTTATTTTATTGTCTCTTCTTTACTCTCACCACTACAGGGTATATTGTGCATATCTCTATGATGTCTATTGCAGGTTTTGGGAGATGTGTTTAATGGGTTTGAAGTTGTCTGTGTGAATGTCATCTTTGGTATTTAATGCATCTTGTCCATACTCTCCATTGCTCACCTTTGTCTACTTCAGGAAGTTGTGATTATGATCAACAAAATTATTTTATAGTGAATCATCGTTGGTAGTGTAGGATTTATTTTCAATTCTCTCTCTCCCTGTGCTCTTAGAAGTTAGATTGGGATTAGATGGCCTTTCCTACACTGAGAGTAGCTTGTGTTAGGTAGTTTAGGAAGTGAGAACCAACCTTCTCTAGAGGATCATCTCAAGCTCGCAATTCCCACAACTTGAGAGATGGTCCAATGTTACCCAAAAACACTGGTTTCTCATTCACAAAGGCATGAAAAATCGAATGGTGTTTTTTTCGGTGATAAAATTTTCCTTTTTTTAACTGAAAGGATAAATTCCACACCACTCTCCAAAGGAGACATTTCAAAGTGACAACAATAAAAAAATAATTGATCCAAACGAACTTTGAAATAAATTATACGCTAAGCATCATAGAAAGGTTTATAAAAAAGATTCAAATATTTGTGACAACACATATAGAGTGATTTGTGATGACATAATACACAAGTGTGAGGGTGATGATGAAAAACATTGCATAGATGCAGACGAGTATAAAAAGTCTCAAGAATCCAGTTGAAAATAGGAGGGCTTTTGAAATAGATTAGAATATTCAGAGTGATATTTTCTATATATTCTATGTGTACCCACACACATATTTAAAATTTTTAAGTCTTTTTTTATTTCACTTTGGATTTAAAATATTCTTGAGCTGATTTCAATGATAACTTTTATACGTCACTATGGTATCTAAAATACTTTGGAGCTCAAATTATTTTAACCTTCAATGGTCAAGCACCGACTTGACCATATATGACCAAACATATTTACTCATCAAGTATTTTCTTTACCATGAGAGGGCCTTCAAGATAAATTGTAATATTCAAACTAATTAATTTGTGTATATTGTAAAGTTTGAAAAGTTTTACACATTTTTGTATTTCTCTTGGGAGATGGAATACTCCAGATCCAATGTCTCATATCTAATTTTGAATGTTTATTGTGGAGTTGAAACACTCATCAATTCAAATTATTTTATTTTTCAATGGTCGAGCACCTAATTCCAAATTTTAAATTTTTACTTATTTATATAAGAAAGTATTTTAGAAAATAAGATAGTGTTAAAAAACAAATTTTAATTAATAAACAAACTTTACTAATTTCAGCATTTTTCAAAATTACTAACTCAAATATTCTATAAAATTAATGAAGATAATTAATATTCACTTATAAGGGTATTCAAATAGGTATTCAACAATGGTAGGGCAAAAACATAACCTCCCATGGTTAAATGCACACTTGACCATGATAAGTAATTTCTTTTGAAAATAATGGACCCCTTCATGGTCAAGCACCTATGTGACCATGGACTGTTAAATTTTTATTTCCATCAAGTTCCTACTTTTCCATGATGGGACCATTGAAATAGATTATAATATTCAAAGTGATTGTTTTTCTAATATTTAAAATTTTGAAACATTTTAAGAACATTTGGTATAAAAATCATAATATTGAAATGTTTCAAACTGTTTTGTATTTCAATATTTAATTAATTCCCCTCCCACATTTATATTTATGGATAAAATAATTAAAATTTTATATAACATACATATATTTTTATTTCTTTATGTAATATAAAATGTTCACCATTCTAATTACCATGAAATGATCCATTTTAAATACCTCCAAAACATATGGCAATATTGTGTCAACCATTGGAAATTAATTTCTTCTCATTCTGGAATCGAGACTAATCTTGAAATAAAGAGAAAATATTCCATTGAAGTTATATCAGATTAGGATCTAAAAAATCCTAAAATGCCAAAATAAATTACCTACTAGTAATAACATGCTTGGTGTTGACAGAGATAATCGAAATATACTTACGTAAAATATGTAATTTGCGTTATAATTATTTCTTATTAATATCCAAATTTTTTATTCTATTTCCTAGCATATGTTAAATTTTAGAATGGTTTAAATATTATAGAATATTGAGAAAAAACACATTTAACATGATTTTTTGTGTGTGTATTTGTGTGCGTGAACCACTAGCGAAGGAATTCGAGAGAGAAAATATGCCAAAGAGAGAGAGAGAGAGAGAGAGAGAGAGAGTTGAGAGATCATATTAGCCACATAATGAAAAAACAAAAATGTAATAAATTAGGGGAATAATTAGATTTTAGATGTATATTTAAGATTTCCCTGTATTTAATTGCTTTTAATTAAAAAATAATTGATTATACTTGTCATTTGTTGATATGGATAAATATGAAAGTCACTACAATGAAACTTACTCGTTATTGTTATTGATGAGTTGATATTTGTTTCCTATTAAAAATTAAAGGGAATAAGATATATCACTACATATCATAGACTATTTAATTGATAATATGATTTTCTAAAGGAGATAATGAATCTCTTCAAGGGTAAATTCTCAAACATAGGTTTATGGTCATTAATCATAGAGGAGCTCACATTTAGTGAATTACGACTAATGAATTTACTATTTACTAGTGTAGTTATCTTAGAATACATCTAAGTAAAAATATGATGAGCAAGTTATTGAATCATGACATTTTTATCTAACTTTGCAAATCGTAGGATTAGTATATGAAAAAAGTAAAAATTAAAAATGGTTAGCAGTTCGGTATGAGACACCCATCCACCTCCTACATAAATTTGTATGAAATACTATTTTTAAAAATAAATTTCAAGGGTAAAAGGTTTTATTTAGGAGGGTGCCGTACGTCTGGAATACAATGAGGCTTCATTACTTGTCTATTGATTTGAATGGCAAATAAAATTATTTATCTACAAGAGATTTTGCCTAGAAGTCTCAAAAGTAGCTATTGAAGCACAAAGGAAGACCGACAACATTACCACACATGAACCATAAAAATAGACAGATTTTTTTGATTGAGTTCTCCAAAAAAGGAAACAAAAGTATTTAAGAGTCCATTAGAAATCAAATTTATAAATGAACTCTCACATGAGTGGTCAAATGAACATTAAATTCAATCTCGAGAATAAAAATGAACAACAAACTTAATTACAACCTCCTACCATTGTAGACACCTCTCAACATACCTAATTATGTGTAGTCACCCCTAAGAGAAGTGAAAGAAACCTGAGTCTAGTTAAGAAAGAAACCAACTAATATTCTGTCATGCCACGACTCTGGGTCAAATGAGCCACAGATGAGTAGTGCGAGGCATTTCCATTTTTAACCCTTGTCGCAGTCGGAAACGTTTCTTTGTCCTCGGTACAGAAGCTATGAAAGTCCACCTACTGGAAGAGGACTACCCAAAAATTTGACTGATTGCATTATTATTTACAAATTTTCGTAAGCGTATGACTCACTTACGTTTGGAAGAAACGTTCAACTTAGTAAAGGTTAGTGCTCCTCCATATGCCATCGATTCCTTCATAATTATGGCCTTCTTTCATATCTCTTTATCACGTCCTAAACGATTCAACCATGGAGTCGCTTCAAATATTTGGAGTTATATTGACCATTTTAAAATTTCATCCCTATCTAAAGTTTCTGAGCATTCCCAGAGATATGGGGGCCACACTTCATTCATTTACAACGGCTTTCTTGGCGGTTAGTCCATCCTGCCTAAATTATACCTTATGCATTGATTTCCTCCGTCGAAATCCACTGATCTTTTAATTTCCATGTCCATCTGGGTAGCAGAGGTCACATTAATTTCTCCATTGTGTTTCAAATTTGAAAATGGCCAGGCTGATTCCCCCTGCCGTTGGTAATATAATTCCTGACTTCCATGTTTTAACAATGCTTGGTGATGTAAGCATGTTGTGTAAATGAACTCCTACAACAATAGTCTCAGTTTCAATATGCTAGTTTTGATCCTGTCAATACATGCCCTGTGAAGCCACGACTTCTGCATGAAACAAATTCAACCACGAGGTCGATGCTTGGATTTTCCTCTTCCCATTCTCAATTCTCAACCCCAGGATTTACATAAGTAGTTATTGTTAAGAAACGTCAACCCCACACAATTCTCAACCTATTAGAAGTGCAATTATAATTAATACAGCTGATATGTATGCCACTAGAACATTGCAATATTTCGGCTTTCAACAAAGCGACGCTGGTATATAATGTTCTTTTTACATGTACTAAAATGAAGCTTGGTAGGTGGATTTGGAGGTGGCCCACTTCCCAACTCTTCTAGAGCATTCGGGCAGTGCTTTTTGCACACTTGTATCGATGAATCGCCACCTAGTGTTTTCTCTTGGGATCCCTCTTTAAGAGGTTGAATATGGTAGATTTTATAGCTCTCATTGCGACTCATGCAATATGTTCTTAGGAAGGGCTCGCCTCATTGGCACCACTCTCCTACATGTGAGTAAAGTAAGAAGGGTGATTTTTGCCGCCTCCTTGACTCCAAACATAATATGTTGCATACTAAGGCCGGACCCACTAACAAAAAATACCAACTCAGTAAGAAGATGTCTACTTAACCGCCCCGCATTGTTATAAGATCTTCAAGAAGAACATCAATACGTGGGGACCGACAATCGGGCCACTAGTTGGGATCCTATCTCCCTACAATATGGCAAGTGCTTCAAGATGGTGTAGACAAGACTAATCTCGATGGTTTAGATCCAATGACTTTAGCTCCTTATACAACGACGACTATAAAGTGCTTTTGATAGTTATAAATGATCTTGGTAGACGTATGCAGCAATGGAATAAACATTTACAACCTTATGATCGTTACATTTCCTAGCATCTGTTCATACGTGAAAGTTATGTACTAGAGGGATACTTCCATAAAAACTATTCATTATCAAATGCCAAAGAGTTACCACTATTTCGGAGTTTAATAATAGGATATGGTATTCTCAGTTTGGTAATCAAAAGAAGCAATGCCATGAGATTCAATAAACATAATAAATCCCATTCGTAACATGTTGAATAAACTCTTCATATAGTCTCGTTGGACTAAACTGATGTGGGCGTTGGGGTTTTTTCTGTTATTTATCAGACCAGCCTATCATATAACTCAATGTAGCCCGACATGGAAACTAGATACATAAATAAAACCAGTGCGGCCTTGATTTAGTCGAATCGACTGTGTTTGAAGACTGGTGGTATGTTACAGGTGTCGTACCACTACTTTCCTTGAATTTTGTTTCCATGATATGATTAGTCTTGTTGAATGCTCGTGTTCGTGTATATAACCAAAGTCTTTAGTCTTTTGGTGTACCGTTTGACCATTCTGTTGGCAAAGCTTTTCCATTTAAAGAATCATTATGAACGTTGAGAAAAAGCAATAGGAAAGATGGAGGGTTGTTAAACACCAAGCATCTGTCTCCGCTTCTGCCATGGGAGATTAAATGTTGGACCTCTTCATTGAAAATCCTCACATGCTTCTCTACCAATTAGTTGCACGTATGCAAGGGAACCCTTTTCAGAAGAACTTCCAATTTACCTGTTGTAACTACAATTTCTTCCTGTCAAGAACACCAACCTAGTTAGATTATTGATTTGAGTGGGTAATAAGGTGTTGTGTATCAATGGAGATTTTATATTTGTTATCTGAGTTCAAATTAATATAAAAAAGTTAGTCAAGAACATTTAGATAATTCAAATTATCGGAAGAAATATGATTTTAAAATGATATTTAAAAAAAAAAAAAAAGGAGATAATTTTTAGAAACACAATGTGCAAAATAAGGTTAAGACAAGGAGGCAAAGAAGACACTAATTACTTTCTGGCTTTTGAGCCCTTTTGTATACAGGGTATAGTCCCTTCAAAACTATTTGCCCTTAATAAAAAAAAAAAAAAAGACACTAATAAACTAGCGAAAACGAGAAGCTCGGCTAAAGTTTAACTAGTTTTAGGTGGAAGGACCAAAATGATACTAATACAGAACTAGTAACAAGTCATTAAGAAAATGCCATCCTTCTTTGAAACTCTAATATGCACATAAAACATTGCAAAATCAAAAAAAATAAAAATAAAAATAAAATGGAGGTAGTTCATAAAAACTTATGTTAGCCTTTTATTATTTGTAGGTAACTATAATTTTGAATTGTTTAGAAAACTGCAGCTCAACACAAAGTCCAATATAATGAAAGCGTCCAACCATTAATCTTTTCAACACTAATCATTGTGCAATATATGTAAATAATAGATTCTCTTTTTTAATTTTTTTGAAATTCTCTTTTTGGCAAAGGGATGATCTTAAATGGGTTAATGCACATATGATCAAGATAGGGTCTTGCTGACACATTTCCCCTTTGTGTTGGGCTTTGCATCCTCTTCCCTTGTCTTAGCTTTTATTTTCCTTGAAAATTTACTTTTTTTATCTAGTTTTGCTAAATGATAATACCTTCTTTCAATCTAGAATTGTTGAAAACATTAAAATAAAAATACAGTGTTTTTTCCTTGTATGAATCCAAATGGCCCTATAATGTCAAAAAAACCATCTCAAGGTTTTTCCCTTGTTATTATCATAAAATATGATTAAATTTATTACCATTATCGAGTTGATTTATCATGGTCATCTATTTTTTTGGTCTTTTTCAAATATATTATGTTTTTTCATAATTTTAGTGTCTTTTTGGGTAGATTTCACCCCTTTTCATGGTTGGTATGCACACTGATAAGGTCTTAATTAGAATTCAAGAAGTATATAAATACAAAGACATGTGAATCATTTTAGGGACATAAGATAGAATCAATAGATAATAATCTTAAAGTCTTAAGAGCATAACTTAAGTGCAACTTCATTTATTGAAGTATTGTCATACCAAAATTTGATTCTTAAGTATCAAAAAACATATGATCTAGGATTTGTTATGATTATTTTACACATAATCAAATTAAAAAATCAAAGTGCATCCTAATTTAGTTTTAAATACATATAGTAAATAGAGAAATATGAACCTTAATTAGGGTTAGTATGAAAATTTTGGAGAGAAAATAAATAGATATATCTAGATAATGCATTATGGAAATATCCAAGCCGATTCTTTACAATGGATGAATGTAAAATCAACAAAAATGACCTAGATCTAATTCAAGAAATTTTCATCAAGATATCTTAAAGTAGATAATCTTGTGATGTTTATAGACATTAATAATGAAGGAGGAAACTATCGTTGGATAATAGATTCTAAGGAATATGAAAATGCATTGGGATACTTGAAATCTCCAAAATTTTGTGAGATCATTTTCTTGTATATGAAATATATGTTTAAGGTACTTTGGTACTATGATGTGATGTGATGATACATGTGCAATATCACTTTTTTAAAACTCTAACAATACACGTAAAGAGTTCAATAAAATATGTAATGCCCTAGGAGCTATTGGATTGGAATGACCTCAACATTTCCTCAATGCAGGTGAGTGTTAAACAACGTACTAATACATTGAAGGAGGATTGATATGGAGATGGTTATCCCACTTCATATGTGAATTTGCAATTATGAAAACAATGTGAAATCTAGATTCATTCATCTTCTGACCCTCATCATTGGGAACTATGCAACTTTGAAACTCTTACTTCATATTTTAGCACAGTTAACTTCCCTAGGGATACTTTTGTAAAACTTGAGATGTGTATATTTATTTGTAAATTCATCTCTAAGGTGTGTGGATGTAAAGATATGATTAATGAATACACTGTCATTTCAATGTATAGGCAACTCTTCATTAATTTCCAACCATATCCTACCCATTAATCAAGCCTAGGTGACCTAATGAAAGTGCCCATGTTTTTTTACTAGACATTAGTTATTCTAGAAAAAATATTTTCATAAGAGGAAAGTTCATCCAGACAACGATCTAAGGTCGCAATTATAATGTAGCAAATTTCGAGAGCCATAACTTTTGTGTCGTAGCTCCATTTGATTCCGTTCACAATAAAAAAAAAAAGCTTGGATCATGTAGAATATGGTGGAAGGGTGAAAAAATTTGTTAGGAAATATTTTACCCCTGAAATCCACGTCCTAAAGGCCTCAAAATTGATTTTTTGTAGTGTTGTCTAAAAATAGTAAATTCGTGTAATTGTTGCCTACGTAATTCACGAAAGATGAACCACCTCATCTCCCTCGATATTGGTGACATTCCACATTCTTCTAGGTTCCTCTTCTTATTTCTAAAAATTGTATATAAGTATATGTAACCCATAAGGGAAGAACACACATCTGCTTATGGAGAAAACTATTGTAATCACAATATTTTGAGCAATATATACATCTCTTTTCAGAGATAATATTAAGAATTATACATATCTTCTAAGAGATATATTTCCTATTTACATCTGGTATAATTGTTATTAATGTCCTTTAATCTCAAAACCCCCTTGAGTATTGGATCACTCATATCATAATGAAGTTCTTTTGAGAGTGTATGATTCCCAAAGATGAGGTCCCGATATAAGAAGCTTGGGTGGTCCACATAAGATCCTTTATAATACTTGAATGCTCCTTGTAGGAGACCTCAAATGGAAGATGACACAGGGATAAATTATCCTATCAAGAATATGGTGAATGAATTTTTCATGGAGAAAAATGAGTAGATGTTAAAACAATTCACCTAGATTCTTCAATAACTACAAATGGGAAATCCCACATCCTCCTATGTGATCCATCCTTTCAGTTCCCTAACACCCTTCAAGGTTCAAGTTTATTTTAACATTCCTATTTTTTAGGGTAAAATAAACGATGATGTAGTAGAAAATTGGTTGGACCAATTATCCTCATATTTTTATGTCAATAAATTCGTTGATAAATAAAAGATAACATTTTCTCTCTTGAAATCCTCACGTTCTATCAAAAATTGGTGGGGAGTGTACAAGAACAGACTAAATGGGGAAGAACTGGTAATTGTAGAGGATCCCACATGAGATGATTTTTTCAGATTCTATAAAGGAGGAATAATACCCTCTTGAAGCCTATGATGATCTAGATATATGGTGGCAGCAACTCCGCCAAGGTAAGGACTAATCAATTCAATATTATACTAATAATTTCCTTTATGTCTTTAATATTAGGCATTCAAGACACAGAACAACACACGATCCTTAAATATCATAATGGTATGCAATGGTACATGTGGGAGGACATGGACCTCTTTCAATTCTCTACCCTTAGTGAGGCATACAAGTTTGCGGTCAATATTGAGAAAAAATCATTTGAAAGAGAAATATAAATAACCATCTTGAGATGGGGAAAAATGATGAAGAGGGCCATACATGAGGTTAAGGTCGAAGACAAAAGGAGAAGACATGGAAGTGGTGCGACCTCCACAAGACTAATATGCATTCGAAGGGAATAATGTTGAGCCATCAAGTCTTTGCTCACTGAGTCATCATCTCCAAAACCCCACTGCTCTACTGGTAACACACCTTGAGGTCAGATATTAAGAACATGAAATTATCGATGTTGAATTAGATGTGCTAACTGCAACCTTACAAGTCAGAAAGATGGATTGATAAGGAAATGTTATTTCACTCTAAGATTTGGGTAAAGGGTAAGCCTCTACATGGTATCCTTGATAGCGGAAGTCAAAAGAATTAAATTTATGTTAATGTTGTGAAAAATTTAATCCTTCCTATAAATCCACATCACCATCAATATAGTAATTGGTTGGTTGAACCCAAGAAGAGATCTCCCTATCACATAATAGTGTTTCCTCCCATATACAATCAAACACTTCCATAATGAATTCTTGTGTGATGTTGTTCCATTTGATGTTTGTGATGTGTTCCTAGGCCATCCATTCATATGGGATAGACAAAAAAATCTATGAGTTGCGACCTTGAAGGGTCCAAATCGTTACTTTTGGGAATCAACGCTATCAGATACCCAAGGTCATTCCTTCCAAATCTATTTCCCTCCTTAGTGTCCAAGTAATGCAAGAAGTTGATGGAGAAAAAAAAAATCCCTCATTTTGATGATCAGGTGAAAAACTACCTAGGAAGTTGTTCCAGCCACCGAGGAGACCACATTCAATGCAAACAAAATAAAAAGACAAACCAAATAATAACTGAGTATGATTATTTATCTCAGTACACTCAAAAACAAGTCTACAATATTCTACATGAAGTGAATGAAGAGCCTTAAAAATTCCATCATCATCATAGGTTGTAGATACATAAATAATATCCACACTTTAGAGGACCAATTGATGCAATGGGGACCATTGCTTCTGAAGGAGGGAGGAATGATCCGAACAACAAATCATGTGGCAATTATAGTGAAGTAAGTTTTGGGAGCCATAACTTCTGCACTATAAATCAAAATGAATTCATTTAAAATGTGATGGAAATCTTGGAACACATAAAATATAGTGGAAGGGTGTAGAACTTATTTAATCAAATTTTGACTCCAAAAATCAGCATCTAAAGGCTTCAAAATACAATTTTTGTAGTGTTGTCTAAAAATAGTAAATTCACGAAATTGTTGCCTTTGTAATTCACAAAAAATGAACCACCTCAATCTCCCTCGATATTAACGACCTTCGTCATTCTTCTAGGTGCCTCTTCATATTTCTAATTTTTTTAATATAATTATATGTAACCCACAAGGGAAGAACAAACATCTCCTCACGAGGGTAACTATTGTAATCACAGTCTTTTGAGAAATATATACATATATTTTCAGAGATAATTTTAAGCATTATACATCTCTTCATAGAGATATATTTTCTATTTACATCTGGTACAAGTGTTATTCTATATTTTTAATCCCAAAAATACCTTATGTTTTGGATCATTTCTAGTTGAAGTTAGTGTTTGAGGTTGACATACAAGTATTGAAATGTTAATCTAGAATTGAAAATTATTTATTAAAATTTTATAAGAAAAAGTGTTCCCTTGATAACCACTTTGGGTACTATTATATATAACAAGAATATCACAACTGTCCTATATGAAAATATATAGGTAAATGTGTATAGATTAATGTCTCATAATGACAAGAAAAAAAATTATGAATTGTTAAAATTTTATCAAGTTGTCACTTGATAAAATTTATTGGATAATTCCTTGGGGTGAATGTTTTCTATATGATGTCATTGTTTAATCGAACATATGGAAAATGAAAATTAGCTAGTTGAAACTAAAGAGGGCCTTGATAAATAATAGAAATTGTATCAGAGAATGTGATTCATCCATATTATCTTCTTGGACTAAGAATCAAATAAGAGTTTGTAATGATACTTCTAGTTATGAAGTTCCAAACAAGAACTGTATAAAAATATAGATCCTTATTGTAGACCAAAATATAGATAAAGTGAGATAATGTAGTACCATTGATCTCCAACTTTAAAATATAATGTGTGAATTGTAAATACATAGTGTTTTTGCATAGATTTTTTAATGACTCTTTTACATTATTTAGTATATATCATACATTATCTTGGAGTAATAAAAGATTGGTGTTTTGAATACTCTAATAAAATCTTTGTTTATTTTATGTTAGTCCCTGGAAAATTCTCTAGTCTTTATTTGTCTATTTTGATGTGATTTGTAGGGATCCACATTTTTTGTCTTAGAGTGATGGTATTTCTTATGCGCCTCAAATCGGTTGAGAAACCCCTATTAAATTTTAGACCTTAAACCCATCATAGAGTTAGATAACCATACTCTATTAATTGTTAGTATTAAATTGCAAATAAATAATCTTATAATTATCTTGGTGGTTTTGAATTATTCATTATGTCATTTGAGTTAAAAAAATTATTCATTCAAGGGCAATGGATATATAAGAAAAAACACAAGTTATTTTGGGAACAAGAAAAAACAAGAGTGGAAACAAATTTATATCATAAAATCTATTACAAATTCACTATAAACATATTCTATGAAGGAGTTAATTATTTATTATATAAATATGAAGTTAAATTGCAAGATTTTTCCATTTGGGATTAGGATAATTCCATGAAGAGTTATATAGCATATTCATATATTCTCACAAATTACATAGATGCAGAACTACATGAGTCAAAGACCACTTTGGAGTATTTTTATATAAGTGATGTTTAGCCATCCTGAGGAGTGTGTTGAGGTCAGTAAGAATGAAAAAATATTTAATAAAATTTGAATTAAATCTAAATATTGCATAGTAACTGATGTATAAATAATAAATTTATAGTAATGACACAAGAAAAATAATATTTAAAAATATGAAACCCTAAGCAAGAGCTAGAGGAAGGACGACTTAGCAGATATTTGCATAATGTGGAACTAATCTGGTACGGATAATTGGTGAACATGATGCAAGAAACATCATTATTTATCTCTGTAAATTATGTAACTCACAAAAAATGTCAGATAGGGGCACCCGTAGTAGGACAAGGGTGCCTAGGTTAATGATGATAGGATCTGGGTGCTGGTGACCATGTAACAACTATGGATCTAGTTTTATATTGTGTCGCAGTTATTCCCTGTTGATTTCCTGATAATCACACTATGATCGCCGAGGGTGGCTGTAACCTGTGAAATAGAAGTTAACCTACACAATCCCACAAACCACATCAGACCTAAAAAATAAAATACATAATGGGGAGTCAAAAACCCCCGGTGGTTACCCCGAGAGTGAACTTACGACCAAACACTGCACTACATCTTAAAATCAATGTAATTCTTGTGATTGTTTGTAGAAATTTTTTCCCTAGGATGCTCTTGTGTAAGTTGCACTTGATAGGGGGTTGTAGGTACAATCAAGCAATGTAATATAGTATGTGTGGATGGAATAGAATGAGAATTTCACCATCTTATGTTGATAGCATATACAAAAGTATGTCAGCCATTTTCCATTTAATGGATCTTAGATGGATGCTTTTGTAGTGTTTTAGGTGTCTTTGGAATGCAAGATTATGTGATTATAGTAATGTTTAGTGCTTGGCAATCCTTGATTTTTAACATATAACTATGTATTTATGTGATTCACTTGTTTTAATTTTGTAATTCACAACATTGGAAGGTTGAGCTCATAAGTAAAAAAGATTTCAAAAAGATAAAAGATATCCAAAAAGGAGCGAATTAGGTGAGAATAGGGTTATGGGCACCTAAAGGGGATAGGAGCTCATGGACGCATATGTTTCTTGGATGGGACACTTGTGTCTAAAGACATGAAATGATAAATCAAGGTAAGTTCCAACTAAGTTTTAGGATATGCAAGAGAAAATATGCAAGAGGCCAAAGATAGTTGTCAACCACTAGTTTTCTTGTCTTCGGAATCATGTAAATGGGTAGCATGATTTAACAACCCAGAAATGTACTCAAGTGCATCATTTTATGTCTACATTTTACCCTAAATTGATGTTGTTGAGTGAATACTGTGATAGCATAATAGTAGATATAATATGTGTACCTTTTGATCCTATAGATCAGTGTGGTGAAATTCATGTCGAGTGGACAAGTTAAGCGTGGAATGATGCACAGGTGAAGCATGAAGACTAGGAAAGGAAAGTGACCCTAGGGGGTAAAGTGTATGTGTTACTTTTACCATGTTGTTAGACTTGTATTTGTTTTTGTAAGATACTTCTTATTGTGTATTAAGGATAGATGTACTAAAAGAAGAGGAAAAAATGTAGTCAAAGTCATATATATGAAAAATTTGAGCAAAATGTATGCATAAGTATGTAAAAGTTTGTAGAAGTAGTAGTAAAAGAAAGTGTGCACCTAATGTATAAGAGTGTAAAGGATAGAAATATGTCCAAAAATGCTGTGATGGGAAATTTTTTTAGGTGATATCATGCCAAGAGTGAGTTTTTTGGGTGATCTCATGCTGAGTGTGAGTTTTTTGGGTGATCTCACACCAAGAGCGATTTTTTTGGGTGATCTCATGCCAAAGAGCAAGTGTTGGGGAGAGAGGTATAGGGTTTACTATCATTTCATGACTCTTCCTGATAAGCACCACTACAAATGGTACATCTTGATTTAGTTTTTCTTTTTTTGAATTTTCCCATTTGTTTTGAATTAGTTTCAAGTTGTATTGATTGAAGGTGATAGAATGCATTTTGTAACTACAAGACTTGTGCTATAACTGTGAAATTGATCTGTGAAAATTTTGTATACTATGCCATGATTTGATAAAATGATTATATGTGCCCCTAAATAAATTAGCACCCATGGGAGGAAACTAGCACCCAAGTGCTAGTGTCTGATACTCTAGGCGTTGTTTGTACTATGTTATGTTGAGGACCCAAGTAAGATTTTGGGCCATTCTGTGACTATGTTCCAATGTTGAGTTCCTGTAGTGTGTAGATCTATATTATAGATTTGAACTATTTTAGGGCTGATTTTTTCACCCCAATGTGTGCCCCCCTAATTTGGGGTGCATATGACTAACTAACATAGGATGTGCGAACCAAAGGAGAGGACCTGACGTTGTTTTGCTAGAATGGTGTACCTATAGAGGGTAGGGGATGTACATGGTATAAACCAAGGCACATGCAAACAAATAAAGTGGCTAGTAATATGTGTTAGTAGAAAAAGTAACAAGCATGCAAAAGAAGGAATGTAATCAAGAAAGTGTGCAAACAAGATAAATTGCGAAAAGTGGGTTTGAAACATGCGACATTGCTCACAATGTCACAAGACAATCAGGGTCAAAGCAGCCAAAAGAATAGAAATTAGTCATACAAGACATAGGGAATATCCCGTAAACAATATCATACAATGAAAAATAATGGACAAGTAAAATGTATGACAGATAGCCATGGTTGTATGTAGTCCTACAAGGAAAATGCTACACATGAAGCACCCATTAACATGTTAGAAATATAAATAGTATGTCAAAGTATGTATAAATCAGCAAAAGGTAAAGTAAATTTAATGGGAAGTAGTGAATAATGTAGTCAATATAACATGTAGTGTAGAATATGTGATAGTAGTCAAAGTAGACGCCCCCAGGTTTCTCAATGGGATTGGTTAAAGGTATAGTACCAAACATCATTGTAGTGTGTAAGAACCATGTAAGAGATCCGCATTCATCACCGCAAACTACTAAGTGAATGGACATGTGTATATATAGAGTGATAATTACTTACTAAGAATTCGTCTAGTATCGAAAACAAATCATAACATGTAAGTAAACTAAGATAGCAAGATTAGATGCAACAAAGGTATGAAATGTACTGTATGAGTGTGATGGAATGGAATGCAATGTGTGAAGGTGGAAGAAGTAGTGTGCCCCCTAGTGGATGCGTATGAGATGAGGTTCATTTATAACATACCCCCTAACAATCATTCAATGAACCATAGAATGAGTGTGCGTCATCGAGTAATGTGTGTGTTGTGCAATTAGATGCTAAAAATATATACCATGAAGCATAGAGCATGATATGTGTAGATGATGTGAGGTTAATTTCGGAATTAAATCCACAATAGTAGAGTATGAACCATGGAGCTAGAATGCATCATAGGGTAATGATGATACAATGTGTGTATCAAAGGGTTTGAAAGTTCTTACAAATATTATACATGAAGTGTAAAGCGTGAACTGTGATAAAATATACTAGAGACAACTTCAATAGTGTTAAAAGGGGGGAGAAGTGTAATGCCACCCCATGTTAATGATGGATAGCTATGTCATCATGCAATAGAGATATTGTGATGGTGGTATGGAGTTTGAAATGTTTCATAAGAAATAAAATCGAGATCACAATGGTAGGTAGGAGAAAGAGTAAGACCAGGGATGGATTCGAGGTCTAAAAGGATGAAGTTGGACTTTTTTGGAGTCTCATCTAGGGTTTTTTTAGGTCTTACTGTAGTGAGTGGTCTCTTATTTGGGATTGGTAATTCCGTAGAAGATTTACTAATGGGTAGATGAGGGGATGGACTAATTTTTGAGAGGAGGTTTCTTAGTTAGATTGGGCTGGATATGATGCAGATCTTTACTTACTAAAGAAGGAACATTATTGACTGTGGAATGATGCTCATTAGACATGTAACGAGTGGATTTACAATCCCATTGGGAATTCATCAATTGGAGATGTAGCAGGATGTTGTGAAGAAAATTAAATTAAACCATAATGCTCAAGGCATCTTGAATATCTTCATTGTAAAGCATAGCAATCATTCATCATGATGTCCATTAAATTTTTGATAATTTCAAAATGGGATATCGACCTTAGTATTTGGTAAGCCAATAAGGAGGGTAGAAATGAGTAGATAGACAAGTGTAATCAACTGGTGAGTGAGGAGCTTAAGAATAATATCATGTTTCTGATTAACATTTAAATCAAAATTCAGAGGTTCTGGTAGTGTTAAGACTTGGGGTTCATGATATAAGATCACATGTAGAAGACATAGAAGTAGGATGAGATGTAGAAGGATAGAATTATTATGGGATTGAGAAGCATCCTTGAGATGTTGGATTTCAACTTTAAGAGATGTAATCATTGTTTCCATAGCTTGAATTTTGTCTTGAAATAAACAATGTAAAGATCCTGAATCTATTCTAATATGGGTTGATTACATGATGGAGGATTAGGAACGACATAGATTCATCAGATAGATAATTGAAAATGAAACTTACATTTTGAGCGGGTGGCGTATTGCAAGGGAGATGCATAGTTTCTAGGGATTTTTTGGAGAACAAATTTACAAGTTGGATTCGAATTTGAAATAAGAAATGAAAAGAGACTTTAAGGAGATTTAATAGAAGATCCATGAAAGAAAGCTAGATAAAATAAGATATCCAAATCTGGATTTGAGTCATGAGATCACGAGCAGGGTTCACCAAATGATATAATTTAATTTTAATTAAATATAAATATTGTCAAATTAAATGATTTAAAAATCCTAAATGATAGTACAAAACTTGATAATATATAATAAGATTCAACAATAATGTAAAACCCTAAGCAATAGATAGGAGAGATAGGAAGAATTAGCTGATTTTCACATAATTTGGAACAAAAAGTGATAAGGGTAGGTGAAAATGATGAAAAGGATATAGAATAAGCATCGAAAATGACTCTTTGTAAAATTTCTAGGTCTCAAGAATAATGTCAAACAAGAGAGCATCCGTAGTCAGCACAGGGGGTGCCTGGGTGCCTAGTGACTGGATCTGCACTGCCTATGAGTCATCCAATATCTTTGGATCTAATTTCTATTGTGTTGCAATGGTTTCATGCACTTATTTCCTATTGAATAATTGTCTGATATTCTCACTATAGATTATTAAAGCTACCTATAGCCTATAATAATATAAGTTCACCTTTACAATACCACATACCACATCAAATCTATAAATGGAAAATGACAGAATGAGGAGTCAGATTAACCCACTATGGTCGTCACCTTGAGAGTGAATTTACGAGTGAGCACTAAACTACATCTCAAAATCCATATATTTCTATTATGTGTGTGTGTGTATAAATGATGTCTAATTAACTAAAATGCCCTTTTCCATAGTTTTACTTGATAGTTAGATCTAGCTAGAATGTAGCATTAATGAAATAGAATGTCTAAACTGGAATAAGGAAAGTGATTTTCCCAAGTAATCCTAAGCCATGAAAGTATGTTGACCCTAAAGTGCAAGTTAGTGGTTAGCCATATAGCTTCAGCTTTATTTGATGGAAAAGCTTGTCATGGAATGTTGTCGTGGAGATGGCTATGAGGTGTAAATCAAGGTCAAGTATGAAGGTTGACTGGTAGCTGACAGGATCCCGATGACTTTTCAGTGTAGATCTGGAAATGGTTCTAGCTTGCATAGTGGGGCACTTGGTATGAGCTCTCTAGGGTGCCTTTGGTCACCTTAGTCTAAGTTCTGAGGATCCCTAATCATACGTTCATATGAGGTTTCAAAAGTGTCTAAGAGTCTATGTAGGGTTGCAAGGTGATGTAGAGCCTACATTATTTGTCATGGTGTGTAGTAGTCATTTTAGGCACTACATTGGATATTCCAGTAGCTGGTAATAAATGGTATGGTGAGTTGAGTTTTAGACATTTATCAACCCCTAAACAAGCATCAGAACCTTATTGTAACATGGTATAAAAGGTGCATGATGAAGGGGTTAGAGTTAGTCCTCAATGGTACAATGCATGGTGGAGGTCCTTATCAAGTGATCACTAAACTTTCAAGTTCTCAGACCCAGATGTAGTTTTTAATTAATGTGTGTGTGGAATCATACCCTAGGTTCCCTTGTGTCAAGTCAGAATTTGTTCGAAAAATAAGTTTTGACAAAATAACCTATGTGTAGAAATGTAATATATATGGTGGATTTAGGAATAGAATATACTCCCCTTAGGATACATTTTTGCATGTAGACTGAATCCTGACCTTTTGAAACCCTTTTCCCATGGATCTAGATGGATTCATAATGAGAATCTATAGTGCTTTAAATGGAAGTGCAACCTTAGGTGCATGACTAGTAGTGCTTACTTCGTGATCACTCATTATGGTCTCATAACTTTATATTTATATGGTTCTTTTGAACCTAAAATTTGATAATTAACCCTGAAGAGTCTGACCACCAAAAATATAAAATGTAGAAACTTCCTAGAAACATGACCCAAAAGAGGAAGATAAACTGAATTTCAGGATTTTTGGCACCCCGACTGGGACCAAGGTGCACATGGGTGCCCCAAGTAAAGTTCTAAATTTCGAAATAGCAAAATGAATAAGACTACTATCATGAATATATGTGTAGGAGGTCATAGGTGAGGATCAGAAATTTCAATGTAAAATGGCCAAAAGATGGGGGTTAATTAGTAATTTATTCCACTCAAAAACGTACGTATGAGATAGTATTATGATACCGGGACTAGAAGGCTAATACCCAGTGTGTGATTACCTGGAGTGTCGTGACAGAGGTTCCTAGGATTTCCTTGTGCAAGTTACACAAATCGATAGTGAGTTGTAGCTAGAATGTATGGGAATGTAGTAGTGTGTGTAAATGGAATAGAAATAGGCTTAATGTATGTATATGGAGAAGTCATTGGTTGGTCCCTTGTCCTTTCGAATGCTAGATACATGAAGATGGATGCCTTCCTGGAGTGTTTTCATTTCCATGTTGTTAATGCAAGCTTAGGTGATGATAAATAATAGTTAGTGCTTGAGTCCTTTATTTTAGACCTGTATAACTATGGGTATTTCATATGATTCCCTTGTTTAAATTTAAGTAATTGACAACGGAAATACTGAATCCATAACTGAAAATTATGCCCAAAGAGGGTAAAAGAGTACTCAAAAATAGCAAGTAAGGTAAGAAAGGTAGTATGGAGGTGCCCATGAGAGTGAAGTTATGGGAGGTCACCTGAGGTGTTATTTGGGTGGGTGAGCTTGAGCTTGCTAGTCTTGGGGAAATCCATCAGACACAGATACTAATACAAGTTTGAGAACCGTTGTCGACCACTAGTCTTAGCTAGGGTTGGTTGGCTAACCGACCAAAGTAGGGGAAATCAAGAGATAAAGAAAAGAAAGGCCAAAGATAGTTTTCAAAAACTATTTTGATCGAAAAGGGGATTTAGAGAATCATGTATAGATGCTAACATGCGATTTTAGTGAAGCTATAACATGGGGTACCCAAGCACGTGATTTTGTGTCTACACTCATCACTACTTTCCCCTTTGTAGGGTCTTGCCTCATGCATGGATCCGTAATTGTTATGATATTTCAAGACATTAGAAGGATCACTTTGTATACTAGAAGACAATAAGATGTTTTTAGTAAACCAGTCAATTGTGAGAACTAAGTATTCCTAGTTAAGACTACTGATGCCTAAGATCTGGATACCTTGGAAATGACTCCACTTTCTCTAGGTGAGGAGCATTGTCATGAGCATCCAGACTGAGAAAAAAATGCTTACAGAAAATAACCTTCTCAAGCAAGTTCTAAAATTCGTGAGAGTGTTTTATAGTTCTATTAAGCTATGTTGGTTGGTCGCTTCTGAAGGATATAGAAATGAATTTGGTGTTGAATTGATATGTCAGATATACAATACTCGAATGTTATACCACTCCATTATAAATAAATCCAATGTGATGAATTTTTTTATACCAAAATTTTGATACCCCAATGTACTATAGTTTTAAAATCCTATAAATCAGAAGGAACAGATGGTGACCCTTCAACCCTTATTTACATATCCAAAAAAATTAATACTATGTTTATAACTTCAAAGTTCCATGGTTCTTTAAGATTTTCTCATATATCATTTATGAAAGAAAATGGGTTAGGATTCTTGATTTTCATTTAAAAATGTCAGAAATTGATGACAGAGGTAGTTAGCAATAAATATTAGGTTTAGAAAGAATCTCAGTTAGTTAGGGGAAGTGATGACTCAGTCTTAGGTGGTTAAATGGCCTTGGAATGGGTCCAAGGTGAGGTTGTAATTAACCTAATATTTATAATTAGATTAATAAAAATGTGTGAAAGGGGTCATGGTAAGGGGGTATATAATTAATAAGGTGGAAGGGTGAGGCATAGAGGGTTGCAACCCAATTTTGGGTGTCTACATTTTCACCTTTTTTCATGAAGCTTGTATTGATAAACGACGATGACAAAAACAAGAAGTGGATTCCCTCGATATGTTTGAATGCGATCCCCCTCAAACCAGGAACTAATGTAGTGGAAGGAAGAATCAGTGATGGGTTTTATAAGGTAGTAAGTGAATAAAAATGGGGTAAGGTGTAGGTGTAAGGGTAGGTGTAGGTAATGGGTGGGATAAGTGGATGGTAGTCAACTTGCACATATGTACTTACTATCTACTTCTTAGACACAAGATTGAAACATTGCAAGGACTATAATTTGGGCTGCATAGGAGGTCGTTATTTTTGAATTCCATATCACACATTCATCTTGGGGGAAAATGGTCCATTTGTATGCTTTCTATCTTGGATGTGAATCATACAAGGGAAACACTAACGAGGCAAGGGATGAAGTTCAATCAGTATAGACTGAATGCTACATGTATTTTGAAATGTAGTCGCAGCACTCGGTGAAACAAAACACATGAAAGGTAAGGTCGGTCTGCTACATACCAAGGTTAGCATTTTTACATGGTAAGAATGATGTATTATTTATTTCATCTAATTTTCTTCTATGAGAGGGTGGGTTGGCGAAGGTATCTAGGTAATGTTGGGTTGAAAAAGGTATTTAGGAAAACATGCCCCTAAATATTTGTAGGTAGTTGGTGAGGTGGTGAGGCTGATAGGTGAGCATGTAGGGAGGTGTTAGGGTTGTGGTAGTGAGAAAGAGGTGAGCAAGGGAAAAAATAATAGAAAAGGAAGAACATGGGGTATTGGAAAGGTGACCGATGCCGATTCAGATAAAATTGATGTCGGTTGGGTGACCGATGTTGGTCACCTAGGGAACAACCTGACCGACATCGGTCAGAAAACAACAAGTTAAAACAAAAAACCCACCCAAAAAGTGTTCATTTGAGTAGTAGTGTGGGTAGAAAATGAATGGTGGAGAGAATATTTGTGAGGTAAACGACAAATAGGCTCATAGGAGTTATTTGGAGAGAAATTAGTTGTGGGAGGAGTGATTTCAAGGGCCCTCTTACAGCCACCTGATTGATTTTGTTTGGTGGAGAGCTTGGATAACAATTTGACATGGAAGAGGTAAGAGAAGGCTCCATGGGTGCTTTAGTGTAGGCTCTAGAGATCCCAACACAAAGGTTCTGGCGAGTAGAGGTGGGATTCAAGATTGAATTTTGGTTTTTGTTAAAGAATAGGCTAGGAAAAATGATTTTTTTTTTTTTAAAAAATTGATTGAAATGGGGGTGAAATTGGGCTGTGGGAGGGTGGAATATGGTTAATTAGGGGTCAAAATGAACTGTGTGGAAATTTGGGTGTTTGTGGGTGGGTAAAATAGGCATTTTTGTCATTTTTTTACATTATCGGGATGTGGGGTTTTGACCTTGGGGCCAAACCAATAAATGATGTCGGGTCGGTTATCGGCCAGAGTCGGTGTGTGAACTGGAAATAGCTGGCAATGGGGACCAACATCAGTAGGGTGACTGATGTCGGTTACTATGGGAATGGTTAAGTTTTAAGAAAATGTTGTTGGGTAATATTGAAGGCATGTTAAAGTTAGATGGGGTGTCAAAGCTAGGTCTAAGGTAAGTGTAGGTTACGTAAGGTGTCTAAAAGAACATTAAGGGGAGGTTTTAGGTGAATGATGATGTAATAAGATGAGTTTGAGAGGGATGGGGAAGGGTAGGTCAAATAGGTGAAATAGTGGGAAGAATATGATTGTGGGAGGTAGGTTAGGTAAAGGTGGATGGTATAGGTAAGGAAAAGTAGAAAATAGGCTAAGTTGAGTGTTGAATAGAAAGTCGAAAGGGTAAATGAGTAACTTGTGTGAATGTTGATGATGCAAGCTAGGAAGCAGATGACGTTGAGAGACTGACTACCACCCTTGTTAATATATATGAGACCTAAAATTTTAGAGGAGGAATGGGAGCACATGAGGGCAGTCGGGCTAGGCGTGGTGACAAGATATAGGAGGATTTCCCGAGATCATAACATGATGGTAGACCTCATTGATAGATGGGACCTATCTACCAACACCTTCCATTTGCCAACGAGAGAGATGATTGTCACCTTAAAGGATGTATACAGAATTCTATGGATTTGGATTGTTGGGGGCGCCACTATATTAGGCATCATCTTAAGATGGAGTGGGTCATATGGCTATGGTATTTGGGTTTACCATGGAAGAGATGTCATATCACAATGTGATTATAACTTATGGTGTAATGCATATAACACATCCATAGGAGACTCGTTTGTCAGTGTTGATGATGGTTGGTATTGGTTGTTTCTCCCTTCTAGGCTCAGAGGCTGGGAGGTTTCCAAAGGCCTTGATGGGAGTCCTAGAGGACATCATGTTTGATAGCATTTGTTTTTCATGGGCACCAACGTACTTGGTTCAGTTGTACAAGGAGTTGTGGGCTTATAGAAGGATATGGAGATACGGTCTTTATTGTACATATATGTTACACTGTTGGGAATATGACCACATTGTGTGCTTTCATTTACTTGGTCTACAACGAAAGTGGTGGGAGGTGGGTATATATAGATAAGGATATAGTTGGTGGTTGTGGATTGGAGAGTAGGCGAGGATGGATGGGTTAACTCGGGATATATCATATTATCAGAGGGTGTTGGATAGCCTGATATCAGTAGAGATTCTATGGAGGCCATACCTCACGTACCCATAGTTTACAAGAAAGGAGGAGGAGCTGGAGGGTCTACAACTTCTGAGATGGATCTAGGGGTGCATGACCTAGGAGGATGATTACATACCTGTAGATTGGGTGAGACGATAGTTCAGCCTATAACAGGGTGTTCCCCCACCGTTCCCATAGTACCGTCTAGTAGATGTGGAGATTCTATTACCTCTTCCTTAGCCAATGCCACTAGCAAGAGTGAAAGAGTAGGTATCTAATGGGGAGATAGACGATGTTGGATGCACAAATGGGTATAGGTAGTGGTGGACACCATAGTTATGGGTAGCACCATCCAAGATGAGACAACCCAATGTGGCCACTCTTATTAGTGAGAGAGACCAGATACGGGTACAAGGTATAGGATTGGGGGGCCAGGTGACAGATATACATGTATAATTGGCCACATTATAGACACAAATAGCAGCAACACATGCACAAACTTGTGATAGGGGACAAGTTATGAGACTGTAGGCCCATGTGATTGCTTTATAAGAACAAGTGGCCACATTACAAACACATTTAGTGGTAACAAAGGCACATGCTAGTGTCATGGGACTTGTGGCTGCCTCTCCTTCACCTCTAGGGGAACATGATGGGAAGCAAATATAGGGAAAGGTTTCATCATCATAGGTACATGTACCAAGACATGGTCCATGGCCTCAGGTATAGGGACATCGACCACTACCATTGGGACAGGGTCCAAAAATATGTAGTAGAGTGATGCAACCACCACAGGTGATATCGATGGACCAATATAGAGAAATTATTGTTGAGGATAGATATTATGAGGATTAGAATGCAGAGCTTGGTCTTCATATTGCTAGTTATTCTACCTACAAAGCTTAGTAGGTAGCCAGTAAGAGGTCCAGCTCACAGACCCATAGTGTCGGTAGTTTAGGGAGCCTCCATACTCATGGGCAGGGCTAGAAGGAGGTGTCTAGTGTATAAAGATAGAGGCCAGGTGAGGGCACAATAGAGAGTGACAGAAGCACTGACTCCTCCAGGGGATGATAGGATGATGGAGATTGTTTTTATTTCTTGATCTATGACTTATATATACCAACTTGCATACTGAAGAGGCGAGTTTTATATGATTTTTTTTAGAGACTTATATATATTTCTATATACATTGTATTGACACACAAAATTTCCAGTATATAGATGATGGTATTTTATATATGTTGTGTGTGGTTCCATTTCCATTGTATTATTATCATGGAAATTAGATGTGGGTATGATTGATGATGTTTTGTTTTGGTTTGGGTCTAATTTCCAATGTATTGATATTATGGAAACTAGATCTATGTATGGATGTTGTATGGGTTGGGTTTTAATTTCCAATGTATTGATATTATGGAAACTAGCTGTAGGTATGGTGGTTGTATGGGTTGGGTTTCTATTTCCAATGCATTGATATTATTGAAACTAGATGTAGGCATGGGTGATGATGTTTTGATTTGGTTTAATTTCTAATGTATTGATGTTATGAAAAGGAGATGTAGTCATGGTTGTTGTATGGGTTGGGTTTTTATTTCCAATGTATTGGTATTATGGAAACTAGATGTAAGCATGACAAATGATGTTTTGGTTTGGTTTAATTTCCAATGTATTGATATTATGAAAATTAGATATAGGCATGGTCGATGATGTTTTGGTTTGGTTTGGTTTAAATTTCCAATGTATTAATGCTATGGAAATTAGATGTAGGAATGGTTGATGATGTTTTTGTTTTGTTTGTTTTAAATTTCCAATGTATTGATGTTATGGAAATTAGATGTAGGCATCGTTGATGATGTTTTGGTTTGGTTTAATTTCTAATGTAAATGGAAGCTAGTTATGGGGTGGAAGAGAGGCTAGGTAAGATAGGAAAAGTCAAAAATATCACGTAGGAGAGGAAAATAATGGCCGAGCTAACCTCAAAAGACCTCATGCCTTTGGATTGCTTCCTACATAGCCCTTGCAAAAGGGGCCTCAGACCGATGTTGTTCTCACATAAGGTAGGGAAGAATAATATGGTGGTAGGTCAGTTGGGTAGGATTGTAGGTAGATTGTGGTAAGGTAAGTTGGTTAAGGTTGATTGTGGTTGGTAATTGTATGATGTTATTTTATTTAATGTCTAATGTATGATGGTATTATGGGAACTAGATCATGGGTATATGTGTGGGTGAGATAATAATAGAACCAATATATCTAATGTCGATGGTCTCATCCTATTGAAAAAGTAATAAGTAGACAGAGGGGAACCAAAAAGAAGTGAAATGCTCCATAGTTGGAAAGGGCCATAATAGCCATACCAAATAGGTTGATCAACATAAACCCCTTGAGATGTTACATGATTGATAGGTCTATGGTTGAAATAAGTTACATGATCATAAAGTGTCGCTTGAGTGCCATGTGCCTTCAGTAGAAAGGAGAAAAAATAAAGGAGGTTGGGGTGGAGTGGTTTGTTTAGTGAAACTTTGTAATGGGACAACATGAACCTTCTGCAAGATACCCAATACCACAATAGGAAATTTCGTGACAATTTTTTTAATATTTTTTTTTGTGTTTTAATTTTTCCATTCATAGAATGATCGATATGGGAAGTCTATACTGGAATGAATAATAGTGTCTCCTTGAGATCTTCGTGAAGTTGATCGATGCGGGAAGATCTAAGATAAAAAAAATTTAACAACTACATATTAGTCTTCTTTTTATTTTTAGATAGACTAAGTATAACATGTGGCTATCTTTTTATAGTTGTCCTTCGATGGAGCAATATACTTATTACAACAATAGAGAGATATAGATGTTATTTTGAGGGAATAATCTGTTTGTGAGAAGTTTGATTGAAGCAGTAGAATTCTTTTTATCCCAAAATTTTTAAATTATTTTGGACTTATAATCATGGATAATACTATAGAGGAGTATAGGCCTCTTTTATGAAGGAAAAACCATGGCACGAAAAAAATTTAGCTATGAAAGAAGGGTTTCAAGTGACGAATAACCATTGGATTCCATCCTAAAAAAGATGAAAAATATCCATGAGAATCATGCCATGAGTAGAGTCGTGGTATTCATATTCAATATAAGGTTGAATGGTTATGGATAATAACATAATTATATTTGAGTGGTTGTTCCTTAAAAAGAGGTGGGTGGAAGGATAGATTCGCTCAAGGGAAGAGCATATATGAGACATAAAGTGATGTAGTACTTTATTCAAAAATCGAATGGTTAAAGATGCAAGTCTTTAAGGGGTTCTGGTTCAAGTTTACCCTTAAGAGAAGATAAACAATAAGCTCATGATCCATAGGTATGGGTGATAATATAACATCCAAGCCAATTAGGAGAAAAATTTCCTCTTTTACTTTTCTCCATTCTGGTTACATGTTGATCTTCCTTCAAGACAAGATTTCCGATCTTGAGTGTTCATTCTTGAAAGCATTTTTAATAGGCATGCTTAATAAACTTTTGGAAGATTTTGATACTTTCAAGAGCGTTTAAATGATGTTTGTCTAGTACCTCAAGTTTTTTCAAACGTTCTTCATGAAACTCATCATCAGAGAGGATATCTTTAAGAGAGATTCAAGGAGGTGGAATTTGGATTTCAAGAGGTAGGATGAAATTTTTACTGTTGGCCAAAGAGAAAGGTGTGGCAGTGGTAGAGATGTGAATGCTGGTACAATAATACCATAAGGTGAAAAGGATTGTGCATGTTCCAATCCTTACTAGAGTCATTGTACGTACCCAAAATTGTAGGGTACTACACCACCAGAACGATGTTACACATACCCCAATGATGATATAGGTCTCCTTACAAGGTGTTCGGGATTCAAAAAAGCTCACCATGTATACGTTTGTATCCTGCATGCCCCGCTCGGTCTCCACATGCTTTGTTTTACCCTTTTCCCCCCTTTTCCTTTGCATTTAGGTCTTTAGTGATGAGACCTCCGCCCTGCCTGGGTGGCGGTCCTGTATGCATTTTCCATATTCTTTTGATGATTGTGTCAAATATAAATATTAATTTTTACCCACTTTATTCAACCACTTTGGCTTGCATTGATGTTTTTGGTTCCCTGGTAATAGTTTTTCCCTTTGTTTATAGTAAAAGAGTTCAATTGGGAGTTACCCTCTAGTAAATGCTTTTGCTATAAATAGCCAGCTTGTTTTCAAACAAATGGCCCCTCACCTTCTCAATTCTCTTATTCAGTCTTTGAATTTCTTTCTTAGAATTCTACTAGCTTCATGTTTTGCATCAATTATAAGTTTTCCTTTGTTGTTTAGAAGTCAGTCAATCTTCTTGTTTCAGTCTTGTTCCATTGCTGCTCCATATAATCAGTTTAGAATAGAATAGCTTCATTTCCATATTAGAATCCATTAAAGTTGCAGGTTTTTGTTTTTTCACAAGGATATTTTCTAAAACTCTCGGTACACTTGTGTTGTATTCCTACAATAAATCCCACTAGGAATTGCATTTTCAAGCTCTGTTCACTTGCGCTATCCCTCTCCTACTTGCATTGTATTTGGTCTATATCCAAATCTGCCATTATTCAAATACCATCTTCTGTTGATACTATCATATACATGCTTTTCTAGATTCATGAGAACATGAAGGAATGAGGAGATCACACTGAGGGGATGAAACCACACACAACTGGATTTACCACTATTCTATAAACGCCAGGTTTGAGCTATCAAAATTCTAGTTACAACGTGTCAAATAGAGTAGTTGAATTATTTTATTTTAGTTAAAAGTTTGCTCTCGATATTGCCCAGGAAGCTGTGGAGATTGATAGTTTTAGAGAAAATGTGATTCATTCCTTACTTCTGAGGTAGGATCGAGATTCTTTCAATTCAAAATAATTAATTGCTTACATATTTAGGATAAAATCACAACTGCATAGGCAAATAGCCACACTAGGCTACTTTGTTTGTTTTTATTCTGTTACTACATTGGTTGTTCCATTTTCTAAATATACTAGAGTAGCTGCTCTCTAATTTCGTTAAAATACGCCATCAAAAACAAAAAAATAGAAGAATGCTTGCATAGTTTAAATACTTCTTTCGTAATCAGTTGATTAATTTTAGTTAAAAGTTGAATCATTTTGTATGATAATCACATGACCTAGAGAGACTAGAGAATATATATTTGAACCCATAGTGCCTCAACCAAATCTACCCACAACATTAGCTAATATAGATCAAGACCTTAGGATATAGGTCTTTCGAGCAACAACAAACCTATAGGCAATTAGTGAACAATTGAGAGGGTTAAATATCGAAGACGACAAAGCATACACATTTTGGTCAAATCATCCCAACTATAGAATACCTTGATAAAATATCTGAATGACTGTACAAGGATTCGAAAGAGAACAAAGATTTGGTTGTGATCCTTTAGTTCCACAACCTGACACAGGAGACCTCCTTGTTGACATAGATACTAGCTTACGCATTCAAGTTTCCATAACACCTGTTAGGTACTATAGGTACTATGAGAAAGTTATATAACTTCTAGTTCTAAACATAGAGGCTAAAAAGGCGTATGATTACTGGATAGTTGGAAGAAGGGATTGATTCTTCACATGACCATAACAGGTCCACAACAACTACGAACTCATGATTGTGATCCGCAAGTCCCACAACCCAACGGGCCTGCAAATCAATTAAGTATTGATACCGGTTTAGGAACACTGGTATTAGATCCTCACCACTCCCACCAGATATCATCACGTAGTTCTCTGTATTAAATATAGAAGCCAATCAATCTAATATTTTCTGGGCTAGACCAGAAAACAACCCATAGTTCACTGCAAATCCACTAAACCTTCTATCACCATTTTTATGACCTTATCTAGAGATATATACAAAGCTACCATAGGCCACTTCCCATGCATCCAACAACCCAGAAGCAAGATCTCGACAGAAATCAACATTGATTAGAGCCTCCAAATAGCTATTATATCCAAACAAACCATTACACCAATTCAGGTTAGGAGGGCCTTCTTTGCCTTAGATTCACATATTCCATTATTGCGTATTAAGGATATAAGATTACCCGATTAGCTTTTCTGTATCCATTCACATTCAACATTTACCAGATGTCTCGGCATGAGCTTGGGAGGTCCGGTACGAGGAAGAGGTACTTGTAGATTCCTATGCTCACATGTCACTTTTCCATCATACAAAATTGGTGAACCCAACGTGAAACAAATAGTTCTTCCTCTTTTATTTTTCATTTCTTTCATCCACCTTCGCTCTTTCCCATTATTCTGTGGGTATTCATAAACCCCCTGAATATGTCGGGATACGATGCATATGGAAAACCTCTCTTAGGTCTCGAAGTAAACTATAATAAAAAAAATAGACAACCATCACCCTCGCTTTCTACATGGGCTGATAACTATTCAAGTAATTACTTGTCATCTCAAACTCCCCCTCACAGAACTAGTTCTATTTCTTCGTTCCGAATTGAGGATTTTGATCAGCTCGCACAAACACAATAGCCAAAGCCCTCTGACTCTAATAATATGATGTTTATGGGAGAATCCACTTCATCTCCCCAGGTCTTGTTTAGACCATAGATCAGTAGACAGTCAGATCCACTCCCCTTTTTGGATGAGGAGTACTTAGCACGCTTTGCTAAAAGTTAACAACACTTCCCAAATATGTATCCACCTATAGGGAGTTTACAAATACAATATGATACCCTATTCTAGGAAAACACCCCCATTCCTCCACCTATGGGAAATACCCTCGGTGAAGCTTGGCAGGGTAATGATCAATTCATAGCAGGGTATCACACCCCTTTACAACCTCAAGGTATACAATAAAAACCCTTAAGGCAAAGCACTATGTCTTCACCAATAGAGGTCATTTCAGCCTTAGTTGAAAAGGTTAGAGGTCTGGAACTTGCTCAAGCAAACCAAAATTCATATTTTGGGAAAGTAGGAATCCTCAACCCTCCACATCACCCCAGTCAGGTTGACCTCCTTATAGGAACATGCACGTTAGGAATGCCTCCTCAACATCCGTATAATTACCCACAACAAACGCCAACTAGGACCATGTTATCAAACGTTACTCCAATAGAAAACATGACACCTCCCGGCTTGGCACCAAACAACCCATACCAGAAGAATGCTCCTCCTTAAACATTTATTCAAATTCACCACAAGGAGAGGTGTTCTCTTCTCCCGGGATGTTCCTTCAACAATAGGGATTCCCTTATATCCATACAAACACATATGCTATATCATATCAACAACCCTTGCCACCGCCACCTCCACCCCCTCAACAAGCACCTTTAAAGGTTGAGGCCTATGTGGTAGGGACTTATTCAGAGTATTTAAAAGAGCCCCTAGATTTCACCATATGAAGTTTTATGCTTCCAAGACCTCTTCCTGATTTACCCAAATACAAAGGGGAAGGGGATCCAAATGCACACATTAAGGCCTATGCCACAACCATACGGAAATTACTCCCTTGGGACACGGTTGTGGCCAAAATATTCCCTAAAACCTTAGAAGGTATTGCCCTTGATTGGTATTATAGAATACCTGAAGCCTCGATACACTCATTTAAACAACTCGTGTCAGAGTTGATCAAAGCTTTTGACATGAACAAATTGTTAAGAACAGGAATCAGGGAATTATTGCATATTAAACAAGAACATAATGAATCCATTGCTCATTTTATCAAAAGATGGCATATGGTTATCTACTCATCAACGAGTACTCCAAACATGGATCAAATGGAATTATGCAATTTATTCCTTAATTCTCTCAATAGAAGGAAGAAGTCCAAAAATTCCCACTAAGAACTTATGATGAAGTACTCGAGAGTGCTCTCCGAATCGACCAAGCAATGATAAATAGTGGTCGTAAGACATATGGGACAAATGGGAAACTAACCACTCCCAATCAAAACACTGCGGCCTATCCTAATACCTGGAATGCTAATCAAGGACCTAAGATCCTTAACAAGAACCGCAGAGTTACAAAAGATGGGGTAACTGACCAAGTTAAAAGGGTAAATGTTGTAAACATTTCGCCACATGTTAATAATCAATGAAATAACAATTTTACTCCAACAATCAATGCAGTGGATTTTAATTTTCCACCATGACAACAACAAAAATGACGACAAATCCAAGCACAAGGTCCAAATCAAAACCCAACTAGATATTAGAGTCAAAACCAAAGGAAATAGCCTCAAAATTTTAACTCTAACAACCAGCAACCTTATCAGAATTTTGGGCCACAATAGGTTTTAAATCAATAGCCTCAATTTTATAATCCCAATTTGTATTGTGGCTTTCACAAAATTCAAGGCCCTGATACTAGGACTTGTCGTGACTACAATAAATTCATGCAATGTTTGCCAGAAGATCAAAAACAACTCTTTATAGATATGTTTTTAGAAAATTCTGTAGTATCCATGCCAAACACTTATACAGGGGTGATTTCCCCCTCAAAATGCACCCCTCAAGATCTTTAATGATCCACTCCCAAACCATTCTAACATTAACAGGCTAGATCCTAGCGGAATAAACAAGGGTGTTGTAGCAGGAAACAATGATCATGAAGCTTCAACTTCATTAAACCCACCAGTCGCACCCCAACTAGGAACACGACCCCAAACCAAGATAGTTGGTTTGGTAGAGTTAGACACCGAGCTACCCATAGAAACCATAACAAGAACACACGATTATTCTTCTCAACCTACTCTAAGTTATCCATTGGAACCAGACAATAGTCAACAAACATTGGTAAAACCCATAGGAACCTATGATTTAATTAATGACTTAACTAAAACCTTCTCACACATCTCATTTTTGGATTTGTTAAATAACTCTCCCGCCCACAGGGCTGCCCTCTTAGAAGCATTAAGCCTTGGTCATTTAATCAACATCACTCCTCCTTCGGAAATGCAAGTAAACCATGTAGACTTTGACATTTATCCTCCGAGTCATCCAGATAGGGATACTGAGTTTATATTTGATATAGGAAAAATGCCAACAGACACTAAAATTACATGAAGAGGTGACCCAACTTTACATTTACAAGTATGGGTTTACAATAATTATGTTAAACATGCAATGGTTAATGATGGGGCAGCAATTAATATAGTCCCTTTCACTTTTCTTCAAAAGTTAGGATATGGAGAGACAAACTGTTCCACAACGCGAAATATGCTAAGAGGATATGATAGCCTCAAGGCCACTTCGATTGGAACCATAGTTTTACCAGTCACTTTAGAACCCAAGACGATCCTCACCAAGTTTTATATTATAAATCAGGAAACCAACTATAATATGATCCTTGGTTGGCCATGGATACACTGCATGAAGGCAATCCCTTCCACGTTATTCCAGGAAATAATATTTCTACACTTAGGGAAAATATTTGTGGCGCAAGGTGGCCCAAAACCCTTTGATATACACCTAGCTGATTTGAAGAAAAGACCAGGTGTTCACTTCGAGTTTGAACTCCCAATAAATCATCTTGTCAAACCAACTAATTCAAAACCAAAATAAAAGTTGATACCCGCCATAGAGTTGAAAATTACAAATCCAGCCAAGGACATTCCAGTACTCAAAATTGAGACCAATGTTATAAAAATAGTGTCGCTAGGGACTAGCGCAAAAATTTTCGAGTTGCTAGAGAAAGACTTACCAATTCTCCTACCATTTGATTCTATGGGTATGGAACACACTCAGAGAATTGCTTCTCATCCATCAAACAAAGTTTTTATGGTAGAAGTAACCAAAGCAAAAGCAATAGAGACAATAGATATCCCAACATCCATTTTTCCAAGCAAGTATTGGACTCTCCACTTTGATGGAGCTAGATTTCGCTTTGGAGCTGGGGCGGGAGTGATCTTTACTTCACCTGAGGGAAAGATCCTACCTTTCACCTTTAAATTAAACTTTGAATGTACAAACAATGGGGCTGAGTATGAAGCTCTTGTCCTTGGCCTCATCCTAGCTAAAAGAATGGGTGTTGACAACATTAGGGTACTAGGAGACTCGCAACTAGTTGCAAACCAAGTCTCTGAGGTATATGAAACTAGAGTTGAGCATTTACAACTCTATAAAACAAGAGTCTTAGATCTAAGCAAGGGATTTAACGTCATATCAATTGAAGCAATCCCACGAGAGAAGAACCTTCTCGCAAACTCGATAGCAACCTAAGATTTCCGTTTCACTCCAAACAGCGAGTTGGAAGATACAAATGTCACAGTATCACTTCGTACCGAACCATTAGTGCGTAAAATATCAACATACTCACTCCTAACTCATGGAGAAGCTGAGGATGATTTTTCTATCATGGATCACTTTGACGATGATAGAGTCACTCTCAAATATCTAAACGCCTATGCGGAGCTACACCTTGCTCATCGTATAGTTGATCTTTCCCTAATACCACATTCCTCTTCCTTTTGTGGAAATCCCATGTTAGAGTCTCCTCCACAGAAGGATCTCAATATCTACGAGATAGAAAATGGAGAAAGCTTGGAACTACCTCCATCCCCACCTGAATTTGAAGATGGTAATGCTTCAATGATAGACAAATTCGTGTCTCACGACCCCTTGTGACCCGCATCCCATTTCGCAACCTAACCTCATTACCTAAACTTTACACAATTATTTATTAATTACCTTGTAATTGATAAATCCACATCACCTTACCCGCCACCTCACTTTGCCACCTCATCATGACCTAGCCCTAACCCTAAACTAACCTAATTAAGACCCATGACTTGGTCTAGACTCACATCCATAACTAATGCCTCCTTACTCGCACCAAAAGCCGACCTTCTAGCCACTTGACCAAGCCCGCAACTGATCTCTCGGGAGAAAAGCAGGGAAGGTGGGCTATTTTAGTAAAAATAGCCTACTTTTTCCTTACCGATGCCGGTTCCTACTCGACCGCCGTCGGTTACGCAACCGCCATCGGTTCCCTGTAAATGGGCTCCCCAAACCAAAACAACGGATCGGAATTTCATTTTGAGAGATCAGTAAAAGGATTTTTGGATCAACAGAGAGCATTGCGAGCGAGGAACAGAGTCCAGATCTTCACTTGACAGAGCAGAGACGAGTAAAGAAACCAGAAGTGTTTGCAACCAAGGAGATCAACTTGCATCTCGGTCAAAACCAGTAAGTCAGATCTTACATGTCCTTTTGTCATAACATTTCTTGTGTTTCTTGAATCTGAGTCCTCCTAAATCCGTTTCTGAATCCACTACCCAACGTGCCATTGCATCTAACTGTCATTCTTTCACTCCTAATCACCCCATTTCTTAATACCATCCAAAAAAGCCAGCTATTACAAACACCATCTGTACCAAGAAGATCCTATAACCCACCGGTATCGGTTATCAGTAACCGGCGTCGGTCATCAATAACCGCCATCGGTTCCTCTGATCAAAACCAGAAACCAGCCTTTCCCCCTACCCAGTTTAACAAAATAATTTAATTGATATTTTGCAGTCTTTTGTGTTAATTCATATTAGCAGGGGAACTGACCACCTTCGAAGGGAAGTTTTATATTTCCTGGGCCCAAGGCAGTTTCCTCATTTATTGTTTAATCAAAATCTTGTGGTCTTGTGTTCTTATTTGCAGGTAGTCCTTCCAAGACAAAAAGGAGTTCTCCGCAGTCAGCCTGATCTTTCTCTACGGTACGCGCACACCATCTCGACATTCAACAGGTAGTACAAAAAGGAGTTCTCCGCAGTCAGCCTGATCTTTCTCTACGGTACGCGCACACCATCTCGACATTCAACAGGTATTCCTCCTAACCCTAATCTCATCTGTTTCTAAAAGGAATGAAAGGATAGAAACAACTCTATTCCCAGAAGCCGAAACATTCCGAGCGAAACATTTTGGCACGCCCGGTGGGACCCGTTTTGGGTTTCTTTCTCTTGCTTATTTTCATTTGCATATTTGCTGTTGCTGTTTTTGGTATATATTTAGTAAAGAATTTGTCTTGCTTTCCTGGTTTCGCATTAGTGAAAGTCATCTCTCTTGCTTCATCGAATATAATTTTCGATTTGGGTTTAAAACACGTGCATTGCATTCCTGCTTGTTGTTCTCCAATTCTAGTGAACATAGATTAAGTAACAGGTCGTACACGTGGGGGTGATATCCACGGTATTGACAGGAAATTAACCTTAGTTTCACTGCACAACACATACCGAATCACTTCACAATTAACACAACAGCTCAAACATCCCCCCTTTTCCGCGGTATTCCTCCGCCCGATTGAGGTAGCCTTATAAGCCAAAACAAACTTGACATTTCCCCTAGGTCTTGTTGTTTAGGATTCTGACATCATCTTACGTCTAAAGGCATAAGCCCACGATAACTAAAATTAACCCTAGGGTTAGTCTCTAGATTTGCGTGTGCCTCTTGCTTGTTTTCAAATCCTGTTTTCTCTGTCATACTTTGTCTTCTGTGATCAATAAGTTGCTAAACATACTCAACGTTGCTAAAATCAAATCAGCAGCCTTTTATATCTTTTTATCCTAGACTTTTGACACCGGCATCGGTTAAGGGACCGACGTCGTTTGATCCGTGACCGACACCGGTTACTAAACCGATATCGGTTACTGTCTTCATCAGCCCCTGACAAACCAGCAGCTTGCCAAATTCACCATTCAGAGGTTGTTTTTGTTCTTGATAGATTGAAACTTTCCTGTGTGTTCTGGTCTATGGTTGTCATCACTCGGAAGCAAGCCGCCGCCATGGTTTCACATGCCTGCTCTGTGTCTTTGCCTGAATCACCCCCTTCACATTCTATAGGGAACCCTACGGACACCAGTGAGATCCCCCAAATTCCTGCAGGAGACAAGGACTTTGCCAAATTTCTGGATGCTAATCCCAGCGCTGTACAATACTATTTGTCTCATACCCCTGACCGTACGCCTGATGGTCAGCTCCTTATTGGCATGCCTATTAGTATAGCTGCTCATTTAGCTCCCACTCCTCCTGATAACAATACCTTACTTCCTGCATCACTAGCCCCGTCTCCCAATCCGACAGCTTCAGAGGTTCATACGACCCCGATTAGCTTTCCTTTGGTTAACCTTGGACCCCACGTATCGTTACCACCAACTGCCCCTATCTCATCTCTCTTTCAGACCACTCCATTCATGACTTACTCTCTGCCACCTATTCAAACGAGCTTTCCTTCTCAAGCTCCGCCTACCTTTTCATTCCCATACACGTATCCAGTAACCTCAACACCTTATATGGGACATCCCTATTCTGTGGCACCATCATCTCATCCAACCACAGATTTCATCAAACAAATGATGGACAAAATGCAAAACCTGGAGGCTTCCGTTTCAGGAAGTCGTAGCGCCTTGACATACGAGCAAGTTTGTCGGGAGCCCATTCACCCTTCTGTCCCCCTTCATTCATATCCTCCTCAATGGGAGTTGCCAAAGTTTACTCGTTTTAACAGTAAAGAGGATCCTCAACAACACTTGCGATCATTTAGACATGCTTGTTATTTGATTGCCCATGATGATGCCTTGTTACTCCGCACCTTTCCCATGTCCTTATCAGGACCTGCCTTGGAGTGGTACAGTGCTTTAACCCAGCACTCAATCTTCTCTTTTAACCAACTAGCCCAATCTTTCTTGGATCATTTCTCCATTAACATTGCCAAGAAAGTATCTATCACTGACCTCTATGCCATCCGACAATTTGAAGACGAATCTATCGCAGATTTCGTTGGACGATGGCGGGGCCTTATCAACCAACTTACGTATGCCTTGCCTCAAACCGAACTCATCGAACTATTTACGCGGGCCTGCGCTAAGCACATCTCCCCTACCCTCCAAATTCAAACTTTCCGCACATTCGACGAGGCCTTTACCATGGCTCGGAAGCTAGAAATTCGAGCCTTAGAAGAAGAGAAATTGCGGTTGCGTAACAAAAACCCCAATTTCCGAACTCCTGATTCTACCAACAAGTCAAACACCACCACTCCTCACGCGTCCACTTCTTCTAAATCAAAAGGAGCTGTCCACGCGGTAATGGTCAAATCTCAAACACCGTCCAATACTCCGCCGAAAACCACTTATAAGTACAAAGCCGAGCCCACCAATTACACTCCCTTGGGAGAAACTTATGGCGTCATCCTGGAGAAATTGCTCAAAGCTGGGGCTATCACCTTGCCCCCTGTTAAACCTCACTCTGGGTTTGACTCCACCCGCGCAATACCTTCCTGGTACAAAGAAAATGACTTTTGTAACTTTCACCGCGTAAAAGGACATAGTCATGAAAACTGCAAGATGTTGAAAAACATAGTGCAGGAAATGGTTGACGCAGGGGATATAACACTCGATAATCCTAACGCCCCTGCTAACCGAAATCTGAAAATTTTCAACAAGCCATTCCCGAATCACTCGTCCAGCAGTAACGTGAACCAAGATATCTTAGCCGAGGAGAGTGTTCATGAGATCCATGCAGTCTTCGATTCTCAGCCAAAAGCCTCTATTGAAAAAATTTTAAATCAAGCCTCTCCACCAACACAGGAGTTTGAACCTCCTTCACCACCATCAAGCCAAAGTGAAATTATTCCTTTACCCATAGAAGAGTTAACTGCCCGGACTTCTCTTCTCATCAACGAGTCTTCTTACACCACATCCCTACAAGACTGTGAGCGGATGCTATCTAATTTATCTATTTCCCAAACGTCCCCTTCTACCACTCTTGCTACACAAGAGGAAGGCTCACCACTCCTTTTGACATCCTTAGACGAGAAATCTCTTACACTAACATCACCACATTCTTTTAACGTGACAGATCCCCTCGAACACGCCCTCCTACCTATTAGTCCCTCATCGCCTAAATCTTTTCAACGACCGGTTGACCTCTTAACATCTATGGATACAGTGCCTCATCTACCTCCTGTGTCACACCCGCAATGGACTGGAATTACAACCCACCTTTCTTCCGTACCAAAATTACAAATCACACCTGGAGACTGTCATTCCACAGAAGATAGACAGGCCCTATGGGAACGTTTGAGTACCCCTTTTTCTACTCAAATGCAAATGACTGATCCTGATGTCTCCACCATATACCCGAAGTGCTTACAGAAGCTTAAAATGCCCCTGTTCTCGCCTTCACCCCCCTCACCTCTACCAAATGCCCCGTCCACTTCTATCAACTTAACAAGATCTTCCCCTACGCTTGGGACCTCACCAATGCCCAGTCTAACACACCCGCCTAAGCGACTCGATCTATCCAAAAATAAATCCGTTCCGCCACCTAGGAGACAAACTCAATCCGTGCCCCTATCACAATCAAAACCATCATCGTCATACCTACCTTCCATATTGGGACCCCATCCCTCTACCTTACACCAATGTATCATACCTCCTGCGTTTTCTTTAGAACAACCTACGCCTTCCGCACCTATACAGAAATTCCAGGGTATAGCAACACCGTCACTCCGCGTATCTTGTCCACCTATCAACCCTAAACAAATTCCATCATCAAAAGATTTGTTTTCAGTTACTCCTATTTCCCCATGGTTGTTTTCTGATACCACGTCATCTGCGGCCTCATCATCCAACATAGCCTCTGCGCCAAAGAAATCACGTTTAGTAAAAACCATGTATCAACACCCCTCGGCTAAACCGCCACCCATACGAACTAACCACGCCCAAACATTACCAAAACCCACACAATCAATACCCTCATCCTCTTCCGATTTTGACCCACTCAAAGGATCTTACGCCAAAATCCTTGCTATGTTGGTGGAGAATGCGACCATTTCCCTACCTCCACTTAGACCTTATGACCCGTCTAAGCCCCGACCTATGGATTACGATGAGTCTAAAATCTGCGCTTATCACCGCACACCAGGACATGATGTGGAGGGATGCAAAGCTCTAAAAACCATCCTTCGCCAGTCACCTCTCCCGGATAGAAAGATTAAGAAAGACAACTTACGAAGGGAGAGACCTTTAGTTTCCATTCCCTCTCCTATACCATCTGTCCCCGCCTCACCAAGATCTATCATTATTACAACCCCACCTCTTGAAGACCATGAGTTATCCCCACCATCTTCCTCATCTCAGGTCTACGAGATTAATATGATTAGTGTCGCTACTCGAGGGCAGAAAAACAATGGGAAAGCAAAAGAAAACACACCTGCGGCATCTCTTTCTCCGTCAAACATCCCGATTGCACCACCACCTAAAGTGGTCATTCGCGGACCCGCCTATCCCGTCTCTAATGGCATTGCCCACCGAAATATGATTAAACAGCTTCACCAATCGCCCGTAAAAATGACATTGTATGACCTCATTCAGACTTCTGAATCTCATAGACAAGCTCTCGTTGAGATCCTTCAAGGGATAGAGGTTTTACCTAATGAAACCCTGCCTGTCGCCTCCATTCTAACACCCAATCATGTTGCTTCTCTCACCAAACAACCCACTGCCCCAACCACTTCTGTCTCTGTACAACAAGCTGCTGCAGTCAGTTTCTCTGAAGATGAAATTGTCGACTTTGGTACAGAAGACCCTGACCCTGCTCTTTTCATCTCCGCTTACGTTCGGGACATTCGAGTACGTCGGGTTATGATTGACGGGGGCGCTAGCCTAAACATCATCTCTTCAAAAGCCTTCCAACAGATGAATATCCCTTCTAGTTGCATGTGTGCCAACCCCATCATGTTGCGGTCATTTAATGACGCTATTACTTCTACCTTAGGCACCGTGATCCTCAACATTCGGGTAGGACCACGTACTTTACCCGAACTCTTCTATGTCTTGGAGGGAGAGTTCCAATATAATATATTGCTGGGTCGTCCTTGGATCCGAGCCATGGGATGCGTTCCCTCAACATTACATAGATGCATAAAATTTGAGTACGAGGGGAAGTCTTACACCGTAAAAGCTGACCCTCCCCCCTTTAAAACCTGCAATATGTTATACCGCCCTAACGATGTGCTTATACCAATCAAGACACCCATACATTCAACCCAACCATCCTCTTCAAATGTACCTCAACCATCCACCTCAACCGCGCCTACGCCTTCAATTGATGAAACCACCATCGCAAAAACCACTTCCCTTCCCGCAGCTAACATTCCAACCTCCGACCCCTTAGTAGATGTTTTTCAGCGCCTTACGCTGGGGGAGTACCGCCTATATAACGTTAGTTCTTTCCCTACCCCGCAGGAGTATGGACAATTACATGCACATCCCACCTACGACCGTCGCGTGGGGGAGATAATCTCTTACGGACCACCCCATTGCCGCACTAACCTAACGTATGGGGGTGTTGACGCATCCTCCATTACCCCTGAACCTCCTCTTGGTGTGGTTCCTTTCCAATCCGATTTTCAATACTTGACAAATCGTCGTTTCGCCCTCACCTTCTTGACTCGCTGTGCGTGGAAAGGCTTTGGTTTTGGCCTTTACGAACAAGGCCGACATACACTCATTCCCGTGACTACCCGTAAACACAATGATCGCAGTGGTCTCGGTTTTCCCGAAACACCTACACAGGAGACACCTCCTGTCAGCTGTATCCTGGAAGAAGAAGACGTCGCCCCTACCAAACCATCATCACCCACTTTGCCATCATCACCCACAGAATCTATAGACCCTGAATCCATCCCCCCTAACTTTTTTTTTTCATAAATGCTATCTTCATAGGTCCTCTCACTTATCAACGCGATAATGAGGACCCATCTTCTCTTCCCCTTCTGTATCCAGACATGATCGAAGAGGATTCGCCTTTGATTAATGTTGTTGAATGCCAGGATGACGACTCCATCCTCACTTACCTTGGCGCGGATGATTCTTATATTCAACGAGCCTTACCATCTGAAACCCAAACTATGCTGAACGAATCTACCATAGAAATCAATATCCACACGGAGGAGGATCCTCACATTGTGAAGATTGGACAATCCCTTAACACATCAGAACAAGCCGCCTTTACTACCTTTCTCCGTGCTCGTAACCAAGCTTTCGCATGGTCTTACGCTGACATGCCAGGAATTGATCCTACTATCGCCGTCCATAACATCACCCTAAACCCCGTTTCCAAACCAGTCAAACAGAAATTGAGAAAAATGCATCCACGCATTGCTCTCTTGGTCAAAGAGGAGCTCCAACGACTCCTTTCTGTTTCCTTCATCTTGCCTATTGACTATCCTCAATGGATTTCTAACATCGTACCTGTCACTAAAGCGACAGGGGGACTTCGGATATGCACAGATTTCCGGGATCTTAACCTCGCTTGCCCCAAGGATGACTTCCCCCTCCCAAGTATTGATCAACTTGTTGATCTCACTGCGGGCCATGAAATGCTTTCTCTCATGGATGGTTTTTCAGGATACAACCAAATTTTGGTTGCCCCTGCCGATCAACATAAAACTGCCTTCATAACTCCTTGGGGAACCTTCTGTTATCGTGTCATGCCATTTGGCCTTAAGAATGCTGGTGCTACCTATCAGCGGGCTATGACCTACATTTTTCATGACATTATGCACACTATCCTTGAAGACTATGTCGACGATCTTCTCGGCAAGTCTAAACATCGTAGTGAACATCTCGATGTTTTAACCATTATTTTTGATCGCCTGTTACAATATTCTGTCCGCCTTCAACCGAAGAAATGTGTCTTTGGTGTTCTTTCGGGAAAACTTCTTGGCTTTATCGTCTCTTTGCGTGGCATTGAGGTCGATCCATCGAAAGTCAAAGCTATCCTAGAAATGCCCCCACCCAAAAATCTCAAACAATTGCGTAGTTTACAAGGTAAGCTCCAATCTATCCGACGTTTCATCTCCCAACTCTCGGATCGGTGTCAACCTTTCCATCACCTCCTTAAAAAGGATATTGCATTCCAATGGAGCGAAGAATGTCACCAAGCCTTCGAAGCTCTCAAATCTTATCTCTTACAGCCACCCGTGCTTATCCCACCCCAAGACAACCGCCCTTTCTACCTTTACCTTTCCGCCACCGACCACGCTGTAGGAGCCATGCTTGCACATCGTGACTCTGAGAATCACGAACAAGCCGTTTATTATATAAGTCGTACTTTGGTGGACTATGAGACTAGGTACACACATGTAGAAAAATTGTGCCTTGCCCTATCATTCGTGGCCACCAAACTCCGACACTACCTTCTAAATCACAAGACTTTCGTCATCACCAATACAGACCCCATCCATTACATGTACGCCAAACCTCATCTGAACCAACGCATTGCTAGATGGCTCATGCTTCTCGCCGACCTCGACCTTGAGTTTATCCACCAGAAATCAATCAAAGGACAAACCATCGCAGACCAACTTGCGGACGCTCCTTTACCGGGGGAACAATTTACCAATTTCACATTTCCCGACGAACTCATCGCTACTCTTTCCCTCACAGAGGAGTCGTACCCAATGACCCTCTTCTTCGATGGATCTAAATGCCAGCGCGGCGGAGGAGCCGGCGTTGTTCTCATTCCTCTCAACGCTGAACCTATGCCTCTTTCATTCCGACTTGATTTCCCTTGCACTAATAATACAGCGGAGTACGAGGCCCTTGTTCTAGGTCTCCAAGTTGCGTTACACTTAGGTATCAAATCTATCAACATTTTTGGCGACTCTCAATTGGTAGTCAATCAAGTTATGGGCGTCTACCAATGCAAAAACGAGGAACTTCAAAAATACAAACACTACGTGGATTCACTTCTAGCTTTATTTACCCACTATTCTATACAAACCATTCCCCGCTCCACTAACAAATTTGCAGATACTATGGCTTGCTTAGCCTCGCAAATTCCCGCCGCGCCAACTGACTCTGAATTATTCGTCGTGGTCCAACAACTTTTTGCCCCATCCTATTCAACCCCGGTAGTTTGTATGATAAATACTGTGTCCACTAATTCACAGGATACCTGGTACCACCAATTCCACGACTACCTTACAATCTCTGTCCTCCCACCTGACCTTACTAGTAACGGCAAACGTGCTTTTCTTAAAAGTGTTTCGCGTTATGTTGTCATGGGGGGACTCCTCTATAAACGTGGCTTTGATGGTATCCTCCTTCGCTGTCTAACTGGCGCGGAGGCCACTCATACCATCCAACAGGTCCATGACGGTATTTGTGGTGGACATTTTAGCGGCCTTGCCGTGGCCAAACGAATCCTTCGCCTTGGTTATTATTGGCCTACTCTCAATAACGACTGCTACGAATATGTTAAGCGTTGTGTTATGTGTCAGCAACATGCCAACCTTCAACATACTCCTAGCCACCCGCTCCAGATCGCTCGAGATCTTTGGCCCTTCTCACAATGGGGTTTAGACCTTATTGGTGAGATTCACCCAACCTCTTCACAACGTCACCGTTGGATACTCACAGCGACCGAATATTACACAAAATGGGTGGAGGCTATTCCACTCATTTCAATCAAAAAAGAAAAAATTGTCGAGTTCATTAACCACCACATTATCTGTCGTTTTGGTGTTCCTCACCGCCTGATAACAGATAATGGAAAATCTTTCAAAAACAAGTTGTTGCAAGACCTTTGTGACAACTTTGGTATCAAACTTAGTTTCTCATCACCTTACTATCCACAAGCCAATGGGCAAGCCGAGTCCTCTAATAAAACACTAACCAAAATCCTCATGAAAGTTGTCAATGAATCTGGAAGAAATTGGCACGATCACATTCCCTTTGCCCTTTGGGCTTATCGTACTAGCATTCGTACTTCTACTAATGCCACACCTTTTTCTTTGGTATACGGTACCGAGGCTGTTTTGCCTCTCGAAATACAAATACCCTCCCTTAGAATATCTCTTCAGGATATTCTCACCAACGATGATTTCCGCCAAGAGCGGTTAGCCCAATTGGAGCTTCTTGACGAACGCCGTCTTACAGCTCTTGATCACCTTCAAATCTATCAAAAACGCATTAAACGTGCTTATGATAAGCGACTTCATGAGCGTACCTTTAAGGTTGGTGATCTTGTTCTCAAAGAGAATCAACATGTAACCAAACTAGAAAAGAGCAAACGTGGAAAATTTGCTCCCAATTGGATTGGGCCTTATATAATCACTCATACCTATGGATCTGGTACTTATCGTTTAGCTTCGCTTAATGGTAAACCTGAGCCTGAACCCCTTAATGCCTTGCATCTTCGACCATTCTACTGTTGAAATTAGTATTATATCACTTCTTATCTACCTGTCGCTCGTCCCTTGAGCTCACTTACCACTACATACACTCTGTTTCCTACACTTCATAATAATAATCAGGCTCACATAGTTTGATCCTCACCTCCCCTTGATGATGCCTTCCCCTTTTTAGTCTAGTCCATGACTTCAAAGTATTAAAATAAGCCGTATTCTTAGGGGATTTTCTTGAGTCAAACTTCCTACTAACTAGATGCTTCACGCCAAATGAACATCTAGTCATTTAAATTAAATATAGACTGCTCCCTCGAAGGACAGCTATATGCCGAACTATTGCTGCTATTATATATAGACTGCTCCCCCGAAGGACAGCTATGCATTACAATCATATCTGCTACTATAAATAGACTGCTCCCTCGAAGGACAGCTATACACAGTCAGCCTTTATCAGAAGCTTCTCGCATTGATCAGCTTCGTGAAGACCTCAAGAATAATACAATCAATATCCCCTGTAGACTTCCCGCATCGATCAGTCTACATTCAATAAAAGAAAAGCCTCATTCAAAAGGACTTTTGAGTCATGGACTTGTCTATTTAGGGTAGGTTCTCTTTCGTCAGAGCACTCACTTTGTAATAAGTTCTGCGTACCTCAGTTATATCATCCACCTCACCTCACCACTTGTTTCAACTCAAGGGATGTGACGTATATCCGATATATTGTGATTATACAACTCTTTTCACCTATCGACTTCTCGCCTATGCAAGGTACCTAGGGATTCAAGCTCATCCTATGTTAATATGTGGTTTGTTTAGCTCTTCTCAACTACGGGACACTCTTTCCTCTTTGCCTCGCATCTAGGATTGTGTGTTGATCTTAATCAGGACATGGTTCCCTTCTATTTGGGTAAGCTAACTTTCGCTTTACCTATACCTACATCAACATCGCCCATACCTTACCAACACCAACAACATTACCCTATCAACATCAAAATCTTATCAACCAACAAATTGCCTAACCATACCCAAATTGCCTGAATTCACCTCTCCCTGGTCCTAAGGGAGAACTACATCGGTCTGAGGCCCCTCCTTGCTTTGTGCAATGGGCTATGTAGGCAGCACTTTGGAGACATGGGGTCTCCCAAGGTTAGCTCGACCATCCCCTACCATAACCTATCATGTGTGGTGAATATAAATATTTTTGTGTATTTCTATTTAATCACATTCCTCTTTATCCTTTTTCAAAACACCGAAAATCAAAACACAAACAATCTTATTATTATCGTAACTCAAATCAACATACATATTCAGTTTTATTTAGATGTTAAACAAATACATCTTCTCTATCATCGACACGCAGGTCGGCATCCTTATTTATTCTTATACCTTGCTAACATTTACTCAGACCCTCACGCCTCATCCCGAACTAGGTGATGATCGTGATCGTCGACCCCTCTCGCCGGGCCTCTCTGTCCTCAAAGGTACCACGGCTATTGGTACCCAAGCCCACTGATCTGCCAATCTCTCCTGTAACATATGAATACGCCCTCTCGCATGGAGGACTTCAGCCTCTAGTCTCCCCGCCCGTGACTCCGCAACCACTAACAATCCTCTTGTCTCATTCACCTACGTTTGGAGCTGCTGAACCAAACGCTGCAGACCCCTCTCTGATCTGGGTCCCCGGCCAATCACCTGCTGCCTCCTCCTATATGGTCTATAAGCCAGGGGTAATCGGGCCCACTATCAACTCTCTCCGCCAATCAAATAGCTCCACCTCACTCAATAAGCCTCTCAACTCTCCACGTCAGACAAGTCGATTTGGATTGCAAATAACAAAAGTGACAATGACAGGCCGTATTTTTCTTTTTATAGGTTTTTCGACCTTACCGATATCGGTTTCATTTTGCCCTAAGGAACCGGTATCGGTCCCTTAACCGATATCGGTCATGCAGAATCGACATCGGTTCGATACCCAACTTTCACCCCATTCTTTGCCCTTATTTACTCCTTGCCTCTTTTTCACCAATATCGCCTCAATCCACCTTTGCTGCACAACATTTGTTCACTTGTCCAGGCCTGAGCCTCAACCTACCTATTCGACCTAAGGCCTCAACCTACCATTCGGCCCGACCTAAGGCCTCGACCTAAGGCCTCAAACCTACCTATTGGCCCGACCCAAGGCCTCAACCTACCATTCGGCCCGACCTAAGGCCTCAACCTACCAATTGGCCTGACCCAAGGCCTCAACCTACCAATTGGCCCGACCCAAGGCCTCAACCTACCAATTGGCCCGACCCAAGGCCTCAACCTCAACCTACCTCATTTGGCCCGACCCAAGGCCTCAACCTACCATTCGGCCCGACCTAAGGCCTCCTCCCTACCTATTTGGCCCGACCCAAGGCCTCAACCTACCAATTGGCCCGACCCAAGGCCTCGCCCTACCTATTTGGCCCGACCCAAGGCCTCAACCTACCTATTTGGCCCGACCCAAGGCCTCGCCCTAACAATTTGACCCGACCCAAGGCCTCAACCTACCCACCTAACCTGACCCAGGGCCACCGCCCAACCACTTGGCCTGACCCAAGGCCGTATCACTTCCATACCATACCCACAATCAACGTTTTATTTTATACATCCATCATGTACCTTGTGTTCAATCGAGCTCACCTGTTCGTGTTTTAGCATGATTAGGGTCCTTGACTTGATCTGTCGACCAGCTTTGCCCAGACCTAGACCGTGACGTTTATCTCAACCAAACCAACCTTTTGGTACTGCCGAACATGCCTAAACGTTCCGGTACCTTACCTGTTATATACCCTGGAGCTACTTCCTATGCCTTGGATACCAGGATTATATCACCCTTGTTTGGATAAACTATCGACCTTTGCCTATACATTGCTGGTTTGCTAGTCAAATCATGTACCCTAGTCGTACTATTGCATTTCAACATGCGTCTGCTTCCTTGGACCTACCCCACCACCTTACCATCCTCTCTACCACATATACCCTTTATCAACCCTATCCCTGATTTCCCGTTCACTCAATCTGTGATAGATTTGAGGGGGATTACCTATATCCTTAACATGAGAAACCACTTCATATTATTGTCCGCGCAGCTTTACAGAACAAGCTACACGACAATAAGGGGCTAATGTAGACACCAAATTCGTGTCTCACGACCCCTTGTGACCCGCATCCCATTTCGCAACCTAACCTCATTACCTAAACTTTACACAATTATTTATTAATTACCTTGTAATTGATAAATCCACATCACCTTACCCGCCACCTCACTTTGCCACCTCATCATGACCTAGCCCTAACCCTAAACTAACCTAATTAAGACCCATGACTTGGTCTAGACTCACATCCATAACTAATGCCTCCTTACTCGCACCAAAAGCCGACCTTCTAGCCACTTGACCAAGCCCGCAACTGATCTCTCGGGAGAAAAGCAGGGAAGGTGGGCTATTTTACTAAAAATAGCCTACTTTTTCCTTACCGATGCCGGTTCCTACTCGACCGCCGTCGGTTACGCAACCGCCATCGGTTCCCTGTAAATGGGCTCCCCAAACCAAAACAACGGATCGGAATTTCATTTTGAGAGATCAGTCAAAGGATTTCTGGATCAACAGAGAGCATTGCGAGCGAGGAACAGAGTCCAGATCTTCACTTGACAAAGCAGAGACGAGTAAAGAAACCAGAAGTGTTTGCAACCAAGGAGATCAACTTGCATCTCGGTCAAAACCAGTAAGTCAGATCTTGCATGTCCTTTTGTCATAACATTTCTTATGTTTCTTGAATCTCAGTCCTCTTAAATCCGTTTCTGAATCCACTACCCAACGTGCCATTGCATCTAACTGTCATTCTTTCACTCCTAATCATCCCATTTCCTAATACCATCCAAAAAAGCCAGCTATTACAAACACCATAGCTACTAAGAAGATCCTAGAACCCACCGGTATCGGTTATCAGTAACCGGCATCGGTTATCAATAACCAGCCATCGGTTCCTCTGATCAAAACCAGAAAACCAGCCTTTCCCCCTACCCAGTTTAACAAAATAATTTAATTGATATTTTGCAGTCTTTTGTGTTAATTCATATTAGCAGGGGAACTGACCACCTTCGAAGGGAAGTTTTATATTTCCTGGGCCCAAGGCAGTTTCCTCATTTATTGTTTAATCAAAATCTTGTGGTCTTGTGTTCTTATTTGCAGGTAGTCCTTCCAAGACAAAAAGGAGTTCTCCGCAGTCAGCCTGATCTTTCTCTACGGTACGCGCACACCATCTCCACATTCAACAGGTATTCCTCCTAACCCTAACCTCATCTGTTTCTAAAAGGAATGAAAGGATAGAAGCAACTCTATTCCCAGAAGCCGAAACATTCCGAGCGAAACTTTTTGGGATATTAACAAAGCTTGTCCCAAGGATGACTTCCCACTACCATCCATTGACGTTATCATTGATGCAACAACTAGATTTGAACTGTTTTCCCTTATGGATGGGTTCTCAGGGTATAATCAAATTAAAATATCTAAATAGGATCAAGCCAAAACTACATTCATAACTCCCTAGGGAACTTATTGCTACGTTGTCATGCCATTTTGTCTTAAAAATGCCGACGCTACATATCAGCGGGCAATGGCATACATATTCCATGATATTATCCATAAAATCATGGAATCCTATGTGGATGAATTATTGGCCAAAGATAAGAAACATTGTGATCATCCAAAAGTACTCCGTATCATCCTCTCACGATTAATTGAATATGGTGTCACATTAAAACCAGAGAAGTGTGTGTTTGGTGTGACAGGAGGCAAACTTCTGGGCTACATTATATCTTCATGAGGGATTGATGTTGATCCAGCCAAAATCTGTGATGTTCTTGAAATGATCCCACCATCAGATGAGTCTGGAATTAGGTCATTTCTTGGGAAACTCAGTGCAATCCGAAGGTTCATCCCAGATTTAAGTTTTACCATTCATCCAATCAACAATCTATTAAAGAAATATTATAGCATTGATTGGACTGAAGAATGCAACTAGGCATTCGAAGTAGTTAAACGCTTATTGTTGTCTCCATACACACTAATGCCTCCCAAACCAAACCACCCTTTGATCCTATACTCACAAGCCACTCATGTCTCGCTAGCCTTCATGTTGGCTCAAGAAGACAATGATAAACGAGAACGCACAGTCTATTTCATCAGCCAAACATTGCTCGATTATGAAACATGTTATACACAAGCAGAGAGAGAATGTCTTACCATAGTCTTTGCAACAAAACGTTTAAGCCATTACATGTTAAACCAAGAAACAAGGGTCATTGTAAAAACAAATCATTTACGAACATTCCTTACACAAGGGTCTTTATCTAAAAAGGTTGGACGTTTCATAACCTTAATGGGTGAATTTGAGTTGACATTCGTAAACCAAAAATCTGTTAAGGGACAAATCATTGTAGATTGGTTAGCTGGCAATCCACTAGATGGAGGTAATTCGGTAAATCTGGACTTTCCTGATGAGTGTGTATACTTCATCAAAACCAAGCCCCCCATCTCTACATGTCCTTGGTATATTGATATCATCAATTTCATTATAGACCACACATACCCGGAAGGTGCCACATCACAACAAAGAAGGCAGTTACAAATTATTACCGCTAAATATGTTGTTTTAGAATAGGTACTCTATTGTAAAGCCTTCGACGACATGCTTATAAGATGTGTCGACACAGAAGAATCCAAGAAGATTCTTCATGAATCACACAGTGGGATATGTGGAGGCCACTTCAGTGGTCACACCAATGCTTGCAAAATACATCAGATGGGTTATTTTTGGCCCACTCTTGAACATGACGCAGTGGAATTTGTACATAAGTGCCACAAATGCTAAGAATTATCTCATGAGATTCACATGCTAGAACAATCCCTGTAACCAATAGCGACCCCATGGCCCTTCTCCACGTGGGGTCTGGAATTGATAGGGAAATTCTCTCCCTCATCAACCAATGGCCATAATTTTATAATTACAGCCACAAAATATTTTACCAAATGGGTGGAGGCCATGCCTCTCACCGCAGTACCAGCTTCGGTAATTTTCAAATTCATTCTGAACCAAATTATCTGCAGGTATGATGTACCACAAGTCATCATCTCAAATAATGGCACATCCTTTAAAAACGACGAGGTTCGTGAGTTATGTAGCAAATTAAAAAAAAAAACCATCACACAACCTCTCTTTACTACCCTCAAGCCAATGGGTAGGCCAAAGCGACAAACAAAATGTTAAAGGCTATTCTCCTCAAAATAGTCAAAGAGAACAAGTGAGATTGGCATTTAAAACTATATCCGGCCTTGTGGGCCCATCGAACCTCAATAAGAACACCAACAGGCAACCCCTTCTCACTGGTGTTCGGGGCAGAAGCAGTTCTCTCACTTGAGGTTGAAATATCCAGTCTCTGCATCTCATTACAAGGTATTTTGGATGAAGAAGCTTATAGGGAGGTATGCCTCTCTCAACTGGAAAGCCTTGACAAGGCCAGGCTAAACACCGAACGATGGCACATAGCCTATGCTAACCAGATGTGCCGGCAGTATAACAAAAAGGTCTATGAGTGAGAAATATACGAGGGAGATCTAGTTCTAAGGCTAGACAACTAGATTGATAAGAAAACTGGCAAAGGGAGGAAGTTCTGGCCCAAGTGGTTGGGCCCATACCGATTCATGAAGGACTACGGAAATGGTGCGTATCTTTTGTGCACACTAGAAGGTGAGGAATTCAATGAAACTATCAATTCCTTGCATCTTAAACGGTTCTACGCATAAGACATCAAAATCACCACTTGTACATTATAGCTACCTACACTGCATTAGTCATTTAGTTGTTTCATTATGTTCACTCTTTTCGTAAAAATGGTAGTCCATGAACTTACTCTTAAGAAATTTATTACAAATTTCTAAAAATATTGGCAAAATCATTCAAAACACATCTCTTCAAACATCATCAACTATTTTCAAATCTTCATCAAGTTCAACAGACAAGTATTGACGAAAACCATACCAAGGCCTGCATACTTGGTTCTGCTCTTTCTTTCTACTAGGTAAAGTTTTCCTTACCTACAGTTTGTTCTAGAAGATTCTTGGTGTCACATCTATCCCTCTTAAGTCTCTTTTAAAGAAAGGATATCCCAAAGTCATAGATTAGAAATGTCAAAATCAAATAGAATCAAAAGCACCAAGTAAAAAGAATATTTTATTTTACACACTTCTTTGCCCCATAAACTTTCGGTGATAATCCCACATCTCTTACTGGTGGTGTGAGGTTGGAAAAGCAAAGAAGTGCCCTTACTCACCTATATCTTGCCTTTGGTGACAAACCCATGCTTCTTATGAGTGGCATGAGGCAGGGTGTGCGGGGTCCTTTCACACAAATTAACAAATCTTGGTATGCTAGAAGCACAAATCAAATTCTATTAAGAGAAAACAAATGTCCAAATTCCAAAGAGATCAAATCCTCAAAACCAGATTTTGTCAACCAAGTTGCCATTTATGAATCTAAGTCTAGATAAACTAGAAATTAAGTGGCCTTCTAAGCTTGGTGGTATTTTTGAGTAGGGTAAGTGTGTAGGTCTAAGTTTGGTTTCTGGTACTGCTTGGTCTATCTCTCATCATTTCATTCAGTCAAACTCATACAATTTGTGCCCTTCCTCACCCTTGGTGTTGAGCCCTCACATCTTACTAGTTGCATGGAGTTGGGAATGGGGAAAATACATCTCTTTATCACTATACATTCATCACATTTTTCCAACATAAGAATAAATTACAAATATTGCCCAAAGAGTTTAAAAGTTCAGTACTACCATATGTTTGTATCAACTCATATCAGCATTACAAAAACATACAAAGTAGAACATTCTATTTATTATCATTTTCCATCCATTGCATACATTCTGAAAAGCATGAAAACAAGTACTCTAAAAAACATCTAGTAGACATGTGGAAACAAGTCATGAAGTTCTAGGCACCAAGAGTCTAGATCCAAAAAGATATATATATATATATATAAATCAAGTATCATATACAATTCCATCATGCACTAGACATGGTCAAAACGCTCAATGAGCCCAAAAAGTACAAAAACACTCATATAGATATCTAACAAAACACTACAAAAATGGCCTCTCAATCCCTATGGGATCCCTCATAGGGTACACGACCACGTCTAGGACTCCGGATACGCCGGCACTCTGAATGCACTAAGGACTCACGGTCATGACTAGTAGTTGTCGTCTCACTATGAGAATGACTCATCCTCATCAAGCACTCAGCCATCCTATATCCAGCTACCTCAGCGTGGAGAGAAGTCATGATCTTTGGCGTATGCCAGATAGAGGTGAAAACATCGATATGTCTACTGGCTGTTAAAGGGTCCCCCACATCCACAGATAGCTCAGTACGAGTCTTCTCTGAGGGGAGCAACAGGGTATCTGTACATACTCGATGAATCAAGTGTCGCCACTCATCAGTAGTCACTATAAGTAAAGGAGAAAAACAAGTTAGAAAATGATCAAAGATAAAACCAAGAGTAAACAAAACAAAAATAAATAAAGACTAAGACAATTCTAACTAAAACAAATGTCAAGAGAAGAGTGATAACTCACTCAGATCTCTAGGCCTCCAAGAAGGATCTCTAGGATCCGCGCTTTCCACTGATGCCACCACTAACTGGTGTCCCTCTCCCACGTCTGGGGAAATGTGACGGCCTGAAACGTACTCACCATCTCCACCTAAGTCCTGAGAGAGAAACTCCTCTTAGACCAGAGTCACCCTCTCTGTGCTCCGCTCCATCCTCTCGGCCCATAGGATCTCCTGAGTATCATGCCACTCGGGATCACTATCATCCTCCCCACCTGTCTCACTGATCTCCATCTCCTCTATCTCCTCCTCTATCTCTCCCCTAGTGAACTCCTCAGACTCAGAGTCCACATCAATAAGTTCATTGCTGCTATGGGCGGGACTGGTGGCAATCTGAAGTAAACGTTCTTGAGGAGCACCAGCTCTCCCATGAGCACGTACTACCCTATTGGCCGCAATGGGAACACTGGGAGTAACAATAGTCCAATGCTGGCCTCTAGGAGCTCCCCGAGCCTCATGGATATATCTATACACTAGCCCCACTAGAGGAAACATGTCAATATAGGGGAGGCCGAAATGCTGTGGTACTCTATCAAAGGGATGGATCTCCAACTTCCCCGCCCTGTCTACCAGTAGACAGGTAGTCTGACAAGCAATCAATGTAACAGTCTCCTCTCCCCATAGCCCTGCCATGGCCTAATAAGGAGTGGCCTCCATGTCTGCAATGGTCAAAGAGGCCACTGGCTAGTGGGGTGCTCTAAGAATTATCATCCCTATCCACCTCGTTGCCATGATAGCCCCGGGATCCTCTACCTCTACACCTCTCCCATACGGAGTGATATGCTCATACACCCAACTCATAACAAGAGTCGGGTGGCTCAGTGACTATCCCTATAGTTGGAGCACCCTATACAAATCATGGTAGGTGGTCCTAAGGATATCTGCTCCCCAAGCATAGACACGTCCATGGCCCTCAATATGTGAAATAATGGGGCCCCAACAATATAAGAGGGTCTCCCCTCCCTTGTCCCCAATCAGTCTCGATGCAAGGATGCCCATGATGGCCTTGTGGAGCACAAGAATGTCTGACTCAATAATGGAGCGGATCCTCACTCCCTTCTTCAATCCCATCAGTACAAATACATCCCCCATGTAGGTGGCCTACTAAACCACCTGGGATCTCGATACTGCTATCTTAAGAGACAACCACCACCTAGGGATCAGAACCCCCAGTATACGGTAAACATCCTCCAGGGTGATGGTCCACTCACCCCTATCTCCTGGAAAATGAAGGTGTTCCGATCAACATCCTAGTATGAAAATAAGTCACATAGTATGTGACTGGCAAGTGCAATGTGAGGGACCTGTGCAATCCTCCAAATGCCAGCCCTCTAAAGGGTATCCCACTCTACCTGAGAGAGTGCCTCTAACACTACTGGGAGCCAATCACACTCCCCTCTCTCGGCTCCATCTGATATACTCCTCCTGCTTCTGCATACACCCAAAACACAAAAAAGGAGTAAGTTAGTACCAAAATCTGATTGGAAAGATTATCGAAGACATGTAAAAGTGCAAATAATGCAAAAATAAGTTGAGTAAAGCATTGTTTTGGCTTTCTGTCATGAACCGCCACCCTGTGTAGAGCGGTGATTCCGTAACCACCACCTTCTAAGGTGGTGGTCCCATAACCGCCACCCTACACAGGGCGACGGTCCTATACCGAAAACACGAATGGCTCTAAAGCCCTAAAAAAATCCTAAAAACAAGAAAATACACTATTTTAACTAAAATAAAAACCTACCCTATGGGTGCCCCCTAGACAAAGATTTTATCATTTCTACATTTTAGGTTTAAAAACAATAAATTGAGAAGAAATAACCTGAGACTTCGCGGGTCAATGTTCCACTCTCAGAGGCATGATTTCTATCTCACCATGAACATTTTGACTATACTCTCGTCGAAAACCATCACCGTGGGTCCCAGAGCTCAAAACTATCAAATCAATTAACATAAATGAATAGTGAAATAAATTTGTTTTATATATATAGCTTTCTAAAATTGATTTTGAATGTCTTTTTTAGGGTTGAAGCATTGATGGGGGTAAGTTCCAAACCCCGCATAGATGGTAAGCCCTCTTTTCATATCAATTTAGCCTTATTTCTCCAATTGTTTTATCTAGTTGCACTTGAGTCCCTTGTTTTTATTTTGTAGATAGCAGGACTTTGGATGGCGACTTTCCAACACATGGGCGTCTCAAGTATAACTCCTAACTCCCCATTTTGGGACCCGCCATACTCGGATCCCACCATTTTATGCCTCTTCATGGCTAAAACTCTTGTCTGAGGGGGCAATATGTACGTACCTGAAATTGTAGGGTATTGCACTACCGGAATGATGTTACACATACCCCAATGATAATACATGTCTCCTTGCAAGGTGTTCGGGATCCAAAAAATCTCACCATATATACATTTGTATCCTGCATGCCCTGCTTGGCCTCCGCATGCTTTTTTTACTCTTTGCCCCCCTTTTTCTTTGCATTTAGATCTTCAGTGATGAGACTGCCACCCAAGATAGGGTGGTGGTCCCGTAACCACCACCTTGCATAGGGAGGCGGTCCTGTATGCATTTTCCAGATTCTTCCGACGATCGTGTCAAACATAAATCTTCATTTTTACCTGCTTTCTTCAACCACTTTGGCTTGAATTAATGTTTTTGGTTCCTTGGTAATAGTGTTTTCCCTTTGTTTATAGTAAAAGAGTTCAATTGGGAGTTATCCTTTGGTAAATGCTTTTGCTATAAATAGCCAGCTTGTTTTCAAACAAATGGCCCCTCACCTTCTCAATTCTCTTATTCAGTCTTTGAATTTCTTTCTTAGAATTCTACTAGCTTCATGTTTTGCATCAATTATTAGTTTTCCTTTGTTGTTTAGAAGTCAGTCAATCTTCTTATTTTAGTCTTGTTCCATTGCTACTTCATATAATCAGTTTAGCAGAGAATAGCTTCATTTCCATATTAGAATCCATTAAAGCTACTGGTTTTTGTTTTGTCAGAAGGATAGATTCTAAAACTCTCGGTACACTTTTGTTGTATTCCCACAATAAATCCCACTAGGAATTACATAGTCAAGCTCTGTTCACTTGCGTTATCCCTCTCCTACTCACATTATATTTGGTCTATATCCAAAGCTGCCATTGTTCGAATACCATCTTCTATTGATACTATAATATACACACTTTTTTGGATTCATGAGAACATGAAGGAATGAGGAGATCACACTGAGGGGATGAAATCACACACAAACTGGATTTACCATTGTTATGTAAATGCCAGGTTTGAGCTGTCAAAATTCTAGTTACAACGTATCAAATAGAGTAGTGAATTATTTTATTTCAGTTAAAAGTTCGCTCTCGATATCACCAGGGAAGCTGTGGAGATTGAAAGTTTTTGAGAAACTGTGATCCATTCCTCACTTCTGAGGTAAGATCGAGAGTCTTTCAATTCAAAATAATTAATTGCTTAGATATTTAGGATAAAATCACAACTGCACAGGAAAATAGCGACACTAGGTTACTTTGTTTGTTTTTTATTTTGTTACTAGATTAGTTGTTCCATTTTCTAAATATACTAGAGTAGCTGCTCTATAATTTCGTTAAAATATGTCATCAAAAACACAAAAATAGAAGAATGCTTACATAGTGTAAATACTTCTTTCGTAATCAGTTGATTAATTTTAGTTAAAAATTGAATCATTTTGTATGACAATCACAGGACCTAGAGAGCCTAGAGAATATATATTTGAACCCAAAGTGCCTTAACCAAATCTACCCACAACATTAGCTGATATAGATCAAGACCTTAGGATACAGGTCTTCCGAGCAACAACAAACCTACAGGAAATTAGTGAACAATTGAGAGGTTTAAATATTGAAGACGACAAGGCATACACATTTTGGTCAAATCATCCCAACTATAGACTACCTTGATAAAATATCTGAATAACTGTACAAGGATTTGAAAGAGAACAAACATTTGGTTGCGATCCTTTAGTACCATAACCTGACGTAGGAGACCTCCTCGTTGACATAGATACTAGCTTACGCATTCAAGTTGCCAGAACACTTGTTAGGTACTCTAAGAAAGTTATACAACTTCTAGTTCTAAACATAGAGGTTGAAAAGGCATATGATTACTAGATAGATGGAAGAAGGGATTGATTCTTCACATGACCATAACAGGTCCACAACAACCACAAACTCATGGTTGTGATCCGCAAGTCCCACAACCCAATGGGCCTATAAATTAGTTAAGTATTGATACCGGTTTACGAACGCTAGTATTTAGATCCTCACCACTCCCGCCAGATATCATCACGTAGTTCTCTATATTAAATATAGAAGCTAATCAATCTAAAATTTTCTAGGCTAGACCAGAAAACCACCCATGGTTCACTGCAAATCCACTAAACCTCCTATCACCATTTTTACGACCTTGTTTGGAGATATATACAAAGCTCCCACAGGCCACTTCCCATGCATCCAAAAACCAAGAAACAGGATCTCAACAGAACTTGACATTGATTGGAGCCTCCGAATAACTATTATATCTGAACGATCCATTACACCAATTCAGGTTAGGAGGGCCTTCTTTGCCTTAGATTCACATATTCCATTATTGCGTATTGAGGATATAATATTACTTGATTAGCTTGCCTGTATCCATTCACATTCAACATTCACGGGCTGTCTCGACATGACCTCAGGAGGTCGGGTACGAGGAAGAGGTACTTGTAGATTCCCATGCTTGCATGTCACTTTTCCATCGTACAATCATCAACCACTTTCATAAGAATTTTATTCAAAGTTTTGTTAGAAGATTCAGATTAACCATTTGATTATGGATACTATGGTGAAGATAACTTTAGTTGAATACCAAATTTGTTACATTGTTGACATATAATTTTGTTTTTGAATTATTTTCCATTTTTAACAATGAGGCGATGAGAAACACCAAATAGAAAAATGATATGGTGGTTGATAAATTTGAATATTTTCTTGGATTTGGTAGAAATGAGATGGATGGATTCCACCCATTTAGTGTAATATTCAGTCACTGTGATGATCCAACGATGATGTTTCTAGGAATTAGGGATAAGATCCCCGATTAGATCTAAACCTCACTGATAAAAGGGATAAAAGTATCGGATGAATTGTAAGGTGTGACTAGGAGTATGACGAAGGTTAAACTGCTACTGAAACTTCACACAACATTTAACATAGTCACATAAGTCTTGGTTAAGGGTTGGCCAATAATAGCTGAGTAAAAGGATACACTTGGCAATATCGAGGCCACTAAAATATCCCCCAAAAATCCCATCATCATTTTCTTTGATGGTGTATAGGATTTCAAAAGTGGTGAGGCACTACAAGAGGATACCATCAAAGCTGTGTTTGTAGAGAATACCTCCCATGATGACATAAAGAGAGAAGTTTTTTAGGAAGGCTCATCGTCCATTGCGAGTGAGATCCTGAGGCAGGATTTAAAGTGAGAGGTAGTTAGTGAAATGATTATACCAAATGTCACGTGGGTTAGTATCAATGTTACCCACAAAATTAAGACTGTGGATAATATAAGAAGGTGAATGTAGCCATTGTATTGTGACAAATATTTTTGGGTCTATAGGTGAGGCATGTATTTGAGATGAAAGTAAAGCCATGGTATCTACGAATTTTTTAGTGGATCACGGAGTGGATTGAATGAGGTAGTGATCAAACATGGTCAAAACTAGGTGGAAATGATGTTTATAATTTTAAATCTCATCATTAAAACACTAGTACGAACCATTAACTGGGTTCAAAACCAATTAATAGTCACTAAATAGGTTAATGGATTTAACATCTAGGGAAATGGTAGTTGGAAGACCTAACACAAGAGCTTCATACTTGGTTATGTTATTTGTGTAGTCGAAGTCTAGTTTAAAGGATAGTGGCATAGACTCACCATAAATAGGAATGAGGATGACATTTGGATTTGTTAAAGAATAATGTCATTTGATACATAATATAATCAGTGGAGAGGGTGGTGATAGATTTGTCGGGAAAATCAAAGTTTGAGGATTGGTTTGAAGGAAGAGGAGTGTCTATAAGTTGATCTGAAATGGTTTTTCCTTTGATATAATTTTGATGAATGAACTCCAACTCCATGTGCATTAGTGTTGGTTAGTTTTGGCGTACATGTAATGAAGAGGGTCGGTGTTTATAACAAAAAAACATTTTGTGTTGCGATTAAGAATATAATGGAAAAGTTTTGGTGGCCATGAAGATTAGGGATAATAAAATATTTTCAATGTGAGTGTACCAAGTTTCGTAGTCTAGAAGAGTACATATTATGTAGTAAATTGTTTGTTCCCTATGCTTCTCATCATGATGAGTGAGTAGGGCACCCAAGGAATGGTCAGTAGCATAAATGTATAGGTAAATAGGTTGATCATATTTAGGTAGAATGAACACAAGAGGCTGAAGAAGGTAGTTCTTCAATGCTTTGAATGCTTTGTGGCACTCATCATTCCAATAGAAAGAAACATCTTTTTAAGGAGGTGGTAAAACGGTTGGCATCAGTCTAAAAATTGAGAAATGAAGCGTCATATGGATTTCAATTTTCCTGGCAAGCTATGAAGTTGATGGAGGTTAGTGAGTGGAGGCATGTCGAGAATTGCCTTGATCTTAGTGGGATTAACTTCAATACCCTACAAAGAGACGATGAAACTAAGGATCTTACCTGAGAGAACTATGAAAATGCACTTTTTTGGTTGAATGTGAACACAATATTGGATAAGGTGGTCAAAGATAATTTTAAGAATGGTTAGGTGTTCAGCGTGACATTTGGACTTACCCAGAAGGTCATTAACATAGTCCTCTAATATGTCGTACATCATATCATGGAAGATGTAAGTCAAAACGGGTTGATAGGTAACAATAACATTTTTCAAGCCAAAGGGCATGAAGTGATAGTAGAAGGTCCCCTAAGGGGTTATGAAGGTGTTTTTTGTTGATCTTCTCGAACATATAATATCTTATTATAACCCCAAAAACCATCCATAAGAGATAATATCGCATGGCCCACTGTAAGATAAACTAGTTGGTCAATGCTTGGTAGAGGAAATTCATCTTTTGGTTAGACAAAGTTAAGGTCAAGAAATTCATTACAGATACAAAGTTCCCCAGTCACTTTCATGACGAGAACAATTTTAGAGATCCATTGTGGATAGTCAATAGGTAGGAAGAAAGAAATAGAGAGAAGGCGCTGAAGTTATTCTTTAACAAGAATAACAATGTGAGAATGCATTTTATACAACTTCTGTTTCACGGGTTTGGAATCAGGGTTAGTTACAATATTGTGAAGCATGATATTAGGGTCAATAATCGACATATCGATATAAGAGGAAATAAATGTTTTGTTGTGATCGTGAAGAAAAGAGGTGAACCACTCTTGTTTTGTAGTGTAACATCCTCATTTATGACTACAAAAAAGGGGGAATTTTTTATAAAAAAAAACCAAAATGTTCACTGTTCTATATTCACATAATTTATAACAAAAATTTCTTTGTTAATCCGTCACATAATAGTAAACCATATGTAGTTATAATGACTCGGTGTAATACTAATCTCTCATTTCATGACTCGGTATTAAATCGATTTCTCATGTTTGATTATGTTCTTGTGTATACTAAGTCTACTTTAGTTCCTTTACTCCTTTACGATTCAATCAAGTGTTAATGTCTGAGATGCCTATCTGAGTATCTTTTACTGATACTCATCTAAAATCATGTAATCTTAGACCAGGTGACATGAGACAACACAACCAACAATTTGTGATACTTTGGCCAAACTTTAAGGAAATGTATGTCCTGCATTTATTCCTAGATGACATACTCATTGAAAGGAATATGTCCTTCACCCCACTTGAAACTGTCATCTAGATTAGACTTCATTAACTTTAGTCAACCAATTTTGGGTCTATGTTTCACACTAAATAGGGATAACTCACATAAAATAGTGCGGAAAGTCTACTTATTATGACTAAGGATAAGTAGACATACGCAAATCGAATTACATCGATTCAGGTGTGTTTTGTTAGGTTGATTAAATATGAATTATATAGTTAATTATTTAATTAATGTTTTTTTTTTATTATTGGCAAATAGTTTTTTGAAAGGGACTATACCCTTGAATACAAAAGAAGGCCTGAGAGCCAGAATAAGAGTGAGAAACAGAGAGAATGGATCAAGATCCAAATGTTACATCGAAGCTCAAAGTAGCTCAGAAATAGCTACTCAATCGAGACAAAACAGCAAAACAACAGCAAAAAAACAGCAAACCGACCGCAGAGAAACAACAGAAAAACAACTAAAAGCAGCAGAAGCATCCAGAACTACTTCTTGGCAGCTTTATCGATATTGATCTTGATTCTCTTCCAGGCATGAAACATACCCAAAGCATTCATATGGGTAGCATCAGTCTTATCAAGCTCCTCAATGGTTCTTTTGCTTTCTTTTTCATTGCCCCAAAGTGCAGCCGGGACACCGCTGAGGTTGGAAACACTTTTGGCATGACCCTCGATGAACTCCTCAATCGCCCTAAAGGCTGCAATGTTGTAATCATGTCTAGTCTTGGCCTTCCCTAAGCGGGAGTCTAAGGAGGTCAGCTTCTTGTATATGTCATCAATCTGACTGCTATCAATGTTCCCCTCCTCCTCCATGCTTTTCATGACTTTCTGTTTAGCAAGGTTCTTGACCTCATCCTTTAGCAATTTCATCTTAGCCTCTAAGGCCTCCAACCTCTTAGAAGGGCTATCCATCTGTACCTCCTGGGGACTGGCACTACTGATGTTCAACAGGTCATGTGCAATCTCAAGTTCAAAAGGCTCCTTCTCCACAGAAAGAGTCTCAAGGTTGAGCCTCCTGGAAGCCCTGGTGACTGGTCTCTTAGAGGTAGAGGTGAGGTGGGTGACGGGAGCAGTAGCAGGGGGAATGGAAGGAGAAGTTAGTGTAGCCGGCATGGGGGTGGCAGCAATGGTGGAGGGGGCAGCAGCAGGGGCAGCAGGAGAAACAGGGCTGGCAGCAGCAGAGCCCATCAAAGGGGGAGCCGGGCTAGGAGAGGAAGGAAGACCAGGGTACTTCAGAAGGCAGCATTTATGGATCAACAAAATAAGTCCTTGATGCAAGGGAATCGCCCGGGTGTGCTTCTGAAACTCCAAAATGGAGCGTTCAAGGGAGTTCAACAGATAATGGGGGAAGCAAACCAAACGATTCCTACGGAAGTGGTTTACAAAGATAAGATGTTTAGCTGGGACAGTGACAAACCTACCTTCCAAGGAGATGAATCGAATCATCATACGAGTGACCTCATCATAGGGTGATGGAATTGAGTGACCTCATTATTTAATTAATGTTATTAATTTTATATGGTTATATTTCTTCAGAACCATCTAATTGTCTTTATGTCTGCATACGGGTGTGGTTATATTGTTTTTACAATATAATTGTAATTATTCATTTATGCTTCTCGGATGTAATATTGGAAGCATATGTAAATCTGGAATATGGTTGCACCTGTTCAACTTAGTTTCTTGTTTGTATTCAACTGTACAATACCTATAAGTATTGTAACTCTTTCTTGTGTAAATGGTTGATTGAGTTAAATAAATATAACCAGGCTTCCGCCCCTGTTGCTCAATCTACATTTGGTACTAGAGAAAATTGAAGTTCCTGACAAGGTTGGTGAAAGGGTGCAGAGGAAAGAAAGCTCTTAGAGAAAAATTTTGCTTCACCGGAGAGCCATTGCTGCCTCCTGCAGCTTCCTAGACCTCCCTACAACCTCACAACCATTGTATGTTCTCCAAATAAATGGAAAGCAATTTTTTTTTTTGCCTTGGTGCTCTCTGTACTAGGAAAATTTTCTTCTAGAGCATTTTCTAGTTTACAGGAATCAGTTTAAAATTATATATATATATATATATATATATATATATATATATATATGTATGTATGTATGTATGTATATATGTATTATTTTTTCTCCATTAGGGGTTTTTTCATTAAATCTGGTGTAAGTATTAGCTTTAGCTAAATACTACCAAGATGTTATACTAGGAGGATTCTTTGCTATACTTGGAGACTTGGCTTTGCACCTTCCATTAAGCTGGGCTTTGTTTGCTCAAACCAAGCCCCGTCAAAATCTTATGTCTCCCAACGAGGTCGAGCTACATTAGATTTTAAGCGACTTCAATGTTGAATGACCGAGGCAGAGCTCACATTAACTGATCCCTTTAAACACCTATTTTATTTTGGAGACTAGGAGTTGATGTGTTGAAAACTACATATCTTGACCATATTAGAGCAAGGTGTTGCATGTGGTTGAGCCGTCCCTCCTTTATACACAGTGAGAAAAGGATCATGCAAACAATACCTATAAAACTGTGGCTAAGCCACCCCTGAGCTCATACTGAGTTGTTTTGGTGAACCGAGTCTTTAGATCCTTACACGGGCGTCCCCTACACAAAAAAATTTGAGCCATTTCCAAATTTAATCCACACATACTCTGCACAAAATACAAAAAATAGTGATAAATAAAAAACAACGCATACAAAATATAAAGTCAAATGCATATATGATAAACAAGTGGATCGATACAAAGCGGTGAATACAATGTGCTTATTCAAATCAAAGGTAAAGGAAAAAACAACCCAAGGATCAAAGATAATAAGGAGAAGATCCGCTTTCTATGCATAAGATAACCCTAATTGCCCTCCTCCAAAATAAAAATTCATGGAGCTCCACCTCAGCCACGTAGATTGACATGCAAAAACCAAGCGTGCAAAAAAAAATGGTTAGTTTGAACTTACTTTTCTTTAAATAAATATTTCTCATTTTCATACACTAAGTGTTCATAGAGCCTAAGTTCATCTTAATCAATGAACGTGAGGACACTTCACAACATGTAAGTAACTTCCTCAAATCCCTAAGGGAATATAAATATAATCACTACGTTATTCCAAAGGCATTCTCAACATGTTTAGTAGTTCATGCATTATATTGGTTCCATTTCCTTCCTAGTGGCTATTTTGAATTCTTCTCAAAGTTAAAATATACATAATTGTCATGATTTAGTTCATATAAGAATCCCCAACTTACATTTAAACACTTGAAAACTTTGCAACAAGATTTCATTGAATCTGCATAAGATTATTCCATTTGTTGTATGACTTTTATGCATCAATTGATATATAAAAATAGTGACATGGAACAAGCTAATATATTAAGTATAAACTTATCATTCTCTCTTCTAGAAAAAATGCTTAGTTAAAATCATGAATCTTTTTATCATCTCACCTCTAATATTGTGGTGTGTGAGTAGGATTTTTCATATATTTGCTTTAATGCACATGAGATCCATACTTTAAGTATCACTTCAAAATTTTCATCTATGCACTCTCATGTACATAGGACCCATAATCCATATACTCCTTATAATTGTAGACACCTAAAATCCACTTTTGTGATCTTATTGCTAAAACCACACTAATTACTCTCATTCTTACCATTTCCATTATAATTAGGGATTTCCACTAATTAACTAATGTTTCTCTCTATTTTGATTAATTAACGATGATTTTTTTATTAACTAACCTCTTTCACATTCCAGATGCCAATTTACGACACATCGTAATTCATAATTGTCTTCAAAATAAACAATTAGCAATTATTAGCTAATTAAGCCTATTTACCTTTGTTTTGATCAATAAACCCTTCTTTCAGCAATTCAAAATCACCCTTTTTCCCTCCAAGACATCTCAGAAGGCTTTAAAAGCTTATCATAGACTCTTAATTGACCCTAAGTGGTTTAATAAGGCTCCTCACATGCTAATCACTTGTTAATTCACTAATCATGATTAGAAAACCTTAATCTACTTTATCCTTTTTAGTCCCACATGCACCAAGATGCAAACTTTCTTCAAATATAAAGCTATAAAAATGAATAAGCACCTACCTTCATACTTTAAAACATACTTTTATTAGTATATCATATAAGAAATATGATTAAGATACTTACTTCCTTCTTGGATTAGCTTTCTTAGTCTTTGCATTCAATCTACATATTGGTTAGTAGAGGGATATCTCATATGACCTTGTAGCCATTTTTAGAGATATCCTCTCACAATTTGTGGAGTAGCAACAAACATAATTTGATTTCCCTTAGATCTAATTAGGTCTATGTTAATTAGCAATCATCTCACATAGTAAGGATACTTGTAGATTGTATGTTTGATTTCATTTAGTTTATATTTATGCATGCTTTTAAGATTTGATCATGACGTTTTATTCTTAAACTTGAGCTTGGATCTAGGATAATATGGTGTTAGGGTTTAATAATTAGTCATATTGCAAAATTTTAGGGTGTTAGTAAGGTGTAATGGAATATGTGATGCTGGAATTTCTTACAAAGTTGGTGCAGTAGTGTGGATTTTTGGCCAACAGTAGCTTCTAATAAAACCTTTATCCATATTATGGAGAAGATGGTGAATACAACATGCTATAACTGGCATTTACAGATTCCTCCTGCCCTCTGGGCATACAGAACATCTATCCATAGTCCTATAGGTGTTACTCTATATTCCTTAGTATTCAGCACAGAAGTTGTACTACACCTAGAGATTGAGCTCCCCTCTTTCCATAAATAGCTAAGGGATTACTTGATTGAAGAGGAGGACTAGAGAGTAACTCAACTGACAGAATTGGAGCTATTAGATGAAAAATGACTTCACACTCTGGATTACCTTAAAGTGTATTAGGATTGAGTGCGGTGAAGTTACAATAAAATATTGATATCTCGTCAATTTGAGGTAGGAGACTTGGTGCTAAAAAAAATAAGTTCAACACCACCAAGGACAAAGAAAAGAAGGGAAATTTTGAGCCTACTAGTTAGGGCCATATGTTGTGGTCACTAAATTTGGTTCAAGTGCCTAAAAACTTGCTTGCTCAGATGGTCAAGAACTTCGGCAACCCATGAGTGTAATGAATCTTAAATGTTTCTATGCTTAAGTGTGGGGTCCCTAAAATATCAAAAAAAGTACAAAAACAGAAAAATAAAAAGAGAAATAAATACGTCCAATAGTGAAAACCATGCAATGGTGGCACTTTGGATAGGTCCTTTGGTGAAAAACCCTTTCCGGCACCATTGGAGGGTCTATTATTCACAATCATTTTAAGTCTAGGATTAGGATAGATTTTGTTCTGAGTTATCCTTTCCCTACATTTGAGATAATTTTGAGCCTATCCCTCTTGGGCTTGATTTGGCTGATCCTACTTTTGAATGCGAAGATTTTTTCTTTGAATATTCTCATCTCACGCTGGGGGAAACTTTGCATCATTAACTCTTTCACATAATATGTGGCATTCTACCCTTGTACATCCCATCTAACACTTGGAGCATTCATGTTTCTTTGTTTTGGTCCATAAAATTCAAAAAACTACTTAGAAAATATCAATAACATTTGTATAAATTTTTGGAAATCACAAAACATTCAAATGTGTTAGTTGAAAACTTAAAACATTCAAATACGTTTTATAGAAAAATCCAAAACAATAGAAGATTATCTTGAAATAATATCAAAAATAGTGAAAAGCATTTTAAAATCGTCCCACAAAAACAAAGTAGTAGTTTTGATTACTTTAGTTGTTAGTTTGTATATTTTTAGTTACATTGCTTTTTCTTCTTGTGTGTTGTAAATTGGAATCATTCTCTTACTTAGATTTACTGTTACTTTAATATGTGGTGCTTTGCATTGATTTAATTTTATCTTTCATACTTGTAGATAGTTATGTTTCTTTGATTAGATTTGATTAAATTTTTCTTGTTCGTTTCTTATAAATTTTGTTGTCATTTCATCATTATATCATCTATCATTGCATCTATACATCATATATCAATAAATGTTAATCTATGTCATCATGAACATGAAAAATAAACATGTATTCTAAGCTAACATAATATAATATTTCCAAGAGGGGAAAAACGGACCACCTTATGTCTCCCCTTCAAACATATACCATAGTAAAAATGTGGATTAAACATACTCTTCCATAAATAGAATGTGATTAATAAAAATAATCCATCATCATCATCATCCATCTAAATACAAATGTCTATGTACAAAATATTTTGTCTCAATATACACCAGATACAATGAGCCATCATGCTCATCTATACAAAAAAATGTGCCTTCATCATGAGGCATAATCAATAATAATGCATAAGTATATTCATCCAAAAATGTGCCTTCATATTGAGGCATACATTAAAAATATACATTAAGTACATCAAATAATAGGATTCAATCCTGACTCTCTCCCATGCCTGGACTACCAGGTCTGCTGTGAGGTGGGGAAATCTGTTGTGATTGACCCATGGAAGGTGATGCACTGAAGCCTACTCTACCAATGGCTACTATACTAACTTATCCAATCATGAGGTCCTCTACGATTTCGACCAAGACTTGCTAATAGCTAACTAACTTAAAGGCGTAGCCCTTTGTCCCTATAGGATGGCCTCATGGTAAAAATCCTTGTAATAGGATTCCTTTATGCTAGCCGTCATTAGATCTAGTAGTATATCCTGCATATGAACTATTGTGGATGACCGTTGTTAGGAATCATGATTTCCTTTCACTCTAGATATATCTGCACGAGTAACCAGTGGTGCCCCCCATCCTCCTCCCACTAGAATACATGGTTCAGAGTCCCATCCATCAACATCGTCATCTCCATGTCCCCCATCACCTAAATCTTCCTGCTCCCCTCCACCTCCTCCATTCCAAAAATATGTGGTATCCCATCTCAGTGGACCGTGTGGTGGAATTTATTGAGGACTCGGTGCACGTGGAGCTGAGAGTGGAACTTGTAAAGGGATCTATTTTCCTAACGTCTATAAAGGACCCAGCTGTAATTGAATCAGGTGTGGGGCCTACTGTGGTGCCACCTGCACAAGTACCTGAACTTTCTGTTGTGTTGGTATCTGTATCTAAATATCTTCTCCAAGTCAGCCCTATCCCTGTGCTTGTGGCCATGCATGTGGATCTCCCTAAGGATTTATCTGTGGAGCTTCCTGGCCCTGTACCCTCTATGCAGCTACATCTCTTCCTGCATCTATCATTGCATATGGTATAGTCAATATCCATGGAAACACTTTAGCATTCCATCCTTGATAATCGCTATTAGTCCCTAGATCTACTATATGTGGTCAGTGCACCCAAGATTGTGGGACCACCTATGAAAAAATATCCTGGGATCATCCTAATCTGATCCATGACCCCATAAGAAAGGTCTCTCTAGACTTATGCCCATACAACTTCTAATCGTTGAGAATCCCCTGAATAAGACCAAACTTCTGTTGGACCCTATCCACTCTATACCACTCAAGGATGTCGCTCCTACTCCCAATAATAAAGTGATCAACTACTTTAGTACACAACTCAGTTACATCCTTAGGCTAATGATATAGCCTATATGGCCGACATATAATAATGTGAGGTTGTAGCTCATCTAGATCTCGCCTATAGTAGGGTGTGTCTCCCACATGCCCATGAATTTAATCACCGTCTTGAATCCCACCCATAATGGATGGATACCTAAGAGCCCGGGCTCACAATGCTCCTACTTGGTGCCCTATCATGATATGATCCCATGCCCATATCTGAAGTAAAGTGGCAATACCCACGGTCTTCTGACTGTGGTATGCTATCTGGTGCAAATATGCATATAAATGGGCTAGTATACACTGCCCCCAGTAATAAAACTCTTCATAGATGAGGCCATGTATCACTCCAATAAGGCTCAAATAGAAATGAGCACCAGTATTTTTAGGAAGCATTATGGTGCTGACAATATCCATGAGGTATATCGAAACCCATCCAAGTCGATGATCTGCCATACATATTTTAATGTTAACTAACATACCCTGGCAAGGTATGTCTGCTACTCCAGACATCTCGGAAATACTCTATAGAATACGACCTCGATTGCCATAATAAGTAATCAGTTGACCTTGAATAGCCACTTGTAAAATCTGCAAAACATCCTCCAAAGTAACGCTCATCTTGCCTATCAGAAGGAGAAACGTTTGGCTCTCACTCCGCCATCTCTAATCTAAGGTTGTGAGCAGGCTATGATCCAAAGTAATTTGTAGCATGTGAGACACGTATGAAAGAACCTGTCCCATCTAATGTAGTCTCCAAAAATACTTGATCATGTCATAAAAATGAGGCCTCTTAGGCTCGCAGCCGCCCATGTTGCTCTTGTGTTTGCAATTGAGGTAAACCAATCTAAAAAATTAGGCACAACACATGTTAAATATCATTTTCTTCTATATTACATCATTATCTTCTTCTAATCATCATCTTTTTTTTTTCTAAAAAGTTCCTGACATCTTCTAGGGCCATCCAGCTTGACCGCTTCACGTCAGCGTACCCCTTACAGTGCCATCTTTCCCATTTTGATGCTAGTGTGGCCAAGCGCTAGCACCCCCTTGGAACATAAGCGCCTCTATTTTCACATGAGCGCACCCCTATCCCCTCAAGTCTCTAACTCGTGCCAACACATCTATCTTAACACTAACACACTCATTTTCATGCCTACATGCATGTGTGTGCGTTTTTATCATGTTTTCATGTGAGTGCACATGTGTGCTTTCAATGCCACCACACCCCCAATCACGCTTGCGCACCCCAAGAGCCGCACTGGCGTGTTCACGTGTTTTTTGACCCTACTAAATGCCAATTAAATGTTAATAAATGCAAGAAAACTAAATATTTTGTCTTTGCGTACCTGTGAGCCATACTCGGGAAGCCTCATGTTGTCTCAAACATGATATGCATAGTGTTTCTAGTTTTACACCCTCACCATTTCTCTCGTAGTTCAGAGCTCAATAAACAGTAAGAGTGGTAGGGGATGGTAACAAATAAATTAACTGCGATGGTTTTTACCTTTCATGGCATTGTTTATATACATGTTCCCCCCCCATGTCATGTCTCTCATCCCAAAATCACCCTGGGACCGTCGTGGTTATTCTAAATTCTTCCAAAACTCACCGTGACAATTATTTTTAATAAATAATTATTTTTCCCCTGTTTTCATTATGTTGCAGCATGTTTTTGCTTCTCGGTGACCCTTACTGCTACCTAGGGCATATTTTTTCCTTACGGTGATTTTTGATGATGTGGTATGAGTTTGTTAATTTTTCTACGTCATTTTATTCTATAAAATTCAAAAAATACAAAACACCGAAAAAATTAATTTTTTTATAAAAAATCCAAAAAAATGTAAAAATTCAATTTTTTTCAAAAAATTGTAAATGGCATACATGCAGCTAAAGCTTATATCAAATACATTATCCTTGAACATCGAAATTTTTCCTAAAAAAACATCTTTCTTAGGTTCTTGCTTTTTCTTGTCTCAAATGACTCACAGAACATTTTTATCTACCTCCATTAAAAAAGTTGGCTTGCTTAGTATGTCGGTAATTCCGTGTAACAATGAGTTACTAGAGACTATTTCCTATCACATGAATGCTTTTCATGGGACTAATTTTTTCCTATGTTATTCCCCTCACATGTATCTTTGCTTGGGGCATCATTTTTAACCCTTGTCGTTAAAACATGAACATTCGGGAACTGAAACTTAATAACAAAAACATTGGTGCAACTAGCTTGAACATTGTTTGTTTGGGTAGATGTGATTGTACTTGTTTCTCTATTAGGTTAGTTGGTTTACTTTCTCATATTGCATTGCATTATGTATGCCGCATGGAGTTACACATTTTTAGCAATGAACAAATGTTAGAACTATAGCTTTTCATGTTATTTTACACTTTTGTTTATTTTAATAAGGGATGATGATTTAGATCATAGGGGAAAAAGATTAAAAAAAGTTGATTTTTGAAAGATTGGATGCACAAGATATTCTTATATTCTTCACTATCATGTCTTATCACTATTAATTTTTCTTCCAAAAAAAATGGGGCAGTAAAAATCCTTTTTATCCCTATCCTATTTCTTTTATTTGTTTCAACCATATTTTCAATCGTCAATTGAATTAATCTATCACCCCATCGACACTCGAGGGGGCATCCTTCATTCTACTGATTTTTCTTCAAAAATTTACTTTTTTATGCTTGTCTACCATGTTTGACATGACGTCACTTACTTCACCTCAGACAGGGGAAAATGTAGACAGCTAAAATCCACTTTTGCGATATTATTGCTAAAAACATACTAATTACTCTCATTCTTAACATTTCCATTATAATTAGGGATTTCCACTAATTAACTAATGTTTCTCTTTGTCTTGGTTAATTAACAATGATTTGTTGACTAATTAACCTCTTTCACATTCAGGATGCCAATTTACGACACATCGTTATTCATAATCCTCTTCCAAACAAACAATTAGCGATTATTAGCTAATTAAGCGTATTTACCTTTGTTTTGATCAATAAACCCTATTATTGGCTCAAACGCTTCTTCCAACCATTCAAAATCACCCATTATCCCTCCAAGACATCTCAAAAGGCTTCAAAAGCTTATCATAGCCTCTTAATTGACCCTAAGTGGTTAATTAAGGCTCATCACATGCTAATCAATTGTCAATTCACTAATCATGATTAGAAATCCTTAATATACTTTATCCTTTTTAGTCCCACATGCACCAAGATGTAAAATTTCTTCAAATATAAATCTATAAAAAGGACTAAGCACCTACCTTCATACTTTACAACATACTTTGATTAGTATATCATATAAGAAATATGATTAAGATCCTTACTTCCTTCTTGGATTAGCTTGCTCAATCTTTGCGTCCAATATTCATAATGGTTAGTAGAGGTATATCTAATATGGCCTTGTAGCCATTGTTAGAGAGATCCTCTCACCATTTGTGAAGTAACAACAAAAATAATTTGGTTACCCTTAGATCTAATTAGGTCTATGTTAATAAGTAATCATCTCACATAGTAAGGATCCTTGTAGATTAGGTGTTTAATTTCATTTACTTTCCATTAATGCATGCTTTTAATCTTAGATCGTGATATTTCATTCTTAAGCTTGAGCTTGGCTCTAGGATTTTATGGTGTTATTGTTGATGCAAAATCACAGCACCCCCTGGACGCTGATCAGATTTCTAGTTTGATCATTCGAAGCATCCAGTGTGATTATACAACATTGAAACCTCTCTACAAGTGTGGGACTTGTAAAATGAGAGAGGAATCTCCAGAGAAGGTTGTTTCCTGCTCCTAAACTACCTGCCACAAGCTATTCCAGTGCAGGCAAGCTAATCTAATCCTAATCTAACCACTAAGGGGACAGGGAGAGAGAAAAGAGAAAAGAACAAAAGCCTACACTAAAAAGGTGATACACCAGAGAAGGAGAATGTTGAACATCTATCAAAACTACCATGGAACAAGGAGAGGTGAGCAATGGGAAGGATGGAAAGATGCATCATAGGCCCAAGGATAGATTTCACACAGAAAATGTCCCAAAACTCCATGAACACAGCTCCATACCTGTAATAAGCATTAGGACATGCACAAATACCTGCAATGAAGAGAGGCAAGGAGAAAACAAGCAAAAAAACGAGCAAGGATGGATAGATGCATCACAAAACACGTTTTTTGTTGCTCCATAAGTTTACACAGAACATCATTTTAATGGTAAAAGGCAAAAAATGCCATTACAGAGCAGGGGAGGAGGTTCAAACTCCATTTTCAACCTTGGGGAAGAAAAAGAAGGGAGGGCAGAGCTGAAAGGATGAACCACCCTTTTGAAAGAATCCCCTCCTTACAATTTATAGGAAGAAAAAGAGAGGGAGAAGAGAGGAAATCCAAAATCTACCCCAACCACCTCTAGACTGCATTTAAATCATATCATTATGGCGGTAGGTGAGAACCCCAGTGAACCCAAAAGTGGCAAACTGTATTTTACATTTTTAAGAATTTTTTCTCACCCAATTAAATATATCCAGTTGTAGTTGGACAGAGGACCTTGTAAGCTTTCCAAAAAGTCCAACCTTGCATGAATCTTAGCTCCCAGTCAAAAGTTATGGCCATCTGAATATCTGCGCCAGGGTCTGCTTCCTGTCAGCGCTCAAAATGTTGCGCCTCCCGAAGATGCACCTTGGCGCATCCATGTGTGTGTCGACATCCTCTTCTGTGTGCCAAGGGCGCATCCTTTACCATGTCGACACTCATTTTCATGCGCCTCTTCTGTGCGCCAAGGGCACATCCTTTTCCCTGTCGACATCCATTGTCGTGCGCCACTTCTGTGCGCCTTGGGCGCACCGTTTGCCCTGTCGACACTCATTTCTGTGCTCCACTTTTGTGCACCTTGGGTACACCATTTGCCCTGTCAACATCCATTATCGTGCGCCACTTCTGTGTGCCTTGGGCGCATCCTTTGCCCTATCGACACTCATTTTTGTGCGCCACTTTTGTGCGCCTTGGGCGCACCGTTTGCCCTGTCGACATCCATTGTCGTGCGCCACTTCTGTGCGCCTTGGGCCCACCATTTTCCCTGTCGACACTCATTTCTGTGTACCACTTTTGTGTGCCTTGGGCACACTGTTTTCCCTGTCGACACTCATTTCTGTGTGCCACTTTTGTGTGCCTTGGGTGCACTATTTGCCCTGTCGACACTCATTTCTATGCGCCACTTTTGTGCGCCTTGGGCGCATACATTTTAATGTCAACACTCTATGTCGTGCACCATTTCTGTGCGCCAAGGCTATAAATGTCAGGGAATTGAGCCTCTTTGATTTTTTATATTCTTTCTGTTTGTCTATATCTACCTGGGGGGAAGATATATACAACAATTTGGCGACTCAACGGGATCACCTGCCTGCTAGGTAGAAGATCAGTGGCCTTTTAGCGATCCATTGGGCATGGAGTCATAAGAAAGCCTGAAAACTGATATGATCTTTGAAAACTTCCGTCTGAGCCACTAGAATTCCATTGAACTTAGAGTTGTTCTCACCAAAATGCCACTGAAATGAACTGTGCCAGAGAAAAACCAGCAACACCAAAAACTATGTACAAAACTGAAAATCATACATGCTCCAAAATGGAACATGTAGAGTGTGCATAAGCACTTATTCTGCTGAAAGCAAACCTACCTACTCTACTCTAACTTGGAAGCAAAGGAAAGCTAAACAAACCCTGCAACTGGTTGGGAGAAATAGCTTCCCTTTCTCAAAAGTGGCAACCATGTAACTGATTTGGCACTGATCATGGTTGTTAGGATGAGTGGGAAACCAACAAGAAGTTGGTCTTCCACCCAAATCATCAAGGTGTCAACTAAAAACAAAACCAATACCTCTTTTAGTTGCTCTGCATTTGGATTGAAGAGGTATGACAGCTGATCCTTGGTACTTTGCAGCTCACCCTCATGCTTAGAAGCAAGCATGACTGGTTGTGACTTCTCCTTTGGCTCCAATGAAGCCAAATACCTGATTGGGCAAGGTCTGATCCGTTTGATATGCCCATAGCTCTGATTTTCAACTCCAAAAATGGAGTCTTCTTGTAGACCTTCTTGGGTGGATGGTGTGGAAGAAATGGTGAAATTCTTTTGTCCTTTCTCTTCCTCCAATGAAGGACATGAAAGATTAAAATCTTCCAATCTTGGTTCCAAAGAGCTGCTATAAGATGCAGGCTGCTGCAAATGAATGTTCTCCTTCATGACAGCAGACTCAAGTGTTTGGAACATGGATGATGAAATAGAGAATGGTGGAAACTCAACCAAGTTCTTCTTCATCAAAACAGTCCTCCAAATCTGACAGATAAACTGCCTCATTGCTGTCCTGCTGCAAATGCTCCACTCCCTCCATGGTGTCTTCTTGATCTGTAACTTGACCACCATGGTTTCTTTCACCCTCCAACATTGAGTTTGAGAGATCAAACTCCTCTTCAGTACTAGAACTTGAGAGAGATGAAGTAGAGAGAAGAACTGAAGGTTCTCCTGTAGCCTGCTTTGTGCTCAAAGCCCTTGGATCTGTAATTTTCTCCTCCACAACTAGAACGTGTTCCTCTTCTTTTGGATCTGGAGCACCTTCTCCCTCCTCCAATGTTTGAAGACAACCTTGCTCTTGGTTGAACTCTTCCTCTAGCATGAAGTTTGTCAAGTCAAACTCTTCAATTTGCTGCTCTAGAGGACAAGTTGGGACTGCAAGATCTTCTTCTTCTGCTGCAACAAAATCAGTCCTGACCACCATTTGTTCTCTGAACTTCAACCTCTTCCGTAGGTTTAACCATCAAGGGGATCTTTGTCATCCCAAATTTGGCAGCCCAAACCTTCAAGCTGTCTAATCATTTCTTTTCTTCTTGGCTCTTCCTCTTGCTGTCCTTGATGACTGATTTTTGCAATTTCTTCTTCCCCGCATGGAATTGGGAATGCAAGAGGAGGGATGGGTTGTAACTCAATTGATTTGGCAATTTTTTGTGGTGGTAGGGGAGGTGAAACCTCTTGTTTCTTTGGAGGAGGGGGTATTTCTTTTAGCTCTTGTGGAGGGGATGACTGTTTGGAAGGAAAAAGGAAAGAAGAATCGAGATGTGGTGGAAGACTGAGAGGTGGAGACATGGGATTCAACATTTGGGACAGCAGATGGAGAGTTTAAAACTTGACACTTCCAAATGAGATGATGATAGATTGAGTAAGGAGGAAAAGAAAGAGTATGATGATGGTGTAGATCTTACCCATTGACAAGGTCGCTGAATACTCCTCTCATATACCTCTATTCCTTCAATCCACCTTGTGCAAGTTGATGGCAGTGTTGCAATCATGAAGTCCAGCTTCTCTTGAGGGCTGTAAGTGTCCCACCCATGGAAAAGGTCCTCACCCATGGACAGGGTGTCCTGCAACCGATTCCAAATGCTTTCATTTGTGCTTGAGCTCTTGGACTGCACCATGTTTACCTCCATCTTTTGGATTTTCTCCAACAGACCAGCATCTTGCATCTGATTGTCTTCATTATATGCATACTCTTGCTCTTGGAAAGCTCCATAGCCAAACTGACTTTGGCACTGCTGCTCATATGGGTATGCATACTGATTTTGAATTTGTTCAAAATGATGATTTGGAGGATTTGTAAAACATGTTGGAGGTGGGAAACATACTGCTGTTGTAAATGTGAGTTCCATGATGGAAATGAAGTCATGATTGCACAACTTCATGGAATGGAAAAGAATGAAAGGGATGGAAAGAAGGATGGATGGAAATGGATGAAAAACGGGTCTGCAACTTCAGAGAATGAGTTATTGATCAGATGGAGTCGCCAGATGTGTTTGTAAGTGCCTCCAAAGGCTGAAATCTTCACAGGAACACACCAACCTGCAAAAGATGAAGTGGAAGACCTCTAAGGTCCCACCGGGCGTGCCAAAACTGTTGATGCAAAATCACAGCACCCCTGGATGCACATCAGGCTTCTAGGTTGATCATTCTAAGCATCCAGTGTGATTGCACAACATGGAAACCTCTCTCCAAGCGTGGGACTTGTGAAACATGAGAAAGGAATCTCCAGAGAAGGCTGGTTCCTACTCCTAAACTACCTGCCACAAGCTATTCCAGTGCAGGAAAGCTAATCTAAAACCTAATCTAACCACCAAGGAGACAGGGAGAGAGAGAAAAGGGAAAAACAGCAAAAAGCCTACACTAAAACGGTGATACACCAGAGAAGGAGAATGTTGAACATCTATCAAAACTGCCATGGAACAAGGAGAGGTGAGCAATGGGAAGGATGGACAGATGCATCACAGGCCCAAGGATAGATTTCACACAGAAAATGTCCCAAAACTCCATGAACACAGCTCCATACCTGTAATGAACATTAGGACATGCACAAATACCTGCAATGAAGAGAGGCAAGAAGAAAACAAGTGAGAAACGAGCAAGGATGGACAGATGCATCACAAAACACGTTTTTTGTTGCTCCAGAAGTTTGCATAGAACATCATTTTAATGGTAAAAGGCAAAAAACGCCATTACAGAGCAGGGGAGGAGGTTCAAACTCCATTTTCAACCCTGGGGAAGAAAAGAAGGGAGGGCAGAGCTGAAAAGATGAACCACCCTTTTGAAAGAAGCCCCTCCTTACAATTTATAGGAAGAAAAAGAGAGGGAGAAGAGAGGAAATCCGAAATCTGCCCCAACCACCTCCAGACTGCATTTAAATCATATCATTATGGCGGTAGGTGAGAACCCCAACGAACCCAAAAGTGGCGAACTGTATTTTGCATTTTTAAGAATTTTTTCTCACCCAATTAAAGATATCCAGTCGTAGTTGGATAGAGGACCTCGTAAGCTTTCCGAAAAGTCCAACCTTGCATGAATCCGAGCTCCCAGTCAAAAGTTATGGCCATCTGAATATCTGCGCCAGGGTCTGCTTCCTGTCAGCGCTCAAAATGTTGCGCCTCCTGAAGGTACGCCATAGGCACATCCATGTGTGTGTCGACATCCACTTCCATGTGCCAAGGGTGCATACTTTTCTCTGTTGAACATTCATTGTCGTGCGCCACTTCTGTGCACCTTGGGCACATCCGTTTTCCCTGTCGACATCCATTGTCGTGCGCCACTTCTGTGCGCCTTGGGCGCACCGTTTGCCCTGTCGACACTCATTTCTGTGCACCACTTTTGTGCGCCTTGGGCACACCATTTGCCCTGTCAACATCCATTGTCGTGCGCCACTTCTGTGTGCCTTGGGCGCATCCTTTTCCCTGTCGACACTCATTTCTGTGTGCCACTTTTGTGCGCCTTGGGCAGCACCATTTGCCCTGTCGACATCCATTGTCGTGCGCCACTTCTGTGCGCCTTGGGCGCACCGTTTGCCCTGTCGACACTCAATTCTGTGCGCCACTTTTGTGTCACCTTGGGCGCCACCATTTTCCCTGTCAACACTCTATGTCTGTGCACCACTTTCTGTGCACCTTGGGCGCACCGTTTGCCCTATCGACACTCATTTCTGTGCGCCACTTTTGTGCGCCTTGGGCGCATACATTTTAGTGTCAACACTCTGTGTCGTGCACCATTTCTGTGTGCCTTGGATATAAATGTCAGGGATTTGAGCTTCTTTGATTTTTTATATTCTTTCTGTTTGTCTATATCTATCCGGGGGGGAAGATATATACAACAGTTATCCTTTACTAGTTAGTCTTATTGCAAACGTTTAGGGTGTTATCAATAATTCCTCAACCATATGAAGTATAATAAAGGGATTCCTTATAAATATTAACACCCATGTAGATAAACACATGTAACTCTAAAAGGTCACTAATCTCAATAATGAAAAAATGAAAAATAACTAAGTAAATAGCTCAGTAAGGATATTTATTCATAAAACATTGATCACTTTACCTACTACTACATAGGGCCCATTTCATCAACTAGTATTAAGTAATGGAAGAGCATTCTGTAACTATCATAGGATTTATGGACATATAATAGAAAATTACTTTTCCTTGGGATAAAAATCATATAACTCATTCATGATGGTTTATTCATATTAGAATAATGGAAGAAAAAAATTCCGAAGTTACCACATGTACATAAAGAAGACCACATATATATAAAGAAGATCCTATCAAATAAAGGGGAAAAACTAAGCAAGTATTAGCACCAATAAAGGAGGGTCCTCAAGTAAAAATTTTGTATAAGTGAGGAAATTTAAATCCCATGTTCATGAGATCTGTCATAGGATATAACTGTTGACAAGGGATAACAATGCACAAAGAGAAAGATTGTAGCACATGGCAGTAAATATTTTTTTACCAACTAGGACACCATGATTATACATTTTGACTCCCATTATATCATGTGAGATCATTATAGAATATTACATTTCCCATAGAACCTGGACCTAAGGTTCTTAACATGAAATGTTTCATTATGCGTATGACCCATGAATTTATTGTAATATTTGAGAAACAATTATTACACCAAATGGAAGAAATAGGGGACAACAATGACGAATGTCTCAGATTTAAGTATAATGGGAATATCATTTCCATATCAAGATATCAATAATACCAAAATAATGGGATTTTCAACATTAAAGAAGTGACATGTCAAAACAACAATGGTAAGAAAGAGAAAGAAGAGAATATTTTAGCAAGTGAAATTGCAACTCCTATTACAATAGAATAATCAATGGTCCAATGGAGATTTTTTTTTAACAATGTGCCTTTACATCAAAGTGTTACATTTATGGGTATGAAATATGTGTATATCAACCAAATGATTATAATTAATGCAAATTTCATGAATACCATGCATATATTGAAGCACATGGTGAACCTAAGTTCACTAAAATTATTCTAACTATATATGAGTTTCAATGTTATATCGTCGAAATACTAGCAAATAATTATAAGTAAACTATTAAATTATCTTGATTTAATCCATTTAGATGTAAACTACATTCATGACATTGGTAATTACATAAAAATACATGCAGACTATTTAATTGATTATGCAACTTAAAACACATGTAATACCATTTTAAAGAAATCATAGAAACAAGAATAATGTAATCATATATGTATATGTATTTATACAAGCATGCATATACATTCATACATGTATAGAAATATTTATGCATAGACACACACACTCAAGAAAAACATATTTATATACACACATACAAAAAGAAATATATACATAGACATCTGTGTGTGTGTGTGTGTGTGTGTGTGTGTGTGTGTGTGTGTGTGTGTGTGTGTGTGAGTGTGAGTGTGTGAGTATATGTATATATGTATGTTTATGTATGTATGTATGTATATATATATATCTATATATATATATATATGTATGTATGTCTGTATGTATGTATGTATGTATCTATGTATATGTGTGTGTGTGTGTGTGTGTGTGTGTGTGTGTGTGTGTCTGTATCTATCTCTATGTATGTATGTATGTATGTCTGTCTGTATGTATGTCTCTGGGGCCTCCCTAGATCTATCTTCAACCGATAGGCCCTATCTATATATATGGGAGGGGGCTTCAATATAGAGAATATAGGTGGGAACCCCCATATAGATGATTAGATCGCCATATATAGGGGGAAACACTCCTACACCCACTATTATATATGCCCTAGCAAAATGGAGATACGCCGAACCTAGAACATAAAGGCATTCAGGCGAGTAACAAAGAGTTGTTGAGTTCCTCGACTGTTAACATTTCCATAATTCTCGTTACTCATGCCAGATATTGTCCAATACCCTTCCAAAAGCACATTAAAAGTGAGCAAAGCCCCCTATCTAGACCCCCCTACCCTCTAATATAGATTCTATAGGTGGAAGGTGGGTATGTATATAATTTCACTGGCACTTTCCCCCTCAAATAGAGGGTATAGGGTGCTACAGATTATCCATTGCAAAAGGGACCCCATAGTTTAGTGGCTAGTACTGCGAGTGCTCCCACAAAAGCTATCGCTGGGTAGGGGGGCCTCTTCAGTAGTGCCTAGTCCCCGATTGGGTAGAGGACTCAGGGTTTTGGCAAGTGGTTGGGAAAATCATACACACACACACACACACACATACACACACAAACATATGTATGTGCATATATAGATATGTGTATACACACATTTTTATGTATGTATAACGTAGACATAGATGTATACACATAATACATATGTATATACACACACATAGATATATTATACGTATATGCATACAACACATGTGTGTGTATGTATATGCACACCCTTGTGTGTATTTGTATACACACACACACATGCATTCATGCATCCACATATACACATACACATAATTGTGTGTGTGTGTGTGTGTGTGTAGATATGTCTAACACACTGAGATTACACTAAGGTTCATGCTCACTATAAGCTTAAATATCTAACTTCCTATGTATCAAGACTCACTATGGCCTATTAAAGTTAGCACATGAGCACAAACATGATTGGATTCATGTCTCTCGATCCTTGTACTTGACTAACTCATCTTTAGCATCAAGTAACCAACACATTGTATCTATGTATGTTGCTCCTCGAAACTCATGTTTGTGTAAAGATAGTAGTTCCTAAGGCATCATCATTTGAATGTGATCCTAGTGATAGTGGAGGCATATATCGGATACCCTTCTTTTCTCAAAGTTTCATGTTCTCTAACTTTACATCATCATATCAAACAAAGGATGATAGTTTCACACGTTGATGGTGGCACACTATAACCATTTGAATATCAAGCACATGATGAGTACACCTATGAAGAGGTGCCTCTAAAATGTTATTCCAGTACAATATCACTACAAGATATAAGTTAGAGCAATTTACATATATGATAAATAATCAATAATATAATTAAAATACAAAAATATATTTAAATACCTGGATTACTATTAGGTGGAACAATAATAATTGGACGGGATAAAAATTCACACTCTTCTAAACCATCTTAGGGCTCTAGGACCTCCTCATATCATATCTACTTGTCTCCAACAATAGGAAATCGAGATTCCTATTGAACCTTAGCCCACCTTCACACCCAACATCAATAACATCAAGGAAAATAATGTCCATATATCTCTTGTCTTCATATGTGTCAATAAGATTAGAGCATGAGTGGGGCAATATTGATCTCAAGAAATACATGTACATGTAGCACTACATGTACAATGTATAAGGGTTGGGGGTACATATCACACTACTCTAAATTGTCTAATTAACTAGATACAAGTGAATTAAATCAAGAACATTAGGGATTATATCGCGGTACCATCTACTAATGCACACATGATACAAATATATATGAAATCTTTGGGGGACCCAACATAATATTGATAAGGACAATATGAAACACCACCAGTGAGTAAGCGATCAAATAATTAGCAACACTAAACTTACTCATACTACTATTAAAAACTTATGTAACAAGAAATTACCTAGCATTAAAGCACTCGTCTCTCATTTAGTAAATCAAAGTAAGCATGGGCCTAGTGATATGGATGTTCTCATATAACCACATTTTTACCAATTAATTAACTAACACCCCACTAACATGATCCTCATTGCAAAATTAGTATAAATTTCTATACAAATAAATAAGCATCATTGGTCCCCACTTAAATATTTTGGTTCTCAATATTCAATACACTTAATACTATGTCAATGTAGATCATAAAATATTACAACCCCACTACTACCAACAACAAAAAATGATCTAGTGAATATTTAAAATGCTTCCATAATCATATAATACCTCATATAACCATTTGATTGAGAAGAACCATTGAATTATGTTGAAAACTCCTCCCAATATGGCTCCCTCGAATAAATGTTGATGATCTTCCCTACAATAACTAATGTGTATTATATTCAAGTTTCAACCCACTACGAGAAATAAATTTATCTTGCACTTATCCTTGAGGTCCATTGTCATCACCTCTATCGACATCTAAAAGGTACATGTGCTTAGGTACGACCTCTTTTCTAGAGTATTCAATATATGTATATGATGTGGTATGTGGCCTAGGAGATTCAATATACTCAACCTTGAATAATCCAAATGGCCATATTATCTAAAGATAACCTCATATCCTCTATGGTATACATATCATGACCATGCATAAACTTCCATGAACATATATCTCACTTACAAAATGCACAAAAATGATATCTTAGATAAGAATATAGATGAAAAGATAGAAAAATATATAGAAAAGATACATAGTTATTACTATTCTCTAACATCAAAGACAAGATAAATAGATTCTTTAAAATGAGGACACATTTATTGAATAGTTTCATAGAATCAAGAGATTTTTTAGGTAAAATCAAGACATGTTATCAAAACTTAGATATATTCGGAGGCCCTTAAAATTGGATTGTGGTGCTTAGTATAACTAAATACATAATTTTTACATTTATGAAAAAGATGAAAACTAAAAAATTAGTAAGTTTTCTGTATGGTAGTAGCATCGTAGGATCACGACTAATGATATGATCTCTCAACTAGGTAATATGAGGCACAATGGTAGCTCTTAAAACTAACATTATGATATATCAAAGCTCTAATCTCACAAGTGGGTGAGTTAAAATGAGTTACAATAATTATAAAACCTCCCTATTATATGCCCCTAAACATCATTGCTAAATTAGAATATATCATATATTGGAAACATAAAACTGTAATATCTCAAGTTTCATAGCTCCTTTTCACACGACTTTAATTGCATTTGAATAATTAATCCTTGATATTCTAGATTATAATGATTGATTATATATTTATTTTAATTTACAAAATGGTCATAGCTAGATTACGTATACTAAATATTGCAATACATAAGAAAACAAATTGAAATTTCCTTAAGTAATTAAAGGTAAATGTATTAGATTATCCCCTACAATGATATTATTTTGATAGCATGCATGATTTACTCAGAATTTACCCAATATTTATCTTTACCTAACAATTAGGTGTAACAAAATGTATGTTGTGCTCTTTGAACACAACATGGTGTTCTTCTCTACATGAGACTAAAACTACAAACTATTGACTTTTGAACTTTTCACAATCACCTCAGAAATATTCTGCTAACATATGTTTATTGGAATTTCCTTGGGCATTATATTTTCAACATAAAAATATTCATGTTACATTTACAAATCTCTCTTCTCAAGTATATTTTGTAACCTAACACCAAATATATTTATCAAATGTCATATGCATTGATCCATTCAAGCACATTGCTTATATTTATAGGTATATAATATTATATTACTATATGAAAAATTAAATGTGACATATGAGTTACCTAACACATTCATAGGCATTTTTCCATTAGCTATGAAGGTATAGACATCTATATGGTATCTATGAAGGCAATGGAATTTACAGGACATTAAAGACAATATAAATTGTCTAGAGATAAACCTTGGTAAAATGAAATGAAATACTTTTTCATTAGTTACTCAATCTAGATATTTGTTTTTTGTACTATTAGAATTCAAATGAGTTTTCTGGAGGAATAGATTAACCAAAACAAATTTTTATATGTTTTCACACAAGGTTGACTATAAGTTACCTATAGTAAGCATTAATGATTGTTGTATTGTTTTTTTTTGCATAAAAAATATTTATCTTGATAACATTAGTTTTGAATAAATTACTAAAATCTAAAGTATAATTAAACATCAATTAAAGTATATAATCAATTTTATTTAGTTATTAATTTCATAAGAGATTTAGAGGGTGGAACAATTTTATTTTTCTATGGAGGAACTTTATGATTTTAATAATGTTTGAGGATGTCCCGATGTCCTAGGGACAATTTTGTTTAAAATATTGGAGTCCAAAATAATTGTTGCAATGACAAAGTAGAAATAAGTGTTTTTGATCAATGGCTACCTCCTACAAAACAAAATTGAAAGAGTGGTTTGATAATATGACAACAATAATGAAGAGGAGAAGTGCATCTCAAATGATTGTGAGAGATTACAAACATAAGGCAAGGCGTTGCAAGATGGCGTGGTACTCTTTGAAGTTGGTAAATGGAAACATTGAATGATATGGAGTGTGCCTTGAATGGTGTATAATATTATAATATATAATAAAGCTTAAAAATCATGATGTGAAAGTGCTATGTGCAACAAGATATGAATTGTGACTGAAGTACCAAAAGAGATGGTTGGTGTGAATATTATGATGATGAAGACTAAAAATGTGATTGAATGAGGTTGGGGAAACCATTATGTTAAGAGATGGTACATGAAGAATAATAAAGGAAATATAGAGGCTATGACAAACCTATTAGAAGGAAAAAAATTAACATATAGGTTGATTAATCATTGTATAAATCCTTGATTTGGTAGAAGATGAAACGAGAAGTATTGAGTGATGTGGAAGGCCCCATAAGGTAAAAAATATAAGGAAATATGTATTTGACTACAAAAGTAGAGGACAATAGGACAAAATCCATGAAATAGGTGGTGGTGAAGAAGAAAGGTAAGAGAAAGAAAACTAAAGGAAAAATAAACTAAAAAGGAGAAGAGGAACAAGAAGAGACTTGACACACATTTAAAGGAGGATGTGGAGGAAATCCATCTCATGCAGAAACTGAGAGGGAGGTTGGTAAACCATCAAGTACGAGTTTGAGTAAATATGGGGTAAAGATATAACGTATGACTTTGCTCTATGTATAAGCGGGGTTATTTGTATATAACTACTAAAATAAGATCAATGGTGATAACTATGAAATATCTTAATTTTTTTCTATTTTCTTTATCACTAGTAATGGTAACCATGACATATAATGAAAGATAAGTTTATGGTAATCACGACATATAATGAAGGACAAGTTTTTGTGCGCATTTTGGAAATATAAAACTTGAATTAGGTATCATCCTAAAGCTAAGAGTTTAATACTAGAGAAACGCAATATTTCTAAAATAAATCTGAATTATATAAATATACTTATTAAGAAACTTAGAATGAACGAAAATACATATAATAATTAAAATTATTATTCTTTTAAATATATGAAATGAAACATTGTAATTAAATTACTACATGGTTAAAAAAATTGATGATAAAGATCTTATATTATATTAAATGGAACATGATACAAAATTCTTCCAACAAAAAAGCGAGCGGTATAAGAGCACACCCCAAAGCCACAGGCACACTAGGACATGCCTAGGAATACACCAAAACATCAAAACAAGAAAATGCCAACACAGGGGAAGACAAACTACCAAGACACCTGAGGCATGGGCCCAGAAAGCGTGGAAAAAGCAAAGGCACCCAATGTTGGAAGCAGAATGAGAAACAGGAGGCTCAAAGCGCCCCTTCTTCTCCTTAGATCTCATGACAACATTCCAATTTGCTGGTTGGGAAGCCAAATCTAGCAGAGGATCTAGGCAAGGACAATCCTTATTGGGGTTAGAATCAAAATACTCAGATACATGTGACTGCTTGGCACAACCGCTAACATGGAGAATCTCAACATTTATAGCTTCTCAATGTTCGCGGTGAGAACATTCTTTGACTTCCGGCACTGAAAATGGCTACCAGCCTCTTGGCTGGAAAGATATCCATTTGTTCTTTTCTTTTCATTTTGATTGAGTGACAGTGGGAAAGCCTTATGAAGGTGCCCTGTTTGATGGCATAATCGACATCGAAAGGTCATGTTCTCATAGTCTAGAACCTATATCCACTTGAAGCCATCATGGTTTAACTTCAACTTGTCTGGAAGACCTTTGATGAGATCCACCTCAGTAAAAATACGTGCATAAGTGAACAACCCTTGCTTGGGTCGTTCATTATCCATCTTAATGAATCCACCAGGAATCATCATTAGCAACATAAACCGCAGGGTGCTAAAAGGGGAGAGGAAGATTGGGGAGACAAATCCAAACTGACATTTTTGAAACTACCATAGTAGAAGGATTAATTAAAAAAACCCTTTGCATATAATTGAATCTCATAGTCACTAGTCCAAGTACAGAAAATCCATATGTGTAGATTTTCAGTCCAGGGCCAAAAACCATTAAATTGACAAATAATGACAAAGTCTTGAAGGGCGGAAATAGATTCAATTACCTCTAAACATGAAATAGTAACCACATGAGTGACCTCTACTTTTCCCACAATGTATTTCAATGGATTCTTAATTAGAAATTCACTTGATGGCAAATTTAGACTATGTAAAACCATTCCAAAAATCACTTCAAATTAATTTTTTTACTTTTCTAAAGCGGGAAAGATGTCCCATCAAGATTGCAAAATATATTGTATTCAGGGTTATTGTACCGCAAGTTCATATATAATTTTAATATTTCCTTTTTCATAGACTTTTTTCTGAAACTTTCCAAGATGAGTACGACCTAAATGAGTACGAATGATGGTCTAAGGCTAAACGCTAGAGTCCAACTAAATTGGTAATTGCAAAAAGTCTTCATTTGCTCCACGAGTATATTACAATATATGTTAATGTTAGCGGGGTTATTGTGTACTATAAGTGGCCATCCTTATAATTGATTAGAGTTTGGGATGGGCGCATTTACATCTTACCCATTTCTGCTGCGGTTTTTTTTATTTTATTTTCTAATTTTAAATATTTTATTATTATTTTAAATTAAATTTGTTTCTCTTAAAATTTTTAAATTGGTTCTCAATTTTAAAATTATTGTTCATATAAAAAAATTATTATTGTCATCTATATTATAATTTAATTAAAGTTAAAAATATGAAATTAAGTCACAACTTTCATGTTTATTCTTTTTATCAAATTACTAAAATTATAGTATGAATAAAATATTTCAATAATATGAAAATAAAAAATATTCATAAACATTTAATTAGATTTAAAATAGATTTTTAAGAAATAATCAAACGTGTGTGTGAGATTTCATATTATCTTGTTTTAGAGAGAAATCAGAAGTTGATTGCCAAAATATAGCATTGGAAATTATGATTTGTAGCGAGACAAAGAGATTCCAAAAACCTTGTAGTAAACATAGCAGTTTTCACAATTTTACTCTACACATTATCAATATATCAATATATTTGAACCATGCTTGTGATGTTCTTTAAAAATAGTAAGAATTCAAAATCCAATTTGACAATGCGAATCTTCAGCTCTAGATGCTTGAAAACGTCGCTTAATTTTCTTAAAATTTTATTCGATCATGGGAAACATACACTTTTTCTTTTTTTACCATAATCAAAAAACTAAATTAAAAAATACCAAAAACCATATGTGCTTTGGGACATGCTTTATACCATAGAGTGAGTACATTACCTTTATGTAGCAATATCCAAGGTATATGATAAATCTTTCATCAACCAAAACTATTAGGTTTCTTTTCATGATGACTAATCAATCCTTTTGTCATTTTGACATCCGATGAAGTGGATATGGGGAAAGCATAATTATAAGTATTATAAAACTTCAAGGACATCAATAAAATAAGAAAATATCAATTTCAAACATTGAAAGGATTCCAATGGAACCAGTTGAGTTTCTAAACAATTAGTAGAATATGAGAAGTGGTTGCATATGTTGAAGGGATAAAAGTGATAGGTTTGATGGGGTGGAATAACAATTACCTAAATATTATCTCCAAACTAGAATTTTATTGTGGCTTTTGATTCTCATCAAAACATTGTGCACTTCCAAATAAGGAAGGAGTCACATTTTGATTTTGTTTGCACAATTAATAGTCTTAACAAGTTTTAAGACATCAAAAATATGTTATTTGGTTAGGATGCAATTTTTTTTTAAAACAACATATTTGGTTTATTCAAAGCAAACCTTGATTAAAATGTGTGGCACTACAACATTTTATTATAAAAGAGTAAGAAACTTCCCATCATAATAAATTTTCTATTGAGTGTTTTCAAGATGTTGGGAGTTCAAAGAGTCATTCTTTAATATAAGAGGTTGTCAATCACATTTGATTTCATGGATGGGAGTTATAATTTTCAAGAAAAAAGGATGAAAAATTAGGAAAGAAGATATTCGAGAGAGACCATTCGGAATTTCCTACAATTACGAGTAGAGATGTATAATGTCCTTCATGGAATGTCTAATGGATAGATCTTCTTCATGTAACATTATAATAATAATTCAAAGGAAAATGAGTACGCGATAATCAAATATTTGTAACTTATTAAATTTTAATAAAAGGTGTGGATCATTTCAAATATGAGTAGTGTGATTTGGTGTGTGTTTTTGTAGAGAGTAGTGTTAGTGCAAATATACAACGCCCCCTAAATGAACTCCAAATCTGCATTTCAGAATAGGGTCAACTAGTGTGATTGCACAACATTGAATTTTCTCCAAGGTGTGGGACCTTGCAGGTGAGAAAATTCTCCAGAGAAATCTAGTTCTTACTCCTCTGTCTAGGTGTATGCATGAATTTTTCAGATGTTTAATACTAGATCCTACTCCAAATTCCAAGGAGACAGAGATAAAGGATGCAAAAAAGAAACAAAACTAAGTAAAAATGGTGATACACCAAAGGAGTGATGAACTTCTGTCTTGCAAATAAACACAAATCATAGAGATGTAACACCAAGCATGCACAAATTGCCAGAATGTAATGAAAGACAAGAAAATAATAATATACACATGAGAGGATTGGAAAAAGAATTCACAAAACATGGATTACCATTCCCAAATTGGATACAATGCATTACACTGGCAGAAAAACAAAAAATGTGTTACAGGTTCCATGGACGGTATGAAACTCCTCAAATTCATGTGCCAAGAGAAAGAGGGGAGTCTGTAAGAACAAAATGTCCAACCCTTTACAAAATGAGCCAAATCTGGCTTTTAATGATGAAAAACAGAGTCCAGGAAGGAGAAACATGGGAAAGTTGAAATGAAGGTTCAACCACCGACAAGATTCACCAAAATGGCATGGGTACCCTTAAAAGTTCATTCCCCAAGATTTTCGAACATGCTGGAGAAGAATGGAAGCCATACTGCATTAAAACTAGTGGTTGAATGTCATTTTTGCTCTTTTCCCATGCCAAAGGCGTTTTTTCAATTTTCTCCCACCAAACTCCAACAAAATTTTTTTTTTGAAGGTTCCATTGTGTAGAGGACTTCAATGGATTTCCAATGACACCAAAATTGAGAAAAAATGAGCTATGGTTCAAAAGATATGGCCCTCTAAAGATTTAGGGAAAAATTGACAAAATTAGGGCAAAAAAGGGTTCGCGGGCAGAAATTTGAATTTTTTCCCCATTTTTCAATTTTGTAAAAAAATCCCCAAAAAGCACTACCGGCCCAACCTCTACTGACACGTGGCACGCTCTGGGTGCTCCACGGGCTCAAACGGTCAGTTTACCCCTTTTTGAATTTGGAAAATTTTCCAAAATTACTCCGTGCCCCTGCCTCTCTGAGACACATGTCACCACCTGGTTGCTCGGCGGGCTTTCACTTCATTTTTTACATTTGCACCGTCAACCACTTTGGAGAAAATTTCAAGGTCCCTCCGCCACTCTGACTCCCGCCTCTGAAAGGACACGTGGCAGCATTTTATTACTCGACGGGCTTGTCACAAACTTTTCCTTCTCCTCTGTGGGCCCGCGGGTAAAACTTTTCCTTTGTGCCCTTTGCACCCTTTGGAAAATTCATCAATTTCACTCCGTCAGCCTGACCTACGTTGCCATGTGGCACCTTCTTATCTCCTTGTGGGCGTTCGGGCCAAAATTTTCCCTTTTCCCCTTTGGCTCCAAAAGGCTAAGTGCCAAAATTTTTGCCGCAGGCCCGCCTTGGGAAATTTTCCTCTCCTAACTCTGCTGAGCCATAACTTGCAAAATACAAGGAGTTAGGAGGACTTCTTTACCTTTCTAGAAAGGGGAGAAGATCCTCTATCTGATGAAAGAATACCTAGAAAATTTTGATTGCCTGAAAAGTGAAAAAATTTGACTGAGGCACAAGGAAGGAATGAATGAAGGAAAGTTAGCCAAAATAAGCAGGGGGCTTATTTTGGATAACAATTTTGGCAACTCAGAGGGGTCATCTACCTGCTGGATGAAGTTACAAGCTTCCTGAAGCAATCTATTAGGTAATGAAGTCATGCACTTAACTGCTTGTTACTCTCAATCCATTAGAAAATCTCTTAGAATGAAGATTGTGAGAGTAGAACATTACTTGATCTAGAACATGATCTGCAAAAGATGCATCCTTGGGACAACAAAACCTGTGCCAAAGCACTTAGGGAAATATAAAACTAAGCTACAAAAAAGCAATGTGCATAAGCACTTGGAGGAATAAAAATCTAAGCTAATATGTACAAGGTGAGAAGTTTCCCATCTAGTAGCAATGCTTTAGATGGATTCCATTAACTGGAATTTTCAATTCTTCACTGTCTAATGTAGACAATTGGAAGGCATTGTTGTTCTTGCATTTTGTGACCATGTAGGGGCCACTCAAAATGGCATCAAACTTTAAATGCCTTCCTGGCATTGCTCGGTCTACATCCCATTTCAACACTAGATCTCCAACTTGGAAGGTTCTAGCCTTAGCTTTCCTATCAAAGATTCTCTTGATAAAAGCTTGGTCCTTCTCCATTGTTTGGGCTGTATGCTCTTTGAATTCTTGGAGTTCCATAAATTCTGCATATCTAACCTCTATTGCCTCAATTGACATAGGCAAGATTGTCTCTCTCCCATAAACAAGTATGAATGGAGAGTTACCTGCGGATCTCTTGGGAGTTATTCTATCATCCCATAGAGTTGATTTGAGCTTAGTGTGCCAAGTCCTTTGATTTCCATCAAGAGTCCTCTTGATGATCCTTAATAGATTCTTGTTGGTGGACTCAGCTTGGCCATTACCCTAAGGGTAATAATTTGATGAAGTACTCAGATAGATCCCATTTCTAATAGCCCATTCAGTTACCTTTGATCCTATGAATGCCAATGCATTATCTGATATTATAGTGGCAGGTATACCAAATCTGGTTATTATCTCCTCATAGAAGTCTAGAATGCTAGATTCATTTGCCTCTTTGAGTACTACTTCCTCAGTCCATTTGGTGAAGTAGTTTGTTGCTGTTAGGATCCACTTGTGTCCCTAGCTTGAGTTTGGATTAATGACTCCGATGAAGTCCAAACACCATTGCATGAATGGCTGGTCAAATGAGATAGGGTGTAATGAAAGTGTTGCTAATCTTTCTTTTCCTGTGAAGAATGCAAAATTCTTGCACCTCTTGATCCATGCATAACAATCACTAAACACCTTGGGCCAATAATAACCAACCTTCATGATCTTAAGAGCTATCACTCTTGGAGAAAAATGACCCCCAGCTGATCCACCATGGAACTCTTCAAACATTCTCTCAATCTGATTTGTCCCAATGCATCTCAACAACACTCCATTGATATCCTTTTTGAAAAATATACCATCAACACGTGCATATGGAATAGCCTGCAAGCTGAAGTGTCTTCTCTTGGCTTTATTCATCTCTAGAGGGCATAGGCCTATTTTTAATAAGTTCATTATGTCTTGGGTCCAGCAAGGAGTGAGCACACCATCATTTTCTTCTTGAACATCTCTTTGTTCTTGGCTGTCTTGCAACACCAAAACAACATCCTTATCTTTCCTTTCTTCAATTGATTGGCCCAAGGCAAATTGCTCACACAATCCCTTACCTCGAACCAGCTTGGTGACTTTGATATCAATGTCATACTCCATGACATGAGTAATCCACCCTGCACATTTTTCATTTACATCTTTGTTGAGGAGGAAGTCTTTAACTCCCACATGAGAAACCAACAGTTGAACCTTGTTGTTTGAAACTAGATGCTTAAATTTCTTCAATCTCCTAATCACTACAAGAACATGCTTCTCAATGAAGGAATACCTTACCTCATAATCCTCCAAGCTTTTGCTAAAGAAGGAAATTAGCTGCTTTGCATTTTCTTTGTTTTGCTGTACTAAAATTGCAGAAATCGTATCACCACTACCAAATGCATAAAGGGTGAAGTCTTTGGAGAAATCTAGGTTGATGAGAGTTGGAGCTTGTGAGATAACTTCTTTGATCACCTCAAAACTTTCCTTACCTTCAACTATCCATTTGAATGTCACACTCTTCTTCAACATCATGGTTATTGGCTTGATAAGGGCTACAAAGTTTGGAACAAACCTTCAAACAAAATTTATTCTTCCCAAGAAACTTTGAAGAGCTTTCTTATGTCTTGGAAATGGCAGTGCTCTTATTGCTTCAACCCTCTTTGGATCAATTGCTAATCCCTCTTTAGAAACAATGTGGCCTAGGAGCTTTCCTTCATGAGCTAGAAAAATTCATTTTTTGGGATTCAAGGATACCCTAAATCTCCTACATCTTTGGAACACTTGTCTCAAATGAAATAGATGATCTGCTACACTTTTAGAAATTACAGTAATATCATCTAGGTATATCAGCACTATTTTTTTCATCAATCCCTTAAACGCCATATCCATTGCCCTTTGGAAGGTGTCTTCGGCGTTAGACAACCCAAATGGCATTTTTCTATATGCATAGGTTCCCCATTTGGTGGTGAAGGCTGTTTTGAACTAATCATCCTCCTTTACCATGATCTGATTATACCCTGAATAACCATCTAGCAATGAAAACCTTTCAGAGCTAGCAACAACTTGCAAAATCTTCTCCATAGAAGGAAGTGGGTAGTGATCCTTGAGGGATGCTCTATTCAAATCTCTAAAGTCTACACACAACCTGATTTCTCCACTCTTCTTTTTGACTGGAACCAAGTTTGCAACCCAACTTGAATGCTTTATGGGGAATATGATACTTGTCTCTATTAAATTTTTCAATTCTTTCTTCATGAGAGGCTCAATGTGTGGATTGACCAGTCTTTGTTTTTGCCTGATGGGCCTAGCACTTGGATCTAGTTCAATTGTGTGTTGAGCTAGCTTGGGATTAAAACCTCTCAAGTCCTCATAGCTCCAAGAAAATACATCCAGGAACTCTTGGAAAAGCTGTATGAACTCATACCTTTCTTTCTCGGTTGCCACTTTACCAATTTGAAGTGACTTGCCTTCTCCAACTGAGATGAGCTCCGAATCCTTTCCCTTGACTTGGATCTTTTCTTTCTCCTTCCTAAATTGATCATTAGGGCTAAAGATAGAATCCAAATCACAAGTCCTTTTGGCAGTTTGTTGGTTCTCAGCTGTACCACTTGATCACCATACTACTGTTCTAACTTTTCTTGATTTTTGGCTAAGAACTCAGATTCTTCTTCCAAGAAATTGACAATTTGTTGGTCACTCTCAAACACTTTCCAAATTACATTATTATCTGGTACTGATGGCCTCATAATCACATGGATGTTTGGCTGCATTTTATCTCTTTTGATACTCTCCACAACATCAAAAGTTTCTCCAACTGTTGCAATCCTATCAGTAGCTTGGTTCTCTTTCCTAGGGACGGAGTTGATGCCAAAGCCCTCAAAATCCTCAATGAGGTCCCACACCCTATTATTATAACTCTTGAGCAAGTCATTCTTGGCAGCATGCTATCCTTTAACTTGATTAACAATCAGCTCACTATCACCAAAGACTAGTAATTTCTTGATGCCTCTTTTCCTTGACCAATGCAACCCAGGTATCAAGGCTTCATATTCAGCAGTGTTGTTAGAACATGCAAACTGAAATCTAAACGCTGAATAATACTCAATGCCTTGAGGTGAAACAAGCATAGCTCCTCCTCCTGCACCTTGTCTACTTCTTGATCCATCAAAGAACAGCTGCCATACCTCATTGTCATCTTTATGGTCTGGCTTGGTGATGCAAGGAATGGGCTGATTTTCTTCATGCATGTAATAGACTCCTAGTTCAGATTCCTCTATTTCCTTGTAAGGATCAAAAGCATGTACCTTGTTTTCCCATTCATCAAGGGTCAAATCTAGGATACTTCCAACTTTGGTATCAGCTTCATGTGTGCTTAGATAATCCTCTTAATCAAATGCTGAACAATTGGCAATGATTGGGCTTGGAGTATGAGGCTCAATGTGAAAGTTTGCAATAGGTTCGGACTTGATTGTGGCTTTGGCTCCATACCTTGTTCTAAAAAAAATGTGTGACCAATCAACAGATAAGTAGCCTCCAATTTTAGCTGTGAAATCCCTTGACAAACATATGGTGAAGAGTGGTGGTAAATCTATCATTGACACATCTTGTAAAATAGTGACATTGGGGCATACATGCAAAGTGAGGCTCAAATATTTAATTACCCAAATTTTTGTTACTATTGTCCCATCTAATTGCACCACCCCCTTGGAGATTAATTCATATTGAAGGCCCAACTGATCATCTATTTACTTAGGCATCACAGAACTACTTGCTCTAGAATCAATCATACAATTATGTACTAGTTTATCTCCAATGATCAATTAAACGTAGAATGGAGGGGGCTTCAAAACTTTACCTTGATATCCTCCAAGTTTTCCTTCAGGATGAGTAGCATTTGTGAGTACCTCCTCTTGCATATGGGTTTGCTGATTTGAGGTTGACCAATTCTTCATGGCAGCTTGTAGTAGATCCCTTTGGCCTGGTATGGATAGTGAATCCCACATATATATGTTAACATTTGTCTTCTTCATTTGTTTAATGATGCTAAATGGGGTTAAATATCCCTTTTCTTCCCTTTAATCTGCACATTATTCTCTTGTACATGGGCTGCAACAACTAGTAATTGAGCCAGTCTAGGAGGTGGCTTGGGTTGTCCTTGCACATTTGGAACTACATTTTACTTGCTAACACCCTATGGAGTAATGGAAGGTTGTGAATCACTTGGATATAATGACTGCCTTTCACTAATATTCCTCTTCTTTGACCATGTGTTAGCTACTACACTCTAAGAATTTGTTTTATTCATACCACAAAAATCTTCAGCCTGCCAGTTCACAAGTGTAGTCTCATTTGGAATTGTATCTTGTTGAGATGTCCCTTGTTGTTATTTTGTTTCTTGACTCGCCTCACTTCCTACACCAGTTTTTGTCACCATCAAAGATTGGTTCAAAGCACCATTGAAGCACATAGATTGGTTTTGAGGTTCACTACATGGGAAACACCAGTCATACTCTTGAGCTACATTATTTTGCATTGGCACTAAGGCTTTAGAGGTAGATGCAGCATTGGGGTTATAGGGCTGAAATGGTCTATTGGCAGGAGGCCTTACTTGATTCTGATTTGTAGTTGGGTTGGGTGGCCTATTAGGCTGATATGGGTGCCTATTAGGTTGAGTTTGAAGCTGATAAGAAGGCCTAAAACTTTGAGCTTGCTGCCTCTTGAGCATAACCAGCTCATTGCCTAAACTTTGTAACTGTTTCATAACTTCTTGAAGCTCATTTGAGGCACTAGAATATGAAGTAGAAGTTTCATTTGAGCTCTGATTTCTAGGAGTGGAAATATGAGCTAAAGTAGGTGCTTGACTAGTACTTGGGCTTTCCAAGTCTGGATATAAGGGCATAAAAGGCCTAGGTGCAAGTTTACCAGCTTGGATCAAACAATTCTAAGCCCTAATGGTGATGCTATAAGCTGCATGTATAGTTGCACCTCCCATGGATTAGATTAACATAGAAATGTCAGAATTTAAAGCCTTGAGAAAGTATAAGAAAACACCTTGAGCTGTTGGCCTTACTATCACTAGAATTCTATCCCATGTCCTTTGAAATCTGAAATTGAAGTCTGCTAGATGCTCATTGGGATATCTCTTAATAGTTATTAGTTGTTCCAATAGAGACAAATTGTCTCCCTTTTCTCCAAAATGGTCATGGAGAGCTATGCACAATTGGTTCCAATTTTGGATAGAGCCTGCCTCAAGGCTCCTGAACCATTACAAGGCTTTCCCTTTGAATGAAGATGCCAACAGCTTGACAACAATTTGCATCTCAACAATCTCATGTATTGCACAAACATTAGCAATGTCTTTGACATGATCACTAGGAGTGGTCTGATTTTCCCCAGTAAAGTATGGGATATTCTTCAATGCTGTAATTGGAACTAGGTTTTGTGCATTAAGAGCAAGTGGGCTGCTATCAGTAAAGTTGACATAAGGATTGGGTTGTGCTATTCTGATTGGCCTGAGAACCCTTGTTGATTGGGTGAAAGGTCTACCAGGTGGAGGAGTTGATAAAGTTCTGTTTGGTGGAGATGGAGACCTTTGAATCCTTCTTCCCCTCTCTCTTCTTCCTGAGGATAATTACAAATACTCAGAAAATCCCTCTTCTCTTGCCCTTGACCTTGTTTGGATTCTTCTCATGAATCTTTAGACCTGAAATGTTGAAACCAGTTGATTCTATCCTTTTGGAGTCGCCAGATGTAAAAAATCAAGGCTCTTTTTAAGCAAGAAACTTACAAAAAATGCACATTAAATTTGTTGTAATGAATATGAAGACCTTTAAGGTCCCACCGGGCGTGCCAAAAATGTTGGTACAAATCTACAGCACCCCCTAAATGACCTCCAGATCTACAGTTCAAAATTGGGTCATCTAGTGTGATTGCACAACATTGAATTTTCTCCAAGGTGTGGGACCTTGCAGGTGAGAAAATTCTCCAGAGAAATATGGTTTTTACTCCTCTGTCTAGGTTTATGCATGAATTTTGCAGAGGTTTAATACTAAATCCTACTCTAAATTCCAAGGAGACAAAGATAAAGGATGTAAAAAAGAAACAAAACTAAGTAAAAATGGTGATACACCAAAGGAGTGATGAACTTATGTCTTGCGAATAAATAAAAATCATAGAGATGTAACACCAACCATGAAAAGATTGCTAGAATGTAATGAAAGACCAGAAAAAAATAATATACGCATGAGAGGATTGGAAAAAACATTCACAAAACATGCATTACCATTCCCAAATTTGATATAATGCATTACACTGGCAGAAAGGAAAAAAACATGTTACAGGTTCCATGGAGGGTATGAAACTCCTCAAACTCACATGCCAAGTGGAAAAGGAGAGTCTACAAGAAAAAAACATCTAACCCTTTACAAAATGAGCCAAATCTGGCTTTTAATGATGAAAAACAGAGTCCAGGAAGGAGAAACATGGGAAAGTTGAAATGAAGCTTCAACCACCGACAAGATTCACCAAAATGGCATGGATACCCTTAAAAGTTCATTCCCCAAGATTTTTGACCATGCTGGAGAAGAATGGAAGCCATATTGCATTAAAACTAGTGGTTGAATTTTGTTTCTTCTCTTTTCCCATGCCAAAGGCATTTTTTCAATTTTCTCCCACCAAACTCCACCAAAAAACAAAATTGAAGGTACCATTATGTAGAGGACTTCAATGGATTTCAAATGATACCAAAATTGAGAAAAACTAATCTCTGGTTTGAAAGATATGGCCCTAAGAAGATTTAGGGAAAAACTGGCAAAATTAGGGAAAAAATGGGTTTGCGAGCCAAAATTTGAATTTTTTCCCCCTTTTTCAGTTTTGGGAAAAAAATCCCCAAAAGGATCTGCCGGCCCGACCTTCGCTAACACGTGGGACGCTCTAGTTGCTCCACGGGCTCAAACAATCATTTTACCCCTTTTTTAAATTTGGAAAATTTTCCAAAATTACTCCGTGCCCCTGCCCCTCTGGGACACGTGTCACCACTTGGCTGCTCAGCGGGCTTTCGCTTCATTTTTTACCTTTGCGCCGTCAACCACTTTGGATAAAATTCCAAGGTCCCTCCGTTGCTCCAACTCCCGCCTCCCACAAGACATGTGGCTGCATTTTATTGCTTGGTGGGCTTGTCACAAACTTTTCCTTCTCCTTCGCGGGCCTATGGGAAAATCTTTGCCTTTGCGCCCTTTGCACCCTTTGGAAAATTCGTCAATTTCACTCCACCGGCCTAATCCACGCTACCAAGTGGCACCTTCTTATCTCTTTGTAGGATTTCAAGCCAAAATTTTCCCTTTGCCCCTTTGGCTCCAAAAGGCTAAGTGCCAAAATTTTTCCCGCGGGCCTGCCTTGGGAAATTTTCCTCTCCTAACTCCGTCGAGCCATAACTTGCAAAATACAAGGAGTTAGAAGGACTTCTTTACCTTTCTAGAAAGGGGAGAAGATCTTCTATCTGATGAAGTAATACCTAGAAAATTTTGAGTGCCTAAAAAGTGAAAAAAATTGACTGAGGCACAAGGAAGGAAGGAATGAAGAAAAGTTAGCCAAAATAAGCAAGGGGATTATTTTGAATAAGAAGTAGGTTGTCATTTATTTGGTCCTCTCATTCCCATCTACATCAATTAATTAGTAAGAAAAATAGGTTTTCCTTGTTTGGCTGGGTGTGTTAGGTTATTTTTAAATCCATTTGCACATTGTGAAAGATAATATTGCTTAATAGTTGTACGTTGTCAAAGAGAAGCATGTGTTTTAGTTGTAAATAATCAAAGAGAAGCCTATTTTGTTGAGAAGATATGAAAAAAGAGTAATACCTCATCAAACGTTAGAGGAATTGATAAATAATATTAGGTAATTTCAAGTAATATTGGATGAAATGGTTAGTATACAATGTGATAGAGTTATTGAAACTACAAATGAATATGAAGATGAAATTGATAAGATGTTAATACCCATTCAATAAAAGTTGGATGTTTTGAGAGAATAACAAGTAAAGAAAGGAGACTACAAAAGTATTAGTGCAATAGAAAGGAAATACAAATGTATATAGTTGGCAACATATTGTTTACAAGTTAAAAGAGCAATAACGCACCCCATAATGTGAATAAAGTGGTTGATTAAGCTTCAAGAGCTGATGCTTGAGAGGTAAGATAATAATATATATTGAGAGGAAATGAAAGTGTGAATTTTTTATGCAAGGAACTCATGTGATGCCCACTAAAATATCCCACTTGAGACCCATAAAGAACCTAGGTTTAGTTACAAAAATATGGAATAATTAATTTTTTTAAGGTGTTAACAACCAAAGTCTCAAGGACACCTAGCTCAAATCTCCTTAGGTATTAATTTAATCACTAATTACATTGACATTTTAGCTAAATATTCCTTGATTAAAATTTTAGGGTTAAGGGACCAAAAAATTTAAATACCCAAGGTATTTAATTCCGCAAGATCTAAGACAAGAGCAAGGTTTAATTACAGTGTGTGAAAAGAATACATATTAAAATCATCAAAGTAAATTCTTACTCACCCTTTCCCAGAACTCGATTAAAAATTCAATTTGATTTTCCTAAAATTAACGCATTCAAAATTTCCCTAAGTTATTCCCAAGGGATAGGAACTTTCCTCACCTTTCCATTGATATAAAGATTCCTCCTAACTCATATTTCTCAAGTTATGGGCCAACAGGCCTAGGGGTGAAAATTTTCCCCAAGAGCGGGCTTGCGGGCCCAGAGAAATTTTTTTTCCCTAGGAGCGGGTCTGCGGGCTGCGGGGAGAAATTTTTCCTAGAGGAGGAGTCACGTCGGAGGAGACAAGGGAAGCATTTTGGAAATTTCCCGCGATGGGTGAAAAGCCACTTTTGCACCCGCTCTCCTGCGAGTCCGCAAGTTTGCAAGGGATACGTGGCACCTCCTAAGCTAGCGCAGGGAAAGTGGGGTGGCGGGGATAAAATATTTTTAGCACCCTGAAGGGAAAAATGGTAAAATTCACCCGCGCCTCCACCGACACCTTGCGATGCCACGTGGTAGCTCCTGATTGGCTGCGGGCCGGCGGGGAAACTTTAGAAAACTTTCCCAAAATTTTCTGAAAATGCAAAAGGAAAAAATGAACCTGCTCCTCTGCGATGCCTCGTGATGCCACATGCCAGCTCCTAATTGGCTGCAGGCTAGTGGGCCGGCGAGGAAAATTTAGAAAATTTTCCCAATTTTTTTTTGAAGCGCTAAGTTAAAAAGGGATCCGCCAATGCCTCGTGGTGCCACATGGCAGCCTCTAATTTTCTATGGACTGACGGGGTGGCAAGGAAAATTAGGAGAAATTTTCCAAAAATTTTCCTAAGTGTTAAGGAAAAATTCGGGCCCACGGCCCGCCAAGGAAACTTTTCCCAATTTTTTTTTGACGCTAAATGAAGAAAAACTTCAGAAGGCCATAACTTTTGATAGAGAGCTTAGTTTTGGGAAAATGAGGACTTTATATAAAGCTCTTAACATCCTCTTTGTACAAACATTATTAATTTTTTATTTTGACAGAGTATAAGGGGTCAATTTTGAGAAAATGTCTTTCTGTCACTTAGGAAGTGAATTGGTATTCTAACTTGCAAATAATTGTTCAAATCTACCATTAATTATTTCTCCACATGTCAAACAGACATGGAGGATTTCACTTGGAATAATTTAGGATATTTTTCAAGGGTTAAATCATTTGATTGAAGATCAATTCAAATTTTCCCGATTTAACAGCAAAAATGACTAAGAAATTACTTGAGTCCGATTTTCAAAGGTTCTATGAAAATTCATTAAGTATTATTGTTTGTTTGGGGATCATTTTGATCTCTCTTAGCTTGTATTAATGTTTCAAAAGTCTTTCCTAATTTGCAGGGTCACTCTGTACATTTTCTGATAATTATTTGTCACTTTGAAAACCATCTAACAGAGCTCTACAACTTCCAACTCGAATTGATCCATTACATTTACCAAACATTAAAAAATGATTTCATTCTAATCCAATATTACAATGTTCTATTTCCTTTAATCAAAATGTAGAAACAAGAAAGCAATTTGTATTTCCTTTCCGAAAAAAAGAACTTGCTTTTCAAACACAGAGGATGCAATAATTCTGAATACATTTTCCACATTCGAACAAAGATTTGTACAACATTTTTAAAGCATATTTCAAACAATAATAACTTCATTGTATAAGGTAAAACAACATCTATTCGATTGAAAAGATTTCTTTTACAACTTCTTTTTTTTTTTATCAAATACAACTTTACAATCACAACTCCTTCACATTACATTCCTTTTTACAAATAGAATACCAAGTATATTTCTTTCGTATTCAAAGGGGATTTTATTTCTAAAACATAGTAACTCTTCAGTGCAAAATGTATATTAGATTGTCATCCACATCAAGTGGGGAAATGGTTTTAAAAAGTAGTTTCATGAGGGACTGTCAGAACTTTGTCTTCTTCTTCAATTAAAATATATAGAATACAATGTCTTCCACATTTATTCAAAAATAGAGAACAGAGTATATCTCTTTCACAATTCAATTTACAAATTTCATAGCCAATACAACACATCTTTCCATCACAAATAATGTACAAGGTCATCCACTTCAAAGTCAGAAGGGGTTACAATAAGAATAATCTCAACAAGGACTATCAAACTTGACTTTTTCTCAACTCCAGAACAACAACATGCAGATTTCTCATTCTTCTAATTTGATCACCACAAGAGCAGGGGAAAGGAAACGCTCTCCACCAAACCAAGACATCCAATGGAAAGGAGAATCCATCCTTCTTCATTGGCCCTTGAGCCCTAACCACAAAGTAATAAGAGATGTGATCCAACTCATGGCAACAACAGGATTCCACAGACACTCAAGCAACATTTTCACAATAAAACACAGTCCAAAATAGAATGTAGTTTACAACTACATTAAAGTATGACAAACATTACTAAGGCTTCATCAAGCAAGCCAAAGGAGAAAGAAACTATGGGGGTTGTTCCTTATGCCTCCCAAAGGAGAAATGGGTATCACCACCTGAGAATAAACCGCCAAAATATATATCATTTAAAATCCCTAACATGCCCTTATGCCTCCCCCAAGTACCCCTTATTCCTCACATGTCCTTATGCCTCCCCAACCTCTTATGGCACCCCATAACGAGTAAAGAAATGCAAGCTATTTCTTTGTAAGGTGGAACCCAAATCCCAACTCCCTCCACACTTATACCTCCCCAAAATACTTATGCCTCCCACAAAATGTCCCATAGTCATCTCCTACACCATCCCTAGGCCATCTACCCAACCAGCCAACAAACATGCCAAAACATTCACATAATAACATTTACATTCATAAAAAAAAGAGCATTTTAAGAGCCAAGCTCTTACCTCTCCATGATGGAGTTTCCCAAGTTCCAAACAACAGTTGTTTCCAAACAAACAATCCAAAAAATCCACCAAACAATAAGCATGCAACAATCTTCAAACTTCTCCAACATCAAGAGCTCCCAAAACAACAAGGAATTTTTCCAAGAATGAATTCTACAAGGTAAAGCAACCCAAAACAAGGCAAGGAATTCAAATTTTATAGAAGAGGGAAGGGAAGAGGATGAGGTGGATCCATGTAGGATGCCACATCACACATCCTCAACCCCAACCCCAAAAGTCAACTTCATTCTCCAATGCATAATAAATGGGTGGGTGAAGAAATGACAGTTTACTTACACCCTCCAAAACAAGCCCACACCCCAAATGACTAAAATTAAAAGCATGTAAGAAAGTGCAATAAAATCATACAACATGACTTACGAAAATGCATAAAGAAGGTCTAAATTCCACTCTCTAACCATAGGTATGGTTGGTAAATAAATTTAAAGGGTATGGGACAAGTTTAACTTGTCCGAAAAGCCTCCAAAATCATCCCCTAAGGACAAATTCAAATTTGAAAAGGAGGTGGAGTGTTTCATACTCCAAAATTAATTTACACATCTCTTACACATCACTCACACATTTCTTACAACACTTTAATTTTAGACCAACAACTCTAATAGTTACTTTCTTATGTCCCAATTTGATTAATTAATTTTAACAACATGTTTACTCACATTAATTTACCACAATTAATAAATAATGAAAGGGGTAAACACATCACTTAATAAACACACACAAACATCAATAAAAAGGAACCAAATAAATAAATACACATAACCCTTGGTCACATTTAAAGGTGATCTCCCCCATAGGAATCCCTAATAATCAAACACACAAACACGAACAATACAAGTCGCCATGGTGACCTTGTTGAATTCATCTAGAATTCCACTATGGTTGGTCTCTAATCCCCCGATGTTTGTTGTGATATTTTTAACCTACATAATTCAAATACCCCTTTGTCCTCGTGGCCATATCAGAACATCTAAATGAATATAATATAATTTCAAAATCATCAATATATATATGAATTACAACAACATCTAGACAATTAACAATATCACTTACAATTTCATTAGCAACTATATAATCATCAATTTTAAATTCAATTTTCTCGGTCTAATCAATATTTCCAAATATCACATGTCCTAAAAACATCCATAAATATATATTTAACCATGTCCAAGAGCATGTCAACATCTATATAAAATGTCTCTAACAATCCACACGCATCATATATGAATCGAAATCAACAATAGTCCAGTATCTCTAACATCTAGTATCATGTTAAATCAAAAAGTTGTAACAATGTCCATAAGTGTAGCCAATAGTATCAAAATCAAAACAAAAAAGTGTCGAAGGGAAGTGGGCAGTACAATAACCTAGTGGTTATGGAGCACCAAAATGATTGAGATTCATGCAGGAATAAGCTAATTAACTATACAAATGGGAATATGATGGGATAAATGTAAAATAATTACTGCTAAGTACAATTTTTCCATATTTATAGAACTACACATAGGATCTAGTGGGGATTTGATTCATTTTATGTGATAAATGTTTTCAAAAGTGACGCATTTTATTTCTTTTAGGAAGAAAAGTGATGTAAAAAATTATCAATATTTTATTCAAAAAGGTGGTAAGGGTATGTGAGTTCTTACACAATATTGTGTCTAATTGGGAACCAAATTGGTTGTGCATTTTACAAGACACTATGGAAGAAATTAAAAAAAATGTTTGATTCATCTTAGCATACTCATCTATAAAAATGATGGTGTTAAATAGAAATGTTTGAGATCTACTTAGATTTTGGGAGTGGGAAAAGGGAGGAACATGGGATTTTTTATTCGAATAATATGATTTCACATATAATAATTACATTAAGAAAAGCACCAGGAAATTGTCATTTTAAATAGATACAATAGTATTTTATATGGAGTGGAAAAAATTTGGAATGAAAATGATGATATAGGATGGACTATAGAGGATTAAAGTGTTATATAACACATGAAGAATGTGTGGAAACATTTTTGAAATTAGTTTGAGGAAACAACTATGAAATATAAAATTCTATAGATGTGAAGAGAATGAAAGTTGAATTTCAGGTAGGGTACATGGCTTTGTCTGATTTTTGGAAGGAAATATTTCCTTTGGACACATATAGCAAGTTAAAGTGGAATAAAATAAATAAATTTAGGGAATTAAGAAAGCTTATGACTAACACATATGTATTGAAGCATCAAAATACAGATATCTCAAACACATTGAATGTGGAGGATATTTACAAATATCACAAACGATACAGTGATAAAAAAAAATATGAAGAAGTTGACTACAAACAACATATTACAAAAAAAATTTGTGAAGAAACATAAAAAATGGTGATTGATACCATGATCATGAATATGTACAAAAAAAAGATTACAAATACTATATGGAAAAATGGAAAGGAAGAAATATGGAAATTATAACTTACATAAATATTTTGGAAGTTGCGAGGAAAAAAGTTCTTGAGGAAAATCATGAACAATAAGGACCTCATTTTTTAAATTTATATTGGATGTATGAAGTAGGAACATCTAGGCGTATTAAAATATTGTATTAACCAGAATAGTTAAACTGTATTTTGTGTTTTACGAGTTGGTATACATTCTAAGACTTCTCTCGAGCATCCTAGTTACACACAAAAGGTCAACCTAATCTGTGATGGTATTTCAACAATATCAAATTACAATAAAGTCACATATGTCTACAAAAAATGTGATGGTATACCAATTCCACAGAAAAATATGGATGGAATTGTAGTGTCCACAAAAGAGCAGCCTCAAATATAATCACTTGGTATGAATTTAGTGGGCCTTATTTTTGTAACATTATTTACTTTTAGAAATATTTATAAGTAGCATGAAACTCAACTATGATTTATTTGGATGGTTTACATTCCTATATAAAAAATCCATGAACCTCAAATAAAGGAAGTAGTGTTGGTGCGAAGATATAGATTAGATCTATTTTTGTCTTCTAGACATTTGGTGATGGTACATATTATCTAAGTGATCGACTACTTGATTTTGATTTTACATATTTATTCATAACTTTTTTAATATTTATCATTGAAAATCAATTTATATGTATGTGATATTTTTGATTCAATGATAAATTTGTTTTGTATATATGTTACTATATTATATTTCATGTCTCAAATCTAAATGTTGCATGATTGAAGGTTACTATTAATTGGGCTCCGTAAATATTCATGTATCATTGGACGAGTGGGAGGAATTAGGGGTCAATTAGCCCATAATTTTTTAGGTGGTTAATTTTATCAAGTAAGTGTGTTATTTATAAATTAGTGAATTGGGTAGGGTTTGATAAGAAAATCTCTTAAACCTCAACCGTTAATTGTATCTCACTGAACTATGAAAATCCATCGGGTGAGATGAGTTACTACTAGTTATTTTCCAATATAAAATAAACACATACAATGGTGAGATAGGATAAATCCTTAAGGTCAAAAAATAAGAAATAATATGATATAAATATTAGAACCTAAGTTCCAAATTTAAAATATTGTGCAATAATGATAATTTAGAACTAGTAAAAATAGTCACAATAGTCCGAAATCATTATTATATTTTGTTTTTAGAACAAATTTTTTAGTTAGAATATGATAATGTATAGCTAGCATTTTAGGGTTAGAGAGAGGAAGAATATTATAAAACAAAGTGTGTGAAAAAGTTCTCTAAATATGTAGACAAAACAATCAAGGTGTCATTAATTTTTACATAAAATATATGGATATGGAGCTTAGTGGAGGACATGCTCATGGGTATCTATACCCTATAATCAAATATGTCTCATATGGCTACAAAATTATTTTATTGATCTATAACTCTAAATGCTAAGATCTAGTACTTTTTTCTCTCAAGGTTTGATTTTTAGGTTTGTATCTATGTGATTATTACATTGTGATTATATATGGTTTCTTCTTGCAATAAAACCCAAATATTGTACCTTAAACTACAAACAAAGGTTATCATAATTTGGGTTGGACCAACTCACCATGCCCCTGTTGATATGGTGAGAATTGTGCTATATATAATTACTATATTTTTGGATGAATCCCATGTAGTGACCCAACATATGATGAGACAAATGTTATATATAATAAATAATAAATATGGATCCCTTGAACTATCTCCCACACTTGGAAAAACAAATTTTCTAGTTTAGATTTTACACATGATTGATCTAGGTCTTTTAGTAATACACATGACTTCAACTTTAAGTAGCTTATTATTGCGATAGGTATTTGAAGGAATGGACTAATATATTGATTTCTCTTGACATTACTAGAGTGAGTAAGTAGAGGATCCCTAAATGACCCTAGTATTTTAGGGTTGATGTGTATTTATATTTTAACATTTGTATGATTTCATGCTAAACCAAAATAAAAGTAACACATAGGATGACTGTAGTGCCCACTTCCCTTTGACACCTTTTGATACTAATCATGATACTGTAGATTATATTATGGACTTGATTATGGACCTTATTATAGTATGATGATAGATGTTAGATCATGCATTATTGTTGACTTGATTCAGTTATGATGCATGATGATTATTAGAGGCATTTATGATATTGATGATGATATACTGTTTGACATGGTTATGCTATGGATGTTGTTTGGAGATGTGATATTTGGATATTGTGAGTAGACCTAGAAAAGGAAATTATTGGATGATGATAGAGTTGCTGATAAAAATGTAAATGATATTGTTAGATTGCTTTGATGTTGTTGTGATTCATATATCTAGATGATTTCAGGAATTATATTTATATTATTTTTGATATTTTGATATGGCCATGGGCTGAAGGAGGTATTTGTGTTTTGTAGGTTAAAATATAAAAAAAAATACTGGGGGATTGGAGACCAACCACATTGAAATTCTAGATGAATTCAACAAGGTCACCATGGCAACTTGTTTTGTTTGTGTGTGGTTATTTTGTTAGGGGTACCCATGGGGGGAACCACCTTTAAATGTGACCAAGGGGTTATGTGTATTTATTTATTTGACCCTTTTGTTTAATGTTGCATGTGTTTATTTTGTGATGCATTTGCCCATTTCTTTATTTATTAAATATTGTGGGTAAACATGTTGTCAATATTAATTAATTAAAAGATATCATGAGAAATTAATTAATTGAGTTGTTGGACTTGACTTAAAGTGTTGTAAGAGATGTGTAAGTTAACTTTTGAGTGTGAAACACTCCACCTTCTTGGAAATTCGAATTTTTCCTTGGAGGCTGATTTTAGAGGCTTGTGGGACAAGTTAAATTTGTCCCATACCTCTTAAATTTAATTACAGACCATACATATGGTTGGAGAGTTGAAATTTGAATTTTTTTAATGCTTTTTGAAAAGGCAATTTATTGGTTTTAAGTGCACTTTTCTTACATGATTTAATTTCAGTCCTTTGGGGTGTGGGTTGGATTTGAGTGTGTAAGTAAACTGTCATATTATTCACCCACCTATTTATTGTGCATTGGAGAATGAATTTTAATTTGGGGGTTGGTGTTGAGGATGTGTGATGTGGCATCCTACATGGATCCACCTCCTTCTCTTACCTGCCTTCTTCTATAAAATTTGAATTCCTTTCCTTGTTTTGGGTTGCTTCATTTTTTTTTGAGACTTCATTCTTGGGTAAATCCTATTTTGTCTGTTTTGGGATCTCTTGCTTTGAAGGATTTTTTGGAAGATTGTTGGATTCTTGTGCTTGGTTGTTTTGGATTACTTTCATTGGGTTAAAGCTTGTTGTTTTTGGAACCTTGAAACAACTCCATCATGGAGAAGTAGGAACTTGGATCTTTAAATGATTCCTTTTTCTTGTATGAATGTAAATGTTAATGTATGAATATTTTGGTATGTTTTTTGGGCTGTTCAGTAGATGGCCTAGGAATGGTGTAGGAGAAAACTATGGGGTTTAATTTATGGGAGGCACAAGTGTATTTTAGGGAGGTATAAGTGTGGAGGGAGTTGGGATTTGGGTTCCACCTTACAAAGAAATATCTTGCATTTACTTTACTCGTTATGGGGTGCCATAAGAGGTTAGGGAGGGTATAAGGAAATGTGAGGGAATAAGGGGTACTTTGGGGAGGCATAAGGAATGTCAAGGATGTGATATACTATATCTTGGTAGTTTGTAATTCAAGTGGTGATACCCATTTCCACTTTTGGGAGGCATAAGAAGCATCCCCCTTAGTTTCTTGCTCCTTTGGCTTGTTTGAATGAAGCCTTAGTATTGTTTGTCATGCTTATAATGTAGTTGTAAACTACATTCTAGTTTTTGGAATTGTGTTTTTATTGTGAAAGATGTTGCTTGTGTGTTTGTGGAAGCCTGTTGTTGCCATGAGTTGGATCACATCTTTAATTGCATTGTGGTTGGGGCTTGGGGGCTAATGAATAAGGATGGATTCTCCTCTTTCATTGGATGTACTTGGTTTGGGTGGAGAGCATTGCCTTTCCCCTACTCTTGTTGTGATCAAATTGGTAGGAATGAGAAATATCCATAGTTGTTGTTCTAGAGCTGAGTTAAAGACAGTTTGAAAGTCCCTTGTGTAATGAACTCTTATTGTATCCCTTTAACACTTTAAAGTGGATGATCTATATATTCATATGTAATGGAAAGATACCTTGTATTGGCAATGAAAATTGAAATGTGAAAATGTAACAGAGTTATATTCTATACTTTCTACTTTTGGAAAAAATGTGAAAGAATGATACATATTTTGTATGTTGTATGTTGAAATCAAATGGAAAGGAGGTTGTAAGAGTTTCATTTGAATTAATGGAATTGTTTGTTCATTGTTCTCATATGATATTATTTCCATTGGAAATTAGTGTTTAAAGTCGCACTATAAAATGCCATGTTGGGAAAGTGGAAAAATGAAATACATGAGGAGAAAATGTATTATTTTTCCGTGTTTATAATATATAATTTTGGAAAAAATAGAAGTTGAATTCTTGTTTTAATATTTGATTGAAAGAAAAAAAAACTATTTTAGGACCAACATGGAATGAAATCATATTTTATTTGCAAGGAAAGTAAAATAAGAGACCAGTTAATTTCTGTTCTGTAAATGTATACACTTCTTTCAATTCACATGTATAGTTTGTAAAATTTACCTTTGTCAAATGTTCAAATAGACCGAACCTGCAATCATAGATAGGAGGAAAAGTGATAGCAATAAAATTGGATTTACATGTCAGGATCATAAATGAGTCCCAATTACCAAGCTAAAACACTTAAGGGAATTTCTTAGAAAAATTAGCAAAATCGAGGCTTCAAACCGTGTTAACAGTCATTTTGCTGCCAAGAAATGTAAATGATTCAAATTGGAAATCAATCAGGCAAATTGAATCTTGAAATATTTATCCTAAATCCATCATAAGAAAAATTCTCCATGTCTATTTGACATGTTGAGAGAGGAAGAAGATCAAATTGAACAATTCTCATAGGTTAAAATTTAGTCAGTTTTCATTATAAAATCCCTGCAGATAATTTTCATGAAATTGGCCCCTTAAACTTTATCAAAATTAAAAATTAATGAATTATGCTAAGTAAAGAGGACGTTGACATATTTCAAGAAAGTCCTATTTTTCCAAAAACTCAAGGTCTCTATCAAAATTTATGGCCTTTTGAAGTTTTTCTTCACTTGGCATCAAAAAATAAATTTGGAAAAAATTTCCTTGGCGGACCTGTAGGTCCAAATTTTCCCTTAGCGCTTCGGAAAATTTTTGGGAAAAATTTTCCTAATTCATCTCACCGACCCGTAGCCAATCATAGGCTACCACGTGGCACCACGAGGTGTTAGCAGAGAGGCGGATCACTTCTTAACTTAGAGCTTAAAAAAAATTAGGAAAATTTTCTAAATTTTTCCCCCACTACCCCCACCGCCCCTGTAGCCCAATCAGGAGATGCCACGTGGTGTTGCGAGGCATCAGTGGAGGACTGGGTTCCTTTTTGCCTTTTGCGTTTTCAGAAAAATTTGGGAAAAATTTCTAAACCTTTCCTCACCATCCCGCAGCCAATCAGTAGATGCCACATGGTATCATGACGCGTCGGCGGAGGCACGGGTGCATTTACCCTTTTTTCCCTTTGAGGTGTCAAAAATATTTTATCCCCGCCACCCTTCTTTCCCCACGTTGGCTTAGGAGGTGCCACGTGTCTCTTGCGGACTCACAAGAGCGCGGGTGTAAAGGTGGATTTTCGCCCTGCGTGGAAAATTTCTAAATTATTTCCCATGGCCTCACCGACCCGACTCCTTTTCCGGGAAATATTCATCCCCTGGGCCCGCGGGCCCGCTCTTGGGGAAATTTTTTATCCCAAGATCCGCCGGCCCATAACTTGAGGAATATGAGGAGTTAGGAGGACTTCTTTATATCACCGAAAATGTGATGAAATTTTCCCATCCAATGGGAATGATGTAGGGAAATTTTGAATGTGTTAATTTTGAGAAAAAGTAAGTTGAATCTTTAAGCCTGTTAGAGAGTGGGTATGGTGAGGAATTACCCTCTAACCCTAATTGAACTTTCTAACCCTGAATTTTGGACATTGTGACCTGAATTTTGGACAAGAGAGCACGAAAAAAGCACATGGGAAGATTTGAAGAGGCTGCAAAGCACGAGGATGAAGTATGCAGTGTTGCATGAAAAGGAAACATATAAGGTTTGTGTAAATAAGGTTTAAAATCTATGGAACACTATCTTAGTATTCTATGGGCTTATAAGGAGGAACAATATTTTGTAAAGTTTAAAAGTCTGGGGAAAAAAAGGAAATAGGGTTGGAAGCTTTAGATAGATGATGTAGTGCCCACATCCCTTTGACCCCCTTTTGATACTAATCATGACATTATTCACTATATTATGGACATTATTATAGTTTTTGATTCAGTATGAGGTTAGATATTTGGTCATGGATTATTGTTGACTTTGATTTCTTATATGATGCATAATGATTATTAGAGACACTTTTATATATTGATAATTGATATACTATTTGACATGGTTATATTATGGATGTCGTTCAGACTTGTAATAATTGGATATTTTGATTAGACCTAGAAAATGAAAATTAGATTAAAATTGATGATGATATAGTTGTTAATGAAATTGTGAATGATATTATTGATTGTCGTGATAATTGTTGTGATTCACACACACACACACACACACACACACACACACACACACACATATATATATATATATATTGATGATCTTGAAATTATATTTATATTCATTTGGATGTTCTGATATGGGCACGAGGCCAAAGGAGGTATTTGTATTGTTTCCGGTTAAAAATATCACAACAAACATTGGGGGATTGGAGAACAACCACATTGGAATTCTAGATGAATTCAATAAGGTCACCATGACAACAAGTTTTGTTGTGTGTGTTTGTATTTTTGTTAGGGATTTCCCATGGGGGGGATCACCTTTAAATGTGACCTAGGGATTTTATGTTTTTCTTTTATTTGGTCCCTTTTTTTTAATTTTTTGCCATGTGTTTTATGTGGTGCACTTACCCCTTTCATTATTTATTTAATGTGGTGTTAATGTTGTGAGTAATCATATTGTTTAGTTAATTAAGTAAAAGAATGTCATAAGAATGTAATTAATAGCTCGTTGTTGGCCATGTTTTAAAGTGTTATAAGAATGTGTAAGTAATTACTAAGTAATGTGTAAGTGACCTTGTAAGTGATGTGTAAGTTAACTTTTGAGTGTGAAACACTCCACCTTCTTGGAAATTCGAATTTGTCCTTGGAGGCTGATTTCGGAGGCTTTTCGAACAAGTTAAACTTGTCCCATGCCTCTTAAATTTACATACCAACATTGCCTATGGTTGGAGGATTAAATTTAGATCTTTTAATGCATTTTTACAAGTCAAGCTGAATGATGTAATTACACTTTTCTTACATAATTTAATTTCAGTCCTTATGGGGGTATGGACTTGTTTGAGTGTGTAAGTAAATCTTTCATATCATTCACCCACTTATTTTAATATCCATTGGAGAATGAAGTTGAATTTTGGGGGTTGGGGTTGAAGGATGTGTGATGTGGCATCGTACATAGATCCTCCTCATCCTCTTCTCTTCCCTCTTCTATAAAATTTGAATTTCTTGCCTTGTTTTGGGTTGCTTCACTTTGAAGACTTCATTTTGGGGTGAATTTTCTTGCTTTTTTAAGAGCTCTTGCTTGGTGAAGTTTTTGGAAGATTGTTGCATGTTTGTGATTGATTGTTTTGGATTGCTTGCATTGGGATAAAGTTTGTTGTTTTTGGAACTTGGAACAACTCCATCATGGAGAGGTAGGAGCTTGTCTCTTGAAATTCTCTTCTTTTATATATGTAAATGTTCTTGTGTGAATGTTTGGCATATTTTGTGGGTTGTTGGGTAGATGGCCTAGGAATGGTGTAGGAGAAGACTATGGGGTTAATTTGTGGGAGGAACAAGTGTGTTTTAGGGAGGTATAAGGGTGGAGGGAGTTTGGGATTTGGGTTCCACCTTACAAAGAAATAACTTGCATTTATTTACTCGCTATGGGGTGCCATAAGAGGTTGGGGAGACATAAGAAAATGTGAGGAATAAGGGGTACTTGGGGGAGGCATAAGGGCATGACAGGGTTTTGAATATATATATATATATATTTGGTGGGTTGTTCTTAGGTGTTGATACCTATTTTCCCATTTGGGAGGAATAAGCAACATCCTCCATAGATTCTTGCTCCTTTGGCTTGCTTGATGAAGCCTTTGTGTTGTTTGTCATGTTTTTATGTAGTTGTAAACTACATTTTATTTTGGACTGCGTTTTATTGTGAAAATGTTGCTTATGTGTTTGTGGAATCCTGTTGTTGTGATGAGTTGGATCACATCTTTTATTGCATTGTGGATGGGGCTCAGGGGCCAAATAAGAAGAATGGCTTCTCCTCTTCATTGGATGTCTTGTTTTGGTGGAGAGCATTGCCTTTCCCCTACTCCTGATGTGATCAAATTGGAAGAATAAGGAGTATGCATGTTGCTGTTCTGGAGTTGAGAAAAGACAGTTTGATAGTCCCTTGTGAAATGAAATCTCATTGTAACATTTCCCACTTGAAGTGGATGAACTTGTAAATGTTTGTAATGGAAAGATGTTGTACTGATTGCAAGTGGAAATTTGAAATGCAACAGAGTTATACTCTACATTCTATTTTGGAAAGAATGTAAAGAATGATACGTGTTTTTGTATGTTGCATTTTGAAACCAAATGGAAAGTAAGTTGTAAGAGTTCATTTAAATTAATGGAAGTGGTTTTATCTTGTCTATATGTTTTTATTCCATTGGAAATCTGTGTTTAGTATTCACTATGAAATTCCTATTTGAAAAGTGGTAAAGTGAGACACGTGAGAAGAAATGTATCATTTTGTTCTGTATATAATATATGTTTTAGAAGGAATGAAAGAAGAAAGGTTGTAATGTTGCATTTCGGAATCAATAAAGGATTGCAATTACCTTTTTCAATATGTATTGTTGTATTGAAATTGATCGTCCATGGTGTTTGAAATCTTTGTTGAAAAGAAGAAATGCATGTGAGGAAAAATATAATGATATGTTCTCCTTGAAAAATGTTAAGAATGGAAATCATAATTATATTTTGACTTTTGATTGGTTCAATAATGTGTTAGATTGGAATTGGAATGTATTTCCTAAATACTTGGAAGAAGAAAGTGGCAAATAGAACCATTAAAATTTGATCCATGTTTTTTGTAATTTGAAACTGACAATTATCGAAACAAAAAATGCACAGTTCAAACATGCAACAATAAAATAACAAATTAAATGATTAAATTAAATTATTAGGCCCTAAAAAAATCCAATTAGACAAATACACTTAAAGGAAATACTTCAAAACCTTGAAAAACCGAGTTCAAAGTTTCCACAATCGTTTTGCTATCAAAATTGTAAATTTTGAATTGGAATTCAATCAAATCAGATATACCTCACAAAATTATCCTAATTCCTCATAAAAAAAACTCTCCATGTCTATTTTACATGTTGAGAGAGGAAGAAGATCAAATTTGAATAAATCTCACAAGTTAAAATTTACCAGTTCGCACTATAAAATCTTGCAGGCCATTTTCTTAAAATTAACCCCTTAAAATTTATCAAAATCAAAAATTAATGATCTTTGTACAAATAGGACGTCGAGAGCTTTCCATAAAGTCCCCTATTTTCCCAAAACCAAGCTCTCTATCAAAAGTTATGGCCTTCTGAATTTTTTCTTCCTTGGCGTCAAAAATTAGGAAAATTTTCCTTAGCGGGCCTATGGGCCCGTATTTTTCCCTTAGAGATTAGGAAAATTTATGAGAAATTTTTTCTAAATTTTCTACACCTCCCCACCAACTCGCAACCAATTAGAGGCTACCACATGGCACCATGAGGTGTTGGCAGAGGGGAGGACCCCTTTTTTAACTTAGCAGCATCCGAATTTTTTTTTGGGAGAAATTTCCAAGTTTTCCCCACCGCCCTGCCGACCCGCGACCAATAAGGTGATGCCATGTGGTGTCAAGAGGCATCGGAATTGGAGCGGGTCCCTTTTGAATTTTTTTGTTTCAGAAAATTTTGGAAAAACTTTTCCATATTTTCCCCGACATTCCGCTGACCCGTAGCCAATCAGGAGCTGTCGTATAACATGAGGAGTCCGGCGGAGGCGCGGGTCAATGTTACCCTCTTAGCCCTTTGGGATGTTAAACAAAATTTCTCCCCACCCGCTCTAATTTCCCTACATTTTCTTAGGTGATGCCACATGTACCTTGCAACTTGCGGACTCGTGGGCGCAATGTTGGCTTTTCGCCCATGCGGGAAATTTTCCCAAATGTCTCCCGCTGCCCCTCTCTCCCCGCTCTGGCTTGGGAGGTGTCACGTGTCTCTTGTGCGGACCTATAGGTGTGTGGGTGAAAAGTTATTTTATTTCCCCGTGCCATAAATTTTCCAAAAGTCTCCCCGCAGCCTGCCAACCCACCCTTTGGGGAAAATTTTCACCCCTAGGCCTGTAAGCCCGCTCTTGGGTAAAATTTTCACCCCAAGGCCCGCCGGCCCATAACTTGAGAAATATCAGGAGTTAGGAGGACTTATTTATATCAATGGAAAGGTGAGGAAATTTCCTATCCAATGGGAATGATTTAGGGAATTTTTGAATGCATTAAGTGGGAGAAAAATCAAGTTAAAAGTTTAAGCCTGTTAGAGAGTGGGTATGGTGAGGAATTATCCTCTGAACCTAATTGAAACTTCTAACCCTAAATTTTGGACCTTATGACCTCTAATAATTGTTAATAAAAGAAAATTATGTTCTAATGGATTAGAATTGTTCTGGAACCTTTTAGTGACAATTGTTGTCTTGTAACCTGGTTGTAGACTCTTTTAATTTAAAAAAAATTATTCCATAATTTTCCTAACTAATCCTAGGTTGTTCTTAGGGTCTCAAGTGGGTTGTTTTTAGTGGGTGTTACACTTGGTATCAGAGTAGTGGTTCAAAAGCTTGGGCCATTGGGCACACTAGAAAACTTGAGACATGAAACTTAAACCTATCACACTTTTAAATCTAGAAAACAACTTAGTTTAGAAATTACATATTTTAGTAAACATGGAAACTGAATAAAACTTAGAAAGATGAACTAACTCTCACCTTGGTCTATGTGCAGGAGGCGTAGACAAGATGAGGGGGATTTTCACATAGACCCTAGACTTACCACCACCAGATCATGTTGTAGCAACCATCCTACCCCATATTTTTCAAAGACTCTTTAGGATGTTAATGCCGCTCTACATGGAGGATCAGTAGGAGGACATGTAACCAGACATGATAGAGTCCCTTCCATTGAGGGTTATTTATCTCCTCGACCTAGCGAGGAGCATGGAGGAGAGAACTCCCATGCAGAGTCAGCTAGGGAAGAGTCACCACAGAGGGGACAGGGTGACCAAGTTTCAGGACATAGAGAGAGGTCTCAGAGTCCTAGGCTTAGGGATGAGCATGCAGAGAGGCCTAGAGGCCATCAGACCACAGCTGCAGATCACATCAGGGAGATCCTGAAGCTTCGACCATCACATTATTCTAGTGACATAGGTGGATTTCAGGTAGAGGCTTAGTTGGTGAGCTTGAGTGGATGCTTCAAGCTCTGTCCTTGTTCTAGCAACATGAAATCTCGTGTTGTGATCCATCTACTGAGGGATGGAGCTAGTGTCTGGTGGAGGACAGAGGAGAAGAAGCTCCATGTTGATTCTGAGATAGTTACCTGGGAGCTCTTTGAGGAGAATTTTTGGGAACAGATATTTGTCACAAAGGTTCATACAACAGCGGATAGATGAGTTCCATGACCTCTGACAGGTATCTCTTACAGTGGTTGAGTATGAGAGTAGATTTCTGGATCTACTCTAGTATGTTGGTTACATGCATGATGAGCAGGTGCGGATCCACAGGTTCATCCGAGGCTTAAATCTAGACATTGGAGGTGCAGTGCGGATCCATTATCCACAGACATTAGCTGAGGCCATCGAGAAGGCCTATATAGCAGAGGAGACTCAGGGAAAGACCAGTAGGCTAGAGACTGAGTCTGGAGCCACATACAATAGATGCAGGACAACAGATCAAGGGGGTCAGTACCTCTTCCTCGTGGTGGATAGGGTTCAACACAATCATCTTTTAGACCCCAGTAGCAGCAGCAGCAGTCCCTCCCACCTTATAGACCTCCATAGAGGTTTGATGCACAGAGAGGACAGAGTATGGGGCCTCCTCCTAGGGGTCCCATCAGGACACAGGGTCCCAGAGAGCTCACTCAGCAGGAGCTCACCAGTAGAGACCTCAGTAGACCATAGCTGGATCATCAGGATCCACACCACAGACCTCCAGAGTACCAACTGGACCTGTTACACAGGGGAGAGGATCAAGTAGGTTGTTTTGGTTGTGGTGTTACTGGACATTTTTGGAGATACTGTCCCACATAACCCTAACAACAAGGGTAAGACACAGATCTTAGAGCCTACTGTTGGTGATATGGGGCGTAGTCATAGGATGTATGCAGTGGTCGAGAACCGCCAAGTAGAACATCAGAGTATAGTTATTGAGACCATAGGTAGCATTGGTGGTATTCCTACCTCCATCTTGTTTGATTCTAGTTCTTCTGATTCTTTCATTGCACCATCTTTAGTAGAGCGATGCAGGCTGGTGGTAGTTAGGCAGGGTCATAGTTGGGATGTTGAGATGGCTTCTGGAGCCAAGATCTCAGTAGACTCCTTAGTTAAGGAGTGTGTGGTGGATTTGGGACCTTTCACCACTACCTCGGATCTCTGTATCCTTCCTTTGGGCTCTTATGGAGTCATCTTGGGTATGGATTGGTTGTCTTCACACAAGGCCAGAGTGGATTGTTACCACAAGATTATATCTTGTGCAGATGATTTGGGAGTTGAGTCAGTGATTTCAGGGGTCAGGAGACCCATTTCTATTCACACCATCTCTGCTATGTAGCTTAAGCAGTGTGTGCGATGGGGTTGTCAGATGTATGTTATTATAGTCAGTGATAGATCAGAGGATGGGTCTAGTGGACCATCGCTAGATGATCACCCCATTTTGAGAGAGTTTGTAGATGTCTTTCTAGGGGAGCTACCAGGTTACCACCCCCACGTGAGATTGATTTTCATATAGACCTGGTTCCGAGGAGAAGAGCCTATCTCACGAGCACCTTATCGGATGACCACACCAGAGCTCTGTGAGCTCAAGTTGCAGCTTGAGGGCCTTTTGAGAAAGGCCTTATCCATCCTAGTGTATCCCCTTGGGGTGCACTGGTGATTTTTGTGAAGAAAAAGGATGGATCCTTGTGGTTGTGTATTGATTACCGCCAGCTGAACAAGGTAACGATTAAGAATCATTATCCCCTTCCATGCATTGATGATTTGTTTGATCAGATGAAGGAGCCACAGTTTTCTCTAAGATTGATCTTAAGTCAGCTTACCATCAGCTGAGGATTTCGGAGGTAGATATTCATAAGACCACCTTCCGTACGAGATATGGCCACTATGAGTTCACAGTGGTGCCTTTTGGTTTGACAAATGCCCCCGCAGTATTTATGAGTTTGATGAATGGGGTATTTAGGACCTTCTTAGATCACTTCGTGCTCATCTTCCTTGATGACATTTTGATTTACTCACGTATGCATGAGGAGCACGTGAGGGCACCTTCACCAGGTTCTTCAGTGTCTTTGGGAGCAACAGCTTTTTGGGAACTTGGAGAAGTGTGCATTCTTTCAGACAGAGGTGCAGTATTTGGGCCATATCATTTCTGGGGAAGGTATCACCATTGATCCTTCCAAGATTAGAGCTATTATGGATTGGCCAACACCCACTACTGTGACTGAGGTGTGCAACTTCATGGGATTAGTAGGTTACTACCAGATATTTGTTTAGGACTTCTCTCGGATTGCACACCCCATCACTTCCCTACAGAGGAAAGGGAAGAAGTTTGTTTGGTCAGACAGGTGAGTAGGCCTTCAGTACAATGAAGGAATGCCTCACTACAACACCTATTCTTGTAGTGTTTGGATCCATAGGGTGAGTTTTTCGTTTGCATGGATGCTTCTTTAGTAGGGCTTGGAGGTGTGTTGATGCAGGAGGGCAGAGTAGTGGATTTTGAGTCTCACAAACTCAAAGATTATGAGCTTAATTATCCGAATCATGATCTTGAGCTTGTGGCGGTTGTGCATGCCTTTGGTTTGATGGAGACATTTTCTTCTTGGTCAGAGATTCACACTCAGGATAGATCACCTGAGTCTTCACCACCTCTTCACAGCCCAATCTCAACGCTCGTCAGCGGCGTTGGATGGAGTTGCTTTGTGAGTATGATATGGAGATCAAGCATGTGAAGGGGAAGGAGAATGTGGTGGTAGATGCTCTCGGCATAGATGGAGACATGTGGTTATGGCCACCTCAGTGAGCATATGATTTGTGGAGCAGGATCCTTCAGCAGCTTCCTCTTGACAGCTTCTACATTGTAGTTTAAGCAGAGATTGAGTCTCAGAGACCCCTCGAGGGAAGTTTGATGGTTTTTCTTTAGAGGTAGATGGTCTTCTCAGGCACAGAGGTCAGTTTATGTTCCCAGAGAGGGAGGCTTGAGGCAGGACATCTTGCAGAGGCACATCATGCACCCTATTCAGCCCATCCCGGGGTGAAGAAGATGCACGCCACCTTGAGACAGTTATATCATTGGAGAGGACTTCGTAGAGACGTGGCCCAGTTCGTGTCATGATGTTTAGAGTGCCAAAAAGTGAAGGTCGAGCATCAGCATCTTGTTGGCCTTCTCTTTCCTCATGCTATACCAAAGTGGAAATGGGACACCATTTCCATGGAATTCATTGTTGGACTACCGATGTCGAGATATCACCATGATGCCATCATGGTCACGGTTGATAAATTGACAAAAGTGGCTCACTTTTCTCTTGTGAAGACCACTTATACAGCTACTACAGTGGCATGGGTATATTTGGATGAGATTGTCAGGTTGCACAGGATTCTGTAGAAGATCATTAGTGACCACAATCCTTTGTACACTTTCCATTTTTGGACTACCATGCAACATGCCCTCGGGACGAAGATTAATTTCAGCACAACATATCACCTTGAGACAGATGGACATACTGAGTGGGTGAATCAAATTTTAGAGGACATGCTTAGGATGTATGTGATGGATCAGCAGTCTAGATGGGAGGAGTACTTGTACTTAGTGGAGTTTGCCTACAATAATAGTTTTCAAAGTTCTATAGGCATGGATCCTTTTTGGGATTTGCATGGTAGAGAGTGTAGGACACCTCTTAGCTGGGACAGGCTAGAGGACAGGGTTTCTCTTGGACCATCTTTGTTGCAGGACATGGAGCAGTAGGTGATTTTGATCAGATAGAGACTGCAGGAGGCACAAGACAGGTAGAAGAAGTATGCAGATCAACATAGGACCGACCGTAGTTTTGATGTGGGCATGAAGGTGTTCCTTCATGTCAGGCCACATAAGATCCCTATCTTTTATGGAAAAGGTTCTAAGTTAGCTCCTAGATTCGTGGGTCCTTTTGAGATCTTGGAGCATATTGACCCTTTGGCCTACCATCTAGCATTTCCACCTAGCTTGTCTCAAGTACATGATGTGTTTCATGTTTCAGTTCTTAGGAGATATGTTGCAGATCCTTCTCATGTGTTAGATTGGACATCATTTCAGGTGTAGGATCAGGGGCAGGTGATGGTGGATCCTATTTTCATCCTATGATCGTAGGACCCTGTGCCTTTGAGGTAGAGAGGTTGATCAGGTTTGGGTGTAGTGGGACAGATATGATGAGACTACAGCTACATGGGAGGATGCTACTTTGTTACGAGTTCGATTTCCACATTTGTTCAAGTGACTTCCAGGAGGAAGTTGAGTCTAAGGGGAGGGGGATGTAGTGCCCACTTCCCTTTGACCCCCTTTGGATACTAATCATGACACTGTTGACTATATTATGGACATTATTAGAGTTTTGATTCAGTATGATGTTAGATATTTGGTCATGGATTATTGTTGACTTTGATTCTTATATGATGCATGATGATTATTAGAGACACTTTTATATATTGATGATTGATATACTGTTTGACATGGTTATATTATGGATGTTGTTTAGACTTGTAATAATTGGATATTTTGATTAGACCTAGAAAATGAAAATTAGATTAAAATTGATGATGATATAGTTGTTAATGAAATTGTGAGTGATATTGTTGATTGTCATGATAATTGTTGTGATTCACATATATATATTGATGATCTTGAAATTATATTTATATTCATTTGGATGTTTTGATATAGCCATGAGGCAAAAGGAGATATTTGTATTTTTGTAGGTTAAAAATATCACAACAAACATTGGGGGATTGGAGACCAACCACATTGGAATTCTAGATGAATTCAACAAGGTCACCATGGCAACTAGTTTTTTTGTGTGTGTTTGTAGTTTTGTTAGGGATTTCCCATGGGGGGAATCACCTTTAAATGTGACCAAGGGATTTTATGTTTTTCTTTTATTTGGTCCCTTTTGTTTAATTTTTGCATGTGTTTTATCTGGTACACTTACCCCATTCATTATTTATTTAATGTGGTGTTAATGTTCTGAGTAATCATATTGTTTAGTTAATTAATTAAAAGAATGTCATAAGAATGTATTTAATAGAGTCGTTGGCCATGTTTTAAAGTGTTGTAAGAATGTGTAAGTAATGTGTCAGTTAAATTTTGAGTGTGAAACAATCTACCTTCTTGGAATTTCGAATTTTTCCTTGGAGGCTAATTTTGGAGGCTTGTGGGACAAGTTAAACTTGTCCCATACCTCTTAAATTTACATACCAACCTTGCCTATGGTTGGAGGGTTAAGTTTGGACCTTTTTATGCATTTTTACAAGTCAAGTTGAATGTTGTAATTGCACTTTTCTTACATAATTTAATTTCAGTCCTTATGGGGTATGGACTTGTTTGAGTGTGTAAGTAAATCTGTCATATGATTCACCCACTTATTTTATTATGCATTGGAGAATGAAGTTGAATTTTGGGGGTTGGGGTTGAGGATGTGTGATGTGGCATCCTACATGGATCCTCCTCATCCTTTTCTCTTCCCTCTTCTATAAAATTTGAATTGCTTTCCTTATTTTGGGTTGCTTCACTTTGGAGACTTCATTTTGGGGTGAATTTTCTTGTTGTTTTGAGAGCTCTTGCTTGGAGAAGTTTTTGGAAGATTGTTGCATGCTTGTGCTTGGCTGTTTAGGATTGCTTGCATTGGGATAAAGCTTGTTATTTTTGGAACTTGGAACAACTCCATCATGGAGAGGTAAGAGCTTGGCTCTTGAAATGATCTTCTTTTATATATGTAAATGTGCTTGTGTGAATGTTTGGCATATTTGTGGGTGTTGGGTAGATGGCCTAGGAATGGTGTAGGAGAAGACTATGGGGTTATTTTGTGGGAGGCACAAGTGTGTTTTAGGGAGGTATAAGGGTGGAGGGAGTTGGGATTTGGGTTCCACCTTACAAAGAAATAGCTTGCATTTATTTACTCGTTATGGGGTGCCATAAGAGGTTGGGGAGACATAAGAAAATGTGAGGAATAAGGGGTACTTGTGGGAGGCATAAGGGCATGACAGGGTTTGAAATGATATTCGTATACTATATATATATATATATATATATATATATATATTTGGTGGGTTGTTCTCAGGTGGTGATACCCATTTTCCCCTTTGGTAGGCATAAGCAACATCCCCCATAGCTTCTTGCTCCTTTGGCTTGTTTGATGAAGCCTTTGTATTTTTGTCATGTTTTAATGTAGTTATAAACTACATTTTGTTTTGGACTATGTTTTATTGTGAAAATGTTACTTGTGTGTTTGTGGAAGCTTGTTGTTGCCATGAGTTGGATCACATCTTTTATTGCATTGTGGTTGGGGCTCGGGGGCCAATGAAGAAGGATGATTCTCCTCTTCATTGGATGTCTTGGTTGGGTGGAGAGCGTTTCCTTTCCCCTACTCCTGTTGTGATCAAATTGGAAGAATGAGGAGTATGCATGTTGCTGTTCTGGAGCTGAGAAAAGATAATTTGACAGTCCCTTGTGAAATGAAATCTCATTGTAACCTTTCCCACTTGAAGTGGATGATGCTTGTAAATGTTTGTAATGGAAAGATGTTGTACTGATTGCAAGTGGAAATTTGAAATGTAAAAGAGTTATACTCTGTATTCTGTTTTGGAAAGAATGTGAAAGAATGATACGTGTTGTTGTATGTTGCATTTTGAAACAAAATGGAAAGGAAGTTGTAAGAGTTCATTTAAATTAATGGAAGTGGTTTTGTCTTGTCCATATGTTGTTATTCCATTAGAAATATATGTTTAGCATACACTATGAAATCCTATTTGAAAAGTGGTAAAGTGAAACACGTGAGAAGAAAATGTATTATTTTATTTTGTATATAATATATGTTTTGGAAGGAATAAAAGAAGAAAGGTTGTAATGTTGCATTTTGGAATCAATAAAGGATTACATTACCTTTTTCAATCTGTATTGTTGTATTGAAATTGATCATCTATTGTGTTTGAAATCTCTGTTGAAAAGAAGAAATTTGTGTGAGGAAAAATATAATGCTCTGTTCTCCTTGAAAAATGTTAAGACTGGAAATCAGAATTGTATTTTGCCTTTCAAATGGTTTGATTAAATCAAATAATGTGTTAGGATATTGGAATTGGAATGTATTCTAAATACTTGGGAGAAGAAAGTGGTTAAATAGAACCATTAAAATTTGATCCCTATTTTTTGTAATTTCAAACTGGAAATTATCAAAAAAAAAAATGCATAGTTTAAACCTGCAACAATAAAATAACAAATTAAATGATTAAATTGAATTAGTAGGCCCTAAATGAATCCAATTAGACAAAAACACTTAAAGGAAATACTTCAAAACCTGGCAAAACTGAGTTCAAAGTTTTCACAGTCGTTTTGCTGTCAAAATGGTAAATTTCGAATTGGAATTCAATCAAATAGATCTACCTCACAAAATTATCCTAATTCCTCCTAAGAACAAATCTCCATGTCTATTTGACATGTTGAGAGAGGAAGAAGATCAAATTGAATAAATCTCACAAGTTAAAATTTACCAGTTTGCACTGTAAAAGCCTGCAAGCCGTTTTCTTAAAATTGACCCCTTAAAATTTATCAAAATAAAAAATTAATGATCTCTGTGTAAAGAGGACATCGAGATATTTCCAGAAAGTCCTTGTTTTCCCAAACCTGAGCTCTCTATCAAAAGTTATGGCCTTCTAAAGTTTTTCGTTCCTTAGCAAAAAAAAAAAATGGGAAAAATTTCCCCGCGGGCCCGAATTGTTTTCCCTTAGAGCTTAGGAAATTTTTTGGGAAAATTTTCCAAATTTTCCCACCAGCCCACTAGTCCATAGCCAATTAGAGGCTTCCATTTTGGCACCATGAGGTGTTGGCAGTGGGTGGCAGACCCCTTTTTAAACTTAGCGCATCCAGAAAATTTTTGGGAAAATTTCCAAGTTTTCACCGCCACCCCGCTGACCCGCGACCAATCAAGTGATGCCATGTGGCATCACGAGGCATCGAATAGAAGAGTGGGTCCCTTTTTCCTTTTTGTGTTTCAAAAAATTTTGGGAAAATTTTCCATGTTTTCCTACGCTCCCTACTGACCCGCAGCCAATCAGGAGCTGCCACGTGGCATGAGGAGTCGGTGGAGGCGCAGGTCAATGTTACCCTCTTAGCCCTTCGGGGCATTAAAAAAAATTCTTCCCACCACTCTGCTTTCCCTGCATTGGACCTTAGGTGATGCCATGTGTCCCTTGTGGCTTGCAAACTTGCGGGTGCATGTTGGCTTTTCACCCTGCGCGGGAAATTTTCCCAAACGTCTCCCATCACCCCGCTCTCCCCACGCTGGCTTAGGAGGTGCCACGTGTCCCTTGTGGACTTGCAGACCCATGGGTGCAAAGGTGCACAAAGTTAGTTTTTCACCCCATGTGGGAAACTTTCCAAAAGTCTCCCCACGGCCTGCTAAACCGCCCTTGGGGAAAATTTTCACCCTTGGGCCCGTAAGCCCTTTCTTGGGGAAAATTTTCACCCCAAGGCCCACCAGCCCATAACTTGAGAAATATGAGTTAGGAGGACTTATTTATATCAATGGAAAGGTGAGGAAATTTCCTATCCAATGGGAATGAATTTAGGGAATTTTTGAATGTGTTAAGTGTGAGAAAAATCAAGTTGAAACTTTAAGCCTTTTAGAGAGTGGGTATGGTGAGGAATTACCCTCTGAACCTAATTGAACCTTCTAACCCTAAATTTTGGACCTTATGACCTCTAATAATTGTTAATAAAAGAAAAGTATATTCTAATGGATTAGAATTGTTCTGGAACCTGTTAGTGATAATTGTTGTCTTGTAACCTGTTGTAGACTCTTTTAATTTTTTAAAAAAATATTCCATAATTTTCCTAACTAATCCTAGGTTGTTCTTGGGTCTCAAGTGGGTTGTTTTTAGTGGGTGTTACAGATGAAAAATACAGTGAAGAAAACCCGTGGCATGTGGAAAAGCCACCAAATAAATAAAAATGCCGTGTTCCATTGTAGAAGTAGCATAGAAAGGAAAGTGAATTCCAAAGCCACATAACAAAGAAAATTCAACACCAAAGCCACGTAATGAAACAAAACATGGAGCGTGAATTTAAGGGAAGGAAAGGTGAATTTATTTGTACTTTTCTCTATAATTTCATTTCCAAAGTGGTAAAAAGAAAATAATAATGGTTTGCAAAAGAGGCAGTACATAGTTTGTTATCCTAGAAACTAATTTTAGCCACTCTCCCTCTCATTCTCATCATCATAGAGTATCAAATGGGCATGTTTTAAGTTGGAGAATGTTTCCCCTCTAGTTTTTAAGAATGGAACAATGAAATTGAACTGAAACTTGGAGCCTTCTACACTCATGTTAAAAACATCAGTTTCAAAGACTATTTCTTAATTTTCATTTGATTTGGGATATATGATTTACACGACCAAGTGTTCAATCTTTTGGAATGATGGCTTGAATAGAGAGGAAAAGGGAGTACCCAAAATTTTTATTAGTATGTCTTCTCCCATTTTGAAAGGGGGATCATTTTTTTTTATCAATATATATATAAGCCAGTTTGAACACTAACTCATGTGAGTTGATATTGTCATGGTCCTCATTTTCCTCTTCTGTTGAAAAATTTGTGTGTTGAAAGTTCTTGATGCTTGAATGAATCTTTCATTGCTTCCTAGGTGGTCCTTTTAGATTTTATTGTGTAAATTTTAAATAAATCACCATAGCATATTTTAGATAGGATTAATCAGATAAATGTGTAATTTAGAAATTTAATTTGGTAAATATGACTTCCAGTTTGGCTAGGCTTTAAATCTATGTCGAATTTCTACATCAATAGCATTATGATTTAAGACTAAAATATATTTGTTGCTCTTGGTTAACAAGGAAAGGATGTTATTTCTAACAATAAAGAATAAAGCATTTAAAAAACATTTGTTTCAACATTTTTTTCTTCTCTCTACCTTTTCCATTCCTCTTTCATTTCTTTGGCAACACACTTAGATTAAATTAGTTTACAAGGTCTTCAATGCTAAATTAGGTGAAATAATTACAAGGTTGGCACTAGAATGATTAATAATCCAGAAAATCCCTTTATCATTGGTCTAAATAACCAATAACTTGTAATTCATGCACTATATCACACTTTTTTTATTCAAAATGGAGACTTAAGAGTCTATGATGCGGCAACATAACTTGTGGAGACCATAACTTTTGATTCGAATGTTAGATCATCTTGTAATATTATAGGATGGTAGATATATATTAGCACTATGTTGGGTTCAACTTTTCTTGCAAGGTTGTGGCAATTTTGGCACATTTTTGGAGTCAGATTTCTTCATCTAGTGGCCTAAATTGGCTCTGAACATTTTTAGAAGTTTAATAACTTTTGTTTTGATTTTTAGAATAATTCAAAATTGTGTGTGAGACCTAATTTATAAAGTGATATTTTGCTTTGGGTCCCATCCAAGTTGTTTTGCTAGTAGGTAACTTTTGGCATTTTAGGGTTTTTCGCATTTTAGGATTCTTTTGCATTTTATGGTTTTTTAGAGTAGACATGAAATAAAAAAAGGATTGTAGATGTAAAAATTTAGTGTGGATTCTATGATAATAAATCAATTTTTAAACTTCTATGTTTTATTTGCAAAGTTGTTTATGTGTGTTTTGGAGGTATTTCAACCTCTTGCAGTTGGATCCACATTAGTCCATCATTCCCCCTCTTGGTGGTGCATGTTTTGTGTAACAAAAAGAACATAAGAAAAATATGGCAGGAGAAGGAGGGAAATTTTTTTTGGAATTATAATCAATTTTAGGCATATTGATTGATAATTTGCACACAAAATTTGGGTCCCATCCAAGTTGTTTTGCTAGTAGCTTTTGGGCATTTTAGGGTTTTTCGCATTTTAGGATTCTTTTGCATTTTATGGTTTTAGAGTAGCCATGACATAAAAAAAGGATTGTATTGTAAAAATTTAGTGTGGATTCTAGAATGATAATAAATCTATTTTTAAACTTCTATGTTTTATTTGCAAAGTTGTTTATGTGTGTTTTGGAGGTATTTCAACCTCTTGCAGTTGGATCCACATTAGTCCATCATTCCCCCTCTTGGTGTGCATGTTTTGTGTAACAAAAAGAACATAAGAAAAATATTAATTATAATCAATTTTAGGCATATTGATTGATAATCTAGGCTGCATATGATAGGATATTCTTGTGCTTGATTTTAACATTATCTATGTACATTTAATTTCCCTCAAATTTTGAATAGATCTAGCTATAAAAATAATTTTATCTCATGTCTCTTTTATTACATATAGGAAATCACATTTAAACAAGGGAAAATTCAAGATCCCAAGGCCCCCCTTTATGAACTCCTAAATATATTAAAAAAACTAGTCCAAAAAAGACAACAAACCTCTCTTATTCATTATCTCCTACTAATTAAGTGAAATGAGGATAATATATGCGTAATCTGATTGGTATTGTAGCAGTAAATAAATGCAACACTCAAGTACATAAATTAACCCAAGAAAACTAAGAAATAAAATGTAATACCCTAGTGGTAAAGAGGATAAGTAGAGCCTTAGCAGATTCACAGTGGAAACTTGAATGTGCCAAAGTGTTGACCAAGTTAACATGATGGTAGGAGTGTTTCATAGAGACCTAGGAAAATGTAGCTATGGAGGAACAACATGGACAGGGGCACCTAGAAATGGGTAGGGGTTCCTGCGGGTGCCACATACCAGAAATAGGTGCTCGTGACTGCAAAAAATGTCAAAACTCATCTTTTCTAGGTCACAAGTTGTTCACTTTCCTTCGAAGATTGTTGTTATGGGGTTGTATAATGATTGTCGAGTTTGTTGGAAATCTGCAATGAAGTAATGACTTGTAAAACCCTCAAAGAGACATCAAATCCTTAAAAATAAAGATGTAAAATGAGTGGTTCTAATTTCCTCAGCTATCACAATGGTGATCTTACAACTAAGCCTTTCACTACATCTCAGACCTAATGTAGTTCTATGTGTGTGTGCAAGACCATGTGCTAGGTGGCTCTTGTGCATATCACACTTGATAGTGAGAAAAGTATCTAGATGTAAAAAAATGTAATAGATGTGTGCATGGAATATAATAGACTCCCCTCCTATGAGGTGTATGTATAATAATGTAGTCCCTTGTCCTTGAATAAATGCTAGAATGGATGCTTTTATTCTCTTAAATAGCCTTTGGATGTAACCTTAGGTGGTGATAGTCAATGCTTAGTGTTTTGTCCCCTTATTATGATCACATAACTTTATATTTATCTGATTCCCTTTCTTGAATTTCATAATTAACCCCTAAAAGGTCAAATACCAAAAATATAAGATGTTCAAATGGATTTAAATGACCAAAACTATGTGAGTAAAGTATAAAGAGCTAAAGGGTGTGAGGAGGGGAAGGGGGGATTGTGGCACTGGAATCTTGGCTAGACGAAGGTCTCCGGACTCTGCAAAAATGAAGTGTCGGAGGTCAGACTGAGAAAAAAGGTGTGCAAGAAAAAAATTGGCAGTAGAAAGAAATAAAATATGGCCAAAGACATGGGTTGATTAGTACTTTTCTTACTTAGGAATCATATGAATAGTAGTATGCAGTCATGACAATATAATTACCCAAAGTGTGTTATTATGTGCTTACATTTTCCCCCACTTTATGTCGTTGAGAGAAATCTTGATAACATAAATTAGATAGACATATGTACCTGATAACCATGTAGATCAATGGAGAGAAGCATTCCGGGAGACAAGGAAAAGCATGGAGTGATAAAAAGGTGTGCAGCGTGGAGACTAAAGATGAGAAAGCTGCAAAAAGTGATGAGATGATGACCATAGGGTGGAAATGCATGTTGTAGATGTCAAAAATGTGCATGTTTTTGATGTCAATGTTGATGTGTGTGATGTTATTGATGGTGTTGTTTATGTAGGATGATGTTGAATGATGTTGACTATTGCTTCCCATATGGATGGACCTGCAAAAGAGTAGAGCAAACAAGTAGTCAAATATGCATGTATATGTTTTAAAACATGTAAAGTATGTAAAAATTGAAAATTTTCATAAAGCAACATGTGCAAACTAATTCGAAATGAGGAAAAGAGTGTACAAAAGATCTTGTAGATTTTGTTGACAACTGATTTTTTTGGACAATCTCACTCCAATGGTACTAGCTGTGAGTTTTCCAAGGAATATCATTCAAATGATCTAGAAGAAGTATAGGGAGGGAAATTATGGTGCTGCAAAAGAGTAGAGCAAACATAGTCAAATATGCATGTATATGTTTTAAAACATGTAATGTAAAAATTGAAAATTTCATAAAGCACATGTGCAACTAATTCGAAATGAGGAAAAGAGTGTACAAAAGATCTTGTAGATTTTGTTGACAACTGCATTTTTTTGGACAATCTCACTCCAATGGTACTAGCTGTGAGTGTATCATTCAAATGATCTAGAAGAAGTATATTCTCGATCCTCCATTTTAACTACTTCCCATAATGTAGAACACCACTGCAGATATTTCCCATCCAATTCAAACATTTCCCATCCAATGTTGTGGATGGAAAAAGTAGTAATGTATGAATGTTGAGACCTAAAGGACCATCTGGCCCTATCAAAAGCTTGTTTGTGGAGTTTTGTAGAGTTTGTTGAACTGAGAAATGATATATAACCACCCCCCTAATCATAGGTATCTAAGAAGGGTTAGGGGCACCTAGGTACTTAATGTCTGGGTCTGGGTGTTGGTATCTGTGTTGAAGTAAGGGACCCAAGTCATATTTTGAGCCCTGTCTGGTGATGATAATTATTTTATAACTGGTAATTTATTTTTCTTAAATTTTACTGTGAACTATTGTATTGGGTGACTAATTCACCCAAATGATGTTCCCCCTCATTTGAGGTGCATTGTGATGTCACTAAGGATAATGTGACTAAAAGGAGGATCCGAACATTGTGCTAAAACTATGCCTTATAGGGGGAGGGTGTAACGCCCACATTTTTCACACACCAAAACAACAGTCAAAATACCAAGATAATTTTTTTTGACTGACATTTCTCACTACACAATGCCACAAGGGCTCCAAGTAAAGAAACTCAAAGACACATATGACACTTACAAGTCATTGACTCACATAGACACATGACAACACCATATACATGTTGATGCCACACTTTTCCCAATGAATGAATACTAGACAATGACCCAACCACAAGAAAAGGACTCAAGGATTGAAAAACCCACAACACATCATTACCATTAATTACATCTTAGTTATGATTAAAATTCCAAGAACATTATTGTAGGAAGGATAATTTCCTCCTTTTTCCAGCTACAAATTCTTAAGTTCATCCCACATTTAATTTATAGTTCAACCATTTTAAGTTGGCTTTTTATCCTTTACGAAAATCTCCATAACTTACATAATTATTTTGCACATATTTCAAATTACATACAAAGTTCATAATTATCTTGTTCTTAGGTTAAGAATATGTTTCTCAAACGTTTATTCAATGTTTAAATTTTGCCCTTGCAACTCAAGTGAATCTGACGTGATGTCAAGAAAGCAATATTAGGATTTAAGGGGGGGTTGGTTTAGATTCAAGATACCTTTTTCCCTATAAACATTCTTCAATCATGGTATCTTTATTTCCCAATTAAACATTCCCAAAACAAGAAATTTTATTTAGATTCATATAAATTTATATATATATTTTTGTTTTACTCGAAGTTTGATCACACCAAGGCAATTCATATTCTTTGTAACACATGAAAATGTTTAATTAATTTATAAGGACTCCAAGAGTGACATTATTCCTAACCTCAAATATTCTTTTAATCTTATATGATTTACTCTTACATCACACTATGGTCTCATTATTAGCATTGTTTTATAACATAGGAGTTACGAAAGTATTTGTAATAACATCTTGAAGAAGTATATGATTGGAAGAATTATAAAATGCACATGAACCACAAGTTAATCTCCCAATCAACTGTTAAGTTTAGTTTAATTCCAATTGCACCTAAGAATCTATGCCTCAACTATAAAGAGATTTCAAGGTGAAAGGACATGCTTATGCTTAGAACAACATTCATGAAAGACCATGGCGATTATGTTGATAGGTGTAAAACCAAGGTAACACATTTAGCTAAAAGGAACTAAGAAGTCATCATTTACAAGATTTTAAGACCTAGCAAAAACTATTTCATGATCTCCAGCTTCATTTGTCGTCTGAGATCCCACAGGGAATTTCATTCGATGAAGAATTTATTCTAATCTAACTTCATAAGACAAGGTAGTCCACTAGGATACTAAGGAAGTGTTAGTTCTACTTACTCCAGATAAAATTTCTCCAGTGTCGTTCCTAATCATTCAAGTTTATGATGATGTCACTAAACATATCGACTAAAGATGATAAACCCATTCTTGGGGTCTTATTAACCTAAACTAGGAGGTGTCAACAAGAGAAATTTTCATTCGAAGGTTTCATTTTTATATGCTAAGGGATTAACACAAGCAGGTTAGTTATGTACAAATCTTATGTTAGGGTTGACTGTTGTGGTTAGATTTCTTTATTACATTTTAAAGGTAAGAAACACAACACCAATTATTTAATCAACTATTACACACAAGAAATGCACATTAAAATATATTAAATTCAAATTCATTTAACATATATATCAACCATTTTACCATACGTAGATATGAATTAAAAATTGCACCTATGATTAAATGCACATTTCCCTAAGGTATACCTAAAACTAACATCTCATATGTATTACCAAATTTCACATATAAATTTTTCTGTAACATGTAAACACATTATACATATATACATTCTATAATGACCTATATAGATTACAATAATAAATAATGAATTACTCATCACCTTTTCCTCATTATTCTTGCATCCTATAAAATAATGTGAACATGAAATCAGCAATAAAAACACTGGCATGGAATCCACCCTAATCTAACATAATTAATGTCTTTAGTTTCCCATTTACATATAATAATAAATATAATTTGTATTCGAAAGAAAAGGTTTAGAAAACATGTATTCATTTTTGTAACCAAGGAGAGAGAAAGAGAGAGAAACACCATTTTGGCAAAAGTTTTGTTTCACACAACAAGTTACACTATAGAGTTTCAAATAGTTATTTACATGTGTCAAAAGTTTCCACGCTGGCTTGGCCTAGCCCGACAGGGGTCCTACCACTCTCTTTTTACATTTTCCTGCTAGCTACAAAAATGTTCAAATAGGCTCGAAGGCTAAGAAACCAATTATAAAAGTTGTCTTCCGATGAGCAAACACACCACAGTTAAATTTCTACATGTCCACTTCTATACCAAGAGTTCATAGGAACTGACAAAATTCATAACTATCAAACGCTTTATGATTGGCGGCAAGTTTTTTGGGGTCATCAGTCATAATTGACCTAGCTGTAAATGATTAAAAGTTATCTAGAGGGCTCACAAAACCACCCCTCCAAAACTAAGGTTTGATGGATGAAATGCAACGAGAAATTTCCTACAAGTTCCCCTATATATGGAGAATTTTTCAGAGTCGACGGAACTGAGAAATGGCAAATGAGTTTCAAATGATGACTAGTTTTCCAGAGCTATCGGTCGTAGTTGAATTAGTTTGACCTAGTCAAACAGAAAATCAAAGGCCTATAATACCCCCTTTTCCAAACTCACTAAGGATGTGTTTTTCCTAAACCAAAGGTTCCAATTAATTGTCTAGTAAAAATACTAGAGGGTTGCGAAGGCAGTCACGCATTTTGTTTCTCAAGGACCAAATGGAGGTTTGAAACAAAAGCCACCTTTTCAGTTTTAACAACTTCCTTCAAAGAAGAAAATGCAGTAACATGGCTCCTAGAGAGTGGGAAAGAGAGCACAAAAAGTCAAATAGGGTCGGATTAATGCTTGACGTAACTCTCTACATAAAAAGGAGCACATACAATCTTTGACTTCTCTTTTAAGGGGCTTAAGGTGTTGTTTTGCAAGTCTTTGAAAATTGCATTTTTCTCTTCCTAAATTTAAATGGTAGGAAAAAGTATTGTTTGATTTGATGACATCATCTAACTCTCGCCAGTACCACTAGATGTGAGCACCTAATTCGGCTATTCGAGGTATCATCGTACAGGGTTATGGTAGAAACCATAATTAATGTCTAAATTATAAATCGGTTTCAAACATTACATTGTGTAGTTCTATTTCTTTACACTATTTAAATTTAGTTATATATCCATTTACAAGATTATCAATTATTTTAAAGTTTCTATAACATTGCAAATGAAGAACCTCAATTACAAAAATTCTAAATGAAAAGGTAAGGGAGACCATGCCTGGATTAAATGAGATGATGAAATGTAGTACGAGTTGATGCGGGATTGATGAATAAAAAGGAGGAAACATTAGCCAAACACCGACTCAAATCATTCAACCATAATGTTACATGCACCTTTCCATATGCCAAGTCAATAATGCCCACAAAAATAAGAAACACACCATGATCAAATTAAATTTTCAATTTCCCCTTGACCATATACGATACCAGCTCCCTAATCACCACCCAAAAGATATTCCTCCAATTTCTCGACAGCTTCTACTATATTACCCCTATATTCCTTACCATTCAATAATATTTGTCTACCATCTTATCATTTCCTCATACTTCATTAAATCCCTCATAGTTATTTCTAGTCATAGATACATCCATGCTCATAAGGGTATCCAAGGTCATGATGAAGATGATAGGAATGCCACTCCTAAAAAACATGTTATAGCCATTCCATAAATCAGTACTCCAAAAGAACAAGAAATAGGAAAATATGCTTTTAGAGCCATCCTCCCTACTCATTTACAATGAAAGATGGAAAACAAAAACGAAGGAAGGTTAGGCTTTCCAATAATTAATATAATATGGAGATTTCCCTCAAAATGAATACTTAGTGAGCTAGATCTAGGCCTTTTGAACTCAAGTCTTTCTCACTGAGCCATACCCATGAGAAGGAGAAACTAGAAACGAGAAAAGTAGGGTCTTTAGGCATTATCTCCAACCAGTGCAACCCATGAGCTCTATAAAATAGTGGTCAAAATTGTGCAAGATCCTTTACGGGTTAAATTTCCATGATACCCCAAATGGCCACAACATAAATGGAAATGCATGCCCAAAACAACAAGCTTAACAAAAAACATGGCGGCTTCACCATTTCAAAACTAGAACCAATCTCTTAGACAAGAAGACTGAAGGAAATAGTAGTGTATTTAGATGTTTTTTTTTCCTCCCCTTCAAAGTTTCCTCCCTTGATTTCTATTCCGTATGTGATTATAGGAGGAAGGGCTTTGGATTTATACCTGCCAGTCATTTTTGTATGAAGGTTTCTAAGCCTTTTCAATAAACCATTTTGTGCATATCCTGTAGTGAAAGCTATCCAAAAACCACACATTTTTTTTGAGATATTTTGTAACATAGTTGAACTGCCTAGTCTATGATTCCTCATTTAGCAAACATGACAGCCAAAGGATCTGCGAATACAACATTTGAAAAAACTCCTCCATATTTTTTCTTTGCTAGATGCCCTAAACCCTTCTCTAGAGCTTGCATTTTTGCATAGAATGGGAGGATGCTGGAAAAGGTAAACTGATTCGGTTGGATACCTATTAATTGCATAGATGGAATAGTGAGATTTTCGCGTGAGGAAACCATGTCTTATGTGGACTGTAGGAAACATATTCCATGAGAAGTTGTCCCTTCTTTCATTTGGTCAGACATTGTGATAACATCAATGTTAATGTTATCCACTGCCAATCTCTAGCCACACTGCCCTACCTAAAACCAATTTGACCATCCTACACACTAACCCATGTGCCTTCACATGGGATCCATGATTTCCTCTAACCAATCCCACCTACTCCTTCACTTTCCCAAACCATACTGGAATTTTAACTTATCATTATTTTATTTTTTTAATTATTTTTCTTTTCTTTTGGTTGTTTTGTTGGACACTACAAAGGGAGTGTGCTTGGATGAAACTAAGGCACATGAAAACAAGTGGCTAGGAGAAAACTGTTAGTACAAACAAATCCTGAAATCTAACAAGAAGACAATGTGTAATCTAAGACAAAAGAAGATAAAGCATGCAAGAATAAAATGTAGACCATGAAAAGTGGGTTTCAAACATGGGACACCACTCATGATTTGGAAAGAAAATAAAGGCTGACTAGGCCAAAAGAAATAAAGTGTGCACACAAGATAAAGGGAAAATACCGTAAACTATAAAAAATAAGGACAAGCAAGAACAAACAATGCAACAAATAAACCATGGTGTAAATTAGACCTACAAGACAAATGTTGCACATGAAGAACCCATTAATATGTTAGAAAGATAAAAATTATGTCAAAAATTTTATAATCTGATAATAATGTGTTATGACACAAAATCAAACAATAACACTTGTAGTGTACGAAAGTGGATGCCCCTAGGATCCGCTGTGGGACTGGTAATAGGTATTGAGCCAAGAATTTGTGTTGTGTGTATGGATCTATAGTATCTATGATCACAACTAGAAATAAAGTGAGCATGCATCTGTGTATGATAAATATAATGACATACAATATATCAATCTAACATGTGTAATAAGGTGTACATGTAACAAGTAAGTGGTAAAGCAAGACTAAATGTGACCAAGATACGTAGTATGTTGTAGAAGAGATGGAATGGAATGGAATGTAGATTAAGTGATAGGATCAGCATGATCCCTGAGTGGATGTGTATGAATGAGAATGAGGTTCATTTATACTTTCACCCTAATAATTTAAAGAATGAACCATAAACATGAGTGCATCATCGGGAAATGGTTTGAAACTTGTGTACTAGAAAGATGTGATTGTCAATGTGCAAGACATAGACTATGAACACATGAGTGTGGAAAGGTCCATTTGAGATGTATACCCTTAGCATTCAATTATGGACTATGGAACTAGAGTGAGTCATAGTGTAATGGACTGTAGTGTGTAAAATTAGTCGCCAGAAAGATATGTTGTGAATGCGCAAAATAGATGCTACGAGAAGGATATGAGCGCATGATGTGTGAAGCATGTAGTGTGTAGTGTTATAAGTTTATGTGTATAGGATGCCCTCAATAGTCAGGTGTGAAACTGTATTATGAAAAATTACTATAAGTGTGTGTATCAAGATGTATATGGTGTATACGAAATTCTAGATTTGAAATGATCTGAATATAAGATGTGTGTTGATGCTAGGGGGAAGAAATAAGTGTGACGAACCCAAAGTTTATGATGATGAATGTGATATCTGATAAAATTGAAAGAGGGTCCTTCACCAAATGCTTGGCGAGATAAAGGTGTGTGATCATGCTATAAGAGTGTTGGTATATGATATAGACATTGTGTAGGTGAATGAATCCTATATTTATGTAACCTTGAGTATATGATGGGCACCTTTATGTAAAAAACATGTGGAGGTGATGGATACATATGTGAAGTAGAATGCGACGGGTGATGAATACCTATGTGAACCAAAGCACAGGGGTGATGGAAATATATGTGAAGAAGAGTGCAGAGCTGATAACCAACTATGTGGATTGAAACAAGGTGGTGAAGTATGCCTATATGAAGGATTTGTCCTATTAATGGACCTACACTGATGTGATGGACTAGTAGATCAATGAGAATGTGTAGGCCCATGTGCAAACATGAAAGGGAGGAGTAGTTTTTGCTTTAATTCCCAATAGGCCATGAGGACATAGATGCTTGATTTGATGTAATGTAAACCTCAAGAGGAGGTTGCATCCATGGAGCAGATGGAGGAATACCATTTATAGAGATGACTTGGTTATTGTGAATGAATTTCAGACGTAAGTGATTCATGGATACGATGGAATGAGATTTGCAAATCCAATTGAGACCCTAATATCATGTCACACCCTTGAATTATTAGTTTTCATAAGAAAAGGTGTAGGCCATGGTGAGAGGACCGATAGTTGACTTGAAGCTTGAAAAACCCCATGTGAGTTAGGGATTGGATATGAAATTTACAAGATTGGATCCGATAGAAGTGCTAATGTGCAAGTGATTAGAAGATAACTTTTCATGATAATCATGATCAAAGAAAGAAATATTTTGTGGAGAAATGTTAGTATGAACAATTACGAAATAAAATTGATTAAGTAAAATGTGGATAATATCTGCCTAATATGATTACTATTGTAGAGGTAAATAAATGAAACAATTAAGTACAAAAATTAACCCAGGGAAAAAATAAATAAAATGTGAAACCCTAGTTGCAAAGAGGGTAAGAAGAGCCTTAGTTAATTCACAGTGGAAAATGGACTATGAGGAAGTGCTAACCAATTGAACAGGAAGGTAGAAGTGTCACACATAGATCTAAGAAAATGCAAATCTGGTGGAACAAGTTAGACAGGGGCACCTAGAAAGAGAAAAGGACGTCTGTGGGTGCCATAAACAAGAGATAAGCACTTATGACTATGAAAAAGGTAAGAAAATCATCTTTTTTAGGTCACAAGTTCTTCATTTCCCTTCTCGTTTAGACACTATGAGGTCACACAATGATCACCAAGTTCACTGGAAATCGACAATGAAGTAATGACATGAAAAATCCTCAAAGAGACAACAAATCCTAAAAATTAAAGATGCAAAATTAGGGGTCACATTTTCCTTAGTTGTCACAATAGCGATCTTACAACAGATTATTGTACTCCATTTCAGACCCAATGTATTTCTTTGTGTCTGTGTAGAATCGTGTCCTAGGTGGTTTTTGTGTGTGCCACATTTAGTAGCGAGAAAAGTAACTAGATGTAAATAATTATAATATATGTGTGCATGGAATATAATAAACTCCCATCCTATGAAGTGTATGTATAATAATGCAATATTTTTCCCTTCATTGAATGTTATAATCTATGCTTTGATGCTCTTGAATATCCTTTGGATGCAACCTTAGGTGGTGATAGTTATTTCTTAGTATTGGTTCCCTTTTTATGATCACATAACTTTATATTTATATGATTCCCTTGCTTAAATTTCATAATTTACCCATAATTGGATGAATACCAAAAAGATAAGATTTTCAAATGGTTAGAAAGGACCCAAAATATGTGAGTACATTACAAAGAGGTCAAGGGCACCAAGAGGGGACGGGGACGCTGACGCTTGACAATGGCATCCTGGCTGAGTGGTGGTGTCCAAACTTAGTGGAATTGAAGGGTTGGAGGTTGGAATGAGAAAGAAGGTGTGCAAGACCAAAACTAGCAGTAGAAAGAAAGAAAATATGGCCAAAGACATGGGTTAATTTGTACTCTCTTACTTGGTAACCAAATGAATAATAGTATATAATCACTACTAGATAATTACCCAAAGTGCATGATTTTTCATCTACACCTATAATGAAATGGATAGTAGGATCTCCCATTAATATACCGGGTACTGTCCATGACTTGCAAGTAAACCTAGAGAATTATCTTCTTATATTTGACCCATCTAGAAACACCTGTGTTGAAGAACACATTTGGTAATTTAAGTCATCTATGATATTGCTAAATGTGAGACATGAAGATGTGGCCTATACTATCTTCCATTTCTCTCTGAAGAATGCATCCAATGACTTGCTTTGAAATTAACCAGAAGATTCTATCATGAGCAGACAATAATTCAATGACATCTTTGTTTCCCAATTCGGTAAGTGCAGTAGTCCAAATGTCTTATATCCTAGGTTCACCACCTTGCAAATGGATGTCCATGAACCTATCATAACTTTCAATTATTTAATCCATAACATGTACAACCTAATCACCTAGCCATACAAACCCACAAATGATTTAGTACTAGTGATTTATAAGAATACTTTGGATCTTATGACATTAGTTTTCTTGAAAAGGTCCCAAAATATCACTACACTAACTACCACATATGTTGAAACTATCCATATTTATGAGAAAATTCACCCTTGAGGGTATGGTACCAATTCATTAAAAAATCCACATCTCAACTATTTTCCCTAGGCCAATCAAAATGTGTAAAATCATTTACAAAATCCTATTCTTAGCAAAGTGTCTATCAATTACATAGCTCCAAATCAACAAAAGTGCCTAGCTAATCCTACACTATTGATTGAGCCATAAATAAATGATAATCATGCATTGGTCTTGATTAACAGTAGCTCTTCTAAATCATAAAATAAAGAGAATACTCTAGGGGAATTGGATTATATCTAAAGGATGGTAAGAAAATTAGGCCAAGATTTCATAAGCTACAAAGATAAGTAGGAAATGCAAATGGAGTTAACCCATAAATAAATTACAGATATCATATATATAACACTAGTCCTCCCAACATCAATAGAAACATCAAACCAAAGTCATCTAAATTTTTTTCCACAAACCTCTCATCCATGGTTCACCCCCCCCCCCATGAGACCAAAGGATCATCTTTAGAGGTTCATTAAGATTTTTTCCTTTCTTTTTCTTGTTCAAAACCACCCATCCTTCACCCTTATTTGGATCTTCATTATCATCAAGATGAATTATTATAATAAATTGAATAAACTCCTTGTTTTATGGGCTCTGAATCTTTGAGGAACTAGGAGGTTGAGATATATCAACACCTCCTTCTCTTTAATATGCTCCAGCTAATTAACCAGGCTTGAGAAAATGAGATTTTCCTCTCAATTTTTCTCTTCATGAATCTTGGAAGTATCTTCATGCCCATAATTTTTTTTGTCTAAAATAGTATCCAAAAAGCCTTGGACAAACAGATGGTGTGGATTTTAATATTTACACATAGAGACATGACCCTTAAACTCCTTTTTAACAATAAGACAAGTAGATGCCAAATGGCCAAGAGTAAAACATGTTCTACATCGAAAACGAAACCCCTCATAATCAAGAATTTGTGTTCATATTCTATCCTTGACTTTAAGCTCTAATGTAGCTAGGAAATCAACATATGTATCCATATCCACCAGAATATGGGCATAAGTGGTGTGGTCGAAAGATTCAGTTCTGGAATCAATATCAATCAATTTTCCCAAGGCATTACCAATAGCTCTAAGCCTATGCTCCCGCAAGAATTTTTTTTGATGGTAAACGCTTTTATTATACCAGAGCTATGAACTAGAGTGGTGGAGGAGGAGAACTTTATCTAATTGGTACATGGGGGTGGGTTTGGGTCCTTAAGGTCCGCTGAAAGATCCCCATTCAGAGTACCCCGCTATGTTCCAATTAGTCCATATGGAGACCCAGAACGCAAGGTTTCCCCATGGTCACTTATTGAAAGTATCAAATGAACTTGATGGGAATGGAACTTGGGTTAATGATTACAAACTATTTTTAACTAAAAAATAACCCAAGACCTTGAGTTCATTTGGAAATTCCATGTTTGTACCAACAATCTACTCCAAGAAAAACCTAGATAAAGTAATTGAGGAAATATACTAGATAAGGGTCCCATCAAATATGCCATCTGAGTACCCATGTTTAGTATGAAAGGAAATATCAAATAGAAAATTCTACCTAGCTAAAGAAAACAACAAATAGGGCTTCCTAAACTACATGTTGTATGAGTTTAAGCTTAGGAAACATCTAATATAATATTATAAACATAGTTATGAAAACATAGAATAACTACCATAATATTTAGCATGGATGTCAATCAAAATCAATGAACCTCCTCACAAAAGTAGATCTAGGACATTGGAGGCTTTGTAATGAGGACGATAAACACTTGAACCTTGTTTAATTTTTTCAAACCTAAGTAGTGGATTCTCTAAGGGATGTACAAATTCTTTGGGAATATTTATGAGATCCTTGAGTGTTTTAGGAGAGTAATTTTTAATATTCAATCTTGAGAATATAAGGTGGCTTCAAAGAGTGAATTATAATTACTTCTATATGATATTTTAGGTTATGTACTGCATTATGGATGACTTAAGGGATAATAAACAACCCATAAATGAATATCTATTTGAGAAAATACTCTATAGAAAGTGGGAGACTAGACTAAATAGGCTGGATAAGAATATAATACAACTTGTTCCCAAATTGTAAAATCCTATACAAGTATTCAATTATGTTTTGTCCTAGTTTTGGGTGAAATGTGTGTGAAGGATATCTTTCTCTGGAAAAATATGATCAAGCGAGACATCGATAAAGTAGTGTGTATAAATTATCAAGGAATGTTACAAATATAAGGATGTATCAATTAAGCTTAGAATGTTAGTGTAAGTCATAGTATAGGAACAAATACAAGATTTTCAATGTGAAAGGATAACTTTCCAAAGTTAGGTTTCTACATATCCATGATTGTGATGCTGTGGTTCTAGTAGACTAAAAATATTTCTCTATTAATAGAGAAATATGTTGAGAAAAGAAGGAAATTTTATAGATGAGAGAGAACTGCGTATGAGAGATAAATTAAGGGAACAAGGAAGTAGACATAGACAAACAAAGGATAAAAGCTAGTTAACAAGGGATAAATAGAGTTACAAAGAATAATATAAATTTTAACATGTCGAAACTCATCAAAAATAAAAGAAAAGCATGTTGAAATTTTATCCACAAGAACACATGACAATAAAAGCTTAATCTAGACCAATAATTGATAAACACATAAATTAACTAGTCTTGTAACAAACTTAGTGTTAGAAAAGGAATAATGGAGTGACTAGAAATAATAATGTTGAGCACAGAATATATTTTTTCTCATTAGTTGAAATGAATGTAATTTTTTTACAAATAAAGAAAACAAATAATTGATTTTCAATTCAAGTTTCATCTACAAGACAATATCTCTAAAATAATACCTAGGATTATATAATATTAATCATAAAAATTTTACACCTCCGCTAATCCATAGGGGTTATAATTAGACCAAACATTGTTTATGAACTTTTCAAAAATTTCTTTTCCGATATTTTTTTCCATGATATCTATTGGTTTCTCTATATTAGGATAGTGGAATAATTTGGATTTTCCTTCTTTCATATGATATTGAATCAACTGGAATTCTATATTTATATTGTTGGTTTATTTGAGAAAGACTTGATTCTTTTCCATTGTTATTGAATAAGTGTTTAAAGAACCATCATGAGGCAAAAAATATCTCTTATTTCCTCTTAAGTGGTTATGTATTATCCTTGTACTCAATAAATTACTTACAATAATTTCTTCTTTGACTTCCTAGTGACAACTGATGTTCCTAAATTCATTAGAAACCATGATTTAGATTTCCCATCTTCAAAATTTCCTTCTAATAGTCGTAATATAAATAGCTACTTATTTTTACGTCTACTTCCATAGATTATTTGAACCTAACAATATGTGTTCCTTAGAAATATTGAATGACTCTTTTTTCGGATCCCCAACAAATTTCTCTAAGTGGTTACATGAATCTAGATTGAACACCAACAAAAAAGAAAAATCTTGTCTACTTGTGGGCACATAGATTAGAAATATAATGTGTTGTATGTATTTTGGTTTCATTGACCAAATTAAAGGTATCTTTTGATGTGAATTTAATATTGTGTTCCATGGGTGTACTTAGAGGCTTAAAATCCATCAATTTTAATTTAGTCATAATTTCACCAATATACTTATGTTGTGTGATGAATATTTACTTTTAATTTTATAAAGAACTTCAATACCCAAATAATAATTAAGATACCACAAATATTTCATTCAAAACCCCTTTAATCGTGTATGCCTTGGAGTTTTGCAATATATTTCTCATATTTCCTATTATGATAAAATAATGTAAATACACCACTAGAAATACAACTACTTTATCAATTTTTTTTACAAAAAAGAGTTAAAAATTCAAAATCAAATTTCTTTGAATTCATGTTCAACAGGTTCTCAATAAGATTTTCATACCATAGCAGATTGGGCTTATTACAAAACCACATAATTATTTTTTATGTTTCACCACTTTTTTCTATTGGCCCTTCACTACAAAACCTTCATGATGAGTCATTACACTATTTCTTCAAGACCACCATTCAGAAAATTAGTTTTTATGTCCTTGTGATGAACTTTAAACCCATTATGTTTATACCAAAGCTAACGAATTCCAAAATCTATTCCAATTTGATGTTAGTGCAAATGTTTCACTATATTCTTTTGCTTCCTTTTGGGCACAACCATTTGTGACAAGCCTTTATTTATGTTTTTCAAATGATCCATCAACCTTGTATTTGTTTATGCAATAACAATGCAAAAGTAATTGGTTTTACAACGAAGTGAAGGATCAACCAACCTCTAAGTTCCATTTTCACAAATTCATTATATTCATCTCTCATGGATACTCTTTGGGACTCATTATCTTGAGATTATTTGAAAGATATTAGTTATAAATAGAAAAAAACATTGATTTATTCTTATCGAGAGTCATTTAAGGTAAGATTTTCTATTTTTATTATTATTTTTAAGTATTCTTTTGAAGGGAACCATACCCCTATATAACACCAAGGGTCAAAACCTAGATATAACCAATAAAGAGAATATGATAGAGGGTCAAAAACACCAAGAATAAGCAAGGAAGATCGAATAAAAAGGCATTCAAACTGCCCAATAGAAAAAAAAAAGAAAAAGAAACAAAGCAGGCCCACAACTAACCCACAACCAGCTAATAGCTAGATCTCAACAAAAATACAAACTAGAAATAGTAGGCCTCAAGCCTAGATAAAGTAATAAGAACAAAACAATGTGAAAAGGTTCATACTTTGTTCGAAACCATGGAGGTTTATATTTTGTACGGATCATTTATTTTTCCTATCCACCACCAACCATTCCTCATTTCCTTCTTCTGCTATGATCTAAAGAAAAAATTCAAGTTTCTTAATAGGAATGTGATCCTGAACAAGGGGTAATGATGCATAATACATCACTTAAAAAATACCTTGGGAAGAAGAATCTTAAGGTTTCTTCTTTGTAGTGTTCAGAATCCCTTCTACGATAGGTGTGTCATCTTATGAGGGGCTAAAAGATTCCACAATTGGGTCTACATGGGGATTAACAATTAGATGTTTGGGTAAAGATTCCTTTTACCATGTTGGTTTGATCTTGTGTTTGGGATGCTCAAAATCCTCAAAAAGATGACCCATTTGGAAACATCACATACATCTAAAAGAAATACCCTCATAGTCTAACCTTTGCATCTAGAGTCTTTCATCGATTTGTAGATTGATTGTTGTTGGTAAGTATTGGGAAGTATTAAGACCTATAAGGGATTCTAGCATAAGTTTTATGGGTCCGAACCAGAGGTGTTATCATCAAGTTCTATAGAGAAGATTAAACTATCACCTATAGCAATCAGGAATTATTTGTTCTGGTGTTGAAGTGGGAGTCCTTACAAGTGAACCCATAGAGGGTATGTATCAAATGAGTCTATTAGAGGCTCAAAAGATGGATAACATGGCTTGAACATGATCACATGTTCACCCCAAACCAAATATTAGTCAAAAATTAAATCCCTGTCTTCAGGGGTTTTAAAGACAACAATGAAATATGCGTTAAGACAAGGATAAAGCTCAATCTTACCTTGTATTTTTTCCCTCATTCTTAGAGAAATCCTTTCATGGAGCTGAGATTTTTTACGTAAAAATTTGTGAAATTTGCAGATGAGGGCCCAGTAGGGGAAATAATTTCCTCCTCCTTTAAACCTTTTAAAGCATATCATCATTTATCTTCAACATTGGAGTCCTTCTGTGAGGATTTTAGGAGCTTATATGCAGTCCTAGAACCATTTGTTGAATTTTTGGATATAATGGTCAAAAAAAATAAGGTCCTCCAACCCTCTGCCCATTGCCTCCCTTCTACAGTTTAACCCCCAACACTGGTCCGTGATAGCTACAAAGGATGATTTAATTTTACTGTACCCTCCCTCAGTATTCCCCTGACGAACCCCTGTATCTTTCACACCCGACATGAGATCCATGTAAATGGGATGTGGAAGTATTTTCTTGAGGGTAAGGTCCCTCTTTTTCAAATTTTTTTAGGTGGATTACCACCATCAAAACCCCTTGACTATGCCCTCTTGGTGTGAGCCAAACAACATTTGATTCCTTGCCTCTAGTAGTTGCACTATAGCAGGCACCCCTAAATGAAGATATATTCCATAAAGCTCCATAGATATCTATTCGAAGCTTCCACAAGGTTTAGGGTTCACATTTTTTTGTTTCGAAAGAAATACTGATCCAAGAGAAATCCTTGTTCTCCTTCTAAGGGCACCAACAATTCATTTCATTCAATTTCCATCACCATCGATCTGTTCATAGGGCTTGGTTAGGATTAGGGTTATAAATGCCTAGCAGAGTCATGGAGAAAAAATTCACCCTAATGTCTCTATTATTATTAATAAGTTTGTACAATATTTTCAAATTTTATTTCAATTTCTTCTAAGACATTTTCTATTGGGTTGTGTACCTAAATATACACTTTGTGAATTAATTTTTCTAAATTCATGATGATAGACCTCTTTTACTTTCCATGTTTCCCATTTATATATCTTCTTATGTGGTTTTTCCCTCAATTTCACGATTTTTCACTTCATCACAATTATGTTATTTATTTTGGTACCACTAGTCAATTTTCTAATGAAGTATCATTTTATTATCCAAGAGGAGTTTCAATATCCGTTATAGGAGATGATATACATAGTAAAAAATATTCAAAAATCGATGTCTCCCCTCATTGTTTGGAATTTTCAAACCACTCTCCTTGTAAACATAAAAATTTACATATTTTTTCAAGTGGACTCAATTGTTGATCAATGTTGGATTTGTACTTTGTAGTTTTACAAAATACAACATCACTTTTGGTAATAGGTATTGAGGCCAAGAATTCATGTTGTGTGTATGGATCTATAGTATCTACGATCAAAACTAGAAAGAAAGTGAACATGCATGTGTGGATGATAAAGATAATGACATAAATGATATGTATCTAGCATGTGTAATAATATGTACATGTAACAAGTAAGTGTAAGCAAGACTAAATGCTGCTAAGATATGTAGTATGTTGTGGATGAGATGGAATGGAATGTAGATTGAGTGATAGGAGAAGCATGCTCCTCGAGTGGATGTGTATAATTGAGAATGAGGTTCATTTATACATTCCCCTTCAAAATTCAAGAATGAACTATAAATGAGAGTACATCATCGGGAAATGGTCTCAAATTTGTGTACTAGAAAGATGTGATCGTCAAAGTGTAAAGCATAGAGTGTGAATACATGAGTGTGGAAAGGTCCATTTAAGATGTAGACCCTTAGTATTCAATTATGGACTATGGAACTAGAGTGCGTTATAGGGTAATGACCGCCAGCATGTAGAAGTAGTCACAGAAAGATATGTCATGAATGCACAGAGTAATGCTGTGACAAGGACGATGACT